>CAWUFW010004805.1:0-1461748 GCA_963921515.1 Calotriton arnoldi
GAGACTTGCCGTTGCCAAGGCTTGTTCGGTCCAATCCGGTCGCCGACACCCCTGCAATCGACAGACGTCGTGGGACAGCTCGAATCCAGCTCCTGGTTGTCGTCGACGCCTCCTGGACCTCGTGGCTGAAGAGTCAAGACGACCGTCAACCTACCTGAAGCACTTGACATCGGTGGGCATCTGCTCATCGCCTTCCTGGTCACTGGCTAGTGACCCAGACTCTGTCCCCTCTGCTTTCAGGTTCTTCAGATCTTCGATCCACCTTTGGATCCACCCGAACACTTTCGACTTGGCCGCCAGCAGCACTTTGCAGCAGATCGCCATTGAAAGCGACGACGAAACCCGACCTCCGAAAGACACCTATGCACCCGGCTTCCCTGGGTGAGGTAACTCGAGTACTCCGGTGCTCCCATGGGTATAGACACTAGAACAGCCTAGTTCTCAAAGGGTTTGCTCCAAGTCCTCCTCTAAGTGTCCCTTTTCTTTTAAATTCTAATCGCGACTTTCCCCATAGAAGTTAACGGTGGTTCGCGGTTGTGTTCATACACTGCACGCGTCCCCCGTGGGTCCCCTGTGTCACTGCCTTGGGTGGTTCCTTGTGGTCCAAGCACTTCTACAGGCTCTAGGCCTTGTGTCTAGCTCAGTCGTGGTTCTTATACCACTTTATTGGTATATGGTTTGGTACGCCCTGGGGCTCAAACGTGTATTTGTGCTATTACTGTAGATAACTAACTCGTAACGTATGTACTTCGAACTCTAGCCTCATAAAGAGACTAGAGGGGTGTGTTTAGTAATAAATACATATATTTTGAATATATACCTGGTGTGGTCCTCTTTCATTTGGTCACTCAAGAGATTATAGACTGGTAAAACAAGCTGCTTTACATTCCTTCAAGACTTAGCCTGAAGGCTGCTCTCCATAGCTACCACTAGGATAGCTTTCAATAAAGGTTGTCTTTAACCTATCTCCAATAAGGGGTTGTTTGGACTGGTGCAAGGTGCCCACTATAATTAGTGGACAGCATATGCCAGGCCAACTTCTCACATTGGTGTGCAGCGTGTGGGATTCCAGCTTGCTATTGTTTTACCAGATAATCTCAATTGAATTGATCAACTGAAAACCACTAAGGGTACCTAAGGTACATATAAATCAAGCTTAGTAATACAGTAAGTTCTACTGAACTTAGAGTTGTGTGTTAAGGGACAGCACACCCTTTCTACAACTCAAGAGAGTTTAGTAGGCCACACTAGAGTAGGTAGTGCATACACCACACCTCACTAGTAATGTCTTCAAAGCCAGGACCCAGTGAGTCCTTGCCAGAAGCCAGTGGGCTTCTTCCCTCCAAGTATGATAAACTCCCATTCTTGGAATTGAGAGCATTATGCACTACTAGGAAGTTGAAGACAGGCAAAAGTGCCAGCACCCAACACCTCAGGGAGGTGTTACTAGCTGATGATCTCAGCAGGCCCCTAGGGTCTGAAGGGGTAGGCAAAGAGGGTGGGGCAGAAGATGAGGAAGGGGCCAGGGGTGAAGAAACCCAGGCCCCCCCTCTGAAACTGGCCAGGAAGGTGAAAATGACCTTGTCCTGGAAAATCCAATTCCTCCTGTGGAGGAGGAGGAGGGAGAGGATCAGACTGACCTCCCCTTTGTCCCCCCAGGAAGAGTTCTGAGTGTGCCCAGAAGGTCTAGGTCTCCTTCTCAGGAGTCTAACCACTCTGACACCTCAATAGGGACCTCTGTCTCCTCTCATAGGAGGGAATCCTCTCATGAGAGGAGAAAGAGACTGATTCAATATGAGCAAGCTCAGCTTGAACTCAGGAAACAGCAATTGGCTATAGACAGGGAGTCCCTAGATCTCTATAGAGAGAGACAAAAGTTGGGACTAGAGTCCCATGGTGGCAGCAGTTTCCCCAAAGATAGGGAAAGGTCTTATGACCATAGAAACCTGAGCAAGATTGTCCCTCCCTACCAGAGTGGGGATGACATCCACAAATGGATAACTGCTCTAGAGAGGGCCTGTAAAGTACAGAGGGTCCCTCAGGAGCAGTGGGCAGCAATCTTGTGGCTCTCCTTTGCAGACAAAGGTAGAGATAAGCTCCTCACTGTTAGAGAGGAGGATGCTGACAATTACAAAGTCTTGAAGAGTGCTCTGATAGATGGGTTTGGCCTAACCACTGAACAGTATAGGTTGAAGTTCAGAGACACCCAAAAGGCTCAGACTCAAGACTGGGTTGATTTTGTAGATTGTGCTACTAAGGCTCTGGAAGGTTGGATACATGGCAACAAGGTGCATGACTTTTTAGGATTGTACAATTTGATTATGAGGGAGCAGATCCTTAATAATTGTCAAAACCAGCTTTTACACCAGTACCTGGTGGACTCTGATCTGACCTCTCCCCAAGAATTGGGAAAGAAGGCAGACAAATGGGTCAGAACCAGAGTAAAGACTAAGAATCAGGGTGGTGACCAGAAGAAAGATTCTACCAAGTCCCAAGAGAAAGGTGGGGATAAATCTAAGGATAAATCCACTACAGGGCCCCAAAAGTCCTCTTCTGGGGGTGGGTCCCAAACTCCTTCCTCTCCTGAAAAGAAACCCTATTGCCATGTCTGTAAAAAGCCTGGACACTGGAAAACTGATCCCAGTTGCCCCAGGATTGGCAATAAAGAAAATGTTCCTCCAACAACTACTACCACCCCTCCTGGTACTACCAGTAGTAATCCTCCAGTTGGGAGTAGTGTACCCAAAAAGTTAGGTGCTTTTGCAAGAGGAACAGAGGTGGGCCCTAGTTTAGACAGGACCCCCTCAACAGACTCCTCTGACTCTGATGGTGGTGTAGGATTTGCCACCTTTACCATGGGTCCCAATGCATTGGGCAGGTACAGACTGGAGCCAATAATTAATGGTCAGAAAGCTGTGGCATTTAGGGACACAGGGGCTAGTGTCACCATGGTGGCAGGGAACCTAGTCCCCCCTCACCAGCTTTTACCTGAGTTTAAATACCAGGTGACCAACATTGATGGTGTCAGAACAGATCACCCCATGGCCATAGTCAATCTCAGCTGGGAAGGGGTCACAGGCCCAAAAAGAGTGGCAGTGTCCCCAACCTTGCCTGTAGATTGCCTGATGGGCAATGATCTGGAAATTTCAGCCTGGGCTGAAGTTGAACACCAAACCCATCTGAGAATGCTGGGCGTCCCTGTAAAAGTTAGTGGGGCTGTGATGGCCACAGCCCCAGCCCAGGGAAATTTTGGAGAGATGGAGCCTGGAAGAATGGCCCACTCTCCCCCAAAAGAGAGCACAAGGGTTGAAGAAAAGTCTTCTTCCCTCCAGACAGTAGGTAAGGGTCAGCCTCCTCAGGGAACTGACCCTACCCCTAGTGAAGGAACTGCCCCAGAGGTAGTCAGGCCTGGCCTGGCCACACCCCTGATGGCAGAGGACCCTTCCAAGGTGGTACCCAGTCTGGAGCAGGTAACCTGCCCCTCTCTACCCTGCCTCAGTCAGCCCAGGGCTGCAGAGGTCAGGGAGGTCAGTGGACCCCCCAGGGCCCCCTGTCCAGAGGAACCCCCCATCAGCAGATTAGGGGCACCCAGGCTAGTAGCCCTAGCCAGGTGAAAATTCCTCAACACACTGAGGGATCCCCCATACCTTTGTGTAGGGACCTCCCCCAGAAGGACTCTGTTAGGCAAGGGCAAACCTGGGACCAAAAGGTTCCAAACCTGCCATGTCCCTCCAGTGGTCCATCCAAAGGGACCCAACCCCCAGCTGTAGGCAGCCAAAGGTTGACCCTTAGAGCACAGTGCAACTCAGTCATGGAAAGACAGGCATACATGGTGACCAGTGATCTGAGGAAGCTGAGACCAACCTTCCTAGGGCCTCACTTCCCTTCTCAGACACCTCACCAGCCTTGTACTTTACCAAAGCACACCACAGGTAGTAATTCCCCATGGTGGAGACCCTCTCATACCCTTAGGGTGAGGGATTGCTTAGTGGACCATAAGATAGGGGGCAACCATGCTAGTGCAGGTGCTTCCTTATATGGCCACTTAGTCAATAAAGGCTCAACTGGCCAAGGTTAGCCTTATCTCCTTTCGTTTGGGGGGGGTTATGTAGGAAGGTGGAATCTGACTATATGGTTGCCCCCACTTTTTTCCTGGTGTTTTGCTGGTTTATGACTTAGTTGGACTGGGATCCTGCTATTCAGGGCCCCAGTCTATCTGCTTCCTCTATAAAATGGTTTCCATGTGCCTTAGGCACATCTCTGATTGGAGTCTGGAGTGCCCTTATAAGTCCCTAGTATATGGTATACTATGTACCCAGGGCATAGGTACCTCAGAGGCCTACCAGGGGCTGCAGCATGTATTGTGCCACCCCTGGAAGGCCATCCAAACTGACACCACAGGTCTGCTACTGCAGCCTGGGTAAGGTGGTGCATGCACCCCTTACTGTGATATAGGCTACCTATATCACTACATACATACACACATATAAACCTATAAGTCACTCCTATGGCAGGCCTTATCAATCCTGAAGGCAGAGTGCGTGGTTCCTATGTGAGAGGGTGCCCCTGCATGAGCAGGGCCCCTCTGCAGCGTTCGGAGACCCTTCTCTGATGCTGTTTGTAGTGCAGCCTGACCATATACTCTTAAGCGCATTATAACCTCGCGTTAAATGCTAACTTTGGGATGGCTGCACGGAAACATGTCGTGTTTGGTGTCAAACATCTTGGAATACTACCCCCCGCCAGTTCTGGCGGCGGGGGTAGCATTCCACCCTTCTAGAGGGAAAGACATGTACACACCGGTATGCCCGGTACTGACTTTCCAGAGCCCTGGCATCACAAAATGGATGCCGCTGCCACAGACACGAGTCTGGCCTCCTGCTGCTGACCGAAACTCCGGCAGGGGAGGCCTGGACAATAGGTTTCCTGTCCCAGGGAGGTGTGACCACCTCCCCAGACAGGATAGTGTGTATTGGGGCTGGGCGGGAGCACTCTCTGGTGCTTTGAAGTCCTGCACTGGGGGCACATTTGGTGTCCCTGTGCATACCCCAGTTCAAACCGGCTCAGGGGCTTCCAGCCCCTGCTCTGGCGCGAAACTGGACAAAGGGAAAGGGGTGTAACCACCCCTCTGCCCTGACCCTCCCATAGGTGGGGCCACAGAGTATGTCCAACCCCCTACCTTAGTATAAGTAGGGGAACCCAGTCCTTAGGACTTTAGATTTACCTGGACGAAACTCTGATACAGAATCCTGGACCTTCGACGCTCTACTTTAAGATTAGAGGACTGAAGAATCTCCCTTGGGGTCAAGGAGTGACTCCCCTGCTTGGCAGGCACCAAAGAAGCAATTGTCCGGTCTGCATCGCTGAAGCTCCCGTCGGACGCCGAAGTCTTTGCATCACCAGAGGTGGATTTCCAGACTTCCCCGAGGCTGCCCTGAGTCCCCAGCAAAGCTGAGGCCCGTAGCTGTCGTGGGTAACGTGGAACCGTGACCCCTGGACACCAAACGCATTTGCAAGTGCATCCTCTTCTGGGTCTCCCACGAAGTCGTGCTTTGGGCTCCGAGTAGCCCCAGCCTCCAGCACCAACTGCACCGAAGATCACTGGCCTCCACTCCACGAGTGTCCTGTGAGCCAGCTCCACGTGCACCGTCTCGAGGCTCCTTCGCGGTCGCTAGTCCGTTGGCTAGTAGGCCCTCCCGAAGGCCAATCTTTTTCTGCTTGGGCTCCCTGGTTGCTCCAGGTGTGCCCTGACTTATCCTTGCTGGGTGAGTCCCCCAGACCTTGCTGGTCTGCAACATCGTCCTTCTTCGATTTCCACGAGACTTGCCGTTGCCAAGGCTTGTTGGGTCCAATCCGGTCGCCGACACCCCTGCAATCGACAGACGTCGTGGGACAGCTCGAATCCAGCTCCTGGTTGTCGTCGACGCCTCCTGGACCTCGTGGCTGAAGAGTCAAGACGACCGTCAACCTACCTGAAGCACTCGACATCGGTGGGCATCTGCTCATCGCCTTCCTGGTCACTGGCTAGTGACCCAGACTCTGTCCCCTCTGCTTTCAGGTTCTTCAGATCTTCGATCCACCTTTGGATCCACCCGAACACTTTCGACTTGGTCGCCAGCAGCACTTTGCAGCAGATCGCCATAGAAAGCGACGACGAAACCCGACCCCGAAAGACACCTATGCACCCGGCTTCCCTGGGTGAGGTAACTCGAGTACTCCGGTGCTCCCGTGGGTATTGACACTAGAACAGCCTAGTTCTCAAAGGGTTTGCTCCAAGTCCTCCTCTAAGTGTCCCTTTTCTTTTAAATTCTAATCGCGACTTTCCCCATAGAAGTTAACGGTGGTTCGCGGTTGTGTTCATACACTGCACGCGTCCCCCGTGGGTCCCCTGTGTCACTGCCTTGGGTGGTTCCTTGTGGTCCAAGCACTTCTACAGGCTCTAGGCCTTGTGTCTAGCTCAGTCGTGGTTCTTATACCACTTTATTGGTATATGGTTTGGTACGCCCCTGGGGCTCAAACGTGTATTTGTGCTATTACTGTAGATAACTAACTCGTAACGTATGTACTTCGAACTCTAGCCTCATAAAGAGACTAGAGGGGTGTGTTTAGTAATAAATACATATATTTTGAATATATACCTGGTGTGGTCCTCTTTCATTTGGTCACTCAAGAGATTATAGACTGGTAAAACAAGCTGCTTTACATTCCTTCAAGACTTAGCCTGAAGGCTGCTCTCCATAGCTACCACTAGGATAGCTTTCAATAAAGGTTGTCTTTAACCTATCTCCAATAAGGGGTTGTTTGGACTGGTGCAAGGTGCCCACTATAATTAGTGGACAGCATATGCCAGGCCAACTTCTCACATTGGTGTGCAGCGTGTGGGATTCCAGCTTGCTATTGTTTTACCAGATAATCTCAATTGAATTGATCAACTGAAAACCACTAAGGGTACCTAAGGTACATATAAATCAAGCTTAGTAATACAGTAAGTTCTACTGAACTTAGAGTTGTGTGTTAAGGGACAGCACACCCTTTCTACAACTCAAGAGAGTTTAGTAGGCCACACTAGAGTAGGTAGTGCATACACCACACCTCACTAGTAATGTCTTCAAAGCCAGGACCCAGTGAGTCCTTGCCAGAAGCCAGTGGGCTTCTTCCCTCCAAGTATGATAAACTCCCATTCTTGGAATTGAGAGCATTATGCACTACTAGGAAGTTGAAGACAGGCAAAAGTGCCAGCACCCAACACCTCAGGGAGGTGTTACTAGCTGATGATCTCAGCAGGCCCCTAGGGTCTGAAGGGGTAGGCAAAGAGGGTGGGGCAGAAGATGAGGAAGGGGCCAGGGGTGAAGAAACCCAGGCCCCCCTCTGAAACTGGCCAGGAAGGTGAAAATGACCTTGTCCTGGAAAACCCAATTCCTCCTGTGGAGGAGGAGGAGGGAGAGGATCAGACTGACCTCCCCTTTGTCCCCCCAGGAAGAGTTCTGAGTGTGCCCAGAAGGTCTAGGTCTCCTTCTCAGGAGTCTAACCACTCTGACACCTCAATAGGGACCTCTGTCTCCTCTCATAGGAGGGAATCCTCTCATGAGAGGAGAAAGAGACTGATTCAATATGAGCAAGCTCAGCTTGAACTCAGGAAACAGCAATTGGCTATAGACAGGGAGTCCCTAGATCTCTATAGAGAGAGACAAAAGTTGGGACTAGAGTCCCATGGTGGCAGCAGTTTCCCCAAAGATAGGGAAAGGTCTTATGACCATAGAAACCTGAGCAAGATTGTCCCTCCCTACCAGAGTGGGGATGACATCCACAAATGGATAACTGCTCTAGAGAGGGCCTGTAAAGTACAGAGGGTCCCTCAGGAGCAGTGGGCAGCAATCTTGTGGCTCTCCTTTGCAGACAAAGGTAGAGATAAGCTCCTCACTGTTAGAGAGGAGGATGCTGACAATTACAAAGTCTTGAAGAGTGCTCTGATAGATGGGTTTGGCCTAACCACTGAACAGTATAGGTTGAAGTTCAGAGACACCCAAAAGGCTCAGACTCAAGACTGGGTTGATTTTGTAGATTGTGCTACTAAGGCTCTGGAAGGTTGGATACATGGCAACAAGGTGCATGACTTTTTAGGATTGTACAATTTGATTATGAGGGAGCAGATCCTTAATAATTGTCAAAACCAGCTTTTACACCAGTACCTGGTGGACTCTGATCTGACCTCTCCCCAAGAATTGGGAAAGAAGGCAGACAAATGGGTCAGAACCAGAGTAAAGACTAAGAATCAGGGTGGTGACCAGAAGAAAGATTCTACCAAGTCCCAAGAGAAAGGTGGGGATAAATCTAAGGATAAATCCACTACAGGGCCCCAAAAGTCCTCTTCTGGGGGTGGGTCCCAAACTCCTTCCTCTCCTGAAAAGAAACCCTATTGCCATGTCTGTAAAAAGCCTGGACACTGGAAAACTGATCCCAGTTGCCCCAGGATTGGCAATAAAGAAAATGTTCCTCCAACAACTACTACCACCCCTCCTGGTACTACCAGTAGTAATCCTCCAGTTGGGAGTAGTGTACCCAAAAAGTTAGGTGCTTTTGCAAGAGGAACAGAGGTGGGCCCTAGTTTAGACAGGACCCCCTCAACAGACTCCTCTGACTCTGATGGTGGTGTAGGATTTGCCACCTTTACCATGGGTCCCAATGCATTGGGCAGGTACAGACTGGAGCCAATAATTAATGGTCAGAAAGCTGTGGCATTTAGGGACACAGGGGCTAGTGTCACCATGGTGGCAGGGAACCTAGTCCCCCCTCACCAGCTTTTACCTGAGTTTAAATACCAGGTGACCAACATTGATGGTGTCAGAACAGATCACCCCATGGCCATAGTCAATCTCAGCTGGGAAGGGGTCACAGGCCCAAAAAGAGTGGCAGTGTCCCCAACCTTGCCTGTAGATTGCCTGATGGGCAATGATCTGGAAATTTCAGCCTGGGCTGAAGTTGAACACCAAACCCATCTGAGAATGCTGGGCGTCCCTGTAAAAGTTAGTGGGGCTGTGATGGCCACAGCCCCAGCCCAGGGAAATTTTGGAGAGATGGAGCCTGGAAGAATGGCCCACTCTCCCCCAAAAGAGAGCACAAGGGTTGAAGAAAAGTCTTCTTCCCTCCAGACAGTAGGTAAGGGTCAGCCTCCTCAGGGAACTGACCCTACCCCTAGTGAAGGAACTGCCCCAGAGGTAGTCAGGCCTGGCCTGGCCACACCCCTGATGGCAGAGGACCCTTCCAAGGTGGTACCCAGTCTGGAGCAGGTAACCTGCCCCTCTCTACCCTGCCTCAGTCAGCCCAGGGCTGCAGAGGTCAGGGAGGTCAGTGGACCCCCCAGGGCCCCCTGTCCAGAGGAACCCCCCCATCAGCAGATTAGGGGCACCCAGGCTAGTAGCCCTAGCCAGGTGAAAATTCCTCAACACACTGAGGGATCCCCCATACCTTTGTGTAGGGACCTCCCCCAGAAGGACTCTGTTAGGCAAGGGCAAACCTGGGACCAAAAGGTTCCAAACCTGCCATGTCCCTCCAGTGGTCCATCCAAAGGGACCCAACCCCCAGCTGTAGGCAGCCAAAGGTTGACCCTTAGAGCACAGTGCAACTCAGTCATGGAAAGACAGGCATACATGGTGACCAGTGATCTGAGGAAGCTGAGACCAACCTTCCTAGGGCCTCACTTCCCTTCTCAGACACCTCACCAGCCTTGTACTTTACCAAAGCACACCACAGGTAGTAATTCCCCATGGTGGAGACCCTCTCATACCCTTAGGGTGAGGGATTGCTTAGTGGACCATAAGATAGGGGGCAACCATGCTAGTGCAGGTGCTTCCTTATATGGCCACTTAGTCAATAAAGGCTCAACTGGCCAAGGTTAGCCTTATCTCCTTTCGTTTGGGGGGGGGTTATGTAGGAAGGTGGAATCTGACTATATGGTTGCCCCCACTTTTTTCCTGGTGTTTTGCTGGTTTATGACTTAGTTGGACTGGGATCCTGCTATTCAGGGCCCCAGTCTATCTGCTTCCTCTATAAAATGGTTTCCATGTGCCTTAGGCACATCTCTGATTGGAATCTGGAGTGCCCTTATAAGTCCCTAGTATATGGTATACTATGTACCCAGGGCATAGGTACCTCAGAGGCCTACCAGGGGCTGCAGCATGTATTGTGCCACCCCTGGAAGGCCATCCAAACTGACACCACAGGTCTGCTACTGCAGCCTGGGTAAGGTGGTGCATGCACCCCTTACTGTGATATAGGCTACCTATATCACTATATACATACACACATATAAACCTATAAGTCACTCCTATGGCAGGCCTTATCAATCCTGAAGGCAGAGTGCGTGGTTCCTATGTGAGAGGGTGCCCCTGCATGAGCAGGGCCCCTCTGCAGCGTTCGGAGACCCTTCTCTGATGCTGTTTGTAGTGCAGCCTGACCATATACTCTTAAGCGCATTATAACCTCGCGTTAAATGCTAACTTTGGGATGGCTGCACGGAAACATGTCGTGTTTGGTGTCAAACATCTTGGAATACTACCCCCCGCCAGTTCTGGCGGCGGGGGTAGCATTCCACCCTTCTAGAGGGAAAGACATGTACACACCGGTATGCCCGGTACTGACTTTCCAGAGCCCTGGCATCACAAAATGGATGCCGCTGCCACAGACACGAGTCTGGCCTCCTGCTGCTGACCGAAACTCCGGCAGGGGAGGCCTGGACAATAGGTTTCCTGTCCCAGGGAGGTGTGACCACCTCCCCAGACAGGATAGTGTGTATTGGGGCTGGGCGGGAGCACTCTCTGGTGCTTTGAAGTCCTGCACTGGGGGCACATTTGGTGTCCCTGTGCATACCCCAGTTCAAACCGGCTCAGGGGCTTCCAGCCCCTGCTCTGGCGCGAAACTGGACAAAGGGAAAGGGGTGTAACCACCCCTCTGCCCTGACCCTCCCATAGGTGGGGTCACAGAGTATGTCCAACCCCCTACCTTAGTATAAGTAGGGGAACCCAGTCCTTAGGACTTTAGATTTACCTGGACGAAACTCTGATACAGAATCCTGGACCTTCGACGATCTACTTTAAGATTAGAGGACTGAAGAATCTCCCTTGGGGTCAAGGAGTGACTCCCCTGCTTGGCAGGCACCAAAGAAGCAATTGTCCAGTCTGCATCGCTGAAGCTCCCGTCGGACACCGAAGTCTTTGCATCACCAGAGGTGGATTTCCAGACTTCCCCGAGGCTGCCCTGAGTCCCCAGCAAAGCTGAGGCCCGTAGCTGTCGTGGGTAATGTGGAACCGTGACCCCTGGACACCAAACGCATTTGCAAGTGCATCCTCTTCTGGGTCTACCACGAAGTCGTGCTTTGGGCTCTGAGTAGCCCCAGCCTCTAACACCAACTGCTCCGAAGATCACTGGCCTCCACTCCACGAGTGTCCTGTGAGCCAGCTCCACGTGCACCGTCTTGAGGCTCCTTTGCGGTCGCTAGTCCGTTGGCTAGTAGGCCCTCCCGAAGGCCAATCTTTTTCTGCTTGGACTCCCTGATTGCTCCAGGTGTGCCCTGACTTATCCTCGCTGGGTGAGTCCTCCAGACCTTGCTGGTCTGCAACATCGTCCTTCTTCGCTTTCCACGAGACTTGCCGTTGCCAAGGCTTGTTGGGTCCAATCTGGTCGCCGATACCCCTGCAATCGACAGACGTCGTGGGACAGCTCGAATCCAGCTCCTAGTTGTCGTCGACGCCTCCTGTACCTCGTGGCTGAAGAGTCAAGATGACCGTCAACCTACCTGAAGCACTCGACATCGGTGGGCATCTGCTCATCGCCTTCCTGGTCACTGGCTAGTGACCCAGACTCTGTCCCCTCTGCTTTCAGGTTCTTCAGATCTTCGATCCACCTTTGGATCCACCCGAACACTTTCGACTTGGTCGCCAGCAGCACTTTGCAGCAGATCGCCATAGAAAGCGACGACGAAACCCGACCCCGAAAGACACCTATGCACCCGGCTTCCCTGGGTGAGGTAACTCGAGTACTCCAGTGCTCCCGTGGGTATAGACACTAGAACAGCCTAGTTCTCAAAGGGTTTGCTCCAAGTCCTCCTCTAAGTGTCCCTTTTCTTTTAAATTCTAATCGCGACTTTCCCCATAGAAGTTAACGGTGGTTCGCGGTTGTGTTCATACACTGCACGCGTCCCCCGTGGGTCCCCTGTGTCACTGCCTTGGGTGGTTCCTTGTGGTCCAAGCACTTCTACAGGCTCTATGACTTGTGTCTAGCTCAGTCGTGGTTCTTATACCACTTTATTGGTATATGGTTTGGTACGCCCCTGGGGCTCAAACGTGTATTTGTGCTATTACTGTAGATAACTAACTCGTAACGTATGTACTTCGAACTCTAGCCTCATAAAGAGACTAGAGGGGTGTGTTTAGTAATAAATACATATATTTTGAATATATACCTGATGTGGTCCTCTTTCATTTTGGTCACTCAAGAGATTATAGACTGGTAAAACAAGCTGCTTTACATTCCTTCAAGACTTAGCCTGAAGGCTGCTCTCCATAGCTACCACTAGGATAGCTTTCAATAAAGGTTGTCTTTAACCTATCTCCAATAAGGGGTTGTTTGGACTGGTGCAAGGTGCCCACTATAATTAGTGGACAGCATATGCCAGGCCAACTTCTCACAAAGAGGGACGCAGAAAGAGGCACGAGGGGTGATGAAAGAAGCAAGAGAGGTGCAGAAAGAAGCAAGAGAGGTGCATAAAGAAGCAACAGAGATGCAGAAAAGGAGAAGTGGGGTGGAGAAAAAGGCAAGAGGGATACAGAAAGAAGAAAGAGAGGTGCAGAAAGAGGCAAAAGATGTGCAGAAAGAAGCAACAAAGGTGCAAAAAGAGGGAAGATGGGTGCAGAAAAGGCAAGAGAAGTGCAGAAAGAGGCAAGAGAGGGCACAGGAAGAGACAGGAGAGGTGCAGAAAGAGGGAACAGGGGTGCAGAAAGAGGCAAGAGAGGTGCAGAAAGAGGCACGAGGGGTGCAGAAAGAAGCAAGAGAAGTGCAGAAGGAAACAAAAGAAGTGCACAAAGAAGGAACAAAGGTGCACAAAGAGGCAAGTGGGGTGCGGAAAGAGAGAAGATCGGTGAAAAAAGAGGCAAGAGAGTTACACAAAGAGGGAAGAAGGGTGCAGAAAGATGCAAGAGGTGTGCAGAAAGAAGCAAGAGAGGTGCAGAAAGGAGCAAGAGAAGTGCAGAAAGAAGCAACAGAGGTGCAGAAAGAGGCAAAAGGGGTGCAGAAAGAATCAAGAGAAGTGCAGAATGAAGCAACAGAGGTGCAGAAAGAGGCAAGAGAATTGCAAAAAGAGGCAAGAGAGGTGCAGAAACAGGCAGGAGAGGTACAGAAAGAGGGAACAGGGGTACAGAAAGAGGCAAGTGAGGTGCAGAAAGAAAGAAGAGAGGTGAAAAAAGAGGCAAGATAGTTATACAAAGAGGGAAGAAGGGTGCAGAAAGATGCAAGAGGGGTGTAGAAAGAAGCAAGAGTGGTGCAAAAAGGAGCAAGAGAAGTGCAGAAAGAAGCAACAGAGGTGCAGAAGAGGCAAGAGGGGCGCAGAAAGAAACAAGAGAAGTGCAGAATGAAGCAACAGAGGTGCAGAAAGAGGCAAGAGAATTGCAAAAAGAGGCAAGAGAGGTACAGAAACAGGCAGGAGAGGTGCAGAAAGAGGGAAGAAGGGTGCAGAAAGAGGCAAGAGGGGTGCAGAAAGAAGCAAGTGAGGTGCAGAAAGAGGCAACAGAGGTGCAGAATGAGTCAAGTGAAGTGCAGAAAGTAGAAGAGATGTGCAGAAAGAGGCAAGAGAAGTGCAGAACAAGAAAGAAAGGTGCAGAAAGAAGCAACAGAAATGCAGAAAGAGGCAACAGAGGCACAGAAAGAAGCAAGTTTGGTTTGCACACCATTAGTACCAATTTAACACCCACATTTAGCAATAAGTAACAGTTGACCATTCTATGTTTGCAAAGGGCTTTCCACCACACTGTAAGACTTGTGGCTGCATTTTTGGTAACGATTTAGCCGTTTGAGCTAGAAACAAGGTTTTTTTTGTTCAAGTCTGCAGATTATGCAGCAGATGATGGATTATGTGGCAAATGCAGAAAATGTATAATTGTGCGAAAGTCGGTGCAGCCAAACAGTTGCATAATTTTAGTGGCCCTACTCATACTTCTGACTAGGTCCAGAAGTGCTCCTCAGTGGTTCCTTATTTTTTTGTCTCATTGAGTTTATTGGTTAGCTTCTATGGAAACGAGAAAAAATAAACCTGAGGTTACCTCTCCACAACACAGACTACCATACCACATAATTACTCTCCATCACACATAATCCCACTCTACATAATTCCTATACACTAAATACCACATACTTTCTATCCACATAATTTCACTGCACAACATACCACATAATTCCACTACACACAACGTACATCCACTCCACTCCAAAAACATTAGTAAAAAACTTTTAGATTTACATCACCAATAGCTGTAACTCTGCAAATGCGAAACCTATTACATTGCAAATGCTTCTTTAACTAGCAGTCGCCTTTGCAGAGTGGTGGAGAAAGGGTTCTGGGCCTCAGACCAGCGCTCAGGAATTCTGCTGCGTAGGACTAACAGGAGGTACCATGAGGGCTTCTTGGCTCCCAAAGTCCCTCAGGAGTAAAGTGGAATTCATCCCCCAACACGTACTGTGCCAGGGGACACGTTTGCAGAGTGGGAGGGAAAGGAGGGCATCGCCTTCAAAGACCTCTTAACAATCCCACTGTGAGGGGCTTACTGGAGGTGCCTGGGGGGCTAGTTGGCCCCTAAGGGCCCTTAGGATTCAAGGGGACTTAATCCCCCAACCCAGAAAGCACCAGGAGGTGCGTTTTCAGAGTGGTGCAAGGAGGGGGTGGGGCCTCCGATGAGATGCTGGCTTCTCTTTTCTTTTTCTTTTTTAGAAGGGGGTTGTGTGGCCCCCCTTCTCTTAATATTTTTTGGGCCCTGGGGACCACATCCCCAGGGCCTGAGACATTTTTTTTTAAACAGTAAGGGTGCCGCGCGCCCCTCCCAGTCCAATTTTGGCCCTGGGGACCCGATCCCCCGGGGCATGGCCACTTTTTTTTGTTTAAAATCTACATTCAAAGGAGGGGGGTTGCGTGGCCCCCCTCCTGAGGCCTTTTTCAGCCCCGGGGACCCCATCCCCCGGGGCTTTGTCTCTTTTTAAAAAAAACTTTATGGGAGGGGTGCCGTGTGGCCCCCCTTCCCTTTGCCACTTTTGGCCCCGGGGACCCCATCCCCCGGTGCCTGGCCTCATGTTGGGGACCACAGGGGGAGCCCCAATGCCCTCACGGTCCCAGCCGGCTCCCCGCCTCCTGGGGGAGCCGGCATGGCTTTTGGAAAAACGGAGCTGCTAACATGCAGCTTCCTTTGCCCAACAGCAATTCTGCTTCGCTTCATGGAAGCGACAGCAGTTTTCCTGCTCTTGCTTCCATGAAGTAAAGCAGAAGTTTGCAATGACAGGGTGGGAGCAGTGCTGCCGTCCTGCCATTGCAAACTGCAATGTCCCGGGGATGGGCACCCCAGGACATTGCTGGAGCCGGCCCTGGGGGTGGTGGTCCTGAGGGCTTTGGAGGGCTCCTGGAGGGGGCTGCCTGGCCCCCCTCCCAAATTGAACATACCCCCAGGGAGGTGGTAGTACCCGGGGCAATGTGGGGGGACTCAAGCCCTCCCACACTTAGTATTTACAAGTAGCCCCAGGGAGGTGGCAGTCACAAGGGCTTGGGGGGGCCTGTGAGGCCCCCCCATCCTAAATAAATTGAAGCTCCGGGGAGGTGGCAGTCCCCGGGGCAGCGTGGGGGGGAGTAGCCCCTGTGCATTTTTTCAACAAGCCCTGGGGAGGTGGTGGTCCCCGTGGCTTGGGGGGCCCATTAGGCCCCCACCCTAAATAAATAAAAGCCCCAGGGAGGTGGAGGTCCCCGGGGCAGCATGGGGAGGTAGGAGCCCCCCACACATTTTCTTCAACAAGCCCTGGGGAGGTGGCGGTCCCCAGGGCTGCGGGAGGCCATGTGTCCCCGCACATTATTAGCAAAGCCCCATGGAGGTGGCGGTCCCTGGGGCTGAAGGGGCCCCCACAGGGCCCCACTATATAATTATGGATTGCCCCTGTGACCTGGTCCTGCCGGCCGGAGTCGCGTACTGAATTCGAATCCCGCCGAAAACTTTAAAAAAATGCTTTTTTTGGCCTCCTGAGCAGGCCTAGAGGGGCAAGGTGTTTCTACCCGGCCCCCTTATCTTATTCTTTGACCTTTTTTCTTGTGACTCGGTTCTACTGAGTCACAAGATGTCTGCCAACACTTTCTGGTTTTAAGTGTTGGCAGCCAATCAGAATCAAGCTCGTGTTCGGGAGGGATCGCGGATCCATCGCGGTCACCAGATATATAAAGATTTTCAAATATGAATATTTCAGGAACTACTGAACGGATTTACAGCATTTTAAAAAAAAGTACACTTTCTGAACCAAGAGCTACCTTTCTGCCAAATGTGGTGTAATTTCGGTCAGCAGTTCGGGCTGTAACTTTCTCTATAATTTCTTATGGAAATTAACATGGAAAAAACACGTTTTGGGACCCCCCTTTTTTTCTTGGCCCCCGCTTGACGAATCACCCCGAAACTTTCAAGACAGAAGCTGAACAGAACGCCCCATTAGTTTTGAAAATTTCATGAAGATTTGTCAAACGGCGCCAAAGATATTGGCAAAAGAAAATGCAATTGTCCCTCGTGGTTTGTAATTGGTTTCTGCTGCCAAGGCTTAACTTTGATAAAGTTCAGAGATGAACGAAACGCGTCAGGACTGCCTGTAGCTGTTCATTAAAACATTCAAATTGTCAAGTGTTGCGAGTGCGGCTTTTGTCTTTCCGAAGGGGGAGAAGCTGTGTGAATATTCAGTGGCTTGGTGCTGCCGCAAAGCTACGCACCGCCAGCAAGTGCGCCATCATTACCCAACCTCGGACCGTTCTTGTTTGCCTTGTGAAAATGATACTGGGTAACGGATGCTGCTGCATACTGTATACGGCATGGATCCTTGCAGCCTCGATTATAGGATTGCATATGGAGCAACACTGAATGGGAAAGGGAATCATTCCCTGGATACAGCAATAGATATTGGCACAACACACTGGAGGGTCTTTATTGTGACTGAATTACTAAACCACAAATTCCAGCATGCATCAGCAATACATCCATCAGGATGTCCACTAGGAGGCCGAAATTATTTAAAATGCAATTGTCCCTCGTGGTTTGTAATTGGTTCCTGCTGCCAAGGCTTACCTTTGATAAAGTTCAGAGATGAATGAAACGCGTCAGGACTGCCTGTAGCTGTTCATTAAAACATTCAATTTGCCAAGTGTTGCGAGTGCGGCTTTTGTCTTTCCGAAGGGGGAGAAGCTGTGTGAATATTCAGCAGCTTGGTCCTGCCGCAAAGCTACGCACCGCCAGCAAGTGCGCCATCATTACCCAACCTCGGACCGTTCTTGTTTGCCTCGTGAAAACGATACTGGGTAACGGACCCTGCCGCATACTGTATACGGCATGGATCCTTGCAGCCTCGATTATAGGATTGCATATGGAGCAACACTGAATGGGAAAGGGAATCATTCCCTGGATACAGGAATAGATATTGGCACAACCCACTGGAGGGTCTTTATTGTGACTGAAATACTAAACCACGAATTCCAGCATGCATCAGCAATACATCCATCAGGATGTCCACTAGGGGGCCGAAATTATTTAAAATGCAATTGTCCCTCGTGGTTTGTAATTGGTTCCTGCTGCCAAGGCTTTCCTTTGATAAAGTTCAGAGATGAACGAAACGCGTCAGGACTGCCTGTAGCTGTTCATTAAAACATTCAAATTGCCAAGTGTTGCGAGTGCGGCTTTTGTCTTTCCGAAGGGGGAGAAGCTGTGTGAATATTCAGCGGCATGGTCCTGCCGCAAAGCTACGCACCGCCAGCAAGTGTGCCATCATTACCCAACGTCGGACCATTCTTGTTTGCCTCGTGAAAACGATACTGGGTAACGGACGCTGCCGCATACTGTATACGGCATGGATCCTTGCAGCCTCGATTATAGGATTGCATATGGAGCAACACTGAATGGGAAAGGGAATCATTCCCTGGATACAGCAATAGATATTGGCACAACCCACTGGAGGGTCTTTATTGTGAGTGAATTACTAAACCACGAATTCCAGCATGCATCAGCAATACATCCATCAGGATGTCCAATAGGGGGCCGAAATTATTTAAAATGCAATTGTCCCTCGTGGTTTGTAATTGGTTCCTGCTGCCAAGGCTTTCCTTTGATAAAGTTCAGAGATGAACGAAATGCGTCAGGACTGCCTGTAGCTGTTCATTAAAACATTCAAATTGCCAAGTGTTGCGGTTGCGGCTTTTGTCTTTCCGAAGGGGGAGAAGCTGTGTGAATATTCAGTGGCTTGGTCCTGCCGCAAAGCGACGCACCGCCAGCAAGTGCGCCATATATATATATATATTACCTACTGGCGGTCGCCAGTAGGTAGTTATAGTTAGGCCCTAGTTTCCATAGGAAAAGCGTTTTTTGATTTGCCAATATCTTTGGCGTCGTTTGATGAATCTTCGTGAAATTTTCAAAACTAATGGCCCGCTCAGGTCAGCTCCTGTCTTGAAAGTTTCGGGGTGATTCGTCAAGCGGGGGCTGAGAAAAAAGGGGGGTCCCTAAACACATTTTCCCCATGTTAATTTCCATAGGAAACTTTAGACAAGGCTACAGCCCTAACTGCTGAACGAAATTACACCAAATGTGGCAAAAAGAAGACCATGCATGGCAAGCGGGAGGGTTAGTGGCAGCACAATGGCCATGATGGGCAATAAGGAGGGGGCAGGGGCATGCACAAAGGACCATGGAGGATAGAAGGGAGGGGTAGGAGCTGGGCACAGACAAGAGAGTTCAGGGGAAGGGGCCTCACAACAGACCACGGGGGGCAGGCAGGAAGAGCAGTTGCAGCACAACAGACCAGTGAGGGCAGAAGGGTGTGGCAGTAAAATGGACCATGGAGGACAGGAGGAAGGGGATAGGGGCATGGAATGTGGACAGGCAGGGTGGAGGTGGCAGGGACAGGTTACAGTCATCTGACAATGCTAGGCAGGTGGGAGGGGAGTGGCAGCTCAACAGAACACTCAGATTAGATAGGAGGGGCAGGTCCATGGAACATGGTGGGCAAAAAGGATGGAGCAGGGGCATGCACACAGACATCGGAGGGCAGGGGGAAGGAGAGTAGGGGCAGCAAGCTAAGCACATAGAGGCTAAGCAGGAGGTCAATGATGGGGCATAGAATTGGGCAATGGAGGGCAGGAGGAGTGGATTGGGACATCATGCTAAATGGAGGGCAGTGGCAGCACATCAGACCATGCATGGCAGGAGGGAGGAGGCTAGTGCATGGATTCAGACAACAGAGGATAGGGAGGAGGTGTATGGGGCAGCAAGCTAACTGCTCAGAGAAGGCAGGAAGGCCAGTGGCACAACAATGAGTCACCGAGAGATTCATCAACACCCAGCTGACCACCTTCATCGAAGAGAACGCCATCCTCGACTCCTCCCAGTTTGAATTTCGCAGCAACCACAGCACCAAGACCGCCCTCCTCGCCGCCACTGATGACATCCGCATGCTCCTCGACCAGGGCCACACTGCGGCCCTCATCCTACTAGACCTCTCCGTGGCCTTCGACACCGTTTCACACCGCACCCTTGCAGCCAGACTCCACGACACAAGTATACGAGGAACCGCCCTTGACTGGATCTGCTCCTTTCTCTCATGCAGAACCCAAAGGATCATACTCCCTCCCTTCCTCTCCGAACCTACAGAGATCAACTGTGGAGTACCCCAAGGATCCTCGCTCAGCCCCACGCTTTTCAACATCTACATGGTCCCCCTCGCCGCCATCGTCAGACAGTATGGGCTCAGCATAGTATCTTACACCGACGATACCCAGCTCATCCTCTTTCTCATGAAGAACCCCGAAGACACCAGACTCAGCTTCCAAGAAGGAATGAAAGACGTCGCAGCCTGGATGAGCAACAGCTGCCTAAAACTGAACTCGGAGAAGACCGAGGTCCTCGTCCTTGGACCCTCCCACACAGCATGGGACAGCTCCTGGTGGCCCCCTGTCCTCAGAAACCCCCCTACCCCAACGGACCATGCCGGGAACCTCAGCTTCATTCTAGACTCCTCCCTCACCATGACCCGCCAGATCAACGCCGTTGCCTCGACCTGCTTCAACTCCTTCCACACCCTCCTCAAGACCTTCAAGTGGATCCCCCACGAATACAGAAAGACTGTCACCCACACACTCGTAACTAGCAGACTGGAGTACGGCAACGCCCTCTATGCCAGAATCAACAAAACCCTGCTACACGAGCTCCAAACCATCCAGAACACCGCAGCCAGACTCGTCCTCGGAACCCCACGACACGAACACATGACTCCGCACCTACGAGACCTCCACTGGCTCCCCATTGAGAAGAGAGTAACGTTCAAGCTACTCACCCATGCCTACAAATCCCTCCACAACATCAGACCCAAATACCTCAACGAAAGAGTCTCCTTCCACGTACCCAAAAGGAACCTCTGCTCCGCCGACCTAGCCCTGGCAGAGACCCCACGCATCCGCAGAACCAGAGCAGGCAGAAGAGCCTTCTCCTATGTTGCAGCAAAGACCTGGAACGATCTCCCAGTCAACATCCGATGCTCCTCCACTCCTCCACTCTGCACACCTTCAGGAGGAGCCTCAAGACCTGGCTTTTTGACTAATCCAGAGCTGCCCCCCCCCCCAGTGCCTTGTGACCCTCACAGGTGAGTAGCGCTCTTTATAAACCCTTGATTGATTGATTGATTGAACGGCCACACAGGGCTGTAATGAGGGAGCAGGGGCATTGACTTGGACAATGGATGGCAAGGAGAAGGGGAGGCAGGAGCAGCAAGCTTGGGTGGGGGCAGCACAATTGCAGGCCAGGCCCTGCTTCCAACCCTCACCATCCATTGTGATAAGCATCTTACTTAACGTTAAAAAAAACCTAGAAATTCGCTGAAAAAAACAAAGATTACAGGGATGTTACAGTTAGAGTCAGATTTCACTCGTACAAAACCAGCGAAATTCAGCAGTTATAGTTACCTGAGCTAACTATAACTTACTCCCTCGCAATGCACTGCTTATGACCTCAGACATTACATCATTCATGACATGGTCAGTGACATCACTCATGACATCACTCATGACATCTCAAATGAGCTGTGAATGGAATGGAACTATAATCGCTAGAACTATATTTAGGGATAGTGTGTGTGTATTAACACCCCTTTTTTTCTTTTCTTTCGTGTAAGAACCAATATAATACGCAACGTGCCCAGATCAATATGGCCGATAGCCTTCACTTTAAAGTAATGTGTAGTCCATTGTTTATGTTGATGTTTGCAATCCTAAGTATGTTTATTATGAACAAGTCACGTTTCTTGAACATACAGGTACGGCGGTCACGGGGCAAGATATGCTGAAATGATATTGTGTGCATATTAACACTTGTTTTCTTTTCTTTATTGTATCAATTCCTGAATTTTCACATTGTGACCAGGCCAATATGGCCGCCAGCTTTTTGGATTAAAGAAATATGTAGTCCTTTGTTAATGTTGGCAACTGGAGGCATTTGTACATTTAAATAAGGAAGCTACAATGACGTCTTGTATCGTTATCAAGGTTCTGACGAGCCAAAACGCGTGGATCGCGTCCTTTGCAGATTAAATGCTTCCAAACTGCAACCTGAGTGCTGATTCCTTCCTTGTAAGAGTGAGAGGAGATTGAATACCTATATATAAAATTCACTGAAAAAAACCACAGGTTTCAGGGAAGTTATAGTTAGAAATTAGCATTTAAAAAACCTTAGATATTCACTGAAAAAACCACAGGTTTTAGGGACGTTATAGTAGTCTGACATTTCACTCGTACAAAACCAGAGAAATTCAGCCATTATAGTTAGCTGAGCTAACTATAACTCATGCCCCCGCAATGCACTGCTGATGACGTCACATATTACATCACTTATGACATGGTCAGTGACATCACTGATGACATCACTGATGAGTAGGACAGAGAATGGTTGTTTTACTTTTCAGTCTGTCTTTCATCATTTTTTTATTCGTCTGTCTGCCTGGTTAAACCTATTTTTTGGCTTTTTTAACTGCCTGTTTTTTTTTAATATTATTGTATCTGTCCCTTATCCTGCCTTTCTTCATTTTCCCCTCTTGGTTTACTTGTGTGTATCCCTTCTTTAACTGTCTGCCTGCCTTGTTGTTATTCTCTGTTTGCTTTTACTTTTTCCATAGCTGCTTTAGCCATAGCTCACTGTAACTGTCTCTTTGTTGTGATTTTAATTTTTTTATCTGCGTGTTTCCCTTGTTACCTTTGTTTCTGTCTGTCTTTTCTCGTTTTCTATCTATCTTAATCTTTTCTGCCTGCCTTTTGTGACAGTTGACCACTCTGCCTCTTTTCCCCTCCTGCCCATCTTTTCCCATTTTCTATGTGTGCATCTTCTCTGTTTTCTACTTTACTTGCCTTTTTCGAACACTCCAACTGTCAGCCTCCTCACGCCCCTTGCCTTTTCTATATGTTCCTGTTTTATTCTCATTATATATATATATTTTTTCTAATTCTCCCGCTTGTTTTGTACCTAACTCTAAACATTTGTGAAGTCATGCCATCTTGTCCCCGAGCTCTTTGGTACAATGCATGTAGATGCTTAGCAAGTGACAGTACCGCAGGACAGGCTTCTGCAATGGTTTACAAGGCTAACGTCATGGGTCAGAGGGACCTGAATACAGACCGGCATTTCACAGCGCATATGTGCCCACACAGTGTACCTCTCCACTCCCTGCAGCAAGCATGCCAGTGGTGGACCCTAAGATTCTAGAGAAGCAAATGGTACTGCGTGGATCAATATGTCATAAGCCTCTTTTTGCACCTCTGTTGGTTCTTTCTGCACTGCACCTCTTTTGCAAATTTCTGCATCCCTCTTGCCTATTTCTGCACCCCTCTTCCCTTTTTGTCCACCTCTCTTGCTTCTTTCTGCACTTCTCTTGCTTCTTTCTGCATGGCTCTTGCTTCTTTCTGCACCTCTCTTGTAAATTTCTGTATCCCTCCTGCCTCTTTCTGCACCCCTGCACCCCTGTTCCCTCTTTATGCACCTTTCTTGCCTGCTTCTGCACTTGTCTTGACTCTTTCTGCACCTCTGTTGCTTCTTTCTGCACTTCTCTTGCCTCTTTCTGTACCCCTCTTGCTTCTTTCAGCACCTCTGTTGCTTCTTTCTGCACTTCTCTTGCTTCTTTCTGCACCCCTCTTGCCTCTTTCTGTACCCCTCTTGCCTCGTTGTGCACCTCTCCTGCCTCATTCTGCACCTCTCTTGCCTTTTTATGCAGTTCTCTTGCCTCTTTCTGCACCTCTTTTACTTCATTCTGCACTGCACTTGCCTTTTTCTGTACCCCTCTTGCCTCTTTCTGCACCTCTTTTGGTTCATTCTGCACTGCTCTTGCTTCTTTCTGCACCTCTGTCCCAAATTTCTGCATCCCTCTTGCCTCTTTCTGCACCCATTTTCCCTCTTTCTGCACCTCTCTTGCCTCAGTCTACCCACCTGTTCCCTCTTTCTGCATCCCTTAATCCTATTTCTGCAACTCTCTTGCCTCTTCCTGCAGTTTTCTTGCCTCCTTCTGCACCTCACTTGCCTCTTTCTGCACCTCTGTTGGTTCTTTTGCACTGCTCTTGCTTCTTTCTGCACCTCTCTGGCAAATTTCTACACCCGTCTTGCCTCTTTCTGTACCCCCTTACCTCTTTCTGCACCTCTCTTGCCTCTATCTGCACCCCTGTTCCCTCTTTCTGTACCTCTTTTGCCTGTTTCTGCAAGTCTCTTGCCTCTTTCTGCAGTTCTCTTGCCTCCTTATGCATCTCTGTTGCTTATTTCTGCACTTCTCTTGCCTCTTTCTGCACCCCGTTGCTTCATTCTGCACTTCTCATGCTTCTTTCTGCACCTGTCTTGCTTTTTTCTGCACCCCTGTTGTCTATTTCTGCACTCATCTTCCCTCTTTCTGCCCCTCTCTTGCCTCTTTCTGCACCTCACTTGCCTCTTTCTGCACTTCTCTTGCTTCTTTCTACACCTCTGTTGCTTCATTCTGCACTTCTCATGCTTCTTTCTGCACCTGTCTTGCTTTGTTCTGCAGCCCTGTTGTCTCTTTCTGCACTCATCTTCCCTCTTTCTGCCCCTCTCTTGCCTCTTTCTGCAATTCTCTTGCCTCTTTCTGCATTTTTCTTGCCTGTTTTTGCACCTCTATTGCCTCTTTCTGTACCTCTCCTACCTCTTTCTGCACCTCACTTGCTTCTTTCTGCACCCCTCTTGCCTTTTTCTGCACCCCTCTTCCCTCTTTGTGCAAGTCTCTTGCCTCTTTCTACACCTCTCTTCCTTCTTTCTGCACCACTCTTGCCTCTTTATGTACATTTGTTGCTTCTTTCTGCACTCCCCTTGCCTCTTCTGCACCCTTCGTGCCTCTTTCAACACCTCTGTTGCTTCTTTCTGCACTTCTCTTCTTTCATTCTACACCCCTCCTGCCTCTTTCTGTGCCCCTCTTGCCTCTTTTTGCATCTCTGTTGCTTCTTTCAACACTGCTCTAGCTTCTTTCTGCACCTCTGTTCCAAATTTCTGGATCCCTCTTGCCTCTTCTGCACCCCTCTTCCCTCTTTCTGCACCTCTCTTGCCTCAATCTGTACACCTGTTCCCTGTTTCTGTACCTTTTGCCTGTTTCTGCAACTCTTTTCCCTCTTTCTGCAGTTCTCTTGTCTCCTTCTGCACCTCTGTTGCTTCTTTATGCACCTCACTTGCAAATTTCGGCACCCCTCTTGCCTCTTTCTGCACTCCTCTTGACTCCTTATGCACCTCTGTTGGTTCTTTCTGCACTGCTCTTGCTTCTTTCTGCACCTCTTTTGCCTGTTTCTGTACTTCTCTTGCCTCCTTCTGTACTCAAATGGGAAGTGCAAGCTGTCAAGTTTAAAGGTCTGCGTGCTCTCGTGACTGAGGTATATGTCTACTTGTATATGTATTCTTACATTTGTTATGAATCTGAAGATGGTAGCTTAAAGAGCGGGTAACTTCTCCTATAGGTGGTCAAATCTTCTCAGTTCTGCTCTGTCATTCGGTTGCACAGGCAGACATGTCTTATATATATATGTGTTATAGAGCCCCTCAAATATACTATTGAATACATATGTGCCCTGTATTGTGAGCAGAAAGAAATGCATACACCTTCTTTTACACAAATTTACAGAGTATGCTGTTTGAAACACAGGTATTCAAGTGCTTGTATGTTTATTTTAATTTAACATGTCACTAGGTAAAAGCATAGACATGCATGCATACCTTCACAAACTTGGTTAGACTTACAACAGTAATATGCTTAGGATTGCTGTTTTATATTTGGAAGGATTAGTGATTAGGGTACTTTGTATGAGTCTGTTGTAAGGTACAGTCAAAGTAGGCCTCTTTCTACACCTCTGTTGGTTTTTTCTGTACATCTCTTGGTTCTCTCTGCACCTTTCTTCCTCTTTCTGGACTTCTGTTGCCTCTTTCTGCACTTCTCTTGCTTCTTTCTGCGCCTTTCTTCATCTTTCTGCACATGTCCTACCTGAGCAGGCATATTTAGAAATTAGCATTTAAAAAACCTTACAAATTCACAGAAAAAACCAGGGGTTTCATGGACGTTATAGTTAGGAATTAGCAGTTAAAAAAACGTTGAAATTCACTGAAAAAACCAGAGGTTTCAGGGACGTTATAGTTAGAAATTAGCATTTAAAAAACCTCAGAAATTCACTGGAAAAACCACAGGTTTCAGGGACGTTATAGTTAGTTGGACATTTCACTAATACAAAACCAGAGAAATTCGGCAGTTATAGTTAGTTCAGCTAACTATAACTCGCGCCCCCGCAATGCACTGCTGATGACGTCACATATTACATCACTCATGACATGGTCAGAGACATCACTGATGACATCACTGATGACATCTCAAATGACATCACTGATGACATCATCCAGTGACTGTGTGTTTCTGTAAAGTTTAAAAATGTTTTTTATATTTATATATACATATATATGCCAAGGTGTATTGAAGAATGAGTGGGTGTACGAGCGTCTGAATGGATGATTTAGTAGGTGCGTGACTGACTGTATAAGTGAGTAAGTTAGTGGATAAACTGTGTGAATGTCTGTATCAGTCTGTCAGTTGGTGTGTAAGCGGCTGCATTGGTTGGCTAGTAGCTACATGAGTGTCTATATGGGTTATTGATTGGTTTTCTGAGTATCTGTATGGGTGCCTGAGTGTCTGTGTGGGTGGGTGGGGGTATGTGACTCTGTGCATAGATGTGTGAGTGGGTGATTCACTGGGTGTATGGGTTCAAGAGTTTATCTGTGAAGGGCTGTATGGGTGGGTGAGTGTGTGTATGGGTGTGTTGATGAGTTAATGGATGTCTCAGTGGTACATGTGTGAGTAACTACATATGTGAAAGGCAGTATATGTGAGTGTTGGACTATATAAATGACTATATGTGAGAGTGAGTGATTGTGAGAGTGGCTGTATGGATGAGTGTGTGCCTGTGTCAGTGATTGTATAAGAGAGTAAGTATGTGTTAGTATCTGTATGAATAAGTGAGGTGGTGTGTGCATAACTGTATAGGTGAGTAAATGGGAGTGTGATTGATTCTTTGCATGACTGACTAGGTGTGTGAGTAACTCTATGGGTGAGTGGCGTTGTGTGAGTATCTGTATAGGTATATGAGTGCATATTTCAGTGGCTATATTGATGAGTAACTGCGTGGAGTGATCATCTGATGCACCTCCTCACACCCTAATATAACCTTTGATACACCCCCTCTAAAATACAGACTACCATTCTCGAAACCATAGACACACCATTACCAGTTAGTACATACCCACTCACTGATTCATAGGTCTACACACACATCCACTCACCCATACAGTCACTCATACACGCAGTTACTCATCAATATAGCCACTGAAATATGCACTCATATACCTATACAGATACTCACACAACGCCACTCACCCATAGAGTTACTCACACACCTAGTCAGTCATGCAAAGAATCAATCACACTCCCATTTACTCACCTATACAGTTATGCACACACCACCTCACTTATTCATACAGATACTAACACATACTTACTCTCTTATACAATCACTGACACAGGCACACACTCATCCATACAGCCACTCTCACAATCACTCACTCTCACATATAGTCATTTATATAGTCCAACACTCACATATACTGCCTTTCACATATGTAGTTACTCACACATGTACCACTGAGACATCCATTAACTCATCAACACACCCATACACACACTCACCCACCCATACAGCCCTTCACAGATAAACTCTTGAACCCATACAACCAGTGAATCACCCACTCACACATCTATGCACAGAGTCACACCCCCCACCCACCCACACAGACACTCAGGCACCCATACAGATACTCAGAAAACCAATCAATAACCCATATAGACACTCATGTAGCTACTAGCCAACCAATGCAGCCGCTTACACACCAACTGACAGACTGATACAGACATTCACACAGTTTATCCACTAACTTACTCACTTATACAGTCAGTCATGCACCTACTAAATCATCCATTCAGACGCTCGTACACCCACTCATTCTTCAATACACCTTGGCATATATATGCATATATAAATATAAAAAACATATTTAAACTTTACAGAAACACACAGTCACTGGATGATGTCATCAGTGATGTCATCAGTGATGTCATTTGAGATGTCATCAGTGATGTCATCAGTGATGTCACTGACCATGTCATGAGTGATGTAATATGTGACATCATCAGCAGTGCATTGCGGGGGCGCAAGTTATAGTTAGCTCAATTAACTATAACGGCCAAATTTCTCTGGTTTTGTATGAGTGAAATGTCCAACTAACTATAACGTCCCTGAAACCTGTGTTTTTTTCAGTGAATATATATATATATATATATATATATATATATATATATATATATATATATTACCTACTGGCGGTCGCCAGTAGGTAGTTATAGTTAGGACCTTGTTTCTATTCAAAAAGCGTTTTTTCTTTTGCCAATATCTTTGGCGCCATTTGACGAATCTTCGCGAAATTTTCAAAACTAATGATTTGCTCAGGGCAGCTCCTGTCTTGATAGTTTCAGGGTGATTTGTCAAGCAGGGGCCGAGAAAAAAGGGGGGGTCCCAAAACATGTTTTCCCCATGTTAATTTTCATAGGAATTTTAGACAAAGTTACAGCTTGAATTGCTGAACGGAATTACACCAAATTTGGTTAAAAGGTAGGTCTTGGTCAAGAAAGTGTGCTTTTTTTAAAATGGTGTAAATCCGTTCAGTAGTTGTAGAGAAATAAAAAAATAAAAAAATGTATATATCTGAGCACCGAGGAGGATTTGCGAACCCTCCCGGACACAAGCTTCAGTATGATTGGCTGCCAACACTCCAACCCAGAATGTGTCGGCAGCCATCTTGTGACTCGGTAACCGAGTCACAAGAAAACAGTTTTAAAAAATGATAAAAAACAAGAAAAGGGGGCAGGGTAGAAACACCCTGACCCCCTAGGGCTGCTCAGGGGGTCCCACAATGACCCCCAGGGCCAAAAAAAGCATTATTTAAAAAAACAAAATCCGCCGAATTCACACTGGGTGCACGAATCCGACCGAGAAAATGAAAAAAAAAATGAAGCGCGGACTCCAGTGCTTTGTTTTCCTTAAGCTCCCGGGACCTGGCCCACCCAGGGGCTTAAGGAAAATGAAGCGCTGGCCCCCCAAGCCCCAGAGATCACCACCTCCCCGGGGCAATATGTAATTTTGAGGGGGACCTTGCGGGCCCCCCCAAGCCCCGGGGACCACCACCTCCCTAGGACTTAAATATTATTAAATGAAGTGTGGGGGGAGCTCCTGCCCCTTCCCACACTGCCCTGGGGCCACCACCTCCACGGGGCAAACTTTAACTTAAGGGTCGGGGTCCTTTGCGGACCACGGGGACCACCACCTCCCCGGGGCTTCAATCATGATGGGAGGGGGCAGCGTGGCCCTCCTCCTGGAGCCCTCGATGGCCCTGGGAACCGCCACCCCCCAGGGCCGGCTCCTGCAATGTCCCGCGGTACCTACCCCTGGGACATTGTCATTTGCTAACTGCTTTGCTTCTTGGAAGCGAGAGCAGGAAACCTGATCTCTCTACCAAGAAGCAAAGCAGAATTGCTTTTGGGCAAGGGGAGCTGCATGTTAGAAGCTCCCCTTGCCCAAAGCAATGCTGGCTCCCGCAGGAGGCAAGGAGCCGGCAGGGACCGTGGGGGCATTGGGGCTCCCCCCACGGTCCCCAACTTGAGAGTCGGCCCCGGGGGATGGGGTCTGGGGGCCAGAAGTAGCCCGGGAGGGGGGCCACTCAGCCCCCCTCCCCTTAATTATTATTATTTTTTTAAAAAGGAAGGACTGCCCCGGGGGATGGGGTCCCCAGGGCCATAATTGGCCTTAGGAGTGGGGTCATGCATCCCCCCTCCCCCAAAAAAATCCAGGCTGGCTAGGCCCCGGGGGATGGGGTCCCCGGGGCCAGAAGTGGCAAAGGGAAGGGGGCCACACGGCCCCCCTCCCGTACTTAAAATTTTTAAAAGAGGCAATGCCCCGGGGGATGGGTCCCCGGGGACATTATTACCCTCAGGAGGGGGGCCATGCGGCCTCCCTCCAAAATTAAAAAAAAAGCAAAATGCTGGCCAGGCCCCCTTCGTGTTTTTTTATTTTAAAAAAAAAATGCCCAGGCCCTGGGGATGGGGTCCCCAGGGCCCAAAAAATACTAAAAGAAGGGGGCAACATAGCCCCCCTTCTAAAAATATTTTTAAAAAAAATAAAAGTCGGCATCTCGCCGGAGGCCCCACCCCCTCGCTGCACCACTGTGCAAACGTGCCCCCTGGTGCAGTCTAAGTTAGGGGATTAAGTCCCCTTCATTCCTGAGGGCCCCTGGGGGCCAACTAGCCCACCCGGAACCTCCAGTAAGCCCCACACAGTGGGATTGCTGAGAGGTGGTCCGGGGCCATGCCCCTTTTTACACCACTCTGCAAACACGCCTCTTGGCGCACTGCTGGTAGGGCGATGAGGTCCTCTTGTGCCCTTAGGACACAAGTGGGCTTCATCCCTTGAGCAGCAGTGCGCCAGGAGCTGTGTTTGCAGAGTGGTGTAAAAAGGGGGCGTGGCCTTTATGCACCCTCAGCAAACTAGTTGTATGGGGCTTACTGGAGGTATCAGGAGGCCTAGTTGGCCCCCAGGGACCCTCAGGAGGAAAGGGGACTACATCCCCCAACCAAGAGCACGCCTGGAGGTGCGTTTGCAGAGTGGTAGAGAAAGGGGGGCATGGCCTGTGTCCACCTCTCAGCAATCCCACTGTGTGGGGCTTACTGTAGATAAGCGGTAGGTTAGTTGGCCCCTAAGGACCCCCAGCAGTGAAGGGGACTTCAATCCCCATTCAAGAGCGCGCCAGGGAGCGTGTTTGCTGAGTGGTGGGCAAAGGGGGCGTGGCCTGCTATGAGTACTTAGCAATCCTGCTGAGTGGGACTTACTGGAAGTAATAGGATGGGTAGTTGGCCCCCAAGGATGTCCTTGGGGGCCAACTACCCCTCTTGTTACCTCCAGTAAGTCCCACACAGTGAGATTGCTAAGACGTCTTCGGAGGCCACGCCCCCTTTCTCCACCACTCTGCAAACGCGCCTCCTGGCAGACTACGGGATGGGTGATGAAGTCCACTTTACTTCTGAGGGACTTTGGGGGCCAAGAAGCCCTCCTGGTACCTCTTGTAAGTCCTACGCAGTGGAATTCCTGAGTGCTGTTCGGAGGCCCAGCCCCCTTTCTCCACCACTCTACAAACGTGACTACTAGTTAAAGAAGCATTTGCAATGTAATAGGTTTTGCATTTGCGAGAGTTAGATCTATTGACGTTGTAAATGTAAAAGTTTTTTACTGATGTTTTTGATGTAGAGTGGATGTACGTTGTGTTTAGTGGAATTATGTGGTATGCTTTGCATTGAAATTATGTGAATAGAAAGTATGTGGTATTTAGTGTATAGTAATTATGTGGAGTGGGATTATGTGTTTTGGAGAGTAATTATGTGGTATTGTAGTCTGTGTTGTGGAGTGGTAACCTCAGGTTTAGTCTTCCTCGTTTCCATAGAAGCTAAACTATAAACTCAATGAGACCCAAAAAAGAAGGAACCACTGAGGAGCACTTCTGGACCAAGTCGGAGGTATGAGCAGGGCCACTGGAATTATGTGACTGTTCGGCTGCACCAATTTTCACATAATTAAACATTTTGCGCATTTGCCAAATATTCCATCATCTGCTGCCTAATCTGCAGATTTGAACAAAAAAAGTCTTGTTTCTAGCTCAAAAGGCTCAAATGTTCCCAGAAATGCAGCTTCACGTGTTACAGCATGGCGGAAGGCCTTTTGCAAAGCTGGAATGGTCACGTGTTACTTATTGCTAAATGTGGGTGTTAAATTGGTACTAATGGTGCACAAACGTCTCTTCTTTCTGTGCCTCTCTTGCCTCTTTCTGCATTTCTCTTGCATCTTTCTGCACCTTTCTTCCTCTTTCTGCACCTCACTGTCTTCTTTCTGCACTTCACTTGCCACTTTCTGCACCTCTCTTGCCTCTTTCTGCACCTCACTTGCGTCTTTGAGCATTTCTCTTGCCTGTTTCTGTACTTCCCTTGCCTCTTTCTATACCTCTCTTGCCTCTTTCTGCACTTCTCGAGCCTCTTTCTGTATCTCTCTTGCCTCTTTCTGCACCTCAAGTGCCTCTTTCTGCACTTCTCTTGCCTATTTCTACACTTATCTTGCCTCTTTCTATACCTCTCTTGCCTCTTTCTGCATCTCACTTGCCACTTTCTGCTCTTCTCTTGACTCTTTATGAATGTCACTCTCTTCCTTCTGCACCTCTATTGCCTCTTTCTGCACTTCTCTTGCCTCTTTCTGCACTTCTGGAGCTTCTTTCTGTACCTCTCTTGCCTCTTTGGCACCTCAAGTGTCTCTTTCTGCACTTCTCTTGCCTCTTTCTACATTTATCTTGCCTCTTTCTATACCACTCTTACCTCTTTCTGCACCTCACTTGCCACTTTCTGCTCTTCTCGTGCCTATTTCTGAACCTCACTCTCTTCTTTCTGCACCTTTCTTGCCTCTTTATGCACCTCACTTGCTTCTTTCTGCATCTCTCTTGCCTCTTTCTGCACCCCTGTTCCCTCTTTCTGCAACTCGGTTGCTTCTTTCTGCACTTCTCTTGCCTCTTTCTGCACCCTTCTTGTCTCTTTCAGCACCTCTGTTGCTTCTTTCTGCTCTTCCTTCTTTCTGCACCCCTCTTGCCTCTTTCTGTACTGTCTTGCTTCTTTGTGCACCTCTCCTACCTTCTTCTGCACCGCTCTTGCCTCTTTTTGCACCTCTGTTGGTTCTTTCTGCACTGCTCTTGCTTCTTTCTGCACCTTACTTGCCTCTTTCTGCACTTCTCTTGTTTCTTTCTATACCTCTGTTGCTTCTTTCAGCAATTCTCTTGCCTCTTTCTGCACTTCTCTTCCTTCTTTCTGTACCCCTCCTGCCTCTTTCTGTACCTTTCTTGTCTCTATGTGCACCTCTCCTACCTCTTTCTGCACCTCCTCTTGCCTCTTTTTGCACCTCTGTTGGTTCTTTCTGCACCCCTTTTGTCTCTTTCTGCACTTCTATTGCCTATTTCTGCACTTCTCTTGCTTCTTTCTACAACTCTGTTGCTTCTTTCAGCAATTCTCTTGCCTCTTTCTGCACTTCTGTTGCCTCTTTCTTCACCACACTTGCTTCTTTCCCCACCCCTCTTGCCCCTTTCTGCACCCCTCTTCACTCTTTCTGCACCTCTGTTGCCTCTTTTTGCACCCTTGTTCCCTCTTTCTGCACCTTCCCTGCCTGTTTCTGCACCTCTCTTGCCTCTTTCGGCACCTCTGTTGCTTCTTTCTGCACTTCTCTTGCCTCTTTCTGCACCACTCTTGCCTCTTTAAGCACCTCTATTGCTTCTTTCTGCACTTCTCTTGCTTCTTTCTGCACATCTGACTTAGAGGCAGTTTTAATCCCCCTGCCCTATTATGTACTAGGACATTACAGGGGAGGTCATGCCAATCACAGGGGTACCCCAACCCATAGTGTACCCTAGTGTATGTAGGTGTTTTCACTTTATTCTAAGTGCCTTTTAGCATAGCACTGGCTCCAGGCCTGGTTAGTCAGTCAGTTACCACCAGTACCCGTCAGCAAAAAGTTTGGGGCACAGGAAGACTTTGCAACAAGGCCTCTTTCTGCACCTCTGTTTGTTCTTTCTGCATATCTCTTGCTTCTTTCTGCACCTTTCTTCGTCTTTCTGGACTTCTGTTGCCTCTTTCTGCATTTCTCTTGCTTCTTTCTGTTCCTTTCTTCCTCTTTCTTCTTATGTACTACCTATGTAGGCATAATTAGAAATTAGCATTTAAAAAACCTTAGATTTCACTGAAAAAACCATAGGTTTCAGGGACGTTATAGTTAGAAATTAGCATTTAAAAACCTTTCAAATTCACTGAAAAACCATAGGTTTCAGGGACGTTATAGTTAGAAATAAGCATTTAAAAAACCTTTGAAATTCACTGAAAAGCTCAAAGTTTAGGGTTTTAGTGTATAGGAAGTAGTGGCGCTCAGCAAAATCACATCAGTGTATATGGGTCACAATAGTAAGTATGGTGCTAACTAGGAAGGGGAAACCCTTGTAACCCCTCAATGTGTGTAGGGCAACCCTACAGCAAACAAGTATACCTAAATCCTGTGCACACATACATAGTCAGACAAGATATACAAGTATCATTCGAAAGCAAATTGTAAAAAATTCTTGAGGGATGTCGTAATTTCTTTATTCTGCAAAAAACCGCAACCAGCCGACACGTGTTTCGTCAGAGAAAGGTAATCCCCGACTCTTCAGGGCTGGGAATGATACAAAGAATAAAGTGAACACAAAATGCATGTGTGAAGGTCAACCAGACACACGTGGAAACCTAAATGCAAACCAATAAACCCGAACAAAGGTGTGTGGGACGTACCCGTGAACATATAAGATCTAAAATAAATCCTGCTTAGGTGCCAAGAAATAATTAATGTATGTGAATCATGATATGCGCACCTAATCAAACTCAGCCACAATTATTACAAAAGAAAAGGCGAGAACCGAAAGAGCCAGTAATGCAGTAGAGTAAGTACAGAGGAGTATATGAGGAAAGAGTTAAGAACCAAAAATCCATATCTGAATTAGGGTAAAAAAGGATAGTCGCGGGGAAAGGATAAGGGAACTAGAAACAAAGGGATTACGTGAAGACAAGAATTACATAAAAAATATATACCTGAAACGAGTTGTCTGAACTCTGTGTAGTCTGAGAAGTAAAAGAGATGGAAAAGAGGGACAAGGGTGTGTAAATGTAAACCAAGAATATTCCAGGGTGAAGGACATGAAAAAGCATAAGGCAGAAGTGTAAATCTAAGCCCTCTCTTACCCCTAGGCCGGTGATAATTCCAACCCGGTAAGGCACGAGTATACGATAAATCCAAGAATCCAAGAAAATTTGAAGTAAGACATCTGTAGAAGTATAAAAATGAACTAGTAAGAACATGGATTTTTTAAATAGTGTGGGTAAAGATGACACAAAAAATCTCTTGGCACTACCTGAAAGTGGATCAGCAGAATCGCGTGATCTGTGGACCAAATAAGCAGGAATGAGGTCAGGATGGAGCATGGAGAAAAAAAGAGCGAGTAACGTAAATATGTCAAAGTATTACATGGGGAAAAGAAATTCGTATGGTTTCCTCACCGGAATGCCGGTGATAATTCCAATCCGACAAAGCCCAATCGGTGTCCAATCTAAGTCAAATTGTAGGAAACGGGTGTTCTATGGTAATCTTATTAGGTACGTTCAACGACCAGCACCGCCAGTAGAGCATAAGTAAAATCAGTTTTGAAATCCCTGTAGGAAAAACCGAGATCCCTGTGAAAATATATCTTGTAAAGTGGCATCAGGGAAATAGTCAATGTAAAATATCAAGTGACTATGAGTACATGAAGTAGAACAGTGCACAACTTACTTTATCTATGAGTATACAATGATTCCCAACGTATATCTATTGAACTCGGGTAGAATCCAGGTTGAACACGTGTGTGTGTTCACCAATTCCGTCTGTAATCAATACAAAAAACACCTGTGTCGGGGTTTTAGCAGCCGGCGTTATAACTAAGGAGAATCCCCATTGCTAGGATGGAGTACCATATCTGTCAGCGAGTACCCACACTTACTTGCATGAGGAGAAATGTTCGCGTCCTGGCGGCACCGATTCCCTCGTTGGAGTGTGTACGAGGGAACCCGGAAGTGAATAAAAAGTCATTTGAGATGTCATCAGTGATGTCACTGACCATGTCATGAGTGATGTAATATGTGACGTCATCAGCAGTGCATTGCGGGGGTGCGAGTAATAGTTACCTCAACTAACTATAGCGTCCGAATTTCTCTGGTTTTGTATGAGTGAAATGTCCAACTAACTATAACGTCCCTAAAACCTGTGGTTTTTTCAGTGAATATATATATATATATATATATATTATCTACTGGCGGTCGCCAGTAGATAGTTATAGTTAGGACCTATTTTCCATAGGAAATCCGCAACATTCTATTTGAAATAACTTTGGCGCCGGTTGATGAATCTTCGCGAAATTTTCAAACTTTGTGGCCCGCTCCGGTCCGCTCCTATCCTGAAAGTCTCGGGGTGATTCGTCAAGCGGGGCCGAGAAAAAGGGGGTCCCAAAACGTGTTTTCCCCATTCATTTTTCTATAGGAAACTTTAGCCACGGCTACAGCCCGAACTGCTGAACGGAATTACACCAAATTTGGCAAAGAGGTAGTTCTTGGTTCAGAAAGAACCCTTTTTGTTAAATGGTGTAAATCCGTTCAGTAGTTGCTGAGAAAATCAAAAGTAAAAACACATATATATCTATGGCCGCGGAGGGTCCGCGCACCCTCCCGATGACCAGCTGTATGCTAATTGGCTGTCAACACTCCAAACCAGGAAGTGTTGGCAGCCATCTTGTGACTCGGTAGAACCAAGTCACAAGAAAACAGTAAAAACAATTGCGCAAAACGCAAAAAGGGGGCAGGGTAGAAACACCCTAACCCCCTTGGCCTGCCAGGGCCCAAAAATATATATATATTTTTTTAAAAATCGGCAAAAAACGCGCTGGGTGTGCGGATCCTGCCGATAAAAAAAAAAATTGAAGCGCGGTCTCCCGCACTTTGATGCTATTTTGCCCCCGGGTGGGCCAAGTCCTGGGGGCAGGCGGGGGTTGGTTTTTATTTTATGTGGGGGGCCTCTAAGGCCCCCCAAGCCCCGGGGAACGCCACCCCCCGGGGCTTTAAAAAAAATGGTGCGGGAGGGCTCTCCGCCCTCCCGCAGCCCCGGGGACCGCCACCTCCCGGGGCTTCTTTTTTAAATAAACAATGACCTGTGTGGGGGTGCTCCTGCCCCCCCCACATGCCCCGGGGACCGCCACCTCCCCGGGGCACTAAGAAAATACATGTGGGGGTCCGTTTCAGACCCCCAAAGCCCCGGGGACCACCACCTCCCCGGGGCTATGTAGAAGTGGGGAGGGGGGCCGCGTGGCCCCCCTCCTGGAGCCTGTGGTGGCCCAGGGGACCGCCACCCCCCAGGGCCAGCTCCTGCAGTGTCCCGGGGTGCCTACCCCCGGGACACTGCTGTTTGCAATGGCAGGACGGGAGCCTCGCGGCTCCCGTCCTGCCATTGTAAACTTGCTTTGCTTCATTGAAGCGAGAGAAGGGAAACCTGCTCTCGCTTCAATGAAGCAAAGCAAAATTTCTTTTCCATAAGGGGAGCTGCATGTCAGCAGCTCCCCTTATGGAAAAGCAATGCCGGCTCCCACAGGACGCGGGGAGCCGGCGGGACCAAGCGGGGATTGGGGACCCCCCCACGGTCTCCAACGAGTGGCCAGGCCCCGGGGGATGGGGTCCCCGGGGCCATTAGTGGCCCGGGAGGGGGGCCATGCAGCCCCCCTCCCAAAAAAAGGAATTATATAAAAAAAAAAAAAAAAAGACGCAAAGGCCGGCCCCGGGGGATGGGGTCCCCGGGGCCTTAAATGGCCTGAGGAGGGGGGCTACGCAGCCCCCCTCCAAATATTTAATTAGAAAAAAAAGAGGGAATGCCCCGGGGGATGGGGTCCTCAGGGCCAATAGAGGCCCAGGGAAGGGGGGCCACACGGCCCCCTTCCCGTTTTTTTTAATTTAAAAAAAAAAGAAAATCCTTAGGCGCCGGGGGATGGGGTCCCCGGGGCCAAAAGTGGCCGAGGGAAGGGGGGCCACGCAACCCCCCTCCCATACAAAAAAAAAAAAAAAGACCGGCATCGTGCAGGAGGCCCCGCCCCCTCCCTTAACCACTCTGCAAACGCGCCCCCTGGTGCGTTTTAAGAAGGGGAAGTAATTCCCCTTGAATAATGGGGGTCCCTGGAGGCCAAATAGCGCACCAGGAACCTCCAGTATGCACCAGGGAGCTGCGTTGCAGAGAGGTGTACAGAGGCCACGCCCCTTTTTACACCTCTCTGCAACGCAGCTCTGTGGCGCTTACTGGAGGTACCTGGTGGTATAGTTGGACCCCAGGGACCCTCAGGATTCAAGGGGACTTAATCCCCCAACTTAAAACGTGCCACGGGGCGCGTTTGCACAGAGGTGAAGGGAGGGGGCGGGGCTAAAGGTGACATGTGTGCAAACAGGCCCCGTGGCGCGTTTTAAGATGGGGAACTAAATCCCCTTCAATCCTGAGGGTCCCTGGGGGCCAACTAGCCCACCAGGTACGTCCAGAAAGCGCCACAGAGCTGCGTTGCAGAGAGGTGTTAAAAGGGGCGTGGCCTCTGAACACCTCTCTGCAACGCAGCTCCCTGGCGCATACTGGAGGTACAGGGTGGCCTAGTTGGACCCCAGGGACCCTCATGATTCAAGGAGACTTAATGCCCCAACTTAAAACGCGCCACGGGGCGTGGTTTCACAGTGGTGAAGGGAGGGGGCGGGGCTTCAGGTGACATGTGTGCAAACAGGCCCTGTGGCGCGTTTTAAGATGGGGAATTAAATCCCCTTCAATCCTGAGGGTCCCTGGGGGCCAACTAGCCCACCAGGTACGTCCAGAAAGCGCCACAGAGCTGCGTTGCAGAGAGGTGCAAAAAGGGGCGTGGCCTCTGAACACCTCTCTGCAACGCAGCTCTCTGGCGCATACTGGAGGTATCTGGTGGGCTAGTTGGCCCCTAGGGACCCTCGGGATTGAGGAGGAATTAATTCTCCAACTTAAAACGAGCCACAGGGCGTGTTTGCAGACATGTCACCTTAGGCCCCACCCCCTTCCTTCACCATTGTGCAAATATTCCTCTAAAATCAGCCGAACTACGAATTCCGATTTACTCACCTGTTATCAGGAGAGACCTCAGTGCTGCATCTTTGAGCCCAGTACTGATCCTGAAAAGTAATTTTAACCGTACTTACCAGTAACTTGAATTTCCTTCCATAGGCTAACATTGACTGGTTTCACTTGGAAATTCTTCTAAGTGTGGAGTTTTGGAACTTTATAATATTCCTCTAAAATCAGCTGAACTACGAATTCCAATTTACTCACCTGTTATCAGGAGAAACCTCAGTGCTGCATCTTTGAGCCCAGTACAGATCCTGAAAAGTAATTCTAACCGTACTTACCAGTAACTTGAATTTCCTTCCATAGGCTAACATTGACTGGTTTCACTTGGAAATTCTTCTAAGTGTGGAGTTTTGGAACTTTATAATATTTCTCTAAAATCAGCCGAACTACGAATTCCGATTTACTCACCTGTTATCAGGAGAGAACCCAGTGCTGCATCTTTTAGCCCAGCACTGACCCTGAAAAGTAATTCTAACCGTACTTACCAGTAACTTGTATTTCCTTCCATAGGAATCCATTGTCTGGTTTTCAGCAGAAAAGTTTCAAAGTGTCGTTTTTCACAAACTACAAATATTCCTTAAAAATCGCCTGTATGACTTAAACGCATTCTTTCAACTGTTTACAGGAGATGCACCAGTGCTGGATCCAGGATCCACCACTGAGTAAGAAAAAGTAACGATAACACTACTTACCTGCTAAGTGAATTTCCTCCCATAGGATAACATTGGTGATTCTATGTGAAAAAGTTTCTGTCAACTTTTAAAATACAATAATATTCCTTAAAAATCACTACTGTAACCAAAACGCTTTTACTCAACTGTTTACAGGAGATGTCGCAGGACTGAATCTAGGATCCAGTCCTGTGGTTAGAAAAGTAATCCATAAAGTAATTAATTGCATTTAACTAGAAATTCACATTGAGCTCAATGTTGCATTGTGTTTGAAATTGTGTTGCCCATTGCAACAACTGTAACTACTGTACTTAAAAGTCTATTGCCTATTTGCAAAGTATTTAAACTAAAGTAATTCATTCTGAGAAAGTATATTTTGTAATGTAATGTATAATGTAATTACAATGTAATTTAAAAAATAAAATATCTAAAAATAAATAGTTAAAAAAAATGTAGTAAATCAGTATCAAAAAATAAATATAACAATTAATACATTTAAAAATTGTCATTTACAAAACCTTTGAAATTTATTGAAAAAACCATAGGTTTCAGACATGTTATAGTTAGGAATTAGCATTTAAAAAACCTTTGAAATTCACTGAAAAAACCATAGGTTTCAGGCACGTTATAGTTAGAAATTAGCATTTAAAAAACCTTACAAAATCACTGAAAAAACCATAGGTTTTAGGGACAGTTATAGTTAGTTGGACATTGCACTCATACAAAACCTGTGAAATTCCCCCGTTATAGTTAGTTCAGCTAACTATAACTCGCGCCCCCGCAATGCACTGCTGATGACGTCACATATTACATCACTCATGACATGGTCAGTGACATCACTGATGACATCTCTGATGACATCTCAAATGACATCACTGATGACATCATCCAGTGACTGTGTGTTTCTGTAAAGTTTAAATATTTTTAATATATATAGGGAAAGGCGTATTGAAGAATGAGTGGGTGTATAAGTGTCTGTATGGATGATTTAGTAGGTGCGTGACTAACTCTATAAGTGAGTGATTAAACGTATCTTACTGAATGCATGGGTTAGTGACTAAACTGGGTGAATGTCTGTATCCGTATGTCTGTTGCTGTGTAAGTGGCTGCATGGGTTTGTGAATAGCTACATGAGTGTCTATATGAGTTATTGATTGGTTGTCTGAGTATCTGTATGGGTGCCTGAGTGTTTGTGTGGGTGGGGTGTGTGCGACTGTGCATAGATGTGTGAGTGTATGATTCACTGGGTGGATGGTTTCAAGAGTGCATCTGTGATAGACTGTATGGGTGGGTAAGTGTGTGTAAGAGTGTGTTAGTGAGTGAATGTATGTCCCAGTGGTACATGTGTGAGTAACTACATATGTGAAAGGCAGTATATATGTGTGTTGGAGTTTATAAATAGCTATAAGCGAGAGTGTGTGATTGTGAGAGTGACTATATGGATGAGTGTGTGCTTGTATCAGTGATTGTATAAGAGCGTAGGAATGTGCTAGTATTTGTATGAGTAAGTGAGCTGGTGTGTGTATAACTGTATAGGTGAGTAAATGGCAGTGTGTTTAATTATTTGCATGACTGACTAGGTGTGTGAGTACATCTATGGGTGAGTGGCGGTGTTTGAGTGTCTATATAGGAGTATGAGTGCATATGATAGTCCTGTACTGAGTGACCGTAAGTATGAGTGACTGTACGGGTGAGTGAGTGGATGTGTGTGATTAGACCTAAGAATCAGTGAGTGGGTATGTAGTTATTGGTGTTGGAGTGTCTATGGTTTTGCGAATGGCAGTCTGTAATTTAGAGTGGGTGTATCAAAGGTTATATTAGGGTTTGAGGAGCTGCATCAGATTATCACGTGGATGATGTCATCAGTGATGTCATCAGTGATGTCACTGACCATGTCATGAGTGATGTAATATGTGACGTCATCAGCAGTGCACTGCGGGGGCGAGAGTTATAGTTAGCTGAACTAACTATAACGGGGGAATTTCACGGGTTTTGTACGAGTGCAATGTCCAACTAACTATAACTGTCCCTAAAACCTATGGTTTTTTCAGTGAATATATATATATATACACACACACATATATATATACACACATATATATATATATATATATATATATATATATATATATATATATATATATATATATATATATATATATATATATTATATTTGAAAAGGTTTGCCATCTTGTGAGATGCACTCCCAGGAAGTAAGCACACACAGGAACTGGGATATTAAAACACACTGACCAGCAGTTTAATGCGACGCGTTTCAGGCTTACGCCCTTCTTCAAAGCCAACTGCTCTCCAGGACGGCCAAACATTTCTGCCAGCATTTTCCCTCCATTTATTCAAGACACGCTCCAAGTGGGCTTCAAGTCACGCCCCAAGTGGGCCGGCAAATCACATTGCCTGCAAAGCATGATGGGGCTGGTAGTTCCTTACCCATGTGGGTCTGTTTGTAGCCATCACTGGTTTTCAAAGTTCTTTAAATGGTGCTTTAAAACAAAGAAACACAGCTCTCTTTACAGGCCGCTCCTCCTGTTCCACCTGCAGTCAATATAAAACAGCAGGCGGCCCCGCTTGGGATCTTGCGGTGGTGCTTCTCTCGACCTAGGCGGGCCGAATTATTTATTTGAAAAGGTTTCCATCTTGTGAGATGCACTCCCAGGAAGTAAGCAGACACAGGAACTGGGATATTAAAACACACTGACCAGCAGTTTAATGCGACGCGTTTCAGGCTTATGCCCTTCTTCAAAGCCAACTGCTCTCCAGGACGGCCAAACATTTCTGCCAGCATTTTCCCTCCATTTATTCAAGACACGCCCCAAGTGGGCTTCAAGTCACGCCCCAAGTGGGCCGGCAAATCACATTGCCTGCAAAGCATGCTGGGGCTGGTAGTTCCTTACCCATGTGGGTCTGTTTGTAGCCATCACTGGTTTTCAAAGTACTTTAAATGGTGCTTTAAAACAAAGAAACACAGCTCTCTTTACAGGCCGCTCCTCCTGTTCCACCCGCAGTCAATATAAAACAGCAGGCGGCCCCGCTTGGGATCTTGCGGTGGTGCTTCTCTTGACCTAGGCGGGCCGAATTATTTATTTGAAAAGGTTTGCCATCTTGTGAGATGCACTCCCAGGAAGTAAGCAGACACAGGAACTGGGATATTAAAAAACACTGACCAGCAGTTTAATGCGATGCGTTTCAGGCTTACGCCCTTCTTCAAAGCCAACTGCTCTCCAGGACGGCCAAACATTTCTGCCAGCATTTTCCCTCCATTTCTTCAAGACACGCCCCAAGTGGGCTTCAAGTCACGCCCCAAGTGGGCCGGCAAATCACATTGCCTGCAAAGCATGATGGGGCTGGTAGTTCCTTACCCATGTGGGTCTGTTTGTAGCCATCACTGGTTTTCAAAGTTCTTTAAATGGTGCTTTAAAACAAAGAAACACAGCTCTCTTTACAGGCCTCTCCTCCTGTTCCACCCGCAGTCAATATAAAACAGCAGGCGGCCCCGCTTGGGATCTTGCGGTGGTGCTTCTCTCGACCTAGGCGGGCCGAATTATTTATTTGAAAAGGTTTGCCATCTTGTGAGATGCACTCCCAGGAAGTAAGCAGACACAGGAACTGGGATATTAAAACACACTGACCAGCAGTTTAATGCGACGCGTTTCAGGCTTAAGCCCTTCTTCAAAGCCAACTGCTCTCCAGGACGGCCAAACATTTCTGCCAGCATTTTCCCTCCATTTATTCAAGACACGCCCCAAGTGGGCTTCAAGTCACGCCCCAAGTGGGCCGGCAAATCACATTGCCTGCAAAGCATGATGGGGCTGGTAGTTCCTTACCCATGTGGGTCTGTTTATAGCCATCACTGGTTTTCAAAGTTCTTTAAATGGTGCTTTAAAACAAAGAAACACAGCTCTCTTTACAGGCCACTCCTCCTGTTCCACCCGCAGTCAATATAAAACAGCAGGCGGCCCCGCTTGGGATCTTGCGGTGGTGCTTCTCTCGACCTAGGCGGACCGAAGTATTTATTTGAAAAGGTTTGCCATCTTGTGAGATGCACTCCCAGGAAGTAAGCAAACACAGGAACTGGGATATTAAAACACACTGACCAGCAGTTTAATGCGACGCATTTCAGGCTTACGCCCTTCTTCAAAGCCAACTGCTCTCCAGGACGGCCAAACATTTCTGCCAGCATTTTCCCTCCATTTCTTCAAGACATGCCCCAAGTGGGCTTCAAGTCACGCCCCAAGTGGGCCGGCAAATCACATTGCCTGCAAAGCATGATGGGGCTGGTAGTTCCTTACCCATGTGGGTCTGTTTTAGCCATCACTGGTTTTCAAAGTTCTTTAAATGGTGCTTTAAAACAAAGAAACACAGCTCTCTTTACAGGCCGCTCCTCCTGTTCCACCCGCAGTCAATATAAAACAGCAGGCGGCCCCGCTTAGGATCTTGCGGTGGTGCTTCTCTCGACCTAGGCGGGCCGAATTATTTATTTGAAAAGGTTTGCCATCTTGTGAGATGCACTCCCAGGAAGTAAGCAGACACAGGAACTGGGATATTAAAACACACTGACCAGCAGTTTAATGCGACGCGTTTCAGGCTTACGCCCTTCTTCAAAGTCAACTGCTCTCCAGGATGGCCAAACATTTCTGCCAGCATTTTCCCTCCATTTCTTCAAGACACGCCCCAAGTGGGCTTCAAGTCACACCCCAAGTGGGCCGGCAAATCACATTGCCTGTAAAGCATGATGGGGCTGGTAGTTCCTTACCCATGTGGGTCTGTTTGTAGCCATCACTGGTTTTCAAAGTTCTTTAAATGGTGCTTTAAAACAAAGAAACACAGCTCTCTTTACAGGCCACTCCTCCTATTCCACCCGCAGTCAATATAAAACAGCAGGCGGCCCCGCTTGGGATCTTGCGGTGGTGCTTCTCTCGACCTAGGCGGGCCGAAGTATTTATTTGAAAAGGTTTGCCATCTTGTGAGATGCACTCCCAGGAAGTAAGCAGACACAGGAACTGGGATATTAAAACACACTGACCAGAAGTTTAATGCGACGCATTTCAGGCTTACGCCCTTCTTCAAAGCCAACTGCTCTCCAGGACGGCCAAACATTTCTGCCAGCATTTTCCCTCCATTTCTTCAAGACACGCCCCAAGTGGGCTTCAAGTCACGCCCAAGTGGGCCGGCAAATCACATTGCCTGCAAAGCATGATGGGGCTGGTAGTTCCTTACCCATGTGGGTCTGTTTGTAGCCATCACTGGTTTTCAAAGTTCTTTAAATGGTGCTTTAAAACAAAGAAACACAGCTCTCTTTACAGGCCGCTCCTCCTGTTCCACCCGCAGTCAATATAAAACATCAGGCGGCCGCGCTTAGGATCTTGCGGTGGTGCTTCTCTCGACCTAGGCGGGCCGAATTATTTATTTGAAAAGGTTTGCCATCTTGTGAGATGCACTCCCAGGAAGTAAGCAGACACAGGAACTGGGATATTAAAACACACTGACCAGCAGTTTAATGCGACGCGTTTCAGGCTTACGCCTTTCTTCAAAGCCAACTGCTCTCCAGGACGGCCAAACATTTCTGCCAGCATTTCCCCTCCATTTATTCAAGACATGCCCCAAGTGGGCTTCAAGTCACACCCCAAGTGGGCCGGCAAATCACATTGCCTGCAAAGCATGATGGGGCTGGTAGTTCCTTACCCATGTGGGTCTGTTTGTAGCCATCACTGGTTTTCAAAGTTCTTTAAATGGTGCTTTAAAACAAAGAAACACAGCTCTCTTTACAGGCCGCTCCTCCTGTTCCACCCGCAGTCAATATAAAACAGCAGGCGGCCCCGCTTGGGATCTTGCGGTGGCGCTTCTCTCGACCTAGGCGGGCCGAATTATTTATTTGAAAATGTTTGCCATCTTGTGAGATGCACTCCCAGGAAGTAAGCAGACACAGGAACTGGGATATTAAAACACACTGACCAGCAGTTTAATGCGACGCGTTTCAGGCTTACGCCCTTCTTCAAAGCCAACTGCTCTCCAGGACGGCCAAACATTTCTGCCAGCATTTTCCCTCCATTTATTCAAGACACGCCCCAAGTGGGCTTCAAGTCACGCCCCAAGTGGGCCGGCAAATCACATTGCCTGCAAAGCATGATGGGGCTGGTAGTTCCTTACCCATGTGGGTCTGTTTGTAGCCATCACTGGTTTTCAAAGTTCTTTAAATGGTGCTTTAAAACAAAGAAACACAGCTCTCTTTACAGGCCGCTCCTCCTGTTCCACCCGCAGTCAATATAAAACAGCAGGCGGCCCGCTTGGGATCTTGCGGTGGTGCTACTCTCGACCTAGGCGGGCCGAATTATTTATTTGAAAATGTTTGGCCGTCCTGGAGAGCAGTTGGCTTTGAAGAAGGGCTTAAGCCTGAAACGCGTCGCATTAAACTGCTGGTCAGTGTGTTTTAATATCCCAGTTCCTGTGTCTGCTTACTTCCTGGGAGTGCATCTCACAAGATGGCAAACCTTTTCAAATAAATAATTTGGCCCGCCTAGGTCGAGAGAAGCACCACCGCAAGATCCCAAGCGGGGCTGCCTGCTGTTTTATATTGACTGCGGGTGGAACAGGAGGAGCGGCCTGTAAAGAGAGCTGTGTTTCTTTGTTTTAAAGCACCATTTAAAGAACTTTGAAAACCAGTGATGGCTACAAACAGACCCACATGGGTAAGGAACTACCAGCCCCATCATGCTTTGCAGGCAATGTGATTTGCCGGCCCACTTGGGGCGTGACTTGAAGCCCACTTGGGGCGTGTCTTGAATAAATGGAGGGGAAATGCTGGCAGAAATGTTTGGCCGTCCTGGAGAGCAGGTGGCTTTGAAGAAGGGCGTAAGCCTGAAAAGCGTCGCATTAAACTGCTGCTCAGTGTGTTTTAATATCCCAGTTCCTGTGTCTGCTTACTTCCTGGGAGTGCATCTCACAAGATGGCAAACCTTTTCAAATATATATATATATATATATATATATTTACTGAAAAAACCATAGGTTTCAGGGACGTTATAGTTAGAAATTAGCATTTAAAAAACCCTTAATAATTCACTGAAAAAAAGACAGGTTTCAGGGACGTTATAGTTAGTTGGACATTTCACTAATACAAAACCAGAGAAATTCGGCCGTTATAGTTAGTTGAGCTAACTATAACTTGCGCCCCCGCAATGCACTTCTGATGATATCACATATTACATCACTCTTGACATGGTCAGTGACATCACTGATGACATTACTGATGACATCTCAAATGACATCACTGATGACATCACTGATGACTTCATCCACTTAATATATATATTACCTACTGGCGGTCACCAGTAGGTAGTTATAGTTAGGACCTAGTTTCCATAGGAAAAGCGTTTTATTGATTTGCCAATATCTCTGGCGCCGTTTGACGAATCTTCGTGAAAGTTTCAAAACTAATGGCCCGCTCCGGTCAGCTCCTGTCCTGAAAGTTTTGGGGTGATTCATCAGGAGGGGGGCCGAGAAAAAAGGGGGGGTCCAAAAACACATTTTCTCCTTGTTAATTTTTATAGGAACTTTTGTCGCTGCTACAGCCCGAACTGCTGAATGGATTTACACCAAATTTGGCAGAGAGGTAGCTCTTGGTCCAAAGTGCACTCTTTGCTTTAAATGGTGTAAATCTGTTCAGTAGTTCCTGAGAAATTTAAAAATAAAAAATATTGATATCTGGTGACCACGGAGGATCCACGAACCCTCCCGATCACGAGCTTCATTTTGATTGGCTGTCAACACTCCAAACCAAGAAGTGATGGCAGCCATCTTGTGACTCGGTAAAACGGAGTCACAAGAAAAAAGGGAATAAAATGATAAAAAAAGAAAAGGGGGCAGGGTAGAAACACCCTAGGCCTTGTCAGGGGGTCCCACAGTGACCCACAGGGCCAAAAAAAGCATTTTTTTTTGGGCAGGATTCACGCTGGGTGCGGTAATCCCGATGAAAAAACAAAAAAAAAAACAAAGCGCGGTAATTCGCGCTTCGTTATAATGAGCCCCCGGGTGGGCCAGGTCCCGGGGGCAATATGCAAAATATATGTGGGGGCCGTGTGGGCCCCAGCAGCCCTGGGGACTGCCCTGCCACTTCCCCAGGGCTTTTCATAATTATGGGCAGGGGGCCTCACGGGCCCCCCAAGCCCTGGGGACCGCCACCTCCCCGGGGCTTTACTTAATTATTCATGGGAGGCTTCGCAGACCCCACCAGGCCCCGGGGACTGCCACCTCCCCGGGGCTTTTATTTATTTAGTGGGGCCTCGCAGGCCCCCCCAAGTCCCAGGGACCGCCACCTCCCCGGGGCTATTATAAAAAGTAAGTGTGTGGGAGCTCGAGCCCCCCACACTGCCCCGGGACCACCACAACCCCGGGGCACTAATTATTGAAATGCGGGGGTCCGTTGCAGACCCCTGGGGACCACAACCTCCCCGGGGCTTTAAACTTGTTGGGATGGGGGCCACGGGGCCCATCTCCTGGAGACTTAGATGGCCCTGGGGACCGCCAACCCCCAGGGCTGGCTCCAGCAATGTCCCGGTGTGCCCACCTCTGGGACATTGCAGTTTGCAATGACAGGGCGAGAGCACGGCTCCCACCCTGTCATTGCAAACTTGTGCTTCACTTCATGGAAGCGAGAGCAGGAAACCTGCTCTCGCTTCCATGAAGTGAAGCAGTATTGTTTTTGGGCAAGGGGAGCTGCATGTCAGCAGCTCCCCTTGTCCAAAAGCAATGCCGGCTCCCGCAGGAGTCGGGGAGCTGGCTGGGACTGCGGGGGCATTGGGGCTGCCCCCGTGGTCCCCAATGTGAGGGCATGCCTGGGGGGATGGGGTCCCCGGGGCAAAAAAAAAGCCCTTAGGGGGGATAAATGTTGTTTTTTTTGTACAAAATGGCAGGGCCTCGGGGGATGGGGTCCCCAAGGAAGAGTTTGAGTAATTAGAATGGGGGGCATTTTTTTTTTCTCACGTGCCTGGAGTCGTGACTCCATCGCAGCTCTCAGCGCAGCCCCCAGTGTAACCACTTTTAAAAGGTACAGACACATGCCTGCATGCTCTCTGGAATTTTGTGAGACTTTTAACAGATAGATTGAAAAAGTTGCTGCTTTGTATTTGGCTAGGCCCAACACTCTGAGTAGTTGCTGAATAGTGAAGTTGCATCCCAAAAGTGAGGTTTAAGACATGTTGGCAGAGGGATTAGTGATTAGGTTAGCTTGCATTGGTCTGTGGAGATGTATACTTCAAGTATGCCGCATAATTTTAGGTGTCTCTTTAAAATGGGAAGTGCAGTCTGTCAAGTTTAAGGGACTTTCTAGTCTTATGACTGAGGTATGTATCTGCGTGCACATGTATTCTCTCACGTGTTTTGTCTAAATAGATGGTAGGTGTGTAAAACTCTGGTACACATGTATTTGTATGTTTCTTTTACATTAATGTCACTATGAAAAGGCACAGACACATGCATGTTATGTAATCCCTCATACATTAACAATAGATTTGTGCAATCATCCGTGCACTACTATCCCACTCAAAGATTCAGTCAGGCACTACCCCTGCTCTTATCTACTCACTCAGGTAGTACTGGTGCACTGATAGAATGTCCCAAGCATTACTGTTACACTCATTTTCTCTCATGTACTTCTCATACAGTCATACAATCATCTAATCACCCATTCAGTACTGCTGCTCTCATGCAATCAACCAGGCAGTACTCTTGCACTGAACTATTCACTCAGGCGCTACCCATCCAGTCATCCATTCTCTCCGGCACTACCCATCTGTTTGCATGTTTCTTTGATATATGATGCCACTTTTAAAAGGTACAGACGCATGCATGCTGTCTGGAATATGATGAGACTTTTAACAGACACATTGAAAAAGTTACTGCTTTGTATTTGGCTAGGCCCAACACTCTGAGTAGTTGCTGAATAGTGAAGCGGCAGCCCAAAAGTGAGGTTTAAGACTTGTTGATAGAAGGATTAGTGATTAGGTTAGTGTGTATTGGTCTATGGAAATGCATACTTCAAATATGCAGCATAATTGTAGGCATCTCTTTAAAATGGAAAGTGCAGTCTGTCAAGGTTAAGGGACTTTGTAGTCTTATGCCTCAAGTATGTGTCTGCTTGCACATGTATTCTCACATGTGTTACTTCTATACGGATGGTAGAGCTATAAAACACTGGTATATATGTACTTGTATGTTTCTTATACATATGATGCCACTAGGAAAAGGTACATACATATGCATGCTTGTTTTTAGGAATGTAGTGAGAATTACGTCTATATACTCAAGCACTAGGTGTGCACTGATGAAAAGAGGCTCATATCACTCTTTGACTCATGAATTCACTTAGGCATTCTTATTCAGTTATGCAATCAAGGAGGCACTACCTATACACAGTTTTAATCACTTAGACATTAACAATACATTCATATAATCGCCTAGACACTACTATTTCACTTAAACATTTACTCAGCCAGTACCTATGTACTCATGTATTCACTGAGACACTACTGATGCACTTATACAATGGTCCAAGCATTACCTTAATACTCATACATTATCAGAGGTATTTCTCATAAATTCATACACTCATCCAGGTACTACCTCTGCAGTGATAAAATCACACAGGCAGTATCTGTGCACTCATCCATTATCTCAAGCTCTACCCATACACTCATGCAATAAACCATGCTTTAGCCTTGTACTAATAGTTTCTCACAGGTATTTTGCATGCACTGATGCAATAACCCAGGCAGTATCGCTGCACTCATTCAATTATCCAGGCCCTACTCTAGCACTGAACTATTCACTTAGGCAGTAGCCATTTAGTGATCCATTTTGTTAGGCATTACATATGCACTCATCCAATGATCCTACCATTACTCTTACATTCATCCTTTTACTCAGGCACTACCATGCAGTCATACAGTTAAGAAGATACTACTTATACACATACTACCCCTCTCCCCTCTTTCAGCACCTCTCTTGCCTCTTTCTGCACTTCTCTTGCCTCTTTCTACACCTCTCTTGCCTCTTTATGCATTTCCCTTGCCTCTTTATGCACTTATGTTGCTTCTTTCTGCAATTCTCTTGCCTGTTTCTGTACCTCTCTTGCTCTTTCTGCACCTCTGTTGCCTCTTTCTGCACCTCACTTGCTTCTTTCTGCACCCCTCTTGCCTCTTTCTATACCCCTATTTCCTCTTTCTTTACCTCTCTTGCCTCTTTCTGCACACTCTTCTATCTTTCTGCACCCCAGTTGCCTGTTTCTGCAACTCTCTTGCCTCTTTCTGCAGTTCTCTTGCCTATTTCTGCATCTCTGTTTTTTCTTTCTTCACTTCTCTTGCTTCTTTTTGCACCCTTCTTACCTCTTTCTGCACCCCTCTTGCCTCTTTCTGAGCCCCTGCTCCCTCTTTCTGCACCTCTCCTGCCTGTTTCTACACCTCTCTTGCCTGTTTCCGCAGTTCTCTTACCTCTTTTTGCACCTCTGTTGCTTCTTTCTACACCCCTCTTGCCTCTTTCTGCACCTCTGTTGCTTCTTTCTGCACTTCACTTGCTTCTTTCTGCACTCCTTTTCACTCTTTATGCACTCCGTTTCCCTCTTTCTGCACCTCGCTTGCCTCTTTCTGCACCTCTGTTGCTTCTTTCTGCACTTATCTTGCCCCTTTCTGCAGCCCTATTGCATGTTTTTGCACCTCACTTGCCTCTTTTTTGTACCTCTCTTTCCTCTTTCTGCAACTCTCCTGCCTCTTTCTGCACCTCACTTGCCTCTTTCTGCACCTCTCTTGCCTCTTTCTGCACCTCTCCTGCCTGTTTCTGCACCTCTCTTGCCTCTTTCTGCAGTTCTCTTGCCTCTTTCTGCACCCCTGTACCCTCTTTCTGTACCTCTCCTTCCTGTTTCTGCACCTTTCTTGCCTCTCTCTGCACCTCTGTTGCTTCTTTCTGTACTTCTCTTTCCTCTTTCAGCACCCCTCTTGCCTCATTGTGCACGTCTGTTGCTTCTTTCTGCACCTCACTTGCTTCTTTCTGCACCCCTCTAGCCTCTTTCTGCACCCCTCTTGCCTGTTTCTGCACCCCTCTTCCCTCTTTCTGCACCTCTCTTCCCTCTTTCTGCACCCCTGTTCCCTTTTTCTGCTCCTCTCTTGCCTCTTTCTGCACCTGTCTTGCCTTTTTCTGTGCATCTCTTGCCTCTTTCTTCACTTCTCATGCCTCTTTCTGCACTTCTCTTGCCTCTTTCTGTGCTTCTCTTGCTTCTTTCTGCACTTCTCTTGCCTTTTTCTGCACTTCTCTTGCCTCTTTATACATTTCTCTTGCTTCTTTTTGGACTTCTGTTGCCTCTTTCTGCAACCATCTTGCCTCTTTATGCACCTTTTTTACCTCTTTCTGCACCTCTCTTGCCTCTTTCTGCACTTCTCTTGCTTCTTTCTGCTCCGCTCTTGCTTCTTTCTGAACCCTTGTTGCCTCTTTCTCCACTCGTCTTCCCTGTTTCTGCGCCTCTCTTGTCTCTTTGTGCACCTCTGTTGTCTCTTTATGTACCTCTTTGCCTCTTTGAGCACTTCTCTTGCCTCTTTCTGCACCTCTTTTGCTTCTTTCTGTACTTCTCTTCCTTCTTTCTGTAACTCTGTTACTTCTTTTGCTACTCCTTTTGCCTCTTTCTGACCCCTTTTATTTGTTTCTGTACCTTATTTGCTTTTTTCTACAACTTTTTACTCTTTCTGCACTTCTTGTGCCTCTTTCTTCACCTCTCTTGCCTCTTTCTGTACATATGTTGCTTCTTTCTGCATTCTTACATTTTTCAGTAGCTGTGTTGTTTGAGTATTTCATTCTGCTGTTTGTAAACCTTTCTTTTTTTCCTTTCTCCTTTTTGCTGTGTGATCACCTTTTCTTCTGTTTTTGCAGTTCTTTTGCTCGTTTTATACTTTTCTTTTTATGTGTTATAAATGCAATATGAATTTAATTGTAATTTTATACTTAGTTGTTATTTCGAGAATTGAAATGTTATTAATTTTAAAATTTTAATTGATGTACTAAAATAATTAAACTATTATATTTTTTTTAGAAAGATATTTTGATTGGATTATAAATAAAAGATGGCAAGAAAACATGAAAGGAGAAGAGAACAAAGGAAACAGAAGTACTTAATGAAAACTAAAAAGAGTGAGTAGAAAAAACCCAAAACGATGCTGAGGATAAAGTATCTTCTGGTAAGAGAACTAAACAATGTATTTAAAAAGTTGTGGAGGGATTGAACGATCAAACTACTAATCAAAGGAGAAAATAAATTTTTAGAACCAAAGAGAAGCAAATAAACACACAATGGAAAAGAAACACACGTGACAAAAAGACAGAAACAATTTAAAGACACGTGTATGTATGTTTCGTAATAGAGTAATTCAAAATTTATTAAAAGATTGTAAAAAGTATAAAAAAAGATCAGCAGCATATAAGAAGAAGCAACAGATTGAAAGTGTGGTAGATACTGCTTTTGAATTGAAACAAAAATGATTTATATTGGTATTTAAGAGAATGAAAACATTGAATAAAACAATGCACTTTATGAAGGAGAAAAGCAAAAGAAAAAGACTGGTTAATAGAAATAACTTTTGCCAAGCTTTTTCTGGTGAATGTAAGCACACTTCTAGTAATGAGCCTGTTTTTAATGAAGAAAGCTATTTTCAATAAAATACATTAGTTCATGCAGTTGATTCCAGTGGTCGTTGTTATGAGATAAAAGATGGTTGTCCAATTGAAAAAGAAAAGATGGTTCCTAGAAATGTGGAAGAAGTAACAGCTGAAGAAGTTCAAGGAGGCGTGCACAAGCTCCATTGTATAAGTGGGATTGTAGTAGTATTTGTAGCATTCGACAGGAATCTATTGATATATTACGAGTTTCCTTACGACAATATGCCAAAAAAGTGATAAACAGAAGATTAAGATGTTGCAAGGACTAGATCCATGTAAAGTAAGCAAATATACTAAGTTGCAGGGTCATTATCTGGCTAGTATTTCTAGAAAAGTGTGTAAAAATACTTTTCATCATTTAAGAATGTTAGCAGTACATCACTCAGAAATGTGGAAGTTAGTTAGGGGATTGTACTACGTAAAAAGTCCTGCATTATCTTTAAGTGAAATGAACAGAGCTCTTTTCCATGGATCAGTATCGGGTGTAAAAAAAGTTTGTGATGATATACAGTTTCGTTTCTTTGGTTCACAAGAGGAGTGTAGAGAAAGTGAGAGCTTGATAAGTGTAGGTGTTGAAGAACAGGTGGAATATATTAGTACTGAGAAGTTTGCAGAAGAAATTACAAAGTTTAAGATACTTTCATGTGAAAAACCAAATTATGGGGCACATTACGATGACGGGCGGACAAAGTCTGCCCGCCACCGTAGCGGTGAATGGGACCGCCCGCCATAGGAGCGTTGGTCCCGCCGCGAGTATTAGGATGCCACCGCCACGGTGGCGGTGGCATCCCCTATTCCCAACATTGTGGCAGGCGGTGTTCACAGCACCGCCCGTCACAATGCTGGGAATGCACGTCGTGCACTGGCATGCACAAGGTGACAGGCACCGCACCGTGCCTGCCTCTTTGTCCATGCCAATGCAGGGGGGTACCATAGGTACCCCCCATGTGCACCCCCCACCCCCCCAACACTCTGGGGGCCCGCAACGGGCCCCCAATAGCGAAGACCGTATGCCTTTCCATGGCGGCAACGCCGCCATGGAAAGGCTGCTCTCCGCAACCATCATAATATGGATGGCAGTGTCTTGCAGACACCGCCACCATATTAGTGCCCTTTTCCACCTGGTCACCTGTGTGACCGGCGGAAAACCGGCGGATGGTCTTTCCGTCCGCCGGGATCCCCCCGCCATCGCAATGTGGCAGGGGGAAATGGCATGCGGGCGGAGGGGAATGGCGATCCGCCCATCATCGTAATGACCCCCTAAGTTTGTATTTGTTGTCGACGTACTCACTATAGAGGTCAAACTAGGAATGTTGATGTGTAATTAAATAGTGAAAAGGAAAACAATGATAAGTGGGAGCAATTTGGTTATATTGTTGGTGGAAGGTCGGTTTGAGTTGGGTACTGATCAACGTATTTGTAAATATTGTTACAACAAATTAGAATTGAACCAAATGCCAGCTAGAGCAGTACATAACAACTTAGAGTTGGTAGCCATTCCTCTGGAACTAGCAGATTTAAATACATATGAGTCCATTCTTATTCAATCTGTGCACCCGTTTAAGGCTATAGTTCGTATGGAGCCTAAAACAGGTAAGCTGCCTCCAACAGATTTAGAAAGAGCTCTGAAAGGAAGAGTTGTGTACTTACCTTCAGATTTTAAGAAAAATATTGAAACTGTTGGTATAGAGAGAGAGGAAAGTGAGCCTGTAGTTATTCTAGTTAATGGTGTACCAACAAAGAGTTGGAAAATATGGCAAGAGTTAGTAGATGTCACCAAACTTAAAAAGGCTACATTATATCTTGTACAGAACAATATTTATTATAAAACTGTAAATGTGGAAGAACAGGAAATATGTTTCGAAGATGATACAGAAATTTCAACTGGCCAAATAGAAAAAGTGGACAAGTCCATGAGTAAAGACATTTACGAACATTACAGTATACATCCTCTATATTCAAAAGAAGTGATTGGAAACACTATTGAATTATTTCAAATGAAGAAAGCAAAGGGAACTCTTATGAGTGTATGGGAAAAAGGTTTAGAAGCTCGTTATTTTCCACAGCTGTTCCCCACTGGAGAAGGTGGATGATATGATGAACGAGCAGTACAGATTCAAGGTTCAGAATACCGCTGAACAAGATTGTACTCAGAAGATTCAAGATTTCAACAGTGCATTCCATACATATTTCATCTTCTATTTGAAAGTGACTTGTCTGGACTTTCATATGCAGTGAACTACATTTTAAAAACAGGAGTTCATCTTACACATGTTTTTGCAACGGAATTTATGGACAAAGTTCAACAAGAGACGATCATTTAGAATCTCAATTAATTAATTTGATGGCGTGTCAATGTGGTACTAATGAGTATTGGTATCGTCATCGCGGGGAACTTAAATGTATGTTAAGAAACGTAGGTACCCCTACGTGGTTTCTAACACTTAGCTGTGCTGAATATGCGTTGGACGATTTACTTGAATTTCTATTACAAGCAAATTAAATGTAGAAAACATTGAATTGAAGACAGCTGGAGAACTGTGTTCTTTGGATCCTGTGAATGTGTGCAGATATTTTAATCCAATCCAATCCAAAATCCTTTATTCGGTCTTAAAATTAAGATCATAAAAGTATTTACAATAATATGTGATACATTAAAATATTCATAAAATTTACATACAGACTTAATAAAAATAGTGTAAACAGTCTTCATTGTAATGATCAATCACTTCATGTCTGTGTTAAAAATACTAACAATAGTAAACACGGCAATAATTAGTCAGAGATCAATCTCTTTCTTTTTTTAACACATAGCCAGAGATAAGATGCCAGAGCATAACATACATAGGGATTCTCCAGCAATTTAAAGTAAAATAGGGCCACTAGACAAAATTTAAAATTGTACCTTTTACATATCGGAACTATGAATTTATGACGTTCATCTGTGTAAAAACCACAGAAAAACAAGATATGAAGATCATTTTGTACAGACTTTTTGTCACAAGGACACAGTGGAAGATCAGAATGTTTGTATTGATTACCTGGGAACCCTAACATCAAAGGTATCATATTTAAGTGGAATCTCAGTAAAATATATTTATGGTAAGAAAGTGGTACATCGGCCAAATACAAAAAGCTTCCCTCCATCAATACTGGTGTTAATTCATAGAGGCGGGCATCTTGGGAGGAATAGTTTTTTTCCCTTCTCAGATATTGTGCCCTAAGTATAAATGTCTCCACCAGTTTGCTTTTTGAAAACGATTTACAAGTGGGGGTTTTTAAAAAGGAGACTTAACCCAATTGCCAAGAATTCCGCTTCCACATAATGCAGCCACTTAACCTGGGTAAAATTTGCTGATTTTAAAAGCAATAATATCAGGTTTTGCGTGAGAGGCACTGTTGTCCTACGCCAAATAGAGTGCCACAATAGGAGCGGAGCCAATTTAATAGTGTCAGTGATATATGGTAAATCCAGCTCCCTATGTAGCACATAGTTTGAGTACGACTGTGGGACAGAGGTAAAAGACTTAAAAAACGTATTCTCTATAGACTGAAGAGTAGCAGTGGGAGCCATTCCCCAGATTGCTGCACCATAAACCACCGTCGCCTTAGTTTTGGCGTGGTAGATCTTTTTCATTGGTAACAAGGGTTTGGCTTCCAGCTTTTTCGCAAACTGTTTCAATGATCCCAAACTTCTCTGCATGCCTAATTCTCTGCCCTCCACTAATTTGGCCCAAGATTGGTTCTTATCAAAAAGGACACCCAAATAGGGGAAAGAGTCCACCACCTCAATCTTACCAGAATCCATTAAAAAACTAGGAATTTTATCCTGTTACCGCCCCCCGCAATGATGACAAAGGATTTACTTTGATTGACCCTTAGATCTAATAATTCCATAAAGGACGCAAAGGCCGAGATGAGGTGTTGCAACCCCCTCCCTGTTCTTGCCATCAGAACGGCATCATCTGCATATGCCAGCATAGGGAGGCGCTGGTGGTTTTCAAGTACCGGGACATCCAAGGCTGCGGCCTCTAGATGGTTCCCCACACCATTCGTGTAAATCGAAAACAAGAATGGTGCCAGGACACAGCCCTGTCTTACCCCTCTCAAGATCTTAAATGGGTGGGTACACACCCCATGTCTCCCATAGCGGACTGCGGATGAAGCATCCGTATACAGCTGCCTAATAAAATCAGTCAGAGCCTGATCAAATCCCATCTCACCCATTATCTGCCAGAGTCTCGGGTGGGACACGCAGTCGAAAGCTGCGGAAAGGTCCATTAAGGCAAGATAGATCTTCCCACCCTTGACTCTGGTATATCTATCAATAATTAGTGACAGGTTCAGACACTGATCAACCATTCCTTTGCCCTCCTGAAAGCCGTATTGTGATGGCATTCAAATATTTTTAGACCTCGCCCAATCCTCTAGTCTTGTTAATAAGAGACGTCCCATAAGCTTAGCCGTTGTATCAATCAGAGATATTGGGCGATAATTTTTGGATTATTTTTGTCACCGTTTTTATGGATTGGTACGATGGTACTCGTTTTCCATGACTGAGGTGGGCCTATTATGGCAATTTTATTAAAAACATTCGTTAATAAAGGAACCCATATATCTAGGTTATCAAAAAAAAAGTCCATTGGAACCCCATCAGGGCCCGGGGTTTTACCCCGACTGCAGGCGTCGATCCCATTCCTAACTTCACTAAGACTAAATGAAAGGAATGTCTCAGATGCATTAATAGGAGGGTGTGGAACATAGTCCATTGGGGAAAAAATACTTTTAAAATGGTCCACCCAGGACTACTCCCCCACATTGACATCGAGAACTGGATCGTTAGGACTTTTAAAATGGGGGCCATTTACTATTCTCCAAAACTCTTTTGAGTTGCCCGAGGCCGACGCCTGCTGAAGATTGTCCCAAATTTCTGCCTTTAATGCCCTTTCCCTATTTAGCCTAGCCGATTTATAATCCTTTCGTAAAGTCGAAATTTCTACGGAATTTCTAGGCTTAGCCCTTAAAGCTATGGTAAGGGCTTTCTTCGTCCGGGTACAACTAGAATCAAACCATCTGTCTTGTGGTTTGTTGCCTGCCTTGGTATGTTGGCCTAGGCCTAGCTGCCATGCTGCTTTTCTTTGCGCACGTTACACTGCGCCAGGGCTCCCTCGCCCTTTGCTCTTGCCAAGTTCTTTTGCGCTGTCTGCACTTTCTGTCTTTCACCTTTTCTCTTGTTCGATTTGGGCTCAGACTGCACAACATGTACAAGGTCGCATAACAATGTATTTCGGTTCTTCCTGATATGGCCAGTCTCGCGCACCCAGACATAACATTAGGCGCAAATGACATGAAACTTTGTGTGGCTTTAATACTGCAGTTTTACTGGCGCTTAACACACTTGAAGGAATCCTTTCCAGGGAGAAGAACTGTGATTGTCTGCTGATGTAGTTCTGCATCTAGAGACCGAGGTATGAGGGTTCGCTAGTCAAAGCCCAGAGGTCTTCTATTTTTATAATAAACTATCTTACTGCACGGGGAGGGTGGTAATGTTATTTAGACATTTATCCACTGAGTTATGAAATGCTTTCCCCGTTTGTATTCTATGGAATTGTAACCATGCTGCTTATATTATTCATATGCATTATGCTATTAGTGCTGACACGTGTACTGTACCTTAGAGCACGTAAGTGGAAATAAATATTTTAATCTACCCTGTGTCTCTTCATACGCGCATTGTGGACAAGTACGAGTGAGTGACGAAAGAGTGTTCTTGCTTCTGCGAGTCCTGAGATAAAGATACCGTGTTCTGGGTTGTCCAATCATTGGTGCTTTGGTACTAATGGGATGCTAAGCTAGTTGGGTTGGGGTTTTGGGTGCTACGGGATATGGTAGGCAAACCACTGTATTCCGGGGTCCTATTATCCTGTGCATAGCTCTGTGTATGTGCAGAAACCCTATGACATGGCGCGGCCAACGTGGGGCAGCTTATCTGCGAGATGCTTGAGTAGTACTTGTGCTTGTCCACAAAACCCTCACGTACGCTTCCGGAGGCGCAAGTGACGGTGATACCTCCTATATTGAACGTTTTATAGGTTCTTTCAAGCTTGAAGTTATTAAAAAGGTTACATAAATAACCCATTTTGTGCTCCCTGTTAGGTTGTCGAATACAATTGTTTAGTTATGGCTGGTGTGGCGATAGCTGCACATAGCCGAGGACCACTCCGAGAACACCTAGGTGTATACGGAGTGCCCGATGCTGGGGTCGAGTTGGTCTTTGTGGTTCAAGCCGATCCGGCTTATCACTTTGAAGTGTTTTACACTTGGATCACTTTTGAGGCGGTGGATGCAGGTGATAAGCTGTTTCATGAATATAAACCCACCGCTATTCCTGCTGCCTATCGACCCTATACTAATCTTGAAGTGCCTCTCACGGCTTGGCAGCACCGTGTTTGGTTTAATGGCGCCCTCCCACAACCAACTACCGCAGTTCGTTTAGGCCCCTTATCCATTGAGGGGGCCACTTGGCCTGTATTGGCCGGGTATACCCCGCATCCAAATTATCTGGCATTACCGATTGCGGATTTGCGCACTATGCATACCGAACTGGTGCGAGTGCATAGAGCCTTAGTGACATACGTTACAGGTAGCCTCCATGGAGCTGCTCCTGTAGTCGCTGGCCAACCAGCTGTTGCAGCTGGAGTGACCATAAGTCCTGTCATGGTAAATTCTGTGATGGGCAAACGTCCACAAAATAAGGACGATTATCCTTACTGGCTTGCAGAAAAGTTCGATCAGATAGAAGCGGTGTTTCCACATACATCCCCGGTGGATAAACACCGCATCCTTACGATAAGTTTGCCAAAAGACTTAATCCCTGATTTGACATCATGTGAAAACTGGGGTAAGGTGTTCGCAGCAGTTTATTCAAAATGTTTTGGTACTCCTTCCATGACGGTTCTACCCTCTGTAATTAAAAAAGTACAGGACGAACATGGCCCTGAAGCGGCTGTGGAATTAGGGATGAGACTAGTGGGAGTGTTTGATGTAGTAGCTGAACTGATCCTTGGAAATGTCAAGGGCGATGCTATGAACTTTCAAGTAGCGAATGCTTTGGCTTTGGTCCCAGAGTTGGACAGGCCTCGCGAATTACCGAAAATTATAGCCCGGGCTTATAAAACAATTGGAAGAAATAGCCTAGGCAACAAGCCTTTTGTAAAAATGCAAACTCAATCGCAACCACAAATTACACAAACAAAAAGTACATCTGAGAAAGATGATAGACCAGTCTTCACTAAAAAGAGTTGGAGACAGAAAAAACAGGGTAAGCAACAAAAGAAGCCGGGGTCGAGAGGCGCTTCCCCAGTTTCGGTTTCTTCTGAACGTACTTATGATTTACGTGATAGGTCGAGAATTAAATCACCAGAAAGGTTTCAGAGCTCTGATACGCGTTCTCCTCGTTCTTCACAGGCCCAGACGTCGTCACAGGCTGGTGGAGGAGGACGGCAAGATAGAGGAAGGGGCCGAGAGGCTCCCCAGGAGCGAGACCAACCTCGACAACAAGTCAGAGGGAAAGCAGAAGACTTTCACCTTTCTCGACCGCAATTTCAGAAGAAAAAAGTTGCCGCTGTAACAGCGAAATATGCCACAGACCGTGAGAACGAGACTCCTGAATTGGACGTGGGCAGTGACCCTCCTAGACAGCGCCGTGGAAGTTACCATAGTGCGGGAGGCGCTACGTCCTCATATGGAGGCGACAGCAACTGAAACATTCGTTACTGTAGAGACAGCTGACACCAGAGTGGCACCCCCTGACAGACTTTACAACATAGTCATCCAAATTGAAGGTGATATACCGCGTGAAATAACAGGGATTTTTTGGGAAAATCTAACCTCTTCATATGACATTTTGTTAGCAGAGGTGGATTGGCCACCCCCATTCGTTCTCGCTGCACATGAAGGAGAGGAGGTAATCCTTCCAAGCTTTTCACGGCATGTCCCAAAAGACAAAGCTGAAGTACTTGCAGCTGAGTGGGCTGTGTACCTGGCTCCAGCGTTATACCGCAACCATGTGGGATGGGATGTAGAATCACCTCCCCATGCAATACCTTTGCGGTCACTACCGCAGCCACAACCCCAATATCCCATCAAACGGCAGGCAAAAGGCCCCGTCTCCGAAATTCTGACACAGTTGGAATATCAGGGAGTAATCGAACCATGCGTATCACCTATGAACAATCCCCTATTCGTGGTTTCTAAACCCGATGGATCGTACCGCTTAGTTTTGGATTACCGGCATTTAAATTCTCATTGTCGGAACTTTGCGGTGCAGAATACACACAGTTCTGCGCTTGTAGACAGTCTTGTTCGTAAAAAATACAAAACGACACTTGACCTTTCAAACGGTTTCTACACGCACAACCTAGCCCCGGAGAGTGGTCAATGGACCGCATTCACATCCGGTGGTAAATTATTCCAGTTCCGGCGTTTACCCATGGGCTACAAAAATAGTCCGGGTGTATTCGCCGCCCGTGTTGTCTCTTTGCTAGACAGCATAGACCAAGATGCATGTTCGTACGTTGATGACATTTATCTGACGGACGACGAATTATTTCCGCATCTGTCCCGTGTGGACCGCATTATTCTTGAATTTGCGGAGCAGGGTTACAAATTTAACTTTGCTAAGTCACACATTGCTGAATTTACCGTTCTGTTCTTGGGCTATGAGCTCAACAACGAAGGTAAGGGCTTAGCCCCCCATTTCTTGGAAAAATGTGCACATTTGTGCCCCCCAAATACTCTGAAGAAACTTCAGTCTTTGCTGGGTTTCCTGAATTTCGGGCGTACTTACATTCCCGAATATGCCCAGCGTATCAAGCCTTTGTATGCTTTGATACAACCTACTTATTCAAGGTCTTGCTGGCTGCCTGAGCATACCTTAATTTTGCAGTCTTTGCAGACAGACCTATTGGAGTCTAAATATCTTTTGACTCGTGATAACCACACAAACCTGGTGATTAGAATAATTCCGGGGGCGGTGGGATTCACGTACTTAACCTTTAATGAAGGTGATACAGTACCCATCGCATACAAGTCGCATCTGTACACCTCCGCTGAATTGCGCTTTACATCTGTCGAAAAAGTTCTAACTGAAGTACAAATGGCGATTCTAAAAGAACGCGCACTGGCACAGGGAAAGCGAATTCTGGTGGTAACACCCTGTCCTGCCCTAGAGGCAGTAACAAAGGCAAGTGTACCGAACTCAAAAGCAATGCATCCCCGTTGGATACAATGGGCTACATCCTTGACGTCATCAGACGTCACCTTTATTTTCGATTCTTCTCTTCAGACTCAGGAGTTCTTACAGTATGAATTCGTTCATCCTCCTCCTCTGTTTATATTGCCGCTTGAGGATTACAAATGTGTGATCTACACAGATGGTTCGGCGCAACCGGCCACTGGGTCCAAGCACGCTTATTCAGCTGCATGTGCTATTGTTGCGGGTTCCTTTGTAAATGGAACGTTCAAATCCTCTGTAGTGCACACTCGCACACTTGGAGATAGTACCGCACAATTGGCCGAGCTGCATGCATTGCTACTTGCACTTGAGTTCGCTTCTCAGGATGAGACCACTCTTATTGTATGTGATTCCTTCTACTGTGTACAGTCTTACAATGACAATCTGTTTTTCTGGTCGAAAAATGACTACAAGGACGCAAAAGGGAGCACAATTAAGCATAAAATGCTTTGGGTTCGAGTGGCAGAATTGCAACAACGTCTGCCCCTCACACAGGTGGTACACACCTTAGGCCATCAGCGGGTGGGCGCACACGCTATTGGTAACGATCTGGCAGATGAAGCTGCCCGTTCAGCAGTAGTCACGTGTTCAGTAGCAGCGGTTACCAGGTCCATGTCTAAGATTGACTCTGTTATTCTAGCAGCTATTGCTGCAACTAAGGAAGGTGATAATTACCCTACAGGTTTTCCTTCCAAGTATTCTTACAAGTTAAGTCCCGAACAGGTTCCTTATGTAACAATACCTGACGTTGGAGATCGGCTGATCCCCAACGCGGACCGCAGGAGTGCCTTGATATCAGCTGCACACGAAGGCATGGCTTCTGCTCATGCAGGTGTGTCAGCTACAGTTTCCATCTTGCAGCAGCGTTATTGGTGGCGTGGATTGTATAAAGACACCCGTGCTTTTGTGCTTTCCTGCGACGTTTGTCAACAGATTAAGCCTTCCACGGTAACACGCCCTCCACAGACCCCGCTCTGCATTGCTAACAGACCCTTTGGGTGTGTTTACTTGGATCACTGCGGTCCATTCTCATCAGACACTGCCTATAAATACATCTTAGTAGCAGTGGACTCGTGCACACGGTTCCTCTGGGTCTGGCCACAACGTAGTGCTGACGCTCGAAATGTAATCAGGGATTTGCGTGTCTTTGTGGGAATTTTCGCATGGGGCACCTTCCATTCGGACCAAGGTCCGGCGTTTGCCTCTAGGGCTTACAAGGTTGCAATGGCTTCGCTTGGGGTGCGGGTGAAATTTTCGTCTCCGTATAGGCCTGAGGGCAACTCTATCGTTGAACGAATGAACCGTGACTTAAAGCAATCCTTAACAGCTAGAGTTATAGGTACTGGCAGGAACTGGCTGGCCCACTTGTATACCGTTCAGCGTGCACTTAATAATCTCCCTAGAAGACCTCTGGGTGGGCGGACCCCATACGAAATGCTCTTTGGCATAAGAATGTTTGTGCCTGACCTTGAGGGTCCAGACATCGCGACGCAATCCGCCAAGTTTGATGTAGATAATCATTCTGCTATGTTACAGGACTTACAAGAAGCCCGAGACAAACTTGCAACTACACATTTGCCTTCAGCCACAGATCCTGCGTTGCAGATTCCGGTAGCCGGCTGGCTTCCAAAGGTTGGAGAACTGGTTCGAGAGAAGGTTGAAAACAAAAAAGAATTCGGCCCCTCTTTTCGTGCACCGGTTCCAGTTCTGGGCTTGAAGGGAACACGTACAGTCATTTTACCACCGCTTCCTGGTCGCAAGGAGAACAGATACATCTCAGTGGAAAATGTTAAGCTACAGCGCCTGGCCGATCCTGAATAGTGTCACACCAGCGGTCTCTTGTCCTGCCATTTATCGGACATATGTTCGTGGCCCATCTACACGAACGGTCGCTGATGCTGAAATTGAGATGGTTGATTTGCCTGAATCCTCTCCTTTGCCTGAAACTATAATTGATCCCCAACTCTCCACCAACATCGACGAGGACGAGTATAGCTATCCTGCATCTGAATCGGTGGCGCATCAACCAACAACGCCACTTGGCCCGACTCGTTATTCCTTTGATTCGGATTCCACCTCTTCAAAAGTCCCATCCAAGTTCAGTATTTTTGTATCCTGGTTTAGAGACAATTTTTGGATTCCACCCTGGACATACATCTGGTTGGTACTTTTCTTGATTTTTTTGTTCATGTCCATTGGCTTTGTCACAGTGTTTTTTCTACTAATCAATGGTCACTATTTACCTGAACGCTCTGCTGTAGACTATGTTTCTGGAACTTTGGCTCCTCATTCCTCGTCTCACATCATGAAGCTTGACCACACATTTGTGAACATTTCAGCTTTTCCAGTTGCTGATGGCATCGTATGGGATGCAGTGAACTATCAATCCATGGTCCGACGGAAATTATTAATGTACCTAATGTCCTTCGTGTTTCAATGGGTGATGTAGTAAAAAATAACATTCATTCTGATGATTGGGATGTGCATGCCGTTGAAGCATTGTTTGCCGATTTAAAATATTATGCATCTTTTAATGCTGAAGATTTATATATGAATTCTGCGAATTATGCCGATTTGTATTGTTACCAACATTGTGGTAATCATTTTCTCCATAAGCCAAGTGCCCTGCGTAGTTCTGTTAACTACACCCAATGGGAACATTGTCCAAACCCCTTGCCAGGTAGCTCACAAACTCTTCGAAATAAGTTTACCTATTTTACTGATTTTAATCGGTCAAACCCCGCATCCTATTATTTTAGACTCATTACCACGTCAACTCAGAAAATTATGTTAACACACACCAAATTGCTTTATTCGGGTTCCTTTTTAAGTGCCCTAGCAGTGGGTGGTTATGAGTACTGGGAGGATACAGTAGATTTGAAATCAATTTGGGGCTCCAAGCCATGGCAGGTACAAGGAACCGAGGCATTGCACCGTGCTTGCCTTATCCCTACCCAAATTATGTTCCTAAATGATTCTATTTATCAGACTACGTGTTGGGGCTTAGCTACCACTAAACAATTAAACACGCCCTCAATTCCATCCCTGTCGAGTTTTCCCAATGATAGCTCACGTCTTAACTTGTCCCTGGCGACCCTACAGGCTCTGTTACAGAATAATTCGTTTAATGTTTCCGAAATCGATCTGTCACCCTGGTTGGTATGGCCTATATCATCTAATGCATGTCAAATGCGTTTTTACGACTCAGGTACTAGCTACACACAGGATAGGCCTGATCCGAGATTTACTGCTTCCCGTACTGTCACTACATATTCTGTTGGTAAATTATGCAAACAATGGCTGCAACATTCGTCCCTTGATTCTGTTAAACAACATTTGTCCCTCCTTTCAGGCAATATTGATCTGTCCGACTTTGTTTTGGGACCTCGTGGTCCCCGACCTAAGAGATTCATTTATGAAACGTATAATGAACTCTGGAAGCTATCACAAATTGAAGCTGCTTCCCGTCTTCGGGAAATAGATCAAGCAAATTTGGAAAAGGTGCTTGCTGTTGTTGACAATAGTATTAATACCCTGTCTTCTCGCATTTATACTTTAGAGAATATTGTGTCCTCTGTTGTTGATATTGTACAAGATGATGTTTCTGTGTTATATCATGGTCAGAATCAATTGCGCTCAGTTATGCAGTTTGCATGGACTTTACAAACGCTCAAGTTAGGTAAAGTTCCTTGGCATTTTTGAACACCTCTGCCTTGTTTCTACCTTTTAATTTAACTGACAAACAGCAATTTATGTCCATGAGAGATGCAACTTACACTCTATTACATATCGAAAAGATGGATCCTTTGCCGTTCTCTGTTGCAGAACTCGATTCTGCTGTGTGGCTAGTTCATGGGGTTATCGCTCTACCTTTTTCCTTGTTTGAATTTGACTCATGCATGAAACATTATCCTGTGGGCCGTTACCAGCCCTTGGGCAGTGCTTTCCTGCATGAACTCTGGTCCTTGCCTTTCATGTATAAATGCCTTCGGGACGGCAAGGAAGTCTTTCTCACGGGGAGTCCTGCGACTCGACTATGGGTCATTCGCTTATTTGTAAACACATTAAATTGCATGGCTCATGTAGCGTTTCCGCTCCTAATCTTGCTTGTGTGCTGAAAGGTATTCCTGCTCCTGTTATTTCTCCTACTTTCACTCTCCTTTCCAATGGTAGTTATTTACTTTTAAATAACGAAAACTGTTGTGGCCTGCAGGCTGGCATTCCTTACATTGTAACAGTTTCGCACAGGGTTGTCTGCTGCAAAAATGTGCTTTTTCCTCCCCCTCATGGCAAGGTTGATATCTCTATTTGGCCTTCCATCCCTACCATGGAGGCAGATTTCAATAGACTGAGCAGAATAAAGGCACTATTATTGAACGAGGAAGTTATGCTCACGTCCGCCCGGGAGACATTCATTCTCCAGGTGGCGAGTACCCACAGTGAAATACAGGCCCTTTTGAACACTAATCTCCCCCAACATTTTGGGGAGTTAATTCATCGTATTTTTAACGCATCTAACACTGAGGGTCTGGTACACTTTTTTAAGGTCGTGGGGTCTGGTTTGGTGTCCTCCTTCCAAACTATTTTTGGTGTCATCCCGGCATTTATTCATTCTATTTTTTCCAGCGTCTTTGGCGGTTTCCCGTTGATCATCGCTTTGGCGGCTGGTGTCCTGCTATTAATTTGTTTTCTGCGCAATGGCTGCTCCCCGATGGGACCTGCTCGATCCGGACCGCCTCCAGCTGCTCCGTGAGCGCCTTTTGGCTGGTTTTGGTGTCTTGCCATTGGCGACACTGAGTGTGTCATATACTCTTTCTTTTCGCTTTGCGTATTTCACTTGCGTGCAACCTGTAATGACTTGTGTCCGCTGTCCTTTCACCTGGACTTTGGATTATTGCCTCTCCAATTCGTCATTGTCTGTTCCGGATTTTGTTCAGTTGATGGGTCCCTTAGAGGCCCATGAGCAGGACTGTTCCGTTGCCGGCTGTATGGCGCGTGCGGCTGCACTGGGGATTTTGGCGCAATGGGATATCTGGGCGGCTGCCCAGGATCTCCTACAACAAAGCTGTTTCGTTTATCACGCAAGTTGTCCCGCATTGCTTTTGGATGCTCCCTCTGCTGAGGAGCATTCCTGCTCTTTTGATCTCATGGATTGGATGGCATCTATGTTTTTTGACGATTCCAATGATGTCCTCTTGGAGGGTATGGCTTTTTTCTGCACTTACACTTTCATGGATTGACCTGTCCTTCGCCGTGTGGGCGCTCCCTGTGCTCAACTGGATGTGTTTTTCTCTATTGGACCTCTGTCTTGGCCGCCGGACTGACAGGGGAGGGTGTCTTGTGGTTTGTTGCCTGCCTTGGTATGTTGGCCTAGGCCTAGCTGCCATGCTGCTTTTCTTTGCGCACGTTACACTGCGCCAGGGCTCCTCGCCCTTTGCTCTTGCCAAGTTCTTTTGCGCTGTCTGCACTTTCTGTCTTTCACCTTTTCTCTTGTTCGATTTGGGCTCAGACTGCACAACATGTACAAGGTCGCATAACAATGTATTTCGGTTCTTCCTGATATGGCCAGTCTCGCGCACCCAGACATAACATTAGGCGCAAATGACATGAAACTTTGTGTGGCTTTAATACTGCAGTTTTACTGGCGCTTAACACACTTGAAGGAATCCTTTCCAGGGAGAAGAACTGTGATTGTCTGCTGATGTAGTTCTGCATCTAGAGACCGAGGTATGAGGGTTCGCTAGTCAAAGCCCAGAGGTCTTCTATTTTTATAATAAACTATCTTACTGCACGGGGAGGGTGGTAATGTTATTTAGACATTTATCCACTGAGTTATGAAATGCTTTCCCCGTTTGTATTCTATGGAACTGTAACCATGCTGCTTATATTATTCATATGCATTATGCTATTAGTGCTGACACGTGTACTGTACCTTAGAGCACGTAAGTGGAAATAAATATTTTAATCTACCCTGTGTCTCTTCATACGCGCATTGTGGACAAGTACGAGTGAGTGACGAAAGAGTGTTCTTGCTTCTGCGAGTCCTGAGATAAAGATACCGTGTTCTGGGTTGTCCAATCATTGGTGCTTTGGTACTAATGGGATGCTAAGCTAGTTGGGTTGGGGTTTTGGGTGCTACGGGATATGGTAGGCAAACCACTGTATTCCGGGGTCCTATTATCCTGTGCATAGCTCTGTGTATGTGCAGAAACCCTATGACACATCTTTTATCCCTTTTCCTCTTGTTGACATCATTCTTAACAAGGGATTGCCTTATACCTTCCAGAAAGTCTACAAAGGAAGACAGGACAGTCTGAGGATCGTTGTTGGGATCTAGGCAGTCAATTACATTGGGGAGGGTTTTCAGTACAATAATTGGTATCACTTTTTCCTTATCTAATTTAGGCCATTTCAATTGGAATCCATTCCATTTCACTAAGATTGGCTGATCCATTGTCTGTAGGATTGGGACTGTTTCAAATTTAAAATTATAATCGGATCTAACCATTGCATGATCGCTAAAATTATTAAATTCGAAGGTTACTTTCTCACATCTTAGGTTTAGAGGATTAGAGACCAATATAAAGTCTATTGTAGATGCCTGTCGGTCTCTACTGAAATGTAGGCAATAAAATATCTTTATTAGATGCCAACCCATTGAGAATCACCATATTCCTTGACGACATTAGAGTATTAAGGGCATTTCCATATACATTATGGGTAAAGTGATAAACAGGGTTACCCACTGTATCCTCCACCCCACAAACCCTTTCTAAGTTATACCTACAATGGTGCAGGTTGAAGTCTCCCAACCATATAATATTTAAAACCACCTTATTAGCCAACATAATAGTCACTTTCTCAATGGCTCCATTTACCTCATCCAATATTTCATGCCTATTGGTAGTAAAGTTGTTGTTATCGAAATTTATTAATAGCCAGTTCTCTTGGTTAGCAAATTCCAAGGTAACAAGGTGAAAATATGGTGAGTTACTTTCAATCATTTTGATTTTGGCTGATAGGGTATTAGGAATCAGTGTAATCAATCCACCCTTTGCTCTTCCTGATGGTGAGGGAATAGCCCTGGACTGAAATTTACGTGTATATTCTCTATGGCCCAAGTCTCTTGGAAGCAGATTATATCATAATCCTTCCACAAGTTAAGCCATTTCTCATCCCCAAGTTTATTTGTGAGACCTGCAATATTCCAGGATACAATACTTAATACCTCTGCAGACCCCCCCAATGGTATTTGTTGGTTCTGTTATTGGGATGCCACCAGCTTCAGTAGAGGGACATGCAGGGGATGGTGAAAGCTGCCTACTCTCTCTTCTGACATAATGTCAATCACATTGGTCCAGGCCTGATAGAGGAGCAAATCTGTTTACCAATGAAATTCCCTGTCCACTCACCCCCTTTTGGTAATCTGGGTTTTTCCTTGGCTGTAGTGAAAAGCCTGACACAGAGTGTAAAAAAGGCCTGTAAAAGTAACCAAGCGAAACGGCAGAAATCTGTGTTCCAACGGGAGGAAATCTAGTCAACTGATCAAGGAGATAATTTACAACATGAAAGTTGTTAAAATTAATCACAACACAGTCCCCCGTAAAAGTTTTCTTTGACCCACCCACCCACCCCGCACGTCTGGCCATAATGATTTGGTTTGCGAGGTAAAAAGCCTCATTGTTGGAACAGGGAACATGTAAATTTAACCAGTGTAAACATTTGTTCATCAGCTGCACAGTAGACTCCATTTGACCCATACTCAGCTGAGGAACATTCCGCAGAACTACCACCAGAGGCATTGCTGATGGAAGAAGATGTATCGAGTGTTCGTCACTGCTGAAATACTGCCCTACATTTCCCATATTGTCTGTATTATCAGGGCCCCCCCTTCGATCAGGAGGCTGGCTAGTACAGAGTGTAGAGCTTCCGGGGCCAGTAAAGGATACCACGTCTACTTCGCCACAAAGTTGGCGAGGGCTCCTAGACCCCAGGTTATCGCCTTCTGCTGTACAATTAGACGTTAACACTGCGGCCTTAGGTGCACAATGAGGTGAACCCCGTGTTGGCATACTAGGTTCGGGGGTGGTCAGAGTGACTGTCCTCGGTATGACTGGTATCTGTGCTGACCTCACCTCAGTTGCGTTGGCCTGAAGACTAGTGATCTGAGTGTTATATAGAACCAGATCACTTTCCAATGAGGTCAGTCTCTCCTCAATTCTTATTAGTTTATTAATAAGGGGGTCCAATAGGTGGGTGACCGAAGTTTCTATCCACTTCATAAAGTCCTCTTGCAGAAGGAAGCTGTCTGGATCCCTCAAGGTACTAGATTCTGATACCCCTGGGTCAGAGTCATCAGGCCTTAAGCGTTTACCGGAGCCACAGGCTTTTGTGAAATTCTTCTTTATTTGGCCACCCCTTCTTTTCTTCACTGGAGGACCCACTTGAGTCAAGTCTGGAGCCGGAAGAGCCGGAAGAGACAGAGCTGACTTGATCCGTGTCATTATACTGTCCGTTACAACTAAACCCGAAATTACAGCGGGGACAGGGGGAACAATCGAAGAATTTTGAACCACCCGACATGGAGATGGAGTTGGGGAACTCAGAGATGGGAAAATGACAGTATTTGAGGTGCTCAGAGTGCCAAGGGAAGAGCGTTTTTGCTGGATAAGAGAGTCCAGGGAAAGCCGTCTTTCCGTTATTTCTATCTTGTGCGATAGAACATTTTCCGCCCTAGTAAGGAAGGCATCCAATGTACGTACAACACCCCCCCCCCCCCGGTTTCTCCTTTTGCCACTTCCTTGTACTCATAGTCTAAGCAAGGGGGGTAAAGCCAAACACAAGAATAGGGCACGGTACTTTATCTCAACGTGCAACTTAGAGGGGGGGCTCAGCCCGGGCTCCTTCGGGCTCCGACGGGCGTGGACAGGTGCGCGGGAAACTGGGAGCTGTAGCCTTCTCTCCCCGTCCAAAAGAAACACTAGATTAGAGAGTTGCCTTGGCTACAGCATTTGACTGCTTCAGATGCCTTCTCATCTCCCCCTCTGCTTTCTAGGCGTGGCGCACAGATATGCTTAAGTGCCTCCCTGACTGTACCAAACTGCTCCAGGTCTCAGAAGTACCTTGCACCACTTGGGCTGTTTTTCATCTATTAAGCACAACTTAGTCCTGTTCCTCCTACCTCCAGGCTCCAGCCTCGGGATCTGCACCTCCTTCACCTTTCACCTCTCCAGTCTCCTTAGCCTGCAGCCTGCCTCCGTAAAAGCTCCAGGCGTTTTCCCAGGCGTTTTTCCTGTTACTTGGCTCTCTACACCACTCACGCTTCAGCTGCCTGCCACCAACATCTCCTGTTGATACGATGCCAGTCCGGGGAAAAGAAGCTGACAGCTGCGGTGAAAATCAGACGCTGCACCTCTTCACCCTCCTCCACCTGCAGCCTGCGCCTCTACAACCTTTTCAGCCTGCTTTCGACCGCTTGCAGCCTCTCCACCATTAACCTTCCGTCAGCAGCATCTCTTGCCGCCCGACTGCCAGTTCGGGAAGGAAAACAAAAATGATTTTGCGGCGAGATCCAAAACGTCGCGTTTCAACTGCAGGGGGCTGCCAACATAAGCTCCGTGCTTTTCGTGCTTTCGCAGGGGCCGCCGACCGGACCTCCGCACTTACAACCATAGATATTTTAATCATAGGTTTCAAGCTATGATGTCTTTCATCTTCAATAAAAATAATCCACCTCTTGGAGAAGTTACTGATTTCTTTTGGAGAAAGGAGTACAAAGCCAGAGGTGCTTCTCATATACACATGCTATTATGGATCAAGAATGCACCAAAATGTTGAACTGATACTGATGAAAGTGTTTTGTCTTTCATTGAAGAGTATGTTACCTGTGCCATTCCAAAAAAAGGAGGAGAAAAGAGCTTGAGACAACAAGTTTTACATTTTCAAAGTCATCGGTGTGGAAAATATTGTCGACAAAAATACAAGTCCAAGGGAAAATTTTATACAAAATGTCAATTTTGGACTCCCACGTCCAATAATTTCAAAAGGAAGAGTCAATAGTTTTATGTCAGCAGTAACACATACTATAACTCGAAAATCTCTGAAGAATACATACAACATAAAAAGAACTGAAGATTCAAAGTATATTAATAACTACAATACAGTGATTTTGACAATGTCAGTTTATATTCAAAGTCAAGAGGAAACATTTGGGTAAGTCTAGGTCTTGCCACCACACGAAATAGAGTATTGAAATCTCTACAAGAAATTGAATGCTTAGCATTGAATGAACCAGAAAGTACAGATATTGTTAAAACTAATATGTTGGATACGTAATATCCCAAAAGGAGTCCAAATCTGGAAAACCTATGTCTCTATGAAGTACTGCAACCTTACAGCTTTAGGAGAAATGTTACAGAAGATATAAATGAAGAAAAATATGCAGTAATTGGATGTGATGGAAGTTTGGTAAAACATGCCAAAGGAAATATTATTAACCACAGAAAACTCAGTTGCGAAACTCTAGATAAAAGGGAATTTTTCTATTTAGCACTTCGGCAACTCTTCAAGCCTTGGCGTAGTGAAATGGAATTACTTGGAGATTTTGACTGCTATGAAGATTCTTTTAATGCATGTAAAGATAGCATTCAATGTACAATTTTCCCTACTTATCTACAAATGTTAAATGAAGAGATTGAACAAGATACTACTATTGCAGCTGAAATAGCTAGAGACAGTTCTCAAGATAGTAAAAGTTCTGCTCCACTAAGTCAAGATCCACTAGGACAACCAATTATTGAAAATGAAGCTGCAATAGCCATGAATGAAGTAAAAAAGGCAATGCAACAAGCACAACAGGATATTATTGAGTTGGGAAACTTGGAAGAAGAACTAAATATTGAACAAAAAGAAATATATCAGCAAGTAAAAGGACAGATACAGCATGGTTTGCTGCATGAAAAAAGAATGCCAATGCACATCATTTAAACCTATTCGAATGTACATCAGTGGTCAAGCTGGAACAGGAAAAAGTTTCTTAATTAAAGTTTGGACCAGTTATCTACACAAAACTACTGAATCACATTTATCTTGTGTTGTAACAGCTCCAACTGGATTCGCAGCACACAACATGGGATTACTTTACATCGATTACTCATGCTACCAGTTGAACATGAAAATAAATTGGAATATCAGAAGCTTGTTATGAAGTTTGAAGAGTACTGAAGAAAGTGAAACTTCTAATCATTGATGAGGTGAGCATGGTCTCAAACTTAATGCTTGCCTTTGTACATTTAAAAATGCAACAGATTTTAAAAACAGATTATGATGTTCTGTTTGGAGGAAAACATGTAATTGTATCCTGCAATCTACTACAACTTACTCCTGGAAAAGGGCAACCAGTTTTTAAAACACTGGTCCATGAAGACACTAGGAAATCTTTGGGAAGTATTGGAAATGTGAATATTTGGTTACATTTTGAATATAAAGAACTTATTAAGAATATGTGACAAGCAAGTGATGGAGATTATGGAAATATTCTTAAAGATATAAAAATTGGTGTTTTGACAAAACATGGTAAACAAGCTTTACAATGTCGGCTACTAAGGAACTTGTTTACACCGAAAACATAGCACCTGAAATAATGTACAAAAAAATTGGAGAATAGAAGTCTATAGTTTGCCTAATGCCTACACTGCAAGAGTGTTCTACATTCAATCAAGAACTTTTGAAATTGGAAAAACAACCAGTCAAAACAGTGGGTGTAAAAAGCAAAAAGTGGGGGTAACCATAAGAAGCAGATCCTACTGTCCTACAGGAAGCTATTGATAAAATGGAACACGAAGGAGTTCCTATTCTTCTCTCAGAGAAATTACAGTCCAAATTGGATTCTTTGGAAAAGTCTGTAGCTAAGACTGCAGGTTTAAAAAAGACTTTATATGTATGTGTAAACTGTCGGGTAATTTTACGGCGTAATTTGAATGTAGAAGAAGGTTTAGTAAATGGAGCAATGGGAAAAGTTGTTGATTTTGTAAATTTTCAGAACAGAGATAGAATTGAATTTTTGAAGATTAAATTTGATCAGATTGAAGAGGTAAACAGATTGGACGTTCTGCTGTAGGCTTTTGCTTGTAAAAGACTTGTATGTTCATAGAAAACAGTTTCCTCTTTCCTTAGCATATGCAGTAACCATTCATAAATCTCAAGGTTTAAGTGTAGACAGGGCTTTGGTAAATATTGGAAGTACAGTGTTTAAAGAAGGCATGGCATACGTTGCATTGTCTCGAGTAAGAACATTATCTGGTTTGTATTTGATTGATTTTGATGAGAAAAACATTAGTGCTGATGTAAATTGTGCAAGAGAGTACAATCGGTTAAGAACACTTTATGCTCCTAACTTAGGTGAATATCCCGTTAGGCCTGGGCATAGTTCGCGGAGTTTTGCTACGCGGAACTCCGCAAAGTTACAAAAAAACTCAGCGAAGTTCCGCGAGTGGCAGAGTGCAGTGTGAACTGCAGTCTGTGCTAGTATTCCTACTGCTCGGGTAGAAATTCTACCCGAGCGGCAGCTCGCACTCGCGAACTTACCGTTTGTGACCGCGAACTTACCGTTCGTAATCGCGAACGGGTAAAAAACTCCGCTGCACATCGCGAAGCGGAGTTTTCTGCACTCAGCGAGCTCCGCAGAGTGCGGAGTGCAGAAAACTCTGCAAACTCCAGGAACGGAGCGAAGTTCACCGCCCAGGCCTATATCCCGTATATGGGAAATGTATAGTGTGTCCAAAACAGAAATATGACAAACATTCTACTGAGATTCAAAAAAGAAAACAATTCAAGAGAATCATGAAGGTGCAAAGAAAATGAAAATGGACACTGTTGATGATATTGTAGGATACCAGTTAGAAAATAGTTCAGGTATCAACTGCTATGCTAATGTAATTGTGAATGTTGTGTTTTATCTAGAAGATCTTCATCATGAAATTATGGAAATTCAAGAAAAAAGATTCTATTCTTCAGTACATTATATTTTTCAAAAGTTGGTAACTGACAGAAGTAAAATCCATACTGCTTCTGGCATTCTGCATCTTTTAGATATATGTACTGGTTCTTTGAAATTTACACTCAATATACAACAAGATGCACAACAATTTCTAATCCTTATGCTTGGTGTATTGGAAGATGAAGGAATAGAAATTGAAAATTTATTTGGACTAAGTTACAGATGGGATCATAAATGTGAAGAGTGTTCATTTTCTTCTACCACTGAAATAGACACTGAAAGTTTCATATACTTGACGATACCAGATATTAAATCAGTATCTTTTAACAAATTAGTAAAAACAGCTAATCAAGATATGAAATGTTCTCATTGTAAATCAGAAATGTTGTCAACATTATATATAGAAAGATTTGGAAAATATGTAATTTCAATGCTACAACGTTGTAGAGCAAATGGAAGAAAATTGGAAGCCAAAATTTAAAATTTTGTGGCAAGTCAAGTATTAATTTCAGGAAGAACTTTTAAAGCAGTGGCATTATTTTCCATGATGGACCTACTACAACATCTGGACACTAACGTGTATTTAAAGTGCAATAAAGGATGGACACATTGCAATGATGCCCATTTGGAATTCAAATGTAGGTTGCCTTACGAATTACCAAATTCAGATCTGATATTTTTTATGCCAAAGTTTTGAAAACGTCATTCAGCCGATTGGGAAGATGTGAACACGAATTAACAAGTTTTTTGGGATATTTTCAATGCAAAAGTTTCAGAAACATTATTTGGCCTATTGGGAAGATGTGAACAATTAGTGTATGGATTATAGTTTGTGCTAATTCATATTGCATTTGGAAAATTGTTTTTAGAAACAAATAGTTTATATATTTGTTGTCTATATTATACGAGAGTGTACATTTTACAAAATGTACTTGAGAGAAATAAAAGACTAAGGGGCATATCTACAAGGGCTGGCTCAGCGCTCTTAGCGTGAGGATAATTATCGCCGGCCAACTCTGAATTTTATCGCGGAGATAGCGTGCTATCAGCAACGCTTATCTCCAAAGCGATAAAATTCAGAGTGCAAGCTGCCAACTGTGCGATTATCGCTCGAAATCCAGCGATAATCGCACAACTTTTGGTGATAGCTTGCTGATAGGGCTACATACTTAGCCATGATATCCACCTTCCATAGGATATCATGGCTAAGTCAGTGTCAAAGCAGGCGTAAGGGAAGTAGCGATAACAGAGGTTATCGCTACTTTTCTTGTCGCCATGCTTCGTAGCGTGAGGCTTGATAATAGGAGAAATGTCGCTTAGCGACATTTCTCCCGTTATTCTGGGGAGGAACGCCCACTTTGCATCTCATTAGAGATGCAAAGCTGGGCGATATGTGAAAGGGCGAAGAAGCATGGATTCACGCGTTAGCGTGTCCTTGCTAATAGGGCGTTAAAATTATCGCCGCTTTCGTCCGAAAACGGACGCTAAAGCGGCGATAATTTTATCGCCAGCCCTTGTAGATACGCCCCTTAATGTAGTTGAGGAATGTAATTGAGAAACTGTAGATAGGTAAACACATAGTTACACATGTTCTAAATAATGCTCAACGCTGATTTTTTTTTTTTTACAATCTCGTTGATTGTTTTTTTCTCTGCTGTTGTATGATGATACTACATTGAAATCACTGTGTATGGTGACATTCAGTAGAATCTGAGAACAACAAAAAGGGAAACCGAAAATGTTATGTAATTCTAAAATTATGTTGTGTTCTTAAAAGTATAATATTATATGCAATAACAGTTTTTCTTATTATTTTTTACAGAAGGTAATGGTGAAGTTAGAAAAGATTTTAAATTCAGTTTACAACAAAACTACTGTAAAATAGTTTCACTGAGTTTTGTACCTACATTAGTAAAAAAGTTAAGAAGAAATAATGTAATATGCATGATAATGTGAAATAATGTTTAGAGCCACTTTTATTGCACTCATCCTTTCCCTCAAACATTACCCATGCACTCATCTATGCACTCAGGCACTGTTCCCACACTCATTCAATTTACCCAGGCACTACCCATGTACTGGTACATTCACCCAGGCACTACCTCTGCACTCATGCAATCACCCAGGCACTAGCCATGCACTCTCAGGCACTATGCATGCATTTATGCAATCACCCAGGCAGTACCCATGCTCTCATCCATGCGCTCAGGCACTAAGCATGCACTCATGCACACTCACAGGCACTACCCATGCACTCCTCCATTCACTCAGGCAGTACACATGCACTCCTCCAAACACCCAGGCACTACCCATGCACTCATAAAATCAATCAGGCACTTCTCATGCACTCATCCATGCACTCAGGCACTACCCCTGCACTCTTGCAATCAGTCAGGCAGTACATATGCACTCCTCCAATCACTCAGGCGGTAGCCATGCACTTATGCAATCACCCAGGCACTACCCATGCATTCATCCATTCTGTCAAATACTACCCATGCACTCATCCATGGCCTCAGGTGCTACCCATGCACTCATGCAATCACACAGGCACTACCCATGCACTCTTTCAATCACCCAGGCACTACCCATGCAGTCATGCAATCACCCAGGCACTACCCATGCACTCAACCATGCACTCAGGCACTACCCCTGCACTCTTGAATTCAATCAGGCAGTATACATACACTCCTCCAATCACCCAGGCAGTAGCCATCCACTCATGCAATCACCCAGGCACTACTCATGCACTCATCCATTCTCTCAAATATTACCCATGCACTCATCCATGCCCTAAGGTACTACCCCTGCACTCATGCAATCACATAGATACTACCCATGCACTCCTTCAATTGCCCAGGCACTACACATGCACTAATGCAATCACCCAGGCACTACCCATGCACTCATCTATGCACTCAGGCACTACCCTTGCACTCTTGCATTCACTCAGGCAGTACACATGGACTCCTGCAAACAGCCAGGCAGTAGCCAAGCACTCATGCAATCACTCAGGCACTACTCATGCACTCATCCATTCTGTCAAATACAACCCATGCACTCATCTATGCCCTCAGGCGCTACCCCTGCACTCATGCAATCACAGAGGCACTACTGATGCACTCCTTCAATCGCCCAGACACTACCCATGCACTCATGCAATTACCCAGGCACTTCCCATGCACTTATCCATGCACTCAGGCACTACCCACGCACTCATCCATTCTATCAAATACTACCCATGCACTCATCCATGCCCTCAGGTGCTACCCTTGCACTAATGCAATCACACAGGCACTAACCATGCAGTCCTTCAATCGATCAGGCACTTCCCATGCAGTCATGCAATCACCCTGTAGTGTAGTTCCTATTTCCATGATAGGTTCTGCGCATTGGAATAACATACACTATAGGCTTGGCATAGGACTGAGGTAGGTATGCCCCTATCACGTATATTAAACTTAATTACTGTGTACCAGCTAGCTCAGAGGCCACTAGAAACTTCTTGACAACAAGAAGGGAATAGCTTCTGGCAACCACATAACATAAAACCCTGATCCCTCAGGATCGTGGAAACAATATACTACTTTTCATTCAGTCACTCATCTCAGAGAAGTACATAGAAGAAACAGTCGGGTGTGTTTACAATAAAATTTATTGCACAGTTGTTATTCTAGTACTGGTAATATGTGCTGCAACAACTGTTGGACAGTAGCAGAGAAATATGGCCAGCAGTGCAGTTAAATAAAAATGCATGGTACAGTTTTACCATTGTGCAATAGTAATGAACACATACATGAAATACAGAATGCATTTAAGATAAAGCCTATACCCCTATGATGCCTAACTAGATGTACCTAAGTGTACCTAGCATGTGTGTAGGTCTTAGAGAGCCAAGAATCCCCCTAGGATTTAGTCTAACCCCATTACCTTAGTGGGACTTCATCCTGATCTCGAGCTGGACACCGCAGGATGGGTGGATGGACCTCTGCCAGCTGGAGCTGTGGCATGACGCAGGTTGCAGCATCTCAGGTCAGAGTGTCGGCATGGAAGTCTCGGTCCCCTCTGGTTTGCTTGGGCAAAGGGAGGTATATTTATTCCTGATAGGTGCCTTCGAATGTTAGTATTGACGTAAAGTCGGTCAGAGGAAGACGTCAGGAATGAACCCTTAGGGAATAGTGGTTCATGCATATTTAATGAGTTCTTGGAGAAATCAATAATCCTGTGCTAGGGAAAATCCCAAGAGCTTAAGGGTTTGTTTCTAAGAACTCGTTGTGATGTAGGTTAGTCACTGTTGGACATGGAGATGACGTATTTAGGATGGACCGTCTTCTGCACCCAGAGCACACGTCAGATAAGGGACAGCCTCTGTTGCTCGTTATTGTGAAGGGAGGGCTAATGTAGGTGAAAGGGCCTTTAGTGGGTGAAAGGGCCTGCCTGTCTTTGTGGCAAGAAGGATTTGTGCCTCTGAAACGGCGCACCTATGTTAGGGCCTCAATCCAGCACATAACACCCACGCCAATCTATGGACAATCGTGAATAACCCATTAAAAGCAAACTACGTGACTAAAATAGGCATTTGCATATAATTGGCAGGTAGTTGCATGAGAGTGGTTTATGAGCTGAAAAAATAGCAGCTGTTAAAATATGTAAAATTGCTATAGATTCTGTGGAGACAGGAAAAATCTATAGTGTCATTAAAAAATACTCTCTTAGAGTCAGTAGTTACTTATAAAAGTTCCTGTTTATAAAATTGAAAACTCTTACAAGCTGTTCAGAAGACCATGCTTTCTTTAGAAAAAAAAAAGGGTCAATTTAGAGGGAAAGCTCCAAGCACTCGGTGAGAGTTGAAACAATAAGATAAAAAATGTGTTTCAGGACATGTTTTAGCAAAATAGAGATACAAAGTGCTGGCTGGGAGACACAACATTTCTGTTGCTAGTTACTGCAGGGGACGGACCTTTGTAATACCTCGCAGAATCGTTGTGGGAGCACAGAATAGTGCAGCCAGTTGCTGGTTCTGAGGCAGCCGGTGCTGTAATTGATACCTTGGTGCTGCTAAAGGAAGCAAAAAGGCACCCACTGGATTTACAAGGAATGCTTTGGTTTGATGGGAATACGCTTGGGACACAGCCAAGCATGGGACTTCAGCAGTTCCAGCCTGGTGGTAAATGCCGCTGGCGTTTCCTTTGGAAGTGTCAGACAGATGATGACCACGCATTCTTCACTGCAAAAAATAGGCATCAGAGAACAGGTATGTTGCAGTTGCAGTCTTTTCAGACTGGTCTTTTAAATATTAGAAACCATGAGAAGCATAGTTCCTGTTTGCGAGGTATTCCCAAGGTGTATCACACTGCTTGTATGTGAAAGATAAAATTTATCAAAAAGGAAAGAGGGGCAGTCTGTATTTAAGAGTGCTATTTTGCAAAAAAGAAAAGATATTTCTTTAGCTGATGAGAAATGAAAAATAAAAGTGCTGCACAAGCATGGTTTTCAGATTGCCTAAAGCATTGAATTTTACAAAGGAAACTTTTGTTTCACTACTGTCAGTGTTGGGGCTTCTAGCCAAAAAAAGGCACAACTTCCCTACACTGTAGGATTTCAGTACCTCTGGATGTTATCTGTACATAACGTAGGTCTGGCCTATGTATACTGAGTCCCTTGGTGATGTTCAGGAATCATTTTTGTGACAGGTATTTGTGTCAAAAGGCCAAACCACCCATACTTTCCTAACTGGGTCTGTCCTGTTGTTTTGTAAATGGCATCTAATGTTGCCCCTGCTGATGTATGTCAACTATTCCACCCCGTGCGATGGTGTTTGGTGATGTTTGGCAACGTTCCTACTGGTGTTTAAACAACCACATTTCTAGATGCATTACAATTGTGTAGGAGTTGATAACCTTAATGAAGGTAACAGGTATAAAGCGTCACAATAAGAATAAATCTCTAACATTTCATGATCTGAAAATGTAGCAATTATTCCTAAAACAGACAGCATATTATTTACTGTATCAGTAACCCAATTTTCAGAAAAATGTACTGCAGGTAATGACATCACTGAATGAATGATAAAACGAATGAAAATGAATGAAAGTTCAAAATACATTAATCAGAATTAAAAACCGGATGATTAAATACATCATTTAGAATACAAAGGCTTGTTCAGGCCGAATACATTTATAAGTCTCTTTTGCATTTGAATTGAAAATGGACGTGGCTTCAGTTTTATGTTGATCCTGTGTTGTAGAAAGTGTCCACTAAGAGTCATACTAAAAGCTAGCTCTAAGCAAAGCTAGAACAGAAAAGATGAACCCAGAAATACTCCATAGTTCTACCCATGGTGAAACCAGATATGTATCTTCTGGAAAAAGAAAAGGTTCAAAAGTTTATACTTGCATGTTCGTTGTTTGTTGTTGGGCTGGCGTTGCTTCCTGTTCACGTGGAGCCATGGAAAACGTATCAAAGTTAATGAAATAGCCAGTAGCTGTATGATCAATTGTTGAAATTGCATCGTGTTTAGCTGAAGTTATTTCTGCTGTTTTTGTTGAAAAACGTTGAAATGTTGAAGTTAATAGTTGATGTCTTTGCTGAAAAACGTTCAGATGGTGAAGTTAATAATTTATGTTTTTGTTGAAAAACATTGATGCATTTATTAGTTGTTGCTTTTGTTGAAAAACGTTGATGCATTTATTATTTGATGTTTTTGTTGAAAAAACGTTGATGTATTTATTATTTGATGTTTTTGTGAAAAATCGTTGAAGCTTTTATTATTTGATGTTTTTGTTGAAAAACGTTGGTGTACACATTTTTTTGGGCCAAATTGCAACTTTAGTGTTGTCTTGACTTTTATTTTGAATTTGAAAGGTTGGTTCAAGGAGAACTAGTTCCATTGCATTGTTGCATAGTCCCCCACTCCATGGATTTGATTTCTCAAACGTGATGAGCTTTTCAGTTTGAATTTCTTGAATTGTAGTGAGAGGGACATCTACTACTGTGGAGTTCACGAGGCCTACTGCTCAGTATTGGCCACATAGTTTTTGGTTGATTCTTTCATTTGAAATCTGTTTTCCTTTTTCACGGCAAGATGCGGCAAAAGTACAGTTCTTGTTCCTTTCACTTCAAGGAATGGCACAGGTTTTCCTGTATGAGGGGCCAAATTCCTTTGTGTCCGCGATCTTTATCTCTCTCTGCCCAGATCACCGACTTTTGTGATTATCTCGACTTCCCAGTGGCGGCCTGTTTCACTTTGACAGAATTTTTGTTTGTTTGTTTGTTTCCTGTAGTTCCTGTAAAACAGCCAAACGATCATAGATACAGAATGGTTTTCATCCGCCACTGTGCCTTCACATTTATGATCAGGTTCCCACATTCATAAATGGAGTCAGACCTCCTAGAGAGCTTCTTGGCTGGGTGTGTATTGCCCCCTGAATCCATATAAGTGTTTGACCTCACTAACGCCCCGCCTAATACCCCAGCTGTTAAGGATTGCTCTATACCCCAGTCCTTCCTCTCCTCTACCTAAATTCCCTCAGGATGGCGTTGGAGAGGAGTACCGCAATACTACGTCCATCCCTTCCATGGCCTCTTTGTCAGCCCGAGAGCTAAGCGTGGAGCCACAGTCAGGGTGTAACGTTGATTGCGTATCTCCTGTTATGGACTCGCAAATCTTTCTATAACAGTTTTGAGCATCAGCCGAGTGCTGAGGCCATACCTATAGGAAACTTGAGCACGGATCCATTGCCACCAAGATATATTTTTAAGCCACCTCAAAATTTGAGGGGCCACAGTGGTCCTGTTACATGACACGATCAAGTGGACAGTCTGATGCTGTCTAGCAATGGGACCTGCGCGGGTCTTGTGATGGTGTAGCCTGGCATTTGTTTACAGATGTTGCAGTTCAAGACAAAGTCAATAGTCTGACTTCTGAACCCTGGCCACCAATAGCACTGTTGCAATGAAGAAATAGTAGCTATTACCCCTGAATGCGCGGAGCCCAAGCCCTTGTGTGCTTTAAATGATTAATTCCTGCCTACTATCCATATTTGGAAATACTCTATCCCCCACTCCAGGAATCTGAGCATATGGAATGTTGTTTGCACCTAACTTGTATGAGTATATGAGTCGAAATTTCTTAGGCACTGCTGTGCTGCCTTTGCGTGAAGCAATTACAGCCACCATATTCTAACCGTCTATTCTCGTTGTTGAACGAGTGTGCGCAGCTACGGAAGCTGTGTGAACAGCCCCCTGTGTGGCTTCAACAGCCAATGAATTCCCTTCAACGTGCACGCCATCATGTTGATGACTCAGCGTGTTAATCACGTGAGTTTTTGGTAGGCCATTTTTCAACTCCACTACCTGTTCCCATAATTTTTGTGTTTAATTATGCCACCTTTTTCATCTTTAAACCCATTTTGTTCCCAATGGTGTAAATATTTATTATATGATTGCACACAGTAAAAGGAATCACACACAATGAGTGTGGGGAATTCTCGATCCGTGTTTACAAGTGCAAGCATCAGGGCTTTTAAAGCTGCCAACCGAGCCGTGCTATTACCTAGAGGTAGTTTTTTGGTGCAATGAGGACGGAACTTGCCATTCAGCATCTGATCTTTAACAAAGGCGGCCGGTGGGGCAGACCCATCAGTGTAAATTAAAAAAAATCATACTGATCTAGAGGCAAGATTTCATTTGGTAGATGATGTTCTTTTTCATATTGCAGGAATGCCTGTGTTTTTAAACTTGGATCAAATCTGGATTCAAAGTCTGATGCAGCAAAAGAATTAGCCCTTTGTATCCATTCTGGATGTAAGGCTTTGGCATTAGGAATGCTAGCTCCAGTACTGGGGTGACGACAATAATGCATCTTCCCCATGAGCCAGTGCTCTTTCTTTTGCTACAGCAGTCTGAATGGTTGTCAGAATTTTTTTCTGTTGAATTAAAACTCATTTCTGTGTTTGTGTACAGATGAGATTTGTATGCGATTGGTACAGTTTCACCTTCATTCTTCATTAAAGGTTTAATAAGTGTACCCGCATTGACCCAAAATGATACTGAGTACCAAGTGGTGCAAGTTTACACGTGTGTGTATGTGTTTGGAAGCAATAATATCTTCCTGGAGTGAACAAAGAATATTGGTGTGTTTTTGTGTCCAGTGTTTGACTGAAAAGTCAGGTTTGAAAAAGGTCGTAGAAAGGTTTTACTCTCTCTGCGAAATCCAAAATGTATGTTCTGCCAAAATCTAGGAATCCCAGTACTGATTGGAAGTTGTTTTAAAGTCTTTGGAGGCTGGAGCAGTGCACACTTTTCTAAAAAGTTAGCTGCCAGGCTTTTCCCTTCACTTGAAAACTAGTATCCCAAAAATAGGACACAGAGGTGGGCAATTTTTGATTTCTCAAAATTACATTTGGAGCCCTCAGAGGCGAATCCCATAATAATGGTGCTCACCCTGGTCAAGTGTTTCCCCAATAGGTCGTCCGTTAGATAAATATCATCCATATAGGACAACGCTTCTTCATCAAAGTGCTTTAGCCATTCAGTAACTCTTTCAGAAAATACCCCTGAGCTGTTCTTATACCCACGGGGAGATGACAAAAATTGTTGCTGGGACTCTAATATACTAAATGCTGTTAGGTACCAGTTTTCAGGTGCTATAGTTTGACAGAAAAATCCATTTGAGACAACAAGTGTCGTTTTGTATTTTTTCCCGCATAATGTTATTCATTAATGCGGCACTATCTACATGTTGGACAGCATATGTCTTTGTGCAAGTGTTCAAGTGTCTGTAAATGAAAACTAGACGAAATGTATTATCATGTTTTGATAAGTGAAACAAGGGATTGTTCTTTTGTGAAGTGCATTTTTCAATGATCTCCTGGTATTCAAGTTGATCTAAGATCTCCCTGACCTGTGTTTTTAGCTTCTTACTTAATAGGATATTGTCTTTGAGCATGTGGTGAAACTATTAACGGGATCACGTGGTGGGTTGAGGCATCATCCCACCCAGCGTGATTTTTATACAATGCTGGAGCTTGGGCTACTACCCACTCCCGTGCATATGTATGTTTAAGGTGAACGGGAACATGGTTGGAAAATGCAGGAAAAATATACTTTCTCCCTTTGGGTGCTCCCTGACGAATGCTGGCGGCTAATCTTGTTCTGCTAACAGTATGTCAAAACCAGACAATAGGTTCTTCGCAAAGAGACCTTATACTTTCCTGTTTTTGTCCTCCTCCATGCGGAGTGTTATTTCATATAACTTGTGTGGGACGCTCACCCTTTTGTCTGGTGTTCCCACCGTGATATAATCATTCAATTTTGCTGTCCAGAAATTCCTTCAGGTTCAGGTGAGCTATTGTTACTTCTGCCGTGCTGTCTAGCATTGTCTGAGCCCATTCCCCGTTCGGAAGTTGAGTCCTTAGGATTCTGTGCATGTCTAACTTTGAGACCTGCAACTTTCTTCTTTTTAAATTGAGGTTTGGATTGTGGCTCGTCTTCTGTTTTAGAAGAGTCCTGAGCGTGCTTGTCCCTGGACTGCTTGCGCGCTTCTTTGTGTGCTGACTTTCCTTCTTTCCCTGTGTTGTTTGTCGAGAGGAATGTGTATCAGTATCCTGATACCTGTCAGGTTTCCTAATATTATCCCTATTCCTAAGGTTATACCTCTTTGCAGAGGTCTCCTGTTGAGGAGACCTACCTCGGGACTGAGAATCTTTTCTGAAAAATGTTGTTTTTTATTATTAGCCCACTTCTTTTTAGAAGAAGTAGGTGTCTGCTTAGAATTGTCCTAAAAGCTTTCCCACCCAAACTGTCCCTTCCCAGTTCTGCATATGCAGTTTCAATTATTTTGGGAAGTTCTTGTGGTTGGTCTATAAGACTGACCTCTCTTAGGTGTTGGCGGATCACCACTGAAGCTGCTTCCCCTTTAATGTTAGCTAGTATTATTGTTTATACCTGGTCGTAATTACCTAGTAATTTCATACCTAAGGTCAGAGCTGGTTCAGCTCCATACTTGTTCTGTATCTGTCGTAAGATATCTGGAATTACCGCTAAGGAAGGAATACCATGAGTCCTGGTATATATGGCAGCAAAGACTGTACCCCAAGTGGTGCAGTCCTCTAACTGTGGTGTGATCCCCATGGGCAAACAGAGTGTTAGCATTATATGCTTTCAAATGGTGTGGTATTTGGAAATACTGCTTCCAACTGGGTAATTTTCTGAGCTACCCAGAAAGGAATCTGTTCACATTTTGTGGGCAGTTTACCCATTACTGTGTGTAATGTTTGTGGAGTGATTTTAGTAGCAGTGCTCTGTGTTGGAGCTGTGTTATTTGTAGCTACTGTGGGCTGGACACCAAGTGTCCTCATGACGAGTTGCGTCATGGCTCCGTAAGAGTTTTACCAACTCTTTGTGTTGTAAGAGCAGTGCATCTTGTGGCATTATGTCAATGTCAGGATGTGGTGTGTAGCCGGCTAATATTGGCCATCTAGCTCCTGGTCTACCTAGTGGACCAAACCTGGTTTTATTTATTTGTTGTAGGGCGCCATTAAACCAGAAATTGTGGTCCTGGTCAGTGAGCGGAATCTTAATCTCCTCGAACGGAGTGTAGACCGCTCGGACTTTTTCATGTATGTAAGAATGAAAAGTCTGAGTTGTTGCATTTACTGCTGGGAATGTAACCCAAGAATAGAACACATCTGTTTGATAATCTTCGTGTGCTTCTATTAATATCACTGTACCTCCTCGGTCTGTTAAACCATGTCTGAGAAGTTTTGTGTGACTGTATGCCCGATATTGGGTGCAAAATGTATTGCATTTGCTTCCTCTTCGTCGTTTGAGACCTGTGTCCCAGTGACAGGAGCAGCTGCCTCGACAGAGATTGTGTTGTGAAAACAAAATGTCCTAAAAAAGGGTTTTAAGATAAGGTTTTAAAAGGCACAATTGTTCGGGAACTATTTCCTTCAAGCTTGATTAACCAACAGCCAAAACATAGGAAGTTTGCCTACTCAGCTGTGGCGGAGTTTTGTGCCTACCCATTCCAGACGTCTCTGGCGTTTTGTGAGTAGGGGTCTCTGAGAATAAGCATGACTAAACTACTCAGATTCTACTGTTAAATAAGTGCCAAATTCGCGTTCGGCGCCATGTAGTGTAGTTCCTATTTCCCTGATAGGTTCTGCGCATTGGAATAACATACACTATAGGCTTGGCATAGGACTGAGGTAGGTATGCCCCTATCACGTATATTAAACTTAATTACTGTGTACCAGCTAGCTCAGAGGCCACTAGAAACTTCTTGACAACAAGAAGGGAATAGTTTCTGGCAACGACATAACATAAAACCCTGATCCCTCAGGATCGTGGAAACAATATACTACTTTTCATTCAGTCACTCATCTCAGAGAAGTACATAGAAGAAACAGTCGGGTGTGTTTACAATAAAATTTATTGCACAGTTGTTATTCTAGTACTGGTAATATGTGCTGCAACAACTGTTGGACAGTAGCAGAGAAATATGGCCAGCAGTGCAGTTATATAAAAATGCATGGTACAGTTTTACCATTGTGCAATAGTAATGAACACATACATGAAATACAGAATGCATTTAAGATAAAGCCTATACCCCTATGATGCCTAACTAGATGTACCTAAGTGTACCTAGCATGTGTGTAGGTCTTAGAGAGCCAAGAATCCCCCTAGGATTTAGTCTAACCCCATTACCTTAGTGGGACTTCATCCTGATCTCGAGCTGGACACCCCAGGATGGGTGGATGGACCTCTGCCAGCTGGAGCTGTGGCATGACGCAGGTTGCAGCGTCTCAGGTCAGAGTGTCGGCATGGAAGTCTCAGTCCCCTCTGGTTTGCTTGGGCAAAGGGAGGTATATTTATACCTGATAGGTGCCTTGGAATGTTAGTATTGACGTAAAGTTGGACAGAGGAAGACGTCAGGAATGAACCCTTAGGGAATAGTGGTTCATGCATATTTAATGAGTTCTTGGAGAAGTCAATAATCCTGTGCTAGGGAAAATCCCAAGAGCTTAAGGGTCTGTTTATAAGAACTCGTTGTGACGTAGGTTAGTCACTGTTGGACAAGGAGATGACGTATTTAGGATGGACCGTCTTCTGCACCCAGAGCACACGTCAAATAAGGGACAGCCTCTGTTGCTCGTTATTGTGAAGGGAGGGCTAATGTAGGTGAAAGGGCCTTTAGTGGGTGAAAGGTCCTGCCTGTCTTTGTGGCACGAAGGATTTGTGCCTCTGAAACGGCACACCTATGTTAGGGCCTCAATCTAGCACATAACAACCCAGGCACTACACATGCACTCCTCTGTGCACTCAGGCACTATCCTTGAACTCTTGCATTCACTCAGGTATTACACATGCACTCCACCAATCACCCAGGCAGTAGCCATGCACTCATGCATACACCCAGGCACTACCCATGCACTCATCCATTGTGTCAAATACTACCCATGAACTCATCCATGCCCTCAGGCACTACCCCTGCACTCATGCAATCACACAGGCACTACCCATGCACTCTTTCAATCGCCCAGGCACTACCCATGCAGTCATGCAATCACCCAGGCACTACCCATGCACTCAACCATGCACTCAGGCACTACCCCTGCACTCTTGCATTCAATCAGGCAGTATACATACACTCCTCCAATCACCCAGGCAGTAGCCATGCACTCATGCAATCACCCAGGCACTACCCATGCACTCCTTCAATCACCAAGACACTACCCATGAACTCCTCTAATCACCCAAGCACTACCCATGCACTCCTCCAATCAACCAGGCACTACCCATGCAATCATGCATTCAGCCTGACACTACCTATGCATGCATCCATGTACTCAGGCACTACCCCTGCACTCTTGCAATCACTCAGGCAATACACATGCACTCCTTCAATTACCCAGGCAGTAGCCATGCACTCATGCAATCACCCAGGCACTATATAGTAAAGAAGGTGTCCCCTATATCAATTTTTAGGTCCAAGAGTGAGGGGGAAAAAGGACAATTACTATAAGAGAGAACTCTTGTCTGACCTATATTTCTTTATACGTGGCCTCCTATGGGCTCAATTGTTAAACTAGGCACCAACCCATATATCAGACATGACAAATTATTCAAAAAATATATACAATTTATTTATGGGTTTTTTTACATATAAAATACTTTTCTCTTTTTAGTTTGCAATGATTTTCTGTAGTTTTTATTTGTGTCAATTCATTTATGGTAGATTATAACAAAAGTTGTACAATTCATATATAGTGAAACGATTAGCCATTAACATAACATAAATACAAATACAAAAGAATCTCATTTTATAAATAGCATATGTTACAAAACAAATTTATCATACAAAAATCAGTGATTTAATATACTAAGAATCAACAGTAACCCCATATAGAACCATCTCACAGTCACTCTCGTCAGGCAAACAATCACACATACCCTAACACACATACACAAAACAATGCGATTGCACACGGAAATCCTACTATTAATATAGATATACACTTATTGCCTAGTTTTATGATTTGATAAATCTGAACTCTTTCCACTTGTGTGTTGTCTTACAAAGGATTTCCCATGAAAACAACTCTGGTCAACACACGTTTCGGTGGGGAGACTTTACAACCACCTTCATCAGGACCAGATTGTTTAAAGAGCAGAGTCTCAGATAGTGGACCGGGGTTATCTCAGAAGTAGAGTAATTCCTATGTACTTCTCTGTATCTTTCCCAAATTTGTTATTAACGAGACTGAGCTTGGGCTCATTGCTAGTGATCGCGCTTCCTTGCCATACGGTAGATACTATGGTATCACATTCCTATTTGCCAAAATTCAGCAGAGAGTCAAACCTCTGTCTGCCACTCTGTCGCATCCCACTGTCAATCTGGATACAGCAATTTATTTACTTGGCTGCCTTACTTGGGTGCCTAAAAACAACATGTATCGAGTGTATTATTTCCTATTCTTTAATCATATGCATGGCAGCTCATCTCACGTCGCACCAAAGGCAGTCAAGCACTACCCAGGCACTCATCCATTCTGTCAAATACTACCCATGCACTCATCCATGCCTTCAGGCGCTACCCCTGCACTCATGCAATCACACTACCCATGCACTCCTTCCATCATTCAGGCACTACCCAAGCACTCATGCAATCCCTCAGGCTCTATCTGTGCATTCATCCATGCACTCAGGCACTACCCCTGCACTGTTGCAATCAGTCAGACAGTACACATGCACTCCTCCAATCACCCAGGCAGTAGCCATGTACCTATGCAATCACCCAGGCACTACCCATGCACTCATGCAATCACCCAGGCACTATGCAATCACTCAGGCAGTATCCCTGCACTCATGCAATCACTCAGGTAATTTTTCTATTTTTAACCAGTATATGTGGTTCCGTAAGAACCGGTTTTTTTTTTCCAATTTAATTTTTTTTTTTTTCTAAGAGTTTTTTCTTTTTTTGGGTGTTTTTGACTTTTTTTTTAAACAAAACTAAATTCAAGAGTCCATTATAACTATTTGAAAAAAATCGAAAAGAAGATTTGGGAGCAGATAAAAAAATTAACACTTGTGTGTTTTAATTGCATTGATCATAACGTCAATGCATTGCTCCCCAAAGCAGAGTTTTGCATCACACTTTTTACAGTTAATTTTAGCATCCACAAGCTCAGGGAAAATGTGTGGCCGAGATGAAGGTGGAACTCCTGCTGATGATGTAGATAGAGCATTTGGGTCAACCTGCGCAGCTTGTTCATTTTTTTCTCTCTGTGAGAATTCTTTAGCCAAATGCACTGGGTGAATGGTCTCCAATGTGTTTTTTCATAGAGGATGTTCCGCAAGAGTACTTTTTTGATCATCTTGATAGTACTCTTTTGCACAACTTGCAAGTAACCTTCCTTGCATTCACCTTTTCTCACCCTCTGGTACTTTAAAGAAAGCCTAAACCACACTCTCTTTCTTTTCTTCACAGGCTCCTCCACATCATCTACCTCTTCCAGGAGATCTTCTTCTGGATGACTGGATGCTGTTTTTCCACAAAAAAGTAAAAAAACAAACCCAAAAAAGAAATTGCAAGAAGCTAGAATAAACAGGTCTTGCCAGGAAGACAAACAAATAATAAGAGAAATAAAATAGGTATTAGATCCTCCCTCTAACAGAATGAAAAGGTTTTAAACCAATCAGAAGCTTTCTTTTCAGGTCACATGGAGTCGCATACGGTGCACGCAACCATTGTGTACAAGTCGCGCACCCGCAAAATTTCGTATACATAATTATAAAATATAAATAGGTGTTTATAAAATATTTTAAAAAGAATATTAGTGAAAGTGTTTAAGCAAAACTGATATTTAAACTTTGTACAGTGATATTTCACACTTTAAAAATGACGTCGGTGTTGCGACCCCTGGACGACCCCGTAAATACCTGCCGGCGAGGGTCGCGCACCCTACGCGCATACGTCGCGCACTCGTGAAACCTCATACAGTTAATTATAAAGTATAAATTCCTGTTTTTAAATTGTTTTCTGAAGTATATTAGTGAAAGTATTTAACCAAAACTGATATTTAAAATTTCTACAATGATATTTCATACTTTTGAAATTACGCCAGAGTCGTGACTCCTGCTTGATTCCGGAAATACGCGCCAGCAGGGTTCACGCACCCATCGTGTAGGTTCGCGTAGGGTGCGCAAATTCTTTGTACTTTTTTTTAAAAAAAGCATAGAAATAAAATAAAACAACTTTCACAGAATTAAAAGCATTATTTCAAATAAATATAAATTTAAGTTGTGCACATGAATAACAGATTACATTTCTGGTAGTGTATGATATATGTATTTTAAAAGAGTGATTTTGATTTTACAAATCTTTTTTGTATATGTATATATATATTTACAAAACAAAAACAGGTTTCAGGGAGGTTATAGTTAGAAATTAGCATTTAAAAACCCTTGGAAATTCAATGAAAAACCATAGTTTTCAGGGACGTTATAGTTAAGAATTAGCATTTGAAAAACCTTTGAAATTCACTGAAAAAACCACAGGTTTCAGGGACGTTATAGTCACTCGTACAAAACCAGAGAAATTTGGCCGTTATAGTTAGCTGAGCTAACTATAACTCGCGCCCCTGCAATGCACTGCTGATGACGTCACATATTGCATCACTCATGACATGGTCAGTGACATCACTGATGACATCTCAAATGACATCACTGATGACATCACTGATGACATCATCCATATGATCATCTGATGCACCTCCTCACACCTTAATAAAATGTTTGATACACCGACTCTAAAAGACAGACTACCAATATTGAAACCATAGACAGACCAATACCAGTTAGTACATAACCGCTCAGTGATTCATACGACTACACACATATCCACTCACTAAGCCATACAGTCACTCATACATGCAGTCATTCATCAATACAGCCACTGATATATCCTCTCATACACCCATATAGACACTAACACACTGCCACTCACCCAAAGAGTTACTCAAACACCTAGTCAGTCACCCAAAGAATTATTTACACTGCCATTTACTCACCTATACAGTTATACACACACACCACCTCACTTATTCATACAGATAGTACCATGTACGTACTCTCTTCAACAATTACTGACATAAGCACACACTTATCCATGCAGCCACTGTCACAATCACTCACTGTCACATATACTCACTTATATACTCCAACACTCTCATATCCTGCCTTTCACATATGTAGTTACTTACACATATACCACTGAGACATCCATTCACTCACCAACACATCTATACGCACACTCACTCAACCATACAGTCCCTAACTCACACACTCATAAACCCATACAGCCAGTGAATCACCCACTCACACATCCATGCAGGGAGTCACACACCTCCCACCCACCCACACCGACACTCAGGCACACATACAGGTACTCAGACAACCATTCATTAACCCATATAGACACTGTTGTAACTACTCACCAACCCATGCAGCCACTTACACACCAACTGAAAGACTAATACTGACATTAACACAGATTAATCATTCACCCATGCATTCACTAAGACATGTTTAATCACTCACTTATACCCAGATCAGTTGACTGGGGGTGAGTGCTTGCAATGTTCAACACTCCGTCCATCATCCCCTTTGGTTTTGCTATGTTCGCCCTAAGTTGGCAGGGTATGCCCAGACGTGGGTCCCTTGCTCACTTTGCCAATGGATTCAAGATAGTCTGGCTGATGACGGCTGTAAGCCAGAAACCGGTCCCAGGATGCTTGTTTCCGGTCCAGGGAAGACATGGCTTGGCAGTTCGGGCTGGACTGTTCCCATGAGGAACAGGGTCAGACTGATTTGCATATGGCCATGTCTGAACTGGGGTGGCGGAGTGAGCTAAAGAATGATGATGGATTAAACCCAGATCAGTTGACTGGGGTGAGTTCTTGCAATGTTCAACACTCAGTCCATCATCCCCTTTGGTTTTGCTATGTTCGCCCTAAGTTGGCAGGGTATGCCCAGACATAGGTCCCTTGCTCACTTTGCCACTGGATTCAAGATAGCCTGGCTGATGACGGCTGTAAGCCAGAAACCGGTCCAAGGATGCTTGTTTCCAGTCCAGGGAAGACATGGCTTGGCATTTCGGACTGGACTGTTCCCATGAGGCACAGGGTCAGACTGATTTGCATATGGCCATGTTTGAACTGGGGTGGCGGAGTGAGCTAAAGAATGATGATGGATTAAACCCAGATCAGTTGACTGGGGGTGAGTGCTTGCAATGTTCAACACTCCGTCCATCATCCCCTTTGGTTTTGCTATGTTCGCCCTAAGTTGGCAGGGTATGCCCAGACGTGGGTCCCTTACTCACTTTGCCACTGGATTCAAGATAGGCTGGCTAATGACGGCTATAAGCCAGAAACCGGTCCCAGGATGCTTGTTTCCAGTCCAGGGAAGACATTGCTTGGCAGTTCGGGCTGGACTGTTCCCATGAGGCACAGGGTCAGACTGATTTGCATATGGCCATGTCTGAACTGGGGTGGCGGAGTGAGCTAAAGAATGATGATGGATTAAACCCAGATCAGTTGACTGGGGGTGAGTGCTTGCAATGTTCAACACTCCGTCCATCTTCCCCTTTGGTTTTGCTATGTTCGCCCTAAGTAGGCAGGGTATTCCCAGACGTGGGTCCCTTGCTCACTTTGCCACTGGATTCAAGATAGCCTGGCTGATGATGGCTGTAAGCCAGAAACCGGTCCCAGGATGCTTGTTTCCGGTCCAGGGAAGACATGGCTTGGCAGTTCGGGCTGGACTGTTCCCATGAGGCACAGGGTCAGACTGATTTGCATATGGCCATGTCTGAACTCGGGTGGCGGAGTGAGCTAAAGAATGATGATGGTTTAAACCCAGATCAGTTGACTGGGGGTGAGTGCTTGCAATGATCAACACTCCGTCCATCATCCCCTTTGGTTTTGCTATGTTCGCCCTAAGTTGGCAGGGTATGCCCAGACGTGGGTCCCTTGCTCACTTTGCCACTGGATTCAAGATAGCCTGGCTGATGACGGCTGTAAGCCAGAAACCGGCCCCAGGATGCTTGTTTCCGGTCCAGAGAAGACATGGCTTGGCAGTTCGGGCTGGACTGTTCCCAGGAGGCACAGGGTCAGACTGATTTGCATATGGCCATGTCTGAACTGGGGTGGCGGAGTGAGCTAAAAATGATGATGGATTAAACCCAGATCAGTTGACTGGGGGTGAGTGCTTGCAATGTTCAACACTCCGTCCATCATCCCCTTTGGTTTTGCTATGTTCGCCCTAAGTTGGCAGGGTATGCCACTGGATTCAAGATAGCCTGGCTGATGACGGCTGTAAGCCAGAAACCGGTCCCAGGATGCTTGTTTCCGGTCCAGGGAAGACATGGCTTGGCAGTTCGGGCTGGACTGTTCCCATGAGGCACAGGGTCAGACTGATTTGCATATGGCCATGTCTGAACTGGGGTGGCGGAGTGAGCTAAAGAATGAAGATGGATTAAAACCAGATCAGTTGACTGGGGGTGAGTGCTTGCAATGATCAACACTCCGTCCATCATCCCCTTTGGTTTTGCTATGTTCGCCCTAAGTTGGCAGGGTATGCCCAGACGTGGGTCCCTTGCTCACTTTGCCACTGGATTCAAAATAGCCTGGCTGATGATGGCTGTAAGCCAGAAACCGGTCCCAGGATGCTTGTTTCCGGTCCAGGGAAGAGATGGCTTGGCAGTTCGTGCTGGACTGGTCCCATGAGGCACAGGGTCAGACTGATTTGTATATGGCCATGTCTGAACTGGGGTGGCGGAGTGAGCTAAAGAATGATGATGGATTAAACCCAGATCAGTTGACTGGGGGTGAGTGCTTGCAATGTTCAACACTCTGTCCATCATCCCCTTTGGTTTTGCTATGTTCGCCCTAAGTTGGCAGGGTATGCCCAGACGTGGGTCCCTTGCTCACTTTGCCACTGGATTCAAGATAGCCTGGCTAATGACGGCTGTAAGCCAGAAACCGGTCCCAGGATGCTTGTTTCCGGTCCAGGAAAGACATGGCTTGGCAGTTCAGGCTGGACTGTTCCCATGAGGCACAGGGTCAGACTGATTTGCATATGGCCATGTCTGAACTGGGGTGGCGGAGTGAGCTAAAGAATGATGAAGGATTAAACCCAGATCAGTTGACTGGGGTGAGTGCTTGCAATGTTCAACACTCCGTCCATCATCCCCTTTGGTTTTGCTATGTTCGCCCTAAGTTGGCAGGGTATACCCAGACGTGGGTCCCTTGCTCACTTTGCCACTGGATTCAAGATAGCCTGGCTGATGACGGCTGTAAGCCAGAAACCGGTCCCAGGATGATTGTTTCCGGTCCAGGGAAGACATGGCTTGGCAGTTCGCGCTGGACTGTTCCCATGAGGAACAGGGTCAGACTGATTTGCATATGGCCATGTCTGAACTGGGGTGGCGGAGTGAGCTAAAGAATGATGATGGATTAAACCCAGATCAGTTGACTGGGGGTGAGTGCTTGCAATGTTCAACACTCAGTCCATCATCCCCTTTGGTTTTGCTATGTTCGCCCTAAGTTGGCAGGGTATGCCCAGACGTGGGTCCCTTACTCACTTTGCCACTGGATTCAAGATAGGCTGGCTAATGACGGCTGTAAGCCAGAAACCGGTCCCAGGATGCTTGTTTCCGGTCCAGGGAAGACATGGCTTGGCAGTTCGGGCTGGACTGTTCCCATGAGGCACAGGGTCAGACTGATTTGCATATGGCCATGTCTGAACTGGGGTGGCGGAGTGAGCTAAAGAATGATGATGGATTAAACCCAGATCAGTTGACTGGGGGTGAGTGCTTGCAATGTTCAACACTCCGTCCATCATCCCCTTTGGTTTTGCTATGTTCGCCCTAAGTTGGCAGGGTATGCCCAGACGTGGGTCACTTGCTCACTTTGCCACTGGATTCAAGATAGCCTGGCTGATGACAGTTGTAAGCCAGAAACCGGTCCCAGGATGCTTGTTTCCGGTCCAGGGAAGACATGGCTTGGCAGTTCGGGCTGGACTGTTCCCATGAGGCACAGGGTCAGACTGATTTGCATATGGCCATGTCTGAACTGGGGTGGCGGAGTGACCTAAAGAATGATGATGGATTAAACCCAGATCAGTTGACTGGGGGTGAGTGCTTGCAATGTTCAACACTCCGTCCATCTTCCCCTTTGGTTTTGCTATGTTCGCCCTAAGTAGGCAGGGTATTCCCAGACGTGGGTCCCTTGCTCACTTTGCCACTGGATTCAAGATAGCCTGGCTGATGACGGCTGTAAGCCAGAAACCGGTCCCAGGATGCTTGTTTCCGGTCCAGGGAAGACATGGCTTGGCAGTTTGGGCTGGACTGTTCCCATGAGGCACAGGGTCAGACTGATTTGCATATGGCCATGTCTGAACTGGGGTGGAGGAGTGAGCCAAAGAATGATGATGGATTAAACCCAGATCAGTTGACTGGGGGTGAGTGCTTGCAATGTTCAACACTCCGTCCATCATCCCCTTTGGTTTTGCTATGTTCGCCCTAAGTTGGCAGGGTATGCCCAGACGTAGGTCCCTTGCTCACTTTGCCACTGGATTCAAGATAGCCTGGCTGATGACGGCTGTAAGCCAGAAACCGGTCCCAGGATGCTTGTTTCCGGTCCAGGGAAGACATGGCTTGGCAGTTCGGGCTGGACTGTTCCCTTGAGGCACAGGGTCAGACTGATTTGTATATGGCCATGTCTGAACTGGGGTGGCGGAGTGAGCTAAAGAATGATGATGGTTTAAACCCAGATCAGTTGACTGGGGGTGAGTGCTTGCAATGTTCAACACTCCATCCATCATCCCCTTTGGTTTTGCTATGTTCGCCCTAAGTTGGCAGGGTATGCCCAGACGTGGGTCCCTTGCTCACTTTGCCACTGGATTCAAGATAGCCTGGCTGATGACGGCTGTCAGCCAGAACCGGTCCCAGGATGCTTGTTTCCGGTCCAGGGAAGACATGGCTTGGCAGTTCGGGCTGGACTGTTCCCATGAGGCACAGGGTCAGACTGATTTGCATATGGCCATGTCTGAACTGGGGTGGCAGAGTGAGCTAAAGAATGATGATGGTTTAAACCCAGATCAGTGGACTGGGGGTGAGTGCTTGCAATGATCAACACTCCGTCCATCATCCCCTTTGGTTTTGCTATGTTCGCCCTAAGTTGGCAGGGTATGCCCAGACGTGGGTCCCTTGCTCACTTTGCCACTGGATTCAAGATAGCCTGGCTGATGACGGCTGTAAGCCAAAAACCGGCCCCAGGATGCTTGTTTCCGGTCCAGAGAAGACATGGCTTGGCAGTTCGGGCTGGACTGTTCCCAGGAGGCACAGGGTCAGACTGATTTGCATATGGCCATGTCTGAACTGGGGTGGCGGAGTGAGCTAAAAAATGATGATGGATTAAACCCAGATCAGTTGACTGGGGGTGAGTGCTTGCAATGTTCAACACTCCGTCCATCATCCCCTTTGGTTTTTCTATGTTCGCCCTAAGTTGGCAGGGTATGCCACTGGATTCAAGATAGCCTAGCTGATGACGGCTGTAAGCCAGAAACCGGTCCCAGGATGCTTGTTTCCGGTCCAGGGAAGACATGGCTTGGCAGTTCGGGCTGGACTGTTCCCAAGAGGCACAGGGTCAGACTGATTTGCATATGGCCATGTCTGAACTGGGGTGGCGGAGTGAGCTAAAGAATGAAGATGGATTAAAACCAGATCAGTTGACTGGGGGTGAGTGCTTGCAATGATCAACACTCCGTCCATCATCCCCTTTGGTTTTGCTATGTTCGCCCTAAGTTGGCAGGGTATGCCCAGACGTGGGTCCCTTGCTCACTTTGCCACTGGATTCAAGATAGCCTGGCTGATGACGGCTGTAAGCCAGAAACCGGTCCCAGGATGCTTGTTTCCGGTCCAGGGAAGACATGGCTTGGCAGTTCGCGCTGGACTGTTCCCATGAGGAACAGGGTCAGACTGATTTGCATATGGCCATGTCTGAACTGGGGTGGCGGAGTGAGCTAAAGAATGATGATGGATTAAACCCAGATCAGTTGACTGGGGGTGAGTGCTTGCAATGTTCAACACTCAGTCCATCATCCCCTTTGGTTTTGCTATGTTCGCCCTAAGTTGGCAGGGTATGCCCAGACGTGGGTCCCTTACTCACTTTGCCACTGGATTCAAGATAGGCTGGCTAATGACGGCTGTAAGCCAGAAACCGGTCCCAGGATGCTTGTTTCCGGTCCAGGGAAGACATGGCTTGGCAGTTCGGGCTGGACTGTTCCCATGAGGCACAGGGTCAGACTGATTTGCATATGGCCATGTCTGAACTGGGGTGGCGGAGTGAGCTAAAGAATGATGATGGATTAAACCCAGATCAGTTGACTGGGGGTGAGTGCTTGCAATGTTCAACACTCCGTCCATCATCCCCTTTGGTTTTGCTATGTTCGCCCTAAGTTGGCAGGGTATGCCCAGACGTGGGTCCCTTGCTCACTTTGCCACTGGATTCAAGATAGCCTGGCTGATGACAGCTGTAAGCCAGAAACCGGTCCCAGGATGCTTGTTTCCGGTCCAGGGAAGACATGGCTTGGCAGTTCGGGCTGGACTGTTCCCATGAGGCACAGGGTCAGACTGATTTGCATATGGCCATGTCTGAACTGGGGTGGCGGAGTGAGCTAAAGAATGATGATGGATTAAACCCAGATCAGTTGACTGGGGGTGAGTGCTTGCAATGTTCAACACTCCGTCCATCTTCCCCTTTGGTTTTGCTATGTTCGCCCTAAGTAGGCAGGGTATTCCCAGACGTGGGTCCCTTGCTCACTTTGCCACTGGATTCAAGATAGCCTGGCTGATGACGGCTGTAAGCCAGAAACCGGACCCAGGATGCTTGTTTCCGGTCCAGGGAAGACATGGCTTGGCAGTTTGGGCTGGACTGTTCCCATGAGGCACAGGGTCAGACTGATTTGCATATGGCCATGTCTGAACTCGGGTGGCGGAGTGAGCTAAAGAATGATGATGGTTTAAACCCAGATCAGTTGACTGGGGGTGAGTGCTTGCAATGATCAACACTCCGTCCATCATCCCCTTTGGTTTTGCTATGTTCGCCCTAAGTTGTCAGGGTATGCCCAGACGTGGGTCCCTTGCTCACTTTGCCACTGGATTCAAGATAGCCTGGCTGATGACGGCTGTAAGCCAGAAACCGGCCCCAGGATGCTTGTTTCCGGTCCAGAGAAGACATGGCTTGGCAGTTCGGGCTGGACTGTTCCCAGGAGGCACAGGGTCAGACTGATTTGCATATGGCCATGTCTGAACTGGGGTGGCGGAGTGAGCTAAAAAATGATGATGGATTAAACCCAGATCAGTTGACTGGGGGTGTGTGCTTGCAATGTTCAACACTCCGTCCATCATCCCCTTTGGTTTTGCTATGTTCACCCTAAGTTGGCAGGGTATGCCACTGGATTCAAGATAGCCTGGCTGATGACGGCTGTAAGCCAGAAACCGGTCCCAGGATGCTTGTTTCCGGTCCAGGGAAGACATGGCTTGGCAGTTCGGGCTGGACTGTTCCCATGAGGCACAGGGTCAGACTGATTTGCATATGGCCATGTCTGAACTGGGGTGGCGGAGTGAGCTAAAGAATGAAGATGGATTAAAACCAGATCAGTTGACTGGGGGTGAGTGCTTGCAATGATCAACACTCCGTCCATCATCCCCTTTGGTTTTGCTATGTTCGCCCTAAGTTGGCAGGGTATGCCCAGACGTGGGTCCCTTGCTCACTTTGCCACTGGATTCAAAATAGCCTGGCTGATGATGGCTGTAAGCCAGAAACCGGTCCCAGGATGCTTGTTTCCGGTCCAGGGAAGACATGGCTTGGCAGTTCGTGCTGGACTGTTCCCATGAGGCACAGGGTCAGACTGATTTGTATATGGCCATGTCTGAACTGGGGTGGCGGAGTGAGCTAAAGAATGATGATGGATTAAACCCAGATCAGTTGACTGGGGGTGAGTGCTTGCAATGTTCAACACTCTGTCCATCATCCCCTTTGGTTTTGCTATGTTCGCCCTAAGTTGGCAGGGTATGCCCAGACGTGTGTCCCTTGCTCACTTTGCCACTGGATTCAAGATAGCCTGGCTAATGACGGCTGTAAGCCAGAAACCGGTCCCAGGATGCTTGTTTCCGGTCCAGGGAAGACATGGCTTGGCAGTTCGCGCTGGACTGTTCCCATGACGAACAGGGTCAGACTGATTTGCATTTGGCCATGTCTGAACTGGGGTGGCGGAGTGAGCTAAAGAATGATGAAGGATTAAACCCAGATCAGTTGACTGGGGTGAGTGCTTGCAATGTTCAACACTCCGTCCATCATCCCCTTTGGTTTTGCTATGTTCGCCCTAAGTTGGCAGGGTATACCCAGACGTGGGTCCCTTGCTCACTTTGCCACTGGATTCAAGATAGCCTGGCTGATGACGGCTGTAAGCCAGAAACCGGTCCCAGGATGCTTGTTTCCGGTCCAGGGAAGACATGGCTTGGCAGTTCGCGCTGGACTGTTCCCATGAGGAACAGGGTCAGACTGATTTGCATATGGCCATGTCTGAACTGGGGTGGCGGAGTGAGCTAAAGAATGATGATGGATTAAACCCAGATCAGTTGACTGGGGGTGAGTGCTTGCAATGTTCAACACTCAGTCCATCATCCCCTTTGGTTTTGCTATGTTCGCCCTAAGTTGGCAGGGTATGCCCAGACGTGGGTCCCTTACTCACTTTGCCACTGGATTCAAGATAGGCTGGCTAATGACGGCTGTAAGCCAGAAACCGGTCCCAGGATGCTTGTTTCCGGTCCAGGGAAGACATGGCTTGGCAGTTCGGGCTGGACTGTTCCCATGAGGCACAGGGTCAGACTGATTTGCATATGGCCATGTCTGAACTGGGGTGGCGGAGTGAGCTAAAGAATGATGATGGATTAAACCCAGATCAGTTGACTGGGGGTGAGTGCTTGCAATGTTCAACACTCCGTCCATCATCCCCTTTGGTTTTGCTATGTTCGCCCTAAGTTGGCAGGGTATGCCCAGACGTAGGTCCCTTGCTCACTTTGCCACTGGATTCAAGATAGCCTGGCTGATGACAGCTGTAAGCCAGAAACCGGTCCCAGGATGCTTGTTTCCGGTCCAGGGAAGACATGGCTTGGCAGTTCGGGCTGGACTGTTCCCATGAGGCACAGGGTCAGACTGATTTGCATATGGCCATGTCTGAACTGGGGTGGCGGAGTGAGCTAAAGAATGATGATGGATTAAACCCAGATCAGTTGACTGGGGGTGAGTGCTTGCAATGTTCAACACTCCGTCCATCTTCCCCTTTGGTTTTGCTATGTTCGCCCTAAGTAGGCAGGGTATTCCCAGACGTGGGTCCCTTGCTCACTTTGCCACTGGATTCAAGATAGCCTGGCTGATGACGGCTGTAAGCCAGAAACTGGTCCCAGGATGCTTGTTTCCGGTCCAGGGAAGACATGGCTTGGCAGTTTGGGCTGGACTGTTCCCATGAGGCACAGGGTCAGACTGATTTGCATATGGCCATGTCTGAACTCGGGTGGCGGAGTGAGCTAAAGAATCATGATGGTTTAAACCCAGATCAGTTGACTGGGGGTGAGTGCTTGCAATGATCAACACTCCGTCCATCATCCCCTTTGGTTTTGCTATCTTCGCCCTAAGTTGGCAGGGTATGCCCAGACGTGGGTCCCTTGCTCACTTTGCCACTGGATTCAAGATAGCCTGGCTGATGACGGCTGTAAGCCAAAAACTGGCCCCAGGATGCTTGTTTCCGGTCCAGAGAAGACATGGCTTGGCAGTTAGGGCTGGACTGTTCCCAGGAGGCACAGGGTCAGACTGATTTGCATATGGCCATGTCTGAACTGGGGTGGCGGAGTGAGCTAAAAAATGATGATGGATTAAACCCAGATCAGTTGACTGGGGGTGAGTGCTTGCAATGTTCAACACTCCGTCCATCATCCCCTTTGGTTTTGCTATGTTCGCCCTAAGTTGGCAGGGTATGCCACTGGATTCAAGATAGCCTAGCTGATGACGGCTGTAAGCCAGAAACCGGTCCCAGGATGCTTGTTTCCGGTCCAGGGAAGACATGGCTTGGCAGTTCGGGCTGGACTGTTCCCATGAGGCACAGGGTCAGACTGATTTGCATATGGTCATGTCTGAACTGGGGTGGCGGAGTGAGCTAAAGAATGAAGATGGATTAAAACCAGATCAGTTGACTGGGGGTGAGTGCTTGCAATGATCAACACTCCGTCCATCATCCCCTTTGGTTTTGCTATGTTCGCCCTAAGTTGGCAGGGTATGCCCAGACGTGGGTCCCTTGCTCACTTTGCCACTGGATTCAAAATAGCCTGGCTGATGAAGGCTGTAAGCCAGAAACCGGTCCCAGGATGCTTGTTTCCGGTCCAGGGAAGACATGGCTTGGCAGTTCGTGCTGGACTGTTCCCATGAGGCACAGGGTCAGACTGATTTGTATATGGCCATGTCTGAACTGGGGTGGCGGAGTGAGCTAAAGAATGATGATGGATTAAACCCAGATCAGTTGACTGGGGGTGAGTGCTTGCAATGTTCAACACTCTGTCCATCATCCCCTTTGGTTTTGCTATGTTCGCCCTAAGTTGGCAGGGTATGCCCAGACGTGGGTCCCTTGCTCACTTTGCCACTGGATTCAAGATAGCCTGGCTGATGACGGCTGTAAGCCAGAAACCGGTCCCAGGATGCTTGTTTCCGGTCCAGGGAAGACATGGCTTGGCAGTTCGCGCTGGACTGTTCCCATGAGGAACAGGGTCAGACTGATTTGCATATGGCCATGTCTGAACTGGGGTGGCGGAGTGAGCTAAAGAATGATGATGGATTAAACCCAGATCAGTTGACTGGGGGTGAGTGCTTGCAATGTTCAACACTCAGTCCATCATCCCCTTTGGTTTTGCTATGTTCGCCCTAAGTTGGCAGGGTATGCCCAGACATGGGTCCCTTGCTCACTTTGCCACTGGATTCAAGATAGCCTGGCTGATGACGGCTGTAAGCCAGAAACCGGTCCCAGGATGCTTGTTTCCGGTCCAGGGAAGACATGGCTTGGCATTTCGGACTGGACTGTTCCCATGAGGCACAGGGTCAGACTGATTTGCATATGGCCATGTTTGAACTGGGGTGGCGGAGTGAGCTAAAGATTGGTGATGGATTAAACCCAGATCAGTTGACTGGGGGTGAGTGCTTGCAATGTTCAACACTCCGTCCATCATCCCCTTTGGTTTTGCTATGTTCGCCCTAAGTTGGCAGGGTATGCCCAGACGTGGGTCCCTTACTCACTTTGCCACTGGATTCAAGATAGGCTGGCTAATGATGGCTGTAAGCCAGAAACCGGTCCCAGGATGCTTGTTTCCGGTCCAGGGAAGACATGGCTTGGCAGTTCGGGCTGGACTGTTCCCATGAGGCACAGGGTCAGTCTGATTTGCATATGGCCATGTCTGAACTGGGGTGGCGGAGTGAGCTAAAGAATGATGATGGATTAAACCCAGATCAGTTGACTGGGGGTGAGTGCTTGCAATGTTCAACACTCCGTCCATCATCCCCTTTGGTTTTGCTATGTTCGCCCTAAGTTGGCAGGGTATGCCCAGACGTGGGTCCCTTGCTCACTTTGCCACTGGATTCAAGATAGCCTGGCTGATGACAGCTGTAAGCCAGAAACCGGTCCCAGGATGCTTGTTTCCGGTCCAGGGCAGACATGGCTTGGCAGTTCGGGCTGGACTGTTCCCATGAGGCACAGGGTCAGACTGATTTGCATATGGCCTTGTCTGAACTGGGGTGGCGGAGTGAAATAAAGAATGATGATGGATTAAACCCAGATCAGTTGACTGGGGGTGAGTGCTTGCAATGTTCAACACTCCGTCCATCTTCCCCTTTGGTTTTGCTATGTTCGCCCTAAGTAGGCAGGGTATTCCCAGTCGTGGGTCCCTTGCTCACTTTGCCACTGAATTCAAGATAGCCTGGCTGATGACAGCTGTAAGCCAGAAACCGGTCCCAGGATGCTTGTTTCCGGTCCAGGGAAGACATGGCTTGGCAGTTTGGGCTGGACTGTTCCCATGAGGCACAGGGTCAGACTGATTTGCATATGGCCATGTCTGAACTCGGGTGGCGGAGTGAGCTAAAGAATGATGATGGTTTAAACCCAGATCAGTTGACTGGTGGTGAGTGCTTGCAATGATCAACACTCCGTCCATCATCCCCTTTGGTTTTGCTATGTTCGCCCTAAGTTGGCAGGGTATGCCCAGACGTGGGTCCCTTGCTCACTTTGCCACTGGATTCAAGATAGCCTGGCTGATGACGGCTGTAAGCCAAAAACCGGCCCCAGGATGCTTGTTTCCGGTCCAGAGAAGACATGGCTTGGCAGTTCGGGCTGGACTGTTCCCAGGAGGCACAGGGTCAGACTGATTTGCATATGGCCATGTCTGAACTGGGTTTTCGGAGTGAGCTAAAAAATGATGATGGATTAAACCCAGATCAGTTGACTGGGGGTGAGTGCTTGCAATGTTCAACACTCCGTCCATCATCCCCTTTGGTTTTGCTATGTTCGCCCTAAGTTGGCAGGGTATGCCACTGGATTCAAGATAGCCTGGCTGATGACGGCTGTAAGCCAGAAACCGGTCCCAGGATGCTTGTTTCCGGTCCAGGGAAGACATGGCTTGGCAGTTCGGGCTGGACTGTTCCCATGAGGCACAGGGTCAGACTGATTTGCATATGGCCATGTCTGAACTGGGGTGCCGGAGTGAGCTAAAGAATGAAGATGGATTAAAACCAGATCAGTTGACTGGGGGTGAGTGCTTGCAATGATCAACACTCTGTCCATCATCCCCTTTGGTTTTGCTATGTTCGCCCTAAGTTGGCAGGGTATGCCCAGACGTAGGTCCCTTGCTCACTTTGCCACTGGATTCAAAATAGCCTGGCTGATGACGGCTGTAAGCCAGAAACCGGTCCCAGGTTGCTTGTTTCCGGTCCAGGGAAGACATGGCTTGGCAGTTCGTGCTGGACTGTTCCCATGAGGCACAGGGTCAGACTGATTTGTATATGGCCATGTCTGAACTGGGGTGGCGGAGTGAGCTAAAGAATGATGATGGATTAAACCCAGATCAGTTGACTGGGGGTGAGTGCTTGCAATGTTCAACACTCTGTCCATCATCCCCTTTGGTTTTGCTATGTTCGCCCTAAGTTGGCAGGGTATGCCCAGACGTGGGTCCCTTGCTCACTTTGCCACTGGATTCAAGATAGCCTGGCTGATGACGGCTGTAAGCCAGAAACCGGTCCCAGGATGCTTGTTTCCAGTCCAGGGAAGACATGGCTTGGCAGTTCAGGCTGGACTGTTCCCATGAGGCACAGGGTCAGACTGATTTGCATATAGCCATGTCTGAACTGGGGTGGCGGAGTGAGCTAAAGAATGATGATGAATTAAACCCAGATCAGTTGACTGGGGGTGAGTGCTTGCAATGTTCAACACTCCGTCCATCATCCCCTTTGGTTTTGCTATGTTCGCCCTAAGTTGGCAGGGTATGCCCAGACGTGGGTCCCTTGCTCACTTTGCCACTGGATTCAAGATAGCCTGGCTGATGACGGCTGTAAGCCAGAAACCGGTCCCAGGATGCTTGTTTCCGGTCCAGGGAAGACATGGCTTGGCAGTTCGGGCTGGACTGTTCCCATGAGGCACAGGGTCAGACTGATTTGCATATGGCCACGTCTGAACTGGGGTGGCGGAGTGAGCTAAAGAATGATGATGGATTAAACCCAGATCAGTTGACTGGGGGTGAGTGCTTGCAATGTTCAACACTCCGTCCATCATCCCCTTTGGTTTTGCTATGTTCGCCCTAAGTTGGCAGGATATGCCAAACGTGGGTCCCTTACTCACTTTGCCACTGGATTCAAGATAGCCTGGCTAATGATGGCTGTAAGCCAGAAACCGGTCCCAGGATGCTTGTTTCTGGTCCAGGGAAGACATGGCTTGGCAGTTCGGGCTGGACTGTTCCCATGAGGCACAGGGTCAGACTGATTTGCATATGGCCATGTCTGAACTGGGGTGGTGGAGTGAGCTAAAGAATGATGATGGATTAAACCCAGATCAGTTGACTGGGGGTGAGTGCTTGCAATGTTCAACACTCCGTCCATCATCCCCTTTGGTTTTGCTATGTTCGCCCTAAGTTGGCAGGGTATGCCCAGACGTAGGTCCCTTGCTCACTTTGCCACTGGATTCAAGATAGCCTGGCTGATGACGGCTGTAAGCCAGAAACCGGTCCCAGGATGCTTGTTTCCGGTCCAGGGAAGACATGGCTTGGCAGTTCGGGCTGGACTGTTCCCATGAGGCACAGGGTCAGACTGATTTGTATATGGCCATGTCTGAACTGGGGTGGCGGAGTGAGCTAAAGAATGATGATGGTTTAAACCCAGATCAGTTGACTGGGGGTGAGTGCTTGCAATGTTCAACACTCCGTCCATCATCCCCTTTGGTTTTGCTATGTTCGCCCTAAGTTGGCAGGGTATGCCCAGACGTGGGTCCCTTGCTCACTTTGCCACTGGATTCAAGATAGCCTGGCTGATGACGGCTGTAAGCCAGAAACCGGTCCCAGGATGCTTGTTTCTGGTCCAGGGAAGACATGGCTTGGCAGTTCGGGCTGGACTGTTCCCATGAGGCACAGGGTCAGACTGATTTGCATATGGCCATGTCTGAACTGGGGTGGCGGAGTGAGCTAAAGAATGATGATGGATTAAACCCAGATCAGTTGACTGGGGGTGAGTGCTTGCAATGTTCAACACTCCGTCCATCATCCCCTTTGGTTTTGCTATGTTCGCCCTAAGTTGGCAGGGTATACCCAGACGTGGGTCCCTTGCTCACTTTGCCACTGGATTCAAGATAGCCTGGCTGATGACGGCTGTAAGCCAGAAACCGGTCCCAGGATGCTTGTTTCCAGTCCAGGGAAGACATGGCTTGGCAGTTCGCGCTGGACTGTTCCCATGAGGAACAGGGTCAGACTGATTTGCATATGGGCATGTCTGAACTGAGGTGGCGGAGTGAGCTAAAGAATGATGATGGATTAAACCCAGATCAGTTGACTGGTGGTGAGTGCTTGCAATGTTCAACACTACGTCCATCATCCTCTTTGGTTTTGCTATGTTCACCCTAAGTTGGCAGGGTATGCCCAGACGTGGGTCCCTTGCTCACTTTGCCACTGGATTCAAGATAGCCTGGCTGATGACGGCTGTAAGCCAGAAACCGGTCCCAGGATGCTTGTTTCCGGTCCAGGGAAGACATGGCTTGGCAGTTCGGGCTGGACTGTTCCCATGAGGCACAGGGTCAGACTGATTTGCATATGGCCATGTCTGAACTGGGGTGGCGGAGTGAGCTAAAGAATGATGATGGATTAAACCCAGATCAGTTGACTGGGGGTGAGTGCTTGCAATGTTCAACACTCAGTCCATCATCCCCTTTGGTTTTGCTATGTTCACCCTAAGTTGGCAGGGTATGCCCAGACATGGGTCCCTTGCTCACTTTGCCACTGGATTCAAGATAGCCTGGCTGATGATGGCTGTAAGCCAGAAACCGGTCCCAGGATGCTTGTTTCCGGTCCAGGGAAGACATGGCTTGGCAGTTCGGGCTGGACTGTTCCCATGAGGCACAGGGTCAGACTGATTTGCATATGGTCATGTCTGAACTGGGGTGGCGGAGTGAGCTAAAGAATGAAGATGGATTAAAACCAGATCAGTTGACTGGGGGTGAGTGCTTGCAATGTTCAACACTCCGTCCATCATCCCCTTTGGTTTTGCTATGTTCGCCCTAAGTTGGCAGGTTATGCCCAGACGTGGGTCCCTTGCTCACTTTGCCACTGGATTCAAGATAGCCTGGCTGATGACGGCTGTAAGCCAGAAACCGGTCCCAGGATGCTTGTTTCCGGTCCAGGGAAGACATGGCTTGGCAGTTCGGGCTGGACTGTTCCCATGAGGCACAGGGTCAGACTGATTTGCATATGGCCATGTCTGAACTGAGGTGGCGGAGTGAGCTAAAGAATGATGATGGATTAAACCCAGATCAGTTGACTGGGGGTGAGTGCTTGCAATGTTCAACACTCCGTCCATCATCCCCTTTGGTTTTGCTATGTTCGCCCTAAGTAGGCAGGGTATTCCCAGACGTGGGTCCCTTGCTCACTTTGCCACTGGATTCAAGATAGCCTGGCTGATGACGGCTGTAAGCCAGAAACCGGTCCCAGGATGCTTGTTTCTGGTCCAGGGAAGACATGGCTTGGCAGTTCGGGCTGGACTGTTCCCATGAGGCACAGGGTCAGACTGATTTGCATATGGCCATGTCTGAACTGGGGTGGCGGAGTGAGCTAAAGAATGATGATGGATTAAACCCAGATCAGTTGACTGGGGGTGAGTGCTTGCAATGTTCAACACTCCGTCCATCACCCCCTTTGGTTTTGCTATGCTCACCCTAAGATGGCAGGGTATTCCCAGACGTGGGTCCCTTGCTCACTTTGCCACTGGATTCAAGTTAGCCTGGCTGATGACGGATGTAAGCCAGAAACCGGTCCCAGGATGCTTGTTTCCGGTCCAGGGAAGACATGGCTTGGCAGTTTGGGCTGGACTGTTCCCATGAGGCACAGGGTCATACTGATTTGCATATGGCCATGTCTGAACTCGGGTGGCGGAGTGAGCTAAAGAATGATGATGGTTTAAACCCAGATCAGTTGACTGGGGGTGAGTGCTTGCAATGATCAACACTCCGTCCATCATCCCCTTTGGTTTTGCTATGTTCGCCCTAAGTTGGCAGGGTGTGCCCAGACGTGGGTCCCTTGCTCACTTTGCCACTGGATTCAAGATAGCCTGGCTGATGACGGCTGTAAGCCAAAAACCGGCCCCAGGATGCTTGTTTCCGGTCCAGAGAAGACATGGCTTGGCAGTTCGGGCTGGACTGTTCCCAGGAGGCACAGGGTCAGACTGATTTGCATATGGCCATGTCTGAACTGGGGTGGCGGAGTGAGCTAAAAAATGATGATGGATTAAACCCAGATCAGTTGACTGGGGGTGAGTGCTTGCAATGTTCAACACTCCGTCCATCATCCCCTTTGGTTTTGCTATGTTCGCCCTAAGTTGGCAGAGTATGCCACTGGATTCAAGATAGCCTGGCTGATGACGGCTGTAAGCCAGAAACCGGTCCCAGGATGCTTGTTTCCGGTCCAGGGAAGACATGGCTTGGCAGTTCGGGCTGGACTGTTCCCATGAGGCACAGGGTCAGACTGATTTGCATATGGCCATGTCTGAACTGGGGTGGCGGAGTGAGCTAAAGAATGATGATGGATTAAACCCAGATCAGTTGACTGGGGGTGAGTGCTTGCAATGTTCAACACTCCGTCCATCACCCCCTTTGGTTTTGCTATGCTCGCCCTAAGTTGGCAGGGTATGCCCAGACGTGGGTCCCTTGCTCACTTTGCCACTGGATTCAAGATAGCCTGGCTGATGACGGCTGTAAGCCAGAAACCGGTCCCAGGATGCTTGTTTCCGGTCCAGGGAAGACATGGCTTGGCAGTTCGGGCTGGACTGTTCCCATGAGGCACAGGGTCAGACTGATTTGCATATGGCCATGTCTGAACTCGGGTGGCGGAGTGAGCTAAAGAATGATGATGGATTAAACCCCGATCAGTTGACTGGGGGTGAGTGCTTGCAATGATCAACACTCCGTACATCATCCCCTTTGGTTTTGCTATGTTCGCCCTAAGTTGGCAGGGTATGCCCAGACGTGGGTCCCTTGCTCACTTTGCCACTGGATTCAAAATAGCCTGGCTGATGATGGCTGTAAGCCAGAAACCGGTCCCAGGATGCTTGTTTCCTGTCCATGCAAGACATGGCTTGGCAGTTCGGGCTGGACTGTTCCCATGAGGCACAGGGTCAGACTGATTTGCATATGGCCATGTCTGAACTGGGGTGGCGGAGTGAGCTAAAGAATGATGATGGATTAAACCCAGATCAGTTGACTGGGGGTGAGTGCTTGCAATGTTCAACACTCCGTCCATCATCCCCTTTGGTTTTGCTATGTTTGCCCTAAGTTGGCAGGGTATGCCCAGACGTGGGTCCCTTGCTCACTTTGCCACTGGATTCAAGATAGCCTGGCTGATGACGGCTGTAAGCCAGAAACCGGTCCCAGGATGCTTGTTTCCGGTCCAGGGAAGACATGGCTTGGCAGTTCGGGCTGGACTGTTCCCATGAGGCACAGGGTCAGACTGATTTGCATATGGCCATGTCTGAACTGGGGTGGCAGAGTGAGCTAAAGAATGATGATGGATTAAACCCAGATCAGTTGACTGGGGGTGAGTGCTTGCAATGTTCAACACTCCGTCCATCATCCCCTTTGGTTTTGCTATATTCGCCCTAAGTTGGCAGGGTATGCCCAGACGTGGGTCCCTTGCTCACTTTGCCACTGGATTCAAGATAGCCTGGCTGATGACGGCTGTAAGCCAGAAACCGGTCCCAGGATGCTTGTTTTTGGTCCAGGGAATACATGGCTTGGCAGTTCGGGCTGGACTGTTCCCATGAGGCACAGGGTCAGACTGATTTGCATATGGCCATGTCTGAACTGGGGTGGCAGAGTGAGCTAAAGAATGATGATGGATTAAACCCAGATCAGTTGACTGGGGGTGAGTGCTTGCAATGTTCAACACTCCGTCCATCATCCCCTTTGGTTTTGCTATGTGCGCCCTAAGTTGGCAGGGTATGCCCAGACGTAGGTCCCTTGCTCACTTTGCCACTGGATTCAAGATAGCCTGGCTGATGACGGCTGTAAGCCAGAAACCGGTCCCAGGATGCTTGTTTCCGGTCCAGGGAAGACATGGCTTGGCAGTTTGGGCTGGACTGTTCCCATGAGGCACAGGGTCAGACTGATTTGCATATGGCCATGTCTGAACTGGGGTGGCGGAGTGAGCCAAAGAATGATGATGGATTAAACCCAGATCAGTTGACTGGGGTTGAGTGCTTGCAATGTTCAACACTCCGTCCATCATCCCCTTTGGTTTTGCTATGTTCGCCCTAAGTTGGCAGGGTATGCCCAGACGTGGGTCCCTTGCTCACTTTGCCACTGGATTCAAGATAGCCTGGCTGATGACGGCTGTAAGCCAGAAACCGGTCCCAGGATGCTTGTTTCCGGTCCAGGGAAGACATGGATTGGCAGTTTGGGCTGGACTGTTCCCATGAGGCACAGGGTCAGACTGATTTGTATATGGCCATGTCTGAACTGGGGTGGCGGAGTGAGCTAAAGAATGATGATGGTTTAAACCCAGATCAGTTGACTGGGGGTGAGTGCTTGCAATGTTCAACACTCCATCCATCATCCCCTTTGGTTTTGCTATGTTCGCCCTAAGTTGGCAGGGTATGCCCAGACGTGGGTCCCTTGCTCACTTTGCCACTGGATTCAAGATAGCCTGGCTGATGACGGCTGTAAGCCAGAAACCGGTCCCAGGATGCTTGTTTCCGGTCCAGGGAAGACATGGCTTGGCAGTTCGGGCTGGACTGTTCCCATGAGGCACAGGGTCAGACTGATTTGCATATGGCCATGTCTGAACTGGGGTGGCAGAGTGAGCTAAAGAATGATGATGGATTAAACCCAGATCAGTTGACTGGGGGTGAGTGCTTGCAATGTTCAACACTCCATCCATCATCCCCTTTGGTTTTGCTATGTTCGCCCTAAGTTGGCAGGGTATGCCCAGACGTGGGTCCCTTGCTCACTTTGCCACTGGATTCAAGATAGCCTGGCTGATGACGGCTGTAAGCCAGAAACCGGTCCCAGGATGCTTGTTTCCGGTCCAGGGAAGACATGGCTTGGCAGTTCAGGCTGGACTGTTCCCATGAGGCACAGGGTCAGACTGATTTGCATATGGCCAATGTCTGAACTGGGGTGGCGGAGTGAGCTAAAGAATGATGTTGGATTAAACCCAGATCAGTTGACTCGGGGTGAGTGCTTGCAATGATCAACACTCCGTCCATCATCCCCTTTGGTTTTGCTATGTTCGCCCTAAGTTGGCAGGGTATGCCCAGACGTGGGTCCCTTGCTCACTTTGCCACTGGATTCAAGATAGCCTGGCTGATGACGGCTGTAAGCCAGAAACAGGTCCCAGGATGCTTGTTTCCGGTCTAGGGAAGACATGGCTTGGCAGTTCGGGCTTTACTGTTCCCATGGGGCACAGGGTCAGACTGATTTGCATATGGCCATGTCTGAACTGGGGTGGCGGAGTGAGCTAAAGAATGATGATGGATTAAACCCAGATCAGTTGACTGGGGGTGAGTGCTTGCAATGATCAACACTCCGTCCATCATCCCCTTTGGTTTTGCTATGTTCGCACTAAGTTGGCAGGGTATGCCCAGACGTGGGTCCCTTGCTCACTTTGCCACTGGATTCAAAATAGCCTGGCTGATGACAGCTGTAAGCCAGAAACCGGTCACAGGATGCTTGTTTCCGGTCCAGGGAAGACATGGCTTGGCAGTTTGGGCTGGACTGTTCCCATGAGGCACAGGGTGAGAATGATTTGCATATGGCCATGTCTGAACTGGGGTGGCGGAGTGAGCTAAAGAATGATGATGGATTAAACCCGGATCAGTTGACTGGGGGTGAGTGCTTGCAATGTTCAACACTCCATCCATCATCCCCTTTGGTTTTGCTATGTTCGCCCTAAATTGGCAGGGTATGCCCAGACGTGGGTCCCTTGCTCACTTTGCCACTGGATTCAAGATAGCCTGGCTGATGACGGCTGTAAGCCAGAAACCGGTCCCAGGATGCTTGTTTCCGGTCCAGGGAAGACATGGATTGGCAGTTCGGGCTGGACTGTTCCCATGAGGCACAGGGTCAGACTGATTTGCATATGGCCATGTCTGAACTGGGGTGGCAGAGTGAGCTAAAGAATGATGATGGATTAAACCCAGATCAGTTGACTGGGGGTGAGTGCTTGCAATGATCAACACTCCGTCCATCATCCCCTTTGGTTTTGCTATGTTCGCCCTAAGTTGGCAGGGTGTGCCCAGACGTGGGTCCCTTGCTCACTTTGCCACTGGATTCAAGATAGCCTGGCTGATGACGGCTGTAAGCCAGAAACCGGTCCCAGGATGCTTGTTTCCGGTCCAGGGAAGACATGGCTTGGCAGTTCGGGCTGGACTGTTCCCAGGAGGCACAGGGTCAGACTGATTTGCATATGGCCATGTCTGAACTGGGGTGGCGGAGTGAGCTAAAGAATGATGATGGATTAAACCCAGATCAGTTGACTGGGGGTGAGTGCTTGCAATGTTCAACACTCCGCCCATCATCCCCTTTGGTTTTGCTATGTTCGCCCTAAGTTGGCAGGGTATGCCCAGCGTGTCCTTGCCACTGGATTCAAGATAGCCTGGCTGATGACGGCTGTAAGCCAGAAACCGGTCCCAGGATGCTTGTTTCCGGTCCAGGGAAGACATGGCTTGGCAGTTCGGGCTGGACTGTTCCCATGAGGCACAGGGTCAGACTGATTTGCATATGGCCATGTCTGAACTGGGGTGCCGGAGTGAGCTAAAGAATGAAGATGGATTAAAACCAGATCAGTTGACTGGGGGTGAGTGCTTGCAATGATCAACACTCCGTCCATCATCCCCTTTGGTTTTGCTATGTTCGCCCTAAGTTGGCAGGGTATGCCCAGACGTAGGTCCCTTGCTCACTTTGCCACTGGATTCAAAATAGCCTGGCTGATGACGGCTGTAAGCCAGAAACCGGTCCCAGGTTGCTTGTTTCCGGTCCAGGGAAGACATGGCTTGGCAGTTCATGCTGGACTGTTCCCATGAGGCACAGGGTCAGACTGATTTGTATATGGCCATGTCTGAACTGGGGTGGCGGAGTGAGCTAAAGAATGATGATGGATTAAACCCAGATCAGTTGACTGGGGGTGAGTGCTTGCAATGTTCAACACTCTGTCCATCATCCCCTTTGGTTTTGCTATGTTCGCCCTAAGTTGGCAGGGTATGCCCAGACGTGGGTCCCTTGCTCACTTTGCCACTGGATTCAAGATAGCCTGGCTGATGACGGCTGTAAGCCAGAAACCGGTCCCAGGATGCTTGTTTCCGGTCCAGGGAAGACATGGCTTGGCAGTTCAGGCTGGACTGTTCCCATGAGGCACAGGGTCAGACTGATTTGCATATGGCCATGTCTGAACTGGGGTGGCGGAGTGAGCTAAAGAATGATGATGGATTAAACCCAGATCAGTTGACTGGGGGTGAGTGCTTGCAATGTTCAACACTCCGTCCATCATCCCCTTTGGTTTTGCTATGTTCGCCCTAAGTTGGCAGGGTATACCCAGACGTGGGTCCCTTGCTCACTTTGCCACTGGATTCAAGATAGCCTGGCTGATGACGGCTGTAAGCCAGAAACCGGTCCCAGGATGCTTGTTTCCAGTCCAGGGAAGACATGGCTTGGCAGTTCGCGCTGGACTGTTCCCATGAGGAACAGGGTCAGACTGATTTTCATATGGCCATGTCTGAACTGAGGTGGCGGAGTGAGCTAAAGAATGATGATGGATTAAACCCAGATCAGTTGACTGGGGGTGAGTGCTTGCAATGTTCAACACTCCGTCCATCATCCTCTTTGATTTTGCTATGTTCACCCTAAGTTGGCAGGGTATGCCCAGACGTGGGTCCCTTGCTCACTTTGCCACTGGATTCAAGATAGCCTGGCTGATGACGGCTGTAAGCCAGAAACCGGTCCCAGGATGCTTGTTTCCGGTCCAGGGAAAACATGGTTTGGCAGTTCGGGCTGGACTGTTCCCATGAGGCACAGGGTCAGACTGATTTGCATATGGCCATGTCTGAACTGGGGTGGCGGAGTGAGCTAAAGAATGATGATGGATTAAACCCAGATCAGTTGACTGGGGGTGAGTGCTTTCAATGTTCAACACTCAGTCCATCATCCCCTTTGGTTTAGCTATGTTCACCCTAAGTTGGCAGGGTATGCCCAGACATGGGTCACTTGCTCACTTTGCCACTGGATTCAAGATAGCCTGGCTGATGATGGCTGTAAGCCAGAAACCGGTCCCAGGATGCTTGTTTCCGGTCCAGGGAAGACATGGCTTGGCAGTTCGGGCTGGACTGTTCCCATGAGGCACAGGGTCAGACTGATTTGCATATGGCCATGTCTGAACTGGGGTGGCGGAGTGAGCTAAAGAATGATGATGGATTAAACCCAGATCAGTTGACTGGGGGTGAGTGCTTGCAATGTTCAACACTCCGTCCATCATCCCCTTTGGTTTTGCTATGTTCGCCCTAAGTTGGCAGGATATGCCAGACGTGGGTCCCTTACTCACTTTGCCACTGGATTCAAGATAGCCTGGCTAATGATGGCTGTAAGCCAGAAACCGGTCCCAGGATGCTTGTTTCTGGTCCAGGGAAGACATGGCTTGGCAGTTTGGGCTGGACTGTTCCCATGAGGCACAGGGTCAGACTAATTTGCATATGGCCATGTCTGAACTGGGGTGGTGGAGTGAGCTAAAGAATGATGATGGATTAAACCCAGATCAGTTGACTGGGGGTGAGTGCTTGCAATGTTCAACACTCCGTCCATCATCCCCTTTGGTTTTGCTATGTTCGCCCTAAGTTGGCAGGGTATGCCCAGACGTGGGTCCCTTGCTCACTTTGCCACTGGATTCAAGATAGCCTGGCTGATGGCGGCTGTAAGCCAGAAACCGGTCCCAGGATGCTTGTTTCCGGTCCAGGGAAGACATGGCTTGGCAGTTCGGGCTGGACTGTTCCCATGAGGCACAGGGTCAGACTGATTTGCATATGGCCACGTCTGAACTGGGGTGGCGGAGTGAGCTAAAGAATGATGATGGATTAAACCCAGATCAGTTGACTGGGGGTGAGTGCTTGCAATGTTCAACACTCCGTCCATCATCCCCTTTGGTTTTGCTATGTTCGCCCTAAGTAGGCAGGGTATTCCCAGACGTGGGTCCCTTGCTCACTTTGCCACTGGATTCAAGATAGCCTGGCTGATGACGGCTGTAAGCCAGAAACCGGTCCCAGGATGCTTGTTTCTGGTCCAGGGAAGACATGGCTTGGCAGTTCGGGCTGGACTGTTCCCATGAGGCACAGGGTCAGACTGATTTGCATATGGCCATGTCTGAACTGGGGTGGCGGAGTGAGCTAAAGAATGATGATGGATTAAACCCAGATCAGTTGACTGGGGGTGAGTGCTTGCAATGTTCAACACTCCGTCCATCACCCCCTTTGGTTTTGCTATGCTCGCCCTAAGTTGGCAGGGTATGCCCAGACGTGGGTCCCTTGCTCACTTTGCCACTGGATTCAAGATAGCCTGGCTGATGACGGCTGTAAGCCAGAAACCGGTCCCAGGATGCTTGTTTCCGGTCCAGGGAAGACATGGCTTGGCAGTTCGGGCTGGACTGTTCCCATGAGGCACAGGGTCAGACTGATTTGTATATGGCCATGTCTGAACTGGGGTGGCGGAGTGAGCTAAAGAATGATGATGGTTTAAACCCAGATCAGTTGACTGGGGGTGAGTGCTTGCAATGTTCAACACTCCATCCATCATCCCCTTTGGTTTTGCTATGTTCGCCCTAAGTTGGCAGGGTATGCCCAGACGTGGGTCCCTTGCTCACTTTGCCACTGGATTCAAGATAGCCTGGCTGATGATGGCTGTAAGCCAGAACCGGTCCCAGGATGCTTGTTTCTGGTCCAGGGAAGACATGGCTTGGCAGTTCGGGCTGGACTGTTCCCATGAGGCACAGGGTCAGACTGATTTGCATATGGCCATGTCTGAACTGGGGTGGCAGAGTGAGCTAAAGAATGATGATGGATTAAACCCAGATCAGTTGACTGGGGGTGAGTGCTTGCAATGTTCAACACTCCATCCATCATCCCCTTTGGTTTTGCTATGTTCGCCCTAAGTTGGCAGGGTATGCCCAGACGTGGGTCCCTTGCTCACTTTGCCACTGGATTCAAGATAGCCTGGCTGATGACGGCTGTAAGCCAGAAACCGGTCCCAGGATGCTTGTTTCCGGTCCAGGGAAGACATGGCTTGGCAGTTCAGGCTGGACTGTTCCCATGAGGCACAGGGTCAGACTGATTTGCATATGGCCAATGTCTGAACTGGGGTGGCGGAGTGAGCTAAAGAATGATGTTGGATTAAACCCAGATCAGTTGACTCGGGGTGAGTGCTTGCAATGATCAACACTCCGTCCATCATCCCCTTTGGTTTTGCTATGTTCGCCCTAAGTTGGCAGGGTATGCCCAGACGTGGGTCCCTTGCTCACTTTGCCACTGGATTCAAGATAGCCTGGCTGATGACGGCTGTAAGCCAGAAACAGGTCCCAGGATGCTTGTTTCCGGTCTAGGGAAGACATGGCTTGGCAGTTCGGGCTTTACTGTTCCCATGGGGCACAGGGTCAGACTGATTTGCATATGGCCATGTCTGAACTGGGGTGGCGGAGTGAGCTAAAGAATGATGATGGACTAAACCCAGATCAGTTGACTGGGGGTGAGTGCTTGCAATGTTCAACACTCCGTCCATCATCCCCTTTGGTTTTGCTATGTTCGCCCTAAGTTGGCAGAGCATGCCCAGACGTGGGTCCCTTGCTCACTTTGCCACTGGATTCAAGATAGCTTGGCTGATGACGGCTGTAAGCCAGAAACCGGTCCCAGGATGCTTGTTTCTGGTCCAGGGAAGACATGGCTTGGCAGTTCGGGCTGGACTGTTCCCATGAGGCACAGGGTCAGACTGATTTGCATATGGCCATGTCTGAACGGGGGTGGCGGAGTGAGCTAAAGAATGATGATGGATTAAACCCAGATCAGTTGACTGGGGGTGAGTGCTTGCAATGTTCAACACTCCGTCCATCATCCCCTTTGGTTTTGCTATGTTCGCCCTAAGTTGGCAGGGTATGCCCAGTAGTGGGTCCCTTGCTCACTTTGCCACTGGATTCAAGATAGCCTGGCTGATGACGGCTGTAAGCCAGAAACCGCTCCCAGGATGCTTGTTTCCGGTCCAGGGAAGACATGGCTTGTCAGTTCGGGCTGGACTGTTCCCATGAGGCACAGGGTCAGACTGATTTACATTTGGCCATGTCTGAACTGGGGTGGCGGAGTGAGCTAAAGAATGATGTTGGATTAAACCCAGATCAGTTGACTGGGGGTGAGTGCTTGCAATGATCAACACTCCGTCCATCATCCCCTTTGGTTTTGCTATGTTCGCCCTAAGTTGGCAGGGTATGCCCAGACGTGGGTCCCTTGCTCACTTTGCCACTGGATTCAAAATAGCCTGGCTGATGACGGCTGTAAGCCAGAAACCGGTCCCAGGATGCTTGTTTCCGGTCCAGGGAAGACATGGCTTGGCAGTTCGGGCTGGACTGTTCCCATGAGGCACAGGGTCAGACTGATTTGCATATGGCCATGTCTGAACTGGGGTGGCGGAGTGAGCTAAAGAATGATGATGGATTAAACCCGGATCAGTTGACTGGGGGTGAGTGCTTGCAATGTTCAACACTCCGTCCATCATCCCCTTTGGTTTTGCTATGTTCGCCCTAAATTGGCAGGGTATGCCCAGACGTGGGACCCTTGCTCACTTTGCCACTGGATTCAAGATAGCCTGGCTGATGACGGCTGTAAGCCAGAAACCGGTCCCAGGATGCTTGTTTCCGGTCCAGGTAAGACATGGCTTGGCAGTTCGGGCTGGACTGTTCCCATGAGGCACAGGGTCAGACTGATTTGCATATGGCCATGTCTGAACTGGGGTGGCAGAGTGAGCTAAAGAATGATGATGGATTAAACCCAGATCAGTTGACTGGGGGTGAGTGCTTGCAATGTTCAATACTCCATCCATCATCCCCTTTTGTTTTGCTATGTTCGCCCTAAGTTGCCAGGGTATGCCCAGACGTGGGTCCCTTGCTCACTTTGCCACTGGATTCAAGATAGCCTGGCTGATGACGGCTGTAAGCCAGAAACCGGTCGCAGGATGCTTGTTTCCGGTCCAGGGAAGACATGGCTTGGCAGTTCGGGCTGGACTGTTCCCATGAGGCACAGGGTTAGACTGATTTGTATATGGCCATGTCTGAACTGGGGTGGCGGAGTGAGCTAAAGAATGATGATGGTTTAAACCCAGATCAGTTGACTGGGGGTGAGTGCTTGCAATGTTCAACACTCCATCCATCATCCCCTTTGGTTTTGCTATGTTCGCCCTAAGTTGGCAGGGTATGCCCAGACGTGGGTCCCTTGCTCACTTTGCCACTGGATTCAAGATAGCCTGGCTGATGACGGCTGTAAGCCAGAACCGGTCCCAGGATGCTTGATTCCGGTCCAGGGAAGACATGGCTTGGCAGTTCGGGCTGGACTGTTCCCATGAGGCACAGGGTCAGACTGATTTGCATATGGCCATGTCTGAACTGGGGTGGCAGAGTGAGCTAAAGAATGATGATGGATTAAACCCAGATCAGTTGACTGGGGGTGAGTGCTTGCAATGTTCAACACTCCATCCATCATCCCCTTTGGTTTTGCTATGTTCGCCCTAAGTTGGCAGGGTATGCCCAGACGTGGGTCCCTTGCTCACTTTGCCACTGGATTCAAGATAGCCTGGCTGATGACGGCTGTAAGCCAGAAACCGGTCCCAGGATGCTTGTTTCCGGTCCAGGGAAGACATGGCTTGGCAGTTCAGGCTGGACTGTTCCCATGAGGCACAGGGTCAGACTGATTTGCATATGGCCAATTCTGAACTGGGGTGGCGGAGTGAGCTAAAGAATGATGTTGGATTAAACCCAGATCAGTTGACTCGGGGTGAGTGCTTGCAATGATCAACACTCCGTCCATCATCCCCTTTGGTTTTGCTATGTTCGCCCTAAGTTGGCAGGGTATGCCCAGACGTGGGTCCCTTGCTCACTTTGCCACTGGATTCAAGATAGCCTGGCTGATGACGGCTGTAAGCCAGAAACAGGTCCCAGGATGCTTGTTTCCGGTCTAGGGAAGACATGGCTTGGCAGTTCGGGCTTTACTGTTCCATGGGGCACAGGGTCAGACTGATTTGCATATGGCCATGTCTGAACTGGGGTGGCGGAGTGAGCTAAAGAATGATGATGGATTAAACCCAGATCAGTTGACTGGGGGTGAGTGCTTGCAATGATCAACACTCCGTCCATCATCCCCTTTGGTTTTGCTATGTTCGCCCTAAGTTGGCAGGGTATGCCCAGACGTGGGTCCCTTGCTCACTTTGCCACTGGACTCAAAATAGCCTGGCTGATGACGGCTGTAAGCCAGAAACCGGTCACAGGATGCTTGTTTCCGGTCCAGGGAAGACATGGCTTGGCAGTTCGGGCTGGACTGTTCCCATGAGGCACAGGGTCAGACTGATTTGCATATGGCCATGTCTGAACTGGGGTGGCGGAGTGAGCTAAAGAATGATGATGGATTAAACCCGGATCAGTTGACTGGGGGTGAGTGCTTGCAATGTTCAACACTCCGTCCATCATCCCCTTTGGTTTTGCTATGTTCGCCCTAAATTGGCAGGGTATGCCCAGACGTGGGTCCCTTGCTCACTTTGCCACTGGATTCAAGATAGCCTGGCTGATGACGGCTGTAAGCCAGAAACCGGTCCCAGGATGCTTTTTCCGGTCCAGGGAAGACATGGCTTGGCAGTTCGGGCTGGACTGTTCCCATGAGGCACAGGGTCAGACTGATTTGCATATGGCCATGTCTGAACTGGGGTGGCAGAGTGAGCTAAAGAATGATGATGGATTAAACCCAGATCAGTTGACTGGGGGTGAGTGCTTGCAATGTTCAATACTCCGTCCATCATCCCCTTTGGTTTTGCTATGTTCGCCCTAAGTTGGCAGAGCATGCCCAGACGTGGGTCCCTTGCTCACTTTGCCACTGGATTCAAGATAGCTTGGCTGATGACGGCTGTAAGCCAGAAACCGGTCCCAGGATGCTTGTTTCTGGTCCAGGGAAGACATGGCTTGGCAGTTCGGGCTGGACTGTTCCCATGAGGCACAGGGTCAGACTGATTTGCATATGGCCATGTCTGAACGGGGGTGGCGGAGTGAGCTAAAGAATGATGATGGATTAAACCCAGATCAGTTGACTGGGGGTGAGTGCTTGCAATGTTCAACACTCCGTCCATCATCCCCTTTGGTTTTGCTATGTTCGCCCTAAGTTGGCAGGGTATGCCCAGTAGTGGGTCCCTTGCTCACTTTGCCACTGGATTCAAGATAGCCTGGCTGATGACCCCTGTAAGCCAGAAACCGCTCCCAGGATGCTTGTTTCCGGTCCAGGGAAGACATGGCTTGGCAGTTCGGGCTGGACTGTTCCCATGAGGCACAGGGTCAGACTGATTTGCATTTGGCCATGTCTGAACTGGGGTGGCGGAGTGAGCTAAAGAATGATGATGGATTAAACCCAGATCAGTTGACGGGGGTGAGTGCTTGCAATGTTCAACACTCCGTCCATCATCCCCTTTGGTTTTGCTATGTTCGCCCTAAGTTGGCAGGGTATGCCCAGACGTGGGTCCCTTGCTCACTTTGCCACTGGATTCAAGATAGCTTGGCTGATGACGGCTGTAAGCCAGAAACCGGTCCCAGGATTCTTGTTTCCGGTCCAGGGAAGACATGGCTTGGCAGTTCGGGCTGGACTGTTCCCATGAGGCACAGGGTCAGACTGATTTGCATATGGCCATGTCTGAACTGGGGTGGCGGAGTGAGCTAAAGAATGATGTTGGATTAAACCCAGATCAGTTGACTGGGGGTGAGTGCTTGCAATGATCAACACTCCGTCCATCATCCCCTTTGGTTTTGCTATGTTCGCCCTAAGTTGGCAGGGTATGCCCAGACGTGGGTCCCTTGCTCACTTTGCCACTGGATTCAAAATAGCCTGGCTGATGACGGCTGTAAGCCAGAAACCGGTCCCAGGATACTTGTTTCCGGTCCAGGAAAGACATGGCTTGGCAGTTCGGGCTGGACTGTTCCCATGAGGCACAGGGTCAGACTGATTTGCATATGGCCATGTCTGAACTGGGGTGGCGGAGTGAGCTAAAGAATGATGATGGATTAAACCCGGATCAGTTGACTGGGGGTGAGTGCTTGCAATGTTCAACACTCCGTCCATCATCCCCTTTGGTTTTGCTATGTTCGCCCTAAGTTGGCAGGTTATGCCCAGACGTGGGTCCCTTGCTCACTTTGCCACTGGATTCAAAATAGCCTGGCTGATGACGGCTGTAAGCCAGAAACCGGTCACAGGATGCTTGTTTCCGGTCCAGGGAAGACATGGCTTGGCAGTTCGGGCTGGACTGTTCCCATGAGGCACAGGGTCAGACTGATTTGCATATGGCCATGTCTGAACTGGGGTGGCGGAGTGAGCTAAAGAATGATGATGGATTAAACCCGGATAAGTTGACTGGGGGTGAGTGCTTGCAATGTTCAACACTCCGTCCATCATCCCCTTTGGTTTTGCTATGTTCGCCCTAAATTGGCAGGGTATGCCCAGACGTGGGTCCCTTGCTCACTTTGCCACTGGATTCAAGATAGCCTGGCTGATGACGGCTGTAAGCCAGAAACCGGTCCCAGGATGCTTTTTTCCGGTCCAGGGAAGACATGGCTTGGCAGTTCGGGCTGGACTGTTCCCATGAGGCACAGGGTCAGACTGATTTGCATATGGCCATGTCTGAACTGGGGTGGCAGAGTGAGCTAAAGAATGATGATGGATTAAACCCAGATCAGTTGACTGGGGGTGAGTGCTTGCAATGTTCAATACTCCGTCCATCATCCCCTTTGGTTTTGCTATGTTCGCCCTAAGTTGGCAGAGCATGCCCAGACGTGGGTCCCTTGCTCACTTTGCCACTGGATTCAAGATAGCTTGGCTGATGACGGCTGTAAGCCAGAAACCGGTCCCAGGATGCTTGTTTCTGGTCCAGGGAAGACATGGCTTGGCAGTTCGGGCTGGACTGTTCCCATGAGGCACAGGGTCAGACTGATTTGCATATGGCCATGTCTGAACTGGGGTGGCGGAGTGAGCTAAAGAATGATGATGGATTAAACCCAGATCAGTTGACTGGGGGTGAGTGCTTGCAATGTTCAACACTCCGTCCATCATCCCCTTTGGTTTTGCTATGTTCGTCCTAAGTTGGCAGGGTATGCCCAGTAGTGGGTCCCTTGCTCACTTTGCCACTGGATTCAAGATAGCCTGGCTGATGACCCCTGTAAGCCAGAAACCGCTCCCAGGATGCTTGTTTCCGGTCCAGGGAAGACATGGCTTGGCAGTTCGGGCTGGACTGTTCCCATGAGGCACAGGGTCAGACTGATTTGCATTTGGCCATGTCTGAACTGGGGTGGCGGAGTGAGCTAAAGAATGATGATGGATTAAACCCAGATCAGTTGACGGGGGGTGAGTGCTTGCAATGTTCAACACTCCGTCCATCATCCCCTTTGGTTTTGCTATGTTCGCCCTAAGTTGGCAGGGTATGCCCAGACGTGGGTCCCTTGCTCACTTTGCCACTGGATTCAAGATAGCTTGGCTGATGACGGCTGTAAGCCAGAAACCGGTCCCAGGATTCTTGTTTCCGGTCCAGGGAAGACATGGCTTGGCAGTTCGGGCTGGACTGTTCCCATGAGGCACAGGGTCAGACTGATTTGCATATGGCCATGTCTGAACTGGGGTGGCGGAGTGAGCTAAAGAATGATGTTGGATTAAACCCAGATCAGTTCACTGGGGGTGAGTGCTTGCAATGATCAACACTCCGTCCATCATCCCCTTTGGTTTTGCTATGTTCGCCCTAAGTTGGCAGGGTATGCCCAGACGTGGGTCCCTTGCTCACTTTGCCACTGGATTCAACATAGCCTGGCTGATGACGGCTGTAAGCCAGAAACCGGTCCCAGGATGCTTGTTTCCGGTCCAGGGAAGACATGGTTGGCAGTTCGGGCTGGACTGTTCCCATGAGGCACAGGGTCAGACTGATTTGCATACGGCCATGTCTGAACTGGGGTGGCGGAGTGAGCTAAAGAATGATGATGGATTAAACCCGGATCAGTTGACTGGGGGTGAGTGCTTGCAATGTTCAACACTCCGTCCATCATCCCCTTTGGTTTTGCTATGTTCGCCCTAAATTGGCAGGGTATGCCCAGACGTGGGTCCCTTGCTCACTTTGCCACTGGATTCAAGATAGCCTGGCTGATGACGGCTGTAAGCCAGAAACCGGTCCCAGGATGCTTGTTTCCGGTCCAGGTAAGACATGGCTTGGCAGTTCGGGCTGGACTGTTCCCATGAGGCACAGGGTCAGACTGATTTGCATATGGCCATGTCTGAACTGGGGTGGCAGAGTGAGCTAAAGAATGATGATGGATTAAACCCAGATCAGTTGACTGGGGGTGAGTGCTTGCAATGTTCAATACTCCATCCATCATCCCCTTTTGTTTTGCTATGTTCGCCCTAAGTTGGCAGGGTATGCCCAGACGTGGGTCCCTTGCTCACTTTGCCACTGGATTCAAGATAGCCTGGCTGATGACGGCTGTAAGCCAGAAACCGGTCGCAGGATGCTTGTTTCCGGTCCAGGGAAGACATGGCTTGGCAGTTCGGGCTGGACTGTTCCCATGAGGCACAGGGTCAGACTGATTTGCATATGGCCATGTCTGAACTGGGGTGGCGGAGTGAGCTAAAGAATGATGATGGATTAAACCCAGATCAGTTGACTGGGGGTGAGTGCTAGCAATGTTCAACACTCCGTCCATCGTCCCCTTTGGTTTTGCTATGTTCGCCCTAAGTTGGCAGGGTATGCCCAGACGTGGGTCCCTTGCTCACTTTGCCACTGGATTCAAGATAGCCTGGCTGATGACGGCTGTAAGCCAGAAACCGGTCCCAGGATGCTTGTTTCCGGTCCAGGGAAGACATGGCTTGGCAGTTCGGGCTGGACTGTTCCCATGAGGCACAGGGTCAGACTGATTTGCATATGGCCATGTCTGAACTGGGGTGGCGGAGTGAGCTAAAGAATGATGATGGATTAAACCCAGATCAGTTGACTGTGGGTGAGTGCTTGCAATGTTCAACACTCCGTCCATCATCCCCTTTGGTGTTGCGATGTTCACCCTAAGTTGGCAGGGTATGCCCAGACGTGGGTCCCTTGCTCACTTTGCCACTGGATTCAAGATAGCCTGGCTGATGACGGCTGTAAGCCAGAAACCGGTCCCAGGATGCTTGTTTCCGGTCCAGGGAAGACATGGCTTGGCAGTTCGGGCTGGACTGTTCCCATGAGGCACAGGGTCAGACTGATTTGCATATGGCCATGTCTGAACTGGGGTGGCGGAGTGAGCTAAAGAATGATGATGGATTAAACCCGGATCAGTTGACTGGGGGTGAGTGCTTGCAATGTTCAACACTCCGTCCATCATCCCCTTTGGTTTTGCTATGTTCGCCCTAAATTGGCAGGGTATGCCCAGACGTGGGTCCCTTGCTCACTTTGCCACTGGATTCAAGATAGCCTGGCTGATGACGGCTGTAAGCCAGAAACCGGTCCCAGGATGCTTGTTTCCGGTCCAGGTAAGACATGGCTTGGCAGTTCGGGCTGGACTGTTCCCATGAGGCACAGGGTCAGACTGATTTGCATATGGCCATGTCTGAACTGGGGTGGCAGAGTGAGCTAAAGAATGATGATGGATTAAACCCAGATCAGTTGACTGGGGGTGAGTGCTTGCAATGTTCAATACTCCATCCATCATCCCCTTTGGTTTTGCTATGTTCGCCCTAAGTTGGCAGGGTATGCCCAGACGTGGGTCCCTTGCTCACTTTGCCACTGGATTCAAGATAGCCTGGCTGATGACGGCTGTAAGCCAGAAACCGGTCCCAGGATGCTTGTTTCCGGTCCAGGGAAGACATGGCTTGGCAGTTCGGGCTGGACTGTTCCCATGAGGCACAGGGTCAGACTGATTTGCATATGGCCATGTCTCAACTGAGGGTGGCGGAGTGAGCTAAAGAATGATGATGGATTAAACCCAGATCAGTTGACTGGGGGTGAGTGCTAGCAATGTTCAACACTCCGTCCATCATCCCCTTTGGTTTTGCTATGTTCGCCCTAAGTTGGCAGGGTATGCCCAGACGTGGGTCCCTTGCTCACTTTGCCACTGGATTCAAGATAGCCTGGCTGATGACGGCTGTAAGCCAGAAACCGGTCCCAGGATGCTTGTTTCCGGTCCAGGGAAGACAAGGCTTGGCAGTTCGGGCTGGACTGTTCCCATGAGGAACAGGGTCAGACTGATTTGCATATGGCCATGTCTGAACTGGGGTGGCGGAGTGAGCTAAAGAATGATGATGGATTAAACCCAGATCAGTTGACTGGGGGTGAGTGCTTGCAATGTTCAACACTCCGTCCATCGTCCACTTTGGTTTTGCTATGTTCGCGCTAAGTTGTCAGGGTATGCCCAGACGTGGGTCCCTTGCTCACTTTGCCACTGGATTCAAGATAGCCTGGCTGATGACGGCTGTAAGCCAGAAACCGGTCCCAGGATGCTTGTTTCCGGTCCAGGGAAGACATGGCTTGGCAGTTCGGGCTGGACTGTTCCCATGAGGCACAGGGTCAGACTGATTTGCATATGGCAATGTCTGAACTGGGGTGGCGGAGTGAGCTAAAGAATGATGATGGATTAAACCCAGATCAGTTGACTGGGGGTGAGTGCTTGCAATGTTCAACACTCCGTCCATCATCCCCTTTGGTTTTGCTATGTTCGCCCTAAGTTGGCAGGGTATGCCCAGACGTGGGTCCCTTGCTCACTTTGCCACTGGATTCAAGATAGCCTGGCTGATGACGGCTGTAAGCCAGAAACCGGTCCCAGGATGCTTGTTTCTGGTCCTGGGAAGACATGGCTTGGCAGTTCGGGCTGGACTGTTCCCATGAGGCACAGGGTCAGACTGATTTGCATATGGCCATGTCTGAACTGGGGTGGCGGAGTGAGCTAAAGAATGATGATGGATTAAACCCAGATCAGTTGACTGGGGGTGAGTGCTTGCAATGTTCAACACTCCGTCCATCATCCCCTTTGGTTTTGCTATGTTCGCCCTAAGTTGGCAGGGTATGCCCAGACGTGGGTCCCTTGCTCACTTTGCCACTGGATTCAAGATTGCTTGGATGATGACGGCTGTAAGCCAGAAACCGGTCCCAGGATGCTTGTTTCCGGTCCAGGGAAGACATGGCTTGGCAGTTCGGGCTGGACTGTTCCCATGAGGCACAGGGTCAGACTGATTTGCATATGTCCATGTCTGAACTGGGGTGGCGGAGTGAGCTAAAGAATGATGATGGATTAAACCCAGATCAGTTAACTGGGGGTGAGTGCTTGCAATGTTCAACACTCCGTCCATCATCCCCTTTGGTGTTGCTATGTTCACCCTAAGTTGGCAGGGTATGCCCAGACGTGGGTCCTTTGCTCACTTTGCCACTGGATTCAAGATAGCCTGGCTGATGACGGCTGTAAGCCAGAAACCGGTCCCAGGATGCTTGTTTCCGGTCCAGGGAAGACATGGCTTGGCAGTTCGGGCTGAACTGTTCCCATGAGGCACAGGGTCAGACTGATTTGCATATGGCCATGTCTGAACTGGGGTGGCGGAGTGAGCTAAAGAATGATGATGGATTAAACCCAGATCAGTTGACTGGGGGTGAGTGCTTGCAATGTTCAACACTCCGTCCATCATCCCCTTTGGTTTTGCTATGTTCGCCCTAAGTTGGCAGGGTATGCCCAGACGTGGGTCCCTTGCTCACTTTGCCACTGGATTCAAGATAGCCTGGCTGATGACGGCTGTAAGCCAGAAACCGGTCCCAGGATGCTTGTTTCTGGTCCAGGGAAGACATGGCTTGGCAGTTCAGGCTGGACTGTTCCCATGAGGCACAGGGTCAGACTGATTTGCATATGGCCATGTCTGAACTGGGGTGGCGGAGTGAGCTAAAGAATGATGATGGATTAAACCCAGATCAGTTGACTGGGGGTAAGTGCTTGCAATGTTCAACACTCCGTCCATCATCCCCTTTGGTTTTGCTATGTTCGCCCTAAGTTGGCAGGGTATGCCCAGACGTGGGTCCCTTGCTCACTTTGCCACTGGATTCAAGATAGCTTGGCTGATGACGGCTGTAAGCCAGAAACCGGTCCCAGGATTCTTGTTTCCGGTCCAGGGAAGACATGGCTTGGCAGTTCGGGCTGGACTGTTCCCATGAGGCACAGGGTCAGACTGATTTGCATATGGCCATGTCTGAACTGGGGTGGCGGAGTGAGCTAAAGAATGATGTTGGATTAAACCCAGATCAGTTGACTGGGGGTGAGTGCTTGCAATGATCAACACTCCGTCCATCATCTCCTTTGGTTTTGCTATGTTCGCCCTAAGTTGGCAGGGTATGCCCAGACGTGGGTCCCTTGCTCACTTTGCCACTGGATTCAAAATAGCCTGGCTGATGACGGCTGTAAGCCAGAAACCGGTCCCAGGATGCTTGTTTCCGGTCCAGGGAAGACATGGTTGGCAGTTCGGGCTGGACTGTTCCCATGAGGCACAGGGTCAGACTGATTTGCATACGGCCATGTCTGAACTGGGGTGGCGGAGTGAGCTAAAGAATGATGATGGATTAAACCCGGATCAGTTGACTGGGGGTGAGTGCTTGCAATGTTCAACACTCCGTCCATCATCCCCTTTGGTTTTGCTATGTTCGCCCTAAATTGGCAGGGTATGCCCAGACGTGGGTCCCTTGCTCACTTTGCCACTGGATTCAAGATAGCCTGGCTGATGACGGCTGTAAGCCAGAAACCGGTCCCAGGATGCTTGTTTCCGGTCCAGGTAAGACATGGCTTGGCAGTTCGGGCTGGACTGTTCCCATGAGGCACAGGGTCAGACTGATTTGCATATGGCCATGTCTGAACTGGGGTGGCAGAGTGAGCTAAAGAATGATGATGGATTAAACCCAGATCAGTTGACTGGGGGTGAGTGCTTGCAATGTTCAATACTCCATCCATCATCCCCTTTTGTTTTGCTATGTTCGCCCTAAGTTGGCAGGGTATGCCCAGACGTGGGTCCCTTGCTCACTTTGCCACTGGATTCAAGATAGCCTGGCTGATGACGGCTGTAAGCCAGAAACCGGTCGCAGGATGCTTGTTTCCGGTCCAGGGAAGACATGGCTTGGCAGTTCGGGCTGGACTGTTCCCATGAGGCACAGGGTCAGACTGATTTGCATATGGCCATGTCTCAACGGGGGTGGCGGAGTGAGCTAAAGAATGATGATGGATTAAACCCAGATCAGTTGACTGGGGGTGAGTGCTAGCAATGTTCAACACTCCGTCCATCATCCCCTTTGGTTTTGCTATGTTCGCCCTAAGTTGGCAGGGTATGCCCAGACGTGGGTCCCTTGCTCACTTTGCCACTGGATTCAAGATAACCTGGCTGATGACGGCTGTAAGCTAGAAACCGGTCCCAGGATGCTTGTTTCCGGTCCAGGGAAGACATGGCTTGGCAGTTCGGGCTGGACTGTTCCCATGAGGCACAGGGTCAGACTGATTTGCATATGGCCATGTCTGAACTGGGGTGGCGGAGTGAGCTAAAGAATGATGATGGATTAAACCCAGATCAGTTGACTGTGGGTGAGTGCTTGCAATGTTCAACACTCCGTCCATCATCCCCTTTGGTTTTGCGATGTTCGCCCTAAGTTTGCAGGGTATGCCCAGACGTGGGTCCCTTGCTCACTTTGTCACTAGATTCAAGATAGCCTGGCTGATGACGGCTGTAAGCCAGAAACCGGTCCCAGGATGCTTGTTTCCGGTCCAGGGAAGACAAGGCTTGGCAGTTCGGGCTGGACTGTTCCCATGAGGCACAGGGTCAGACTGATTTGCATATGGCCATGTCTGAACTGGGGTGGCGGAGTGAGCTAAAGAATGATGATGGATTAAACCCAGATCAGTTGACTGGGGGTGAGTGCTTGCAATGTTCAACACTCCGTCCATCATCCCCTTTGGTTTTGCTATGTTCGCCCTAAGTTGGCAGGGTATGCCCAGACGTGGGTCCCTTGCTCACTTTGCCACTGGATTCAAGATAGCTTGGCTGATGACGGCTGTAAGCCAGAAACCGGTCCCAGGATGCTTGTTTCCGGTCCAGGGAAGACATGGCTTGGCAGTTCGGGCTGGACTGTTCCCATGAGGCACAGGGTCAGACTGATTTGCATATGGCCATGTCTGAACTGGGGTGGCGGAGTGAGCTAAAGAATGATGATGGATTAAACCCAGATCAGTTGACTGGGGATGAGTGCTTGCAATGTTCAACACTCCGTCCATCATCCCCTTTGGTTTTGCTATGTTCGCCCTAAGTTGGCAGGGTATGCCCAGACGTGGGTCCTTTGCTCACTTTGCCACTGGATTCAAGATAGCCTGGCTGATGACGGCTGTAAGCCAGAAACCGGTCCCAGGATGCTTGTTTCCGGTCCAGGGAAGACATGGCTTGGCAGTTCGGGCTGGACTGTTCCCATGAGGCACAGGGTCAGACTGATTTGCATATGGCCATGTCTGAACTGGGCTGGCAGAGTGAGCTAAAGAATGATGATGGATTAAACCCAGATCAGTTGACTGGGGGTGAGTGCTTGCAATGTTCAATACTCCATCCATCATCCCCTTTGGTTTTGCTATGTTCGCCCTAAGTTGGCAGGGTATGCCCAGACGTGGGTCCCTTGCTCACTTTGCCACTGGATTCAAGATAGCCTGGCTGATGACGGCTGTAAGCCAGAAACCGGTCCCAGGATGCTTGTTTCCGGTCCAGGGAAGACATGGCTTGGCAGTTCGGGCTGGACTGTTCCCATGAGGCACAGGGTCAGACTGATTTGCATATGGCCATGTCTGAACTGGGGTGGCGGAGTGAGCTAAAGAATGATGATGGATTAAACCCAGATCAGTTGACTGTGGGTGAGTGCTTGCAATGTTCAACACTCCGTCCATCATCCCCTTTGGTTTTGCGATGTTCGCCCTAAGTTGGCAGGGTATGCCCAGACGTGGGTCCCTTGCTCACTTTGCCACTGGATTCAAGATAGCCTGGCTGATGACGGCTGTAAGCCAGAAACCGGTCCCAGGATGCTTGTTTCCGGTCCAGGGAAGACAAGGCTTGGCAGTTCGGGCTGGACTGTTCCCATGAGGCACAGGGTCAGACTGATTTGCATATGGCCATGTCTGAACTGGGGTGGCGGAGTGAGCTAAAGAATGATGATGGATTAAACCCAGATCAGTTGACTGGGGGTGAGTGCTTGCAATGTTCAACACTCCGTCCATCGTCCCCTTTGGTTTTGCTATGTTCGCCCTAAGTTGGCAGGGTATGCCCAGACGTGGGTCCCTTGCTCACTTTGCCACTGGATTCAAGATAGCCTGGCTGATGACGGCTGTAAGCCAGAAACCGGTCCCAGGATGCTTGTTTCCGGTCCAGGGAAGACATGGCTTGGCAGTTCGGGCTGGACTGTTCCCATGAGGCACAGGGTCAGACTGATTTGCATATGGCCATGTCTGAACTGGGGTGGCGGAGTGAGCTAAAGAATGATGATGGATTAAACCCAGATCAGTTAACTGGGGGTGAGTTCTTGCAATGTTCAACACTCCGTCCATCATCCCCTTTGGTGTTGCTATGTTCACCCTAAGTTGGCAGGGTATGCCCAGACGTGGGTCCTTTGCTCACTTTGCCACTGGATTCAAGATAGCCTGGCTGATGACGGCTGTAAGCCAGAAACCGGTCCCAGAATGCTTGTTTCCGGTCCAGGGAAGACATGGCTTGGCAGTTCGGGCTGGACTGTTCCCATGATGCACAGGGTCAGACTGATTTGCATATGGCCATGTCTGAACTGGGGTGGCGGAGTGAGCTAAAGAATGATGATGGATTAAACCCGGATCAGTTGACTGGGGGTGAGTGCTTGCAATGTTCAACACTCCGTCCATCATCCCCTTTGGTTTTGCTATGTTCGCCCTAAATTGGCAGGGTATGCCCAGACGTGGTCCCTTGCTCACTTTGCCACTGGATTCAAGATAGCCTGGCTGATGACGGCTGTAAGCCAGAAACCGGTCCCAGGATGCTTGTTTCCAGTCCAGGTAAGACATGGCTTGGCAGTTCGGGCTGGACTGTTCCCATGAGGCACAGGGTCAGACTGATTTGCATATGGCCATGTCTGAACTGGGGTGGCAGAGTGAGCTAAAGAATGATGATGGATTAAACCCAGATCAGTTGACTGGGGGTGAGTGCTTGCAATGTTCAATACTCCATCCATCATCCCCTTTGGTTTTGCTATGTTCGCCCTAAGTTGGCAGGGTATGCCCAGACGTGGGTCCCTTGCTCACTTTGCCACTGGATTCAAGATAGCCTGGCTGATGACGGCTGTAAGCCAGAAACCGGTCCCAGGATGCTTGTTTCCGGTCCAGGGAAGACATGGCTTGGCAGTTCGGGCTGGACTGTTCCCATGAGGCACAGGGTCAGACTGATTTGCATATGGCCATGTCTCAACGAGGGTGGCGGAGTGAGCTAAAGAATGATGATGGATTAAACCCAGATCAGTTGACTGGGGGTGAGTGCTAGCAATGTTCAACACTCCGTCCATCATCCCCTTTGGTTTTGCTATGTTCGCCCTAAGTTGGCAGGGTATGCCCAGACGTGGGTCCCTTGCTCACTTTGCCACTGGATTCAAGATAGCCTGGCTGATGACGGCTGTAAGCCAGAAACCGGTCCCAGGATGCTTGTTTCCGGTCCAGGGAAGACAAGGCTTGGCAGTTCGGGCTGGACTGTTCTCATGAGGCACAGGGTCAGACTGATTTGCATATGGCCATGTCTGAACTGGGGTGGCGGAGTGAGCTAAAGAATGATGATGGATTAAACCCAGATCAGTTGACTGGGGGTGAGTGCTTGCAATGTTCAACACTCCGTCCATCGTCCACTTTGGTTTTGCTATGTTCGCGCTAAGTTGTCAGGGTATGCCCAGACGTGGGTCCCTTGCTCACTTTGCCACTGGATTCAAGATAGCCTGGCTGATGACGGCTGTAAGCCAGAAACCGGTCCCAGGATGCTTGTTTCCGGTCCAGGGAAGACATGGCTTGGCAGTTCGGGCTGGACTGTTCCCATGAGGCACAGGGTCAGACTGATTTGCATATGGCAATGTCTGAACTGGGGTGGCGGAGTGAGCTAAAGAATGATGATGGATTAAACCCAGATCAGTTGACTGGGGGTGAGTGCTTGCAATGTTCAACACTCCGTCCATCATCCCCTTTGGTTTTGCGATGTTCGCCCTAAGTTGGCAGGGTATGCCCAGACGTGGGTCCCTTGCTCACTTTGCCACTGGATTCAAGATAGCCTGGCTGATGATGGCTGTAAGCCAGAAACCGGTCCCAGGATGCTTGTTTCTGGTCCTGGGAAGACATGGCTTGGCAGTTCGGGCTGGACTGTTCCCATGAGGCACAGGGTCAGACTGATTTGCATATGGCCATGTCTGAACTGGGGTGGCGGAGTGAGCTAAAGAATGATGATGGATTAAACCCAGATCAGTTGACTGGGGGTGAGTGCTTGCAATGTTCAACACTCCGTCCATCATCCCCTTTGGTTTTGCTATGTTCGCCCTAAGTTGGCAGGGTATGCCCAGACGTGGGTCCCTTGCTCACTTTGCCACTGGATTCAAGATTGCTTGGATGATGACGGCTGTAAGCCAGAAACCGGTCCCAGGATGCTTGTTTCCGGTCCAGGGAAGACATGGCTTGGCAGTTCGGGCTGGACTGTTCCCATGAGGCACAGGGTCAGACTGATTTGCATATGTCCATGTCTGAACTGGGGTGGCGGAGTGAGCTAAAGAATGATGATGGATTAAACCCAGATCAGTTAACTGGGGGTGAGTGCTTGCAATGTTCAACACTCCGTCCATCATCCCCTTTGGTGTTGCTATGTTCACCCTAAGTTGGCAGGGTATGCCCAGACGTGGGTCCTTTGCTCACTTTGCCACTGGATTCAAGATAGCCTGGCTGATGACGGCTGTAAGCCAGAAACCGGTCCCAGGATGCTTGTTTCCGGTCCAGGGAAGACATGGCTTGGCAGTTCGGGCTGGACTGTTCCCATGAGGCACAGGGTCAGACTGATTTGCATATGGCCATGTCTGAACTGGGGTGGCGGAGTGAGCTAAAGAATGATGATGGATTAAACCCAGATCAGTTGACTGGGGGTGAGTGCTTGCAATGTTCAACACTCCGTCCATCATCCCCTTTGGTTTTGCTATGTTCGCCCTAAGTTGGCAGGGTATGCCCAGACGTGGGTCCCTTGCTCACTTTGCCACTGGATTCAAGATAGCCTGGCTGATGACGGCTGTAAGCCAGAAACCGGTCCCAGGATGCTTGTTTCTGGTCCAGGGAAGACATGGCTTGGCAGTTCAGGCTGGACTGTTCCCATGAGGCACAGGGTCAGACTGATTTGCATATGGCCATGTCTGAACTGGGGTGGCGGAGTGAGCTAAAGAATGATGATGGATTAAACCCAGATCAGTTGACTGGGGGTAAGTGCTTGCAATGTTCAACACTCCGTCCATCATCCCCTTTGGTTTTGCTCTGTTCTTATTTCAACTGGCAATGTATTCCATTGTTTGGCTGCTAGGAATCTAAAGGAACGGCCACCCAACCTAGCCTTTCTGATTCTTGGAATCCTAGCTAGTGCTTTACCCTCGGATCTTAGGTTTCTGTTGGGTGTGTGAGCTACTATCAAAGTTTGAAGGTATCGTGGCCCTTTCTTTGCCAGAATACGGTGTCAGTGGCACATTGTTTTGAACAATATTCTCTTTTTGACTGGTAGTCAGTGCACTCTGGCTAGGGCTTTTGATATGGATGTTCTTTTAGGGAGGTTGAGCACTAGGCGGGCTGCTGCATTTTGTATGGACTGCAGCTTCATTATTCTTTTTTTAGCTGCGCCTAGATACAGGACATTTCTGTAGTCGATCTGAGAGGTGACCACGGCATGTACTATAGTTTTTCTGGTGCTGACAGGTAATAGGTCAAGGAAGAGTGCACGGGCAGTGCCTAGATGATTGGAAGACTGCATGGGTAGTGCTTGGGTGATTGCATGAGAGCAGCAGAAGTACCTGAGTGCATATATGAGTGCATGGGTAGTGCTTGAGTGATTGCATGAGTGCATGAGTAGTGTTTGGGTGATTGGAAGAGTGCATAAGCAGTGCCTGGGTTATTGCATGAGTGCATATGTAGTGCCTGGGTGATTGCATGAGTGCAGGGGTAGTGCCTGGGTGATTGCATGAGTGCATAGGTAGTATCTGGGTGATTTTATAAGTGCATGGGTAGTGGCTGGGTGATTGAAAGAGTGTATGGGTGATGCCTGGGTGATTGCATGAGTGTAGGGGTAATGAGTGGGTGATTGGAGGAGTGCAGGGGTAGTGCCTGAGTACATGGATGAGTGCATGGGTAGTTTTTGAGGGAATGGATCAGTGCAATAGAAGTGTCCTAGTGATTGGAGGAGTGCATGAGTACTTCTTGGCTGATTGCATGAGTGCAGAGGTAGTGCCTGGGTGATTTTATAAGTGTATGGGTACTGGCTGAGTGATTTGAGGAGTGCATAGGTAATGCCTGGGTGATTGCATGAGTACAGGGGTAGTGCCTGGGTGATTAGAGGAGTGCATATGTAGTGCCTGGGTGATTGCATGAGTGCAGGGGAAATGTCTGGGTGATTGCATGAGTGCAGGGGTAATGTCTGGGTGATTGCAGGAGTGCAAGGGTAATGCCTGGTTGATTGCATGAGTGGAGGGGTAATGTCTAGCTGATTGCATGAGTGTAGGGGTAGTGACTGGGTGAATGGAGCAGTGCATAGGTAGTGCCTGGGTGATTTTATAAGTGCATGGGTACTGGCTGGGTGATTGGAGGAGTGCATGGGTAATGCCTGGGTGATTTCATGAGTGCAGGGATAGTGCCTGGGTGATTGGAGGAGTGCATAGATAGTGCATGGGTGATTGGAGGAGTGCATGGGTAGTGCCTGGGTTAGTGCATGAGTGTATGGGTACTGGCTGGGTGATTGGAAGAATGCATGGATAGTGCCTGGGTGATTGGAGGAGTACAAGAGTAGTGTCTGGGTGATTGGAGGAGTGCATAGCTAGTGCTTGAGTGATCGGTTGAGTGCATGGGTAATGTCTGGGTGATTACATGAGTGCATGGGTAGTTGCTGGGTGATTGGAGGAGTGCATGGGTAGTGCCTTAGTTATTGCAAGAAAATACAACAAAAGAAAAAAAAAAGAATAAAAATGGTTCTTGTTAGAACCGCCTATTTGGTAAAAAATAGACAAATTTCTATGTGTTGTATGAATTGCTGCAAGAGTAATATATGGAGAAGTGCATGGGTAGAGCATGTGTGATTGCATGAATGCATGTGTAGTGCCTGGGTGATTGGAGAAGTGCTTTTGTACTGCCTGACTGATTGCATGAGTGCATGGGTAGTGCCTGGGTGACTGGAAGAGTGCATGTGTAGTGCCTGAGTGATTGTAGGAGTGCATAGATAGTGCCTGAGTGATTGAAAGAGTGCATGGGTAATGCCTGGGTGATTACATGAGTGCATGGGAAGTTGTTGGGTGATTGGAGGAGTGAAAGGGTAGTGTCTGGGTGATTGGAGTAGTTCATAGGTAATGCCTGGGTGATTGCATGAGTGCACAGGTAATGTCTGGGTGATTGGAGGAGTGCATGGGTAATGCCTGGGTTATTGCATGAGTGCAGGGTTAATGCATGGGTGATTGGAGGAGTGTATGCATACTGCCTGAGTGATTGAAGGAGTGCATGGGTAATACCTGGGTTATTGCATGAGTGCATACAAAGTGCCTGTGTGATTGGAGGAGTGCATGAGTGATGCATGCGTGATTAGAGGAGTACATGAGCAGTGCCTGGGTGATTGTATGAGTGCATGGGTAGTACCTGGGTGATTGGAGAAGTACATGTTTACTGCTCAAGTGATTGCATGAGTGCAGGGGTAGTGGCTGAGTGCATGGTGAGGGCATGGGTAGTGCCTGAGTGATTACATGAGTGCAGGGGTAGTGCCTGAGTGATTGCATGAGTGCAGGGGTAGTGCCTGAGTGACTGGGGGAGTGCACATGTAGTGGCTGAGTGATTGGAGGAGTGCACAGGTAGTGCCTGGGTGATTTTATAAGTGCATGGGTAGTGGCTGGGTGATTGAAGGAATGCATGGGTAATGCCTGGGTGATTGCATGAGTGCAGGGTTAATGTGTGGGTGATTAGAGGAGTGAAAGGGTAGTGCCTAGGTGATTGAAGGAGTCCATGGGTAGTGCTTAAGTGATTGCATGAATGCAGGGGTAGTGCCTGAGTGCATGGATGAGTGCATGTGTAGTGTTTGAGGGAATGGATCAGTGCAATAGACGTGCCTGAGTGAGTGGAGGAGTGCATGAGTAGTTTTTGGCTGATTGCATGAGTGCATGGGCAGTGCCTGGGTGATTGCATGACTGCATAGGTAGTGCCTGGGTGATTTCATAAGTGTATGGGTACTGGCTGTGTGATTGGAGGAGTGCATGGGTAATGCCTGGGTGATTGCATGAGTGCAGGGGTAGTGCCTGGGTGATTAGAGGAGTCCATAGGTAGTGCCTGGGTAATTTTATAAGTGCATGGGTACTGCTTGAATGATTGAAGGAGTGCATGGCTACTGCCTGGGTGATTGGAGGAGTGCAAGGGTAGTGCCTGGGTGATTGGAGGAGTGCATAGCTAATGCATGGCTGATTGCATGAGTGTAGGGGTAGTGCCTGGGTGATTGGAGGAGTGCATAGGTAGTGCCTGGGTGATTGCATGAGTGCACAGGTAATGTCTGGGTGATTGGAGGAGTGCATTGGTAATGCCTGGGTGATTGGAGGAGTGCATAGGTAGCGCCTGGATAATTTTATAAGTGCATTTGTAGTGGCTAGGTGATTGGAGGAGTACATCGATAGTGCGTGGGTTATTCCATGAGTGCGTAGCTAGTGCTTGGGTGTTTGCAGGAGTGCATGAGTAATGCCTGGTTGATTGCATGAGTGCATAGGTAGTGCCTGGGTGATTTTATAAGTGCATGGGTACTGGCTGGGTGATTGGCGGACTGCATGGATACTGCCTGTGTGATTGGAGGAGTGCAAGGGTAGTGTCTGGGTGATTGGAGGAGTGCATAGCTAATGCATGGATGGGTACTGCCTGAGTGATTGAAGGAGTACATGGGTAATGCCTGGGTGATTCCTTGAGTGCAGGAGAATTTGCCTGGGTGATTGGAAATTATTTATTTATTTATCCATTTATAGAGTGCATGGTTAAACCGCCGGTGTGTCCCTGCGCTAGTTGCCGACAGATAGCAGACAGTGAGGGTCGAGCGTCAGGGAGATTCAAACCTCCGCCCCTAGGCCTGAAACGGGGGTTGCTGGAAAGTATAATGACTAGCTGGTGGGAAAAAGCCAAGTCTTCAGTTTTCTACGGAAGGTAATTTCAACTGGCTCTGTTCTTATTTCAACTGGCAATGTATTCCATTGTTTGGCTGCTAGGAATCTAAAGGAACAGCCACCCATCCTAGCCTTTCTGATTCTTGGAATCCTTACTAGTGCTTTACCCTCGGATCTTAGGTTTCTGTTGGGTGTGTGAGCTGCTATCAAAGTTTGAAGGTATTGTGGCCCTTTCTTTGCCAGAATGCAGTGGCAGTGGCACATTGTTTTGAACAATATTCTCTTATCGACTGGTAGCCAGTGCAGTCTGGCTAGGGCTTTTGATATGGATGTTCTTTTAGGGAGGTTCAGCACTAGGCGGGCTGCTGCATTTTGTATGGATTGCAGCTTCATTATTCTTTTTTTAGCAGCGCCTAGATACAGGACATTTCCGTAGTCGATCTGAGAGGTGACCACGGCATGCACTATAGTTTTTCTGGTGCTGACAGGTAGTAGATCAAGGAAGAGTGCACGGGTAGTGCCTAGATGATTGGAAGACTGCATGTTTAGTGCTTGGGTGATTGCATGAGAGCAGCAGAAGTGCCTGAGTGCATAAATGAGTGCATGGGTAGTGCTTGAGTGATTGCATGAGTGCATGAGTAGTGTTTGGGTGATTGGAAGAGTGCATCAGTAGTGCCTGGGTTATTGCATGAGGGCATATGTAGTGCCTGGGTGATTGCATGAGTGCAGGGGTAGTACCTGGGTGATTGCATGAGTGCATAGGTAGTATCTGGGTGATTTTATAAGTGCATGGGTAGTGGCTGGGTGATTGAAGGAGTGTATAGGTGATGCCTGGGTGATTGCATGAGTGTAGGGGTTATGAGTGGGTGATTGGAGGAGTGCTTGGGTAGTGCCTGGGTGCATGGATGAGTGCATGGGTAGTGCCTAGGTGATTGAAGGAGTCCATGGGTAGTGCCTAAGTATTTGCATGAGTGCAGGGGTAGTGCCTGAGTGCATGGATGAGTGCATGGGTAGTGTTTGAGGGAATGGATCAGTGCAATAGAAGTGTGCTAGTGATTGGAGGAGTGCATGAGTAGTTCTTGGCTGATTGCATGAGTGCAGGGGTAGTGCCTGGGTGATTGCATGAGTGCATCGGTAGTGCCTGGGTGATTTTATAAGTGTATGGGTACTGGCTGAGTAATTTGAGGAGTGCATAGGTAATGCTTGGGTGATTGCATGAGTGCAGGGGTAGTGTCTGGGTAATTAGAGGAGTGCATATGTAGTGCCTGTGGGATTTCATGAGTGCAGGGGTAATGTCTGGGTGATTGCAGGAGTGCATGGGTAATGCCTGGGTGATTGCATGAGTGGAGGGGTAATGTCTAGCTGATTGCAAGAGTGTAGGGGTAGTGCCTGGTTGAATGGAGCAGTGCATAGGAAGTGCCTGGGTGATTTTATAAGTGCATGGGTACTGGCTGGGTGATTGGAGGAGTGCATGGGTAGTGCCTGGGTTATTGCACGAGTGTATTGGGTACTGGCTGGGTGATTGGAGGAATGCATGGATAGTGCCTGAGTGATTGAAGGAGTGCATGGGTAATCCCTGGGTGATTGTATGAGTTCATGGGTAGTTGCTGGTTGATTGGAGGAGTGCATGGGTAGTTCCTGGGTTATTGCACAAGTGAATGGGTACTGGCTGGGTGATTTGAGGAATGCATGGATAGTGCCTGGCTGATTGGAGGAGTACAAGAGTAGTGCTTGGGTGATTGGAGGAGTGCATAGCTAGTGGCTGAGTGATCCGTGGAGTGCATGGGTAATGCCTGGGTGATTACATGAGTGCATGCGTAGTTGCTGGGTGATTGGAGGAGTGCATGGGTAGTGCCTTAGTTATTGCAAGAAAATACAAAAAGAGTTGAAAAAAACAAAAATGTATAAAAGAAAAAAAGAATAAAAATGGTTCTTGTTAGAACCGCCTATTTGGTTAAAAATAGACACATTTCTATGTGTTGTATAAATTGCGGCAAGTGTAATATATGGAGAAGTGCATGGGTAGAGCATGTGTGATTGCATGAATGCATGTGTAGTGCCTGGGTGATTGGAGAAGTGCTTGTGTACTGCCTGACTGATTGCATGAGTGCGTGGATAGTGCCTGAGTGATTGGAAGAGTGCATGGGTAGTGCCTGGGTGATTGGACGAACGTATAGATAGTGCCTGAGTGATTGAAGGAGTGCATGGGTAATGCCTGGGTGATTACATGAGTGCATGGGAAGTTGTTGGGTGATTGGAGGAATTAAAGGGTAGTGTCTGGGTGATTGGAGTAGTGCATAGGTAATGCCTTGGTGATTGCATGAGTGCACAGGTAATGTCTGGGTGATTGGAGGAGTGCATGGGTAATGCCTGGGTGATTGCATGAGTGCAGGGTTAATGCATGGGTTATTGGAGGAGTGTATGCATACTGCCTGAGTGATTGAAGGAGTGCATGGGTAATGCCTGGGTTATTTCATGAGTGCATACAAAGTGCCTGTGTGATTGGAGGAGTGCATGAGTGATGCCTGCATGATTAGAGGAGTGCATGAGTAGTGCCTTGGTGAGTGTATGAGTGCATGGGTAGTACCTGGGTGATTGGAGAAGTACATGTGTACTGCTCAAGTGATTGCATGAGAGCAGGGGTAGTGGCTGAGTGCATGGTGAGGGCATGGGTAGTGCCTGAGTGATTACATGAGTGCATGGGTAGTGGCTGGGAGATTGGAGGAATGTATGGGCAGTGCCTGGATTATTGCATGAGTGCATGTGTAGTGCCTGGGTGATTGTAGAAATGCAAGGTTAATACCTGGGTTATTGCATGAGTGCATAGGTAGTGCCTGGGTGATTGCATGAGTGCAGAGGTAGTGCCTGAGTGATTGGGGGAGTGCACAGGTAGTGCCTGAGTGATTGGAGGAGTGCACAGGTAGTGCCTGGGTGAATTTATAAGTGCATGGGTAGTGGCTGGGTGATTGAAGGAATGCATGGGTAATGCCTGGGTGATTGCATGAGTGCAGGGGTAATGTCTGGGTGATTGGAGGAGTGCAAGGGTAGTGCCTAGGTGATTTAAGGAGTCCATGGGTAGTGCTTAAGTGATTGCAAGAGTGCAGGGGTAGTGCCTGAGTGCATGGATGAGTACATGGGTAGTGTTTGAGGGAATGGATCAGTACATTAGAAGTGCCTGAGTGATTGGAGGAGTGCATGAGTAGTTATTGGCTGATTGCATGAGTGCAGGGGTAGTGTCTGGGGGATTGCATGAGTGCATGGGTAGCGCCTTGGTGATTTCATAAGTGTATGGGTACTGGCTGTGTGATTGGAGGAGTGCATGGGTAATGCCTGGGTGATTGCATGAGTGCAGGGGTAGTGCCTGGGTGATTAAAGGAGTGCATAGGTAGTGCCTGGGTGATTGAAGGAGTGCATGGGTACTGCCTGGGTGATTGGAGGAGTGCAAAGGTAGTGCCTGGGTTATTGCTTGAGTGCATAGGAAATGCCTGGGTGATTGCATGAGTGCAGGGGGAGTGCCTGGGTGATTGGAGGAGTGCAAGGGCAGTGCCTGGGTAATTGCATGAGTGCACAAGTAGTGCCTGGGTAATTGCATGAGTGCAGGGGTAGTCCCTGGGTGATTAGAGGAGTGCTGAGGTAGTGCCTGAGTGATTTTATAAGTGCATGGGAACTGCCTGAGTGATTGAAGGAGTGCATGGGTAATGCCTGGGTGATTGCATGAGAGCAGGTATAGTGCCTGGGTGATTGGAAGAGTGCATGGGTAATGCCTGGGTGCATGGAGGAGTGCATCAGTAGTGCCTGCATGATTGGAGGGGTGCATAGGTAGTGCCTGGATAATTTTATAAGTGCATTGGTACTGGCTGGGTGAGAGGAGGACTGCATAGAAACTGCCTGGGTGATTGGAGGAGTGCAAGGGTAGTGTCTGTGTGTTTGGAGGAGTACATAGCTAATGCTTGGATGGGTACTGCCTGAGTGATTGAAGGAGTATATGGGTAATGCCTGGGTGATTCCGTGAGTGCAGGGGTAGTGCCTGGGTGATTGGAAGAGTGCACGGGTGGTGCTTGGGTGAATGCATGTGTGCAGCAGAAGGGCCTGAGTGCATGTATGAGTGCATGGGTAGTGCCTGAGTGATTGCATGTGTACAGGAGTAGTGTTTGGGTGTTTGAAAGAGTGCATCAGTAGTGCCTGGGTTATTGCATGAGTGCATAGGTAGTACCTGCGTAATTGCATGAGTGCAGGGGTAGTGCATGGGTGATTGAATGAGTGCATAGGTAGTACCTGGGTGATTTTATAAGTGTATGGGTACTGGCTGGGTGATTGCATGAGTGCACGGGTAATGTCTGGGTGATTGGAGGTGTGCATGGGTAATGCTTGGGTGATTGCATGAGTGCAGTGGTAGTGCCTGGGTGATTGGAAGAGTGCATAGATAGTGCCTCAGTGATTGAAGGAGTACATGGGTAAAGCCTGGGTGATTGCATAAGTGCAAGGGTAGTGGCTGGGTGATTGGAGGAGTGCATGGGTAGTGCCTGGGTTATTGCATGAGTGCATGGGTACTGGTTGGGTGATTGGGGGAATGCATGGATAGTGCCCGGGTGATTGGAGGAGTGCAAGGGTAGTGCCTGGGTGATTGGAGTAGTCCAGGACTTGCTTTCTTTTCAGAAACAGTTGAAGACCTGGTTGTTCCAGCAATAACAGTTGATAGTACTTTTCCGTAGCACAATTGGTTCTTTCTCTACTTTTTCTCTGTCTTTCCCGGTCTTGTGGTCCGTAGCACTGGGACACTCTGTGGAGTAGCCGTGCGCTTTACAAGTACCCTTTTACATTACATAGATAGTGCCTGAGTGATTGAAGAGGTGCATGGGTAATGCCTGGGTGATTGCATGAGTGCATGGGCAGTTGCTGGGTGATTGGAGTAGTGCATGGGTAGTGCCTGGGTTATTGCAGAGTGCATGGGTACTGGCTGGGTGATTGAAGGAATTGGAGGATTGGAGGAATGCATGGATAGTGCCTGGGTGATTGGAGGAGTGCATAGCTAGTGCCTGAGTGATCGAAGGAGTGCATGGGAAATGGCTGGATGTTTGCATGAGTGCATGGGCAGTGGCTGGGTGTTTGGAGGAGTGCATGGGTAGTGCCTAGGTTATTGCACGAAAATACAAAAAAGAGTTGGAAATAAACAAACAATATAAAAGAAAAAAAGATAAAAATGGTTCTTGTTAGAACCGCCTATTTGGTTAAAAATAGACAAATTTCTATGTGTTGTTTGGATTGCGGCAAGTGTAATATATGGAGTAGTGCATGGGTAGAGCATGTGTGATTGCATGAGTGCATGTGTAGTGCCTGGGTGATTAGAGAAGTGCATGTGTACTGCCTGACTAATTGCATGAGTGCATGGGTAGTGCCTGGGTGATTGGAGGAGTGCATAGATAGTGCCTGAGTGATTGAAGGAGTGCATGGGTAATGCCTGGGTGATTACATGAGTGCATGGGAAGTTGTTGGTTGATTGGAGGAGTGAAAGGGTAGTGCCTGGGTGATTGGAGTAGTGCATACGTAACTCCTGGGTGATTGCATGAGTGCACAGGTAATGTCTGGGTGATTGGAGGAGTGCATGGGTAATGCCTGGGTGATTGCAGGAGTTCAGGGTTAATGCATGGGTGATTGGAGGAGGGCATGCGTACTGCCTGAGTGATTGAAGGAGTGCATGCATAATGCCTAGGTTATTGCACAAGTGTATTGGGTACTGGCTGGGTGATTGGAGGAATGCATGGATAGTGCCTGAGTGATTGAAGGAGTGCATGGGTAATCCCTGGGTGATTGTATGAGTTCATGGGTAGTTGCTGGTTGATTGGAGGAGTGCATGGGTAGTTCCTGGGTTATTGCACAAGTGTATGGGTACTGGCTGGGTGATTTGAGGAATGCATGGATAGTGCCTGGCTGATTGGAGGAGTACAAGAGTAGTGCTTGGGTGATTGGAGGAGTGCATAGCTAGTGGCTGAGTGATCCGTGGAGTGCATGGGTAATGCCTGGGTGATTACATGAGTGCATGCGTAGTTGCTGGGTAATTGGAGGAGTGCATGGGTAGTGCCTTAGTTATTGCAAGAAAATACAAAAAAGAGTTGAAAAAAACAAAAATGTATAAAAGAAAAAAAAAAGAATAAAAATGGTTCTTGTTAGAACCGCCTATTTGGTTAAAAATAGACACATTTCTATGTGTTGTATAAATTGCGGCAAGTGTAATATATGGAGAAGTGCATGGGTAGAGCATGTGTGATTGCATGAATGCATGTGTAGTGCCTGGGTGATTGGAGAAGTGCTTGTGTACTGCCTGACTGATTGCATGAGTGCGTGGATAGTGCCTGAGTGATTGGAAGAGTGCATGGGTAGTGCCTGGGTGATTGGACGAGTGTATAGATAGTGCCTGAGTGATTGAAGGATTGCATGGGTAATGCCTGGGTGATTACATGAGTGCATGGGAAGTTGTTGGGTGATTGGAGGAGTGAAAGGGTAGTGTCTGGGTGATTGGAGTAGTGCATAGGTAATGCCTTGGTGATTGCATGAGTGCACAGGTAATGTCTGGGTGATTGGAGGAGTGCATGGGTAATGCCTGGGTGATTGCATGAGTGCAGGGTTAATGAGTGGGTTATTGGAGGAGTGTATGCATACTGCCTGAGTGATTGAAGGAGTGCATGGGTAATGCCTGGGTTATTTCATGAGTGCATACAAAGTGCCTGTGTGATTGGAGGAGTGCATGAGTGATGCCTGCATGATTAGAGGAGTGCATGAGTAGTGCCTTGGTGAGTGTATGAGTGCATGGGTAGTACCTGGGTGATTGGAGAAGTACATGTGTACTGCTCAAGTGATTGCATGAGTGCAGTGGTAGTGGCTGAGTGCATGGTGAGGGCATGGGTAGTGCCTGAGTGATTACATGAGTGCATGGGTAGTGGCTGGGAGATTGGAGGAATGTATGGGCAGTGCCTGGATTATTGCATGAGTGCATGTGTAGTGCCTGGGTGATTGTAGAAATGCAAGGTTAATACCTGGGTTATTGCATGAGTGCATAGGTAGTGCCTGGGTGATTGCATGAGTGCAGAGGTAGTGCCTGAGTGATTGGGGGAGAGCACAGGTAGTGCCTGAGTGATTGGAGGAGTGCACAGGTAGTGCCTGGGTGAATTTATAAGTGCATGGGTAGTGGCTGGGTGATTGAAGGAATGCATGGGTAATGCCTGGGTGATTGCATGAGTGCAGGGGTAATGTCTGGGTGATTGGAGGAGTGCAAGGGTAGTGCCTAGGTGATTTAAGGAGTCCATGGGTAGTGCTTAAGTGATTGCAAGAGTGCAGGGGTAGTGCCTGAGTGCATGGATGAGTACATGGGTAGTGTTTGAGGGAATGGATCAGTACAATAGAAGTGCCTGAGTGATTGGAGGAGTGCATGAGTAGTTATTGGCTGATTGCATGAGTGCAGGGGTAGTGTCTGGGGGATTGCATGAGTGCATGGGTAGCGCCTTGGTGATTTCATAAGTGTATGGGTACTGGCTGTGTGATTGGAGGAGTGCATGGGTAATGCCTGGGTGATTGCATGAGTGCAGTGGTAGTGCCTGGGTGATTAAAGGAGTGCATAGGTAGTGCCTGGGTGATTGAAGGAGTGCATGGGTACTGCCTGGGTGATTGGAGGAGTGCAAAGGTAGTGCCTGGGTTATTGCTTGAGTGCATAGGAAATGCCTGGGTGATTGCATGAGTGCAGGGGGAGTGCCTGGGTGATTGGAGGAGTGCAAGGGCAGTGCCTGGGTAATTGCATGAGTGCACAAGTAGTGCCTGGGTAATTGCATGAGTGCAGGGGTAGTCCCTGGGTGATTAGAGGAGTGCTTAGGTAGTGCCTGAGTGATTTTATAAGTGCATGGGAACTGCCTGAGTGATTGAAGGAGTGCATGGGTAATGCCTGGGTGATTGCATGAGTGCAGGTATAGTGCCTGGGTGATTGGAAGAGTGCATGGGTAATGCCTGGGTGCATGGAGGAGTGCATGAGTAGTGCCTGCATGATTGGAGGGGTGCATAGGTAGTGCCTGGATAATTTTATAAGTGCATTGGTACTGGCTGGGTGAGAGGAGGACTGCATAGAAACTGCCTGGGTGATTGGAGGAGTGCAAGGGTAGTGTCTGGGTGTTTGGAGGAGTACATAGCTAATGCTTGGATGGGTACTGCCTGAGTGATTGAAGGAGTATATGGGTAATGCCTGGGTGATTCCGTGAGTGCAGGGGTAGTGCCTGGGTGATTGGAAGAGTGCACGGGTAGTGCCTAGATGATGGGAAGACTGCATGGGTGGTGCTTGGGTGAATGCATGTGTGCAGCAGAAGGGCCTGAGTGCATGTATGAGTGCATGGGTAGTGCCTGAGTGATTGCATGAGTACAGGAGTAGTGTTTGGGTGTTTGAAAGAGTGCATCAGTAGTGCCTGGGTTATTGCATGAGTGCATAGGTAGTACCTGCGTAATTGCATGAGTGCAAGGGTAGTGCATGGGTGATTGCATGAGTGCATAGGTAGTACCTGGGTGATTTTATAAGTGTATGGGTACTGGCTGGGTGATTGCATGAGTGCACGGGTAATGTCTGGGTGATTGGAGGTGTGCATGGGTAATGCTTGGGTGATTGCATGAGTGCAGTGGTAGTGCCTGGGTGATTGGAGGAGTGCATAGATAGTGCCTCAGTGATTGAAGGAGTACATGGGTAATGCCTGGGTGATTGCATGAGTGCAAGGGTAGTGGCTGGGTGATTGTAGGAGTGCATGGGTAGTGCCTGGGTTATTGCATGAGTGCATGGGTACTGGTTGGGTGACTGGGGGAATGCATGGATAGTGCCTGGGTGATTGGAGGAGTGCAAGGGTAGTGCCTGGGTGATTGGAGTAGTCCAGGACTTGCTTTCTTTTCAGAAACAGTTGAAGACCTGTTTGTTCCAGCAATAACAGTTGATAGTACTTTTCCGTAGCACAATTTTTTCTTTCTCTACTTTTTCTCTGTCTTTCCCGGTCTTGTGGTCCGTAGCACTGGGACACTCTGTGGAGTAGCCGTGCGCTTTACAAGTACCCTTTTACATTACATAGATAGTGCCTGAGTGATTGAAGAGGTGCATGGGTAATGCCTGGGTGATTGCATGAGTGCATGGGCAGTTGATTGGAGTAGTGCATTGGTAGTGCCTGGGTTATTGCAGAGAGCATGGGTACTGGCTGGGTGATTGAAGGAATTGGAGGATTGGAGGAATGCATGGATAGTGCCTGGGTGATTGGAGGAGTGCATAGCTAGTGCCTGAGTGATCGAAGGAGTGCATGGGAAATGGCTGGATGTTTGCATGAGTGCATGTGCAGTGGCTGGGTGTTTGGAGGAGTGCATGGGTAGTGCCTAGGTTATTGCACGAAAATACAAAAAAGAGTTGGAAATAAACAAACAATATAAAAGAAAAAAAGATAAAAATGGTTCTTGTTAGAACCGCCTATTTGGTTAAAAATAGACAAATTTCTATGTGTTGTTTGGATTGCGGCAAGTGTAATATATGGAGTAGTGCATGGGTAGAGCACGTGTGATTGCATGAGTGCATGTGTAGTGCCTGGGTGATTAGAGAAGTGCATGTGTACTGCCTGACTAATTGCATGAGTGCATGGGTAGTGCCTGGGTGATTGGAGGAGTGCATAGATAGTGCCTGAGTGATTGAAGGAGTGCATGGGTAATGCCTGGGTGATTACATGAGTGCATGGGAAGTTGTTGGTTGATTGGAGGAGTGAAAGGGTAGTGCCTGGGTGATTGGAGTAGTGCATACGTAACTCCTGGGTGATTGCATGATTGCACAGGTAATGTCTGGGTGATTGGAGGAGTGCATGGGTAATGCCTGGGTGATTGCAGGAGTTCAGGGTTAATGCATGGGTGATTGGAGGAGGGCATGCATACTGCCTGAGTGATTGAAGGAGTGCATGCATAATGCCTAGGTTATTGCATGAGTGCATACAAAGTGCCTTTGTGATTGGAGAAGTGATGAGTGATGCCTGCGTAATTAGAGGAGTGCCTGAGTAGTGCCTGGGTGATTGTATGAGTGCATGGTAGTACCTGGGTGATTGGAGGAGTACATGTGTACTGCTCAATTGATTGCATGAGTGCAGGGGTAGTGGCTGAGTGCATGGTGAGGGCATGGGTAGTGCCTGAGTGATTACATGAGTGCATGGGTAGTGGCTGTGTGATTGGAGGAGTGTATGGTTAGTGCCTAGATTATTGCATGAGTGCATAGGTAGTGCCTGGGTGATTTTATAAGTACATGGGTACTGCCTGAATGATTGAAGGAGTGCATGGGTACTGCCTTGGTGATTGGAGGAGTGCAAGGGTAGTGCCTGGGTGATTGGAGGAGTGCATAGCTAATGAATGGCTGATTGCATGCGTGTAGGGGTAGTGCCTGGGTGATTGGAGGAGTGCATAGGTAGTGCCTGGGTGATTTTATAAGTGCATGGGTACTGGCTGGGTGATTGGAGGAGTGCAAGGGTAGTGCCTGGGTTATTCCTTGATTGCATAGGAAGTGCCTGTGTGATTGCATGAGTGCAGGATTAGTGCCTGGGTGATTGGAGGAGTGCAAGGGTAGTGCCTGGGTAATTGTATGAGTGCATAAGTAGTGCTTGGGTAATTGCATGAGTGCAGGGGTAGTCCCTGGGTGATTAGAGGAGTGCATAGGTAGTGCCTGAGTGATTTTATAAGTGCATGGGAACTGCCTGAGCGATTAAAGGAGTGCATTGGTAATGCCTGGGTGATTACATGAGTGCATGGGAAATTGTTGGGTATTTGGAGGAGTGAAAGGGTAGTGCCTGGGTGATTGGAGTAGTGCATAGGTAACTCCTGGGTGATTGCATGAGTGCACAGGTAATGTCTGGGTGATTGGAGGAGTGCATGGGTAATGCCTGGGTTATTGCAGGAGTTCAGGGTTAATGCGTGGATGATTGGAGGAGGGCATGCATACTGCCTGAGTGATTAAAGGAGTGCATGCATAATGCCTAAGTTATTGCATGAGTGCATACAAAGTGCCTTTGTGATTGGAGGAGTGATGAGTGATGCCTGCATAATTAGAGGAGTGCATGAGTAGTGCCTGGGTGATTGTATGAGTGTATGGGTAGTACCTGGGTGATTGGAGGAGTACATGTGTACTGCTCAATTGATTGCATGAGTGCAGGGGTAGTGGCTCAGTGCATGGTGAGAGCATGGGTAGTGCCTGAGTGATTACATGAGTGCATGGGTAGTGGCTGTGTGATTGGAGAAGTGTATGGGTAGTGCCTAGATTATTGCATGAGTGCATAGGTAGTTCCTGGGTGATTTTATAAGTGCATGGGTACTGCCTGAATGATTGAAGGAGTGCATGTGTACTGCCTGGGTGATTGGAGGAGTGCAAGGGTAGTGCCTGGGCGATTGGAGGATTGCATAGCTAATGCATGGCTGATTGCATGAGTGTAGGGGTAGTGCCTGGGTGATTGGAGGAGTGCATAGGTAGTGCCTGGGTACTGGCTGGGTGATTGGAGAAGTGCATGGATAGTGCCTGGGTGATTGGAGGAGTGCAAGGATAGTGCCTGGGTTATTGCTTGAGTGTATAGGAAGTGCCTGGGTGATTGCATGAGTGCAGGGTTAGTGCCTGGGTGTTTGGAGGAGTGCAAGGGTAGTGCCTGGGTAAGTGCATGAGTGCATAAGTAGTGCCTGGGTAATTGCAGGAGTGCAGGGGTAGTCCCTGGGTGATTAGAGGAGTGCATAGGTAGTGCCTCGGTGATTTTATAAGTGCAAAGGAACTGCCTGAGCGATTGAAGGAGTGCATTGGTAATGCCTGGGTGATTGCATGAGTGCAGGGACAGTGCCTGGGTGATTGGAAGAGTGCATGGGTAATGCCTGGGTGCATGGAGGAGTGCATGAGTAGTGCCTGAGTGATTGTAGGGGTGCATAGGTAGTGCCTGGATAATTTTATAAGTGCATTGGTACTGGCTGGGTGAGTGGAGGACTGCATAGATACTGCCTGGGTGATTGGAGGAGTGCAAGGGTAGTGTTTATGTTTATGGGTTTTATAGAGCGCATAGCTGCCCATGGGCTTCCCAGTGCTGCGTAACAGGAGTAAATGCGGACGGTTCTCAGCCTGGGAATAGCCAGGTCTTTAGTTTCTTTCTGAAGGTTTGTTCCTCGGAGATCACTCTTAGCTCTGATGGCATTGAGTTCTATAGTTTCGGTGCCAGATATGTGAAGGATCTCCCCCCCCATTTGGATCTCCTTCTTCTGGTGGTTTTGGCAAGATTTTCCGAAGAGGATCTCAGAGTTCTATCTGGTGAGTATGGAGTGATCAAGGTTTTCAGTAAGGTTGGACCTTTCCCCTTTAGGGCCCTGTGTGCTATACATAGTGTTTTAAACTTGATCCTTGCCTGCACGGGCAGCCAATGTAGTGATTTCAGGGCTGGATTGGTGGATTCATGTTGTGGTATCTTTCTGAGAAGTCTTGCTGCCGCGTTTTGTACCACCTGCAGTCTGTTGAGCACATATTTAGGTGACCCCAGGAAGAGAACGTTTCCGTAGTCCAGGCGTGACACCACCAGAGCTTGTACCATGGTTCTCTGAGCCTTCTCTGGGATGAGGTCCATGATTTTTCGGAGCATCCTCAGGATTCCGAAACAGGTGGCAGCTAATTTGCTGGCTTGGGTTTCCATTGTGAGGTTATGATCTAACCATACTCCTAAGTTTTTTATGGAGTTCTTATGTCCTGGTGGTTGCCCTAGTTCTTTTGGCCAATTCAGGTCCATATATGGTTTTATTTTGTTGCCCAGCAACATGAGTTCTGTCTTGTCCCCATTAAGTTTTAGCCTGCTGTGGGTCATCCAGCTGGCTATTTTCTCATGCATGGGGCTACAGAAATGTTTTTCGCTTCGGCGTCCTTTGCAACAGAAATTACCAATTGGGTGTCATCTGCGTAGGTTATAATTGACAACCCAAATTCCTGGACAATGTCGGCTAGCGGCTGCATATACAAGTTAAACAGTGTGGGGCTCAGGGATGAGCCCTGTGGAACCCCACATGTGACTTTGAAGGTATCTGATAGAAATCCTCCTTCGGTGGTTTGGAAGGACCGATCGTTCAGAAATGATACGATCCATTTTAGGGCCTGGCCTTGAATCCCTGCTCTTTCTAACCTGGTCGCAAGCGTCTCATGATCCACAGTGTCAAACGCTGCCCTCAGGTCTAGCAAAAGGATAGCGGCCTCATCCCCTTGGTCTAGAATGCACTTCAATTTATCTGTTACCAGCAGTAGGGCAGATTCGGTACTATGTGCTGGTCTAAAGCCCATTTGGGTCGGGTGAAGTATTGCGTTCTCCTCTAAAAACTGGGACAGTGAGGAGTTTACATGTTTTTCGGCTATCTTACCTAGCGTGGGGAGGAGTGATATAGGGCGAAAGTTCGCCAGGTCTGTTGGGTCCAGATGTGGTTTTTTAAACAACGGGCATACTATGGCATGTTTCCAGGTTTTTGGTACTGTGCCCTGCCTGAGGGAAAGGTTGAGTAATGCTGTGGCAGGTGTTAGGATGGCGTCTCCCGCCTGTGCCAGTATGTGGGGGGGAATGGGATCCATTGGGGAACCCGATTTTATTCCTTGTAGAATCTTGGATGTATTGTCTAGATACAATTCTGGGAAGGCCTCGAGAATGGGTTTCCCCAAGGACTCGGTGCCCGGGGGGTTTCCCTGCAAGTTTCGGATGTGATCGTTCTTTGACATGGAATTGTAGATGGTGTCAATCTTATTTTTAAAATAGACAGCTAGTTCGTTACATCTTTCTTTACATGACAGTATAGTGGGGGCCTCCGGAGCTAGGAGTGTGAGAGATTTTACGATTTTAAAAAGTTCTCTTGAGGAGTTGGTGGCTGCCTCAATTTTCTCCTGCAGGTGTTTGGCTGGGGCAATTTTGATTTCATTGTGGTAGTGTCTGATCTCTGTTTTGTATTGTTTCTTTAGTGTCATGTCATAGGACTTCCTCCATTTCCTTTCGTTTTTTTACAGGTTTTCTTTAAAGCTGCCAGGTGGCTATTAAACCATAATGGTCCCCTTCGAGGCTGGTTGGTTCCTGTTCTCCCTTTCTGTTCCCCCTGTTCTGCTGCTTTCGTGAGCCAGTCGCCCCACCTCATGTCGGCGCTCTCTACTTCCCCAACTATCATAGGAGAACCTTCTTTTAGGTATTCTTTCAGTTTTTCTGGAATGGCTCTTGTCCATTTCCTGCTCCAATTGGAAGTGACCTGCCTTGTGTTCTGGGGGTGTGTGTTAAATAAAGTAAAAGGGATATAAAAATGGTCTGTTCAAGGCAATGGCATGGGGGAGGCTACTGTTAGATTGGGATCATTAGTAAATATTGCATCTAAGATGTGTCCTTTTTCGTGTGTTGCTTCTTGTACCTTTAAACTAAGCTGCATAGCATCCATGTCTTGGATGAATCTGGAGGTGATAGGATCATCCTTTGTGTCTAGGTGGATATTAAGTTAAGGTCACCTAGAATGGTTGTGGAGTTTTTTGAGATGATGCTCTCTGTGATCATGTCGGGGAAACTTTCTAGGAAGGTGTGACAGGGCCCTGGAGGTCTATAAGTGAGGGTCCCTGAGAAGGTTTGATTGGGTGATAGCCGGATGCTAAACAGCATATTATCAGAATTCAAGAGTGGTTTTGGCGTGATGGTGCAGCTATGACTTTCTTTGTATATGATCGCTATGCCGCCTCCGGTTTTTCCCACTCTATCCTGTCTCCTTATGTTATATCCTGTGGGCATAGCCATCAGCAGGTCTGGGGTGGACCAGTCCTCAAGCCATGTTTCGGTTATAAATAGCGCGTCCAGTTGCTCTTCCTCTATTAGGCATCTCATTTCTGTTTTATGTGCTGGTAAAGACCTACAATTAATCAACCCCATTTTCCAACTGGCTTTCTCATTTAGGTGCCTAGGGTGTCCCTGCATGGGGGGTCCCTCCTTCAGTGTCCATCCACAGTGTGTACAGATTCCCTTGAGGTCTTCCCAATTTTGGGGTGGAATGATATGCTTGCATTCAGGGCTGAAGGCTGGTCTGAGGTCATTAAGATCTCGTTTTGTATATCTCAAATATACCCGATGGTCTGGAAAGAAACCGGCAGCATCTGTGGCCCCTGGCCCCGGCTGGCCGCGGATGGGCGCAGACGGGCTTGCCTTAGGCGCGCCTCTGGCATGCCAGCGGTGCGCCTGCTGCGCGTCCTTCCCTGCATCCGGTTAAGTAGTCAGCTGGTCTTCAACCACTAGACCGCTGACTACGCCCCCCAACCGGAAGTGCAGGATCGGAAGACGGAGCGTGGCGTGTGCTCTCTACCCTCCACACAAACGGCACGTCAGCAGCGATGGACCAGGGTAGGAGACATAGCCGCGCAGCTACCGACCACCAGTGAAGCACACTGCCCCCACAGGTAAAAGTAAATCGGCAGGATTAAGATCAATATTTAAGATTCCCTTCACAGTTTGTCTGGGTGTTTGGAGGAGTGCATAGCTAATGCATGGATGGGTACTGCCTGAGTGATTGAAGGAGTATATGGGTAATGCCTGGGTGATTCCATGAGTGCAGGGGTAGTGCCTGGGTGATTGGAAGAGTGCACGGGTAGTGCCTAGATGATGGGAAGACTGCATGGGTGGTGCTTGGGTGAATGCATGCATGCAGCAGAAGGGCCTGAGTGCATGTATGAGTGCATGGGTAGTGCCTGAGTGATTGCATGAGTACAGGAGTAGTGTTTGGGTGATTGGAAGAGTGCATCAGTAGTGCCTGGGTTATTGCATGAGTGCATAGGTAGTGCCTGGGTAATTGCATGAGTGCAGGGGTAGTGCATGGGTGATTGCATGAGTGCATAGGTAGTACCTGGGTGATTTTATAAGTGCATGGGTACTGGCTGGGTGATTGGAGGAGTGCATGGGTAATGCCTGGGTGATTGCATGAGTGCACGTGTAATGTCTGGGTGATTGGAGGAGTGCATGGGTAATGCCTGGGTGATTGCATGAGTGCAGGGGTAGTGCCTTTGTGATTGGAGGAGTGCATAGATAGTGCCTGAGTGATTGAAGGAGTGCATGGGTAATGACTGGGTGATTGCATGAGTGCAAGGGTAGTGGCTGGGTGATTGGAGGAGTGCATGGGTAGTGCCTGGGTTATTGCATGAGTGCATGGGTACTGGTTGGGTGATTGGGGGAATTCATGGATAGTGCCTGGGTGATTGGAGGAGTGCAAGGGTAGTGCCTGGGTGATTGGAGTAGTCCAGGACTTGCTTTCTTTTTGGAAACAGTTGAAGACCTGGTTGTTCCAGCAATAACAGTTGATAGCACTTTTCCGTAACACGATTGGTTCTTTCTCTACTTTTTCTCTGTCTTTCCCGGTCTTGTGGTCCGTAGTGCTGGGACACTCTGTGGAGTAGCCGTGCACTTTACAAGTACCCTTTTACATTACATTACATAGATGGTGCCTGAGTGATTGAAGAGGTGCATGGGTAATGCCTGGGTGATTGCATGAGTGCATGGGTAGTTGTTGGGTGATTGGAGGAGTGCATGGGTAGTGCCTGGGTTATTGCAGAGTGCATGGGTACTGGCTGGGTGATTGGAGGAATTGGAGGATTGGAGGAATGCATGGATAGTGCCTGGGTGATTGGAGGAGTACAAGAGTAGTGCCTGGGTGATTGGAGGAGTGCATAGCTAGTGCCTGAGTGATCGAAGGAGTGCATGGGAAATGCCTGGTTGATTGCATGAGTGCATGGGTAGTGGCTGGTTGATTGGAGGAGTGCATGGGTAGTGCCTTGGTTATTGCACGAAAATACAAAAAAGAGTTGAAAAAAAAAAAAAAAGATAAAAATGGTTCTTGTTAGAACCGCCTATTTGGTTAAAAATAGACACATTTCTATGTGTTGTATGGATTGAAGCAAGTGTAATATATGGAGTAGTGCATGGGTAGAGCACGTGTGATTGCATGAGTGCATGTGTGGTGCCTGGGTGATTGGAGAAGTGCATGTGTACTGCCTGACTATTTGCATGAGCGCATGGGTAGTGCCGGGGTGATTGGAGGAGTGCATAGATAGTGCCTGAGTGATTGAAGGAGTGCATGGGTAATGCCTGGGTGATTACATGAGTGCATGGGAAGTTGTTGGGTGATTGGAGGAGTGAAAGGGTAGTGCCTGGGTGATTGGAGTAGTGCATAGGTAACTCCTGGGTGATTGCATGAGTGCACAGGTAATGTCTGGGTGATTGGAGGAGTGCATGGGTAATGCCTGGGTGATTGAAGGAGTGCAGGGTTAATGCGTGGGTGATTGGAGGAGGGGATGCGTACTGCCTGAGTGATTGAAGGAGTGCATGCATGATGCCTGGGTTATTGCATGAGTGCATACAAAGTGCCTGTGTTATTGGAGGAGTGATGAGTGATGCCTGCGTAATTAGAGGAGTGCAGGACTAGTGCCTGGGTGATTGTATGAGTGCATGGGTAGTATCTGGGTGATTGGAGGAGTACATGTGTACTGCTCAATTGATTGCATTAGTGCATGGGTAGTGGCTGAGTGCATTGTGAGGGCATGGGTAGTGCCTGAGTGATTACATGAGTGCATGGGTAGTGGCTGGGTGATTGGAGGAGTGTATGGGTAGTGCCTAGATTATTGCTTGAGTGCATGTGTAGTGCCTGGGTGATTGAAGAAATGCAAGGTTAGTGCCTGGGTTATTGCATGAGTGCATAGGTAGTGCCTGGGTGATTGCATGAGTGCAGGGGTAGTGCCTGAGTTATTGGGAGAGTGCACAGGTAGTGCCTGAGTGATTTTATAAGTGCATGGGTAGTACCTGGGTGATTGGAGGAGTACATGTGTACTGCTCAATTGATTGCATGAGTGCAGGGGTAGTGGCTGAGTGCATGGTGAGGGCATGGGTAGTGCCTGAGTGATTACATGAGTGCAAGGGTAGTGACTGGGTGATTGGAGGAGTGTATGGGTAGTGCCTAGATTATTGCATGAGTGCATGTGTAGTGCCTGGGTGATTGCAGGAGTGCAGGGGTAGTGCCTGGGTGATTGCATGAGTGCATAGGCAGTGTCTGGGTGATTTTATAAGTGTATTGGAGGATTGCATGGGTAATGCCTGGGAGATTACAGGAGTGCAAGGGTAGTGCCTGGGTGATTGGAGGACTGCATAGCTAATGCATGGCTGATTGCATGAGTGTAGGGGTAATGCCTGGGTTATTGGAGGAGTGCATAGGCAGTGCCTGGGTGATTGGAGGAGTGCAAGGGCAGTGCCTGGGTTATTGCTTGAGTGCATAGGAAGTACCTGAGTGATGCATGAGTGCAGGGGTAGTGCCTGGGTGATTGGAGGAGTGCAAGGGTAGTGCCTGGGTTAATTCATGAGTGCCTGGTGATTGCATCAGTGCAGGGGTAGTCTCTGGGTGATTAGAGGAGTGCATAGGTAGTGCTTGGGTTATTTTAAAAGTTCATGGGTACTGCCTGAGTGATTGAAGGAGTGCATGGGTAATGCTTGGGTGATTGCATGAGTGCATGGATAGTGCCTGGGTGATTGGAAGAGTGCATGGATAATGCCTGGGTGCATGGAGGAGTGCATGAGTAGTACCTGAGTGATTGCGGAGTACATAGGTAGTTCCTGTTTAATTTTATAAGTGCATGGGTAGTGGCTAGGTGATTGGAGGAGTGCATGGATACTGGCTGGGTGATTGAAGGACTGCATGGATACTGTCTGCATGATTGGAGGAGTCCAAGGGTAGTTTCTGGGTGATTGGAGGAGTGCATAGCTAATGCATGGATAGGTACTGCCTGAGTAATTGAAGGAGTACATGGGTAATGCCTGGGTGATTCCATGAGTGCAGGGGAAGTGCCTGGGTGATTGGAAGAGTGCACAGGTAGTGCCTAGATGATTGGAAGACTGCATGGGTAGTGCTTGGTTGATTGCATGAGTGCAGCAGGCGTGCCTGAGTGCATGTATGAGTGCATGTGTAGTGCCTGAGTGATTGCATGAGTGCATGAGTTCTGTTTGGGTGATTGTAGGAGTGCATACGTAGTGCCTGAGTGATTGATGGAGTGCATGGGTAATGCCTGGGTGATTGCATGAGTGAAGGGGTACTGTCTGGGTGATTGGAGGAGTGCATGAGTACTGCCTGAGTGATTGAAGGAATGCATGGGAAATGCCTAGGTGATTGCATGAGTGCAGGGATAATGTCTGGGTGATTGGAGGAGTGCATGGGTAATGCCTGGGTGATTGCATGAGTGCAGGGGAAATGTCTGGATGGTTGCGTGAGTTTAGGGGTAGTGCCTGGGTGACTGGAGGAGTGCAAGTGTAGTGCCTGGGTGATTATACAAGTGCATGGGTAGTGGCTGGGTGATTGAAGGAGTGCATGGGTAATGCCTGGGTGATTTCATGAGTGCATGAGTAGTGTCTGGGTGATTGGAGGAGTGCATGGGTAGTGCCTGGGTGATTGTAGAAATGCAAACATAGTGCCTGGGTTATTTCATGAGTGCATAGGTCATGCCTGGGTGAGTGCATGTATGAGTGCAAGGGTAGTGAGTGGGTGATTATATAAGTGCATGGGTAGTTGCTGGGTGATTGAAGGAGTGCATGGGTAACGCCTGGGGGATTGCATGCGTGCAGGGGTAATGTGTGGTTGATTGGAGAAGTGCATAGGTCGTGCCTGGGTGATTGTACCAGTATAACGGTAGTACCTGGGTAAATTGAATGAGTGTGAGAATAGTGCCTGAGTGCATAGATGAGTGCATGGGTAGTGTTTGAAGGAATGGATGAGTGCAGTAATAGTGGCTCTAAACATTATTTCACATTATCATGCATATTACATTATTTCTTCTTACCTTTTTTACTAATGTAGATACAAAACTCAGTGGAACTATTTTACAGTAGTTTTGTTGTAAACTGAATTTAAAATCTTTTCAAACTTTACCATTACCTTCTGTAAAAAAGAAAAAGAAAAACTGTTATTGAATATAATATTATACTTTTAAGAACACAACATAATTTTTGAATTACATAACATTTTCACTTTCCCTTTTTTGCTGTGCTCACTATCTACTGAATTTCACCGTAGATAGTGATTTCAATGTAGTATCATCATACAACAGCGGGAAAAAAACAATCAACGAGATTGTAAAAAAAAAAAAAAAAATCAGCGTTGAGCATTATTTAGAACATGTGTAACTATGTGTTTACCTATCTATAGTTTCTTAATTACATTCTTCAACTACATTAAGTCTTATATTTCTCTCAACTATTCTTTCTAAAATGTACATTCTCATTTACATCTCGTATAATATAAAGAACAAATGTATAAACTACTTGTTTCTAGACACAATTTTCTAAGTGCAATATGAATTAGCAAAAACAATAATACATACGCTAATTGTTTACATCTTCCCAATAGCCCGAATAATGTTTCCAAAACTTTTACATTGAAAATATCCAAAATAAACTCATTAATTCGTGTTCACATCTTCCCAATAGGCCGAATGATGTTTTCAAAACTTTGGCATCAAAAATATCAGATATGAATTTGGTAATTCGTAAGGCAACCTACATTTGAATTCCAAATGGGCATCATTGCAATGTGTCCATCCTTTATTGCACTTTAAATACAGAATATAGTGTCCAGATGTTGTAGTAGGTCCATCATGGAAAATAATAGCCAGTGCTTTAAAAGTTCTTCCTGAAATTGATACTTGACTTGCCACAAAACAATTTATTTTGGTTTCCAATTTTCTTCCATTTGCTCTACAACGTTGTAGCATTAAAATTATATATTTTCCAAATCTTTCTATATATAATGTTGACAACATTTCTGATTTACAATGAGAACATTTCATATCTTGATTAGCTGTTTTTACTAATTTGTTAAAAGACACTGATTTGCAATCTGGTATCGTCAAGTATATGAATCGTTCAGTGTCTATTTCAGTGGTAGAAGAAAATGAACACTCTTCACATTTATGATCCCATCTGTAACTTAGTCCAAATAAATTTTCAATTTCTATTCCTTCATCTTCCAATACTCCAAGCATAAACATAAGAAATTCTTGTGCATCTTGTTGTATATTCAATGTAAATTTCAATGAACCAGTACATATATCCAAAAGATGCCGAATGCCAGAAGCAGTATGGATTTTACTTCTGTCAGTTACCAACTTTTGAAAAATATAATGTAGTAAAGAACAGAATCTTTTTCTCGATTTTCCATAATTTCATGATGAAGATCTTCTAGATAAAAGACAACATTCACAATTACATTAGCATAGCAGTTGATACCTGAACTATTTTCTAACTGGTATCCTACAATATCATCAACAGTGTCCATTTTCATTTTCTTTGCAGCTTCATCATTCTCTTGAATTGTTTTCTTTTTTTAAATCTCAGTAGAATGTTTGTCATATTTCCGTTTTGGACACACTACACGTTTCTCATATACGGGATATTCACCTAAGTTAGGAGCATAAAGTCTTCTTAACCGATTGTACTCTCTTACACAATTTGCATCAGCACTAATCTTTTTCTCATCAAAATCAATCAAATACAAACCAGATAATGTTCTTACTAGAGACAATGCAACGTATTCCATACCCTCTTTAAACACTGTACTTCCAATATTTACCAAAGCACTGTCTACACTTAAACCTTGAGATTTATGAATGGTTACTGCATATGCTAAAGAAAGAGGAAACTGTTTTCTATGAACATACAAGTCTTTTACAAGCAAAAAACGAACAGCACAATGTCCAATCTGTTTTACCTCTTCAATCTGATCAAATTTAATCTTCAAAAATTCAATTCCATCTCTGTTCTGAAAATTTACAAAATCAACAACTTTTCCCATTGCTCCATTTACTAAACCTTCTTCTACATTCAAATTACGCCGTAAAATTACCCGACAGTTTACACATACATATAAAGTCTTTTCTAAACCTGCAGTCTTAGACACCGACTTTTCCAAAGAATCCAATTTTGACTGTAATTTCTCTGAGAGAAGAATAGTAACTCCTTTGTGTTCCATTTTATCAATAGCTTCCATTTTCACTATTGGTTGTTTTTCCAATTTCAAAAGTTCTTGATTGAATGTAGAACACTCTTGCAGGGTAGGCATTAGGCAAACTATAGACTTCTTTTCTCCAATTTTTTTGTACATTATTTCAGGTGCTATGTTTTCATTTGCAAACAAGTTCGTTAAAAGCCAACTTTGTAAAGCTTCTTTACCATGTTTTGTCAAAACACCAATTCTTATATCTTGAAGAATGTTTCCCTAATGTTCATCACTTGCTTGTCGCATAATCTTAATAAGTTCTTAATATTCAAAATGAGACCAAATGTTGACATTTCCAATACTTCCCAAAGATTTCCTAGTGTCTTCATGGACAAGTGTTTTAAAAACAGGTTGCCCTTTTACAGGAGTAAGTTGTAGTAGGTCGCCGAATACAATTACATGTTTTCCTCCAAATAGAACATCATAATCTGTTTTTAAAATCTGTTGCATTCTTAAATGTACAAAGGCAAGCATTAAGTTTGAGACCATGCTCACCTCATCAATGATTAGAAGTTTCATTTTCTTCAGTACTCTTGAAACTTCATAACAAGCTTCTCCAGATAGCTTGTGATATTCCAATTTATTTTCATGTTCAACTGGTAGCATGAGTAATCGATGTAACGTAATCCCTTTAATGTTGTGTGCTGCTAATCCAGTTGGAGCTGTTACAACACAAGATAAATGTGTTTCAGTAGTTTTGTGTAGATAACTGGTCAAAACTTTAATTAAGTAACGTTTTCCTGTTCCCACTTGACCACTGATGTAGATTCGAATAAGTTTAAATGATGTGCATTGGCATTCTTTTTTTCATGCAGGAAACCTTTCTGTATCTGTTGTGTCACTTGTTGATATATTTCTTTTTGTTCAATATTTAGTTCTTCTTCCAAGTTTCCCAACTCAATAATATCCTGTTGTGCTTGTTGCATTGCCGTTTCTACTTCATTCATGGCTATTGCTGCTTCATTTTCAATAATTGGTTGTCCTAGTGGATCTTGACTTAGTGGAGCAGAACTTTGACTATCTTGAGAACTGTCTCTAGCTATTTCAGCTGCAATAGTAGTTTCTTGTTCAATCTCTTCATTTAACATTTGTAGATAAGTAGGGAAAATTGTGCATTGAATGTTATCTTTATATGCATTAAAAGAATCTTCATAGCAGTCAAAATCTCCAAGTAATTCCATTTCACTACGCCAAGGCTTGAAGAGTTGCAGAAGTGCTAAATAGAAAAATTCCCTTTTATCTGGAGTTTCGCAACTGAGTTTTCTGTGGTTAATAAGATTTCCTTTGGCATGTTTTACCAAACATCCATCACATCCAATTACTGCATATTTTTCTTCATTTATATTTTCTGTAACATTTCTCTTAAAGCTGTAATGTTGCAGTACTTCATAGAGACATATGTTTTCCAGATGTGGACTCCTTTTGGGATAGTACGTATCCAACATATTAGTTTTAACAATATCTGTACTTTCTGGTTCATTCAATGCTAAGTATTCAATTTCTTGTAGAGATTTCAATACTCGATTTCGTGTTGCAGCAAGACCTAGACTTACCCAAATGATTCCTCTTGACTTTGAATATAAACTGGCAGAGCTCAACCGATCCGAACATTCATAGGATCCAATCTCTCGATGGGAAAGCATTTTCAAACTAAAGCTGTACAATTTGTTACTAAGACTCTTCTCTTGTGAAATTTCTTCCCACATTTCTTTCAACTCTGTCTTTTCAGATTTGGTTATATATGACGTAACATAGCGAGCAACAGCAATTGAATTATCTGCAACATACTGGATATCCATGTTTGCATTCCACATTGTCAAAATCACTGGATTGTAGTCATTAATATACTTTGAATCTTCAGTTCTTTTTATGTTGTATGTATTCTTCGGAGATTTTCGAGTTATAGTATGCCTTACTGCTGACATAAAACTATTGACTCTTCCTTTTGAAATTATTGGACGTGGGAATCCAAAACGACATTTTGTATAAAATTTTCCCTTTGACTTGTATTTTCGTCGACAATATTTTCCACATCGATGACTTTGAAACCGTAAAACTTGTTGTCTTAAGCTGTTTTCTCCTCCTTTTTTGGAATGGCACAGGTAACATAGTCTTCAATGAAAGACAAAACAGTTTCATCAGAATCGGTTCCAAATTTAGGTGCATTCTTGATCCATAATAGCATGTGTATATGAGGAGCACCTCTGGCTTGGTACTCCTTTCTCCAAAAGAAATCAGTAACTTCTCCAAGAGGTGGATTATTTTTATTGCAGATAAAAGACATCATAGCTTGAAACCTATGATTAAAATATCTGCACACATTTACAGGATCCAAGGAACACAGTTCTCCAGCTGTCTTCAATTCAATGTTTTTACTTTTGAATTTGCTTGTCGTAGAAATTCAAGTAAATCGTCCCATGCGTATTCAGCACAGCTAAGCGTAACAAACCACGTAGGGGTACCTAAGTTTCTTAACATACATTTAAGTTCTCCGTGACAACAATACCAATACTCATTAGTACCACATTGACACGCCATCAAATTAATTAACTGAGATTCTAAATGATCGTCTCTTTGTTGAACTTTGTCCAAGAATTCCTTTGCAGAAACATGTGTAAGATGAACTCCTGTTTTTAATATGTGGTTCACTGCATATGAAAGTCCAGACAAATCACTTTCAAACAGAAGATGAAATATATATGGAATACACTGTCGAAATCTTGGATCTTCTGAGTACAATCTTGTCGAACGGTATTCTGAAGCTGGAATCTGTAGTGGTCGTTCATCATATCGTCCACCTTTTCCAGTGGGGAAGAGCTGTGGAAAACAACGAGCTTCTAAACTTTTTTCCCATACACTCATGGGAGTTCCCTTCGCTTTCTTCATTTGAAATAATTCAATAGTGTTTCCTATCACTTCTTTTGAATGTAGAGGATGTATACTGTAATGTTCATAAATTTCTTCACTCCTGGAGTTGTCCACTTTTTCTATTTGGCCAGTTGAAATTTCTGTTTCATCTTCTAAACATATTTCTTGTTCTTCCACATTTACAGTTTTATAATAAATATTGTTTTGTACAAGATATAATGTAGCCTTTTGAAGTTTGGTGACATCTACTAACTCTTGCCATATTTTCCGACTCTTTGTTGGTACACCATTAACTAGAATAACTACAGGTTCACTTTCCTCTCTCTCTATACCAACAGTTTCAATATTTTTCTTAAAATCTAAAGGTAAATACACAACTCTTCCTTTCAGACCTCTTTGTAAATCTGTTGGAGGCAGCTTACCTGTTTTAGGCTCCATACGAACTATAGCCTGAAATGGGTGCACAGATTGAATAAGAATGGACTCATATGTATTGAAATCTACCAGTTCCGGAGGAATAGCTACCAACTCTAAGTTGTTATGTACAGCTCTAGCTGGCATTTTGTTCTCTTCTAATCTGTTGTAACAATATATACAAATACAGTGATCAGTACCCAACTCAAAATGACCTTCCACCAACAAATAAGCACCAAATTTCTCCCACTTATCATTGTTTTCCTTTTCACTTTTTAATTATAGATCAACATTCCTAGTTTGACTTCTGTAGTGCGTACGTCGACAACAAATACAAACATAGTTTGGTTTTTCACATGAAAGTACCTTAAACTTTGTAATTTCTTCTGCAAACTTCTCAGTAGTAATATCTTCCACCTGTTCTTCAACACCTACACTTATCAAACTCTCACTTTCTCTACACTCCTCTTGTGAACCAAAATAAATGAAACTGTATATCATCAGAAACTTTTTTTACATCCGATACTGAACCATGCAAAAGAGCTGTGTTTATTTCACTTAAAGATAATGCAGGACTTTTTAGGTAGTACAATCTTCTTACCAACTTCCGCATTTCTGAATGATGTACTGCTAACATCCTTAAATGATGAAAAGTACTTTGACACACTTTTCTAGAAAGACAAGCCAGAGACTGACCCTGCAACTTAGTATATTTTCTCACTTTACAAGGATCTACTCCTTGCAACATCTTAATCTTCTGTTTAACACTTTTTTTTGCATAACCTCGTAAGAAAATTCAGAATATATCGATAGATTCATGTCCTATACTACAAATACTACTACAATCCCACTTAAACACTGGAGCTTGTATACTTCTCCCTTGAACTTCTTCAGCTATTACTTCTTCCACATTTCTAGGAACCATCTTTTCTTTTTCAATTGGACAACCATATTTTATTTTACAACAACACCCACTGGTATCAACTGTATGAACTAATGTATTTTGTTGAAAATAGCTTTCTTCATTAAAAAAGGCTCAGTACTAGAAGTGTGCTTCCATTCACCTGAACTTTTTTAGAAAAAGTTACTTCTATTAACCAGTCTTTTTCTTTTTCTTTTCTCCTTCATAAAGTGTATTGTTTTATTTAATGTTTTCATTCTCTTCAATACCACTATAAATAATTTTCCTTTCAATTCAAAAGTTTTTTCTACTACACTTTCAATCTGTTGTTTTTTCTTGTAAGATGCTGATCTTCTTTTATATTTTTTACAATCTTTACAATCTTTCAATACATTTTGTATTACTCTACTTTTATACATTCTCTTCCTAATACTTTTATATTCTTTCATCCTTCTTTCAACATGGATTGTTTTACCATAACCTGATTTTCCATTAATATGTCCTTTTTTCGTTTCTTTCTGATTGGTAGTACAACTTTTCCTTCTCTTTTCCTCATTTTCAAAATTATTACGTTCTTTAAAAGTCTTTTAACAAATTCTTTAGTTCTCTTAACAGAAGTCTTTTTTTTTCAATGTCACATGTTATACTTCATATAATTTCTGCTTTTCTCTCTCCTTTAAATAGTAATGGGTTTTTTCTTGTCTTTTCTTTTGAACTTTTCTTGTCATACTGAATCTTTCTTAATAATAATGGAGAATATCTGAAAAAAAGAAAAGTTTAAAAATGTTCTAAAAATTATTTTATATTATTAAAATAATTATATACAAATATTCTTATCTAAAAATAAAGAAATACTTTCAATTTATAAGGTACAGACATATGCATGTATGGTTTTCTGAATATGGTGAGACTTACAGCTGAGACATGTGATATGTTGCTGCTTTATATTTGGCTAGGCCCAACACCCTGAGCATTACTAGAATTGTGAAGCAGCAGCACAACAGTGAGGTTTAAGATATGTTAAGAGATGGATTAGTTATTATGCTACTTTGTATGAGTCTGTGCAAAGCTACACTTCAAATATACAGCATAATTTTCATTATCTGCTTCAAATGTGAAGTGCAGTCTGTCACGTTTTAAGATCTGCATGGTGTTGTGACTGAGGTATGTGTCTACTTGCACATGTATTCTGATCCGTATTATGCATCTGAAGATGCTAGACGTATAAAACACAAGTATACATCTATTTGGATATTTCTTTTATATATGATGCTGCTAGCAAAAGGTACAGATATATGCATGCATGCTTTCAGGAATATGGTGAGACTTTCAGCTGAGATATGTGATACATTGCTGCTTTAAATTTGGCTAGGCCCAACACCATAAGTAGTCACAGAATTGTGAAGCTCCAGCACAAAAGTGAGGTTTAACACATGTTATGAAACGGATTAGTGATTAGGCTAGTTTGTATGAGTGTGTTGTAAGGTACACTTAAAGTATACCACATAAATGTAGTTGTCTGTTTGAAATATGAAGTGCAGTCTCTCAAGTTTTAACATCTCCATGGTGTTCTGACTGAAGTATATCTCTGTTGACACATGTTTTCTAATATGTTTAATCTATCTGAAGATCCTAGACATGTAAAACAAAGGTATACATCCATTTCTATGCTTCTTTTCTATATGGTATCACTAGCAAAAGGTACAGACACATGCATGCATGCTTTTAAAATGTGAGGAGACTTACAGCAGAGATATGTGAAAGGTTGCTGATTTGCTCTTAGCTATTCTCAATACCAGATTAGTAGTAGAATAGTGAAGCAATAGCAGCAGAAAAGTGATGTTTAAGATAAGTCGGGCGACACATTAGTGATTATGATACTTTGTAAGAGTCTGTGGAAAAGTTCACTTAAAGTATGCCACATAGGGCAAGATGGCGGCCGCAGCGGTGGCCGAATGAGTGGCTTGTAAACGCTCCTCCACTTTTCACCCCTCACTGTACTGTTGGCTGTAACATGCCGGGGATAAACCGTGTGGCAACTACGAGATGTTGTGGCGTTACCTGGAGCTAAGTATATCGACTCCTGCATCGAACTTTGCATCTAGCACCGCGTCTACCAGCTGTAGCGGAGTGCTTCGAACCCAGCGGGTCTTACCTTGGTGGCGATTCTGGTGTGGGCGGACTTCAGTGATTGCGAGGCCTGAGACCAGCTCCGCAATGCCGCCGAAAACGATCGGAAGAGGTGCTAAGACCCGGGGGGCTGTGGCGGCGGCAGGGTCATTAGCGATAACCGCTAGTCCGGCTTCCCCCGCCTCGCAGCATGGGAGGAAAGGAAATCAGCCGCTAAGCCGTGGCGTAGGGGGCGGCGGCTCCGGTCTGCAGCAGGAAGGAAAGGGTTCTTCTCCAGGTAGAACGCGGAGGAATACTGAGGTGGTTGGAATCCAGCGAAACATACCCGGCATGTTTAAAAAGCAAATAGGCAGAGGTAAGGCTTCACCTGAGTTAGAATATAAAACATTTCTCGGGGGAGCGGCAGAAAACTATTCTTGCAACAATGTTTCATTAGTGCCTCCTGAACTGTTACAGCCGTCTGTGTCGGATGGAACTACAGATAGGGGAATGGCTGCTCAGGGTGATGTTGATCATATGAATAAAGAGACTGAGTTAATTGAAGCAGCAGGGGTCAAAAATCACGTAGTGCTTCTCTCTCAGGCTGAATCACAGCAGGCTGGGGATTCAGTAATAAGAAGCATACAGGTGCTGGGGGAACAGGGAATATCGCCCCAGTCTATACCCCACACTTCGCCCCAAACTGTAAAAATGGCCTTGCTGGTGGAAAGTTTGATTCAAGAGAGTGGTGTTTTAAATACTGAATCTGTGGATCCAAACCATCTGGTGGCAGGGATTGATAACGATCCGGATAACATTACCAACCCCCCTTTTGCTAAGGTAATCCACAGAGAACTCGATTCTGGGGACTCAGGTGTAAGGGTGGGCGGCAAATTCCGTTCCGCTCGCGGAACTTGCGAAATTTCGGCATTTCTGCGTTCCGCGCGGAACGCGGAAATGTCGAAACTTCCGCGATCCGCGGCGGAACGGAATTCGGGTGCATGAAGCACTTACAGATTTCAATAAAGCAGGTGCCCGAGTTGAAGCTCAAATTCTGTAACGCATTAATCAGCACAAAAATTCGTGAGCAAGGGCGAGGCTCAGCAGGAGTGCTTTCTGCCCAGATTTACCGCCAAACATTAGCTGTAATCCCTGATGGAGGTCTTTGTATCCTTGATTTTCCCGAGCGCAATCCTCGTGCAGAATTCGTGAGCGTGGTTAAGCAGACGTGCCTTCTCTCCATTTCCAACGTGAAAAGTTAGCTGTAATCCTCGTGTAGTTCCTGTGACCAGGAGGTTCCTTCTCCTCGTCTGCCGCTGATGGGCAGCTTAATCAAAGGACCCCGGTGCTTTCGGGCGGTGGCAAAGTTACAGACACACAGGTCACTGGGGAAAATTCTTCAGGTCCTGTACGCAGCTGTAGTGTAGGAAAGGCACTATACATTTACCCAACGAGGTAGAACTTACTGATTAGCCAGTAGAAAGTACTCCAGCTGAGTAGAGGTATTGCACAAAACGGAGGCATCTTCGTGGATAAATATGCAGGGCAGGTGTGCAGAATTCGTGAGCGTTGTTAAGCAGATGTGCCGTCTCTCCATTTCCAACGTGAAAAGTTAGCTGTAATCCTTGATGGGGGCTGGCACGATGCTCCTGTCACAAAAATTAAACCTCAACAGGAAGCACCCACAGATATAAAGGGCGCAGCAAAATCTCCGCGAGCACGCGAAATTCCGCGTGCTCGCGGAGATTTTTTGCCGTTTCGCAGAATTTTGCGGAACGCAATTCCGCAAATTCTGCCCACCCTTACTCAGGTGGCAAATTTTATTCATTGTCAGACCCCTCGAATTCTTCGGAGAATGAGAATGAGAGTGAGGGGGTGGATTGGGCTGATGATAAAAGTGATGCCAGTAAACACCAGCAGGGTAACGAGGAGGATGATGAGGAGACGGATCTGGAGACATCTATGAGTTTAGGGACAGTACGGAAACTGAGAGATACAGCTGACCCAGTAGTCAATGGGCAAAGTGATATAGGGGGATCACTGGTCTGGGACTACTCATTTTCTCCTCAGCTTGAACTCGAGAAAAATGGCGATGCTCGCAACAAGACTGGAAAAATATGTAGTAGCGGAGCTGCCGGAGGAGAAGAAATTACACTTGATACAATCTATCATATAATCATGGCCCATCGGGAAGAGACAAAGGTGGAAGGATTACGGACTCAAGGGGTGGTGCGCAAGTTACAGAATACAGTGCGACGCGTTGCCAAGACCTGCACGGAGATATCCACGAGAATCGGTGAAGCTGAGGAAAGGATTTCAGCTATGGAAGATGACTTAGTTCAGCAAAAGGCTACAGTGGCATCTCTACAATCTTTAAGAGACGATGTTGATTGGAAGCTTACGGACTTGGAAAATCGTTCCAGAAGAAATAACTTACGTATTTTGGGTATACCAGAGGGTCGAGAGGGTAAAGATGTTAGGAAGTTTGTTATCGATCTGTTTTCTATAGCCTTTCCAGAGCTTAGTCAATGGCATTGGGAATTAGAACTGCAGAGGGTACACAGATTCCCTTTTAATCAACGTAGCAAAGGAGGGGGTGTAAATGAAAAACCTAGGGCAATACTGATCTGTCTCAACAATTTTTTATTGAGGGAAGCACTATATGATTTGGCACGGCCGGATAGGAAGAGAGGAGGCAATGGTTTTGAATTTTTTGTTCGCCTAGATTTCTGTCAGTCCACTGTTAAACTACGGTGGCAATTACGTCAAATGATCCCATTATTTCAGGCAAAAGGCGCACAGGCCTTTCTTCTTAACCCCGCTAAGCTAAAGATAATTCATAAGGAGAAGGCCCATTTTTTTGTATCAGAAATACTGGCAAGGGAATTTTTGGCCACAATCTGATGCTGAATGTTTTTTTTCAGCGGGGATCTTATGGAGTTACTGACTTAGTGGGGTGATTCAAATATTCTTTTAAATGCTTTTGTTCTGTATGTGGGGGGTGTGGAGGAGTGTTGCTGTTCAATCCACTAACCATCACAGAGGACACTTTGTCCTTAAGCCTCATGTGGGTAGGGGTGGGGGGTGGGCAAGGGGGGGTTGGGTTGTGGGGGGAGGGTGGGAAGGTGGGGGGACAGAGAGAAGATAGAGTTTTTTTTGCTTTTTTGGCTGTACACGATAAAGACGGTGCTAAATCTGTTGAAGGCATGTTTGAGAGAGATCATGTTCTGCTGTTAAAATTTGTGGTATTTTTCAAGGGCAAATGGGCATATGGATATACGGGCATGAACGATAATGTACGATTTTTCATGTGTAAATTTGTTTTACGGTTTAGAGGACAATAATGAGCAATAGATTGTCTATCTGTTCATGGAATATCTGTGGCTTAAATGATAAGAAAAAAAGGGGGGTGATGGCTCAGTTGTTACAGGCAATGCATATTGATCTGATCTGTGTTCAAGAAACCCATATAGCCTGGAACAATCGTAATTGGCTGAAAGATTTGGGTCTGGATATATTGAGCTGTACTAAACAGAGTTCTAATACGAGGGGGGTGGCGATATTGATGAAGAGAGGATTGGGGGGTTGCAATCGGCTAAAGGAAGATGCTCTGGGCAGGTGGGTTATTGTAGGGATAAATATCAACGGCTCGCAAGTGACGTTATGCTCTATATATGGATCAAATGTAGATGATCCGGCGGTTCTTCACTATCTTAATATTGAATTAGCAAATTGGCCAGCCCCTCTGATTATTTGTGGGGACCTCAATATTCATCTAGAGGGTAGTTACGATATTAATAGTAATAGGTCTTATAGGGGTAAAAAAATTAAAGTCTTCAAGGCTATCAGGGGGTTAGTCAAGGAGTTTGGCTTGGTCGATGTGTGGCATTCACTCAGACAATTAGATCCTGGAGAAACTTTTTATTCGCCGCCTCATAAGAAACATGTACGTCTCGATTATTTTTTTATATCTGCGGAAAAAGTAAGAGGCTCTAAGATGGAGATTCTACCAAGAGTAATATCAGACCATAACCCAATATCATTAGAAATTGATTTTAGCTCCCGGGCCCCGGCAAAAGCATGGACTTTTGAACGAAAACTCTTATTAGATTCAGATTACTATACACATATGGATGGGTGGATTAGGGATTTTTTTTAATTTGATCGGGGAACCGCTTCAGATTCTGTTGTTTGGGACACATTTAAGGCGGGGGTTCGGGGAGAAACCCTTAGCTATTCTTTAAACAAACAACGTAAAACCCAGGCTGAAATTAAAGGTCAGATGCATCAATTAAGGCTTTTGGAACTGGAATTAATGAGGGAAATTTCTCAGCAGGGTAATCCAGAAAAATTATTATCGGCCATTGCTATCCTTAAAATGCAAATACATCAGCATTTTGCTGTGAAGGTCGCGAATAAATTGGCGATTTTTAGGGACCAAATTTATGAAGCAGGGGGAAATTCAGGTCAGATTTTAGCAAAAAGATTACAGCAGAAGAGTGTGCATAATAAGATCTTACCGATACAGGACCATCTTAGCCAGATACAGGGTTCCCCAGAGGAAATTTTGGCGGTTTTCTGTAAATATTATGGGAGTTTATATACTGAGGAGGGTCAGGGTGACCCAGTGGAAAAAATGTTGGAGTTTAGTTCAGGCATGGTAATCAACAAAGTTACAGCAGATCAGAATGAAGGGCTGGCTGAAGATATTACTTGGGAGGAAGTGGAAGGGGCTGTAATGTCATTAGCGGTCGGAAAAGCTGTAGGTACGGACGGCATTCCTTTAGAATTTTTTTTAACTTTTCGCTTAGTATTAAAGGAAGAGCTTCTGACATTATTTCATGCGGCTCAACAGGGTATAGCACCTGAGTCGTGGCGAAAAACTACTATTATTGTATTCTTAAAAAGGGAAAGCCCAAGTTATGTCCATCTTCGTATAGACCAATATCATTGATTAACGCGGACAGCAAAATCTTCTAAAAATTATTGGCACAGCGGTTGGGAACCGTTATTACCCCTTTGGTTTCTCAGTTTCAGCACGGGTTTATACCCGGCAGGGGCACGGCGGACCATGTAAGACGCGTTATTGCACTTTTGGACTGCGCGCAGGCAACCGGGTCCGGATTAGGGTGATCCTGTTGGACGCCGAAAGGCGTTCGACAGGGTCTCTTGGCAGTATATGTGGGAGGTTATGCACATGAAAGGGTTTTGCCCACAATTCATTCATGCAATTAAGACTTTGTATATAAGCCCGACTGCCTCAATTCGGATCTCTGGGCAAGAATCTGCTGCGGTTACTATTAGTCGGGGTACACGGCAAGGGTGTCCGTGTTCCCTCTCTTTATTTGCCTTATATATTGATTTATTTCTGAATAAAATTAATCAACATACAGATATTATACCAGTTAGGTTTCAGAACATCGAGTATAGGGCATTTGCTTACGCAGATGATATTGTTGTAGTTTCCAGGGACATTGTAACTGCCATGCCCGCAATTACATCTTTAGCGCATCAGTTCGGGGCTTTTTCAGGGTATAAATTGAATGAACAGAAAACACAGGTAGTTTATTCCGGCAAAAATCCCCTGACAAATATATCTATTGTCTCGGAAGAAACATATCTGGGAGTCAAAATTACATCGGTGGTGGATAAGATCCCTGAACTTAAAATTCTTCCAATAATTGAAAAGGCGAATTCAACCCTAGAAAGGTTAGATCATCTTCATTTATCATTACATGGCAGGAATAGTGTGTTGAAGATGTTGATACTTCCAAATTTTTTATATATCTTTAGAACTATTCCATTAGAGTTTTCTGCTTCATGCTTTGTTAAAATAGAAAGAATATGCTCTCGGTTTTTATGGGGATATCGGAAACCGCGAAGGGCATATAGGAAAATGATATTACCAAGACAAGTAGGTGGGTTGGGTATCCCCCATATTATTATGTATTATTGGGCAGCATTGTTGCAATATATACGACCATTGGTGATAGGGGCTAAAGCTGAGATTAAATTGTTTCAGAGGCCTTCCATTTATGAGTTTAGTCTGGGTGAGGAAATGAATGGTTTTTTAGTTAAAGTCATCGAACCCAGTTATTTCAAAAAAACTAAATTTAAGATACTCAAGGCAGCCTACAAAGGCAGGAAACAAATTAAACGGAGTCTTCAGATTGCGAACCTTAATGCTTATACCCCGTTGTTGGCTCCCGGGATATTACCTCCAATTTTTCAAGATTTGGTAACAATTAGGTGGGGCCAAAAGGGCATACATAATTTAGGCGATTTGTTTAGTAAAGACCAACTTTTAACTTTCTCAGATTTACAGGAGATGAATGGTATAGACAAGCAAGATTTTTTAAGTATCTTCAGATACATAGCTTTTTGACTAGTCGGGGCTTAGGCTCGCCGCATCAATTCGGGTTGATCCCCCTTATCGAAAAAATGAAGAAAAAAACACCAATTGGCCAGTTTTATCAGCTACTTTTGGAAACATTCCCGGATGACTTAGATGTACGTAAAATAAAATGGGAACGAATATTTGGTCTAGAAGATTTAAATAGATCAAAGTCTATTAAACTGGCTAACCAAGTTTTAATGACAGGAAGACTACGAAGTCAACATTACATGGCCCTATACGATCTTTATCATACACCCAGTAAGTTGGCTCGATTGGAGTGCATTGTAGGGACCAAGTGTAACCGATGTGGATTTGTGTCGGCTGACTCAAGTCATATGTTTTTTTCCTGCCCAAAACTGGGGGAATTTTTTCAAAGTATAGAGAAGTTTTTGTGTACAATATTTGGGCTTTCTATCAAAACTAGTGCGGAATTGACTATTATTGGTGTAAGTTCGGATAGTGAGGCTAGCACAAGATCTGACGATATAAATACACTCCTATTTATTATCATCGCAGTAGTAAGGGCATGCATTACTAATGAATGGATTAGTCCTGATCCACCCACCTTTATTAATTTTCGCATGAGATTGCTCACTATGTATAACTTTGAATCTTCTATCTATAAGACCAAAGGTTGAAGTAAAAGGATAAAGGGAGCTAAAATCTGGGCGCCTATATCCAGACTGGGCTGTATGAATGAAATTTGAGGTGGGGTAAATAGTTGGAGTTAGTGGGGTTTAGGGGCCTCAACTCCGTATAAAATGTTTAATTAATTTTTGATTGTATTGCTATAGATATTCTACTCTCATAATGTGAAGGTCAAATTGTATTTTCTCATGCAATTCTTTATGTCCGCCTGCCCTTTTATTTGTGTCTAAAGGAGTACTTCGTTTTGTGTATTTTTTTCCCTCCTAAATGGCATAGTATTGATCTCGCAGTAATAATCATGTAATCGGTGAAATCTTATTTTTTTTGGCTCTCAAGTACAGCCTTGGTTACAAAGGAGTATAAAAAAAACTTTAATAAAAATATTTAAAAAAAATAAATAAAGTATGCCACATAAATCTAGATGTGTGTGTTTGAAATATGAAGTGCAGTCTGTCAAGTTTGAAAGCCTTTATAGTCTTGTGACTGAGGTATGTCTCTACTTGCACATACATTTTGATACGTGTCATGCATGTGAAGTTGATAGACATTTAAAACACAGGTATACATCTATTTGTATATTACTTTTATATATGGTGTTCCTAGAAAAAGGTACAGACATATGTATACATGGTTTCAGAAATATGGTGAGACTTACAGCTGAGACATGTGATAGCTGTGTCTGAGTGATTGCATGACTCCATGAGTAGTGCCTGGGTGATTGTATGAGTGCAAGGGTAGTGTCTGGGTAATTGGACAAGAGAATGGATAGTGATTGACTGATTCCAAGAGTGCAAAGGTAGAGCTTGGGTGCATGAATAACTGCATGAATAGTGCCTGAACGCATAGATGAGTGCATGAGTAGTGCCTAGGTGAATGGATGAGTGCAACAGTACTGCCTGGGTGATTGTAAGAGTACAAGGGTACTGCCTGGGTATTTGGAGGAGAGGATGGATAGGGACTGGCTTATTGCATGAGTGCATAGGTAGTGCCTGGGTGATTTTATGAGTGCATGGGTAAATGGAATGAGTGCGGGAGTAGTGACTAAATGCATGGATGAGTGCATGGATAGTGCCTGAGTGATTAAATGAGTGCAGGGGTAGTGCCTGGGTGATTGGAGGAGCACATGGGTAATGCCTGGGTGATTGCATGAGTGCAAGGGTAATGCCTGGGTGACTGGATGAGTGCATGGGTAGTGCCTGGGTGCATGGAGGAGTGTATGGGTAGTGCCTGGGTGATTGAATGAGTGCATGGGTAGCACCTAGGTGATTGCATAAGTGCAGGGGTAGTGCCTGAATAATTGGAGGACTGCATGGGAAGTGCTTGGGTGATTGCATTAGTGCAGGGGTAGTGGCTGAGTGCATGTATGACTGCATGGGTAGTGCCTGAGTGATTGCATCAGTGCATAGGTACTGCCTGGATAATTTGAGGAGTGCATGGGTAGTACCTGGGTGATTTGGGGAATGCATAGGTACTGCGTGGGTGATTGTATGAGTGCACAGTTAGTGCCTGGGTGATTGAGGGAGTGCATACATAGTGCATTGGTGATTGCATGAGTACAGTGGTAGTGCCTGGGTTATTGAAGGACAACATGGGTAGTGCCTGAGTGATTGAATGAGTGCAGGGGTAGTGCCTGGCTAATTGAAAGACTGCATACATAGTGCCTCAGTGCACAGATGACTGCATGGGTAGTGGCTGGGTGATTGGAGACTTACAACTGAGACATGTGATGTGTGTGAGAAGTTGGCCTGGTATATGCTGTCCACTAATTATAGTGGGCACCTTGCACCAGTCCAAACAACCCCACATTGGTGTGCAGCGTGTAGGATTCCAGCTTGCTATTGTTTTACCAGATAATCTCAATTGAATTGATCAACTGAAAACCACTAAGGGTACCTTAGGTACATATAAAAACAAGCTTACTATACAGTAAGTTCTACTGAACTTAGAGTTGTGTGTTAAGGGCCTAGCACACCCTTTCTACAACTCAAGAGAGTTTAGTAGGCCACACTAGAGTAGGTAGTGCATACACCACACCTCACTAGTAATGTCTTCACTACCAGGAACCAGTGGGCTCCTGCCATCTAAATATGACAACCTCCCATTCGTGGAATTGAGAGAGTTGTGCAAGATTAGGAAGTTGAAGAAAGGCAAAAGTGCCAACACCCAACGTCTCCTGGAGATTATTCTGCTAGATGATCTTAGAAGACCCATAGGGTCTGGAAGGGTAGGCAGAGAGGGTGGGGCAGAAGATGAGGAAGGGTCCAAGGATGAAAATTCCCAGGACCTGACCTCTGAAACTGGCCAGGAAGGTGACAATGACCTTGCCCTGGAAAATGCAGCTCCTCCTGCAGATGAGGAGGAGGATCAGAATGACCTCCCCTTTGTCCCCCCAGGAAGAGTTGTGAGTGTGCCCAGAAGGTCTAGATCTCCTTCTCAGGAGTCTAACCACTCTGACACCTCAGTAGGGACCTCTGTTTCCTCTCATAGGAGGGAATCCTCCAGTGAGAGGAAAGAGAGTCTACTCAAGTATGGGGAAGCTCAGTTGAGACTCAGAAGAGAGCAGTTGGCTATAGACAGGGAGTCCCTAGAGCTTCAAAGACAAAGAAGAAAGTTGGGACTAGAGTCCCATGGTGGCAGCAACTTCCCTAGTGGTAGGGAAAGGTCTTATGACTAGGGGTGGGCGGAATTTGCGTAGTCGCGCTACGCAAAGCTCCGCGAAACGGTAAAAAATCTCCGCGACCATGCAAAAGTTCCGCGAACACGCGGAATTGCTTGTTCCGCCCGTTCGAGATGCTTTTTTCCTGTTCGCGAATGCTGTTTGCGTGCTCGGGGAGAAATATCTCGCGAACACGCATTTTGAAAGCGCGAACAAGCAAAAAACTCCGCAAAGCCGCGGATCGCGGAATTTTTGGCAATTCCGCGTTCTCTGCGGAACGCGAAATTACCCAAATTCCGCGAGCGGAACGGAATTTACAGCCCAGGCCTACTTATGACCATAGAAACCTGAGCAAGATTGTCCCTCCCTACCAGAGTGGGGATGACATCCACAAAAGGATTTCTGCACTGGAGAGGGCCTGTAAAGTGCAGAGGGTCCCTCAGGAGCAGTGGGCAGCAATCCTGTGGCTCTCCTTTGCAGACAAAGGTAGAGATAAGCTCCTCTCTGTTAGAGAAGAGGATGCTGATAATTATCCAGTCTTAAAAAGTGCATTGATTGATGGGTTTGGCCTAACAACTGAACAGTACAGGTTAAAGTTCAGAGATACCCAAAAGGCACAGAATCAAGACTGGGTGGACTTTGTTGATTGTTCTACTAAGGCTCTGGAAGGTTGGTTAGTGGGCAGTAAGGTATGTGACTTCAAAGGATTGTACAATCTTATCATGAGGGAGCAGATTCTTAATAACTGTCAAAATCAGCTGTTGCATCAGTACCTGGTGGACTCTGATCTGACCGCTCCCAAGAATTGGGAGAGAAGGCAGACAAATGGGTCAGAACCAGGGTGAGGCAGAAGGTACAGAACCAAGGTGGTGACCCAAAGAAGCAAGATTCTAAGAACTCTGACAAGGGTGGGGGAGAAGGGTAAAGACCAGAAGTCTTCACAAGGCCCCCAAAAATCTTCTTCAGGTGGGGATTCACAGTCTAACAAAGGGAAAGGCCAAAAGAAACCATGGTGCAAAGTCTGTAAGCAAAAGACACACTGGACCAGTGATTGCACCAAGTCCAGAAACTCTATTCCAGCCCCCACCAATGCCCCTAAGGCACCTGTTCCCCCTAGTGCAGTTACAATTGGTGGTGGGAGTACACAAGCCAAGGTTCTAGTAGGGTTGACCCTGGGTAATGAGATGAGCTCTGGCCTAGTCAGAGAACTCACTCAGGCTGTCCTAGTCTGTGATGGAGGCATGGATGTGACCTCCTCTGTGAGTCCCAGTAATCTGGGCAAGTACAGGCAACAGCCATTAATAAATGGAAAAGAGGCTTTGGCATTTAGGGACACAGGAGCAAGTGTCACCATGGTGACACAAGATCTTGTAGATCCTGGGCAGATTATACTTGGTGAAATGTACCAAGTGACCAATGCTAGCAATGTCAGAACAGACCATACTCTGGCAGTTGTTAACTTCTCCTTGGGAGGGGTAACTGGCCTTAAGAAGGTTGTGGTGAGTACAGTCCTACCAGTTGAATGCTTGCTTGGCAATGATCTAGAAACTTCAGCTTGGGCAGAAGTGGAGCTCAGGACCCATGCAGAAATGCTGGGCATCCCTGCAGATGTGTTTGCTGTGACCAGGTCACAAAGCAAAATGTCTAACACTGAACAGGCCTTGGATCCTGGAACAATGGACCAAGCGCCATCCGAGAGGAGTAGTAGGGTAAAGGCAGTGCCTTCCCCCTTGGCTCAGAAGTAAGATCAGTCTCTTCAGGGAGATGATCTCAGTCCTGAGGAAGGAACTGTCCCAGAGTAGCTTGAGCCTGATCAGGTTGAGTTCTTAGGGACAGGGGGTCCTTCCAGGGCAGATCTGAGCCAGGAGCAGCAGAGCTGCCCCTCTCTTGAACCCCTCAGACAGCAAGCTGCTGCTGAGGCTGCTGGGAATTCTAGTGGTCCCCATAAAGTGTATTGGGAAGATGGACTCTTGTACTCAGAGTGTAGAGACCCCAAGCCTGGTGCCACCAGGAGGTTGGTTATACCTCTGAAGTTCAGGGGCTTCCTATTAACCCTAGCCCATGACATTCCTCTAGCAGGTCACCTGGGCCAGAACAAGACTTGGGACAGAATTGTCCCTCACTTTCACTGGCCCCACATGTCTGAAGACACCAAGGAGTTGTGTCGCTGCTGTGTAACGTGCCAGGCCAGTGCCAAGGCAGGTGGCACTACAAAGGCCCCCCTGATACCACTACCTGTGGTGGGGGTTCCCTTTGAAAGGGTGGGGATAGACTTTGTTGGTCCCATGGATCCCCAAACAGCATCTGGGCACAGGTTTATCCTGGTGGTGGTGGACCATGCCACCAGGTACCCAGAGGCTATTCCCCTTAGGACCACTACAGCACCTGTGGTGGCAAGAGCCCTCCTGGGAATTTTCTCAAGAGTGGGCTTCCCTAAGGAGGTTGTATCAGACAGGGGTGCAAACTTTGGGTCTGGATACTTGAAGGCAATGTGGAAGGAGTGTGGAGTGACTTACAAGTTCACCACACCCTATCACCCACAATGCAATGGTTTAGTTGAGAGATTCAACAAAACCTTGAAGGGCATGATTAAAGGGCTCCCAGAGAAGCTTAGGCGAAGATGGGACATACTCTTGCCCTGCCTTTTATTTGCATACAGGGAGGTGCCTCAAAAGGGGGTTGGCTACAGCCCTTTAGAACTTTTGTTTGGTCACGCTGTCAGGGGTCCATTGTGCCTGGTGAAGGAAGGATGGGAGTTACCTCTCAAGCCCCCAAAGCAGGATATAGTGGACTACATACTTGGTCTCCGCTCCAGGATGGCTGAGTACATGAAAAAGGCAACTAAAAACCTTCAGGCTAGCCAGGAACTCCAAAAAGCCTGGCATGACCAAAAGGCTGTACTGACTGTTTACCAGCCAGGGCAGAAGGTGTGGGTGTTGGAGCCAGTGGCCCCAGCAGCTCTCCAAGACAAATGGAGTGGACCCCATACCATTGTTGAGCAGAAGGGTGAGGTTACCTACTTGGTAGACCTAGGAACACCCAGGAGTCCCCACAGGGTTCTCCATGTCAACAGATTGAAGCCATATGTGGACAGGGCAGACATGGGCTTGCTCATGGCTACTGATGAGGGACAGGAGGAAGAGAGTGACCCACTCCCTGACCTGCTCTCACAGAACCCTGATGATGGGTCAGTGGATGGGGTAGCCTTGGCAGGCAGCCTCACTGCCCAGCAGCAAACTGATTGCAGACAGGTGCTCAATCAGTTCAGGCATATGTTCTCTCTGACTCCAAGTCAGACCACCTGGGTGCACTCATGAAGTGGACACTGGGGACAGTCTGCCTATTAAAAATTAGATTTATAGGCAACCTGACCATGTCAGGGACTGTATCAGGACAGAAGTCCAGAAAATGTTGGATTTGGGAGTTATTGAACCCTCAGATAGCCCTTGGGCTAGTCCAGTGGTCCTTGTGCCAAAACCTCACACCAGTGGTGGGAAAAGAGAGATGAGGTTTTGTGTGGACTACAGGGGTCTCAATGCAGTCACTAGGACTGATGCCCATCCAATACCCATGGCAGATGAGCTAATAGACACTGTGGCCTCAGCCAAGTATCTAAGCACATTTGACCTAACAACTGGCTACTGGCAGATCAGAGCGATACCAAAGGGGATGATGGACGGAGCGTTTGAGCTAATCAAACACTCACCCCCAGTCAACTGATCTGGGTTTAATCCATCATCATTCTTTAGCTCACTCCACCACCCCAGTTCAGACATGGCCATATGCAAATCAGTCTGACCCTGTGCCTCATGGGAATAGTCCAGCCCGAACTGCCAAGCCATGTCTTCCCTGGACCGGAAACAAGCATCCTGGGACTGGTTTCTGGCTATTCAGCCATCACCAGCCAAGCTAGCTTGAATCCAGTGCAAAGTGAGCAAGGGACCCACGTCTGGGCATACCCTGCCAAGTTAGGGCGAACAAAGCGATACCAAAGGGGATGATGGACGGAGCGTTTGAGCTAATCAAACACTCACCCCCAGTCAACTGATCTGGGTTTAATCCATCATCATTCTTTAGCTCACTCCACCACCCCAGTTCAGACATGGCCATATGCAAATCAGTCCAGCCCGAACTGCCAAGCCATGTCTTCCCCGGACCGGAAACAAGCATCCTGGGACCGGTTTCTGGCTATTCAGCCGTCATCAGCCAGGCTAGCTTGAATCCAGTGGCAAAGTGAGCAAGGGACCCATGTCTGGGCATACCCTGCCAGCTCCCCAAGACAAATGGAGTGGACCCCATAACATTGTTGAGCAGAAGGGTGAGGTTACCTATTTGGTAGACCTAGGAACACCCAGGAGTCCCCATAGGGTTCTCCATGTCAACAGATTGAAGCCATATGTGGACAGGGCAGACATGGGCTTGCTCATGGCTACTGATGAGGGACAGGAGGAAGAGAGTGACCCACTCCCTGACCTGCTCTCACAGAACCCTGATGATGGGTCAGTGGATGGGGTAGCCTTGGCAGGCAGCCTCACTGCCCAGCAGCAAACTGATTGCAGACAGGTGCTCAATCAGTTCAGGCATATGTTCTCTCTGACTCCAAGTCAGACCACCTGGTGCACTCATGAAGTGGACACTGGGGACAGTCTGCCTATTAAAAATAAGATTTATAGGCAACCTGACCATGTCAGGGACTGTATCAGGTCAGAAGTCCAGAAAATGTTGGATGTGGGAGTTATTGAACCCTCAGATAGCCCTTGGGCTAGTCCAGTGGTCCTTGTGCCAAAACCTCACACCAGTGGTGGGAAAAGAGAGATGAGGTTTTGTGTGGACTACAGGGGTATCAATGCAGTCACTAGGACTGATGCCCATCCAATACCAAGGGCAGATGAGCTAATAGACACTTTGGCCTCAGCCAAGTATCTAAGCACATTTGACCTAACAGCTGCTACTGGCAGATCAGGCTAGCTGATGATGCAAAGCCAAAATCAGCATTCTCAACCCCTAGTTGGCATTATCAATTTGTGGTAATGCCCTTTGGTTTGAAGAATGCCCCTGCCACTTTCCAAAGGTTGGCGAATACAGTTCTCACAGGTCTGGAAGCCTATAGTGCAGCATATCTAGATGATATTGCTGTCTTTAGCTCCACCTGGGAGGATCACCTGGTCCACCTAAGGAATGTTTTGGAGGCCCTGCAAAAGGCAGGCCTCACTATCAAGGCCACCAAGTGCCAGATAGGGCAGAGTCAGGTTGTGTACCTGGGCCACCTTGTAGGTGGAGGCCAGGTTCAACCACTGCAGAGCAAAATCCAGACCATCATGGACTGGGTTGCTCTAACTACCCAGACTCAGGTGAGAGCCTTCTAAGGCCTGACTGGGTACTATAGGAGATTTGTAAAGGGGTATGGATCAATAGTGACACCCCTGAATGACTTAACTTCCAAGAGAATGCCCAAAAAGGTTCAGTGGACAGCTAGCTGTCAAAAGGCATTTGATGACCTGAAGCAGGCCATGTGCACTGCTCCCATTCTACAGAGTCCTGATTACTCCAAGAAGGTCATTGTCCAAACAGATGCATCTGAATTGGGGGTAGGGGCTGTACTGTCACAATTGAATGATGAAGGCCAGGATCAGCCAGTAGCTTTTATTAGCAGACGGCTGACCCCTAGAGAAAACGTTGGTCAGCCATTGAGAGGGAGGCCTTTGCTGTGGTCTGGGCTCTGAAGAAGTTGAGGCCATACTTGTTTGGTACTCACTTCCTTGTTCAAACAGACCATAAGCCCCTCTTATGGCTAAAACAAATGAAGGGTGAAAACCCCAAACTGCTAAGGTGGTCCATTTCCCTACAGGGGATGGACTTTACAGTGGAACATAGACCTGGGAGTAACCATGCCAATGCAGATGGACTCTCTAGGTACTTCCACTTAGAACATGAAGACTCAACTGGTCAAGGTTAGTTTAATGTCACTGCGTTTGGGGGGGTTGTGTAGGAGAGTAGGATCTGCTTCACATGGGTACCCCCACTTTTTGCTGGTGCTTTGAAGTCCTGCACTGGGGGCACATTTGGTGTCCCTGTGCATAGCCCAGTTCAAACCGGTTGCAGGGGCTACCTGCCCCTGCTCTGGCGCGAAACTGGACAAAGGGAATGGGTGTAACCACCCCTCTTCCCTGACCCTCCCATAGGTGGGTCCCCAGAGTATGTACAACCCCCTACCTTAGTATAAGTATGGGACCCCAGTCCTTAGGACTTTAAAGCACCAGAGAGTGCTCCCGCCCAGCCCCAATAACACACTATCCTGTCTGGGGAGGTGGTTACAACTCCCTTCGACAGGAAACCTATTGTCCAGGCCTCCCCTGCCGGAGTTTCAGTCAGCAGCAGGAGGCCAGACCCGTGTCTGTGGCAGCGGCATCCATTTTGTGATGCCAGGGCTCTGTAAAGTTAATACCGGGTAAGCCGGTGTGTACATGTCTCTCCCTCTAGAAGGGTGGAACGCTACCCCCGCCGCCAGGACTGGCGGGGGGGGGGTAGTATTCCAAGGTGATTGACACCAAACACAACATGTTTTGGTGCAGCCAGTCCAAAGTTAGCATTCTACTGCGAGGATATAATGCACTTAAGAGTATATGGTCAGGCTGCACCACAAACAGCATCAGAGGAGTGGCTCTGAACGCTGCAGAGGGGCTCTGCTCATGCAGGGGCACCCTCTCATATAAAAACCAAGCACTCTGCCTTCAGGATTGTTAAGGCCTGCCATAGGAGTGACTTATAGGTTTATATGTGTGTGCAATGGTAATGATATAGGTAGCCTATACCACAGTAAGGGGTGCATGCACCACCTTACCCAGGCTGAAGTAGCAGACCTGTGGTGTCATTTTGGAGGGCCTTCCAGGGGTGGCACAATACATGCTTCAGCCCCTGGTAGGCCTCTGGGGTACCTATGCCCTGGGTACATAGTATACCATATACTAGGGACTTATAAGGGCACTCCAGAATCCAATCAGAGATGTACCTAAGGTACATGGAAACCATTTTAGAGAGGAAGCAGCTAGGCTGGGGTTCTGATTAGCAGGGCCCCAGCCAGACTAAAGTAAAAAAACAGTGAAGCATCAGCAAAAAGTGGGGGTACCCATGTGAGGCAGATCTTACTCTCCTACAATGTGTTGCTGTTTTATATTTGACCAGGCCCAACATCCTGAGTAGTCGCAGAAAACTGAAATCGTAGCACAAAAGTGAGGTTTATGACATGGTGTATACTTTTGTACTACAGCTTCACCATTCTGTAACTACTCAGGGTGTTGGAGCTACTGAAATATAAAGCATCAAACCTTCACATGGGTCTGTTAAAAATATCACCTTATTCCTGAAACATGTATGCATGTGTCTGTACCTTTACTACTACTACCATATATAATAGAAACATACAAATAGAGATATATCTCTATTTTATACGTCTACCATCTTCAGATGCATAATACATATGAGAATACATATGCAAGTAGAGACGTACATCAATCACAGGACCATGCAGACGTTAAAACTTGAGAGGCTACAGTTAACATTTCAAACAGACACCTAGATTTATGTGGCATACTTCAAGTAAAGTTTTACACACACTCTTATAAAGAACCATAATCACTAATTCCTTATCCAACATATCTTAAACATCACTTTTCTGCTCCTGCTGCTTCACAATTCTACTACTACTCAGATGAAGAGCCTAACAAAATACAAAGCAGCAACCCTTCACATATCTCTGTTGTAAGTCTCCCCATATTTCTAAAAGCATGGATGCATCTGTCTGTACCTTTTCCTGAGTGCCATCATATATAAAAGAAATATACAAATAGATATATACCTGTATTTTATACATCTAGCATCTTCAGATGCATAACACATATTAAAATACATCTGCAAGTACAGACATACCTTTAGTCACAAGACCATACAGACCTTAAAACTTAAGAAACAGCACTTCTCATTTCAACAAGAGACCTAAAATCCTGTGATGTATTTCAAGCATACCGTTCTACAGACAAATATAAAGCAGCAACCCATCACATTTCTATGCTTTAAGTCTCACCATCTTCCTGAAAGCATGCATGCATATGTTTGTAGCGCCGCATAAAAGTAGGTATCTATGTAGATATGTCTCTACTGACTCATGTACTCTGAGATGTGTTATCCATCTGAAGATGCTACATGTGTAAAACACAAGTATACATCTATTTGTATGCTTCTTTTATATATGATGCACTAGCAAAAGGTACAGACACATGCATGCATGGTTTTAGGAAGATGGTGAGACTTACAGCAGAGACATGTGAAGGGTTGCTGCTTTGATTTTGGCAATGCTCAATACCTAACTAGTAGTAAAATCGTAAAGAAGCAGCACCAGAAAAGTAATGTTTAAGATATGTTGGGTGAGGAATTAGTAATTATGGTACTTTGTAAGAGTCTCTGGAAAAGTTCACTTGAAGTGCGCTGAATAAATCTAGGTGTCTTTTGAAATATGAAGTGCAGTCACTCAAGTTTTAAAGTCTTCATGATCTTCTGATAGAGGTATTGTAGTAATTTCCCTCTAAGCTTGTTCCACGTGCTCCCTATCCCTATGATGTCATTGCTGTGTCAATGAAATGCTGCTGTTTGAATCCCAGGAGAGGCAGTTCCTGGAAGCTGTGGAGATGAACAGTCAATAAAGTACCTGCTCTTACCCCTACCCTGTGTGGCGTAATCACTACAAATTTGGCGACGAGGATGACTGTTCCTCTCTCCACCTACGTGTGCAGCGATCGTCGTTTGTGTCTCTAGCTATCCCTGAGTCAACCGTGTGGCTACTGTCAAGAGTCATCTAGCAGATGTTCTAACTGAAGTATATCTCTGTTTACACATGTATTCTGATATGTGTTATCCATCTGAAGATGCCAGATGTGTAAAACACAGTTATACATCCATTTTTATACTTCTTTTATATATGGTGTCACTAAAAATGGTACAGACACATGCGTCCATGCTTTTAGAAATATGGGCAGACTTACAGCAGAGACATGTGAAAGGTTGCTGCTTTTCTCTTAGCTATGCTCAATACCTGAGTAGTAGTAGAATAGTGAAGCAGCAGCAGTAGAAACATGATGTTTAAGATAAGTTGGGTGAGAAATTAGTGATTATGGTACTTTGTAAGAGTCTCTGGAAAAGTTCACTTGAAGTATGCCACAGAAATCTAGGTGTGTGTTTGAAATGTGAAGTGTAATCTGTCAAGTTTTAAAGCCTTTATAGTCTTGTGACTGAGGTATGTCTCTACTTGCATATGCATTTTGATACATATCATGCATGTGAAGTTGATAGACATATAAAACACAGGTATACATCTATTTGTATATTACTTTTATATATGAATTTGCTAGCAAAAGGTGCAGACATATGTATACATTGTTTCAGGAATATGGTGAGACCTACAGCTGAGACGTGATGGGTGTGCCCGAGTGATTGCATGACTCCATGGGTAGTGCTTGGGTGATTGTATGAGTGCAAGGGTAGTGGCTGGGTAATTGGAGCAGAGGATGGATAGTGACTGGCTATTTGCATGAGTGCAGAGGCAGAGCTTGAGTGCATGGATAAGTGCATAAATAGTGCCTGAAGGCATACATGAGTGCATGAGTAGTGCCTAGGTGAATGGATGAGTGCAACAGTAGTGACTAGGTGATTGTATGAGTACAAGGGTAGTGCCTGGGTAATAGGAGGAGAGGATGGATAGTGACTGACTGATTGCATGAATGCATAGCTACTGCCTGGATAATTTTATGAGTGCATGGGTAAATGGAATGAGTACAGGAGTAGTGACTGAGTGCATGGATGAGTGCAAGGATAGTGCCTGAGTGATTGCATGAGTGCAGGGGTAATGTCTGGGTGGTTGCATGACTGTAGTGGTAGTGCCTGGGTGATTGGAAAAGTGCATAAGTAGTGCCAGGGTGATTTTTTAAGTGCATGGGTACTGGCTGGATGATTGGAGGAGTGCATGGATAGTGCTTGGATGATTGCAGCAGTGCAAGAGTACTGCCTGGGTTATTCTATGAGTGCATAGCTAGTGCCTGGGTGACTGCAAGAGTGCAAGAGTAATGTCAGGGTGGTTGCATGAGTGTAGTGTTAGTTCCTGGGTGATTGCAGGAGTGCATAAGTAGTGCCTGGGTGATCGCAGGAGTGCAAGGGTAGTGTCTGGGTGATTGGAGCAGTGCAAAGCTAATGCATTGGAGATTCCATGAGTGCAGGGGTAATGCCGGGGGAATTAGAGGAGTTGAGAGGTTATGCCTGGGTAATTGCATGAGTGTAGGGGTAATGTTTAGCTGATTGCATGAGTGTAGATGTAGTGCCTGGGTGATTTTATAAGTGCATGGGTATTGCCTGGGTAATTGTATGAGTACAGGGGTAGTGCCTGGGTGATTGGATGAGTGCAAGGGTAGTGACTGGGTGATTGAATGAGTGCATGGATAGTGCATGGTTGATTGGAGGAGTGCATGGGTAATGCCTAGGTGCATCGAGGAGTGCATCAGTAGTGTCTGTATGATTGCATGAGTGCATAGGTAGTGCCTGGATGATTTTATAAGTGCATGGGTACTGACTGAGTGATTGAAGGACTGCATGGCTAATACCTAGGTGATTGCATGAGTGCAGGAGTAATGTCTGGGTCATTGGAGGAGTGCATGGGTAATGCCTAAGTGATTGCATGAGTGCAGGGGTAATGTGTAGGTAATTGGAGGAGTGCATGGGTAATGCCTAAGTGATTGCATGAGTGCAGGGGTGATATCTGGAGGACTAGAGGAGTGTACAGGTTTTGCCTTGGTAATTGCATAAGTGTATGGGTAATGTCTAGCTGATTGCATGAGTGTAGGGGTAGTGCCTAGGTGATTTTATAAGTGCATAGGTACTGGCTGGGTAGTTGCATGAATACAGGGGTAGTGCCTGGGTGATTGGAAGAGTGCAAGGGTAGTGTCTGGGTGATTGCATGTGTGCAGGGATAATGTGTGAGTGTTTGGAGGAGTGCATGAGTAATGTCTGGGTGATTGCTTGACTGCAGGGGTAATGTCTGAGTGATTGCATGAGTGCAAGGGTAATGTTTGGGGATTAGAGGAATGCATAGGTAATGCCTGGGTAATTACATGAGGGTAGGGGTAATGTCTTGCTGATTGCATGAGTGTAGAGTAGTGCCTGGGTGATTGGAGGAGTGCATAGGTAGTGCCTGGGTGCTTTTATAAGTGAAAGGGTTCTGGCTGGGGGATTGTAGGAGAACAGGGGTAGTACCTGGGTGATTAGAGGAGTGCATAGGTAGTGCCTGAATTATTGAAGGAATGCATGTTTAATGACTAGGTGATTGCATGAGTGCAAGAGTAATGTTTGGATGATTTCATGAGTACAGGGATAATGTCTGGGTGGTTGCATGAGTGTAGTGGTAGTGCCTAGGTGATTGGAGGAGTGCATGGGTAGTGCCTTGGTGTTTGGAGCAGTGTATAGCTAATGCATTGGTGATTCCATGAGTGCAGGTGTAATGTCTGGGGGATTAGAGGAGTACATAGATAATGCCTGGGTAATTGAATGAGTGTAGGGGTAATATCTAGCTGATTGCATGAGTGTAGAGGTAGTGCCTGGGTGATTTTATAAGTGCATGGTGTAGGAGAGTAGGATCTGCTTCACATGGGTACCCCCACTTTTTGCTGATGCTTCACTGTTTTTCGACTTTAGTCTGGCTGGGGCCCTGCTAATCAGAACCCCAGCCTAGCTGCTTCCGCTCTAAAATGGTTTCCCTGTACCTTAGGTACATCTCTGATTGGATTCTGGAGTGCCCTTATAAGTCCCTAGTATATGGTATACTATGTACCCAGGGCATAGGTACCCCAGAGGCCTACCAGGGGCTGAAGAATGTATTATGCCACCCCTGGGAGGCCCTCCAAAATGACACCACAGGTCTGCTACTGCAGCCTGGGTAAGGTGGTGCATGCACCCCTTACTGTGGTATAGGCTACCTATATCACTACCATTGCACACACATATAAACCTATAAGTCAATCCTATGGCAGGCCTTAACAATCCTGAAGGCAGAGTGCTTGGTTTTTATGTGAGAGGGTGCCCCTGCATGAGCAGAGCCCCTCTGCAGCGTTCGGAGCCACTCCTCTGATGCTGTTTGCGTTGCAGCCTGACCATATACTCTTAAGTGCATTATAACCTCGCGTTAAATGCTAACTTTGGAATGGCTGCACGGAAACATGTTGTGTTTGGTGTCAAACATCTTGGAATACTACCCCCAGTTCTGGCGGCGGGGGTAGCATTCCACCCTTCTAGAGGGAGAGACATGTACACACCGGGCTACCCGGTATTAACTTTACAGAGCCCTGGCATCACAAAATGGATGCCGCTGCCACAGACACGGGTCTGGCCTCCTGCTGCTGACCGAAACTCCGGCAGGGGAGGCCTGGACAGTAGGTTTCCTGTCGAAGGGAGGATAGTGTGTATTGGGGCTGGGCGGGAGCACTCTCTGGTGCTTTGAAGTCCTGCACTGGGGGCACATTTGGTGTCCCTGTGCATAGGCCAGTTCAAACCGGTTGCAGGGGCTACCTGCCCCTGCTCTGGCATGAAACTGGACAAAGGGAATGGGTGTAACCACCCCTCTTCCCTGACCCTCCCATAGGTGGGTCCCCAGAGTATGTCCAACCCCCTAACTTAGTATAAGTATGGGACCCCAGTCCTTAGGACTTTAGATATCCCTGGATGAAACTCTGAAGCCGAATCCTGGTCCTTCGACGCTCTACTTCAAGATTAGAGGACTGAAGAATCTCCCTTGGGGTCAAGGAGTGACTCCCCTGCTTGGCAGGCACCTAAGAAGCAATTGTCCTGTCTGCATCGCTGAAGCTCCCGCCGGACGCCGAAGTCTTTGCAACACCAGAGGTTGATTTCCAGACTTCCCCGAGGCTGCCCTGAGATCCCAGCAAAGCTGAGGCACGTAGCTGTTGTGGGTAATGTGGAACCATGACCCCTGGACAACAAGAACTTTTGTAAGTGCATCCTCTTCCTGGCCTCCCACGAAGTTGTGCTTTGGGCTCCTAGTAGCCCCTACCTTCAGCACCAACTGTACCAAAGATCACTGGCCTCCACTCCACGAGTGTCCTGTGAGCCAGCTCCAAGTGCATCCACTTGAGGCTCCTACGCGGTCGCTAGTCCGTTGGCTAGTGTGCCCTCCCGAAGGCAACTCTTCTTCTGCTTGGGCTTTCCTGGTTGCTCCAGACGTGCCCTGACTTACCCTTGCTGGGTGAGTCCCCCAGACCTTGCTGGTCTGCATCAACGTCCTTTCTTTGTTTCCACGTGACTTGCCGTTGCCAAGGCTTGTTGGGACCAATCCAGCCGTCGACACCGCAGCAATCGACATACGTTGTGGGACAGCTAGAATCCAGCTCCTGGTTGTCATCGACGCCTCCTGGACCTCGTGGCTGAAGAGTCAAGACAACCCTCAACCTACCTAAAGCACCCGACATCGGTGGGCATCTGCTCATCGCCCTCCTGGTCACTGGCTAGTGACCCAGACTCTGTCCCCTCTGCTTTCAGATCCTTCAGATCTTCGATCCACTCTTGGATCCACCCGGACACTTTCGACTTGGTCGCCAGCAGCCTGCTGCAGCAGATCGCCATTGAAAACGACGACGAAACCCGACACGAAAAGACACCTATGTACCCGGCTTCCCTTGGAGAGGTAACTCGAGTACTCCGGTGCTCCCGTGGGTATTGACTCTAGAACAGCCTAGTTCTAAAGGGGTTTGCTCCAAGTCCTCTTCTAAGTGTCCTTTCCTTTTAAAAACCTACCTGCGACTTTCCCCATAGGAGTTAATGGTGATTCGTGGCTGTGTTCCCACACTGAACACGTCCCCCATGGGTCCCCTGTGTCACTACCTTGGGTAGTTCCTTGTGGTCCAAGCACTTCTACAGGCTCTAGGCCTTGTGTCTAGCTCAATCGTGGTTCTTATACCACTTTATTGGTATATGGTTTGGTACGCCCCTAGGGCTCAAACGTGTATTTGTGCTATTACTGTTGATATTTGACTTGTAAACTATGTACTTCGAACTCTAGCCTCATAAAGAGACTAGAGGGGTGTGTTTAAGACTAGATACATATATTTTATATATATACCTTGCGTGGTCCTCTTTAATTTGGTCACTCAAGAGATTATAGACTGGTAAAACAAGCTGCTTTACATTCCTTTAAGACTTAGCCTGAAGGCTGCTCTCCATAGCTACCACTAGGATAGCTTTCAATAAAGGTTGTCTTTAACCTATCTCCAATAAGGGGTTGTTTGGACTGGTGCAAGGTGCCCACTATAATTAGTGGACAGCATATACCAGGCCAACTTCTCACAATGGGTACCCCCACTTTTTGCTGATGCTTCACTGTTTTTCGACTTTAGTCTGGCTGGGGCCCTGCTAATCAGAACCCCAGCCTAGCTGCTTCCTCTCTAAAATGGTTTCCCTGTACCTTAGGTACATCTCTGATTGGATTCTGGAGTGCCCTTATAAGTCCCTAGTATATGGTATACTATGTACCCAGGGCATAGGTACCCCAGAGGCCTACCAGGGGCTGAAGCATGTATTGTGCCACCCCTGGAAGGCCCTCCAAAATGACACCACAGGTCTGCTACTGCAGCCTGGGTAAGGTGGTACATGCACCCCTTACTGTGGTATAGGCTACCTATATCACTACCATTGCACACACATATAAACCTATAAGTCACTCCTATGGCAGGCCTTAACAATCCTGAAGGCAGAGTGCTTGGTTTTTATGTGAGAGGGTGCCCCTGCATGAGCAGAGCCCCTCTGCAGCGTTTGGAGCCACTCCTCTGATGCTGTTTGTGGTACAGCCTGACCATCTACTCTTAAGTGCATTATAACCTCGCATTAAATGCTAACTTTGGGATGGCTGCACGGAAACATGTCGTGTTTGGTGTCAAACATCTTGGAATTCTACCCCCCCGGCAGTTCTGGCGGCGGGGGTAGCATTCCACCCTTCTAGAGGGAGAGACATGTACACACCGGGCTACCCGGTATTAACTTTACAGAGCCCTGGCATCACAAAATGGATGCCGCTGCCACAGACACGGGTCTGGCCTCCTGCTGCTGACCGAAACTCCGGCAGGGGAGGCCTGGACAATAGGTTTCCTGTCGAAGGGAGGTGTAATCACCTCCCCAGACAGGATAGTGTGTATTGGGGCTGGGTGGGAGCACTCTCTGGTGCTTTGAAGTCCTGCACTGGGGGCACATTTGGTGTCCCTGTGCATAGGCCAGTTCAAACCGGTTGCAGGGGCTACCTGCCCCTGCTCTGGTGCGAAACTGGACAAAGGGAATGGGTGTAACCACCCCTCTTCCCTGACCCTCCCATAGGTGGGTCCCCAGAGTATGTCCAACCCCCTAACTTAGTATAAGTATGGGACCCCAGTCCTTAGGACTTTAGATATCCCTGGACGAAACTCTGAAGACGAATCCTGGACCTTCGACTCTCTACTTCAAGATTAGAGGACTGAAGAATCTCCCTTGGGGTCAAGTAGTGACTCCCCTGCTTGGCAGTCACCTAAGAAGCAATTGTCCGGTCTGCATCACTGAAGCTCCCGCCGGACGCCAAAGTCTTTGCACCACCAGAGGTAGATTTCCAGACTTCTCCGAGGCTGCCCTGAGATCCCAGTGAAGCTGAGGCACGTAGCTGTTATGTGTGACGTGGAATAATGACCCCTGGATACCGAGAACTTTTGTAAGTGCATCCTCTTCCTGGTCCCCCACAAAGTTGTGCTTTGAGCTCCGAGTAGCCCTCACCTCCAGCACTGACTGCACCGAAGATCACTGGCCTCCACTCCACGAGTGTCCTGTGAGCCAGCTCCACGTGCGTCCACTCGAGGCTCCTTCGCGGTTGCTAGTCCATTGACTAGTGGGCCCTCCCGAAGGCAACTCTTCTTCTGCTTGGGCTTTCCTGGTTGCTCCAGACGTGCCCTGACTTACCCTTGCTGGGTGAGTCCCCCAGACCTTGCTGGTCTACATCAACATCCTTTCTTTGTTTCCACGTGACTTGCCATTGCCAAGGCTTGTTGGGTCCAATCCGGTCTCCGACACCGCAGCAAATGACAGACGTCATGGTACAGCTAGAATCCAGCTCCTGGTCATCGTCGACGCCTCCTGAACCTCGTGGCTGAAGAGTCAAGACGACTGTCAACCTACCTGAAGCACCCGACATTGGTGGGCATCCGCTCATCGCCTTCCTGGTCACTGGCTAGTGACCCAGACTCTGTCCCCTCTGCTTTCAGGTCCTTCAGATCTTCGATCCACTCTCAGATCCACCCGGACACTTTCGACTTGGTCGCCAGCAGCCTGCTGCAGCAGATCGCCATTGAAAACGACGACGAAACCAGACACCAAAAGACACCTATGCACCCGGCTTCCCTGGGTGAGGTAACTCGAGTACTCCGGTGCTCCCGTGGGTATTGACTCTAGAACGGCATAGTTCTAAAGGGGTTTGCTCCAAGTCCTCTTCTAAGTGTCCTTTCCTTTTAAAAACCTAACCGCGACTTTCCCCATAGAAGTTAACGGTGATTTGCGGCTGTGTTCCAACACTGCACGTGTCCCCCGTGGGTCCCCTGTGTCACTACCTTGGGTGGTTCCTTGTGGTCCAAGCAATTCTACAGGCTCTAGGCCTTGTGTCTAGCTCAGTTGTGGTTCTTATACCACTTTATTGGTATATGGTTTGGTACGCCCCTAGGGTTCAAACGTGTATTTGTGCTATTACTGTTGATATTTGACTTGTAAACTATGTACTTCGAACTCTAGCCTCATAAATAGACTAGAGGGGTGTGTTTAAGACTAAATACATATATTTAATATACATACCTGGTGTGGTCCTCTTTCATTTGGTCACTCAAGAGATTATAGACTGGTAAATCAAGCTGCTTTACATTCCTTCAAGACTTAGCCTGAAGGCTGCTCTCCATAACTACCACTAGGATAGCTTTCAATAAAGGTTGTCTTTAACCTATCTCCAATAAGGGGTTGTTTGGACTGGTGCAAGGTGCCCACTATAATTAGTGGACAGCATATACCAGGCCAACTTCTCACACATGGGTATTGCCTGGGTAATTGTATGAGTACTGGGGTAGTGCCTGGGTTATTGGAGTTGTGCAAGGGTAGTGCCTGGGTGATTGAAGAAGTACATGGAAAGTGCATGGCTGATTGAAGGAGTGCATGAGCAATGCCTAGGTGCATCGAGGAGTCCATCAGTGGTGCCTGTAAGATTGCATGAGTGCATAGGTAGTGCTTGGATGATTTTATAAGTGCATGGGTACTGCCTGAGTGATTGAAGGACTGCATGGGTAATACCTAGGTGATTGCATGAGTGCAGGGGTAATGTCTGGGTCATTGGAGGAGTGCATGGGTAATGCCCAAGTGATTGCCTGAGTGCAGGGGTAATGTGTAGGTAATTGGAGGAGTGCATAAGTGATGTCTGGCTGATTGCATGAGTGCAGGAGTAATGTCTAGGCGGTTGCATGACTGTAGTGGTAGTGCCTGGGTGATTGGAAACATGCATAAGTAGTGCCAGGGTTATTTTTTAAATGCATTGGGTACTGGCTGGATGATTGGAGGAGTGCATGGATAGTGCTTGAATGATTGTAGCAGTGCAAGAGTACTGCCTGGGTTATTCTATGAGTGCATAGCTAATGCCTGGGTGATTGCAAGAGTGCAAGAGTAATGTCTGGGTTGTTGCATGAGTGTAGTGGTAGTTCCTGGGTTGTTGCAGGAGTACATAAGTAGTGCCTGGGTGATTGCAGGAGTGCAAGGGTAGTGCCTGGGGGATTGTAGCAGTGCATAGCTAATGCATTGGAGATTCCATGAGTGCAGGGGTAATGTCTGGGGGATTAGAGGAGTACAGAGGTTATCCCTGGGTAATTGCATGAGTGTAAGGGCAATGTTTAGCTGATTTCCTGAGTGTAGAGGTAGTGCCTGGGTGATTTTATAAGTGCATGGGTATTTCCGGGGTAATTTTATGAGTACATGGGTAGTGCCTGGGTGATTGGATGAGTGCAAGGGTAGTGACTGGGTGATTGAATGAGTGCATGGATAGTGCGTGGCTGATTGGAGGAGTGCATGGGTAATGCCTAGGTGCATCGAGGAGTGCATCAGTAGTGTCTGTGTGATTGAATGAGTGCATAGGTAGTGCCGGGATTATTTTATAAGTGCATCTGTACTGGCTGAGTGATTGAAGGGCTGCATGGGTGATACCTAGGTCATTGCATGAGTGCAGGGGTAATGTCTGGGTCATTGGAGGAGTGCATGGGTAATGCCTAAGTTATTGTATGAGTGCAGGGGTAATGTCTGGGGGATTAGAGCAGTGCATAGGTAATGCCTGGGTAATTGCATGAGTGTAGGGGTAATTTCTAGCTGATTGCATGAGTGTAGGGGTGTTGCCTGGGTGATTTTATAAGTGCATAGGTACTGGCTGGGTAGTTGCATGAGTACAGGGGTAGTACCTGGGTGATTGGAAGAGTGCAAGGGTAGTGCCTGGGTGATGGAAGGAGTGCTTGGGTAATGCCTGGGTGATTGCATGAGTGCAGGGATAATGTGTGAGTGTTTGGAGGAGTGCATGAGTAATGTCTGGGTGATTGCTTGACTGCAGGGGTAATGTCTGAGTGATTGCATCAGTGCCAGGGTAATGTCTGGGGATTAGAGGAATGCATAGGTAATGCCTGGGTAATTGCATGAGTGTAGGGGTAATGTCTTGCTGATTGCATGAGTGTAGGGCAGGGCACGAGTCGGGGTACCACGTGGGTGGACGGCGTCCCCCCACTTATTTCACCGGGTGGACGCCGTCCCCCCTGCCCAAAAGCTGGACTTTCAATGATGGCATTACTTGCCCGCACGGCTGCCCCGTCGATCTCCCAAGTACAGGGCTGGCTGTCAATCTTGTGTAGCGCGTGAATGCGCTACCTATCAAAATTCTGCTTTGCCCTTTGAACCTGCCCCCATCGCCTTGTAACCTTGCCGGGCGCCTACCTGGTTAAGTGCCAGAAACCACCCACTGTACGAGTAAAGGAGCCACGGAGGGGAATCTAGCGCTGCGCCCAGAGTGGGTTTATTCACAGAGCTTTTTACAGAAGTGCCACTGACTGCTGGAAATTCAGGTTTAAGTTACACCCAAGTTGTAATTAACAAACACCTACTCAAAGAGAAAAGCAGTGTGAACTGGGCCGAGGCAGGTCCTATCTATTGGCAAAGAGCGCCGTCACTTCTTTTCTAAACTGAGTAAACCTTCCCAATACGAAAACCTGCTCCAGGTGAAAAATCTTTTTGTTCCAATTATTGACTTGTAAAAATACAGTTTGGGACTGGCGGCTGTTTGCATGTTAGCATCACATTCATCAAGGGTGTCCTATAATGTACTACAGGACACGTTCCATTACCCAGCTCACTGAGCGGAACGTTCACTGTTGACAAATGCGTAGTTGGGAATGTTATGTGCAAACCCTTCAATGCCAGAGGTCGGTAAATGGAGGAACATAAAATAGGCGGCAATGCTTGGAAACGGGGTTTAATGCCCACTATTGTAAGTGGTGTGACCGCTGGTCCTTAAGAATTGCAGTACAGCGCCAACTTCAGTAGGGGTGAGAGAAACACAGAATCGCTCTCAAAAACACACAGAGAATGACGCTACATTCCACAGTGGGTTAACGTGGCCCCCCAAGTGTAGCGGGACTCCCTGTAATAAGAGGGGACTGCCGTTCGTGACATCACTTCCTGTCATGAGGTCACTTCCTGTGGTGATGTCACTTCCTGTGACAACACCTAACTTGGAGAGCCCCCCCACTTCTTTTTTTAGGACTTGTGCCCTGGTGTAGGGGTAGTGCCGGGGTGATTGGAGGAGTGCATAGGTAGTGCCTGGGTGATTTTATAAGTGCAAGGGTTCTGGCTGGGTGATTGGAGGAGTACAGGGGTAGTGCCTGGGTGATTAGAGGAATGCATAGGTAGTGCCAGGGTTATTTTATAAGTGCATGTGTACTGCCTGAGTGATTGAAGGAGTGCATTTTTAATGACTAGGTGATTGCATGAGTGCAGGGGTAATGTCTGGGTAATTGGAGGAGTGCATGGGTAATGCCTAAGTGATTGCATGAGTGCAGGGGTAATATCTGGAGGACTAGAGGAGTGCACATGTTTTGCCTGGGTAATTGCATGAGTGTATGGGTAATGTCTAGCTGATTGCATGAGTGTAGGGGTAGTGCTTAGGTGATTTTATAAGTGCATAGGTACTGGCTGGGTAGTTGCATGAGTACAGGGGTAGTGCCTGGTTGATTGGAAGAGTGCAAGGGTAGTGCCTGGGTGATTGCATGTGTGCAGGGATAATGTGTGAGTGTTTGGAGGAGTGCATGAGTAATGTCTGGGTGATTGCTTGACTGCAGGGGTAATGTCTGAGTGATTGCATGAGTGCAAGGGTAATGTTTGGGGATTAGAGGAATGCATAGGTAATGCCTGGGTAATTACATGAGTGTAGGGGTAATGTCTTGCTGATTGCATGAGTGTAGGGGTAGTGCCTGGGTGATTGGAGGAGTGCATAGGTAGTGCCTGGGTGCTTTTATAAGTGAAAGGGTTCTGGCTGGGTGATTGGAGGAGTACAGGGGTAGTGCCAGGGTAATTAGAGGAGTGCATAGGTAGTGCCTGAGTGATTGAAGGAATGCATGTTTAATGACTAGGTGATTGCATGAGTGCAAGAGTAATGTTTGGATGATTTCATGAGTACAGGGATAATGTGTAGGTAATTGGAGGAGTGCATAAGTGATGTCTGACTGATTGCATGAGTGCAGGAGTAATGTCTAAGTGGTTGCATGACTGTAGTGGTAGTGCCTGGGTGATTGGAAACGTGCATAAGTAGTGCCAGGGTGATTTTTTAAGTGCATTGGGTACTGGCTGGATGATTGGAGGAGTGCATGGATAGTGCTTGGATGATTGCAGCAGTGCAAGAGTACTGCCTGGGTTATTCTAGGAGTGCATAACTAGTGCCTGGGTGATTGCAAGAGTGCAAGAGTAATGTCTGGGTGGTTGCATGAGTGTAGTGGTAGTTCCTGGGTGATTGCAGGAGTACATAAGTAGCGCCTGGGTGATTGCAGGAGTGCAAGGGTAGTGCCTGGGTGATTAGAGCAGTGCATAGCTAATGCATTGGAGATTCCATGAGTGCAGGGGTAATGTCAGGGGAATTAGAGGAGTACAGAGGTTATGCCTGGGTAATTGCATGAGTGTAGGGGTAATGTTTAGCTGATTGCATGAGTGTAGAGGTAGTGCCTGGTTGATTTTAGAAGTGCATGGGTATTGCCTGGGTAATTGTATGAGTACAGGGGTAGTGCCTGGGTGATTGGATGAGTGCAAGGGTAGTGACTGGGTGATTGAATGAGTGCATGGATAGTGCATGGCTGATTGAAGGAGTGCATGGGTAATGCCTAGGTGCATTGAGGAGTGTATCAGTAGTGTCTGTATGATTGCATGAGTGCATAGGTAGTGCCTGGATGATTTTATAAGTGCATGGGTACTGACTTAGTGATTGAAGGACTGCATGGGTAATACCTAGGTGATTGCATGAGTGCAGGGGTAATGTCTGGGTCATTGGAGGAGTGCATGGGTAATGCCTAAGTGATTGCATGAGTGCAGGGGTAATGTGTAGGTAATTGGAGGAGCGCATAGGTAATGCCTAAGTAATTGCATGAGTGCAGGGGTAATATCTGGAGGACTAGAGAAGTGCACAGGTTTTGCCAGGGTAATTGCATGAGTGTATGGGTAATGTCTAGCTGATTGCATGAGTGTAAGGGCAGTGCCTAGGTGATTTTATAAGTGCATAGGTACTGGCTGGGTAGTTGCCTGAGTACAGGGGTAGTGCGTGGGTGATTGGAAGAGTGCAAGGGTAGTGCCTGGGTGATTGCATGTGTGCAGGGATAATGTGTGAGTGTTTGGAGGAGTGCATGAGTAATGTCTGGTTGATTGCTTGACTGCAGGGGTAATGTCTGAGTGATTGCAGGAGTGCAAGGGTAATGTCTGGGGATTAGAGGAATGCATAGGTAATGCCTGGGTAATTACATGAGTGTAGGGGTAATGTCTTGCTGATTGCATGCGTGTAGGGGTAGTGCCTGGGTGATTGGAGGAGTGCATAGGTAGTGCCTGGGTGATTTTATAAGTGAAAGGGTTCTGGCTGGGTGATTGGGGGAGTACAGGGGTAGTGCCTGGGTGATTAGAGGAGTGCATAGGTAGTGCCTGAGTGATTGAAGGAATGCATGTTTAATGACTAGGTGAATGCATGAGTGCAAGAGTAATGTTTGGATTATTTCATGAGTATAGGGATAATGTCTTGGTGGTTGCATGAGTGTAGTGGGAGTGCCTAGGTGATTGGAGGAGTGCATGGGTTGTGCCTTGGTGATTGGAGCAGTGCATAGCTACTGCATTGGTGATTCCATGAGTGCAGGTGTAATGTCTGGGGGATTAGAGGAGTACATAGATAATGCCTGGGTAATTGCATGAGTGTATGGGTAATATCTAGCTGATTTCATGAGTGTAGAGGAAGTGCCTGGGTGATTTTATAAGTGCATGGGTATTGCCTGGGTAATTGTATGAGTACAGGGGTAGTGCCTGGGTTATTGGAGGAGTACAAGGGTAGTGCCAGGGTGATTGAAGAAGTACATGGAAAGTGCATGGCTGATTGAAGGAGTGCATGGGCAATGCCTAGGTGCATCGAGGAGTCCATCAGTGGTGCCTGTAAGATTGCATGAGTGCATAGGCAGTGCTTGGATGATTTTATAAGTGCATGAGTACTGCCTGAGTTATTGAAGGACTGCATGGGTAATACCTAGGTGATTGCATGAGTGCAGGGGTAATGTCTTGGTCATTGGAGGAGTGCATGTGTAATGCCCAAGTGATTGCCTGAGTGCAGGATGAAGGTCTAGGTGGTTGCATGACTGTAGTGGTAGTGCCTGGGTGATTGGAAACGTGCATTAGTAGTGCCAGGGTGATTTTTTAAATGCATTGGGTACTGGCTGGATGATTGGAGGAGTGTATGGATAGTGCTTGGATGATTGTAGCAGTGCAAGTGTACTGCCTGGGTTATTCTATGAGTGCATAGCTCGTGCCTGGGTGATTGCAAGAGTGCAAGAGTAATGTCTGGGTGGTTGCATGAGTGTAGTGGTAGTTCATGGGTTGTTGCAGGAGTACATAAGTAGTGCCTGGGTGATTGCAGGAGTGCAAGGGTAGTGCCTGGGTGATTGGAGCAGTGCATAGCTAATGCATTGGAGATTCCACGAGTGCAGGGGTAATGTCTGGGGGATTAGAGGAGTACAGAGGTTGTGCCTGAGTAATTGCATGAGTGTAAGGATAATGTTTAGCTGATTGCATGAGTGTAGAGGTAGTGCCTGGGTGATTTTATAACTGCTTGGGTATTGCCTGTGTAATTGTATGAGTACAGGGGTAGTGCCTTGGTGATTGGATGAGTGCAAGGGTAGTGACTGGGTGATTGAATGAGTGCATGGATAGTGCGTGGCTGATTGGAGGAGTGCATGGGTAATGCCTAGGTGCATCGAGGAGTGCATCAGTAGTGTCTGTGTGATTGCATGAGTGCATAGGTAGTGCCTGGATGATTTTATAAGTGCATGGGTACTGTCTGAGTGATTGAAGGACTGCATGGGTAATACCTAGGTGATTGCATGAGTGCAGAGGTAATGTCTGGGTCATTGGAGGAGTGCATGGGCAATGCCTAAGTGATTGCATAAGTGCAGGGGTAATGTCTGGGGGATTAGAGGAGTGCATAGGTAATGCCTGGTAATTGCATGAGTGTAGGGGTAATTTCTAGCTGCTTGCATGAGTGTAGGGGTATTGCCAGGGTGATTTTATAAGTGCATAGGTACTGGCTGGGTAGTTGCATGAGTACAGGGGTAGTGCCTGGGTGATTGGAAGAGTGCAAGGGTAGTGCCTGGGTGATGGAAGGAGTGCTTGAGTAATGCCTGGGTGATTGCTTGACTGCAGGGATAATGTCTGAGTGATTGCATGAGTGCAAGGGTAATGTCTGGGGATTAGGGTAATGCATAGGTAATGCCTGGGTAATTGCATGAGTGTAGGGGTAATGTCTTGCTGATTGCATGAGTGTAAGGGTAGTGCCGGGGTGATTGGATGAGTGCATAGGTAGTGCCTGGGTGATTTTATAAGTGCAAGGGTTCTGGCTGGGTAATTGGAGGAGTACAGGCGTAGTGCCTGGGTGATTAGAGGAATGCATAGGTAGTGCCGGGGTTATTTTATAAGTGCATGTGTACTGCCTGGGTGATTGAAGGAGTGCATTTTTAATGACTAGGTGATTGCATGAGTGCAGGGGTAATGTATGGGTAATTGGAGGAGTGCATGGGTAATGCCTAAGTAATTGCATTAGTGCAGGGGTAATATCTGGAGGACTAGAGGAGTGCACAGGTTTTGCCTGGGTAATTGCATGAGTGTATGGGTAATGTCTAGCTGATTGCATGAGTATAGGGGTAGTGCCTAGGTGATTTTATAAGTGCATAGGTACTGGCTGGGAAGTTGCATGAGTACAGGGGCAGTGCTTGGGTGATTGGAAGAGTGCAAGGGTAGTGCCTGGGTGATTGCATGTGTGCAGGGGTAATGACTGAGTGATTGCATGAGTGCAAGGGTAATGTCTTGGGATTAGAGGAATGCATAGGTAATACCTGGGTAATTACATGAGTGTAGGGGTAATGTCTTGCTGATTGCATGAGTGTAAGGGTAGTGCCTTGGTGATTGGAGGAGTGCATAGGTAGTGCCTGGATGATTTTATAAGTGAAAGGGTTCTGGCTGGGTGATTGGAGGAGTACAGGGGTAGTGCCTGCGTGATTAGAGGAGTGCATAGGTAGTGCCTGAGTGATTGAAGGAATGCATGTTTAATGACTAGGTGATTGCATGAGTGCAAGAGTAATGTTTGGATGATTTCATGAGTACAGGGATAATGTCTGGGTGGTTGCATGAGTGTAGTGGTAGTGTCTAGGTGATTGGTGCAGTGCATAGCTAATGCATTGGTGATTCCATGAGTGCAGGGGTAATGTCTGGGGGATTAGAGGAGTACATAGATAATGCCTGGGTAATTGCATGAGTGTAGGGGTAATTTCTAGCTGATTGCATGAGTGTAGGGGTATTGCCTGGGTGATTTTATAAGTGCATAGGTACTGGCTGGGTAGTTGCATGAGTACAGGGGTAGTGCCTGGGTGATTGGAAGAGTGCAAGGGTAGTGCCTGGGTGATGGAAGAAGTGCTTGGGTAATGCCTGGGTGATTGCATGAGTGCAGGGATAATGTGTGAGTGTTTGGAGGAGTGCATGAGTAATGTCTGGGTGATTGCTTGAGTGCAGGGGTAATGTCTGAGTGATTGCATGAGTGCAAGGGTAATGTCTGGGTATTAGAGGAATGCACAGGTAATGCCTGGGTAATTGCATGAGTGTAGGGGTAATGTCTTGCTGATTGCATGAGTGTAGGTGTAGTGCCGGGGTGATTGGAGGAGTGCATAGGTAGTGCCTGGGTAATTTTATAAGTGCAAGGGTTCTGGCTAGGTGATTGGAGGAGTACAGGGGTAGTGCCTGGGTGATTAGAGGAATGCATACGTAGTGCTGGGGTTATTTTATAAGTGCATGTGTACTGCCTGAGTGATTGAAGGAGTGCATTTTTAATGACTACGTGATTGCATGAGTGCAGGGGTAATGTATGGGTAATTGGAGGAGTGCATGAGTAATGTCTGGGTGATTGCATGAGTGCAGGGGTAATGTCCAGATGGTTTCATGAGTGTAGTGATAGTGCCTGGATGATTGGAATAGCGCATAGGTAGTGTCTGGGTGATTTTATAAGTGCATGGTACTGGCTGAGTGATTAGAGGCGGGCATAGATACTGCCTGGGTGATTGAAAGAGTGCAAGGGTAGTGTCTGGGTGATTGCATGAGTGCAGGGGTAATGTTTGGGGGATTGGAGAAGTGTATGGATAATACCTGGGTCATTGCAAGAGTGTACGGGTAATGCCTAGCTGATTGCATGAGTGTACAGGTAGTGCCTGGGTGATTGGAGGAGTACATAGGTATTGTCTTGGTGATATTATAAGTGTATGGGCACTGGCTAGGTGATTTGAGAAGTGCATGGGTACTGCCTGAGTGATTGAAGGACTGCATGGGTAATACCAAGGTGATTGCATGAGTGCAGGGGTAATGTCTGGGTCATTGGAGGAGTGTATGGGTAATGCCCAAGTGATTGCCTGAGTGCAGGGGTAATGTGTAGGTAATTGGAGGAGTGCATAAGTGATGTCTGGCTGGAGGAGTGCATAAGTGATGTCGGGCTGATTGCATGAGTGCAGGAGTGATGTCTAGGTGGTTGCACCGCACTGGCCGAGACCCCGCGCATCCCCAGAACCAGAGCAGGCGGAATATCCTTCTCTCACATTGCAGCCAAGACCAGGAATGAGCTACCGGCAGACATCAGATGCACCCCCTCCCTGAACACCTGCAGAAAGACCCTCAAGACCTGGCTCTTCGGCTAAACAGATCTGCAGACCCCCCCCCCCTCAGCGCCCTGAGACCCTCAGGGGTGAGTAGCGCGCTTACAATTCCCTGATTGATTGATTGATTGCATGACTGTAGTGGTAGTGCCTGGGTGATTGGAAACATGCATAAGTAGTGCCAGGGTGATTTTTTAAGTGCATTGGGTACTGGCAGGATGATTGGAGGAGTGCATGGATAGTGCTTGGATGATTGCAGCAGTGCAAGAGTACTGCCTGGGTTATTCTATGAGTACATAGCTAGTGCCTGGGTGATTGCAAGAGCACAAGAGTAATGTCTGGGTGGTTGCATGAGTGTAGTGGTAGTTCCTGGTTGGTTGCAGGAGTACATAAGTAGTGCCTGGGGGATTGCAGGAGTGCAAGGGTAGTGCCTGGGTGATTGGAGCAGTGCATAGCTAATGCATTGGAGATTCCATGAGTGCAGGGGTAATGTCTGGGGGATTAGAGGAGTACAGAGGTTATGCCTGGGTAATTGCATGCGTGTAAGGGTAATGTTTAGCTGATTGCATGAGTGTAGAGGTAGTGCCTGGGTGATTTTATAAGTGCATGGGTATTGCCTGGGTAATTGTATGAGTACAGGGGTAGTGCCTTGGTGATTGGATGAGTGCAAGGGTAGTGACTGGGTGATTGAATGAGTGCATGGATAGTGCGTGGCTGATTGGAGGAGTGCATGAGTAATGCCTAGGTGCATCGAGGAGTGCACCAGTAGTGTCTTTGTGATTGCATGAGTGCATAGGTAGTGCCTGGATGATTTTATAAGTGCATGGGTACTGGCTGAGTGATTGAAGGACTGCATGGGTAATACCTAGGTGATTGCATGAGTGCAGGGGTAATGTCTGGGTCATTGGAGGAGTGCATGGGTAATGCCTAAGCGATTGCATGAGTGCAGGGGTAATGTCTGGGGGATTAGAGGAGTGCATAGGTAATGCCTGGGTAATTGCATGAGTGTAGGGTTAATTTCTAGCTGATTGCATGAGTGTAGGGGTATTGCCTGGGTGATTTTATAAGTGCACAGGTACTGGCTGGGTAGTTGCATGAGTACAGGGGTAGTGCCTGGGTGATTGGAAGAGTGCAACGGTAGTGCCTGGGTGATGGAAGGAGTGCTTGGGTAATGCCTGGGTTATTGCATAAGTGCAGGGATAATGTGTGAGTGTTTGGAGGAGTGCATGAGTAATGTATGGCTGATTGCTTGACTGCAGGGGTAATGTCTGAGTGATTGCATGAGTGCAAGGGTAATGTCTGGGGATTAGTGGAATGCATAGGTAATTGCATTAGTGTAGGGGTAATGTCTTGCTGATTGCATGAATTTAGGGGTAGTTCCGGGCTGATTGGAGGTGTGCATAGGTAGTGCCTGGGTGATTTTATAAGTGCAAGGGTTCTGGCTGGGTGATTGGAGGAGTACAGGGGTAGTGCCTGGGTGATTAGAGGAATGCATAGGTAGTGCCGGGGTTATTTTATAAGTGCATGTGTACTGCCTGAGTGATTGAAGGAGTGCATTTTTAATGACTAGGTGATTGCATGAGTGCAGGGGTAATGTCTGGGTAATTGGAGGAGTGCATGAGTAATGTCTGGGTGATTGTGTGAGTGCAGGGGTAATGTCCAGATGGTTTCATGACTGTAGTGGTAGTGCCTGGATGATTGGAATAGTGCATAGGTAGTGTCTGGGTGATTTTATAAGTGCATGGTATTGGCTGAGTGATTAGAGGAGTGCATAGATATTGCCTGGGTGATTGAAAGAGTGCAAGGGTAGTGTCTGGGTGATTGCATGAGTGCAGGGGTAATGTTTGGGGGATTGGAGAAGTGTATAGATAATACCTGGGTGATTGCAAGAGTGTACGGGTAATGTCTAGCTGATTGCATGAGTGTACAGGTAGTGCCTGGGTGATTGGAGGAGTACATAGGTAGTGTCTGGGTGATATTATAAGTGTATGGGCACTGGTTAGGTGATTGGAGAAGTGCATGGGTACTGCCTGAGTGATTGAAGGACTGCATGAGTAATACCAAGAAGATTGCATGAGTGCAAGGGTAATGTCTGGGTCATTGGAGGAGTGCATGGGTAATGCCCAAGTGATTGCCTGAGTGCAGGGGTAATGTGTAGGTAATTGGAGGAGTGCATAAGTGATGTCTGGCTGATTGCATGAGTGCAGGAGTAATGTCTAGGTGGTTGCATGAATGTAGTGGTAGTGCATGGGTGATTGGAAACGTGCATAAGTAGTGCCAGGGTGATTTTTTAAGTGCATTGAGTACTGGCTGGATGATTGGAGGAGTGCATGGATAGTGCTTGGATGATTGCAGCAGTGCAAGAGTACTGCCTGGGTTATTCTATGAGTGCATAGATAGTGCCTGGGTGATTGCAAGAGTGCAAGAGTAATGCCTGGGTGGTTGCATGAGTGTAATGGTAGTTCCTGGGTAGTTGCAGGAGTACATAAGTAGTGCCTGGGTGATTGCAGGAGTGCAAGGGTAGTGCCTGGGTGATTGGAGCAGTGCATAGCTAATGCATTGGAGATTCCATGAGTGCAGGGGTAATGTCTGGGGGATTAGAGGAGTACAGAGGTTATGCCTGGGTAATTGCATGAGCGTAAGGGTAATGTTTAGCTGATTGCATGAGTGTAGAGGTAGTGCCTGGGTGATTTTATAAATGCATGGGTATTGCCTGTGTAATTGTATGAGTACAGGGGTAGTGCCTTGGTGATTGGATAAGTGCAAGGGTAGTGACTGGGTGATTGAATGAGTGCATGTATAGTGCGTGGCTGATTGGAGGAGTGCATGGGTAATGCCTAGGTGCATCGAGGAGTACATCAGTAGTGTCTGTGTGATTGCATGAGTGCATAGGTAGTGCCTGGATGATTTTATAAGTGCATGGGTACTGGCTGAGTGATTGAAGGACTGCATGGGTAATACCTAGGTGATTGCATGAATGCAGGGTTAATGTCTGGGTCATTGGAGGAGTGCATGGGTAATGCTTAAGTGATTGCATGAGTGCAGGGGTAATGTCTGGGGGATTAGAGGAGTGCATAGGTAATGCCTGGGTAATTGCATGAGTGTAGGGGTAATGTCTTGCTGATTGCATGAGTGTAGGGGTATTGCCGGGGTGATTGAAGGAGTGCATAGGTAGTGCCTGGGTGATTTTATAAGTGCAAGTGTTCTGGCTGGGTGATTGGAGGAGTACAGGGGTAGTGCCTGGGTAATTAGAGGAATGCATAGGTAGTGCTGGAGTGATTGAAGGAGTGCATTTTTAATGACTAGGTGATTGCATGACTGCAGGAGTAATGTCTGGGTAATTGGAGGAGTGCATGAGTAATGTCTGGGTGATTGCATGACTGCAGGGGTAATGTTCAGATGGTTTCATGAGTGTAATGGTAGTGCCTGGATGATTGAAATAGCGCATAGGTAGTGTCTGGGTGATTTTATAAGTGCATGGTACTGGCTGAGTGATTAGAGGAGTGCATAGATACTGCCTGGGTGATTTGAAGAGTGCAAGGGTAGTGTCTGGGTGATTGCATGAGTGCAGGGGTAATGTTTGGGGGATTGGAGAAGTGTATAGATAATACCTGGGTGATTGCAAGAGTGTACGGGTAATGTCTAGCTGATTGCATGAGTATACAGGTAGTGCCTGGGTGATTGGAGGAGTACATAGGGTAGTGTCTGGGTGATATTATAAGTGTTTGGGCACTGGCTAGGTGATTGGAGAAGTGCATGGATAGTGCCTGTGTGATTGCAGGAGTGTGGGAATAGTGCCTAACTGTATAGATGAGTGCATGGGTAGTGTTTGAAAAAATGGATGAGTGCAGTAAAAGCGACTGTAATCATTAGTTCACATTATCATGCTTATTACATTATTTCATCTTACCTTTTTTACTAAAGAAGATACAAAACTCAGTGGAACTATTTTACAGTAGTTTTGTTGTAAACTGAAATTACAATCTTGTCAAACTTTGCCATTACCTTCTGTAAAAAAGAAGAAAAACTGTTATTGCATATAATATTATAGTTTTAAGAACACAACATATTTTAAAATTACATTACATATTCAGTTTCCCTTTTTTGCTGTTCTCAGATTCTACTGAATTTCACCATACACAGTGATTTCAATGTAGATCATGATATAACAGCGGGGAAAAAAATACAATCAATAAGATTGTAAAAAAAAAACAAATCTGCGTTGAAAGTATTTACAACAAATGCAACTATGTGTTTACCTATCTACAGTTAGTAAATTACATTCTTCAACTACATTAAATCTTTTACTTCTCTCAAGTACATTTTGTAAAATATACACTGTCATTTACATTGTGTATAATATAAAGATCAAATATATAAACTACTTCTTTCAAACACAATTTTGCAAATGCAATAAGAATTAGCACAAACAATAATCCAAACAGTAATTGTTCAGATCTTCCCAATAGGCCGAATAATGTTTCCAAATCCATTTGCATTGAAAATATCCAAAATAAACTCGTTAATTTGTGTTCACATCTTTCCAATAGGCCAAATGATGTTTTAAAAACTTTGGCCTCAAAAATATCAGATATGAATTTGGTAATTCGTAAGGCAACCTACATTTGAATTCCAAATGGGCATCATTGCAATGTGTCCATCCTTTATTGCACTTTAAATACACAGTATAGTGCCCAGATGTTGTAGTAGATCCATCATGGAAAATAATAGCCACTGCTTTAAAAGTTCTTACTGAAATTGATACTTGACTTGCCACAAAATGTTTAATTTTGCTTTCCAATTTTCTTCCATCTGCTCTACAACATTGTAGCATTAAAATTACATATTTTCCAAATCTTTCTATATATAATGTTCACAACATTTCTGATTTACAATGAGAGCATTTCATATCTTGATTAGCTGTTTTTACTAATTTGTAAAAAGACACTGATTTGCAATCTGGTATCGTCAAGTATATGAATCGTTCAGTGACTATTTCAGTGGTAGAAGAAAATGAACACTCTTCACATTTATGATCCCATCTGTAACTTAGTCCAAATACATTTTTAATTTCTATACCTTCATCTTTCAATTCTGCAAGCATAAACATAAGAAATTCTTGTGCATCTTGTTGTACATTCAATGTGAATTTCAATGATCCAGTACATACATCCAAAAGATGCCAAATGCCAGAAGCAGTATGGATTTTAGTTCTATCAGTTACCAACTTTTACAAAATATAATTTAGTAAAGAACAGAATCTTTTTTGTCGATTTTCCATAATTTCATGATGAAGATCTTCTAGATAAAACACAGCATTCACAATTACATTAGCATAGCAGTTGATACCTGAACTATTTTCTAACTGGTTTCCTGCAATATCCTCAACTGTGTCCATTTTCATTTTCTTTGCAGTTTCATCATTCTCTTGAATTGTTTTCTTTTTTTGAATCTTAGAGGAATATTTGTCATATTTCCATTTTGGACACACTATACGTTTCTCATATACAGGATATTCACCTAAGTTAGGAGCCTAAAGTCTTCTTAAACCGATTGTACTCTCTTACACAATTTACATCGGCACTAATGTTTTTCTCATCAAAATCAATCAAATACAAACCAGATAATGTTCTTACTCGAGACAATGCAACGTGTGCCTTCTTTAAACACTGTACTTCCAATATTTACCAAAGCACTGTCTTCACTTAAACCTTGAGATTTATGAATGGTTACAGCATATGCTAAAGAAAGAGGAAACTGTTTTTCTACAAACATACAAGTCTTTTACAAGCAAAAAACAAACCCTACAACGTCCAATCTGTTTTACCTCTTCAATCTGATCAAATTTATTCTTCAAAAATTCAATTCCATCTCTGTTCTGAAAATTTACAAAATTAACAACTTTTACCATTGCTCCATTTACTAAACCTTCTTCTACATTCAAATTACGCCGTAAAATTACCCGACAGTTCACATATACATATAAAGTCTTTTCTAAACCTGCAGTCTTAGGGGCCCATTACGATACCCGGCGTAAAAAATCCGCCAGGCATGGAAGCGGCAAAAATCCGCCCGCACACACCGTCTGAACACCGACCACGCCATTACGATTACACAAACCGAAAACCGCCATCGGCGGAAAATCACACAAAATACCGCCCGCCAACGTCCGAGTCGGAGTCAAACCGCCCGCCACGGACGGAAACACGCACGACAACACAAAACCGCCCGCCCTCACGGCCGACACACCGCACGTGAAATTACGATCGCACCGCCATGAGCGCGGAAAAACCACAAATATACCGCCCGCCAGCGCAAACAACGCCGATGAGAATCGACACGGCAGAAGCCATGGCGCCCACGTACCTGCACAGAAACCATCCGCTCACAAAACCAATAGCACACAACATGGCCAACAAGTCCACACAGCAAGGCACGCACAAATACACAAGCACAGTACACATCCCGAAAACACCCCCCGGACAAACAAAAAATACAAAGGCCAGAACCCCAGACACAACACACCTGAAAACAACAGACCATGAGGACACACCCACATAGGTGAGTACAAAAGCAGCACTCCCACAGACCACAACCCCTTGCTACATTGCAAACCAGAGAGGAGAGGAGAGGACACAGTGACACAGCAAGGACAGCAGCACACCACAGAAACGCACACATCACAACCACCACCACCACCACCACCACCACCAAACACCTGCACCACAAACCCCTGCACATTACACAACACACACCGCACCAGCACCACAAACACCATGGCACCACAAAGAATGCCCAAGTACACGCCCATTGAGCTGACGGTCATGGTCGACTGAGATCATCAAGGTGTACCCACAAATCTATGGGAACATGGTCCAGCACACACCACTAGCCACCAGAAACAGAATGTGGAACCGGTTCGTAGACCAGGTCAATGCAGTCGGGACCCTGCCCAGGAACAGAGGAGAAATAAACAAACGTTGGAATGACGTAAAGAGCCTGGTCAAGAAGAAGGAGGGCAAAAACAGAGAGCTGGCTGCCGTCACTGGCGGAGGGAATCCCGCGCTCTTCAAGACCTTCAAAGCGTGGGAGGAGAAGGTGCGAGTCATAATACATCCGGAGATCCTCGCCGGATTAGCAGGGGGAGTGGAGGCTGGTAGGCACAAACAAATGTATACCAGCACACCGCTATGTACTCACATGCACTACCACCATGCCACAGCTCCCAGGGACAAACACCCCCATGTCCAGCACACAATACACAACACATCACACACACATGCAACAGACACCACCACACACAGCCCAAACCGAACAACTGTAACATACGTGAGGACATGTGTAACTCAGCCAGCCACGTAACCACCAACAGGTCCCCAAATATGCCAGAAGCGCCACAACGAGCACCCACCACACCCATGTGTCCGCCACAGCTGCACTAACCGACAAGTAACAGGTAAGTGGCAGGAACACAAAGTGCAGTGGGTGGGACGGTGGACAGCCCAAGTACAACACACACCAGGCCCCTAGTCCCACAGCACAGCAAGGAGGAGCATCCCCCACACCCCACAGCCACGTGTCAGCCACCGCAGTGCACAACGACAGCCGAAAGGCAGACATCACGGTCCACAGCAATCGGTGTCAGTGGGTGTCCAGCCACCCCCACGACCCACAACACCCCCCCACCCCCACAGACCTGCAACATGGAGCACCCCCGCTTAGAGCCATGTGGCATCCAGTACAGTGCACGCACGAACAACTTGCAGGTGGGAAACTGGACAGGGCTGGATTACTGGAGGCATGAGGACCATAACACGACCAACACATGGGACATGTCACGTAGCAGACGAACACGCAGCACCGCCCACCGTCACGAACAAGTGAACAATGTGCACACGGACATGAACAACAGACTCACACCCCACATGACCCATCACAGACATAGCAACACCCAAGGAGCCACGTCTGCATGCACAAGCCACACTGAATATAGTACCACACGGCAGCCACTGTGCAACTCATCACACACAACCGAAACACCATTGAAGTCCTGTCCATGTAGCCCCCACTGCCTGTCAACCACACACCACACAACTACGCCTATGTAAGACAAACAACACTAGACGCAACAGAGCGGAACAACATAAATGCACACGAACACCACTGAACCCATCAAACACACAGACACACCATGCACATACAACATACCATCCATCCCATCCGTCAGCCCCAGTCTCATGAAAGGCATGTCATCCGCACAGCTGCCACACATACAGCAGTCACGCTAAGATACATGCCCATGACCAACCATGTTCCAGAAGTCAATGAAGCGCACGACACACTGTGAGCAACAACACACAACATGGGCCACACCCCCCGAGCACTGCAGTGATGCACATGGCACAGGGCAGCACGCACACCAAGGAGATGGGACAACTGCAATACGTTGGCTGGCACACAACCATCACTCACTCATAACGATGCGTCCAATGCCATGTCCAGTAATCACAACAGACAGCAAATATGCAGGCCATGTCAAGCATGCACACACCTCAAACCATGCACTGTCATGCTGCCACAACACATGTCACGTTCGGCACCCATGGCTCACAGCATGTACCCCAAAAGCATATTCCCTCCCAAATGCGAATCTGGTGCATGGCCCCCATGTTGCCATATGCGTTCCTAAGCGTCCCATTTGAACCCCAAAAGCATATCCCTCCCAAATGCGAATCTGGGGCATGGCCCCCATGTTGCCATATGCGTTCCTAAGCGTTCCATTTGAACCCCAAAAGCATATCCCCTCCCAAATGCGAATCTGGGGCATGGCCCCCATGTTGCCATATGCGTTCCTAAGCGTCCCATCTGAACACCAAAAGCAAAGTACAAACCAGACCCAGGATGGGCCAGGAGCCCGCATACACCAGAGTCACAATAAGTAGGGGCACAGCAACACACCCATCGGCATGGCCAATCCGTCCCATGCCACATGTGCACAGCACACAGTCCCATTGCCAAGCACACACAACTACAGATGCTACAGCCACACACACGCCTCCGGGAAACCCATGTACGAGATTGCACGAACTGTTAATGTCAGACGACAAATACATACTTCGCCAGGTGCAACACAATAACAGATCTCATTCTCTCCACAGGTGACGAACTGCTGGATGCTGGGGATGGAGCCAGCAGCCAGCACAGCCAGCCTACAAGCCCCCAACGAGGACACACGGATCTGGAGGATCTGTCCTCCTCTTCGGACACGGACCACCAAGCAGGCCCATCTGGTGTGGCAGGGCCCAGCCGCTCCCCAGGACCCCTCCTACCCACCAACCCATCATCCAGGGCTGCTGAACATTCCCAGCCCCCTGCTGCCACTGTCGTTGCGGCCACACCCACGGTCATTGTGGCCACTACCACTGCCGCAACCGCCACCATCGCCGCACCGACCACCGCCGCCGCCACCACCACCACGTCTTCGCTGGCACCAGCCCCAGCGCAGGTGGTGGCCCGGCCAACTGGATCCACCCTGGGAGCCACAGCGAGGACCGTGGTGAGCAATGTGGCTAGTGGGCAGGCCGGTGGCAGCAGGACTGGTAGGAGGAGCAGGGTCAGGGAAACGCCAGCCTCCCCTGGGAGCCATGCCCTGCCTCAAATGGGCCAGAGTCCTTGGGGCCTATGAAGAGGCCCAAGGACAATGGGTCCGGTCTGCTTCAGACACGAGTGAGGTGCTGGGGGTGCTGAGGTCCATGGACGCCCGTATGGGCCAACTCGAGGACCTCATGGGCCAGCTGGTGGTGGCGGTGAGGTCACAGCCAGGGACAGCAGCTCCCCTCCGCCACCACCTGCCGGGGCGCAGGGTGGAGCAGCAGTGTCCAGTTCCCCTGCGTCCACAGCCAGTGAGCACACCTCAACCACCAGCATGTCGCAAGCAGGCACCCCCTCGCAAACGTGGAAGGGGCCGTCCGAAGTGGAAACAGATCTCCCGGGAGGACTTTGCACGCAACAAACGCAAGTGAGGCAGCCAGCCAGCCTTCCGCCAGCCTTCCTTGACCAGCCACTGCATTGACTTGGACTACGATCCCACTCCACACAGCCATCTGGATGGCATGTGTGTGTTGGACTATGGACATAGAACCAGTGGGTACACCCTGAGCATCACGCAGCCATGACCGACAGCTCATTGTCACTGCACGCACCACTTTTGTCATCACCTTACACACAATCACATGTCACAGTTTGTAATAAATGCACCTTTTACACTAACTGCTGTTTGTGCCCTGTGTTTTATTTGTACGGAATACAACGGCCACCTTGGGCGGAAAGGCACCTGATGCGTGGCATGGCAATTGAATCCGGAGGGACTCTGTAGGGACCTAGGGGTGGGAGACAGAACAGGAGCACATTCAATTAGTGTGTCACACACCCATCACACAGTACATGTCAACAACTACAAGCAATGTACACACATCGCACAGAGCAATAGGGCACAATGCCACAGCCACCAACAGTGGCATACTACCCTGGCCATGGAGCGTTGACACACAGCACGCAGTGAACAAACGGCCACCCTGACACAGCACACACACACCTGCACAGATACAGCCACATCAGCCGTCGTACATGGACACTCACCGTCAAGTGAAGTAGCGGGCGATGAGCTGCTGCCGCACATTACCAGCTTCCTCCTCTCCGCTGTCCTCCTCACTCGAGCTGTCCTGGTCTGCGGGCTGGGGCCCTGGTTGATCTCCGTCATCCACGATGAGGGGGATCTGCTTCCGAATGGCCAGATTGTGCAGCATGCAGCACGCCACCACTATCCGGCACACCTTCTGTGGGAGTACGCCAGCGCACCCTCGGTGCGGTCCAGGCACCTGAACCTGGACTTGAGGAGGCCAAAGGTACGCTCGACCACACGTCTGGTCCTCCCATGTGCCTCATTGTAGCGATCGTCTGCTGGGGTGCGAGGATTCCTCAATGGACTGAGCAGCCATGCCCCATTCGGGTACGCAGAGTCACCTGGGTGTGAGGGACACAGAGAACCGTTGCAATTCCAACTGGACAGGGGACAGCATCGCACAACCAGCACGCTACACCACTCCACATACTCACCGACAATACAGGCACGATCCTGTTGCATATTGGACATCAGTCGTGGCAAGATGCTGTTGCGCATTATGTGTGCGCCATGGGCCGAGCCTGGGAACTTTGCACACACGTGGGTGATCACCATGTCCGCAAGGCACACCACTTGCACATTCAGGGAGTGCGTGTGCTTCCTGTTGCGGTACAGGTGCTCAGTGGCCTGTGGTGGAACAAGGCCGACATGTGTGCAGTCAATGGCTCCAACGACGTGTGGGATTCTGCCAAGGGCATAGAATGCACCCTTCACTGCCGCCAATTCACGAGCCCTGGGGAAGCGGATGTACCTGTTTCGGCACAGCATCATGGCTGCCAGTACATCCCTCAGCACCTTGCTGAACATGGGCTGGGACATCCCTCCTCCAATGCCCACTGTGTGCTGGAATGACCCAGTGGCGAAGAAATGCATGGCGGCCATCACCTTAGCCGTGGGGGTGACAGCAGTCGGATACACCCTGCGGGGACGGAGATGGGGTTCTAACATGGCACACAGTCAATGCAGGGTTGGCCTGTCTAGCCGAAACTTCCTAATAACCTCTGTATCGTCCATGTCCGCCAGCAATTGGTATGGGCGGTCAATGTTCGGTCTCCGCCTAGGGACAATGGCAGAGGACACATGTCAAAGCAACACGACACATAGCAATTTCGCATACACATCACTGACATGACTGAGCAAGCACATGAGCCACAGCCCAGCTGTCAAGCTGGGACGGCACGGCCACAATACACTTACACAGGTCTCCCAACAATGGCAATGGCTAGTGATACAAACCACTGCCATGTGCATGCACATGGGGATCTAGGCCCCAATGACTTGCGGGGCGTGCTGATGGGGACTGACTGCATATCCGTCAAGCGGCAACGCCACGGCAACATGAATGTCTGCTGAGCATGGAACTGCTTCCGCGGCTGGATGAGTATGGCACACGACGACGACGATGTGGGCACAGGCTGAGCGGCCAAAACAAGTGGGACCTGTGGCACGAGGGGATATGAGACAGTAGTAGGTGTCAGCACTGCACCCTATGTACAGCACTGTACGGATCACACCTCCCGAAACATTGACAGGTGTCCACATTGACAGCCCCATGCCAAGACGGCTGTGTGCTTGCAGTCACACGTCACAGGTGAGAGGTTACATTGCACGTGCCAGGTGGCAGACGTACATAGTGGGAGCTGGCATGTGTGTGCATGTGTCTCCTGTTCAGGATCCACCAGATGGGCGCTGACTCTGTACTGACCATTGGACACAGCATGTTCCGTGGAAGGCTTGTGTGTGTGGGATGGTGGCACTGGATGTGCCTCCGTTGGGTGGGGGGCCATGCACAGGGCGGGTACGTCGATGATTGCGCATTGTTGGTCACGGTGGGTGCACCAACTAAGATGTGTTGCCCTGTGTTCAATTCCTATGTCCGCATGATGATGGACTGTAGATGTGGGCAGACTACACATTGGTCGATGTGCTGTCTATATGCATGTGCCTTCACACCAGGCACAGCTGCCCCTGCACATGTGACCCCTGCTGGACTCGCTGCTGGGTCTGTGGAGCTGATGCACCTTCTGCGCGTGGGGCGGACAGCTCTCCTCACTTCCCTCATTGCGCATGTCATGACTTTGCCGCAGGTGACATGGATCATGGAGGGCCCACATGTACGCGTGGGTAGGCTACACATGATTGTACACTGGTCGCCACCCCAGTCAGTGTTTCGAATGGCAAGGTTGTCGTGCTGGTGGTATGTTCGATGTGGCGGATGGGCGGGCCTAGGTGCGGGCTTACATTCCGGACATGGGGGTAGTTGGATTGGCGACTAGTTGCAGTACACACGGGACACGTCTCTTCCTTTCCACATCTGGGTCATCCCTTGTACTAACTGACAGTGATACAGTCATCTTCGCCCCAGCCCTCATGTCCTCCCCTCGCTCCCCCAATATGCATGCTCACCTGCGAGGCTAGCGCTTGCACAGGCAGCCCCAAGCTCGCACCAGAGAGGGCAAGGAGTGTATGTGTGGGTCCAGTTGCACGAGTGGGCTGTCTCAGGGTATGATGTGTTGCGGGACGCCGTCCACCTGCGTGGTGCCCCAAATGGAGACCCGGCCTGCATGGACTATGCATCACAGTCTCGCCTTCCGGATCCGCCACCTGCGACACCCAGTGGCTGTGGCTGCCCTTGCGGCCAGGCCGCGTCCGTCTGTGGCTGATGGCCCACACATTCACTCTTTGGCCTCTCTGGGGAGGGCTCGGGGGTAGTGGCGCACGCGCTTGCACTTAGTCGCAATGGCATGTGGCGTGGTTGGTATGATGGGCAATGGATGGGATGGTGCGAGCCACCTCCCGTGACGTCAGTGCTGCTCATGCTGTGGTGCGTCCCCCTACACTTCCATTTGACTTGTGCCATGCTAGACGTTGAGGTTCTATTGCCTGCGTGATATGACCAGGAGGAGCGCGAGGAGACCTCTCACACACCATGCTCCACTGCCATCCCGTGCCCTGTATCGCCTGTGCGGATTGACTATGTTGGGGTTACACCTGGTCGACTGGGGCTGTGTGTGCCTTGTCAAGGGGCATGGCGGGCGCACAACAGGATCCAGCTTGTCCACAGAGGGTGGGCTGAGGTGCGCCTGGTACCGCTTTGTACGTGTGCCCGGCTGCTGTGCACACACGTGTTCACTCCCCCCGACAGGTGTCCTCTCACAATGCCCAGGGAAGCGGTGGTGTACTGTTCATGACCCCTCCCAACACGGCGTGCTCCAACTTGGCATGTGCGCATCTACCCGTCGCACCCACCCACCTGAGCACTGCGTCCATACGACTTCACACGACACATGTGTGTCTTCCACAGTAGTGCTACTCATTTGCGTTGACATCCAATACCAGTGGACTACATGGTCATGTCACGACTGCCGTGTACTTCACATACTCTCATCCTCTCTCATTCGTACTTGTGAAATGAGTCAGCGGAGACAGTTTTGGTTTCAAACATTATATTGAGTCTTCTGTTCTCTGTGATGCAGTATAGTGGACACTACTGGCAGCGGAATACATGTTGAGGATATACTGAGCATGATTGCAAATGGGATAGGGTGTGGGGTTACATGTGATTGGCTGTTGCATGTGGGATGTGGGCTTCAGAGTGACATCTGCTTGGCCAAGGCTGTGCTAATGTACATTTACGTATAGCTGCGGAGCTGCGGACTTTGACACAGACGGTATACATGTAGCCTACCAGACCGCTTGGCATCATGGGCACAGTCCATCTCAGTTCCATGTGACAGGTTTGCTGCGGTTGTTCCTCATGCACGCATGCATGTGAGATGACATCAGGGCATGTGCTTGCGTGCATGCAGCGGCGTGCCACTTGTTGTTGCACTGTGGTGGTTACTGGACATGTCACAGTCACTGGGGTCGTGTTGTTGTTGTATGCACTTGTCGTCCATGCAAAGGTCCTGGTATGGGATTCCCGGGGCGGGGGTGGGAGGGGTGCAGCACCCACAGACTCCAGGCGACCTATTCATGTCCACTGAGCGGTGTGTGTGTCCATGGGCGCTGGATCCATGTCGTGTCCTGGTTGTTCGTGCAGTTCCGTCCATGTGGGTGCGATACACAGAGCCCATGCCACTGCCTCCCACGATGCATGCGGTGTTCCTGGATGTGATGGGGAACAGTGTGCATGTCCCGGTCATATCCGATGTCATGGCGATGTCGTTGATGGTGTGGTTACAGTTGCCGGTCGTTTGGTATGGCTGTTGTGGTGGTGACTGGCCAGTCCGTGCGGAAGCTAAGCATGGGTGCGGGGTTGGACATCATAGGTCAATCGGGGAACCTGCGTTGTGGTCCGACGAATTTACAGGTTGTCAGGTATGCGATGCCGTCCAGCAGGGCTTCCATGTCATTGGTGGTGTACATGTTTGCCAGCCAATGTAGCGGATGGTGGCTGTCAAGGTGTTGTTCGTAAGTTGTCCCTTGGAGGACCATGATGGGGCATGCTGGGTGACATTCGATGTAGCTGTTCTCGATGATCCGTCGTGTGGAGGCACAGTGGTCCCATTTCAGTGCGGGTGCGATGTTGGCCACATACGCCATGCCCCCATAGGCAGAGCAGGCCCTGTCGTGTGCGTCCAGAGGGAGGAGTAGTGGTAGCAGGTCCGCCTTCAGACATGCCGGGTTGGAGAGGCATATCTCCACGGGATGCTGGTAGGGACACCTCCGACAGTAGAAGACGGGCATGACGCAGCTGAACAATGTGATGCGGTAAGTCAGTCGGTAACTTACGTTCAGCAGGGACAGGAGATCGCATCCCAATGTATGAAACAGGTTGGTTTTGTACAGCTTGAGCTGTTCGGCGTAGTTGGGTAGGTGTGTTGCGGTTGCCATTTCGCAGCGGTGCGTTGTGGTGGCGTGCTCCGGCTGTGTGTGCAGTCTGCAATGTGCACGCTCCGAGGTTGCTGTGAGCTCTGTGTAGTCGTAGGGAGACAGGACTTGTGTTCTGTTGGCTTGTTTGGAGGACACGGGCCCTCTTCCCACATGCTTCTCAGACAGTTCAAGGTCAGTGATGTGTGACTCCTTCCAATTAACTTGCATGTGGCCGACATGGGGAGTGTTTTCTTCTTTCTTCCCCGTCCGTTGTGTGCTTCTGTGATATGCGCTATCTGCCCTGTGGTCGGTCCCCTCGGCATGCCTGTGTTGGTCTATTCTTGGACAATGGCTGTATTCACCGGCTTCTGTCGTAGGGCTGTGGTTTCGGAGTTGGAATGGAAGGTCATTCAGTGCTGTCTGCTCTCCCTTGTGTGGGCGGCAGGCTGCCTTTCCGCTCTGCGTTGGGCCTTGTGTGTGAATGTTATTCTTGGGCCACCTGTTGTCGGTCCCCGGGCTCTTTGGTGTTCCGTTTTATATGTCTTGTTCATATGTGCAGGGTGGTATGGGTGTTTCAGTGTGGTACTGGCGTTCCTCTTCCCGAAGGGGCCCTGCTTCTCCTAGTTGGTGTTGCCGCCGCTGTGTGCTACGCCATGTTTGTTACACTGGGGTGTGTCCTGCTGTTGCGTGACTTCACTGACATGTGTGCGTCGGTTGTGTGGCGTTGGGTGTTGTCCGTGAATTGGGCGTTGGGGACATGTCTGTGGCAGGCCTGTCACGTGTCATGTGCGTTCGGGGTGGGGCTGATGTGTGTGCTGCTTGGTTGTGTCCCTGTGTCTGTGTGCGACGCATGCATGGCGCTGCGGTTGGCCTCTGCGTTGTGCGCATGTGTGGCGGCGTCATCGGCGCTTTGGGGCCGTGACGGGGTGGTTGGTTCCTAGTCCCAGGTGGTGTGTACACATGTGTTACGCGATGTTACGATTTGGCCTGTGTGTCATATGTGGATGCAATGGTGGATGTGTAGTGTACACGCGCTGGTGGGGGGTTGTCCGCTTTTTCCGCCCTTGCACTGTGTGCGCTGTTTGCGTGCACTTGTTGTGTGTGTGCCTACCTGCGTCTCCGCGGTACGTTGCGTCCTTGGTGGTGCATCAGCAGGAGCATGGGGAGGGCCTGCAGTGCTGGATTCATGCTCGGGGAGCCGCTTCTTCGTTGTCCGTGCTCGGCGTCCGTGTTACCGCTTCGGTTTGTCATACGGTATCTCTTGGCCGTGGGAGCCGTTTGTTTGCGGCATCGTAATTTATGCGCCGGGCGGGACGTGTTTCGTCGGACGGTGTGTGTCAGTTGTGCTGCGCTGCTACGTGAACGGGCGCACTTTGATGGCGGACGGTGTTGCTGGCTTGCCGGCGGTGTTTGGCCTACTTTTCGCATCGTAATTGGGCGGGCGTGTGGACTGCTGCGTGCCGGCGGTAACTGGTGGTTTTTGCATCCGCCAGCACGGCGGTTGTGCTTCCGCCCGCCATCGTAATGAGCCCCTTAGACACAGACTTTTCCAAAGAATCCAATTTTGACTGTAATTTCTCTGAGAGAAGAATAGTAACTTCTTTGTGTTCCATTTTATCGATTGCTTCCATTTTCAGTATTGGTTGTTTTTCCAATTTCAAAAATTCTTGATTAAATGTAGAACACTCCTGCAGGTTAGGCATTAGGCAAACTATAGACTTCTTTTCTCCAATTTCTTTTTTTTTGTATCTTATTTCAGGTGCAATGTTTTCATTTGGAAACAAGTTCATTAAAAGCCGACTTTGTAAAGCTTCTTTTCCATGTTTTGTTAAAACACCAATTCTTTTATCTTGAAGAATGTTTCCATAGTGTTCATTACTTGCTTGTCGCATATTCTTAATACGTTCTTTAAATTCAAAATAAGACCAAATGTTGACATTTCCAATACTTCCCAAAGATTTCTTAGTGTCTTCATGGAGAAGTGTTTTAAAAACAGGTTGTCCTTTTACAGGAGTAAGTTGTAGTAGGTCACCAAATAGAATTACATGTTTTCCTGAAAATAGAACCTCATAATCTGTTTTTTAAATCTGTTGCATTCTTCAATGTACAAAGGCAAGAATTAAGTTTGACACCATGCTCACCTCATCAATGATTAGATGTTGCATTTTCTTGAGTACTCTTGAAACTTCATAACAAGCTTCTCCAGATAGCTTGTGATATTCCAACTTATTTTCATGTTCAACTGGTAGCATGAGTAATCGATGTAATGTAATCCCTTTAATGTTGTGTGCTGCTAACCCAGTTGGAGCGGTTACAACACAAGATAAATGTGATTCAGTGGTTTTGTGTAGATAACTGGTCAAAACTTTAATTTAAAAACTTTTTCCTGTTCCAGCTTGCTCACTTATGTACATTCAAATAGGTTTAAATGATGTGCATTGGCATTCTTTTTTTTCATGCTGTAAACCATGCTGTATCTGTTGTGTCACTTGCTGAAATATTTCTTTTTGTTTAATATTTAGTTGTTCTTCTAAGTTTCCCGACTCAATAATATCCTGTTGTGCTTGTTGCATTGCCGTTTCTACTTCATTCATGGCTATTGCTGCTTCATTTTCAATAATTGGTTGTCCTAGTGGATCTTGACTTAGTGGAGCAGAACTTTGACTATCTTGAGAACTGTCTCTAGCTATTTCAGCTGCAATAGTAGTTTCTTGTTCAATCTCTTCATTTAACATTTGTAGATAACTTGGAAAAATTGTGCATTGAATGCAATCTTTACATGCATTAAAAGAATCTTCATAGCAGTCAAAATCTCCAAGTAATTCCATTTCACTACGCCAAGTCTTGAAGAGTTGCAGAAGTGCTAAATAGAAAAATTCCCTTTTATATGGAGTTTCACAACTGAGTTTCCTGTGGTTAATAAGATTTCCTTTGGCATGTTTTACCAAACATCAATCACATCCAAGTACTGCATATTTTTCTTCATTTATATTTTCTGTAACATTTTTCTTAAAACTGTAATGTTGCAGTACTTCATAGAGACATTTGTTTTCCGGATGTGGACACCTTTTGGGATCGTACATATCCAACATATTAGTTTTAACAATATCTGTACTTTCTGGTTCATTCAATGCTAAGTATTCAATTTCTTGTAGAGATTTCAATACTCAATTTCGTGTTGCAGCAAGACCTAGAGTTACGCAAATGATTCCTCTTGACTTTGAATATAAACTTGCAGAGGTCAACTGATCCGAACATTCGTAGGATCCAATCTCTCGATGGGAAAGCATCTTCAAACTAAAGCTGTACAAGTTGTTTCTAAGAGTCTTCTCTTGTGAAATTTCTTCCCAAATTTCTTTCGAACTCCGTCTTTCAGATTTGGTTATATATGTCGTAAAATAGAGAGCAAAAGCAATCGAATTATCTGCAACATACTGGATATCCATGTTTGCATTCCACATTGTCAAAATCACTGGATTGTAGTAATTAATATAATTTGAATCTTCAGTTCTTTTTATGTTGTAAGTATTCTTCAGAGATTTTCGAGTTATAGTATGCCTTATTGCTGACATGAAACTATTGACTCTTCCTTTTGAAATTACTGGACGTGGGAATCCAAAACAACATTTTGTATAAAATGTTCCCTTTGACATGTATTTTTCATTAAATTATGATTCTCTACTAATCACTGTTACCAAACAATTGAAGCTGTGGCATAAGCTTCCATTAAGCATCCTACTTCCTAAGTTCCTTTATTTTTTTAGGTCAATCCCGTTACGAATCCCTAATGTCTTTTTAAGAAGCTGGATGGGGTCTTGAGCAGCTTCATTTGGGGTTATAAGAAGTCAAGACGCACTATTGGATTGATGAAACTCCCATATAACCAGGGTGGTTTGGACCTCCCTGATTTTAAACTATATTTTTGGGCTGCTTTTGTTGGCCGGCTACGCAGCCTCTTGAACCCCGAGCAAATGGATTTTTGGCATCAGTTGGTCCTTGGGGGAGAGAGCCAGATGTTTTTATATCGAATTAATGACCCTAACTATTTTAAACGCGTACGGTTCAAGACCATAAGAGATTGTGTATATATTTGGCAGGGCATCAAAACTAACCCTGGGCAAAGCACTACGCTACGCTCGCGTAGTTTGCGAAGTTTGCGCTACTTCACACAACGCGAATTGCACGTAGCACAGTGCAAACACGCGTAGCGTAGTGGTCATTTTTTGCTTGCTCGCGGTCCTCAACGTCAAGTTGGCGACCGCGAGCAAGCAAAATGACATCCCGGCGAGACTTTTTCCTCGTTCGCGATCAGCAACATCAAGTTGCCGATCGCGAGCGTGGAAAATAAACCTCCCGGCGAGATTCTCAACGCGGGGAGGTCAGGTTTCTCATTGCGATTGGTCGCGTATGCTCGCGACCGCTCGCGATGAGAAACTACCAGTCCGCGTTGAGAAAGCTGCCGCTCGAGTAAAAATCTACTTGAGTGGCAGTAAAAGACAGCTCGCACTGTGCAAGATGCCGTTTTCAATGATTGCACAGTGCGGACAAGCATCCGGCACTGTGCAATCATTGCGAACAGTGCACTACGCAGTTCGCGTAGTGCTACGCGTAGCTCGCGTAGTGCGAACTGCACTTTGCGTACCTTCGCGTAGCGCTATTTCGCGAACTACGCCCAGGCTTAATCAAAACTAGATTTTCTTTAACTCTGGTACATAGTAAACTTTCTCTTTGGGGTAATCCAATGCTGCCCAGAATATTTCAGGATGGAATGGCTCGTCAGTGGACTAGGTATGGGGTGTACTCTCTCGGGCAACTGTATGATTGCAATGGTTTCAAGACATTCGAGAATCTCCAGCTGATGTTTGATATTCCTCAACGAATGTTTTTTAAATATATACAGGTTAGGGACTTTTTCGTCAGAAACTTAGCAGTTCGGAGTGTCACTGGGTCAGATATGTGGGAGTGTATGTACGCCTAGACCCGGCGGGCTACCATTAGCAAGGCGTATCAAATTATTTGCCAAAGTAGGGCAGAGGGCTGTGAGAAATTGGCTTCCAGGTGGAGCGAGATTCTGGGGTAAAATATTGCCATAGAAAACATGAGGATAGCTTTGGATATCATTGCCCGTTCTGTACACTATGTGAACCTACGGCTCCAGCAATTTCGGACACTTTGTTTACTTTATTATACCCCAGAAAGTATTGCTACATGGTCTCAAGGCAGGGTTTGGTGGGGAGGGATTTATGGAGGGACACGTCAGAACTGTCCTAAATGCGGGCTATATGCGGCTGGCATTGTTCATATGTTTGTTACGTGTCCTGCCTTAAGGTTGTTCTGGGATAAGATACTAGCAGCAATTAAATGTAAACTTGGCGGTGACCTTATGCTTTCAACAACTGAAAAGATGCTAGGATACAAGGAAGATTGTGGGCGGAACAGGTCTTTATTGACAATTATGCTGGTCGCTGCCAGGTTGGTGATAGCTAGAGCCTGGATCTCCCCCAAACCTCCTACTGAGATGGAATGGTGGCTAGTCCTCAAGGAAACTGGGGAAAGGGAAAAAGCACTGGCTAAAGCAAGGGGTATTCAGGCACTGCAAAAGTATAGGGCCATTTGGGGCTGTTTAGAAGGGCCATGAACATATGTTAAAAGGTTTTGGGCTGCCATAGGTATATATGGTTGTGCAATTGCTTAAGAGTGTTCCCATCATTTTGGTTACTTGGTGTTTTTGTTTTTTTTGTCTCTGCTTTCGTTATCATGCTTTTCTTTGTTTGTATGACTGTACTTCTTCTTGACAATAAAAATATTTAAAAAGAAAAAAAAGACGTGTATTTTCATTGACAATATTTTCCACATCAATGACTTTGAAACCGTAAAACTTGTTGTCGTAAGCTGTTTTCTCCTCCTTTTTTTGGAATGGCACAGATAACATAGTCTTCAATGAAAGACAAAACAGTTTCATCAGAATCGGTTCCAAATGTAGGTGCATTCTTGATCCATAATAGCATGTGTGTATGAGGAGCACCTCTGGCTTGGTACGCCTTTCTCCAAAAGAAATCAATAACTTCTCCAAGAGGTGGATTATTTTTATTGCAGATAAAAGACATCATAGCTTGAAACCTATGATTAAAATATCTGCACACATTTACAATAACACAGTTCTCCAGCTGTCTTCAATTCAATGTTTTCTACATTTGAATTTGCTTGTCGTAGAAATTCAAGTAAATCGTCCCATGCGTATTCAGCACAGCTAAGCGTAACAAACCACGTAGGGGTTCCTAAGTTTCTTAACATACATTTAAGTTGTCCGTGACGATGAAACCTATACTCATTAGTACCACGTTGATATGCCATCAAATTAATTAACTGTGATTCTAAATGATCGTCTCTTTGTTGAACTTTTGTCCAAAAATTCCTTTGCAGAAACATGTGTAAGATGAACTCCTGTTTTTAATATGTGGTTCACTGCATATGAAAGCCTAGACAAGTCACTTTCAAACAGAAGATGAAATAAATATGAAATACACGGTCAAAATCTTGGATTTTCTGAGTACAATCTTGTTGTACGATATTCTGAAGCTGGAATCTCTACTGGTTGTTCATCATATCGTCCACCTTTACCAGTGGGGAAGAGCTGTGGAAAACAGCAAGCTTCTAAACTTTTTTCCCATACACTCATGGGACTTCCTTCGCTTTCTTCATTTTGAATAATTCAATAGTGTTTCCTATCACTTCTTTTGAAAGTAGAGGATGTATACTGTAATGTTCATACATTTCTTCACTCCTGGAGTTGTCCACTTTTTCTATTTGGCCAGTTTAAATTTCTCTTTCATCCTCTAAAGATATTTCTTGTTCTTCCACATATAAATTTTTATAATAAATATTGTTTTGTACAAGATATAATGTAGCCTTTTGAAGTTTGGTGACATCTACTAACTCTTGCCATATTTTCCGACTCTTTGTTGGTACACCATTAACTAGAATAACTACAGGTTCACTTTCCTCTTGCTCTACACCAATAGTTTCAATATTTTTCTGAAAATCTAAAGGTTAATACACAACTCTTACTTTTAAACCTCTTTGTAAATCTGTTGGAGGCAGCTTACCTGTTTTAGGCTCCATACGAACTATACCTGAAACGGGTGCACAGATTGAATAAGAATGGACTCATACGTATTTAAATCTACCAGTTCCGGAGGAATAGCTACCAACTCTAGGTTGTTATGTACAGCTCTTGCTGGCATTTTGTTCTCTTCTAATTTGTTGTAACAATATTTACAAATAGGTTGATCACTACCAAACTCAAAACGACCTTCCACCAACAAATAAGCACCAAATTGCTCCCACTTATCATTGTTTTCCTTTTCACTTTTTAAATACACATCAACATTCCTAGTTTGACTTTTATAGTGAGTACGTCTACAACAAATACAAACATAGTTTGGTTTTTTACACGAAAGTACCTTAAACTTTGTAATTTCTTCTACAAACTTCTCAGTAGTACTATCTTCCACCTCTTCTTCAACACCTACACTTATCAAACTCTCACTTTCTCTACACTCCTCTTGAGGACCAAAGAAACAAAACTGTATATCATGAGAATCTTTTTTTACATCCAATACTGAACCATGCAAAAGAGCTGTGTTTATTTCACTTAAAGATAATGCAGGACTTTTTACATAGTACAATCTTCTTACTAACTTCCGCATTTCTTAGTGATGTACTGCTAACATTCTTAAATGATGAAAAGTACTTCGACACACTTCTCTAGAAAGACAAGCCAGAGAATGACCCTGCAAGTTAGTATATTTTCTCACTTTACAAGGACCTAGTCCTTGCAACATCTTTATCTTCTGTTTAACACTTTTTTTACCATAATCTCGTAAGAAATGTCATAATATATCAATAGATTCCTTTCGCACACTACAAATACTACTATAATCCCACTTATACACTGGAGCTTGTGTACGTCTCCATTGAACTTCTTCAGCTATTACTTCTTCCACATTTCTAGGAACCATCTTTTCTTTTTCAATTGGACAACCATTGTTAACCTCATAACAACAACCACTGGTATCAACTGCATGAACTAATGTATTTTGTTGAAAATAGCTTTCTTCATTAAAAAAAGGTTCAGTACTAGAAGTGTGCTTCCATTCACCCGAATTTCTTTTGCAAAAGTTAGTTCTATTAACCAGTCTTTTTCTTTTAATTTTATCCTTCATAAAGTGCATTGTTTTATTCAATGTTTTCATTCTCTTCAATACTAGTATAAACAATCTTCTTTTCAATTCAAAAGCCTTTTCGACTACACTTTCAATCTGCTGATTTTTCTTGTACGATGCTGATCTTCTTTTATATTTTTTGCAATCTTTCAATACATTTTGTAGTACTCTACTTTTATAGATTCTCTACCTAATCTCTTTATATTCTTTCATCCTTCTTTCAACATAGATTGTTTTCCCATAACCTGATTTTTCATTAATGTGTCCTTTTTTCGTTTCCTTCTGATTGGTTGTCGTACTTTTTGTTTCTCTTTTCCCCATTTTGAAAATTCATTACGTTCTTTAAAAGTATTTTAACAAGGTCTTTAGTTCTCTTACCAGAAGTCTTTTTCATCAATGTCACATGTTGTAGTTCATCTAATTTCTGCTTTTCTCTTTCCTTTAAATAGTACTGTTTTTTTTTCTTTTCTTTTCTTTTTATCTTTTCTTGCCATACTCAATCTTTATTACTAATAATGGTGAATATCTGAAAACAAAGAAAAGTTTAAATAGTTTCATTAAATAATTTTATAATATTAAAATAATTATATACAAATATTCTCATCTATAAATAAAGAAATATTTTTAATTGCATTGCAAAGCTATGTCAGACACTGCACAATTCCTACAATTAGAAGACATCACAACCTCTACAACAGAATCACAGAGCACAACTAAAGGGTTTCTCTACTGTTACCCAAATCAAATGTAAAGTGCAGTCTGTCAAGTTTTAAGGCCTGCATGGTGTTGTGATTGAGGTATGTCTCTACTTGCACATGTATTCTCGTATGTGTCATACATTTGAAGATGCTTTACATATAAAACAGAAGTATACATATATTTGTATGCTTCTTTTATATATAGTACACTAGCAAAAAGTACAGACTCAATCACGCATGGTTTCAGAAAGATGGTGAAACTTACAGCAGAAACATGTAAAGGGTTGCTGCTTTGTTTTTGCCTATACTCAATACCTAACTATTGCCCCTTTCTATATCCTTCTTCCCTCTTTCTGCACCTCTTTTCCCTCTTTCTGCACCCTTCTTGCCTCTTAATGCATGTCTGTTGCTTCTTTTTGCACTTCTCTTGCCTCTTTGTGCACCCCTCTTGTCTGTTTCTGCACCTCTGTTGATTCTTTCTGCACTAGTCTTGCTTCTTTTTGCACCGCTCTTACAAATTTTGGCACTCTTCTTCCTTCTTTCAGCATACCTCTTTCTCCCTTCTGCACCTCTGTTGGTTCTTTCTGCCCTACTCTTGCTTCTTTATACACCCCTTTGCCTCCTCTGCACCCCTCTTTCCTCTTTCTGTACCTCTCTTGCCTCTTTCTGCACCTCTGTTGCTTCTTTCTGCACTTCTCTTTCCTGTTTCTCCACCTCTCTTGTCTCTTTCTGCACCCGGTTCCCTTTTTCTGCACCCCTCTTGTCTGTTTGTGCTCCTCTGTTGATTCTTTCTGCACTAGTCTTGCTTCTTTTTGTACCTCTCGTACAACTTTTGTCACTCCTCTTGCTTCTTTCAGCATACCTCTTTCTCCCTTCTGCACATCTGTTGGTTCTTTCTACACTACTCTTGCTTCTTTATACACCCCTTGGTCTTTTTTCTGCACCCTCTTCCCTCTTTCTGTACCTCTCTTGTCTCTTTCTGTACCTCTATTGCTTCTTTCTGCACTTCTCTAGCCTCTTTCTCTACCCAACTTGCCTCTTTCTCCACCTCTCTTCCTTCTTTCTGCACTTCTCTTACTTCTTTCTACACTTCTGTTACTCCTTCTGCACCCCTCTTGCCTCTTTTTACATCCTTCTTCCCTCTTTCTGAACCTCTCTTGCCTCTTTCTGCAACCCTCTTGCCTCTTTGTGCACCTCTGTTGCCTCTTTCTGTACCCCTCTTGCCTCTTTCTGCACTTCTTTTGCTTCTTTCTGCACTACTATTGCCTCCTCCTACAGCCTTCTTGCCTCCTTCTGCATTTCTGTTGTTTCTTTCTGCAATGCTCTTGCTTCTTTCTGCACATCTTGTGTAAAGTTCTGCACCCCTCTTGCCTACTTCTACACCTCTTTTGGTTCTTTCTGTACTTCTCTTCCTTCTTTATGCATCACTTTTGCCTGCTTCTGCAACTCTCTTGCCTCTTTCTGCATCCCTCTTGACTCTTTCTTCACCTCTGTTGCTTCTTTCTGCACTTCTCTTGCCTCTTTCTGTACCCCACTTGCCTCTTTCTACACCTCTTTTGCTTCCTTCTGCACTTCTCTAGCCTCTTTCTGTATCACACTTGCCTCCTTCTGCACATCTGTTGCTTCTTTCTACACCTCTCTCGCAAATTTCTATACCTCTCTTGGCTCCTTCTGCACCCTGCTTGCCTCCTTCTGCACCTCTGTTGGTTCTTTCTGCACTGCTCTTGGATCTTTCTGCACTTCTTTTGACTGTTTGTGCACTTCTCTTGCCTCCTTCTGCACCTCTGTTGCTTCTGTCTGCACTTCTCTTGCTTCTTACTATTTATTTTGACAATGTTCAATACCTAACTACTAGTAAAATGGTAAAGCAGCAGCACCAGAAAAGTAATGTTTAACATATGTTAGGTGACAAATTAGTGATTATGATACTTTGTAAGACTCTCTGGAAAAGTTAACTTAAAGTGCACTAAATAAATCTAAGTGTCTCTTTGAAATATGAAGTGCACTCTCTCAAGTTTTACGGTCTTCATGGTCTTCAGTTTGAGATATGTATGAACTTGCACATGTATTGTGATATGTCTTATACATCTGAACATACTACACATATAAAACACAGGTATACATCTATTTGTATGTTTCTTTGATATATGATGCTACTAACAAAAGGTACAGACATATGCATGCATGCTTTTAAGAAGATGGTGAGACTTACACCAGAGGCACATGAAAGATTGCTGCTATATATTTGACTAGGCCCAACACCCTATGTAGTCACAGAACGATGAAGCAGCAGCACAAAAGTGAGGTTCAAGGCATATTAAGAGAAGAATCAGTTATAACGCTACTTTGTATGAGTCTGTGGAAAGCTACACTTCAAGTATACCACATAATTTTCATTATCTGCTTCAAACGTGAAGAGCAATCTGTCAAGTTTTACGGTCTGCATGGTGTTGTAACTAAGGTATATCTCTACTTGCACATGTATTCTGATACATATTATGCTTTGAAGATGCTACACATATAAAACACAAGTATACATCTATTTGTATATTACTTTAATATATGATATTGCTACCAAAAGGAACAGAAATATGCATAAATGGTTTCCGCAATACGTCAAGACTTACAGCTAAGATATATGATGGGTGTGTCTCAGTGATTGCATGACTCCATGGGTAGTGCCTGGGTGATTGTATGAGTGCAAGGGTAATGTCTATATAATTGGAGGAGAGATTAAATACTGATTGACTGGTTGCATAAGTGCAGACGTAGAGATTGTGAGCATGGATAAGTGCATGAATAGTTCCTGAATGCATAGATGAGTGTATAAGTAGTGCCTACATGAATGAATGAGTGCAACAGTAGTGTCTAGGTGTTTGTATGAGTGCACAAATACTAGATGGGTAATTGGAAAAGAGGATGAATAGTAACTGGCTGATTACATGAGTGCATAAGTACTGCCTGACTGATTTGATGAGTGCATCGGTAAATGGAATGAGTGCACAAGTCGTGACTGAGAGCATGGATAACTACATGGATAGTGCCTGAGTGATTACATGAGTGCAGGGGTAGTGCCTATGAAATTAGAGGACTCCATGAGTACTACCTGAGAGATTGAAGAAGTGCATAGGTAATGCCTGGGTGATTGCATGAGTGCATGGCTAGTGCCTGGGTGATTGGAGGAGAGCATGGGTACTGTCTGAGTGATTGAAGAAGTGCATAGGTAATGCCTGGGTGATTGCATGAGTGCAAGGGTAATGCCTGCGTGATTGGAGGAATGCACGGGTGCTGCCTTGGTACATGGAGGAATGCATGGGTAGTGCTAGACTGATTAGAACAATGCATAGGAAGTACCTGGGTGATTGCATGAGTGCAAGGGTTGTGCCTGGATGATTGGAGAACTGCATGGGTAGTGCTTGGGTGATTGCATGAGTGCAGGAGAAGTGGCTGAGTGCATATATAAGTGCATCAGTAGTGCCTCAGTGATTGCGTCAGTGCATCTGTCCTGCCTGGGTGATTGGAGGAGTGCAGAGATAGTGCCTGGGTGATGTTATAAGTGCACAGGTAGCGCCTGGGTGATTGGAGGAGTGCAGGGGTAGTGCCTGTGTTATTGAAATAGTGCATAGGTAGTGCCTGAGTGATTGCATAAGTGCAGGGGTAATGCCTGACTGATTGAAGGACTGTATATATAGTGGCGTAGTGCATGGATGAGTGCATGGGTAGTGCCTGGGTCATTGCAGACTTACAGCTGAGACATGTGTTGAGGTTGCTGCTTTATATTTGACTACACCCAGCATCCTGAGTAGTAGAAGAATAGTGAAATTGCAACACAAAAGTGAGGTTTATGACATGGTGTACACTTTTCTAGTACAGCTTCACCATTCTCTAACTGCTCAGGGTATTGGGCCTACCCAAATATAAAGCATCAAACTTACACATAGCTCTGTTATAAATCTCACCTTATTCCTGAAAGCATGTATGCATGTGTCTGTACCTTTTACTAGTACTACCATATATAATAGGAACATACAGATAGAGATATATCTCTCTTTTATACATGTAGCATCTTCAGATACATAACACATATGAGAATACATATGCAACTAGAAAATACTTCAATCACATGACCATGCAGACCTTAAAACTTGACAGACTACACTTAACATTTCAAACAGCCACCTAGATTTATGTGGCGTACATCAAGTAAAGTTTTACATAGACTCTTTTAAAGCACCATAATCAGTAATTACTCACCCAACATATCGTAAACATCACTTTACTGCTCCTGCTGCTTTACCATTCTACTACTACTCAGATGTACAGCCTACCAAAAATACAAAGGAACAACCCTTCACATATCTCTGTTGTAAGTCTCCCCATATTTCAAAAAGCATGGATGCATGAGTCTGTACCTTTCCCTAGTGCCATCATATATAAAAGAAACATACAAATAGATATATACCTGTATTTTATACATCTAGCATCTTTAGATACATAACACATATGAAAATACATCTGCAAGTACAGACATACCTCAGTCACAAGATGATGCACACCTTAAAACTTAAGAAGCTGCACTTTTCATTTCAAGTGGAGACCTAAAATCATATGCTTTATTTCAAGCACTTCTCATTTCAAGTAGAGACCTAAAATCATATGGTGTATTTCAAGCATACCTTTCCACAGATGATTGAAGGAGTGTACGGCTAATGCCTGGGTGACTGCATTAGTGCAGGGGTAATGTCTGGGTGATTGAAGAAGTGGATGGATAATACCTGGGTGAATGTGTGAGTGCAGGGGTAGTGCCTGGGTGATTGGAAAAGTGCAGGGGTATTGCCTGAGTGATTGCATGACTGCATGAGTAATGTTTGGGTGATTAGAGGAGTGCATGGGTAGTGCCTGGATTATTGCATGAGTGAATAGATAGTGTCTGGGTGATTGCATGAGTGCAGAGGTAGTGCTTGGGTGATTCCATGAGTGCATAGGTAGTGTCTGGGTGATTTTATAAATGTATGGGTACTGGATGGGTGATCGGAGGAGTGCATGAGTAATGCCTGGGTATTGCATGAGTGCAGGGGTAGTGCCTGGGTGATTAGAGGAGTGCACAGGTAGAACCTGGGTGATTTTATAAGTGCATGAGTACTACCTGAGTGATTGAAGGAGTGCATGGCTAATGCCTGGGTGATTGCATGAGTGCAGGGATAGTACCTGGGTGATTGGAGGACTGCATAGGAAGTGCCTGGGTGATTTTGTAAGTGCATGGGTACTGACTGGGTGATTAAAGGAGTGCATGGGTGCTGCCTGGGTGATTAGAGGAGTGCAAGGGTACTGCCTGGGTTATTGCATGCCTGCATAGGTAGTACCTGGGTGATTGCATGAGTGCAGGGGTAGTACCTGGGTGATTGTAGGAGTGCATAGGTAGTGCCTGGGTGATTTTATAACTGATGGATAGTGCCTGGGTTATTGAAGGACTGCATGCGTACAGCATGAGTGATTGCACAAGTGCAAGGGTAGTGCCTGGCTGATTGAAGGACTGCATACATAGTGCCTTAGTGCATGGATGAGTGCATCAGTAGTGGCTATGTGATTGCAGACTTACAGGTGAGATATATGATTTATATTTGACTACGCCCAACATCCTGAGTAGTAGCAGAATGGTGAAATTGCAGCACAAAAGTGAGGTTTATGACATGGTGTACACTTTTGTACTGCAGTTTCACCATTCTGTAACTACTTAGGGTGTTGGGCGTACCCAAATATAAAGCATCAAACCTACACATGAGTCTGGTATAAATCTCACCATATTCGTGAAAGCATGCATGCATATCTGTCTACCTTTTGAAATCATCATCATATATAAAAGAAATAAACAAATAGACCGCACTTTACATTTGAAAGACACACCTACATTTCTGCATTGTATTTCAAGTGTACCTTTCCCCAGACTCATAGAAAGTAGCCTAATCAGTAATCCCTCTGCCAACATGTCTTAAAACTCACTTTTGTTCTGCAGCTTCACCATTGTATGAATATTGGGCCTAGCCAAACATAAAGCAGCAACCTATCACATGACTCTACCATAACTCTAACCATATTCCTAAAAGCATGCATGCTTCTATCTGTACCTATTGCCAAAAGCATAACACATATCAGAATACATGTGCAAGTAGAAACATAACCACACTCACAAGACCATAAAGGCCTTAAAACTTGACAGAGTACACTTAACATTTCAAACATGCACCAAGATTTATGCGGCATAGTTCAAGTGAACATTTACACAGACTCTTATAAAGGAATATATGATGTTACTTAGCATACCGTTACTCCGCAGGTATTTACTTCGAAGTTTTTACTTCGCAAATACCATTACTACGCATGATTTTAGTGTGCATGCTTTTACTTCGCAAATATATACAAATACATTAAAAATGCTTTTACTTTGCAGTTAATTATTACGCATACCGTTACAACGCGTTATTGGTACTTTAAAACAAAAAATGAATCGTAATAGTAACCTATCCCCTGGCACGCACCCTGAACCCTAAAAATACCCCCTAAACCCCAAAACCCTATCTCACCCTGACCCCTAAGAATATCCCAGCACCCCAATACCTAAACGCACCCTGAACCCCAAAAATACCCCAGCACCCCAAAACCTTAAACGCACCATGAACCCTAAAAATACCCTCTACACCCCAAAACCCTAACCCACCCTGACCCCTAAAAATACCCCTGTACCCCAAAACCTAAACGCACCCTGAACCCCAAAAAGTACCCCAGCACCCCAAAACCTTAAACGCACCCTGAACCCTCAAAATACCCCATGCACCTCAAAACCCTAACCCACCCTGACCCTAAAAATACCCCAGTACCCCAAACCCTAAACGCACCCTGAACCCTAAAATTACCCCCTAAACCCCAAAACACTAGCCCACCCTGACCCCTAAAATTACCCCAGCACCTGAAAACCTAAACGCACCCTGAACCCCAAAAATACCCCAGCACCCCAAAACCTTAGACGCACCCCAAACCCTAAAAATGCCCCCTACACCCCAAAATCCTATCCCACCCTGACCCCTAAAAATATCCCAGCACCCCAAAACCTAAACGCACCCTGAACCCCAAAAATACCCCAGCACCCCAAAACCTTAAATGCACCCTGAACCCTAAAAATACCCCCTACACCCCAAAACCCTAACCCACCCTGACCCCTAAAAATACCCCTGTACCCCAAAACCTAAACGCACCATGAACCCCAAAAATACCCCAGCACCCCAAAACCTTAAACGCACCCTGAACCCTCAAAATACCCCATGCACCCCAAAACTCTAACCCACCCTGACCCCTAAAAATACCCCAGTACCCCAAAACCTAAATGCACCCTGAAGCCTAAAATTACCCCCACACCCCAAAGCCCTAACCAACCCTCACCCCTAAAATTACCCCAGCACCCCAAAACCTAAACGCACCCTGAACCCCAAAAATACCCCAGCACCCCAAAACCTTAAACGCACCCTGAACCCTAAAAATACCCCCTAAACCCTATCCCACCCTGACCCCTAGAAATATCCCAGCACCCCAAAACCTAAACGCACCCTGAACCCCAAAAATACCCCAGCACCCCAAAACCTTAAATGCACCCTGAACCCTAAAAATACCCCCTACACCCCAAAACCTTAACCCACCCTGACCCCTAAAAATACCCCTGTACCCCAAAACCTTAAACGCACCTTGAACCCTCAAAATACCCCATGCACCCCAAAACCCTTACCCACCCTGACCCCTACAAATACCCCAGTACCCCAAAACCTAAATGCACCCTGAACCCTAAAATTAACTCCACACCCCAAAACCCTAACCAACCCTGACCCCTAAAATTACCCCAGCACCCCAAAACCTAAACGCACCCTGAACCCATTAACAGAATTAATACTACAATGCACAGTAACTCCATTATGCGTAGTAAGTGCATGCTAAGTAATGGAACATGCGTAGTAAATGCATGCTAAGTAATGGCATCTGCAAACTAAAATATGCGTAGTAATGGTAATACGAAGTAATGACCGCGTAGTAAAGGTAGAATACCTTCTAAAAGCATGTATGCATATATCTGTACCTTTTCCTAGTATCATCATATATAAAAGAAACATACAAATAGATCTATACCTGTATTTTATAAATCTAGCATCTTCAGATGCGTAACACATATGAAAATACATCTGCAAGTACAGACATACCACAGTCACAAAACCATGCAGATCTTAAAACTTAAGAAGCTACACTTCTCATTTCAAATAGACACCTAAAATAATGTGATATATTTCAACCATACCTTTCAACAGACTCATACAAAATACCCTAATCACTAATTCCTCTGCCAACATGTTTTAAACTACAGTTTTGAGCTGCAGCTTCACCATTCTGCAACTACTTATGCTATTGGACCTACACAAATATAAACTAGCAATCCTTCACAAGTCTCTGCTGTAAGTCCCACCATATTCCTAAAAGCATGCATGCATATATCTGTACCTTTTGCTAGCAGCATCATATATAAAAGTAATATACAGAAAGATGTATACCTGTGTTTTATACATCTATCATCTTCAGACTCATAACATGTACCATAATACATGTGCAAGTAGAGACATACCTCTGTCACAAAACCATCCACAGCTCCCGGCCGTCATGCGTTACGGTTGGCGTGTGCTCACGACGGCCGGGAGCCGTCAGAATCCCCGCCCGCTAATGCAAACCCCCGCACAGCGCGAAAATTCGCGCCGCATGGAAAGGGTTAAATCTTCACTGACTACACTTCAAATTTCAAACAGACACTGAAAATTATGAAGTATATTTGAAATGTAGCTTTCCACACACTCATACAAATTACTCTAATAACTAATGGGGCATATTATCAAGACCCACGTTAAGTCATCGCTGTTGTAGCGGCAGGAAACTGCCGCTAAAACGGCGATAATGGGCTTGCTAATATGCGTTATAGAATTCCAATAGAAGCCCAGGTTAGATTGTGCAGGACATCTAACCTGGGCTTCTATTGGAATTCCATAACGCATATTAGCAAGCCCATTATCGCCGTTTTAGCGGCAGTTTCCTGCCGCTAAAACAGCGATAATTTTAACGTGGGTCTTGCTAATATGCCCCAATATCTCTACAAACTCTCTTTACCATTCTACAACTACTTATAATGTTATACCTAGCCAAATACAAAGCAGGAACCCTTCACATGTCTCTGCTATAAGTCTCACCATATCCCTGAAAGCATGCATGCATATGTCTATAAAACAACACTATGCACACCTCATAAATTCACAGAACAAACTTCCAATTTCAAGCAAACACCAAACATTATGTGGCATATTTCAACTGTACCTCTCTAGAGACTTATAAAAAGTAGCCTAATCACAAATACCTTATGTCAACATCTTTTAAACCACACTTTTGTGCTGCATTTTCACCATTCTACTACTACTCACAGACTTGAGCCTACCACATAAAAAGCAACAACACCTCTTTTATACATCATGCACCTTCAAATGTATAAGACATATGAAAATACATATACAAGTAGAGACATACTAAAGACACAAGTCCATGCACACCTTAAAAGTTGACTGACTGCACTTCCAATTTGAAAGCAACACCTAAAATTATGCAGTATACTACAAATGTACATATACACACACTAAAACAAACTACCATAATCACAAATCCCTCTTCCAGTATACCCATATTACTATACAGAATCTATTTCAAACAACATTTAAGTACAATAAAACAAACTAAAATACACAACTCTACATTTAATAATATATTTCAAACATCACAGTTCTTGAATAATTTTTAAAGTTTAAAAATAAAGCTAATACATAATACAACTCACAAATTTATAACTCACCTTCCAAATTGATTTGTAGAATATATAATATCAGAAACTCATAAAAGATTTTCTTATGCACACAATCAATGTAATGCACCACTCTCAGCAAGGTAAAACCAGTAATGACAAACTTTCCCTATCTTTCTCCACACAAATAAATGTAATTAACAATTCACACTGCTTCCTACATAATTTCAAATTGTAAAACACATTTCTATTGGTTAGACACATTAACCCTTACCAACTGACTTCTAAAAGTGCCCAAACTGGTTCCGGAATTTTTTGGAGTCGCGACTCCACCGTGCACCAACGCGATGGAGCCGCGAATCCATACGGGAGTTCAAAAATATATTACAAATAAAAATACCACTATTTTTTAAGAACACACCACTTCCAAAGATAGTACTGACTTGGGAAATCTTACTTTAATAACATATCACTTATATATAAATTACAATTCCATATTTTTAAATCACAGATGAAATTCAACCCTTCTCCCATTCTGCTTAATGCCAGTTTCCATAGTAACAGTTCATGGAACATTCAACTGAACTGACAAGTCACAAGTTCACCATAATTTCAAGTTCAACACACAAGGTTACAAATGCAAACAGCAGGTGTGGTTGATGTTTGCAAAATATGACCTTATCCTATCTACTGTACCTTTCAAACATTGTTACTAACCAATAAGAAACATGGGGGCATATTACTAAGGGCCTTATCGCCGCTTTAGCAGCACTTTTTGCCGCTAAAGCAGCGATTTTTTTTCCGCCCTATTAGCAAGCTGTCGCTAACAGCTGTTAGCGACAGCTTTTAGGCGATAGCGACCGGGATGGGTGCCGCTTTGCATGCCAGCGATATTTATCGCTAATGACATGCAAAGTAGGCGTTCCCAACCTGGCAGCGACTGGAAGCAGTTGCTAACATCGCTATCGCCTATTAGGGAGGCCAGCGAGGCGATAAAGAAACCAGTGCTAAACACGATTAGCGCTTGTTTTTTTACACCTGGTCCAAACCTGACTTAGCCATGTAATCCAATGGGAGGTGGATTACATGGCTAAACTCCCCTTGCCCTATCAGCAAGCTATCGCCGGTCACAGTGCGATTATCGCTGGATTTCCAGCGATAATCGCACTGTTTTCCAGCTGACAGCAGGGGTTTCTATCGCATTGGAGATAAGCGTTGCTGATAGCACGCTATCTCCGCGATAGAAACCGGCGATAGCCGGCGATAATTATCCTAGCGCTAAGTGCGCTTAGCGATAATTATCGCCGGTTATTGCTAATAGGCCCCATGCTTTTTAACGAAAGTAACATGCACCCTATTTTTGAATGTACAATGTTCTTAAACAGACAACCAATTCTCTACTTTTTTTAAAACAGCATCTTGTCCACCATTTTAGATACCTCTCATTCTACCAACTGACTACCTCAGCTACAGACATATTTTCATTACTTCCAGACATCCCTTCAAGAAGCTTACACTATGAATTGTTGGACACAGCTATGTTTTCTGGCAAAAGGTATGTTGAACGCAGAGGTATTGACAAAGACCTAGCTTTGCAAAATGTGGATATTAAATGGATTGCACAGAGAGGATTAAAGTGGCACCAATTGATGCCTTTGGTTAAAACCTTTTTGCATCTCCAACCCCCTGGCCTCATGATTGTGCACTGTGGTGGCAATGACCTGGGCACATTGACTGGGGTAGGTCTGGAAATGCTAATAAAGGACACCTTTGCACAGTTGATGTTGCTTTTACCTCAAACTGTCTTTGAATACTCTAATATATTCCAAAGACAGAAATGGAAGTGGTCAAATCAATTCTGTCCACAGATTGAGAAAGCTAGAAAGAATGTCAATAAAGCTGTTTCTGCTTACCTCAGAGACCATAGGATGGGCTCCATCTATAACAACAATCTACGTTTTATGGAGTACACTTCATAGATGAAGGAAACAGAGTCTTACTCAGCAACCTAAAGCTGTGCATCCGCACTTACATGTAGCTACAACAAACTCATAATGAAAACACGGGCTCTTTTAGAGCCACCCTATATCACAACAGTGAATCTAAATCTTTTTACACATACATATTTTTTTACATTTTGTGGATTCGCGCACCCGACGCAAATTTGCAAAAGCATGAATTCAATGTACTGCAACACAAAACACTTTTCAGGTTTAACAGGTTTTATGTATTTTTATGTCTTTTAGGGTGCTTGACTTGACTTTGTGATTTTATTTTATTTTTTAACTACTGTGCTGCCATCTGTTGCTTTTAAAAGTTGTCCCTTACCTTGCACTGCAACCGCATTTCTCTCCCCGGTCCACCACAGCTCTAAGGGGCTGATTGTGTGGAGGGAGGGAAGGCGGATGTAACATTCCTTCTCATGCTTCCACTTCCTGAACCTAGGGAGGTTGGCATTCTAGTGGTTTGGCTCTGCCGGGATCGGCCGGGCTCTTCCGCCTCCTCCGCGATAAAGACACAGCATGGTGCCGTCGCGCAGCGGACGCGCCGCCGGGGCGCCGAAGGCGTGCCAAAGGCAAGCCTGTCTGTGCCCGTACGCACCTGGACCGCGCCTAGGGCCAGGACCCCTGGTCCTGGTCGGTTAGGAGCACAGAGATGTATAATATCCTACTCCAGTAAGCAACTAAGGGCTATCAATAATGGTGGCAATCGGTGCAAACAGGTTTGTGCCCACCTAAATCCAGCGAACCTCCCTAACAGGGTCACAGTTTTGTGTCCTACCTGTGGGTTTAGACTGGAGGCCCAAGACAGGGTACAGACCAACCAGGCAGAAACTGTACTTAGTAACACACAACCAAAAAAGTATCAGAAAAAAGACAAGGTTTATTCTGCCCTGGTCAATGCACGCTCCCTCCCAAAGCACAAATACTAAATAGCGGATTTCTTAGAAAATCATCATCTTGATCTCCTATTTATCACAGAAACTTGGGCTGACCCCTCAGCAGGCCCAGATTACTGTATCGCTACCCCTGACAGCTTTTCTGCATACAGATGCGATAGAGTAAAGAAGAGAGGGGGAGGCCTGGCTCTCATACACCGAGATGACTTTTCAGTCAAGATAGAGACGATTCCCTCCATGGTATGTGAGGCATTGAATTTTAATATAATGCTCACTAATCATCAGTCATTTAAGGGGACCCTCCTATACCATCCACCGGGCCCCAGGGGAGATTTTCTATCAGCAGTAGGAAACCTACTGGAACCCTTGGCTGGTGAATTTAATTTTATCATTCTTGGGGACTTTAATTTTCATCTGGAAGCCCCCGAAGATAAGGATTCTATAGCCCTTATCTCAGAGTTAGAGGTGTTAGGACTCTTTCAAAGAGTTACGAGTCCTACTCACTCGGCTGGGCACACACTGGATGGTCTGTTCACGAACAATGAGCAGATCTCAATAAAAGAGATCCTCCCTTTGACATGGTCTGATCACTTTGCAGTATTATTTGATATCAGGATACTGCATCCTACCTCCCTACACCCCAGCTCAATTCCCTCTAAACAGTTTAAGGCTTGGAGTGGCATAGATCAGGCCCTTCTTAAACAGCATCTAATTGACACCCAGCCTGAAGATGTTCTAGATCCAGAATTGGCCTCCACAAATTACACGGTGTGACTCCAAAATGCTTTTAGTAGACTAGTACCGTACAGAACTGTCTCCAAAAATAGGAAGGCTCCCTCTGCCCCTTGGTTCTCTGAGGCACTGAGATTGGAGAAGCAACGCTGTAGGAAACAAGAAAGGCGCTGGCGCCTAGAATATGACAACAAGGAGAAATCTCGTTACAAGATGGCCCTGACAAATTATAAACGTCTTATAATTACAGAAAAAAGTAATTACTATACCAGGAAAATAGAAACCGCACAAGACTCCTCTAAACAGTTGTTTCAGGTAGTTTCTAAGCTGGCAGGGCCAGCGGATAACTCCACTAAGTTGGCATCCCAATCAATCTGTGATTCATTAGCCAGCTACTTTCAAGACAAGGTGGGGCAAATTTACTCTAACTTCACTGCCCCTGCGGTGGGCTGGAATCAGCTGGTCGAAAATATCAAGAGTAGAGTCAGCTCCAACTTCATTGAATTTAGGCCAGTTTCAGTGGAACAGATCTCTGATCTGGCTAACATGGTCAAATCAGGCTCTCCGTCTGACCCATGCCCCCCTTCAGTCCTGAAACTGATCCCAGATCTAATAGGTACTAACCTGGCGAGCATCTGCAACTCTATGTTCTGTTCAGGCACCTATCCTTCCTTATGGAAAAAGGCCATTATTCTGCAGTTTTTCAAAAAACCCAATCGTGATCCAGGAGAGACCAAAAACTATCGGCCAATTGCACGCCTCCCTTTTCCAGCTAAACTCATTGAAAAGATTATGAATACTCAGCTGGCTCAATTTATTGAGGAGAATAAGCTGCTGGATGATACGCAGTTTGGCTTTAGGATAGGCCATAGCACTGAAACCGCACTCATTAAAGCGTCTAATGAAATTAGGTTTGTGCTTGATAAAGGAGGTGCCGCAGTACTGGTGCTACTGGATCTATCGGCAGCATTTGACATGGTTGATCATGCTACGCTGATCAATTGTGTCTCAGCCATAGGCATCAGGCACACGGCCAAAGCCCTTCTGTCCTCTTTTCTATCCAATCGCATCCAGTCAGTTAGTCTGGGTGACTTCAACTCACCAGTTTTCTCACTCCCTTGTGGAGTTCCGCAAGGATCTTCGCTAAGTCCGACTTTGTTCAACATTTACGTGACTGACTTAGCACGAGTAATTAAATCATTCGGGATGGGTCTCACGTCATATGCGGATGATACGCAACTGGTGCTCGCCGTGCATAAAGATGGAGACGCAGTCTCGACAAGCTTTCATAATGGCATGTTGGCCATGAGCTCCTGGATGACAAATCACTGTCTAAAATTTAAACTCAGCCAAGACAGAGGTAATGGTCTTTGGAAACCTTGCCCCAGGATGGTCTCCGACCTGGTGGCCAGTAGATTTGGGATTATCCCCAACCCCTGTCAAGAAGGCCAGAAACTTGGGTGTCATTTTTGACAACAGATTATCTTTCATACATCAAGCTAACGCAGTGGTCTCCTCATCCTTTTATGTTTTAAGAATGATAAAGAAACTGTTACCTTTCGTCCCAGCCTGCACCGGGAGAAAGTTAATCTGTGCTCTGGTCATGTTTAAGGTTGACTACTGCAATAGCCTTTTAATTAATGCCCAAGAAAGGGTTTTGGGTAGGCTGCAGTTGGTACAGAACGCAGCCACTAGGATACTGTCAGGTACCCCCAAGTTCAAGCCCATCTCCAATGTGGTGCAACAGCTCCATTGGCTGCCCATAAGAAGCAGAACGAAATATAAGGCTCTCTGTTTTGCCTATAAGGCAATTCACAATGCTGGACCGGAATGCTTTAAGAAAGCTTTCCTGGCTTACAAGCCCAGCAGATCCCTTTAATCAGCAGATGCCAATATTCTGATCATCCCTAGAACCAAGAAAGCCAACTGGGGTGACAGAAGCTTCATAGTTGCCACATCCAAATTGTGGAATTCTCTTCCCTTGCATATTAAGGCTAGTCCCACGCTGCTATCACTTAGAAAAAAAATAAAAACTTGCCTTTTCAAGCAATAGGCTTCCCACCAGCTCTCTGCTCAACTTCCCAGCATATAGGGCCGAGACACATACGGGTATTTGTGCGCTCTACAAGTTGTTAAAATAAATAAATAATAATAAAACTATTAATTTTATATATTTGTAACAACTCTATCAATTGTAATCTTATCATTAACTTCAATCACACTACCTCTTTTAAACAACTTCACAAATACACTACCTTCAAAATTATATACTACTAAATTATTTATTTGAGGTGAATTCGCTAATCCAATGCAACATTACATGGGGGCCGCGCTGAGAGCCATGTTGGAGTTGTGACTCCAAAATAGAAAGAAAAAAAATGCCCCACTTCCATTATTCACTATTCGCCCCAGGATTCCCATCCCCCAGGGTCTTACCTCTATTTTTACAAATAAAACTCACATTTTTATTTTTTTTAAATACGGGAGAGGGGCCATGCAGCCCCCCTTCCCTAGGCCACTATTGGCCCCGAGGACCCCATCCCCGGGGCCTGGCCACACGTTGGGGACCGTGGGGGGAGCCCCAATGCCCCCGCAGTCCCTGCCGGCTCCCCACCTCCTGCGGGAGCCAGCATTGCTTTTGGACAAGGGGAGTTGCTGACATGCAGCTTCCCTGGTCCAAAAGCAATATGCTTCGCTTCATAGAAGCGAGAGCACATTTTCTGCTCTCGCTTCCATGAAGCGAAGCATAGTTTGCAATGACAGGGCGGGAGCCGTGCTCCAGCCCTGTCATTGCAAACTGCAATGTCCCGGGGGTGAGCACCCTGGGACATTGCAGGAGCCGGCCCTGGGGTGTGGCGGTCCCCAGGGCCAAGGAGGGCTCCTGGAGAGGGCCGCATGGCCCCCCTCCCAATGTAAAACATAGCCCTGTGGAGGTGGTGGTCCCCGGGGCTTGGAGTGGCACACAAGGCCCCCCTCATAATAAAGAAAGCCCCAGGGAGGTGGTGGTCCCTGGGGCTTGGGGGGGCCTGCGAGGCCCCCTGCCCATAATTAATCAAGCCCCGGGGAGGTGGCAGTCCCTGGGGCTTGGGAGGGCCCACGAGGCCCCCCAAAAAGAACAAAAGCCCCGGGGAGGTGGCGGTCCCCGGGGCTTGGGGGGGCCCGTGAGGCCCCCCATAATTAATTAAGCCCCAGGGAGGTGGCGGTCCCCGGGGCTGCGTGGGGGGCTGTGTATCCCCCATGTAATCAACATAGCCCTGGGGAGGTGGCGGTCCCCCGGGCTGCGGGGGCCTCTGCAGGGCCACCGCATAAATATTACCAAATACCCCCGGGACGTGGCCCACCTAGGGGCTCAGTAAAATGAAGCACGGAAGACCGCGCTTCATTTTTTAAAAATTTTCTCAGCGGGATTCGCCCACCCAGTGCGACTTCTGCCGAATTTTTTTTTTTTAAAGAATGCTTTTTTTGGCCTTGGGGGACCCCCTGACCAGCCCTAGGGGGTCAGGGTGTTTCTACCCTGCCCCCTTTCCTTCATTTATAAAGTTTTTTAACCTTTTTGATGTGACTCAGTTCAACTGAGTCACAAAATGGCTGCCAACACATTCTGGTTTGGAGTGTTGGCAGCCAATCAGAAGGAAGCTCGTGCTCGGGAGGGTTCGCGAATCCTCCTCGACCCTCAGATACGAATATTTTTATTTTTTTACTTTCTCAGCAACTACTGAACGGATTTACACCATTTTTTAAAAAGCACGCTTTCTGACCCAAGAGCTAACTTTTTGCCAAATTTGGTGCAATTCCATTCAGCAGTTCCGGCTGTAGCTTTGTCTAAAGTTGCTATGGAAATTAACATGGAGAAAACACGTTTTGGGACCCCCCTTTTTTCTTGGTCCCCGCTTGACGAATCACTCTGAAACTTTCAAGACAGGAGCTGTTGGTTGGCCCTACTTATTATTGCTTTTGTATTTAAAATATGTTGGGTCCATGTGCCATTTCCTGAAAAAAAAATACCAAGGTAGCAAAAGGAGTTCACTGTATGCATTGGGGTGCTGTCAATAAAAAAGGTTTTACAAGATTTCTGTTTGGCCCCGCAAATCATAGTGAATGTTTTCGATTTGTTAATTACCATTCTCCTTTGTGTCATAAAATCTGAGAAACCATATATCAATCTTTGTTGACCTAACGGGGTCCGTGCTAATAATACTGCGTCGTCCGCATATAACAATACGGGTATCGGACGACCAACCACCCTTGGAGCATGAGCCTGTATCGATTGCAAGTGGTTATCAACCCCGTTAATGAAGAGGGGGAATAGGATTGGTGCTAACACGCATCCTTGCTGTATACCCCGCCCTATTTTGAATTTAGATGAACATTCGCCCTGGGGGCCAAAGCGAACTTGACTAAGTTCTCATATAGGCGGGAAAGGAAGCCAACGATCGCCCTAGGGGCTCCCATGGAGGTCAGAGTTTGCCAGAGTAGATTATGGTCAACTAAATCAAAGGCACTACTCAAATCGGCAAAGCATAAATACATGGTACCTGCCTTTGCCCTGGTATACTTGCCGATAAGTAGCTATAAGTTAATGCATTGTTCAAATGTCCCCAGATGTTTCCTAAACACCTATATTGCACAGGGGTTAGGATAGAGTACTCCTGGGCCCATATATATATATATATATATATATATATATATGTTGCCACAGCGGTGAACAATCCAAGTCAGTCCGAAAGAAGGACAGCACTCACGGGAATTCTTTTTTGTGTGATTTATTTGTGCGAAAACCTTACCCGCACCAACAATATATATATATCGAGGAAAGCCATTGACATAGAAATAGGACTACATGTTGGCAATGGTAAGTGCAGTGCCAACTTTTAGTCCTATTTCTATTTCAATGGCTTTCCCAGAGATATATCCGTGACTCTATGGATTGGCATAAGGCGTAGGTGGGGAGGTACGATAAAAGGCAGAAAGAAAGCCAGCCGACCAATATCAGGCTTAACTCACTTTAATAACGATACCTCACGATGTCTGCGGAAGCGGTCCGCGAAAGAGAGGCAGCGGCAGACGAACTGTTTTGTAACCTGCCGAAAGCATCCACAAGTCGACAAAATATGCATGAAAGTGGGGCGGATAAAGAAAATGATGTAAAGACAACATTAAAGAATCTAGAAAAAAATATGAGAATCGAGATCACAAAATGGTGGGAGCACAAATCTTTGACCAAATATGTGGAAGTGGGAAGAGTTCCACGAGGGCTTAGGATCCTGCTCACCCCGAGTTTTGACAAACCAAATCCGGACATGCTCAGAGAGTGGGGAGAGAGCAATTTGGCAGCCTCTATGAATTTAGTTAACATTTTAATTAAATACGCCAAAATAGACCGGAAAGCCATATTAGAAGAGATTGAGAAAATGAATGAAGAACTAAGCAAATCAGAAAAGACAGATTTCATCAAAACAGCAAGAGGTGAAATCAAAGAGAGGCTCAGAAAACATGAAGAAAAAATCAAAATCCACAAGGCTCACATGTTTGCGCGTGATCAAGCGGATTATGAAAACGGCCAAATATTCACCTTCGTGCGTAAATTTGACATTGCAAAAAGACAACAGTACAGCGATAAAACAAGAAGTAATATAACAAGAGAAACACAAAAAGTAAGCAATAATGAAGAACTTTCCAGTATCGATGCGGAATCACTAACAAGTGAATCAGGCTCAGAATTTGAAAGTTCAAATATCGCAGTAACTAAAACCAAATTGAGTCTGGGGGAAGAGCTGGATTTTTTAGTCCTAGAGCGATTACAAACCTTGAGGCCGAGAAATCAAAGGAGGCCAGTCGAAAAAGAAAAAACACAAGAAGGCGGGACAGACGCAAAAGGCGGAAATGCAAAGCCAAAGAAAAAATCGCAATGGCACAGGAAGTAACAGGAAATGACAATACCATAATCAATTTATCTCCGATTTCTCTAACAAAGGCTGAGGAACAATTGTTATCACTGGGACTAAATTACTGCCCAGAGAGCAGTTTTAACTATACGAGCACAAGCATTGATGTATTCTGTTTCATTCGAAAACTTAAGCTCAAAAAGTTTTTTACCATTAAAACAGGCTTGGAACAGTCAAAAACGGCACATGACACAGTGGTAAGTGATGCACAATCACTTAAGGCATCCGATATCCCAACACTGCTAACCCTGCATGAACTATCCAACGAAACCGAAACTCCATCATCAGAATTTGAGCATGAGGATCCAACACAGACAAGATTACAGAAAATAAATATATCACAGAGAGGTGCTGGAAGTAGTCCATTCAGGCCGACATCAACTTTTCTCCCTCTCATGCCAAAAGACGCAGTGGATATCTTCCATGAAAGAGTGACTGAAGATATCAAAAAACTATACCATCAAGTAAAACGCAAGAAAAGGAGCAAACAATACAAAAAATTAAAATATGCCAAACTGATGAAAAAGTTGGGAGAAAATCAGGAGATTATAATAAAAAAATCAAATAAAGGTGGAAACATCGTGATATGGCTGAAAAAAGACTACATTCAGGAAGCAAAAAGACAACTTGACAACGAACAGTGTTATGAAAAAACGACAGCAAGGGACTATAACAAAGCAGGGGAAACGTTAAAAAAAGATCTACAACAATGGAAACGGGAGGGATTAATTTCAGCGGATGAATATAAATTCATGTATAAGGAATTTCCGGCCCTCCCAGTTCTATATCTCATCCCTAAAGTCCATAAAAACACTGTACCCATACCTGGAAGACCAATCATTTCGTCAATTAACAGCATGGGGGAGCAGGTTGGGCAATATGTTGACTATTTCCTACAGGACATGGTAAAAGAGCGACCTAGTTATGTCAAAGACACAGGGGATTTTTTGATCAAAATAGAGGACATTGTATGGGCAGACGATCTATTACTTATTACACTAGATATAGAGTCGTTCTATACGAGTATTGAGCACCAAACAGGCTTCAAAGCAGTTAAACATTTTTTAGACGCAAGACCTTGTGAATATTATGAACATAACAAAATGATATTAGATCTTATCTCTTGGTGTCTTAACAATAATTATTTCCTGTTTGGAAAAGAGATTTTTAAACAACTACGAGGAGTAGCGATGGGAGCCTGTTTCTCCCCCAGCTATGCGTGTTTACACGTTGGCTGGTGGGAGGAACAGGTTCTGAGAAAAACACATCGTGAAACATTTGATCAACATGTATTGTATTGGCTCAGATACATAGACGATGTGTTTATAGTGTGGAAGGGTGATGAAGAAAAAGCCAGACAATTCATCAGGGCAATAAATATCAATTCCATGAACCTTAATTTTACATCCCATTTAAGCAAAACCAATATTGAGTTTTTAGATGTGAAAGTCCATGTTAAAGACGGCAAACTTGAGACTACCATATTTAGAAAACCAATGGCTGGCAATGCTATGCTACATGCGAGCAGTGCCCATCCAAAGCACCTTATTAGGAGTATCCCCTATGTGGAAATCCTAAGGTTAAAACGTGTCTGCAGTTTAGAGGCAGATTTCAGCAACTGTGTGGAGGACACTATAGTCAGACTCAAAAAGCGAGGATATAACGAAAAGATTTTAAAAGAGGCTATTATTAAAGCAGAAGCAAGGCCCAGAGCAAGTCTCCTCACAAGATCAGAGGTGAAAGATAAAGAAGATAAAACAAACTCAGATTTACCTTGAGAAATTGAGGGTCCTCGGCTAATAACCACATACAGTAATGAAGAAAGGAGAATAAGGTCCATAATAAAAAAGAATTGGCCAAAGGTGCTCACTGATAGTGTTCTGGGAACTAGACTTCCGGACGTCCCTACGATCACTTTCAGAAAATCTAAAACCATGGGATCTCAATTAGTTAAGAATAGCCCCGAATTGGGTCCTACAAGTACTTGGCTAAAACCCAGACAAGGCTTCACTAAGTGTTCATCGTGCAGAGCCTGCAAATTTGGAGTTAACACAACCCATTTTGTTACTCCATTCAGCAAGAAAGAAATTGCAATTAAAGGGAGCTTCAATTGCAGAACTGAGTATGCAGTTTATGTCCTGACATGCACCTGCGGCTTAAAATACATTGGAAGTACCAAGCTGCAGGTGCATGTCAGAATACTGCAGCATCTCAGGGCGATCATTAATAATGATCCTGCATACCCAGTAGCACGACATTTTAAGACAACACATAACAATGAGGTAAACTGTCTCACGTATTATGTGTTCGATGCCATTCCCAAACTCCGTAGAGGTGGGAATAGGGAACGACAATTAAGACAGTTAGAGACATGTATGATTCTGGAGTTTGATAGCAAACGGACTCAATAATACTGAAGACATGCACAATTTCCTATAACAGTAAAAAGAATTAGCCAGGACATTAAGTCATGAAGAAAGAATAAATAAAGGAAATTATAATATGTGGATGAGGTGGCAGCAACCTTTTATCATGAAGTAATGGTTTTAGGTTTTTTTAATCGCTGCCCCTGTTTTCTCATTCAATGATTTTAGTACATATATTTTTTAACTTCCTAAATGGTATTAACTGAATCGAAGTTTTTACTGTTGACAGTAACTTAGTTTGCTCACATTTTGCACAAACACAATTAGGCACTTTAATATAAGCACCTTTTTGCACATTTAGGTTGGCTGCTAAGCACTAAAGCACTTTAATACAATGAATTGAGAACAACAACAAAAAAATACAGTACATTCTACAAGACTCATTCATAACAAAAAAGAAATATATGATCCTTTAACTGTCGAAATGTTAAAATGACGCCACTTAAATTTCATTTTTGTAATATTCATAAAATATACGGGCATTTAGGCCAAAGATTATTGCTACTGAGCCTCCGAGGAGGCGACAATGGCAAATCACAGCATTTGTGCAGGACGATGAAAACAATAGTAAATGTCAAGACTATTAAAGTAATCTGGCTTAATCAATTGGAGATAGAAGGGCATAAAAACATATCAGCGTTGTTGTAAATTAAATGCGCTCACTTATATGTATAGTATGTTTTTTATGCATGTCTATGCCTTATATATTTATATATTTATGTACATATTTATATATTTATTAAGCTATTTGTATTTTCAAACATTTTATCTATTTATTGAAATGTGATACAAATTACACTTTAATTTTTGTGATGTCTTAGAAAAATGACAAAAACAAAGGATATATGAGGTTTTTTTCATTGAGCAAAATGTTGAAAGTATTTTCTCTATGATCATTGACATGTGACACGGAGGGGGGTATGCACAAAGCAATTATAAAAGAATTTGGCGGACAACGCTCCGTATGTGAACAAGGGCACTTGTATAATTTGGAGGCTGAGAGGAGCACTTAAGGCGCAAAAGGATTTACACATCTATATATTAATCTTTTTGTTATGGAGGTGGATACTTTATCCCTAAAAAAACTTTACTCTAAAAAGTAGAAAGTAAATGAAGGAGTACCTCCATCTTAGCGGTATATACAACATTACATGTACATATATATATTTTTCCACATATAATTTGTCTTGACCGTAGCATACTCTATGTTTCAGATGAAAACACAGAAAAGCTTCTAATCCAAACCAGATTAATTATCAACAGGTCCCTGACTAAGTGTACTTTACAAGGTCAAAATGAATTCCATTTATTATTATTTTTACATGTTGCGTAATATACCATTCATGAAATTTGTTTTAGCAATACGATGAATTTACTAACCTAATGTGTGGTTAAGTCCCCTTTAAAAGTGATACCTGTTTTTAATTGGTGGTGGTGAAAGGGAGTGTTTTCCCTTTAAATTGACACTCATCACAATACTCTGACCCAGTAAAAGGCGTCAGTCGAAACGCGTAGGTCATTTTTCTGTTTGTATGCACTCTTGCACTTTGCTTGTGATGGCCCCGTGAGTGGTCATTTTTCTGTTTGTATGCACTCTTGCACTTTGCTTGTGATGGCCCCGTGAGTAATGGAGGCTATTTGAAACTTTGAAAAATAAAAACGAGTTACCTCATTACGAAAGGATTTGGTGGTGCTGTTCCTCTGCTCGCCCTCTAGACGCGCTGAATATTGGAGGGCGGTGTGCATGGAGGTGAAAATGGAAATATATATATATATATAAATCACAGCATTTGTGCAGGACGATGAAAACAATAGTAAATGTCAAGACTATTAAAGTAATCTGGCTTAATCAATTGGAGATAGAAGGGCATAAAAACATATCAGCGTTGTAAATTAAATGTGCTCATTTATATGTATAGTATGTTTTTTATGCATTTCTATGCCTTATATATTTATATATTTATTTACATATTTATATATTTATTAAGCTATTTGTATTTTTAAACATTTTATCTATTTATTGAAATGTGATACAAATTACACTTTAATTTTTGTGATGTCTTAGAAAAATGACAAAAACAAAGGATATATGAGGTTTTTTTCATTGAGCAAAATGTTGAAAGTATTTTCTCTATGTTCATTGTCATGTGACACGGAGGGGGGTATGCACAAAGCAATTATAAAAGAATATGGCGGACAACGCTCCGTATGTGAACAAGGGCACTTGTTGCCCGAAACGTGTCATCGATGTGAGGAGTGAGAGAAAATAAACATCTTGCCAAAACTATCACCTGGGTGCCCGTTACTCTCTCTTCGCTGAGAGGAGGTTGCGAGAGTGTGGAGGATTTCGATACAAAATACGGAAGTTGGTTGCTGCCGCTAACGGACCCCCTCTCCTGAAGTAGGCAGCCGCCCTCAACCAAAAAGAAACGAGGATCCGTGGTGGAACGTTGGCGGCCGCCCCCTACTGCAGCCAAGGAATTTGTCATCGACCAGAGGACGACAGCGACAGGGTCGGAGGACCCGTCGGCGATCGAAATCAAGGCGGTGAGTCAATTGGCAAAAGGCGTAGGTGGGGAGGTACGATAAAAGGCAGAAAGAAAGCCAGCCGACCAATATCAGGCTTAACTCACTTTAATAACGATACCTCACGATGTCTGCGGAAGCGGTCCGCGAAAGAGAGACAAACTGTTTAGTAACCTGCCGAAAGCATCCACAAGTCGACAAAATATGCATGAAAGTGGGGCGGATAAAGAAAATGATGTAAAGACAACATTAAAGAATCTAGAAAAAAATATGAGAATCGAGATCACAAAATGGCAGTCACCAGTAGGTAATTCTAGTTAGGACCTACTTTCCATTGGAAAAGCTTTTTTTGATTTGCCAATATCTTTAGCGCCGTTTGACGAATCTTTACGAAATTTTCAAAACTAATGGCCCGCTCGGTCAGCTCCTGTCTTGAAAGTTTCGGGTTATTCGTCAAGCGGGGGCCGAGAAAAAAGGGGGGTCCCACAACGCATTTTCTCCATGTTAATTTCCATGGGAAATTTTGTCGCGGCTACAGCCCGAACTGCTGAACGGAATTGCACCAAATTTTGCAGAGAGTTAGCTCTTGGTCCAGAGTGCACTCTTTGCTTTAAATTGTGTGAATCCGTTCAGTAGTTCCTGGGAAATGTAAAAATAAAAATATCGATATCTGGTGACTGCGGTGGATTTGCGAACCCTCCCAATCACGAGCTTCATTTTGATTGTCTGTCAACACTCCAAACCAAGAAGTGTTGGCAGCCATCTTGTGACTCGGTAAAACCCCCAGGGCCTCCAAAAACATTTAAAAAAAAAATCAGCAGGATTCGCGCTGGGTGCGCGATCCCCACCGAAACTTTAAAATAAACGAAGCGCTGTGTCCCGCGCTTCATTTAATGAGCCCCCGGGTGGGCCAGGTCCCGGGGCATTCCTGTTTGTTTATGCGGGGGCCCCACAGCCCCGGGGACTGCCACCTCCCCGGGGCAATGGTTATTCAAATGTGGGGGGCTTGTGATGCCCCCGCAGCCCCGGGGACCGCCACCTCCCCAGGGCTTTATTTTTATGGCCCCCCTCCATTAAAAATATTTTTAAAAAATAATAAAAATATGCGGCCAACCCCTGGGGGATGGGGCCCCCGGGGTTGAAATTGGCCTCGGAAGGGAGGCCACGTGGCCTTCTTCCTGTTTTCTTTTTTTTATAAAAAACAACCTATGTCTCAGGCCCTAGGGGATGGGGTCCCCAGGGCCCAAAAATACTTAAGGGAAGGGGGGGCTACACAGCCCTTCTTCCCAAAAAAAATGGGGGTTAAGTCCCCTAGAATCTTAAGGGTCCTTAGGGGCCAACTAGCCCAGCAGGTACCTCCAGTAAGCCCCATACAGTGGGACTGCTGAGAGGTGGTCTGAGGCCATGCCCCTTTCTATACCACTCTGCAACGCGCCTCTTGGTGCACTGCTGGTGGGGCGATGAGGTCCACATGTGTCCTGAGGACCTCAGGACTAAAGTGGACTTCATCCCCCAAGCAGCAGTGCACCAGGAGGCGTGTTTGCAGAGTGGTGTAAAAAGGGGGCATGGCCTCGGACCACTCTCAGCAATCCAGCTGTGTGGGGCTTATTAGAAATAACAGGAGGGCTAGTTGGCCCCCAGGGACCCTCAGGAGGCTAGGGGACTTCATCCCCCAACCATGAGTGTGCCGGGAGGTGCGTTTGCAGAGTGGTGCAGAAAGGGGGTGTGGCCTGTGTCCACCTCTCAGCAATCCCAATATCTGGGGCTCAATGGAGGTGTCAGGTGGGCTAGTTGTCCCCTAAGGACCCCCAGCAGTGAACGGGACTTCACTCCCCATCCAAGAGCACGCCGGGGAGCGCGTTTGTAGACTGGTGGGCAAAGGGGGTGTGGCCTGCTTTGAGAACTTACCAATGCTGCTGTGTGGGACTTACTGGAGATAATAGGAGGGGGTAGTTGGCCCACAAGGTTGTCCTTGGGGGCCAACTACCCCTTCTGTTACCTCCAGTAAGTCCAAAGCGCGTTTTCTCCATGTTAATTTCCATAGGTACTTTATTACAGGCTACAGCCTGAACTGCTAAACGGAATTACACCAAATTTGGCAAAAAGGTAGGTCTTGGTTTAGACTGCTCCCTTTTTGTTAAATGGTGTAAATACTTTAAGTAGTTCATGAGAAATTTAAAAAAGAAAAATATCGATATCTGAGCACCGAGGAGGGTTCGCGAACCCTCCCGAGCACGAGCTTCACTCTGATTGGCTGCCTACACTCCAAACCAGGAACTGTTTGCAGCCATCTTGTGACTCAGTAAAACCGAGTGACAAGAAAAAGGGTGAAACAAAGATAAAAAACATGAAAAGGGGGCAGGGTACAAACACCCTGTCCCCTAGGCCTGGTCAGGGGGTCCCACAAGGACCCCCAGGGCCAAAAAAAGCATTTTTTTTTTTTTTAAATGGCCAAATTCGCGCTGGGGTCGCAAATCCGGCTGAGAAAATAAAAAAAAAACGAAGCGTGGCCTCCCGCGCTTCATTGGATTTAAACCCCCGGGTGGGCCGGGGGCATGCCTAATTATGTGACCGCAGCCCCGGGGACCGCTACCTCCCCGGGGCTTTATTTATGATGTGTGGGGGCACGTGGCCCCCCACAGCCCTGAGGACCGCCACCTCCCCGGGGCATTATGCTAAAAGTGTGCAGGGGCTCGTGACCCCCCCAAGCCCCGGGGACCACCACCTCCCAGGGGCTTTGTCTATAATAAGGGTGGAGGGGCCTCGCGGGCCCCCCAAGCCCCGGGGCTCTGTCTTAAAAAATGTGTGGGAGGGCTCAAGCCCTCACACGCCCCAGGGACCACCACTTCCCCGGGGCACTAAATATTGAAATTGGGGGGTCTGTTACGGACCCCCAAGCCCCGGGACCACCACCTCCCCGGGGCTTTGAAAATGAAGGGAGGGGGGCCGCACGGCCACCCTCCTGGAAGCCCTTGATGGCCCTGGGGACCGCCAGCCCCCCAGGCCGGCTCCTGCAATGTCCCGGGGTGCCCACCCCTGGGACATTGCTGTTTGCTATGGCAGGGCGGGAGCACGGCTCCCCCCCTGCCATAGCAAACTCTGCTTTGCTTCATTGAAGCGAGAGCAGGGAAACCTGCTCTCGCTTCAATGAAGCAAAGCATGATTGCTTTTGAGCAGGGGGAGCTGCATGTCAGCAGCTCCCCTTGCTCAAAAGCAATGCCGGCTCCCGCAGGAGGTGGGGAGCTGGCGGAACTGTGGGGGCATTGGGGCTCCCCCCATGATCCCAATCACAGAGGCCAGGCCTTGGGGGATGGGGTCCCCGGGGCTAAAAGTGGCCCGGAGGGGGGCCACACGGCCCCCCTCCCCTCTAAAAAAAAAAAAAAATGAAAAGGCCTGCCCCTCCACATGAATAAATTAATAAAAAGTCTGGCCATACCCCGGGGGATGAGGTCCCCAGGGCCAAAATTGGCCTCGGGAGGGGGGCCACACGGCCCTCTTCCCGTTTTTAATTGGGGTCAGGCCCTGGGGGATGGGGTCCCCAGGGCCCAAAAAATGTAAAAGAAGGGGGCCACACAGACCCCCTTGTAAAAAAAAAAGAAACCGGCAACTCGCCGGAGGCCCCGCACCCTCCATGCATCACTCTGCAAACACGCCCCCTGGCGCGTTCTAAGTTGGGGGATTAAGTCCCCTTCAATCCTGAGGTTCCCAGGGGGACAACTAGCCCACCAGGTACCTCTAGTAAGCACCACAGAGCTGCGTTGCAGAGAGGTGGTCCAAGGCCATGTCCCTTTTTACACCTCTCTGCAACGCAGCTCTGTGGCGCTTACTGGAGGTACCTGGTGGGCTAGTTGGCCCCCAGGGACCCTCAGGATTCAAGGGGACTAAATCCCCCAACTTACAATGCACCAGGGGGCGCATTTGCACAGTGGTGCAGGGAGGTGGAGGGGCCTGATATAACAAGTGTGCAAACACGCTCCATGGCGCGTTGTAAATTGGGGGATTAAGTCCCCTTCATCCTGAGGGTCTTTGGGGCCAACTAGCTCACCAGGTACCTCCAGTAAGCACCACAGAGCTGGTTGCAGAGAGGTGGTCCGAGGCCATGCCCTTTACACCACTCTGCAAACGCGGCTTCTGACGCACTGCTGGTGGGGCGATGAGGTCCTCTTGTGTCCTGAGGACCTCAGGACACAAGTGGACTTCATTCGCCGAGCAGCAGTGCGCCAAGAAGCACTTTTGAAGAGTGGTGTAAAAAGGGGGCGTGGCCTCGGACCACCTCTCTGCAATCCAGCTCTGTGGTGCATATTGGAGGTACCTGGTGGGCTAGTTGGCCCCCAGGGACAATCAATATTCAAGGGGAATTAATTCCCCAACTAACAACGCGCCAGGGGGTGCGTTTGCAGAGTGGTGGACAAAGGGGGCGTGGCCTTTGTCTACCTCTCAGCAATTCCACTGTGTGGGGCTTACTGGAGATAAGAGGTAGGCTAGTTGGCCCCTAAAGGACCCCCAGCAGTGAAGGGGACTTCAATCCCCATCCAAGAGCGTGCCAGGGAGCGCGTTTGTAGAGTGGTGGGGAAAGGGGGCGTGGCCTGGTACGAGTACTTACCAATGCTGCTGTGTGGGACTTACTGGAGGTAATAGGAGGGGAAGTTGGCCCCCAAGGATGTCCTTGGGGGCCAACTACCCCTCTTGTTACCTCCAGTAAGTCCCACACTGTGGGATTGCTAAGACTTCTTCGGAGGCCATGCCCCCCTTTCTCCACCACTCTTAAACGCGCCTCCTGGCAGACTATGGGATGTGGGATGAAGTCCAATTTAGTCCTGAGGAAGTTTGGGGGCCAATAAGCCCTCCTGGTACCTCCTGTAAGTCCTATGCAGCAGAATTCCAGAGCGCTGGTCGTAGGCCCAGCACCCTTTCTCCACCACTCTGCAAACGTGACTACTACTTAAAGAAGCATCTTTCTGCACCTCTGACTTAGAGGTAGTTTTAATCCCCCTGCCCTATTATGTACTAGGGCCTTACAGAGGAGGTCATGCTAATCACAGGGGTACCCCAACGCATAGTGTTCCCTAGTGTATGTCGGTGTTTTCACATAGAATCACCAATGTTATCCTATGGGAGGAAAGTAGTGTTATCGTTACTTTTTCTTACTCAGTGGTGGATCCTGGATCCAGCACTGGTGCATCTCCTGTAAACAGTTGAAAGAATGCGTTTAAGTCATACAGGCGATTTTTAAGGAATATTTGTAGTTTGTGAAAATCGACACTTTGAAACTTTTCTGCTGAAAACCAGACAATGGATTCCTATGGAAGGAAATACAAGTTACTGGTAAATACGGTTAGAATTACTTTTCAGGGTCAGTGCTGGGCTAAAAGATGCAGCACTGGGTTCTCTCCTGATAACAGGTGAGTAAATCGGAATTCGTAGTTCGGCTGATTTTAGAGGAATATTATAAAGTTCCAAAACTCCACACTTAGAAGAATTTCCAAGTGAAACCAGTCAATGTTAGCCTATGGAAGGAAATTCAAGTTACTGGTAAGTACAGTTAGAATTACTTTTCAGGATCTGTACTGGGCTGAAAGATGCAGCACTGAGGTCTCTCCTGATAACAGGTGAGTAAATTGGAATTCGTAGTTCAGCTGATTTTAGAGGAATATTATAAAGTTCCAAAACTCCACACTTTGAAGAATTTCCAAGTGAAACCAGTCAATGTTAGCCTATGGAAGGAAATTCAAGTTACTGGTAAGTACGGTTAGAATTACTTTTCAGGGTCAGTGCTGGGCTAAAAGATGCAGCACTGGGTTCTCCCCTGATAACAGGTGAGTAAATCGGAATTCGTAGTTCAGCTGATTTTAGAGGAATATTATAAAGTTCCAAAACTCAACACTTAGAAGAATTTCCAAGTGAAACCAGTCAATGTTAGCCTATGGAAGGAAATTCAAGTTACTGGTAAGTACGGTTAGAATTACTTTTCAGGATCTGTACTGGGCTGAAAGATGCAGCACTGAGGTCTCTCCTGATAACAGGTGAGTAAATCGGAATTCGTAGTTCTGCTGATTTTAGAGGAATATTTGTATGTTTCAAAAATTGACACAAAACTTTTTCAGCAAAAAGCAGGAAATGATATCCTATGGAAGGAAATTCAAGTTACTGGTAAGTATGGTTAAAATTACTTTTCAGGATCAGTACTGGGCTCAAAGATGCAGCACTGAGGTCTCTCCTGATAACAGGTGAGTAAATCGGAATTCGTAGTTCGGCTGATTTTAGAGGAATATTTGCACAATGGTGAAGGAAGGGGTGGGGCCTGAGGTGACATGTCTGCAAACACGCCCTGTGGTGCGTTTTAAGTTGGAGAATTAATTCCTCCTCAATCCCGAGGGTCCCTAGGGGCCAACTAGCCCACCAGATACCTCCAGTATGCGCTAGAGAGCTGCGTTGCAGAGAGGTGTTCAGAGGCCACGCCCCTTTTACAACACTCTGCAACGCAGCTCCGTGGCGCTTACTGGAGGTACCTGGTGGGCTAGTTGGCCCCCAGGGACCCTCAGGATTGAAGAGGATTTAATTCCCCATCTTAAAACACGCCACGGGGCCTGTTTGCACACATGTCACCTGAAGCCCCGCCCCTCCCTTCACCACTGTGCAAACGCGCCCCATGGCGCGTTTTAAGTTGGGGGATTAAGTCCCTTGAATCCTGAGGGTCCCTGGGGTCCAACTATTCCACCAGGTACCTCCAGTAAGCGTCACAGAGTGCGTTGCAGAGAGGTGTAAAAGGGGCGTGGCCTCTGTACACCTCTCTGCAACGCAGCCCCTGGTGCATACTGGAGGTTCCTGGTGGGCTAGTTGGCCCCCAGGGACCCCCAGTATTCAAGGGGAATTGTTCCCTCTGCAAACGCGCCAGGGGGCGCGTTTGCAGAGTGGTAAAGGAAGGGGGCGGGGCCTGCGGCCCGATCAGTTTTTTTTTGGGTTTTTTTTTCTTGAAGGGGGGCTGTGTGGCCCCCCTTCCTTTTTCCTTTTTTTGGGCCCTGGGGACCCCAACCCCCAGGGCCTTACCCCTTTTTTTTCTTTAAAAACGGGAAGGGGGCCGCGTGGCCCCCCTCCCGTGGCCAATTCCGGCCCCGGGGACCCCATCCCCCGGGGCATGGCCACTCTTTTTATTATTTTATAAAAGCAACCCCTGACACATTGTTTCGCTCTAATTAGAGCTCTTCAGAGAGGTATAGCTTTGTCCAAACACTCGCTGGTGTTGAGAGTGCTCTATACAGGAGATGCTTTCCTCCTAAACTTGAGAACTACCCAGAGTTCTCTGCTTCTTTTGCATAATTTATGTGTCACTCTATGCCTGAAAGGGTATTGTTTTGACTTATACTGGGTGCTCTCTTGTGTCTGGACAAAGCTATACCTCTCTGAAGAGCTCTAATTAGAGCGAAACACTGTGTCAGGGGTTGCTTTTACGCATTTCAGGTTGGCTTGGTTGGTATTTTACCAATTCAAAGCTGTAATACTGTGCCTGGAGTGGTAATTGGCTTTTGTCATTTTACAGCTAGGCATGGACAGCACTGTGCTAATCCTATGCTTAAAGACTTTGCTGTAGAAATGGCAAAAGACTTAGTCCCTTTCTATCTCGGCGTGGATGGCACTGTGGTAACCCTATGCTTAAAAACTTTGATAGAAAAGTAGACATTTGAGGAGAGCAGATCTAGAGTGTCACTGGTGTTGAGAGTACTCTATACAGGAGCTGCTTTCCACCTAAACTTGAGAACTACCTAGAGTTCTCTGCTTCTTTTTTGCATAATTTATGCGTCACTCTATGCCTGAAAGGGTATTGTTTTGACTTATACTGGGTGCTCCCTTGTGTCTGGACAAAGCTATACCTCTCTGAAGAGCTCTAATTAGAGCAAAACACTGTGTCAGGGGTTGCTTTTACTCATTTCAGGTTGGCTTGGTTGGTATTTTACCAATTCAAGGCTGTAATACTGTGCCTGGAGTGGTAATTGGCTTTTGTCATTTTACAGCTAGGCATGGACAGCACTGTGCTATTCCTATGCTTAAAGACTTTGCTGTAGAAATGGAAAAAGACGTTGTCCCTTTCTATCTCGGCGTGGACGGCACTGTGCTAACCCTATGCTTAAAAACTTTGATAGAAAAGCAGACATTTGATCTGAGCAGATCTAGAGTGTCGCTGGTGTTGAGAGTGCTCTATACAGGAGCTGCTTTCCACCTGAACTTGAGAACTACCTAGAGTTCTCTGCTTCTTTTTTGTATATATATATATATATATATATATATATATATATATATATATATATATATATATATATATATATATATATCAGGGACACCATTGACATAGAAATGGGACTAAAAGATGGCACTGCACTTACCATTGCCTACATGTAGTCCTATTTCTATGTCAATGTCTGTCCTGTTTTTTTTGTTCTGAAAATCTGGTCATACTAGACACAGGAGAGCCCAGGAACTCCCCCTCACATCTCCCCTTAGGTGGGTGTAGCCAAAATGTGCATTTGCATGCAGTGCATCTCTGCAACCTCCTCAATCTGCTGCTGGTCTGTCTCCAGTGAAAGACAGACTATGACTGTCATTCCCCCATTAGATTGTGCTCTGCTTCCAGTGCAGGCGTGAGTCCATGCCTGTACTAGTGACCACCCATTTTTATGTAATATAGTCATGGGCCACTGGAATTATATGATTGTGCATTATTATGGATTTGTCGCACTTGCCACATAACTGTTGTTCTTCTGCATAATAAGCAAATTTTAACAAAAAAGTATTTTAGCTTGAATGGACCAAAAGTTAGAAAAAACATTACTACACACGTTGCTAAATAGTTACAAGCCTTTTGTCGAATAGAGGTGAGTCACCTTTCACTTGCTGATTGCTGTATATGAGTGTGAAACTGATATTAATGAGGTGACAATTTTGCCCATACAGAGTTAATGTATGGGAAAATGTCAAAATAGTCAAGTAATAAGGCCACATAATTTGCCTTTTCTTGCACATAATTGTAGTCAAATTTGCCACATAATTTGCTCTTTCCCTGCCACATAATTCAAGTGGCCCTGAGTATGGCGCCTTATTCCTTTCTACACTTGGTTCACCCAATTGAGGAGGTGCTCCGCACAGACAGAGTCAGTCCATCGATTTTCATAAAACAGCCCCTGATGTAAAAAGTTATTGGTGGACATCAGTATTTCTATTGTGGGACATTAACCCCAAACTTGCCCTGCACATGAAAGATAAGATATGAATGCGCTTCTCACGTGCTGTGCATTTCCTTTTAAATTTCCTGATTAACTCATTGTGCAATGTTGCTCTAATTGATTTTGATCCTAACTACTTACGACAAAAATGAACACATTCAGAAACTATAACGTTTCTACAGATTTAATAATAGGCATTAAATATTAGGCATGCACTCAACAAGGGTAATTGGATTCAGCATGCCTAGCAAAAGTAATTATGCACTATTTTTCTGTTCTGAACCCACTCATTAGCGAAAACATATTCCATAGCAAATAGAAGTGCCCAAAATGTGTTATAGATTTGACCTTTTTGTTACGAGGCACTCACCTGTGCTCCAGATTGTTTCACCTTGATGACGATGTGAACGGTGAGACGACAGGTCCCCAATCCCTCTAGAAACTAGCAGCGTGATACCAAGATATAACTTAGGATCAATCTGGTAGTGTCAGGGGGGAAAAGAGGTTGGGATAACAAGAGAAGAGAAACAAGAAGATTCCAGCTGTCTTCTTTTAGGGGGACCAGGGCTTCTGTGGGCTTGAGTATTCACAGGATACAATAAACAGGAATGTAACTGGATAGTGGCTTGAGTTTTCTACTAGACTCCTAAGTACAAAACACAGAAGATAAACAATGTGTATATCTGTGAGGCAGTATCTTCTTACAGTTATCATAAACTTGTAACCAAAAGTCTCCAACAATTCTTACCTACAGACTACGTAGGTTTCAACAGAATTTTGGGTTGATCTAACAATCTACTTGTCGATTTATGCAATCTGCAATAAACAATACAATCATTAATATACTTTCAAATAAGTTTAACAATCATGATAGCATTTAGTTATGTTCATCAGCATAGGTACCTGAATCCTTATATGCCCAGCTTAGGATCAGATGCCTTGAGTCCACAGAAGTTCAAATGCTGCAAAAACACCCTTCTGCCATAAAGGAACAAAATAATGCATACAAAATAATAGTAGTCAAAACCACATCTGTGCTGTTGTGATTCTTAAGGCTAACTTCGCTTTGCGATAAATATTTTCACACTTTTAGAAAGGCACAACCTTCTATTTTAGTCTTTGTTTTATAAATGTCAATAGTTTCTGGGTACTACGGTAAAACTCCCCATAACACTCGAGATGAAGTGTGTTCCTTCTGTCCAAGAAATATAGTTCTAATAATATGCGCAGTTCAAAGAGCAATGTTCCAAGTTCTAAAGCAAACGTTCCAAGTTCTAATGTAAGCAGACTCACCGTGGGATAGTTGTCTTCCAAAAAATACCTTAAAGCATGTTTTCTCTGTGCGCTTCTTTTTCAGGGAACACTGTGTAGGAGAGTAGGATCTGCCTCTTATGTTGCCCCCACTTTTTTTTCTGATGTTTACCCTGGTTTCTGGCTATAGTCTGGCTGGGTCCCTGCTAATCAGGGCCCCAGCCTCTCTGTTCTCTCTAAATGACTTGGAGTGCACTCTAGGTGCACTAGTGATTGGATACTGTGGTACCTTATGAGTCCCTAGTATATGGTACCTTAGGTACCAAGGGCATAAGTACTTCACAGGCCTACCAGGGGCTGAAGCATGTATTATGCCACCCCTGGGAAGCAGACTAAATCTGACACCACAGGCCGGCTACTGCAGCCTGGGTGAGGTGGTGCTAGCACCCCTCACTGAGATATAGGTTTCCTATATCTCTCCTGCACACACATTTAAACCTATCAGTCACCCCTAAGGCAGGCCCTATCAATCCTGAGGGCAGGGTGCTTGGTTCCTATGTGAGAGGGTGCCTCTGCCTGAGCAGGGCCCCTCTGCAGCTCTCAGAGTCCATTCTCTGGGGCTGTTTGTGGATGCGGTTAAACCATATACTCTTAAGTGCATTATATCCTCGCGGTAGAATGCTAACTTTGGAATGGCTGTATCAAAACATGTCGTGTTTGGTGTCAAACATCTTGGAATACTACCCCCCCGCCAGTTCTGGCGGCGGGGGTAGCATTCCACCCTTCTAGAGGGATCAGACATGTACCTGCTGTGGAAACGCGGTAGAATCCTGCAGAGCCCTGGCATCACAAAATGGATGCCACCAGTCACAGACACTGGGCTGCCCTCCTGCTGATGACCGAAACTCGCAGTGGAGGAAGCCCAACAATAGGCATCCTGTCACAGGGAGGTGTAACCACCTCCCAGACAGGGTTTAGTGTATCGGGGCTGGGTGGGTGCACTCCTAGAGTGCTTTGAAGTCCTGCACTGGGGGAGCAGAAGGCTCCTCTGTGCATATGACAGTTCAAACCAGCTCAGGGGCTACCTGCCCCTGCTCTGGCGTGAAACTGGACAAAGGGAAGTGGGTGTAGCCACCCACTCCCCTGACCCTCCCATAGGTGGGGTCATAGAGCTAGTCCCTCCCTTCTTTTTAGGATAAGAGGGGGAACCTGTGCATTGCACCCCAGATCTCCCTGGACGATGCTCTACAGAAGAATCCTGGACCTTCAACGTTCCACTACCTTTGGAAGACTGAAGAATCTCCCTTGGAGTCAAGGAGTGACTCCCCTGCTTGGCAGGCACCAAAAACTACAACAATGGTTGCACACTGCGCCGCTCCCACCGGAGCCCGAAGTCCCTGCAGCCCAGGAAGAAGATTTCCTGACTTCTCCAAGGCCATCGTGAGTCCCCAGCGAAGCTGAGGCAAGTGGACCCCACGAGCGATGAGGAACTGCAGCCCCTGGGTACCGTGCACTATTGTCGAGTGCAACCCCTTCACGACATTCTACGAATTTGTGCTTTGGACCACATGTGCTCCGAGCCTCTGGCAGAGACCCCTCCCAAATTCAGAGGCCTACACCATCCCAAGTGACCGTGGGCCCCTGTTGAGTGGATCCTCCCGAGGTGTCTTCGCGATCCCTTGCCAGCCAGCTTGTGGGTCCCCAGAAGACTTTCAAACGAAACCAAAGGAATCCCCTGATTTCTCCAGGCCTACCCTGACCTACCCTTGCTGGGTAAGTCCCCCAGATCTTGCTGGTCTGCACCTTTGACTTTTCCTCATCACCACGAGACTTGCTGCTACCAAGGCTTGTTGGCTCCAATCGAGTCGCTGACACCTCAGTAAGCTGCAGACGTTGTGGGACACACCGAATCCAGCTCCTGGTCATCATCGATGCTGCCTGGACCACGTGGTCGAAGAGTCAAGACACCTGTGAACGACCCGACACTGTCGACGACGGTGGGCATTCATCTTCCTTGCCCAAGGTCACTGCCAAGTGACTGTGAATACTGTCCCTTCTGCTTTCAGGTCTTCCTCCTTCCGAATCCAGGCTTGGATTCCAACGGATACTTCTTCTGTCATCGCAAGCAGCAAGTCTTCATTGGTTCCCATTGAGAACAACGCCGCGACCCGACACCAAAGGACACCTATGCACCCGACTCCCCTGGGTGAGGTAACTTCAGCACTACGGTGCTCCTGTGGGTGTGGGCCCTAGAACTACTTACCCTGTAAGTGGCTTGCTTGTAGCTACCCTAGAAGTGCCCTAAAACTCCTATTTTCCCCGTGCGATTATCGCACTGGCTCGTACAGGGCTCGCGTCTGTGTTAGACACATCGCGTCCAACTCCCTTGTAACTCTATCAGTATCCGCGTCCTTCGACTCATACTGACCGATCGGTGTGTTCGCCTCGAACACGCCAGGGACCTGTAACATTGATAACTCAATCGCGTTCTCTCGCATAGACTCGTACAGGACTCGCACCAGTGTCTGAACACCGCGTCCGTCCCCTGTGGGTCTCCTACAACTACCTGGGGTGGTTCTCTGGGGTCCCTCGATTCTAAATGCTCTAGACCACGGTCTAGCCAAGATAAGATTGTGATATTTACTTGTGCTAACTTATTTTGATAAAACATTGACTTGTACATATGTTCCTGGCTTCTAATCTCATAAAGAGATTAGTAAAGAGTTGTTTATTAATAAATACATATATATTTGATATATATACCTGTGTGGTGTCTTTTCATTTGGTGATTCAAGAGATTGTGTGGTAAAACAAGCTGCTTTACATTCCTCCAAGACTTAGCCTGAAGGCTGCTCTCCACAGCTACCACTAGGATAGCTTTCTATAAAGGTTGTCTGAAAACCTACCTACCATAAGAGTCGAATTGGACTGGTGCAAGGTGTCCACTTTAATTAGTGAACAGCATATACCAGGCCAACTTCTCACATTGGTGGCAGCGTGTGGGATTCCAGCTTGCTATTGTTTTACCAGAAAATCTCTATTTGAATTACTAACTGAAAACCACTATAGGTACTCAAGGTACATATAAAGTCAAGCTTAGTATCAATAAGTTCTACTGAACTTTGAGCTGTGTGCCAAGGGATAGCACACCCTTTCTACAGCTCAAGCTAGTATCAGTAGGACACAAACTAGTGTAGGTAGTACAACACTGCACAACACTAGAATGTCCTTAAAGGGTGGACCCAGTGGATCCACTCAGCCTCAGTATAAGGACATGGCTTTCTCTGACTTGAGAGCCATGTGTGTTGAAAGACACCTGAAGCTAGGACAGAGTCCCTCCACACTACACCTGATAGATCTGCTGACAGCAGATGATCTTAGATTGGCTCTAGGAGCTAATGGGTCTGAATCAGTGAGTGGGTCAATTACAGTGTCTGGGTCAGATGATGAAAATCAGAATGACCAAGACTCTGTGATTGAAGGGCCAGGCCTCAAGGGGCCTGAAAAGGACAGAGGAATTCTCCCTAAGAGAACTGACAGAGTGGATGAGAGGCCTAGGTCCCCTTCCAGGGAATCTGACCACTCTTATCACTCTGGCAGAGAATTTGTCCAGCAGAGGAACTCATACTTTCCCATAAGAGAGACCTCCTCTGAAATGTGCAAACTGCTGCAGTATGAGGAAGCAAGAGTTGCCCTCAGAACCAAGCAGTTGGCACTGGATAGAGAAGCCCTGGAGATCCAGAGAGCTTCTAGAAGAGAGGGGTTAGAACCCCTTGGTGGCAGCAACAGTGTCCCTAGAGGTAGAGAATATATTCCAGACCATAGGAACCTGAGCAAGGTTGTTCCTCCCTACCAGAGTGGGGATGATATCCATAAGTGGATAACTGCTATGGAGAGGGCCTGTAGAGTACAGCAGGTCCCCCAAAAGCAGTGGGCAGCAATCTTGTGGCTCTCCTTTTCAGATAAAGGTAGAGACAAGCTCCTCACTGTTATAGAAGAGGATGCTGATGATTATGAAGTCCTGAAGAGTGCACTGATAGATGGGTTTGGCTTAACCACTGAGCAGTACAGGTTGAAGTTCAGAGACACCCAGAAGGCACAGACTCAGGACTGGACTGACTTTGTTGATTGTGCAACCAAGGCTCTGGAGGGTTGGCTGGTTGGCAGTAGGGTTACTGATTTCAAGGGATTGTATAATCTAATGATGAGAGAACAGATCCTTAATAATTGCCAGAACCAGTTGTTGCATCAATACTTGGTGGTCTCAGATCTGACCTCTCCCCAAGAATTGGGAAAGAAGGCAGACAAGTGGGTCAGAACCAGGGTGAGGCAGAAAACCCAGAACCATGGGGGTGACACCAAGAAGCAGGATCCTAAGGGCTCTGAGAAAAGTGGGGATAAGTCAAAAGACCAGAAGTCTTCACAAGGGCCCCAAAAATCTGCATCTGGTGGGGAGACACAATCCAACAAGGGAAAAGGCCAAAAGAAGCCCTGGTGCAAATTCTGTAAACAGAAAGGGCACTGGACTTCTGATTGTAACAAGTCCAAAGACCAAACCACCACCACTCCTGCCCCTAAGGCAACTGTTCCCCCTAGTTCAGGTACTGGTGGAGGTGGTACTCAGAATAAGGGCGTAGTAGGGTTGACCCTGGGTTCTGAAGTGGACTCTGACCTAGTCAGAGTACCCACTCAGGCAATGCTGATTTGTGATGGAGACCTTGATATGTCCTTCCTAGTAAGCCCCAGTAATCTGGGCAAATACAAACAGCAGCCTGTAATAAATGGCAAACAGGCTTTGGCATTTAGGGACACAGGTGCTAGTGTCACCATGGTGGCAGAGGATCTTGTGGACCCTGGACAGATCATCCTGGGCGAAATGTACCAGGTGACCAATGCAAGCAATGTCAGGACCAACCATAGTCTGGCAGTTGTGAATTTCTCCTGGGGAGGGGTAACTGGCCTCAAGAAGGTTGTAGTCAGTGCAGACCTCCCTGTAGAATGTCTATTGGGCAATGATCTAGAGACTTCAGCCTGGTCTGAAGTAGAGTTATGGACTCATGCTGAGATGTTGGGCATCCCTGCAGAGGTATTTGCTGTGACCAGGTCACAAGCAAGAATGCATAACACTGAACCAGCTCTGGATCCTGGAACAATGGACCAGATGCGTCCCAAGAAGAGGAGCAGTAGGGTAAAGGCAGTGCCTTCCCCTCTGTCTCAGATCACAGATTCACCTCTTGAGGGAGGTGAAGCAGATCCTGAAGAAGGAACTGCCCCAGAGGTTCTTGAGCCTGATCAGGTTGAGTTCTTGGGGGCAGGGAGCCCTTCTAGGGAAGATCTGAGTAAGGAGAAACAGTGCTGCCCCTCTCTTGAACCCCTCAGACAGCAGGCTGCTGCTGAGGCTGCTGGGAGTGCTAGTGGGTCCCATAAAGTTTATTGGGATGAGGGACTCCTATATTCTGAGGGTAGAGACCCAGCCCCTGGAGCCACCAGGAGGTTGGTAATACCTCAGAAGTTTAGGGGGTTCCTCTTGACCCTAGCACATGACATCCCTTTAGCAGGTCACTTGGGCCAAAACAAGACCTGGGACAGGCTTGTTCCACATTTTCATTGGCCACATATGTCAGAGGACACAAAGGAGTTTTGTCGCTCCTGTGTCACATGCCAAGCCAGTGGTAAGGCAGGTGGCACAACAAAGGCCCCCTGATACCACTACCTGTGGTGGGGGTACCCTTTGAAAGGGTAGGGATTGACATTGTTGGTCCCCTTGACCCTCAAACTGCATCTGGGCACAGGTTTATCCTGGTGGTAGTGGATCATGCCACCAGGTACCCAGAAGCAATTCCCCTGAGGACCACCACAGCCCCTGTGGTGGCAAGAGCCCTCATTGGAGTTTTCTCCAGAGTGGGTTTCCCAAAGGAGGTAATCTCTGACAGAGATGCAAACTTCATGTCAGGATATTTGAAAGCAATGTGGAAGGAGTGTGGTGTAACTTATAAGTTCACCACCCCCTATCACCCACAATGCAATGAGTTGGTTGAACGTTTCAACAAAACCCTGAAGGGAATGATTAAAGGACTCCCAGAGAAGCTTAGGCGGAAATGGGACCTTCTTCTTCCTTGCCTGTTGTTTGCATACAGAGAAGTTCCACAGAAGGGGGTTGGCTACAGCCCATTTGAGCTTCTGTTTGGGCATCCTGTAAGAGGTCCATTGTGTTTGGTTAAAGAGGGCTGGGAGTTACCTCTCAAACCCCCAAACAGGATGTGATGGACTATGTACTTGGTCTCCGCTCCCGGATGGCCGAATACATGAAAAAGGCAACCAAAAACCTGGAGGCCAGCCAAGAATTGCAAAAAGCTTGGCATGACCAAAGGCTGTGCTGACTGTGTACCAGCCAGGACAGAAAGTGTGGGTGTTGGAGCCTGTGGCCCCAGCAGCCCTCCAGGACAAGTGGAGTGGCCCCCATACAATAGTTGAACAGAAGGGAGAAGTCACCTATCTGGTGAATCTTGGAACTCCCAGGAGCCCCTGAGGGTGCTCCATGTCAACAGATTAAAGCCATATGTTGACAGGGCTGACATGGGCTTGCTCATGGCAACTGATGAGGACCAGGAGGAGGAGAGTGACCCTCTCCCTGACCTGCTCTCTCAGAACCCTGATGATGGGTCAGTAGATGGTGTTGCTTTGGCAAGCAGCCTCACTGACCATCAGCAAACTGAGTGCAGACAAGTTCTGCAACAGTATAGACATATGTTTAGCCTGACCCCTAGTCAGACTACCTGGTGCACCCATGAGGTGGACACTGGAGACAGTCTACCTGTCAAGAGTAAAATCTACAGGCAACCTGACCATGTCAGGGACTGTATCAGGACTGAAGTCCAGAAAATGTTGGAGCTAGGTGTGATTGAGCCTTCAGATAGCCCTTGGGCTAGCCCAGTAGTCCTGGTACCCAAGCCTCATACCCAGGGTGGTAAGAAAGAAATGAGGTTTTGTGTAGACTACAGAGGCCTCAATGCAGTCACTAGGACTGATGCCTATCCCATACCAAGGGCAGATGAGCTGATTGATACTTTGGCCTCAGCCAAGTATCTAAGTACATTTGACCTAACAGCTGGCTACTGGCAGATCAGATTAGCTGATGATGCAAAAGCCAAAACAGCATTTTCGACTCCTAGTGGGCACTACCACTTTGTGGTGATGCCCTTTGGATTGAAAAATGCACCTGCCACTTTTCAGAGGTTGGTGAATAAAGTTCTGGCAGGGATGGAAACTTATTGCTCAGCTTATCTAGATGATATTGCTGTCTTTAGTTCCTCCTGGCAGGATCACCTGGTCCACCTCAGAAATGTTTTGGAGGCTCTGCAGAAAGCAGGCCTCACTATCAAGGCCACTAAGTGCCAGATAGGGCAGAGTCAGGTTGTGTACCTGGGCCACCTTGTAGGTGGAGGCCAGGTTCAGCCTTTACAGAGCAAAATCCAAACCATAATGGAATGGGTTGCTCCAACCACCCAGACACAGGTGAGAGCCTTCTTAGGCCTGACTGGGTACTATAGGAGGTTTGTCAAGGGATATGGATCTATAGTGACCCCCTTGAATGATCTAACCTCAAAGAAAATGCCAAAAAGGTTCAGTGGACAGCTAGCTGTCAGAAGGCATTTGAAGACCTAAAGCAGGCCATGTGCACTGCCCCCATCTTACAGAGTCCAGACTACACCAAAAAGTTCATTGTCCAAACAGATGCTTCTGAGCTGGGTGTGGGAGCTGTACTGTCTCAACTGAATGATGAAGGTCAAGACCAGCCAGTAGCTTTTATTAGCAGAAGGCTGACCCCTAGAGAGAAACGTTGGTCAGCTATAGAGAGGGAGGCCTTTGCTGTGGTGTGGGCCCTGAAGAAGCTGAGGCCATACTTGTTTGGCACTCACTTCATAGTTCAGACTGACCACAAGCCCCTCCTATGGCTTAAACAGATGAAAGGTGAAAACCCAAAACTTTTGAGGTGGTCCATTTCCCTACAGGGGATGGACTATACAGTGGAACATAGACCTGGGACCCAACATGCCAATGCAGATGGACTCTCAAGGTATTTCCACTTAGAACACAAAGACTCAACTGGTCAAGGTTAGTTTAGTGTCCCTGCGTTTGGGGGGTTGTGTAGGAGAGTAGGATCTGCCTCTTATGTTGCCCCCACTTTTTTTCTGATGTTTACACTGGTTTCTGGCTATAGTCTGGCTGGGTCCCTGCTAATCAGGGCCCCAGCCTCTCTGTTCTCTCTAAATGACTTGGAGTGCACTCTAGGTGCACTAGTGATTGGATACTGTGGTACCTTATGAGTCCCTAGTATATGGTACCTTAGGTACCAAGGGCATAAGTACTTCACAGGCCTACCAGGGGCTGAAGCATGTATTATGCCACCCCTGGGAAGCAGACTAAATCTGACACCACAGGCCTGCTACTGCAGCCTGGGTGAGGTGGTGCTAGCACTCCTCACTGAGATATAGGTTTCCTATATCTCTCCTGCACACACATTTAAACCTATCAGTCACCCCTAAGGCAGGCCCTATCAATCCTGAGGGCAGGGTGCTTGGTTCCTATGTGAGAGGGTGCCTCTGCCTGAGCAGGGCCCCTCTGCAGCTCTCAGAGTCCATTCTCTGGGGCTGTTTGTGGATGCGGTTAAACCATATACTCTTAAGTGCATTATATCCTCGCGGTAGAATGCTAACTTTGGAATGGCTGCATCAAAACATGTCGTGTTTGGTGTCAAACATCTTGGAATACTACCCCCCGCCAGTTCTGGCGGCGGGGGTAGCATTCCACCCTTCTAGAGGGATCAGACATGTACCTGCTGTGGAAACGCGGTAGAATCCTGCAGAGCCCTGGCATCACAAAATGGATGCCACCAGTCACAGACACTGGGCTGCCCTCCTGCTGATGACCGAAACTCGCAGTGGAGGAAGCCCAACAATAGGTATCCTGTCACAGGGAGGGTGTAACCACCTCCCAGACAGGGTTTAGTGTATTGGGGCTGGGTGGGTGCACTCCTAGAGTGCTTTGAAGTCCTGCACTGGGGGAGCAGAAGGCTCCTCTGTGCATATGACAGTTCAAACCAGCTCAGGGGCTACCTGCCCCTGCTCGGGCATGAAACTGGACAAAGGGAAGTGGGTGTAGCCACCCACTCCCCTGACCCTCCCATAGGTGGGGTCATAGAGCTAGTCCCTCCCTTCTTTTTAGGATAAGAGGGGGAACCTGTGCATTGCACCCCAGATCTCCCTGGATGACGCTCTACAGAAGAATCCTGGACCTTCGACGTTCCACTACCTTTGGAAGACTGAAGAATCTCCCTTGGAGTCAAGGAGTGACTCCCCTGCTTGGCAGGCAACAAAAACTACAACGACGGTCACACACTACGCCACTCCCGCCGGAGCCCGAAGTCCCTGCAGCCCAGGAAGAGGATTTCCTGACTTCTCCAAGGCCATCGTGAGTCCCCAGCGAAGCTGAGGCAAGTGCACCCCACGAGCGATGAGGAACCGCAGCCCCTGGGTACCGTGCACTATTGTCGAATGCAACCCGTTCACGACGTTCTACGAACTTGTTCTTTGGACCACGTGTGTTCCCAGCCTCTAGCAGAGATCCCTCCTGAATTCAGAGGCCTACACCGTCCCGAGTGACCGTGGCCCCTGTTGAGTGGATCCTCCTGAGGTGTCTTCGCGATCCCTTGCCAGCCGGCTTGTGGGTCCCCAGAAGACTTTCAAATGAAACCAAAGGGCTCCCCTGATTGCTCCAGGCCTGCCCTGACGTACCCTTGCTGGGTAAGTCCCCCAGACCTTGCTGGTCTGCACCTTTGACTTTTCCTCATCACCACAAGACTTGCTGCTACCAAGGCTTGTTGGCTCCAATCGAGTCGCCAACACCTCAGTAAGCTGCAGACGTTGTGTCACACACCGAATCCAGCTCCTGGTCATCATCGACACTGCCTGGACCACGTGGTCGAAGAGTCAAGACACCCGTGAACGACCCGACGCTGTCGACGATGGTGGGCATTCATCTTCCTTGCCCAAGGTCACTGCCAAGTGACTGTGAACACTGTCCCCTCTGCTTTCAGGTCTTTCTCCTACCAAATCCAGGCTTGGATTCCAACGGACACTTCTTCTGTCGTCGCAAGCAGCAAGTCTTCATTGGTTCCCATTGAGAACGACGCCGCGACCCGACACCAAAGGACACCTATGCACCCGGCTCCCCTGGGTGAGGTAACTTCAGCACTATGGTGCTCCTGTGGGTGTGGGCCCTAGAACTACTTACCCTGTAAGTGGCTTGCTTGTAGCTACCCTAGAAGTGCCCTAAAACTCCTATTTTCCCCGTGCGATTATCGCACTGGCTCGTACAGGGCTCGCGTCTGTGTTAGACACATCGCGTCCAACTCCCTTGTAACTCTATCAGTATCCGCGTCCTTCGACTCGTACTGACCGATCGGTGTGTTCGCCTCGAACACGCCAGGGACCTGTAACATTGATAACTCAATCGCGTTCTCGCATGACTCGCATAGGACTCGCACCAGTGTCTGAACACTGCGTCCGTCCCCTGTGGGTCTCCTACAACTACCTGGGGTGGTTCTCTGGGGTCCCTCGATTCTAAATGCTCTAGACCACGGTCTAGCCAAGATAAGATTGTGATATTTACTTGTGCTAACTTATTTTGATAAAACATTGACTTGTACATATGTTCCTGGCTTCTAATCTCATAAAGAGATTAGTAAAGAGTTGTTTATTAATAAATACATATATATTTGATATATATACCTGTGTGGTGTCTTTTCATTTGGTGATTCAAGAGATTGTGTGGTAAAACAAGCTGCTTTACATTCCTCCAAGACTTAGCCTGAAGGCTGCTCTCCACAGCTACCACTAGGATAGCTTTCTATAAAGGTTGTCTGAAAACCTACCTACCATAAGAGTCGAATTGGACTGGTGCAAGGTGTCCACTTTAATTAGTGAACAGCATATACCAGGCCAACTTCTCACACACAACACGGAAGAAGACGTCGGACCGGAGACTCAGCCCGGAACCAGGAAGCCAGGAAATTGCTGATGCAAGGCTGTCAAGCAGGAGATGCCGATCGGAAAAGCTGGAGCCAGGTAAGTGTGTTGAAGCAACGAGGCCAAGCCCTGAATAGTGAAGGGGAGCGGTTTAAATAGGCTCCTAAGCAGGCACTGGGTGTGGTCCTGGGTGTGGCCCAACTGTCTTTCAGGCCCAGGGTTTGTGGCAAACCGGGTGTGGCTTCCAACTGTCTTTCAGGCCCAGGGTTTGCACAGAATAACTACACATTATTCTATTACTTACGGCATGATGGAGCCACAGTTAAAGAACATGACATAATACATGAACATAATTTACAGTAAACACATATATGAACAGGATGGCATTCCATGAGTTGTAATGGAAGAAATCCATACATTAACAGGATGCCTTATACAAGATACCAGTGTTATATTACCATTAAATCTGTTTCTGCTGATACGTGTTCAAATCAAGGCGGACAGGGAAGGAGACGTGCATGGGACAATGCACCTGTAACACTTTTGGCTGCAGCTTCTTAATGACATTCCTTTATATTGTCCATATGATCAGTGTAATCCATCTAGACAGCGGGTAGTCCACGGACCCTCATTTCTAGTGTGGCCTCCTCTGATCATTCATAGATGACACATAGCTTAGTAGGGGATGTCCCTTCCTCCCCAGGTTCCACATTCATCTAATTGTTTCTCTGTCTCACCTATCCTTTCTCCGTTGGAGTGCAAGACGAAACCTATACCTCTGCAAACTCTTTTTTCAGATAAGAAAATATGGCCCTTATCTTTTAGTAGGCCTGCAGTGGGGTGGTGCCTAGTTACCATTTTTCAAAATGGTGATCTTTCAATACTGATGTCACTGGCAATTTTCCAATCTTGATTGTCTTTAATCTGCAACCCAGAGGTATCATAACCATGAAACATGATCAGGCTGGGATACACAGGGATACCTTCCATTTGTACTGCACCCATCTGACCTTGCACCTAAGCAGAAGAATGAGTAGTGTAAGACTGCATTCTCAAAATCAGCTTCTCATCTCTGCTCTGTTATAAGCTATGCCTTAAGGTATCAGATACATTCATCGTGATTTCTGCAATACTATAAAAGGGGAATCTTTGATCATGACTCCCTAATCACTTCATTATGACTGCTTATCATATTTGTAAGTTCTTAGCCTCTAGCTGACTGCTTGACAACAAACACTGTCACTCTCTCTCTCTGAGGTTGCTCTGTACTGGACTATCATAGAGGGATTTCATTCCACTATGGTATTTATTATAGGTGATTAGTGGACACCTTGCTACTGCCAAAATCCCTGAACAATGTTTAAGGTTTTGAGAATGTCCACTGTCATGCAGCTCCTATAAAACCTATACAGGATCTGCACGTTTGGACAACATACACTGCGGGCTTGGTGTCAGACTGATTCTAGACACCCCCACCTGGTATGTTGGCCTACGCACCAGCTAGCTCACAGTGCCACTAGAAACTCCTCTTACCAAGGAGAAAGTAGTTCTTGGCAACTATCGAACATGACAACCCTGATCCCTCAGGACCGTGGAAACAGTGTACTACTTTTCGCTCAGTCACTCGTGCTCACTTAGTCTCAGAGAGATGCACAGAATAAACAGTAGGGACGTTTTCAATGAGTATTTATTGAACAGTTGTTATTCTAGTGTAAAATAGGTGTGCTGAAACAATCATTAGACAGTAACAGATATAGATGATTAGAAGCACTAGCAAAGTAAAAGGATGGTATAGTTCTACCATCTTGCTATAACCATGAATACAGGTAAGTATATAAAATACATGATAATAAAATGTGTGCTCCTACGATGCTACCCTAACTAGAGGTACCTAAGTGTACCTAAGTGTACCTAACATGTATGTAGGAGTTAAGCTAAGAATCCCTCTAGAATGAAGTCAACCCCCTTTACCTGAAGTGAGAAACTGTGGGACCCCGTCCTGGTTTCGGGTTGGACACCCCGCAAGGGATGTCAGACCACTCGAGCTGGAGCGTCTGCAGGCAGTGGCTTTAGCGTCTCGCGTCAGTGTGTCGGCATGGAAGTCCTGATATCCTCTCTCTATCTCAGCAAGATGTGATGTTTGTATACCCGAAGGTATCCCCAGGGGTTCTACCTTGCTGTGCCACTGTCTGACTTAGGATGATGTCGTGAATGAACCTTGTACATAGTAATTATGCAGGAGATGGTAGTCCTGCTGAGCTTCCAAGAATCCAAGGATCCTCATGCATAATGTATGAGGCTAGTGTTAATGGAAAACCCCACGTTCTGTAAGCAGTACTGTAACTAGGTAAAGTGTCAGTCCTAACAGCCCGTTATGTATGTAATGTAGGTATGAATATAGGTGAATGGTTGGGATGTTACCCGAGCCTATATTTGGGTACCTATATGGAATATAACACCCACTCCTCATCCGACTGGACGTCATAATCTAATTCTAACGTACTACCTGTCTAGGTACTGGTATGCAAACATATTTAGTAAAAACCGTAGTTCCACTAAAAAAAATTTAAACTCTAAAAAGTGCTAAATAGAAACATTATCACTCAAGCCATACCTCTAATATGTCCGTATATATAGTTTGATCAAATATAAGCATCGGAAAGCTATGCAGGTCAAAAGAAAGTGTCAATTTGTTTTGGAGTTTCCAATTTTGAGTTCAGTCTTTTTTTTTTTTTAAAAAGCTGCATTGTTTTCTAGCACATGACGAGCCAAATGTTTATGTGTCCTGGCTGGTAGACGCAACATCGCTGTTGCCTGCCTTCGCAGACGACGATCCCTGTAACACCTCGCAGAGTACATCAATCGAGCACAGATGATCTTCCGTACTGCCTGCAGCCAATGCTGGGGCTGCCTGTGTTCCATCCAAGGCCTTGTTGTCAGTGGAGGAGCCGGTATCCATTCCTACAGGAGCAGAAACTTCCTGTGGAGGCTCTAATAATGCCACCATCAACATAGAAATAGGCTGGGGACACTGCAGAACATGGGCCGCTATCGGGTCCAGTAGTGCATCAACGTACGGTTGCGCAATCGATGGATCCAACACGCATTCTTCTCCGCAGAACAGGCATCGGAGAACAGGTAAGATGCAGTCCATCCAGACTGGTCTAAATGACAGGAACCAAGATGCACTCAGTTCCCGTAGGAGAGGTGTGCCCAGATGTTGTACCATTCGATCACGGTATCTACGCTCCAGGAGCACTGTTTCCATTTCCTTGGTGACTGGGACGTCCATTGAGTGGCAGAAAAATTACAATCAGGATACCTGCTATCAGAAACAGGATCAGCAGAAGTCCTCCAAAAATGCTTCCGAATACGGAGTCTATAAAGTTTGGTATAACTCCGAGGACTGTCTGAAAGGTGCTTAACAGTCCTGAACCTATGGTCTTAAATAGTTGTACTATACCCGTCGTATCAGACATGTTAAAGATACGATTTACCATTTCTGCTCAATGGAAGGGGCAGTTCGTACGTATGAGTGCCTGTATCTCGGCCGAGGACCTTGCGATCTGGAGATCAAAAGTCTCCCGGGCGGAGGTTAAGGGCACAGGCACGGTCATTCTGCTCAAAGTATCAAACCGTATAAGAGAAACATTTAGGGAAGGCCATAACAGCGCCTCCTTGACTGCATGTGTCGGTGGAAACAATACTTGCATACAGCAAGTAACCCTGGAGCTCACGGTTACCAGATATGCGATGCCCGGAAGCATGCTACAACAACCTTGATTGTTCAGCATCAAGTAACTCCCATTTGAAAGTAGCTTGAATACCGGAGTAATCACAGCTGCTGGGGTACCCCTCAAGTGGCAGGATAGGTTTGCTACCGAACCATTGCAGGTCTGTGTAACATAATATCCTGGCATATGAGAGATCAACTCAAAGCTCTCTCGCAGTTCGTACCGCTTAGAAACACTTCTCGATCCCCACTCCTGCATCAAAATCTATACGCTAATTCCCAAGAGTCCTTGATGAATTCCCTACCCATTTCTTCATATCTGACTGACTGTTGTTGTTCTAGGCAATACTGAAACTGGAAAATTGTGACCGGTATTGTTAAATGGCCATGGATCAACCATTCTGTGGACGGTGATTCTGCCACAGTAAAAGGTAGTCTGTCCAGTTTTTCAACATGCAGCATTGTATATTTTGCTCCCCTCTGTGCCATTTTTATCTGTTTTTCCGTTAGGTAGTATGCAGAAAATAGTGACGTACTGTTGATGAAACGCCAAGGCACATAACCAGTGCGCAATGGTTGCAGCGTCCAGCTTAATACTATAATAGTACAGCCTGACTTTTGCCGGCATTCCATGATTGACTCCTGACACACTGACAGACCCTTCGGCTGCCCGTTGTCCCACTTCTGACTTCTCAGAACATCCTTTCATCTTGAAGCTCTTTAGTAGCTTGTTTCACGTCCGGAGCTTCACGAGGACGGTACTACTTGCTGGATTAATTACTCCTGGCTTCCATGACACTGCAATTGAATTAATGTAACCTGGTCCTGATGATGGCCTAAGACTTTTGCAGGCCGAAACGCCGTCGACTCCCACAGTGGAACTTTTGGCGCCCCTACCTACGGATACCCTACACGTTTTAAAATTGAATTATTTTGCCATTTATTGTCGCGGTATCCTGAATATGTAATTCGTGGTTTTATCTCACTTGTTGTTGCGCCCATTATTCTCACTGTTCATACCACGTCATATGTCACTTGCGCCGTCACCACATTTCACGAGCACTTGTGCACAGTATTTTGTTGGTTACATGCCATTGAATGTAACGCAGTGCTACCGATTCATGTGCTTGAACATATGAAGTTAATATGTCCAAACATGTTTTTTATATGAAATACAATTTGCATTTATTTGATTTGTTTCCCTGGTTTCTTTCCCTTTTTGGATTACAATCCTGTCTAAATAATTGTGACGCAACGTACATATATGTATATTTGCCCCTTGAAACGATACCCTTGAGACATTGTTGTTTGCTACTAATACTATAATAGAGCGTAATTGTGACTGTCCGTGCTGTAGTTTGGACAAATCTTGTTCTAGTACATCAATAGCAGAAGATACAATGTTGCCCAGTGAATAAATCCTGGAAGTAAATGTGGTCATGCCATTGTCAACTACGGCTATCGCTTTTTCTAAATTGATCCTATCTATTTCCCGTAGTCTCTCCGCTGCTTCTTGTTGGGAGATTTTCCAAATTTCATTATAGACAGCATAATAGAAACGTTTCTGATGTGGTTTTCTGGGACCTAATAGAAAATCCCATAGATCCACATCCTCTGTAAGTAAGGATAAGTGTTGTTTCACCTGTGGTAGTGTTGAGGCCTTTAGCCAATCGAGGCATAACTTCCCAACACTGTATGATGTCACCACCCCCGGATGTTCTCTTTGTACATAGCATGGGTCTGGCCTATGGATACTGAACCCTTCAGTTGTACCCCTGAATCTTTCTTGACATCTCTTAGTGTTTGTGGCCCAAACCAACCATCCCTTCCACTTTGGGTCTGATCTATTGTATTGTAAGATGTCATCTAAAGTAGCCCCTTTTAGTGATGTAATGTTACCCTCGGCCTGTGATGGTGTTGGATTTCGAGGTGTAATTAAATCCTTGTTCTTGGCTAGTCCAAGGCAGGAAGTCTGTTGCACAGTTTCATTTAGAAATATCATCTGCTGAGGAATGAGGCATGCTCTAAATAGCGCTTCTGTTCCCTGGACTTGCCAATCTCTAGGACCCCAGACTGATTTTAAGTCTATGGTGTCTTTCCATAAGTTGAAATCTTGTTCAGACAATTGGTTAATAAAGGAAGCAGAGTAAATCTGTTTTGTGTTAGTCAACATATTTTTCTGTGTAGCCGTAGGTGCAACCTTATAGTAATATGAGGTCGGGTCTGAAATATTAAACCATGAAAAATATGAAAATCTTTGTGCAAAGGTTTTCAAACTACTTTTCAACGGTGTGAGCAATGTTCCTATTGGTGATATGTGAAAACATTTCTAGGGTTACTTGATTTATGTAGAAAATGATGACCAAAATGTTGATAACAATACATTGTAAAGTCTGATGTGTCTTCTAACATTTCATTGCTAGAAAATGCAGCAAATTGTTCTCAATCAGACAACATATTATTCACATTTTTAAAATCCCAATCATCGGAAAATGTACTGGAGGTAATGATATCATTCAAAGAAATTTTAAACAAATGTGCTATTTTTAGAAAGTTCTGTCGGTCCGAATATATCATAATCAACCTTGTCCCATACTATACCATCCGGTATAGGAACTGTTGTAATGTTCACTGATGACAAGTTCTCTGTCTACGATGTGATGAAACATGAGGTTTTAGGAGCAAGTTCACTTTTGATGCTGCAGAGCTTTGGCGGAGGTAAGTTCCATTAATAAGTAAGCAGAAGACAGTTTCTAAGCCTAACCAGAAGAGAAAGAAAAGTATCCCGGTGCTTATCCAAAGTTCTATCCAAGGTGACACCAGGTAAGTCTTTTTAAGAAAAATGTAGAAGTCTCTGATTTGTTGTTTATGAGAAATTGGGGCTGGCGTAGTTTCAGGTTCACTTGGATCCAAAGAAAAGTATCAAAGTGGATGAAATAGCCAGATGCAGTTCGATCTAGTTTAGGTAGCTTGGCAGGTTTTGTTGAACTTGTAGATGGTGCTTGTTGAGGCATATTTATGTAGACATCAGTGTTTGGTCGAATTGAAAGTTGTCTTTCTTCTTGATTTTGTATTCATTGATCAAGGGGAACGAGTTCCATTGCATTGCTGCTTAGTCCATCATTCCGTATGGGTGGCTCTTCGAAGGTGATGAGCCTTCCTGTTTGAACTTCCTGTATGGTAGCAAGAGGAGTGTGTCGGCTACCCAGGAGCCCACGAGGCCTACTATTCAGTATCGGCCACATAGTGTGGTTTTATTAGGTCAATGGAGACAAATCTTTTCTCCTTTTTCCCGGCAAGAGTCGGCAGAAGTACAGTTCTTGCTCCTTCAACGGCCAGGAGAGGCACAGGCTTTCTGTATGATTGACCAAATTCTTTTTTCTCCGTTATTTTCTCTCTGACCAGATCCCCAACCTTAGGGATCCAGACAGGTCTTGCCGTGACTGACTTGACTTCCCCAGTGGCGTACCTTTTCACTTGGACATTGCTTTGTAGTGCCCATGATTCATTCAGATCCTGTAAAACAGCCAAACGTTTATGGATGTCAAAAGGTTTTTCATCCGCCAATGTGCCTTCACAATCAAGATCAGGTACCCACATTCTTGTCCCAAATAGGACCTCATAAGGAATGACACCCCCTCGAGAGCTTCTTGGCATGTTATTTAAGGCCCTCTGAACCCCATATAAGTGATTGACCCAAGTACCACCTGTGCCTAATACTCTAGCTGTTAATGATTGCTTTAAGTCCCGGTTCTTCCTCTCCACGACCGAATTTCCCTCGGGATGGTACTGAGAGGAGTACCGCAATGCTACACCCAAACCTCCAATGGACTCCTTCTAAGCCCTAAAGCTAAACGTGGGGCCACGGTCAGAATGTAATGTGCCAACTTCGTATGTCCCTATAAAGACTCGCAAATCTTTGATAACAGTTAGAGCGTCAGCCGAGCGCGGAGGCCAAACCCATAGGAATCTCGAGCAGGAATCCACTGCAACCATTATGCACTTGTAGGCCCCATCAGATTGTAAGGGGTCGCAGTGGTCCAAATAGACACACGCGAGAGGTCTGTCTGATATTAGCAATGGTGTCTGCGCTGGACGTGTTATGGTGGAACCTTCATCTGTTGACAGATGTCGCACTTCAAGACATAGTCTTTGGTCTGCTTTGTTAACCTGCCCACCAATAGCGTTGTTTCAACATAGAAACAGTCGCCGTAACTCCTGTGTGTGCAGAACCCAAACCCTTGTGTGCAGCTAATATTAAGCCTAATCTGCGATCCATGTTTGGTATTACTCTATCCCCCACTCCAGGGATCTGAGCAAATGGAACGTTGTTTGCATCTAACTTGTAGGAGTACTTGAGTGGAAAACCTTTCGGAAGTGCTTTGTTGTCTTTGCGTGAAGCAATGAGAGCTACCATTATCTGCCAGTCTATTCTCATTTTTGAACGAGTGATTGCAGCTACGGAAGCAATTCGTACTGCCCCCTTCGTGGCTTCATCAGCCAATGAATTCCCTTCAACGTGAACGCCATCACGTTGATGACTCAGCGTGTGTATCACGTGTGCTCTTGGTAGTTCGTTTTTCAACTCAGCTACCTGTTCCCATAGCAGTTTGTGCTTAATTGTGCCACCTTTTGAGTCTTTAAACCCATTTTGTCCCCAATACTGAAGATATTCATTGTATGACTGGACACAGTAAAAAGAATTGCACACTATTAGTGTGGGGAATCCTTGATCCGTATTTATCAGTGCCAATAAAAGAGCTTTCAGTTCTGCTAACTGAGTCATGCAGTTTCCTAAAGACTGTGGGGCATATTACCAAGCCTCTATCGCCACCACAACGTCACTTTTTGTGACGTTGTGGTGGCGATAGGACTAGCGCTCCTATTACAAGGCAGCGTTAAACCACATAACGTGGCTAAAAGCCACGTTAAGTGGCTTAACGCTGCCTTGGTAATAGTGCCCCTTTCACGCTAAACTTAGGGAGAAAGGGGCGTGCAGTGGGTGTTGCGGTGGGCGTTCCACCGCAACACCCATTTACTTCGACGCTGCCACCTATTATCAAGAGAGGCGATAATAGGTGGCAGTGCCGAACTTAAGACCAGGAAAAACCTGGTCTTAAGGTGGCGATACGAGGAGAAATGCTTCATTTCTCCTCGTTTTTGCTTTTTTCATGTGTGCTGCCTTGTGCAGCACACATGAAAAAAGCAAAATGCCAAGGTTTGTTTATGCACAGGAAGGTGTCCCTTCCTGTACATAAACAAACCTTTTTTTAAAAATGCCATTTTGTAACTTACTTGGGTGTTGCATGAAGCAGCACACATGTAAGTTACAAAATAGCATTTTAGGTTTGTTTATGTACAGGAAGGGACACCTTCATGTACATAAACAAACCTCCCTGCTCACAGACACCCTTGCACTCTAGTGCAAGGGTGCTTGCGTTGGCGTTAAGTCGTGAGACTTAGCGCCATCGCAGGGGGAAACACCAGGCTGCACCATATCCTTTGTAATATGGTGCAGCCTTGCGTTTCCGAAGTGGTGATGAGAGGCGTTAAGCCAAGGAGGCTAACGACTCTCACCGCCACTTCCTAGATAATATGCCCCTGAGTTTTTGTACAGCTTGGATGGAATTTACCATCTCGCATACGACCTTTAACAATAGCACACACGGCGCTGTATTGTTGCTTGCTTCCTATGGCCGGTTGTGCAGATCCGTCAATGTAAATTATGTATTCATACTGATCTAGAGTCATTATTTCATTTTGGGAGAGGATATTCTTGTTCATATTGCAAAAATGCTTGTGTTTTCAGATTTGGATCATATCTGTATTCTACATCTGATGCAGTGAGAGAATTAGCCCATTGTATCCATCTCGGATGTAACGCTTTAGCGTTAGGAACGCTTGCCTTTGTCTCAGCCTCTAAGGCTGGTACTGGAGTCACGACAATTATTCGTTTCCCCTGAGCCAGTGCTCTTTCTCTCACTACAGCAGTCTGTACTGCTGTCAAAATTTTTCTGTGGCTGCGAAATGCATCTCAGCATTTGTGTACAAGTGTGATTTGTAAGCAATGGGTACTGTTTCGCCTTCATTATATGTGAGGTATGTGTACCCAGATTGACCCGCAACTATACGGATCACCAGGTTGCGGACATTTACGCGTGTCTGTAAGTGTTTAGACGCCATCGTGTCAGCCTGGAATGTACGAAGTGTATCTGTATGTTCTTCTGTCCATTGTCTAACTGAAAAATCAGGTCTTATGAGGTCGTAGAAAGGTTTAACCCTTTCTGCGTAATCCAAAATGTATGTTCTGCCGAAATTTAGAAATTCCAGTATGGATTGTAAATTTTTCAGTGATTTTGGAGGTTGGAGCAGCGCACATTTTTCTAAGAAGTTAGCTGCCAGGCTTTTCCCTTCGCTTGAAAGCTCATATCCCAAAAATAGGACGCTGAGGTGGGCTATTTTTGATTTTTTTAAGTTAAATTTGTAACCCTCTGAGGCGAATCCCAAAATTATGGTACTCACCCTCGTCAAGTGTTCTTCCAGGTCAAAATCCATCAGATAAATATCATCTAAATAGGACAATGCCTTCTCATCCATTTTTTGAAGTAATTCAGTTACTCTGGCGGAAAACAGCCCCAGGCTGTTTTTATATCCCTGGGCTAGTCGACAAAATTGTCGCTGGGACCCTAGTGCTGAGAATGTCATCAAATATCTGCTCTCAGGCGCTCTATTCTGGCAGAAAAATCCATTTGAGATATCTAGTGTTGTTTTGTATTTTTTCCGCACAATGTTATTCATTAATGCGGCACTGTGTGCATTTTGTACTGCAAATGTTTTTGTGCATGAATTTAGATATCTGTAATCAAAAACTAGACAATATGTATTGTCAGGTTTCATTGCGGTAAACAAAGGGTTATTCATTGAAGAGGTGCAAGTTTCAATCACCCCCTTGTATTCAAGTTGGTCTAAGATCTCCCTGACCTGTTTATTAGCTTACTGCTTTATGGGATTTTGTCTCTGTGGAGTTGGAATAGATTTGAATGGTATCACGTGGTGGGTTGACTCTTCATCCCATCCAACATGGTTTCGATATAGTGCAGGAGCAAGGGCTACTGCCCACTCCCGTGCATATGTATGTTTGAAATATTGGGGAGCGAGGTCGTAAAAAGCTGGCATAATTACCGTTTCTCCTTTTGGGCAATCCATAACAATAGCAGGCGGCCAATCTTTTTCAGCTAATAAAATGTCATAGCCAAAAGTTAGGTTCTCCCAAAAGAAACCTTTAATTTTCCTGGGTTTGTCCCCCCCCCATCCGGAGTGTTATTTAATGTAACCTATGTGGGACACTCACCATAGTATCAGGTGTTTCCACCGTGATATACTCACTCAACTCCGCTGTCACCAGAAATTCCATCAGGGTCTGGCGAGCTATTGTTACTTCTGCTGCGCTGTCTAGCATCGTCGGAGCCCATTCCCCGTTCAGTAGTTGAGTCCTCAGAATTCTGGGCATGTCTGATCTTGAGACCTGCTACATTCTTCTTTTTGAATTGAGGTTTAGGTTTTTGTTTTTCTTCTTTCTTAGGTGCGTAGTCCGCAGTGCGTTGCGTGTCTCTGGACTTTATACACTCCTCCTGTCTGTGTTCCGACCGTCCTTCTCTCTCGGAGTTTTTCAAAGAGCCCTGAAAGGAACGAGAGGAACGTGTATCAGTGTCTTGAAACCTGTCAGGTTTTCTAATGTTGTCACTATTCCTATCTCCTTTCGGTGGTCTCCTGTTGAGGAGATCTACCTCTGGATTGAGATCTATTGTCTTTATTCTTTTGTTGTTTGTTATTGTCCCATTTCTTCTTTGAAGAAACTGGTGTCTGCTTTGCCTGTTCTTTATCTGGACCCCCCATTAGTTAAGGATTTACTGGTCTAGCTTCCAAAATATCCCTGCCTAATTCTTCTCAAGCAGTTTCAATAATTTTAGGTAATTCTGGTTCCTGTTCTAGAGGAGTGAAATCTCTCAGGCGTTTGCGTAGCGTCACTGATGCTGCTTCCCCTTTAATGTTTGCTAGTATTAGCTGATACCTGGGCAAAGTTATTCAATAACTTCATCCCTAAGTTCAGAGCAGGTTCTGCTCCATACTCGTTCTGTATTTGTCTCAATACTTCTGGTATCACTGCTAATGAAGGGATACCATGATTCCTGGTATATATTGCAGCGAAGACTGTACCCCAAGAAGCACAGTCCTCTATCGGGGGAGCTATCCACATTGGCAAGCAAATTGTTAGCATTCTATGCTTTTCATGTGGGCTGGTGTTTGGAAATACTGCCTCTTGCTGTGTTATTTTTTGAGCCACCCAAAATGGCATTTGTTCACGTTTAGTGGGCAATTTACCCATCACTGCGTGTAATGTTTGTGGTGTAATTTTAGTTGTAGAAGTTTGGACTGGTCCTGGTTGTGTAGCCGGTGTTGGCTGAAGTGTGAGTGTTCTCATCACAAACTGTGTCATGTTTCTGTAAAGTTTTATTAATTCTTTATGCTGTGTAAGTAAGTCTCCTCCTGGCATTGTGTCAATCTCAGGGTGTGGTGTGTAGGCCGCTAGTACTGGCCATGTTGCTCCGTCTTTTCCCAGTGGACCGAGTCTTACTCTATTTCTTGTATGGGGTAGGGCACCTTTAAACCAGTATATATGTTTGTGGTAAGTGAGTGGAATTTGAATGTCCTCATATGGACAGTATTCGTTAGGTATTTCATCTTCTGTGTAGTAATGAAATGTTTTTGTTGATGCATTCGCATGTGGGAATGTAACCCATGAATAGAATACCTCTGTTCTAAATTATTCGTGTGCCTCAATCATGAATGTTACCTGCCCACCCCTATATGTTAAACCGTATGCGGCTATCTTTAAGGTGATGGCAGTTCTAATATTTTCTGAAATGTGTATTGTATCTGCATCTTCTTTTTCCTGGACTGATGTATTCAGTTCGCTCACAGTGTCTCACTGTTCAGTCATTGTTTTTAGTAAGAAGAGCTTTTCAAGGGAACTGAGATAAGGTGTTATGCACAATAGGAACAATGTATCCTTAAAGCTTGATTAAACCAACAGTCAATACATAGGGTTTTTGCCTACTCAGCTGCGGTGGATATTTTGTTTCCTCCCACTCCACATGTCTCTGGGGAAATGTGAGTAGGGGTCTCTGAGAATAGCACGACTGAACTACTCAGATTTGACCGTTAAATAAGTACCCAACCAACGTTGGCGGTGCCATGTCGTGTAGTTCCTATAAACCTAAACAGGATCTGCGCGTTTGGACAACATGCACTGCGGGCTTGGTGTCAGACTGATTCTAGGCACCATATGTTGGCCTATGAACCAGCTAGCTCACAGTGCCACTAGAAACTTCTCTTACCAAGGAGAGAGTAGTTCTTGGCAACTATCGAACATGACAACCCTGATCCCTCAGGACTGTGGAAACAGTGTACTACTTTTGCTCAGTCACTTGTGCTCACCTAGTCTCAGAGAGATACACAGAATAAACAGCAGGGACATTTTCAATGAGTATTTATTGAACAGTTGTTATTCTAGTGTAGAATAGGTGTGCTGAAACAATCATTAGACAGTAACAGATATAGATGATTAGAAGCACTAGGAAAGTAAAAGGATGGTATAGTTCCACCATCTTGCTATAACCTTGAATACAGGTAAGTATATAAAATACATGATAATAAAATGCGTAGCTCCTACGATGCTACCTTAACTAGAGGTACCTAAGTGTACCTAAGTGTACCTAACATGTATGTAGTTGTTAAGCCAAGAATCCCTCTAGGACGAAGTCAGCCCCCATTACCTGAAGTGAGAAACTGTGGGACCCCGTCCTGGTTTCGTGTTGGACACCCCGCAATGGATGTCAGACCACTGCGAGCTGGAGTCTCTGCATGCAGGTGCTTCAGCGTGTCACGTCAGTGTTGGCATGGAAGTCCTGATCTCCTCTCTCTATCTCAGCAAGATGTGATGTTTATATACCCAAAGGTATCCCCAGGGGTTCTACCTTGCCATGCCACTGTCGGACTTAGGAGGACGCCGGGAATGAACCTTGTACATAGTAATTATGCAGGAGATGGTAGTCCTGCTGAGCTTCCAAGAATCCAAGGATCCTCATGCATAATGTATGAGGCTAGTGTTAATGGGAGAACCCCACGTTCTGTAAGCAGTACTGTAACTAGGTAAAGTGTCAGTCCTAACAGCCCGTTATGTATGTAATGTAGGGATGAATATAGGTGAAAGGTTGGGATGTTACCCGAGCGTATATTTGGGTACCTATATGGAATATAACACCACTCTTGGCAATGGTGTAATTGAAATTTTGCCTGAGGGTCTTTTTTTTCTGCTTATCTGTGCTCTGTTATATTACTTTTGAGTTATATTATAATGTTTCCATTTCAAAGTTCTGGGAAATCATGTATCAACCCTTTCCTATCTTGTCATTTCCACCTGAGTGGGGCTTCATAGTGCATGTTCTCAAGTATTTTTAATAGCCTATTATAACATAACATGTGTATTTGTAAAGCGCACGTTCACCCCAGCAACGGGGCATCTTGGCGCTGAATAACAGATGTTTATTGTTACCCAACTCAATGGTACTCATTTTATCGACCTCAAATGGATGAAAGGCTGAGTGGACTCGCAGGGATTCGAACCTGTGACCATGAGGTCGAACACAGGCCCCTGCAGTGGATGCATTAGTCCACTGAGACTTTCATAATCATTGAAAGAGTGAGTATTTACATTATGGGCCACTCTGTTGTACAACAAATGAACAGTAGCCTCGCTTTCATTTGTTTACATTTCTATTCCCATAGAAACAATACGTGCTTCCTTGTGCATTTGGCCGGTGCACAGCCTATCGGGGATAGTTGTTATTGAAGGCGATACATTTTCATTTTCATTCATTTCAGTCCCCGACTCCTGTCCTTTATTCCCCTAACATAAAACCTCCTTACACCTGCTGCTTTTTTTCATAATATACAATAACGAATATCGAATTACATGGCTATGAATGCTTGCTTATATTTGGGTGCAACCATTACTTTAGTTCCTTGCGCTCTGTCCTATAAGTGAATGGTGATCACGTCCCATTTCTGCATGCATTCTTGTCTCCTACCATCGGGCCGTCAAATGCCATCGTTAAGTATTTCAATCATGTTGTGGTTCAAGTGACCCTGATAATGTAGACATAGAAACATGGGAATGTTTCCAGTTGAGCAGAAGGCGACAATGGTTGTTTGCTCGTTCTAAGAGCATCATGATATCATCTGCAAACTGTGCCAGATTTTTTGCATCCTCAATAATGACTAAAACAGCATCCACACCTTAGACTGAACACGACTCCCCTCTGAGAAGTTTGTTTGCACACAATATTATAATAAACTGCTATAACATTAAATGTGTGCAAATCCCTTTACATGTGTAAATTCACATTTTGTGAACACCAAATGTGAGTTTACTCTTATAAATAAAGGTACTTGCTCACCTAAATTCAGCTAAGGTATGGTAATACACTTGTAAGCCAGTACTCTGTTTTGCTTAGAAGATTTTTTGCAAAGATAGTTATGTGCGGGTAAAAATAACAGAATGTTAAATTTACTGCAACAATATATGTGCATGAAAATGTTGTCCACACTTAGGGCCTGGTTCACAAAGGTAAACTTAAACTTTTGTGTAAGTTTACGTTTTTATGGTATTCACAAACTGCGAGTTAATAGTAAGTTTAGGGCTGAGGATACTCGGCAGTCTGGTGGAGAGCTGCACACATAAAAAGATAGGCCTGCCCTATCTTCTTATGTGAGGTGAGGAGTTTTCAGCCCCAACGACGGAGTTTCCCCCGTCATAAACATACTAATAACTAGCAGTTTGAGAATACCCTCCCCCCCCCCAAAAAATGTAAACTTACGCAAAAGTGTAAATTTACCTTAGTGAATCAGGCCTAGAGTTTGCAGAAGATTTAACCCACAAAGAGGAAACTCAAAGATAAAGAAAAACTGAAAAAAACGTCTGAAAGCCCCTACCTCTCCGTGAAGTTTGAGTTGCCATCATACGCATAGCATTTGTGATTCAAATTATTGAGTCAAAATAATGTAAATACACAAAATACTTTTCGTCGAATCTTCTTAATTATAATTCTTTTTATACATTTATCTTGCGACTAATCTTTCTGATTTTCATGACTGTAAATGATATGGAATCCACCTTAAATAACTATGTAAACCTAGTTATATCCATATTACCGCACTTTGGTTTAGACAGTATAACCCTTTAGTCTTATGGGGGACACCTGTTTTTAAGTCACAGTGCATTTCATAACAGGGACGCATCACCCTTAACACAAGCAGACAATTTCCTGCCTAACTGTTGGCCTAACATGGAATGCTTGGATTCATCAGGGCAGATGTTCTTTGTCATTCTTTTCAGAAAATGTTCCAATTCTAATAAAACTGATCTATGTCTTCAGCAATCTGAAGCTGCCGTGTGCACTCAGCAGTTTTCATCCTATTATACTGATAAAGTGGTAATCCACATAAAATGAGAAATACAACTGGACGGCAGCAGAATACAAAAGTCACTTTGTGGGTGATGTCTTTTGGAAGCAGATGCGATAATGCCTATTGAAGAGAAGTGAATGCAGATTGCACAAGTTCTTATCTCCCTCAGGGCGAATATTACTTGTTGTCCTTGGATAGTAGAAACTGCAAGCTTATGCATAATAATGATTCGAAAAAACGCTCATGTAGTGCTCCTTATAGAGCAAAGGCCTTAAACTAGAGAGCCGAGGACAAGAGTACAGTGAACCCCAAATGGAAAATGCTCCAGCTGCAATGCTTCATTCAGCAGAACAATTACAACTAAGGGAGATTGGAATATATATTCATTTTATACTTCGGAATGCTCGTTCTTAATGTTCAGAAGGATGTTTTTTTTAGACGTTTGCCGAAATGGAAAAATGCTGAAATATATCTTTCAGTTCACCTGTGGAGTGGAGTGTGGTTGCTAAACCACCGTAATTCAACCTGAGTGCAGACTTTATGAAAGGTCATTGATCATGCCTGAACTCAGAAAATAGCCTGGCCAAATGCTGCTGTGCTTCTGTGGATTGCAAAACGTGGTCAATGTAAATACCACCTACTTGCCGTTCCTGTGATTGCAAATTATATTTCAGAGGATTCCTTTAAAGCGTGTGATTTCTTCTTGAATGAGTAGCTGTGTTCAGATTTTGCCTACTCTCGCACCTGAGCATGCTTCACTGTTGTTACCGCTTGGAAGTATAAAACTATAGATCTATATGTAGATTAACTACTGTCGGTCGCGAGTAGGTAGTTATAGTTAGAACCTAGTTTCCACAGGAAAATCATTTTTTTGAATTGCCTATAACTTTGGTGTCGTTCAACCAATCTGCATGAAATTTTCCCAAAAAGTGTCACTGTAGGTCTGTGTGTCATGGAAAGTTTGTGGGTGATCCGTGCATTGGGGACGGAGAAATTGGGGCATGAAATAAGGGTGCATTTGTAATGTCCTATTACTTACCGGTAATCTTCATTACTCCTGGTCCATTGTCCTCGTCCCATTCCTTAACAAAGTGGAGATGACCATCTCCGCGACAGAAAAAAAGAAAAGGAGCATGCTGGGATACCCAATCCACTCCCTCCCACTGGGAGTACATAAGCGGTACCAGCCCAGCATGCAGCCTGAAATACCAAGCCAACAATCGGAAGGCCGGCCGCCAGGGAGGGAGGGAGGGATGTAAGGAATGGGACGAGGACAACGGGACCAGGAGTAATGAAGATTACCGGTAAGTAATAGGACATTACCCCCAGGTCCCTCCTGTCCTCGTCCCATTCCTTAACAAAGTGGAGAATACCAAAGCAGAAAACCCGGCCTTCCGGAACCCCACCAATGCCAGGGGCACCAGACCAAAAAACGGCATCCCACAGGGGCAAAAGAGCCCACAAGAAAAGAGAAAAACGCTGGGAGGAGCACACAACCAACCAAGCTCCCAACCAAGCGGACAGAGCCGAGACCCCAAAACCAGCAGGGGATGACCAGAAAAAAAACAAAAAACACAAGAAACGCCCCCCAGGCAAGCCAGAAGGGGGCCACACATGCAAAGCCAAGCCCCAAGGGAACAACCAGAGGGGCCAAACCAAGACCCCACCCCGAACGACCAAAGGAAGTCCAGGAGAAGCAGGCGTGCCCCAAACGGAGAAACTGAGCCAGAAAGGGCAACCGACCAGGGAGAAAACCCCCACGTGCGAAGCCCACGGCCCCAGGCACCACCAGGCAGCCAACCAACCAGGAACCAAACAGGCCAACCCAGCCCAACGGCCAAGCAGAGGAGAACAGGCCGCACAAGGAGGAAGGGCCGAAGGCCCAGGAAGGAACACAGCAGAGGCAAGACAGAGAGCGAACTCCCCCCCCCCAAGACAGGGAAGTGGGCGAACCACAGGCGCAGGAACCCACAAAGGGCCACACCCAAAAGCGAGGGGAAGGAAGACGAAACCGAAGAGGCACGCCAAGCAAGAGAGCCAGGAAAGACACGACCACCACAGGACCCCCCAAGACATCAGGGGAAGACAACAGCAGAGCCGCAAAGGGGGAAGAACCAGACAAGCAAACAGGCACCCACCCAGAGGAACAGCTAGGAAGAGAAGAGGGCAGGGAACCAAAGCAAGGCCCCACCCCCCGAGCCGAAAGCAGCAGCAACAGGGAACCCGGAGGCCAGAAACCCACAGAAGGACCGGGCCACAGGGCAGGACCGACCAAAGGCCAACCCCAGCCGAGACACCGAAGAGCCGCAGGAATCAAGAAACACAACAACAGAGGCCCAACACAGAACCGGGAAACCAAACCCCAGAACCGGAAAGGAGGAAACACCCCCAACCAAGAGCCGACCAACCTACAAGAGGAGAAAGGAAGACACCAAGGAACCACCGAAGGCGAACCCCAGGAGGAGCCGTAGAAGGGCCAAACAGGAAAGACCAACAAGGAGGCCAACCGCCCAACCCCGCAGGAGACCCACAAACGCCCAAGAAGCCAGCAGGAGAAACCGGCAGGCCAGGCAGCCAGGAGGCACACAACACGGCGCCACCAGGACCCGAAAGAAGAGGCAAAAAGAACCCCCAACCAAGAAGGGGCACAGGGAAAGGCACAGCAGCCAACCCCAGCCAGGCTACCCAGAGAGCGGAGAAGCAGAGGGAGGGAGCCCAGCAGCCCACACACCGGATCCAGAGCCCCAGTAAGCCGCAAAGGAGCAGCGCAGAAATGGCCCGAAGACCAGCCCAGGACCGCTACAAAATCCAAGAGAACGAGAGGCCAGGCAAGGACCCAAGCAGGGACCAAAAGAGGACCCCAGGAGCCCAGGCCCAACAACAGAACCCCAAAGGGAAAAGGCCAGAGCCCCAGACCCGAGGCAAAGCCAACAGCAAGCGGGAAGCAACAAAGCGGCCCACACACCAGGGGAGGCCGACACCCAACACCCACAAGGAGGGAAAGGGCACAGCAGACAGGGCAGGGCAGAGGAGCCGGGTACCCGAAGAACAAGGGGCCACCCAAGGCAAAGGCCAAGGAAGACCAACGACACCCAGCCACCACAGGAGCAAAAGGAGCGGCAGGCGCGAATGCAAGCCCAACAAGCCAACATGCCAAAGGCCCACCAGAACAGAGGCAGGACACAACAGCCCCCCCCCCAAAACAAACCAGAGGGAGGACCAAGCGAACCTGCAGAAGGCAGAAAAACCCCCAGCAGGGGGCAAGCAACAACACCCGGAAGATAGCAACAAGTGCCCAACAGCGCAGGCGGCCAAAACTCAAAGCCGCAATGCAAGACGGACGACCCACAACCATGGAAACACCAGGATGCGAGGAAGAGTCAGAGACCAGAACCACCAGGCCACAGAGACTCAGCAGACACCCACGCACCAGGCCAGAACCCACAAAGGGCAGGAACGAACGGGCGCAGGGGCAGCAGGCAGCCGAAAGAAGCCCAAGAACTGCAAGACAGCAGGGCCCGAAAAAAAATAGCCAGGGATGACCAGAACAGGCCAGAGCAACAGGCAAACCCAGAAGTACCCCAAACCAGGCACCAACCAGGGCCGACCAGGGACAACACAAGCCTGAAGGGCAGGACGGCCGGAGGACCAGAGGACAGAGCAAAGAGGCCACAAGAAGAAGCCAACAAACCCTGGGAGACACCGCCCCAAGCGAGTCAAGGCCCAGCAAGCAGACACCACCCCGGGAGGAACCAGGACTGACCCGGCCAAACCACAGGGCGGGCAGCAGGAGGAACAGAAGCCAAGGCCGCAGGCCAGCACAGCAGGAAAGCACAGCAAGCCAGAAACCCACGGGCGGCAAGCACCAAGGGGACAGGCCAACAGCAGTTCCAAAAGGGACCGACCCCCAGCACAGACGCCAACCAACAACAAGCGCCGAGCCAGCGAAAGCCAAAGAAACCCGGGAACACACAACCCATGGAGGAAGCCCCGAAAGACCCCCCTCCGAGGCAAAAAAAACCCCAAAAGAGGGCAGTGACACAGGGGAAACTACGGCCCAAGACAGGACAGGGAAGACAGGGGAGCCCATGCCACAGGCAGCCGAAGACGCCCAAGGACTGCCAGGAATCCAGGAGCAGGGGCAGCGGAGGCAGAGAAACAGGCCGGAGACAGCAAAGGCCCCGGACCGAGACAAAATAAATCGACCCATACCCCACGCAACCAGCAAGCACAGAGGGCCAGCACGCAGGAACAGGAGCCAGCAAAGAGAAGCCCCCACAGGAACCCACCAGCACCTGGAGAGACCAGAGGAGGATGGGAACCAACAGCACTGTAAGAAAGCAAGGAACCCACAAGGGCAATGGCAGAGCGCAAGGAGCGCAAGAAGGAGGCCCCCGGGACCAAACCCCGGCAACCCCCATAGGTCCAGGCGCACAGGGCGGCAGCAACCAGAAGCAAGGGGGAAGACATACCAGCCAGGGCTGCAAGCGAACCCCAGGGAAAGAGCAAAAGCCCATCAACCCAAGAACACCCAGGCGAACGCGCAACCAGGAAAGAGCCAGACCGGACCCCGTCCACCATCAAAAGCAGACAAGACCAGGGGCCCACAAGGAGGCACCGGAAGTCAAGACAGAAATGCCGGACAACCAAGGAAGCACCCGGACACCAACAGCACCAGGAACCCCAAGGAGGTCCCCCATCAAGGCACCAACCAGGACAGAAGCACACCAACTATGGAGACCAGACGAGAACAGGAGCGGACAGGCCCGAATGGTCGTAGGGTGAACAAACAACCTGCAGAAAAGAGGCATATGGACCTGCAACAGGAACGTAAGGAGAAGCAGGACTCGAATATGCATGAGCGGGATGCAGGGTGCGGAGCAACGACTCCCACAACCTCCTGGCAGAACAGGCACGGGCCCACGCCACCACCCAGGCACCATCAACGCAGCTGAAGGTCTGCGCCCCAAGGCCGAAATCCACCTGTGAGTGGCGCTAGAGGAAGCGGTGGTAGCCGTCACACCGTGAACTGGATGTACGTGATGCAGGGTGCATAGTAATGACTCCCATAAGTTCCGTCATTCCTATCAAGGTCCCATGCCACCATCCAATTGCCACCAATGCTTCTCAGGTCAGTGCCCCAAAGCCTGAAATACTCCTCAGAGGCGACAAGAAGTAACTCACAATGAGCTAGAGGAAGTGGGAAAGAAAAACGAAAACCGCTATGCGGTACTCACCAAGGGGGCAGGAAGAGCGCACCACCAGCTCACCGCCCCCCCCCCCATCAAGCCATCGCGGGCGCGCACCAAGGAACCAGCACCAGGAGGAGTATGCCGGCAAAACGGCCGCCGAGGCCACAGCAAGGCCAATTCCGGAGCGACCCAACCGAGCAGCAGGGGCACCAGGAGGTCGGCAGGAAACCAAACGCCAGGCAGGAGGACCAGGAACATCGCCCAGCAGAGTCTCTGGACCCGCCAAACAGCCGGAGTCGTGCGTCCCCCAGACCGGCCAAGGCACAGGGAGACGCGCACCTCAACCTGGAAGTGACCGGGAGGAACGGCGCCCCAGCCGCAAAGGGCCGGGCGGAATCCAACGCGACTCCTGGCAAGCCCGGCAGGCCAGGAGAACGCGGAAAGAGGACGGCGAGGACAGCCCAGCAGCCCCGACGAGACGTCCAGCAAAGCAACCAGCAGGTAAGTCCAACACGTCCCATTCTGTCGGAAGACAGAAAAAAAGAACAGGCTGCATGCTGGGCTGGTACCGCTTATGTACTCCCAGTGGGAGGGAGTGGATTGGGTATCCCAGCATGCTCCTTTTCTTTTTTTCTGTCGCGGAGATGGTCATCTCCACTTTGTTAAGGAATGGGACGAGGACAGGAGGGACCTGGGGGTAATGTTACTTCCCAAAGGAACCTTTAGCCACACCTACACCAGAACAGTTAAATAGGCATACACCAAATTTGGCAGGGATGTAGATGTTGGTTCAAGGAAGTGCCTTTTGCTTATTTGGTGTAAAACCGTTCAGTAGTTGTTGAGAAATTTAAGTTGAACATTATAGTGATATCTCTGTTCGTGAAGCCTTCATGAAAAAAGACGAGCTCGTGCAGGGAAATGAAAAGCTCTGATTGGCTGCCAACACTTAAACCAGGAAGTGTTGGCAGCCATGTTGGGACTTGACTTTACCGAGTCCTCCACAAAAAAAGCGAAAATAAAGAAAAGGGTGCAAGGTAGGAATACCCTGACCCCCAAGCTATGGTCTTGCGGTCCCTCTGGGACTTCGCCATGGCATAAAAGCATTTTTTTTTTTTAAATGTTGCAGCGAAATCACGATATTTGCGGCAAAAAAATAAAACCAAAACAAGTGAGGGCTCCCCGCTTGCTTTTAAATAACCCCCGGGAGGGCCAGTTCCCGGGGGCATATATAATAAATAAAGGAGGGGGATGCACGGGGTCCACCTTCTAGGGCTTATCAAAGCCCCAAGACTGCTACCTCCCCAGGGCACTTTTCATTATGAATGTGGGTGGGCCCACTGGGCCTGTCCAAAGCCCTGGGGACCGCCACCACCCTGGGCTATTTCCCATTATGTGGGGGGGCCTCGCTGACCCCCTCTGCACCAGGGAGTGCCACCTCCCCGGGCTAATAAAGCAATAGGGGGGGCCTCGCGTACCCCCTCTGCCCTGAGGACTGTCACCTCATGGGGCTAAGTTCAATAATATGGGGGGCCTCGTGGACCCCCTGCCCCGGGGAATGCCACCTCCCCAGGGCCACAACTTGTTCACGCTCACCAGAATGGTTTCATCGCTGACCGCTCCACCACCCTCAACATCCGTAGGCTTCAAAGAGTGATGGAGCTGGCGCCGACACACTGACATTATTGCAGCTTGTCTAGTGATCGAATTGGTCATTTAGGGATTGTAAAAACTAAGTCTAGAGTAAAGCATTTGTATTGGTGGTCTGGTATGGATAAAATCATTGAAGTCTTGGTAATGGATTGTTGCTTATGTTATGATGCAGAGAAAACTCAAATCAGTGGAATACATCCTTTGTGCCCAGTGAGTGTGTCTAGCTTGCCATGGGAGAAGGTTGGAATAGATATTATGGGTCCGGTAAGGAAGAATGAGACGCAGAAAGTTATTATTGTTATGTTAGACTATTTCTCTAAGTTGCCGGAAATTGGAATTGTTTCTAAGGTGGATTCTGGAGCAATTGTGAAATAATGGATAGGGTATTTGCAAGAGAAGGTTTACCAAAAATCATTTTGAGTGACAATAGGCCGCAATTTGTGTTTGATGCATTCAATTCTTTTGTAAAGAGAAATGGGATTGTTCATGAAACTACATTTGTGTACCATTCAGGGGGTAACGGTGCTGCAGAGGGCTTCCACCTAGTGCTTAAGGTACCATACAGTTTGCTATTAATGCGAAGGTGAGTTGGAGGAGGTAAGTTATGTATATGTTGGGGGCATACAGGGTGACTCCATGTGCAACAATGGGACACGGTCCATTTTAACTCATTAGAAGCAGAATGCTAGAGTCCAGGAGAGTGGACTGGTCACATGCAGTGGTTAGAGGGAGAGTAACAAAAGCTCAAAATGTGTGCAAAAAGTATTTTGACAATAAACACAGATGGAAGCAGCATGTTATAACGGTTGGAGATAGAGTCATGGTGAAAAAACGAAATTTAGTGCCTCATTACGATGTCGGGCGGAAAGCCTCCACCTGACAGTCGGAATTTCCTAGACCGCGTCGGAACACTTCCGACTGACTCAGTCGGTTAACAATCCGCCTGACCGATTACGATGTTCGCGGTCAGAAAGGAAACCGCGCGGTTATTCCGAATCGGTTCCGACTGACTTCCGGAGTATTCGTGTCAGTCGGAACCGCATTGTGCACCTCTACGGACAGCGTTTCCAACTGACCGATTACGATATCAATTTCCAATAGCCTTTCCGAGTCGGCCTGTTCGTCACAAAAAGGCTGTCAGAAAGTGACTTTGGGGGCCCCTAGCAGGACCCCCTTCATCCTGAGGCTTCCGGTTGTTGGCCGAAGGGGTACCTAAGGGACCCCCCTGTAAAACCTTGCACTGTGTGGCAGGCACAATGTGGTGCCCGGGACAGGGTGCAGGGTTTTACACACACACCCCATTTTCCCATAGGAGCCTGTGTTGTCAGGAGGAACACGGGCTCCCGTAGGGATCAATGAGACTCCGACCGAATATAGTTCAGTCGCATCGTAATCAGTCAGGCAGAACCGCAGACCGCGAGATGGTCGGTTCCCGAATCCGAGACGGTGTTGGGCAAAAAGTTTCCCCCTGATATCGTAATGAGGCCCTTAGAGGCCAATTACGATGCCGTAGTAAACGGCTCTGACCCTCGGTCAGAGCCATTCCTACTTCATTATCATCAGCTGTTCGGATTAATTTCCGACCAACCCATTTGGATGGAGTCGGTCGGAAAGGAATACAAACTGCATTTCCGAATGGCTTCCGACCGGCTTGGAGAGCCCGTCTGCCATTCGGAAAGCCTCCAGTAATCCCAAGGGTGGCTCTTTCTGCCCGAGGGATTACAATGTAAGATTCCGACAGCCTTTCTATGCTGGCCTTTCCGACACAGAAAGGCTGTCAGAAGTCGACTTTGGGGGCCCCCAGCAGGGCCCCATGGGTGCACGGCCTCCGGTTGGAGGCCGAGGGGGCATCTATGGTGCCCCTCTGTTGATCCCTGCACCCTGTGACAGGCACCTTGAGGTGTCCGCCACAGGGTGCAGGGATGAACTGCACCTCTTCTCTTTACAATGAGAGCATGCATTCCGGTCGGAATGCATGCTCCCATTGTAAAGGATAGGAGTGCGACCGAACAGTGTCCAGTCGCATCCTAATTGCTGGGTTGGGACCGCCAACAGGAGGTTGGTCGGTCCCAGTACCGCATCAATGTCGGATGGACCCAGGTTCGTCCGACATCGAAATCGGGCCCTTAGTTGTGAAAGTAGAGAGTAAATTGTCAACGACCTTATGAGTGGAGAAAATCTTTTGCAGTTCTCTTCTTTTGAGTGATGGCAATGTTTCGCATCTGAGTCATGTTTCTGTGTGCAAAGCTAGTGTGTTGAAGGACTTAATGTCTGTAAGGTCTAGTTCTGAGTGGCTGTCACAAGATAATACTAATATGAATGGTGATGAACCTAAGGTTGTTCGAGATGAGGAAATGCTTCTGTTTGGTTTCCTCAATCTTCCTTAACATTGCCTAAATCTTCCTCTGCTTCATGACAGTCTGAGGTTGGGCCAGATCAGCAGCACAATGAATATGTGGAAAGTGAAATGCAATAGCATAGATGTCAGAGGTGTGGTAAATGTTTGAATAATAACCATTCAGATTCATGTGACTGAGATTCCATGCTTCATATTATGTATATATTTCCATCTTCTGTTCTTAGTTATTTTAAGTTCAAGGGCCATGTATGAAAATGAAGTTTCATGATTCATACTATGTATATATTTCCGCTCTCGGTTTTAGTTATTTTATGTTCAGAGATTTATTATAATGTCTCTCCCTCTCCCATGTAGTTAGCAATTATTTCACTTCTTTAGACCAGATTTACAGTGTATTATTTTGCAAATGGCAATATGTTAATTTTCCTATGATCATCATTTATGAGGGGGAGGGTGTTATGTGTTAGCAGTTATTAAGTGGGGCTAATAAGTGAGTCTGGCTCCATGCTTGGTTTTTATGTCATCATAGAACCTTCGCGGGAAGATTCCTAATGTTGGCACTTGGAAAGAGGTTTTGGAACGGTGAGGAGCAGAGGAGCATTATCTATACATTCGGGCCAGTTCTACCAACAAAGCTCTTACTTATCTACAGTGTGGACTTGATCTTTTATAGGGCTTCTCGTTTTTTAAAGAACAACCTAAATCAAATGCACGGCCATCAGCGGACCCTCAACTGGAAGTCTGACCAATATTTTGCACCTAATTGTAAATGAGACATCATTACCTTGACAAGAATATGGTGGGACACCTTGAGTACAGCACTACAATGCAAGCTGATCACATATCAGTTCAGAGCCATTATTTATAATTGGGAGTCTGGGTTTAATGGGGAGATTTACATGGGCAAGCACAAAAGGGAGCGGAACAGGGAGAACCACTCTGGGGACAGAAAGCAAACACGCAGTGCAGGAGGAAGGCAGATACATGGAGCGGATATGTGTCTTACGGGTCAGAAGTGGTGACTTTGGAACTGGGGAACCAGGTTTGAGTCCCTGCAGTGGGTCAACATCCTGTGATTCTTGCAAACCATTTAAGCCCCGGAAAATAAATAATCAGACATTGTGTAACATAATCTGGTGCTCATGGAAAGTCCTCCAATGCTCTATAGCTGAGTTCATGCTATAAAAAGCAGAAATAATCAAATAAAAAGTGCAACAGTTTGAAAATGGTACTCTTGTAAGGACTGCTTCACCAAAAGAAAAAAGTAATGCTTGAAAAGTAAGCAGTCGAAGCAGGGTGCCAGCAAATCAAAGCAATGGAAAAGAGGAAATACTCCATGAGCTTGACAAACACAAGAATGACAAGCTCAGGCACCGATAAGAATTAAAGGAGAGTGACAAAAATAAAATGAGATTGACAATGAAAGGCAACCATTGGTAAGCAGTGGGTGGCCTCTGAGCCCCTTTATGTCCTTGGTAAACCGCAATATGCCTCTCAACAGACAGCACATGCGCTATCTAGTATTCTTAACCTAAAAAGGGAGGTCCAAATTCTTTTCTATGAATCCCGTGGCCCAGCATGTCATTGCAGCATGAAGGTTGTGGCAAACCTGTGGGTATTAAGGAGGATAGTGGTGTGTCCTCGATTTGCTCCTTCTCCGGGGCAAGGAGGGGTTTTTCTCAGATCTGGATGATGCCAGTAGTGAAGATAATAACCATGCACCACTAGGTTGAAGGCCTCAAAATCGGCCACCTCAAAACCTACTCACCTATTTGACAGGACCAGTTTTTTCCAGCTTATTCTAGATTGTTTTGCACCCCATTTTGGTCTAATAATGGGGATCTCAATTTGTGAAAGAACACTTTGTTTAGTGGAATGAGAATGTTCATGAGTAGGTAAAGAAACCTGAGGATGGCAATAACCTTAATAAATGTTATTCAGTCCGCCATGGACAGGTATTCAGACAAAATATCGAAAAAGAAATATCCCAAAATATCGTGATATGGAAATATCGTCAGCAAGAATATCGTTGTCAAGAATATCAATTTTAAGCTCAGTAATTTTGATTTTTAAAATATCAAAGTCATTAATATCGTTTGCAAAAATATAGTTGCTTAAAATATCGTTTTTAAATTATTGTTGTGTATTTTTGTATATATTTTAAATGTATATGATGTAAATCTTTAGTATAATTATTGTTTATGTTTTTTAATATATATGTTAAACTTTTAGTAGTTATTAAATTTAGTTTGACTACTTTTTGACATTTTTAGTGCCGTAGTGGGTTATGGGTTTATAGGGGTATACGGTGGGAAGTAATTTAATTATAATAAAATATAATGATAATTTTTTTTAATATTATTTATTTAATTGATATTTAATTATGTCATTTGAGCTATTAATTGTTTTTAATGTCAATTTTATGTGCAGGTTGTGGGGTTATAGGGGTAAAGGGTGGGAAGTCATTTTTTAAATTAATTCATAATTAGTTGCTAATATTATTTAATCAACTGATAATTAATTATGTTCATTGTGTAATTTTTTTTAGGTGCGGGTTGTGGGGTTTGAAGGGGTAAAGGGTGGGAAGTAATTTATTACTAAATAATTAATAATTAGTTGTTAATATTGATTAATTGACAATTATTATGTTAATTGTGTAATTTATTTATTTTTAGGTGCGGGTTGTGGAATTTACAGGGGTAAAGGGCGGGAGTAAATTAATTTAAATTAATTAATAATTAGTTGTTAAATACTATTAATTATTTAATTGACAATAAATTCTTTTATTTGCGTCATTCATTTTTTAAGCTTAATTTTAAGTGTGGGTTGTGGGGTTTATACAGGTAAAGAGAGGGACGTTAATTCACATTAATGAATTAATACTTATCTTTCAATTCATAATATTTATTTAATTGATAATCAATTATGTTAATTGTGCAATGATTTTTTTTAGATTTTAGATGTGGGTTGTGGATTTTGCAGGGGTATGGGGTGGGGAGTAAATGAATTGTAAGCAATTAATAAGTAATTTGTAAATTAATAATAATTATTAAATTGATTATTAATTGTGTTATTTGTGTTAAATTATATGAGTGTGTTGTGTGTTTTGTTGGGGTATATTTTGGGAAGTAAATTAATTATCATTAATTAATAATTAATATTTAATTAATGATAATGAGTTTTTTGATAAATATTTATATTAATAGTGTAAATATTTTGCTTTTTGAAGTTATGTTTTAGGAGCAGTTTGTGAGTTTTGTTGGGTTATAGGGTGGGAAGAAACTAAATTAAATTTATGTAACACATATTTTTTTATTAATAAATAAATATGGCCGGCCTGAATTTGTGACTTTTTCTCGATCTGGCGCGACCAGATATCAACAGTAGGCATGTTACCCCTTTTGGCACTATTTTCTCTAAAAACTTTAAAATTTAATATCTCCAGTTCTACTAATTGGATTTTTGTCATTTTGGTCTGGTTTTGTTTATTAAATGAAGTTCTATTCTTTTTAAACCTGGTGTGAGATCTTTTTGAGCTGTGTTTTCACTGTTTCACTGTTTGAAGTGTTACACAAGTAATATGCACACGGCCTCTTATTTAAGGCTGACTGTTCTGTGCCAAACTACCAGGGGGTTGAGCACAGGTTAATTTGGGGTTTGCTTGTGCTGTACTCTGAATAGGATTGTGGTTGCTGTCTCATCAGAGTTCACACCCTAGTCAACCAGTAACCCCATTTCTAACATTGGTTAATGAGTGATTCCGCAGGGTTTGGTAAGTAACACATGCAAAATATCACTGATTATGTTTTTTTTCATGTGCCTCGGAATCTATATTTACATCATGTGTTGGATACCGAATGGGTGCTATTTACCACATGTGGTAAATACTGCACCAGATAAATAGCACATGCGCAAAACATCAGGAAGTGCCCATTTTTAGGCATTGGAAGTTCTTGGATTGAAAAAAAACGAATCCCTGTAGAACAGAAACAAGCAGAGCAGCACAGAACTACCACAGAACATCGCCAAAGTATAGCAACAACTCTTTCCTGTGTGGGAGTGCGCGGGCATGGATTTTATGTGGGCAAAGTACCTTGAAACAAGGCAAACAGAATCCATTGTCATCCTCTGATATCATTACATCATCACAAACAGAAACCTAGCAAACTTGTCTGTCATGAAACCCAATAGAAAAAATAAGTACACATTTACGGATCCTGAGCTGGAGGATCTGACCAAGAAGGTGGTAAGAGACTATGACCATCTCATAATGAAGATGCCAACAAGAACATGCCTGTGCAAGCAGATACTAGGCAAAATCAATACTGCATCAACATATCCACATGATGTTTTGAACATTAAAAACAGGTTCTAAACCTTGAATTGCAAGGTACTTAAATGAGTTATCAAGCACAAACACACAAGCATGACAACTGGTGTTAGTCCTCTACCTCAGCTGTAACTCAACCATCCTCAGCATGTCTAGAGTGGAAAACATGAATTAAGGTCACAAGGTTGGAGGAGTCGAAGGTAAGAGACATAAGAATTGCAATGGAAGTATATGTGTTTGTAAACGTGTTTATTTGGATGAGAATCATCATCATTGTGAAGATTGACTGATGTAATTTCTTACACATATTCTCATTGGTCCATGTATGTGCTGCCAAAGGGATTAACAACTTTCTAATGGTACTGTTGACATTTATTGTGTTTTGACTACAACAGTCATAATGCACTGTAATCTTAATGATGAAGGGTTGATATGTCTGCTCAGCACATTGAGAGTGATATGTAACCACAGTTTGACTAATGTTGCTTCTCAACAGGATCCTAGCATTGTGGTTTAATCCAGGGCATTTAACACAGCATTTCAGTGTACAAAAGATCGGCATCTCGCAGAATTTGCACATTAATAGTGCACCCAATATCACAGTTTCAGCACACTCCTGTCAATGCAGGGCCACTAAGTGCACATGAGAGTAGTCCATTGACCCTAGGATGCCCAGAAAATCTACTGTAGCTTAGATGTTTGCTATGCTGGCATTGGTTGTGTGGATGTACGAGGGAAGCGGTATATGCTGCTTACTCACTCTCTGCAAAGTATCCATTTTTTAGCAGAGTATTTTGTTGCAGATTGGGTGACAAAATGCCATGGTCCAGTCCTACTGCCTGCAGTGGCATGCCCGATGCAAGATTTATAGCACTGCTAGCATTTTCCAGAAGGGTGAGATACAGTGGATGCCTCGGTTGGATTCAGGGTATCTATAATGATAAAAATATGTTTTGTATGGTGCCCATATCGAGCCTGTATAACCCCTGAATCTCAAGCTGAATCATGTTTATGGGTTTCACCCTTACTTTTTCAATCCTAGCTCACTGGCTCTACTTCATCATTTGAGGTAATTCATTGTTGACCTGGTTTTTATCCTTGTACTGCATGGCCTATTGTAGCATAACATGGTTCTGGCATAGCATGATATAGTGGCCTGGCAGTGCTGAATTGTAGTGATGCATTGTGGAATGGACTTGTGAGCTGCTGAAATCAACCTGTGAGAGCTTCACCTGTTCATAGCTCTTTATGTAGGTCTTGACCTGTGTGCATGGGTGTGCATGATTTTCTAGTCTTTTGTAGCTTACATTTTGCACATACTCTTTTTTGAATTATTGTGTTGGTCCTAGTATTGTAGTATTGTTTTGCAGTGTTTCTTTCATTCACTACACTTTCAGGAATTTTTACCACCTGCTTTTGACTGGAGATATTTAAAGGTGGTATTTCCACTGGTTTCAATGAACTCTCATACTTATGATTGGGTGCTGTTTACCACACGTGTTATTTTTCACATGCAGTAAATGTAATAAATAGGGCACATGGACTACAGACATACGATATTTAGAACATGTGATAAATACCATCTTTGTTTTTTAACTCCTGATCAGACAAATTTGTAATTTCATCTTCTATTTACCATGCCATGCTGTAATTACCACCATGCCTAATTCATATGCAGGGCCTAACTCTCACTAAATTCTCACCATTCTCCTTCACATTTAAGCACTAGTGCCAAGTAATAGCGTAGTAATTATGATTGAATGCGAAATGTGAAAGGCCAGGAAAAATATGCTCATATTCAAGGCAATTAACAGATGGTTTTGATCGCTGGCATTTGGTGCCACAGTGAGGTACAAAGGACACAAAGCGTTTAACATTCGGGCACACCAAAAAAACCAGCATGTCACAGAAAATATGTTACTTCAAAATACGTTTATCCTGTAACTCAATACAGACACATAGCCGTGCCAAAGAAAGTTACTGTGTTAAAGCCTGGCCTAAACATCTAACTGCACAAAAAGACAAATGCATTCACCCAAAGAAGTTCTTGGTGCTAGGGACAGCTAATGATGTTTATTGTTACCCAGCTCAATGGTAGTGATTTTATCTTCTGTAAACTGTGGGGTATATTTATTAAGAAAAGGCACTATGAGCAATTTTGCAGTGCCGTGTCATTTAAAAAATGCAGGGATGCGCAATATTCACAGGAATATGGTGCACCCTGTGTTTTCCTTTGCGCCACTGCTAAAAATAGCTGCCTAGCGCCAGCACAGACACACTTGCGCTATTTTGCAAGGTTGCCTGCGTTGCAGGGATGATTCTTTATGTGCAGGAAGGTGTCCCTTCCTGCACATAAACAATCAACAATGGCGATTTGCGACTTCTGTGCGTGCTGCATTCTGCAGTACACATAGAAAGAGCAAAAAGGAGGAGAAATAAAAGTATTTCTCCTTGTTGCACCACTCTAACGCCTGCTTTTTACTGGCGTTTTTGACACTGCCTCAGATTTACAGATTCTTGTAAATCTGGGGCAGCGTCAAAATGCAATGGGTGTTACATGGAAACGCCCACAGGAACACCCATTTCATGCTTCTTTCATGCAAAGTGATGAATGAAAAGAAGCCTTATTTATAAGGCAGCGTTAAGCCACTCAAAGTGGCTTAGAGCCGCTTTGTAAATATGGAGCAGGGCATAGCACCACCGGAGCGTCAGTAAAAGTGATGCTCCAGTTGCCTATGCCCTTGTAAATATGCCCCCGTGATTTAAAGCAGTGGACCAATTTCCCTTGCCATCAAAAGTCACTCCCAAATAGGGAAACTCATGGACTCGGCTTATTAGTTTACCTTTAATGACCACAGGACCCGGTTTACTCTGGACTTTGCCACACACCATATAGTGGGTTTTTGAAATATTAACTTCTAGGTCCAGGTCATCTATGTATTTGACAAAGGCGTCCACTGCCCCCGTAAGCCGCTCAATGCAGTAAAACTGCATCGTCCGCATACATCAGAGCCAGCACACCCCTGCCATTTACCACTGGTATATCTTAGCAACTAAAAAAGAGTGCAAACCATTAATATATACAAGACTAAAAATCGGAGCCAAAATACAACCCTGGCACGCACCCCTAAAGAGATTGGAAAATTCAGTGCATTCCCAGCAGTGGTTTCTTCTCAAGGGTGGGGAGCCTCGCCCCCTGCCCACTGCAAGCCACACAGGAAAAAATGAAAAGGCAGTGAAAAGATTTCATTGCCATTTTATTTTTACTAGCGCACTGCAGCAGTGCCAGCCTCGGGCCCAGAGACATGCTGGGTATGTCCTCTGCTTCTGATTATCAGTAGAGGAGGACTGAAGCAGGGCTGACTGGACGCTTCAAAGTGCGCATTTTACTTTGACTGGCTGTTTTGGCCGGCCAAAGTCTCATGAGCACTTTGAAGCTCTCCACCCAGCTGCTTTAGGACAGCTGGGTGGAGACCAAGAACAGACCTCCAGGACTGAACGAGCATCCAGCCAGCCCGCTCCATCCAATCCAGGTACCTCTCTCATGCTGGTCAACAGCATGAGAGCAGCGTATGGATTGATTAAGGGAGCTCTTCATGCATCAGATTAGGAGAAGAACACAGAGGAGGATGCGCAACCCATGGGTAAGTGCAATTTTATTTTATTTGACATGTGTAATGCATGTAAGTGTAGTGGTTGTGTTTATTTTGTAGTTAGTGTTATGTTTTTATTTGGGCTTTTGGAGTGAGGGGGTATTTTATTTTGGGGTGTTGGAGAGAGGGATGGTTTAAAATATGAATGCTAAAGGGTGTCCATAGATGAACATTTTCTTTAGAGAAGCCCATTGGTATACCATCGGGCCAGGTGCTTTATTTAACGAGTTTTCTTGAAAAGCTACTATCACCTCATCAAGGCAAAACCTAATAGCTAAATTAGGATGGGATTTAACCGATGCCTCTGTGTCCTCCAAAATTCCCCCATGTGAATAAATTTGGCTAAAGTGGTAATACCAGCATTCAGGTGGGATGTTGGACATCAACCCCTTTGCTTTCCCAGTTGAGAAACATCATAGTGTTTCTAGACTGACAAACCTGGACAAGGCTCTCCCACATCTTTATATTGGCCTCCAATTTCCTATTTTTAATTGCTAGCTTGTATTCTAATCAAGCTTTTTTCACCCTTGTTCCATCTCTGGGCATACTGCTCAGCTAACCTCTTATTAACAACTTTACATATACTATCAAACCATCCAGGATGGTGATTTTGTGACGGTCTGCGCGAACCATTAATTACATCTCTTGCTGAGCTATTCAATTTGTCTGTAGCAACCATAACCTCAGTGGGCGACAGATTTACAGACAATAAGGCATCCATGATCAAGCTAAAATTGCATTTCACCAGGGTGAAAAGAACGGATGGAATGTTAGCATGTTGCCAACTCATCCTGAGTCTGTTATCCTTAATTTCCATACCCCTAGGTCCCGTGGTTGTGTAGGAGCATCTAAGCACCGGCAAATCAAATATTATCGCAATTTGATTTTGGTCGCCACTCCATCTCCTTCACCCCTCCCTTGAGGGCAAACTGGCTAAGAATTCCAGATACCAATACATAATCAATGATTGTGCCTGAGCCCCAGCCCACAAAGGTAGGGGCCTGCCTAAAGAGACTACCCACCAACTTGAGAAGGGCCTCCAAATGTTTTTCTCTTCTATGATTTGCACCCTGTCCTTCTATGCAGCACAAATCTCTCTTTTTAAAGGGGTTTGGAAGAGCAGTGTTTGCACCAAATTTTGCATTAAAATCCCCTGCTATAACAACACAAAAATCTTTTAAAATAGTTTCCATTCTCTGTTTCAGAGCTGACAGAACCAAGAATATGGATTTGAAATCCCAGTTCCCACACTGCATTATAAAAACTAACTACAAGAATATTAATCTTATTTGTTTATATATTATAACCCACACAATCAAAATACCCTGGTTGTTACATTCAATTAGGAAGGCCCGATATATCTTAGCAATATGAATAAGCGTCCCCAGCCCCCACAGCTCTTTTGCCAGGACCAGGCCTCATACATCATCACAATGTCAGATTTGTGTATATACTCCACCCAGTCCTCATTGTGTAATTTAGTTTCATACCCAGCAATATTTTAACAAACAAGCTACATTGAAGAGTCCACCCTGGTGCAAGAATCTTAAGGTGGTAAATGCCCCCCATGCTTGTTGGAACGAGCATAATCCTGCTGTTAACTGAAGAGTTGTCGTGGTTATTAGTCAATCATTGTCCTCTAGGCCAGATGTTGCTAAGCCTAATGGGCAGCTGTTCGATGAATCCCTTTCCCATTCTCGAATCCTGGTGAGTCTGCGGTTTCACAGGTGGTTGCAGGTGCTTATAAAAGAAACCCGGAATTACCAAAATAATTGTATCAGACATTAATCTTAATCCAAGCTTCCTGCAGGAAAGAATCAAGCAATGTGTCAACTTGGGATACTGGCAGTTAATTATGATGCAGTCGCCCTTCAGCTGCTTGGCTGATGGGCCCGGGCCCACCCACAGACAAAATATCATTATATTATTAGGGAGAAAATCAGAGTTCTTGCCCAACCAGAAGCAAACCTTGTTTTTCAGTTGTGCCCTGGATTTCCTTACTTTAGGGAGCAGTGGAGGTACATTTGTTAGGACTGCGACATAGTGGCAACATTCTGGTAGGAGTGTAAGTTGAGAGTGGGTGCTAGGTTGGTCATCTACAGATCTAGCCCCCTCATGGGCAACTAACAAGACTCTATTATATCCTGTCCCACAACTAATCTCTTTCTGTGGCATCCTGGAATTGCCTTCTTGAGATATACGAGGAGTAGGTCTGGGTGGAGCGACATGAGCTGCTGGATTAGATGAGTTATCCAGGGAAACCAACCCTCTTTCAGAGTGATCCACTATCTTCGATAAATCACCAGAGGTGGGTACAGTGCTTACCAGATTGGAACTACATACTTGGGGAGCTCTATTTTCCTTTCAGGGGGACTAAACGTGAGTCAATCAAAGCCTTAATCTACTCCAAAAGAATGTCTGAAGAGTGTGTGTGACCACTATCATCATGTACCGAAGAGAGCACACTGAAGGGTTCAACTCGGGCCTCATTATTATCCCCCTGATTTGCTACTCTCTTGCTTGTTTCTCCTATTGCTCTCTTTTAAAAAGGCCTTCTTGATTGGTGCTTCCTTTTTAGGGGTAGACTTTCAGCATTGGAGGGGAAATTGATAGAGCCGTTTGGCTCCAGTATTGGCTGAAGAACATCCTGTACAGTAGAGGTTGGTCCATCTAGAGCTTATTATCAGGTCTGCAGCAGAGGCGGGCACCTCAGACACCCCACTCAGGGTTAAGTTAGCATCGGGGCATAGGGCAGCAGTACGTTGCCGATCGCTAAGCTCAAGCGAGAGCCTCCTTTCTGGTAGAAAGGAGGCCTTCCTTAGCCACCACCCCTACAGCTCTGGCCACAAAGAGCCTAGGGTTGTGCTAAGAGGCTCCCTCTGTAACCCCACCTGCTCCTTGCCCCCGTACAGCTTTCTCTTCCCCATCCCGGAGTTCTGGAACCTCTGGACTATCACCACCTAGGGGAAAACTGAACCCATGGAGAGTTGAACACAGCCCAAAACGTCACAAGAAATGCAGAGCTAACAAAACTCTGAAGCTCCCCGCACAATCCCCGGAATCCTCTGTTACATAAACCACCCACTTATGTAGTTATGGATTCTCCCTGGATTACTTAGGAGAATTTGACATAGACTCTCCATGGGTCGAGGTGGGGTGTACCACCTGTGCCAAAGTTGGTTTTCATTGTTCTATTATTATTCAGGCCTTTGTTGGCACGTATGCAATATGTATGTAATGGGCCTCATGGGCCAAGACGTACCAGCAAAAATACCAATAAAATTTGTTATAAAAAAACCTCAGAAGCTAATGACCACACAGCGAGGGTTTATCCAATCCAGCATTTCACAAGCAAAATAGGGTACACTTCACCAAAATGTCCTGTATTGGGAATTGAAGTGCTGTGATGGGTGGCCCAGCCCAGCCTTGGCCGGCCGCAGACCTGTACCTGGGCTCTACGCCCAGGCACATTTGCACTTTGTAGCATGGTGTGGCTGAGGCCCGCCTCCAAGGCAGCTGAGGGTCAGGAGTTCCTCGAACACATAGTCCCGATAGCAGCAACAGTGTCCCCCCTGCAGCGGAATACCTTCCTGAGCTTTGTAGCATGGTGTGGATGAGACCCCGCCTCCAAGGCAGTCGGTGTTCAGGAGTTCCTGGGACATGTAGTCCCAATAGCAGAAACAGCATCCCCTCTTTTTTTCTGTCAACAATCCCCAGCGACCGTTGAATGACTGTGCACTTTTTTGAATTTTAAATGGTTTGAACAAAAACTCTCTAATGGTTCACAAGGAAATGATTGCCCTTGAAAGGCATTCTAAGAAGTGTAACTTCCAGTCACTATCCACCTTGTAATCACATGGATAGGCATGTTGCCTGGTAGTCGCAAACACTTGTATAGTAATCAAAAGCCAGATCGGAAATAAATAAATGCGTGTATTGATGATATTCGCTGAAGGTTCAGCATGGTCCTCCATCATTTGGAGAGCTGAAGGAAGAAATTAAATGCCTCCTACCAATATCTGTGATTTATGCACAGCAAAAGTGTCCCCAAGTAAATTCAGGTCAAGCCAGCATGCATTCTGCTTACATCTCCCTCCCCCTGCCAATCAACTAAATGTGTCAAGACTACCTCCTCAGTCATCAAAAGCATATTTCCTGAATCAACTAAATCAGACAAAAGAGTTGGGACTTGGACAAGTCCAACTCATCCTTTGAAATGGGACACTGGTGACCCGTGAAACAAGTAAGAAAAGCTTTCTTAGGCTCCTTCACTCACTCATAGGTAAGTCTTTGTCTTTTGATCTTATTGGCAGCCTAGGTATTGAACTATTATGAAAATAATAATACAGGGCCCCTCAGGTGTCCCTCATGGCAAGCTTCAAGTTACTGACAATTTGAATAAGTACTCTGTGCATCTCAGCTGTTCAGATATATGATCCCATGTGGAATATTCAACCTATGGACACTCTTCTTTATCAAAGTCTAGAAAGAACCAGAAAATGGAGAATAAACGTATGTGAGTGACTAGATTGCTGTGTATGACAAAGGAGATTCTTTTCATCACAGGCTTTCCTCCCGCTGGAGTTCTGAAAAATCATCATGGATTAATCAGTCTTTAGCTGTGTTTCTAACATTGCTGAGAAGTCTTTGTCCTTTTACGCTTTCCTTCTTGTGGTTTCCCCTTGTAATTATTGGTCAGTTGAATGCTTTCTACATGATGCCCCTTGGAGGACTGCTTCCTTCTATCTTCATCTTTTTTGCCATATCTGCATCCACTGGTTACCAAAACCCACCACATACCCTATTAGCGGCATGTAACACCATTGATAAGTACCACAGGCAACAAACCTCTGCCTGCATCCACACACAATTCTTTAATTTATGAATAAGGTATGGACTGCCCACCCTACAGGCTTTCACACCATCAGTGTTAATTTCCTGTTATAATGGCACAGGTGTCATCCCTTCGTTGGCACCACCAGACGTAAGTATCTGTCTTCTCCTTTTAGCATGCTTGGTGCTGCAGTCTCTGGTGCCTAGAAATTAAATTGTGACCCTTGTGCCCAACTCGATACACTGCACTATGAAATGTGACTTCTGAAATCTAACACTATGACACTTTGTTGCCACATATACATCATAGGCCAACTCCTAAACCAGAGCTTGAGCCCCACTCATACCGGCATTGAGGCTGGCTGAAGAGTAAAGGTAAAAACTACAAACATATGCAGCCATGATCGGTCAAGACACTGGACACCCTTGTGTAAGCAAAGGCAAACATGTATAATTGTTTGAAGTGGGAAGCCACTTAACTCTGGAAGGTCTAAGAAGTAAGGAACTTGAGGAAGAAGGGAAAAAAGAACAGGAGGAGAAATATTTTAGGATAAGTGTGCCTTTTAGTGATACCAACCCATATTGTAAAGGATGAAGATGAGGAAGGGACTGGGGGGGGGGGGGTATTGCTCTGAACTAGTAGTGATACATGAAAACTAGAAGAAAAATATGTTTTTAGCCCATTTGACCCTCTTTTCATGAGATTTAATCACTGTCAACAGTTCTGCACCTGTGTTTCCTTAGAAGGTATAAACATCTCTTTCTTAACATCCCTCTTCTCGTGTATGATGTGTCATGCTTATTATTTCTCATAAATAGTTATAATTATAAACTCAGAATACATCAACTTTTCCTTTTCATTCTTGTAATCTATTGCTTAGAAGTTCAAATCAGGATTGAGATCTTACTATGACTAAAACAACTAGGACGATTAACAATGTTTATTCAATTCAACTTTTTGTGTTCTGTAACAATTACATTTGGTGAAGGTCCATTTCTGAGCCCACTAATAATATTACCTCGGAAAACAGTTTGTTCAACCAACATCACGTTCACATTATATATGGTCAAAACTCTCTAGTGCAGTAGCGTTGTGCCACCTTTGCTATTGATTTCATAATTTATGACATTTCTGTCAGGAGGTCTACACTATTGTTTTGAGTTGGCTACAAGACAAGTACTTAACTCTGCTTGAGATGTGGTCCATCATTTGTGATGATAAATGTTTATTGAAATCTTAATCATCATGTGGCAACTCCACTCCAAGTAAGGGACAGTAACTATTAACTCGCCATGGTAAATTTGTCTAGCCTTCTATGATTAATCCTCTTACGTTACCCATAAATGTTTGAATAGCATGTGTGTATACAAGAGGGGTTGGGTATGATAGACTGAGGAAGATGTATTTCAATGTAGAGAGCATTGACTTGGCATATCTATTTCAAATGCTGAATTTGAAAAAGAATAAGTGCTGAGCTTTTCTCAGAATCACACAGACTGAATGCCAGATACAATGCTGTTTGGTCTTCCTTACACGACATGCCTCTTTCATTCACCACTATACACTCCATGCCCCTTTAACTCACTCTGTCAGGGACTGTTCTGACTTCCTAGAAAGTGCACAAACTGTACTGCTGAATGTCAAGGTTGCCATATACAATGTCTGTTTAGCCTTCATTACATGGCACGCCTCTATCATCCACCGCCACACACTCCATGCCCCTTTAACTCACTCTTGCAGGGACTGTTCTGACTTCCTAGAAAGTGAAGCTCTCATTCCATTTTCACTGGAGCACAAAGAAGACATACTTTCTGCCACTGCCAAGTCTGAGGGGAAGGGGCTGAAGAACCTCCTTGATAAACCACTCTGTGGTGTGACGTGCCTGAGGAATGCTTCCACCATCCATCCTGACATTTTTATGTATGATGAGCACAGCATCAAGACCCTGGATGTGCCAATTGTGTGGCTCCCTGCAAGCTGAATTACCTGACTATAAAGGGCTTCTCATCCCACTACATCTCATCCTCCATTGTCCTGCAATGAGCACTGTGTGCCAAATGAGTTGAGGACCGCACTGACCTATTACCAAGGGTCCTCCCACAGCTCAGAGCAACATTCCTGCACACTGATTCTGGTGCTAACCATTAAAACTCAAGCTAAGGACATCGGAGTTCTGCAGGCGTCATCTACCCCAAATCACAGATTTGCATCCTCCTGAAGTAAAAATGAGGTTTTTGTAACACAGGCATTCAGAACTCTTATCCTGCAGACCTGCCTTGGTACCTGTGCAGGAAACTCTTGAATTCCTATGTTGATTACAGAAGGTAGTTTAAAGCATGTAGGGTCCACCTGCCCACTTAGTAGCATTAGAATCTACATTTAAATGTGATGTTCGTGTGGAGATCAGTGAAACATTGCTGCTGAACCTGTAAATGTGAACACGCTCCATTTAATTTTAAGAAAATGTAATAAACTAACTGAGCATTTTATTTATTGCGCACAATACCAATGTAAAATGTATCTGAGTGTTCTACTTGACATCACAATTCAAGAATAATAAGGTCGTTTAGGGAAACCCACCAGATCCACAGAGCCCTTCCCCTCAACTTCCCTGGCAGGGGACCATGTACTCTTTTGTAAAAGGTTATCTCTGCCGAACGTGCATTCACAGTGTAGCACATGCACTTTTGGCAATGATGAATGTTGAGTTGAGTTGAGTACCATTATTGTGCCTTCTCTTCATTATTTTTTTATTTTTTTTTAGAGAAAAACCCAAAGAAGAGATTTTGTATTAAAAAATAATTGAACAATAGCTTTAACGCCCAGGCAGTTCTCCTTGCTTGTGTCATTGTTTGCTTTAACAGCCCACTGAAGTTTAACATTTTAATGCATGAGTAACTCATACAATCTAATGCAATTTGTTCTGAATTCTGGTGTTTTTATAGTCTGTCTATCTTATTAAAAAATCAGGACTATAAGTTACAGAATGCAAAGTTAAACACCTAAACTAGATGATCTGCTTGCTTATGGACCTGGGAAACTTGAGCTCCGTTTTCCTTGCCTCAGTTGTCATGCATCATTAAGAGGACCCAGGCATGGAAATTATGCCTTAGAATGACTGCCCTAAATAGGGTGGACCGACTGATGCATTGAAGGTTGAAGCCCAGTGGTAGACAGTCTTCATCCTTAGATTGAGCACTGGCTCGTACTGTGGCTCCACTGTCGGTCAATCTGCTGTTTCTCTCCCACTAAATGTGGTGGGGAAGTCTGTTTGGGAGGGCTGGAGAAGCACCAATTTATGCTCCATCTCCCATCCCCCCACACTCTGAACCTCATCTCCTTGACTGCTCACCCTCTCTATTCCTTCAGCCTTTTCATTCACTGAGCTCGCAGTAGCATCTGTTTATTTATAGGGGTGGGTGGATCTAGTAGAGTTTCACTCCATGGAATTCAGCGGACCTACATAAAAAGTGCGCAAGATTCCACAGAGTTCCGCGAGCGGGCATAATCGACACATTGCACTGATTTTTAAAGCCGGCTCTTGTTCCGTGCTGCAAAATCAGCGCAAATTGCACCATGCGGCATGCCAGATGGTGCTGCTGCTAATGTAGATTTTCTACTTGAGCAGCAACTTTCTCACCGCTAATGGTCATGACTGCTCACTACCGCCCACGTTGAGAAAATCTCACCAGGTGCTGCCCTAGTGCCCGAAAATTATGCTAAGGGATGCCAATTCTCGCTCGCCAACTTAATGTGTGAGCCGCATATGAGAAAAAACTCCACCACGCAGTGGCTGGCGAAGTTTTAGAGGAACTCCACACTACAGGCATAATGCGGAGTGGGCAAAACTCCACGAACTCCGCCACCGGTGTGGAATTTATCACCCACCCCAAATTATTTCCATGGAAAACAGGCAGTAATTATTATGAGAATTGTTTAGCTGCCCATAACTGCATTAAGCCTTGGAAAACAGATCTGCTCTACCTCTTGTCAACAAATGTGCAATGTATCACCCTCAATGCCAAAAAAACATTAAAATTCCACCTATGTTTTTTTTTTTTTTTAAGTAAATGTACTGCAAATGGCGCTGAGATGCACGCATATATTAAAAAAACACGGATTGAAATTTAAAAAATCTAAATTCAAGCAGTTGTGGTCAGTAGACTGTCTATATAGAAATATCTGATTTATTTATAGGAGGATTGTGTTTGAAGACACATGCTTTGTAGTAACTCCCCGGGAAGCAGTGTAGGAGAAAGGAGTAAGAACATTATAAATACGGGTTGGTTTAAAAGTACGGTACTGTGCACTTGATATGACTTTTAGAAATGCCTTTTGATTTTGTGTGATGGAATAGATGGAGAGAAACTGAGAAGGTCTCAGAAAATTAATTATGAATCTTTGGATTTCTTTGAGAAGATGACTGATAACTTCACAGCGTACGGCTTTTCATTAAGACATACTTCCGAAGTGAGGAAAGACAATGTTTGCCAAACCAAATTTCATGCAGTGTGTGATTTGATTGTTTAGCGGGTTCTGTCAAGATCCTAAATGGCATTTGCTGCCTGGCTCCTTACCTTAAGCTGCAGCCTCTATCCTTTGTATGCCAGGGCTCAACACTTGAAAGATTTTAATATGGGAAAGGAGGAAGATTGACATCTCTAGCGAGCCAAGGAGCTGGAGGTGGATATTGAAATGCCTTCTGACAACCTACCTCTAAATCATTATTCAACAAATAAAACCTAAAGAACCAAAGAATGCTAAGAACAATTTCCCAGCCTGCTTTTCCTTCCTTTCATGCATTCTACAATGAATAGGCTTCTTGCTGTTTAGGGGGCTGCTTTCCGCAACTGTTTGTCATTGTGACAGCCGGCTGAGAACGCCATTGAAGACTCTCTACCCTGAACGCATTTGAAATACTGAAAGAAGTGCCTATTAAGAAGCTGCTTGTCGCAATGTGAATGTTTCACAACAAATTGGCTTGAAAACTGTTTCCAGTAAATAGAGGTGTGTGAAACAAACAGCTCTCATTAGACAAATAAGGAAGGAATAAATGGTATTGGACATGCTTTCCGAGATTGTGTTTGTGAGTTTTACATGACATGATGACAAACTACAGTTCTAATCTAGCGTCATTGGACCAGTGACCACGAATATTGCGAGTGACTGACTCCTAAATATTACCCCAGACTTACTCTTCTTTGATGCAAGGCAAAACCACACCAAAGCTGCTGTACTACTTTACGTCAAAGGAAGACAGAAAAATGTGACAAGTCTACTAAGATATGGTGCATTTTTTTCTCTCCCCCAGCACTGACGCACTTTTGGCAGCCATGCACTAATGGACACACTCTTGCTCAAGAGAGCAAGTGTGAGTTTGTTCTTTGAAGCGTAGGTTTTGTACGGGAAGAGGTTACTTCCATCCAAAAACTATGCTTGAATGCTTTTCCTACTTTGTATGTGTGCTGTACAATGCAGCACACATGTGAAGTTGGAACGAGGAGAAATTAAAATAATTCTCCTTGTTTGGCCTGTCCCGAGGAGGCATAACACTTTTGTGCAAATCCCTGTCTACCAATGTTTGTAGATAGGGATTTGCATCAAAACTCATGAGTGGCTGCATGGGAATTCCCATGCACTGCCCATGGAACACCCTTGATGCAAAGTAATGCAATGCAGTACATAGTGACAATTCAATTCAAATCAATGTTTATTTGGTTATGAAACCATAGAAGAAATTGCATTACAATTCATCACATCTATTGAATATTTTAAAACAAATAACAATAAGAATAAAAACGTTGTCAAAACAAATGTACAGTGTTACTGATAGAGCGCTATGCTTTCGGAAATTTTAGGGGTGCATTATAATCATCGTTAGTCTGTACCCACATATATCACGAGATATATATCTATGAATGGTTAGTTAATGTAGTCGTAAATTGCATTATTAGAGTGAATAGAAGAGTAGTTGTGCTATTATGATTTTGCAAATGTAATGCTTAACTGAAACGTGTTCGCAATGATGCATTAATGGAGTAGGCCATGTATAATCAAGGTACAGCAGTTAACGTGTACTATATTAAGTTGCACGTGTAGTTCACCTTTTGCATAATAAATGTAATGAACTAACGTTTATAGAAGTGATCATAATTGTGTGTTTAAATTGTGTAAAGGCCTGACTGCAGATACGTAAAGGAAAGGCCTGATTCGTTCTTATGTTAGCTTATTTTGTAGGTAGAAAAAGTTTCTCTTGGAAAGGCTCTCTGGGTACAGTTGGTAAATTCATGTAGAGGGGAAAAGTCAGTTGAAACGTATCTTCTGTTGCAGGTGCAAGGACACATGCCTCGTTAGCGAAAGACTGGTTCTTTGTTTCACAAGTTAGGGTGGTGGGAGGGATTGAGATGGGAGTACACTGGAATGTAGGGATGATACTTTCAGCGGAGAAGGTGCCTGGGACTCAAGGTCATCGCAACCGTCTTGGATGAAGAAGAGTTTCGATGGAAAAGTACGAGAAGGAAGACCTGGCTGAAGAGGCGTGACAAGGGCGTGTTCAAACGTATTTGGGTTTTGTATTAGGGATAGTGCCCCGAAGGTGGAGAGTAGAGAAGAGGTAGAGGAGACCAGAGGAAAAGACAGAGAGGGATTCTAGGAAGGAGCATCTTAGAACGAGCTCAAAATGCTATGTGAGTGCACTTCTTAGGAAGTCTTCACAGCTGACACCTTTTCTTTACTCTTGCCTGGTAGTTCGCTAAGTAGGTATGTCACCTGAGTGATAGAGTAGGGACAGCTAAGGGTTTTTATGCTTATCTAGGTAAATGAAGAATAACTTAGAGATTGGAGCAGTTATCGCTTGTCTAATACTTCTGGAGCTAATGGTTCTTCTTATCCTGAGTCGGATGAGACTCCTGCGTAGGATGCTATTTGTATTAGTGCCTATCTATTTCTTTAACCTCGTGTTGAGGTGCTTGCATGTGCAGTTATTCTTGGCTGTAATAAACCCACAAAATTGAATTCGGAGTCGGTGGTCTTTTAAGGCAAACTGGATTCTAAAATAATTGTATAACAGAAAAAGATTTTCTTCCCTTCACGCTATTAAGCAGGTAAAAAGATCCTGGCGACTTGGGGATCCTTAGAAAAGATAAGATAAGGATCAGCGTTATCATTACAATCATCCAGTTTGCCCAATTCATCACTTAAGATCATAAAGTGACTTGTGCACATGTAAACGCAAAAATAGGAGAAAAACTCACGATCTCCATAAGTAGGTCACTGTTAAAAAGGCACTTACCCAACAAGTTTCTCATTCTTACAGCTGCAGCAATAAACCTATAGACCATCATGCAAATATATTCGGATTGTAGCAGCTGTAAGTAAAATGAGGCAGGACTACACCTTCTTATATTCAAGTGTCTCAAAAGAGGCATTAAACATTTTCTCCTAGGTGCAACACACAATTTACATAAAAGATAAAATTAAGTAAATATGGAGCTGAATAGGAGTCCAAGGGACTAGGTTCAAGATCAGTGTGATGGTATACATTGCAAGAATAATAATAAACCAGAAAATGAACTATGTTAAATCTTACTGACTAAATAAAATCTCTGCTGATGTTGTAACGGGATATAAAGATAGGGTTCCATACCATCTGTAGTCATTAATGGAAGATACAAAGTGCCCCTTTTCTTTCCTAACACTAAAGCTTCTCTGCACTGTCTCCACATAGTTAAAAAATCTAGATTTAATTGATTTTTAGAAGCAGCTGTAATCTCCTGTGGACTGGAGAAACAATCTGACCTTCCTAACTGGACAAATTGTTCTCTAACATATTTCTGCTATCGGATATTGTGAGCATGATCGAAGTGTAAGAAAAACAAAGAACAGCTCTAGCAGGAACAATTGAAATGTTTTTTAGAGAGGAACGACTTACTAGTTGACTCCTCTGGCGGTAGAGAAATCAAACTCGCTTAGTATGCGCAATCGATTAATAATGAACCTAAGGAGGATTAGTATCTCTTATCTCAAAGAGGGTCTTACTGTACAACATGTCACAGCACAGCATTTCTTTATTATCTTTTTTGTAGTGTTGTTTTTAATAATCAAAATCTTTTCACAAAGTGTAACTTAAAAAAACACCATCACATATATACACAACATTAACACAACACAAAAAAGACATCCCATTGGCATAAAAACTAGGTGAACACAAGTTGTCGCAATGGCGGATTATCTACCCTTAGCATGACAATTACAATCGGAGCATTCCGCCATCAGGTATCAACGTCTAATCGATTTATGTCCATCTAGTATATGGCTAAGAAAGTTGCCTCAAATAACATATCTATGGTCACAAAACTCAATGAAATACATAAATGTTTCCTGAACGATTGGCATTGATCCTGGAAAGTAGGTGTCAACGCATTTCGGCCTACCATTTAAGTCCTCCTCAGGAAAAAGCGGGACCTGGGTCACCAAAACTTTAAAAAAAATGAAAGAGGTAAACAAAGAGTTTGTCCAAACAGGCCACTATCTGCTCCCCATTTCTGGCTACAAGGTCTGTAGAAGAAAAAACCTTTCTAGGGGTTCACTGATGCACCTGGTCCTTAAACCAACAAAGAAGAGATTGGCACGGAAGCTGGAATATCAAAATAACAACTTTATTAACCTCACATGAGGGAAACTGTGTCAATACAGTACCCGCAGGCCACTGTATGAGACAGTCTAAGGAATACAAAGATCCTGGGTCTTTTATGCCCAGTTTACCGCTGAGTTAGCATGTAGACTCAAAAAGAGGCGGTACAAGTGCACACATGAATAGCTAGTTACATATAAGGATACATAAGAATTGCTTAGTCAACAGAGTGGGAGGGCTTATAATATTGCTGACATTAGTTAAAATAGCCTGACAGTTACTCTAAGAGCAGGTGCATTCTAGCAGCTAGACCTTTCTGAGCATGTGCAGTGCTCTGGCTCAGTACTGAAGGAGTTAACTGTAACAGATGACACAAGCAGAATACAAGGGCAGGCAATAGTGAAGAGGGAGAAAGCACATGGCGAGCACATGGCTAACTAAAATGGCTGCCAGAAACAAAATGGCTTCAGCTGATGCTAACAACCATTGCAGCTAGTTTTCCACAGATGGCCGTTTTAGCATTTGCTGAAGACATCCGCTATGATCTAGAAGCATGGAAGTTATCCTGCACATTTATCCTCATAAATCCATCAATATCCTGATCTATTGCTAGGTGGGCATTTACATTTTTAACATTGCTTAACTGGTGAGATACAAATAGAAATACATGGGGAACAGAGCATTGGGTCATAATGAACACACAGATAACAGGAGAAAATAATGGCTATTATTACAAACAGAACTATCAATTTTTCCAACCCTAAGCAAAAAGTAAATCCCAAGACCATCCAGTCCAATTCTATGTTTCAGGGCTCCAATGTATTTCAGTGACCATCTATTTCAGCTTCAGAATAGCCAACAACACATATCTAATATAATATCTTAAATAAAAAGCATTTCTTTTTTTTTAATAGACCTTTCCAGTGTTCTTTTCATGAGGGCTAGAGTACCAATTGATATGCTCAGGAGGAGGGGGCAGAGTAATATTTATCAACTGTTTAAAAAAACGTTTCTCTTGCAGAATAAACATTGCTAATGCAAATATTAAAGCAAATACAAGGATCATTAAAAAAACAATTTTCGCTCCAGGGGACCAGGAAGACCAAACGGGGCCATGGGAATTAGGACGAGGAGCCGCAAAGGGCTGCTCCTCCTCAAAAATGGGACGACCAAAGGGATACATTGCTAAAAAGTACTTAAAGAATAGAAGCCGCTGTACAACCAGCCAGAGGGGAGTCTTCTCCCTGTGTCCGTCTGAGCCTCACAGGCAGGCTCCTATCAAGTTCTTTTCCAATGGTGGAGCTGCACAACTTGCAACTCAAGAAAACAATCTCGGCCCAGTTTTAAGGGAAAAAGTTTCTTCTTTCAGGATAGGGCAAGCAATCACCCTCCGGGGCAAATGCCCTCAACGATCCTGTCCAGTGTCTCAGGCAGTGCACCAGTATTCTTCACTTTAATCTAACAGGCACCAAAGTCACAGCACCTGTACCCTGAACTCAAGTCCTTCCCTAACTCTTGTGTTGCTCCGCTGGCGCACTGCTCTTTTGTCGGGGCCAAAGATTGTACCCAGTATGCCCAGGCACCTCCTGATCAACAAACAAAGGTGCAGACTTGCATTCACTTGGGGTCCAGGACTCAAAGGCCTGAAGCAACCCTTGTTTCAAAGGGGTGTCACCTCAAGCAAAAGCCTCCTTGCCGTCCTTGTCGGTCTGTGACTCTCTCAGCTGGGCATCAAAAACTGGATCCATACAAAGATTTCTCCATCCTGATTTGTGACCCCGTCTTTCGCCCAAGACAGTGGCAGGGGTACACACTTCACGTCCCAGTGCTTCCGGCCTTCTACCTTCACTGAGGTCCTAGTTGCCATCAATGTCTGTGCTGGTTCCCTTCACCTTGGCTTCAAGCTGGACTGGCGCTGACTCCCCAAGCTGAATCTGATGTCCGGGCCCCTCTGGCAATGGTTGTAGGGCAGCAGATATCTATTGATGGACAGAACAAAAAATCTTTAGACAAGGCATACAAATAATCTATCAAGCAGAGAGGATACTCTATTTCCAAATACCTTCTCCTTTTTAGCTTGGGGCGCCCCATACATTAGCAAGGCACCCAAGAACCACTTCATCTATCTGAGAGTAAAAAAACAACCCTGGACCTATTAGTGAGTATAAAAGGAACTTTTTGGTGAACTGACAAGAGTAAAACGTTACACTATGTGAAGCAGCCAAGGAAGTCTATGTTTATTTACTAAATTCTGAGGGGAAAAAGAAAAACAATACAGACATACTCTAAATCCTTACATTTGTGTATTCCTATATTATTCATCTGAAGAACCTCAAGAAAGGGAAGTTTTAGAACAAGCATTCTTCTGTGCTTCTTGTCTTAACAAGCTTGTGTTTCATAAGTCATAACCTTTCACTACTTGTACAGGACTGCAGACACTTCTAAAATTATTTTTCTTACATAAAAACACCTACATTTTACGCTTAGGACCATGCTCTCATGTTATAGGCGCGCGGGAAAATCTAAAACTGCTAATTTAACAGGGATCCTGTCAGCTCAATTACACAGACTAATAAGAGACTAATAATGCCTTTGCAAAACAGTATGTAGCATAAAAAATAACAAACAATAATGGTGTTATCACCTGAGAATTTTAGAACAACAACTACCCACATATAGTTCCCCTTTAAAGATCAAATAAGGGAACATCAATCTAGACTACTCATCCGTTCATAATTTCATCAGACAGGATGGGCAGTAACATGGCGTATTTTTTTTAATTCATTTTATTAATCTTAACAATTTTAAAACAGTATTACTGAATTGTCAATTAAACATCTCATGGCCGTTCCTAGACAACTTAGACAGGCTCAAGAGAGAGTGAGAAAAAGAGAGAGCATATAAATCAAGAGAAATGACAATGTATTACTTAATTGTGCTTACCCTTAATTTGCCCAGGAGCTAATCTCCCTAATCTCTTCCCCTCATTCGACAGCAGGTAACCTGAAACAGGTGACCTTCTGTCGACACTATCTACCCCTATGTTTGGCAGCTGGGCACAAACAAACTTGTAGGAGGTAAATAGCACATTGAGCTAGCTAGAAAACATTAATAACCAACTACCAATTCCTTTAGCAATTGTACTAGAGTAACATGAGGGTGCATGAATGCAAACTGAATTTCATAGCCTTTTAATCTGGCCCTAGCTCCAGGAAGGCTTAATCTACTCTGTAACATTACAAGCTTTCATAGTGTAATGTAGAAATCACATACTGTCACAGTGGCTCCCTGCGTGGAAATTTTTACATGCAGTAAGGCTGGTCAGTTCTAAATACAGAACTTGGCCTTTGACCCTTAACCTGCTGTCCCCTGTCAGTAAGGCTATTCCATGCGGTCTTTCCAATTCAAAGGAACTCTGGAGAAGCACAGCTGAAAAGCAGTCCTGTTCCGTGCCTGTGAGCTAATAATTTTAAAGGTAAGATGCACTGTTTGCTGTCTTATTTTATACTAATTTTCATTCGTGTGCAGTGTGTGATGTGCTTTCTAGCAGTTTAGAGATCAGCTGCGTGTTCTGCAGTCGCATGTGTGCACTGCTGAAACCTAAGATCAGTTTGAAAACAGCCCTGGGTGCCAGGCCTGGTTTTAAAAAGTAAATTGTGCCCAAAATCGACTTTGGTGGTAGGGGCACTTAAAAATGAATAACCTACAATGTTTTAGCATATTAGGGACCCCCAGGGTCTCCCCTAGATATCCCAGAGGTGGGAGGTCAGAAATGTATAAGGTACACCCTTATAAAATAAGTTTTTATATGCCTGGGTAAAGTGAAATTTCACATTTCACTCCCCACACTGTGGTAAAGTGCTGCTCAAATTCAACTTTGAAGCTAGGAGCTTATATATTTGTCACAGTAGGATTATTAGACATTGAAAAATGCAAAAACGATTTTAGTGCAATTATTTTTAATAACATTTTTTTTTTATATAGTCAATTTTTTGGGAATAATGATCACTAACCTTTTTGATGTTTCCACATATGAAAAGCAAGCCTCATTCCTTTCCTTTTGCCTTTAAAGGCATGTATTTATAACACTAAGCACATAAGCTGTAGTGAAACATAAAATAGTCTGTGTCACTTTTTAAGGGGCAGCAATTATTTACCATCAGAACCATAGATATGCTAATTTAGAAAAGCAACAAGAAAGAAAATCCCTGCTTTTAATCCTGTCTATTTTATCCAAAATAATGAAGCTGTATTTGTAACTTTTAAAATCAGTAGTCTTTTGGCCGAGCATAGCCATGTGTTGTTTACTCAGCTGTGTTTTTACGACCAGCAAGCCTCAACTTCCACGCCTTTTTCAGGGGAAAAACCCTTTGCTGTATTCTAATGTCCTTAAAAAGTTTGATCTCCGTCTGTTTTGACAGACAGCTTCCTTCGGTACAGACAGCTTTGAACAGCTGTTTTTTTAAAAGCTCTTTTCTAGTGCTGGAAATTTGAGCACAGTCAAGTCTATTTAAAACACAGGCATTCCAAGCCGGCACAATTCTATCGTTTTGTAATGTACAAAAGAGGCGCTTTTATTTCAGCAGCAACCAATTTACTCAGATGATGTGAATGCCTTTTAATATTAATACCTTAAGGATAATGCTGCAACATTTGGTATTCAGTCCTAATTATGTAAGCACACAAATTCGTTTTTTTTTTCTTTCTGTGAGGCATATTTTTTTCCTATTGTGTGTCAGTTGTAATTTCTCTTGTGGCAATATTCACACATCTATACTTGGTTACTGTTTTACTTCTAATGGTAGCGTGCAGCTATTTAGCATATGTTACATAATTAATTCCTTGAATTTTAAAATGTAATTCTTTCAATGACATTTGCATAACAGAATGACGACAAAATAAAACAAATTGAGCTCATTCCAGACATTTTCAAGAAGGGGGCCCACACACTCAGAGCACACAACACTGCTTGCTAAGGCAAGCCATTCTCACACAAAAAACATAGTCACTAGTTACTGAAAACAAGTACTTTCAAGCATCACCACCGGTGTCAATCCACAACCACATGGACACTCCAAAAAAACAATTAACCCACAAATTAACACTTAGGACAAAAGCAAGAGACAGCTCACAGACTGTACTTAAACCAAACCATTTGTAAATACCAATTGTAAGTCATATTTACAAACGAAAGGACTCTCAACAAAAAAGGTACAGAGATTACACCAAGACAAATAGACAGCCAAAAGACTGCCATGTTCAAAAAGACAGGCTCGCGACTCAGAACCTTTTCCAATAATACACCAAATTACCAGTTGGGCTGGCAGATCAGGATCCTTCTTTATATATTTATTCCATACTGTACTATACATTATGGAAGAAATACCATTTTTAATATACCTAAACCCATTTAGGTATCCCCTCTTAGGGGAGTCAGCTGAGTACTTCCTAAATCCATATTGGTACCTCCAAGACAGCAACACTTGCTACGAAGTGTGCTAGGAGCAGGCATGCCAAGAATATTATAGCATATATATTATACTCCAAGTGACACTTAACACAATTTGTGCCGTTCAAGTTTTCAAAGTTAGAGAAAAATCTCCTCATTACCTGCCTTCATTTGCTGCAGCAAACAAACAAACAAACAAGAATCTTGGCCAAGCTAATCCAAACAAAAGTGTTGCTACAGCAACCTTACCAAACCAAAGTCTCCAACCTCCACCTGCCAAGTTCTGAGTGACCTAACAGTCATTTTAAAATACTCACACCAAAGAAGATCTCAGTCGGGAGCGGTCAACACCTGGAGGGTCAGATCGGGAAAACGGGAAAATACGTTGGTCTGCAAAGACAAAGGGTCTCCTCATGCAGGGTACCTCCTCAGTAGATTCCTGCCTTCCGTCAAGACCATTCCCTTGGATAGCCGCTTCTCCGATGAGGTCCACTTCGGGCGCCAATTTGTAGAAGAAAAAACCTTTCTAGGGGTTCACTGATGCACCTGGTCCTGGCAGTTCGGGCTGGACTGTTCCCATGAGGCACAGGGTCAAGACTGATTTGCATATGGCTGGGTTCAAACTGGAATGGCATGGTGAGCAAAAAACGATGGATTTAGGCCCAGATCTCTGTACTGGGGTGAATGTATGACATTGTTCTGCATTCTGTCCATCAACTGTTGTTTTTGCATTTGTCACCCCGAGTGGGACGGGTATGCCCAGACATGGGTCCCGTGCTCTCCATGCCACTGGAATCAAGCTATCCTGGCTGAAGAGGGGTGAAACCCCGAAACCGGTCCTAGGATGCTTGTTTCCAGTCCAGGGAGGACCTGGCTTGGCAGTTCGGGCTGGACTGTTCCCATGAGGCACAGGGTCAAGACTGATTTGCATATGGCTGGGTTCAAACTGGAATGGCATGGTGAGCAAAAAAACGATGGATTTAGGCCCAGATCTCTGTACTGGGGTGAATGTATGACATTGTTCTGCATTCTGTCCATCAACTGTTGTTTTTGCATTTGTCACCCCGAGTGGGACGGGTATGCCCAGACGTGGGTCCCGTGCTCTCCATGCCACTGGAATCAAGCTATCCTGGCGGAAGAGGGGTGAAACCCCGAAACCGGTCCTAGGATGCTTGTTTCCAGTCCAGGGAGGAACTGGCTTGGCAGTTCAGGCTGGACTGTTCCCATGAGGCACAGGGTCAAGACTGATTTGCATATGGCTGGGTTCAAACTGGAATGGCATGGTGAGCAAAAACGATGGATTTAGGCCCAGATCTCTGTACTGGGGTGAATGTATGACATTGTTCTGCATTCTGTCCATCAACTGTTGTTTTTGCATTTGTCACCCCGAGTGGGACGGGTATGCCCAGACGTGGGTCCCGTGCTCTCCATGCCACTGGAATCAAGCTATCCTGGCTGAAGAGGGGTGAAACCCCGAAACCGGTCCTAGGATGCTTGTTTCCAGTCCAGGGAGGACCTGGCTTGGCAGTTCGGGCTGTACTGTTCCCATGAGGCACAGGGTCAAGACTGATTTGCATATGGCTGGGTTCAAACTGGAATGGCATGGTGAGCAAAAAAACGATGGATTTAGGCCCAGATCTCTGTACTGGGGTGAATGTATGACATTGTTCTGCATTCTGTCCATCAACTGTTGTTTTTGTATTTGTCACCCCGAGTGGGACAGGTATGCCCAGACGTGGGTCCCGTGCTCTCCATGCCACTGGAATCAAGCTATCCTGGCTGAAGAGGGGTGAAACCCCGAAACCGGTCCTAGGATGCTTGTTTCCAGGCCAGGGAGGATCTGGCTTGGCAGTTCGGGCTGGACTGTTCCCATGAGGCACCGGGTCAAGACTGATTTGCATATGGCTGGGTTCAAACTGGAATGGCATGGTGAGCAAAAAAACGATGGATTTAGGCCCAGATCTCTGTACTGGGGTGAATGTATGACATTGTTCTGCATTCTGTCCATCAACTGTTCTTTTTGCATTTGTTACCCCGACTGGGACGGGTATGCCCAGACGTGGTCCCGTGCTCTCCATGCCACTGGAATCAAGCTATCCTGGCTGAAGAGGGTGAAACCCCGAAACCGGTCCTAGGATGCTTGTTTCCAGACCAGGGAGGACCTGGCTTGGCAGTTCGGGCTGGACTGTTCCCATGAGGCACAGGGTCAAGACTGATTTGCATATGGCTGGGTTCAAACTGGAATGGCATGGTGAGCAAAAAACGATGGATTTAGGCCCAGATCTCTGTACTGGGGTGAATGTATGACATTGTTCTGCATTCTGTCCATCAACTGTTGTTTTTGCATTTGTCACCCCGAGTGGGACGGGTATGCCCAGACGTGGGTCCCGTGCTTCTCCATGCCACTGGAATCAAGCTATCCTGGCTGAAGAGGGGTGAAACCCCGAAACCGGTCCTAGGATGCTTGTTTCCAGTCCAGGGAGGACCTGGCTTGGCAGTTCGGGCTGGACTGTTCCCATGAGGCACAGGGTCAAGACTGATTTGCATATGGCTGGGTTCAAACTGGAATGGCATGGTGAGCAAAAAACGATGGATTTAGGCCCAGATCTCTGTACTGGGGTGAATGTATGACATTGTTCTGCATTCTGTCCATCAACTGTTGTTTTTGCATTTGTCACCCTGAGTGGGACGGGTATGCCCAGACGTGGGTCCCGTGCTCTCCATGCCACTGGAATCAAGCTATCCTGGCTGAAGAGGGGTGAAACCCCGAAACCGGTCCTAGGATGCTTGTTTCCAGTCCAAGGAGGACCTGGCTTGGCAGTTCGGGCTGGACTGTTCCCATGAGGCACAGGGTCAAGACTGATTTGCATATGGCTGGGTTCAAACTGGAATGGCATGGTGAGCAAAAAAACGATGGATTTAGGCCCAGATCTCTGTACTGGGGTGAATGTATGACATTGTTCTGCATTCTGTCCATCAACTGTTGTTTTTGCATTTGTCACTCCCGAGTGGGACGGATATGCCCAGACGTGGGTCCCGTGCTCTCCATGCCACTGGAATCAAGCTATCCTGGCTGAAGAGGGGTGAAACCCCGAAACCGGTCCTAGGAGTCTTGTTTCCAGTCCAGGGAGGACCTGGCTTGGCAGTTCGGGCTGGACTGTTCCCATGAGGCACAGGGTCAAGACTGATTTGCATATGGCTGGGTTCAAACTGGAATGGCATGGTGAGCAAAAAAATGATGGATTTAGGCCCAGATCTCTGTACTGGGGTGAATGTATGACATTGTTCTGCATTCTGTCCATCAACTGTTGTTTTTGCATTTGTCACCCCGAGTGCGACGGGTATGCCCAGACGTGGGTCCCGTGCACTCCATGCCACTGGAATCAAGCTATCCTGGCGGAAGAGGGTGAAACCCCGAAACCGGTCCTAGGATGCTTGTTTCCAGTCCAGGGAGGAACTGGCTTGGCAGTTCAGGCTGGACTGTTCCCATGAGGCACAGGGTCAAGACTGATTTGCATATGGCTGGGTTCAAACTGGAATGGCATGGTGAGCAAAAAACGATGGATTTAGGCCCAGATCTCTGAACTGGGGTGAATGTATGACATTGTTCTGCATTCTGTCCATCAACTGTTGTTTTTGCATTTGTCACCCCGAGTGGGACGGGTATGCCCAGACGTGGGTCCCGTGCTCTCCATGCCACTGGAATCGAGCTATCCTGGCTGAAGAGGGTGAAACCCCGAAACCGGTCCTAGGATGCTTGTTTCCAGTCCAGGGAGGACCTGGCTTGGCAGTTCGGGCTGGACTGTTCCCATGAGGCACAGGGTCAAGACTGATTTGCATATGGCTGGGTTCAAACTGGAATGGCATGGTGAGCAAAAAACGATGGATTTAGGCCCAGATCTCTGTACTGGGGTGAATGTATGACATTGTTCTGCATTCTGTCCATCAACTGTTGTTTTTGCATTTGTCACCCCGAGTGGGACGGGTATGCCCAGACGTGGGTCCCGTGCTCTCCATGCCACTGGAATCAAGCTATCCTGGCTGAAGAGGGGTGAAACCCCGAAACCGGTCCTAGGATGCTTGTTTCCAGTCCAGGGAGGACCTGGCTTGCCAGTTCGGGCTGGACTGTTCCCATGAGGCACAGGGTCAAGACTGATTTGCATATGACTGGGTTCAAACTGGAATGTCATGGTGAGCAAAAAACGATGGATTTAGGCCCAGATCTCTGTACTGGGGTGAATGTATGACATTGTTCTGCATTCTGTCCATCAACTGTTGTTTTTGCATTTGTCACCCCGAGTGGGACGGGTATGCCCAGACGTGGGTCCCGTGTTCTCCATGCCACTGGAATCAAGCTATCCTGGCTGAAGAGGGTGAAACCCCGAAACCGGTCCTAGGATGCTTGTTTCCAGTCCAGGGAGGACCTGGCTTGGCAGTTCGGGCTGGACTGTTCCCATGAGGCACAGGGTCAAGACTGATTTGCATATGGCTGGGTTCAAACTGGAATGGCATGGTGAGCAAAAAACGATGGATTTAGGCCCAGATCTCTGTACTGGGGTGAATGTATGACATTGTTCTGCATTCTGTCCATCAACTGTTGTTTTTGCATTTGTCTCCCTGTTGTAGTGAGCCTCAGCAAGGCCTACCAGTGCTTAGGGGTTCTCCTTCTCTGCACAGAGTCCTCAGACACTTAGGAAGAAGTTGGCACAGAAACTGAAATATAAAAGACAGAGTTTATTAAACCTTATAAGGTGGAGCTAACATTCACACATCACCCTTCAGTAATGCATGAAGTAGCACACTGAATGGAAGGATCCTGGTCCTTTTATACCCACACAGGGGCTCAAATGAAGGCGGTACAAACACAAATGCTGGTTGTAGGTACATATAAGGTCATACAGAGAATGCACAGTCGACAAGTGGGTGGAGCTAACAGTTTCTACTTTTAGTAGACACATCCTGACATTTATAAACTTGAAACAGCTGCAAGCTCAACTGAGCATGTGCAAAGCAAGAGGAACTAAAGTTAACTTGTCTCTAGGCAGATTTCAAGAGCAGTTAACAGGAAGGTAGGACAGAGCACATGGCGAGCACATGGTAGCACATGGCAGCCAAAATGGCTGACAGAAATACAAAATGGATTCCACAAAGCGGACAATTTAACCTCTGAATACAGGCTGTCTTTAGCCAATGCTTAACTTAAGTGCTGCCAAATTACAACAGACGGCCCTTTCAGCATTGGCTGAAGACATTCGTTTATCTGGGGTAATCTAAATATTCATCCCGTACATCTATTAACATTATTTCGGCCACCTCTTTATTCAACATTTGTTGGGCCTTTGTTTCAGCAACGTTCCCTCTTCCCAGGTATACAAGCAGAGATGCAAATGGAGCAAAGCATTGGACCACATTGGATACATACACAGCATGTAAAAAGTATTAATCATTACACACAGGATAGTCAGTAGCTTCCAGCTCCAAGCAGAAACAAGAGTCCAAAATCATCTAGTCTAATTCTAAGTTTCAGGGCTCTGATGTATTTCAGTGACTATCTATTTCAATTAATAGCCAACAGCACATACTTAATAAAAACATTTTCAATAGACTTTTCCAGTATTTCTTATGAGGGCTAAATTATCAATTAATATACTTAAGGAAAGAGTAAAGTAACATGCTCAGATGAACTTTTCTCGTGCAGAATAAACATTACTCTTAAAAAATATTAAAGCAATCAGACATATTATTACAAAAACAATCCTGGCTCCGGGGGACCAGGAGGACCACACAGGGCCATAGGAATTAGGACAAGGAGCCGCAAAGGGCTGCTCCTCCTCAAAAATGGGACGACCAAAGGGGTACATTACTAACAAAAAAAAAGTCCTTGAACCAACCAGCCAGAGGGGAGTCTTCTCCCTGTGTCCGTTTTGAGCCTCACATGCAGGCTCTTGTTGTTCCCACGGTGGAGCTGCACAACTCGCAACTCAAGAATCACGGAGAAGAAAAAGTCTTTCTTTCAGGATAGGGCAATCACTCCCCAGGGCAAATACCCTCAATGATCCTATCCAGTGTCTCAGGCAGTGCACCAGTTTTCTTCACTTTAATCTGACAGGCACCAAGGGCATAGCACCTGTACCCTAAACTCAAGTCCTTCCCTAACTCCTATATTGCACCTCTGGCGCACTGCTCTTTTGTTAGGGCCACAAATTATACCCAGTGTGCTCGGGCATCTCTTGATCAACAAACAAAGGCGTAGACTTGCATTCACTTGGGACCAGGACTCAAAGGCCTGAAGCAACCCTTGTTTCAAAGGGGTCACCTCAAGCAAAAGCCTCCTTGCCGTCCTTATCGGTCTGTGACTCTCTCAGCTGGGCGGCATCAAAAACTGGATCCACAGAAAGATTTCTTCATCCTGATTTGTGACCCCGTCTTTCGCCCAAGACAGTGGCAGGGGTACACACTTCACGTCCCAGTGCTTCCGCCTTCACTGAGGTCCTAGTTGCCAGCAACGCCTGTGCTGGTTACCTTCACTTTGGCTTCAAGCTGCAGTGGCGCTGACTCCCCAGGCTGGATCTGATGTCCGGGCCCTCTGGCAATGGTTGTAAGGCAGCAAATATCTATTGGTGGACAGAACAAGAGGTCTTTAGACAAGGCACAGAAATAATCTAACAACAGAGAGGATAGTCTCAGAATACTTCCTTAGTCTTGGGGCGCCCCATACATTAGCAAGGCACCCAAGAACCACTTCATCTATCTGAGAGTAGAAAACCCTGGACCTATTGGCAAGTATAAAAGGAACGTTTTGGTGAACTGACAAGAGTAATACATCACCCAATCCCAAGCAGCCAAGGAAGTCTGTGTTCATTTACTAAATTCTGAGGGAAAAACAATACAGACATACTCCAAATACTTACATTGGTGTATTCCTATATTACCAATCTGAAGAACCCTCAAGAAAAAGGAAATGTTCTACACTTTTACTCATAGATTTTACATTACTTGTACAGGACTGCAGACACTTGTAAAATAATTTCTCTTACATGTTATGCTTAGGACCATGCTCTCATGTTATAGGTGCAGCAGGAAAATCTAAGACTGCTAATTTAACAGGGATTCTTATTGCAAAAAGAACTAAACTTCAACATAGTGGGTACTTTTTCTTCAGCAGAACATATTATGACAAACAAACTCCTATAAAACAATATTTTCCTTCAAAATGTTTGCTAAGGATCACATGAGCGTCTTTCCTGCATTGTACTTTTCACGATCTGGACTATGTAACATCATTTTTAAAAGGAAAAAAACCCTATCTCCAGCTCTAATAAGGGCTGTCAGCTTATTGACAGAGACTAGCTAATAAAAACTAGCAATGCCCTTGCAAAACTGTATAGAACATGAGAATAACAAACAATAATAGTGTTGCCACCTGAGATTTTTGAACAGAAACCGCCACTATACAGTTCTCCTTAAAGATCAAATAAGGGAACATCAATCTGTTCTACTCATTCTTTCATACAGGATGGGCAGTAACATAGCTTATGTGTTTCATCTTTTTATTAATTCTAACAATTTTAAAACAGTATTACAGAATAGCCAATTGTAATTGTAATTGTAAGTAGCATTTATATAGCGCAGCTGTCACCCAACGGGCATCCTGGCGCTGGGATTACCTAAATCACTGTGCAGCTATAAAACTATGAATCATCATGCGCCAATCTCTCAAGGCTATTCTTTTGGAAAGAGCCTGGTTTTTAGCTTTTTTCTAAACTGCAGTAAGTCATCAGTCTGTCTGAGTTCACTTGGTAGTTCATTCCATAACCTTGCGGCTGCATAGCCAAATGATCTACCTCCTAGTCGGGTTTTCTTGACTCGTGGGGTACATACTAGGTGGGCTGCCAAGGAACGAAGACTTCTAGCTGTGGAGTACCAAGTAAACATTCTCTGTAATGGTTTAGGCCCCATTTTGTGTGCCGCCTTATGAACAATGCAAAGTGCCTTAACTGTCACATGGCCATTTCCTAGACAGCTTTAGACAGACTCAAAAAAAGTGAGAAAAAGAAGAGAGAAAACATAATTTTGCCTACCCTTAATTTGTAGAGGAGCTAGCCTCCTTCCCCATTTTGACAGTAGGAAAACCTGAAACAGGTTTTACTTCTGTCAATACTTTCAACCCCTATTTGTAGCAACTGGGCACAAACAAACTTGTAGGAGATGTCTTAGAAAGTGGCTATTCTCTGATTCAAGCACATCGAGTACTGTAGAAAGCGTCAGCAACAAATGTATCAATTCCTTGAGCAATTGTACTAGATTAACATGAGGGCGCATGAATGCAAACTAAAAATCCATTTCCTCCTTATCGTAGCCCCTACACAGTATTCTTTAAACTAAAACCATTATTTTATATACCTGGCAGATCAATGCTCAACTGAGGGCTGTTTTCCTTCGTTTCATATGAGTGCGCAAAACGTGTGTTTGCCAAAAATAGGAAGCAAAGCTTCTCTTTCTCTCTTTGCGCTATCATCTCGTCTTTCAAAAACTTTTCGAAGGTCGAAGTGTCCCAGCAAACATTACCCTTCATCCTGCTAAGTTGCTAAATACAGAACTCCGACCTTTGACCCGTTCAGCAGCTGCTCATTTTTGCGTGCAAGGCTTGCCATGCGGTTTGTAATGCAAAGCAACTCTGGAGGATCACAGCGAAAAGCAGTCCTATACTTATTTTCATTTATGTACAGTGGTGTGCAATCTAGTAATGCAGAGGCAGCTGTTTATTTTATACTTGCATATACTTTATGGAAGCCTGAGAGCACGTTAAAACTGCCTTGAGTGGTAGAACTGCTTGTAAAATTGTGAATTTTAGCTCAATTTCGACTTTGGTGGTAGGGGCACTTAAAAATGAATATCCTACAATATTTTTGCATAATAGGAACCCCCATAGTGTTCTCTAGATTACCCAGGAATGGGAAATCAGAAATGAATAAGATATACTCTCATAAAAATAAGTTTTGTACGGCTGGGTAAAGTGACATTTCACATTTAAGTTCCCTTTTTTTTTCGGTACAGCACTGCTTAAATTCAACTTTGATGCTAGGAATTCACAGTATGATGATTAGGCTTTATAAAGATGAAAAACGAATTTAAAGCATTTGTTTTTGACAATATATTTTTTCCCATATAATAATTATTATTTTTTATCAATAAAACCAACCATTTTGATGATTCCACATTGGAAAAGCAAGCTTCATTCGTAGCCTATCATATTTAAACACATTCATTCATAACCCTAAGCACAGAAGCCTTACTTGAAACAGGAAAAGTCTGCGCCACTTTTAATGGACAGTTATCATTTAACATCAGAACCATAGATATACTTATGAAAAAGCATTAAGAAAGGAAATCCCTACTTTCAATTTTGTTCTCTGTTATCCAAAATAATGAAACTGGTGTTTTGAAACTTTTAAAATAATGCAGGCCTGTATACCAGGTTTACACTGACTTAAAATGTCGCTGACACAGCATTCCTGTCTGTGGCCGTGAGCAGGAATAGCCATATGCTATTTATGCAGCTGTTGTTTGTCAGCAGGCGTCGAATTTTCACGCCTTTCTCAGGAAAAAAACCCTTTATTATTTGAAATACCCTGACAGAGTTAAATCCCCATTTGCTGTGTCAAACGGTTTCTTTTTAGTTAGTTAGTTTAAACACAGCTGTCGGAAAGCTTTTTTCTCGGGTGCTGAAAGAAAAGCATGTCACAGTCTATTTAAAAACTGAGGCATTTAAATGCAGTCAAATCTATCTTTCTATAATGTGTATTTAGTTCAGCAACGACCAAATTCACTCAAATGATGTGCATGCCTTTTAATGTCTAATACAATGGGGTCGATTCCGATTCGGGCCGGAAATCTCTCCGACCGAGCCGGACCCGGAGAGATTTCCGACCGAATCGGACCCGTGCAGTCCGACCGAACGAGTACGATGCGCACGTATGCCATCGGACCCGAAGTCGGTCGGACTCCCATTGAAGTCAATGGGAGCCGGTCGTACAACGCGTACGCGGGCTCCCATTGACTCAATGGGTGCGAGGCGGACAAGTGCGCCCCCTACAGCGGGTACGCGGCGAAGCGAGTCGCGCCGTACACGCACAGGTAGGGGGACCCATGGGTCCCCCTGTGTGCGACTCGCGCGGCTACGCGTACAGGGGTCCGACACGGACCCCAAAGTACGGCTCCGACAGCTCTTTTGAGCCGGAGTGCGCGGCTCGGTCGGACTGCTCGCGGCGCGCATCGTACTTACCCGGCCGGGAACGTCTCCATTGCGCAGGGCGAGTCGAGTCCGAGCGAGTCGGTCGGTGCGGTTCGAGCCGGGAACGAGTCGGTCGGAGCGGTCGGGACGCCCGGACGAGTCGGTCGGCGAATTCGCATCGTACTCGCTCGGCCGGACCCGCGTACGATTCGGTCGGGAAACAGGGCTCCGAATCGGATCCGGTAAAGCCGAATCCGATTCGGAGCCCTACCGGCCGAGATCGGAATCGGCCCCAATGTATTTAAAGAAAAGGCTGTGACATTGTGTATTTAAGTCTATTGATTACAAACACACAATTTCGTTTTTTTTCTCTCTGTATGAGGCCTATTTTAATCCTATTGAATACGAATTCTAATTTTATGTTTAGCATTGTGGCAAGTTGCACACATGTATAGTGTCTTACTCCGTCAATTTAATAGTAACATGCAGCTGTTTAGCATATGTTACATAATTTATTTCTGGATTTTTATTTAATATGTAAGTAACTAAATGACATTTTGCATAACAGAATAATGACAGCAAAAAAAAACATAAACAAACTCATTGAGCTCATTCAGACAGTTACAGAAGGACACAACACAGCGCGCTTAAAGCTAGCCATTCGTACACAGAGTACTCACACAAATATTACCAATGTCAAACCAAAAACCCCACATAGACATTTAAACACACATTTAACCCACAAATCAATACTTAGGACAGCTTACAAAGTGTACGCAAGACCAACCTATTTGTAAATACTAATTGTAAGTCATATTTACAAGAAGAGCTCTCAAAAGTAGCCCAAAAAACTGTTCCATGGTCAAGAAGCCAAAATACACCAAATTCGCCAGTTTTGGCTGGTAGAACACTCAAAAGCGCTCTGCATATCACCACTTATGAATGTTACTAAGTGCGCAGATCCGGATCCGTTTTATGTACATATTTAGTTCCATGGGGTACTTAGTCACCAAGGAAGAAATATCTTTTTACTATACCTAAACCTATTTAGGTATCCCCTCTGAGGAGTCAACTGAGTACTTCCTAAATCCATATCGGTACCTCCAAAACAGCAACACTTTCTGCGAAGTGTACTGGAAACAGGCATGCCAAAAATAGTGCAGAATATGCAGTATTATAATCAAAGTAGCGCTTAAGGTACTCTTTGTACGTTGCGCTGTTCAAACAATTTCAAATAGAGAAAAATCTCCTCATTACCTGCCTATATGAATTGCAATGCATATATAACTTACAAAACAAATTCCAAAATTGGCCAATCATACAAACAAAGCCACAGTAAGTGTTACTAAAACTACCTTACCAATCAAAGGCATCAAACCAACAGCAAGTGCCGCAAAACGGCTCTTACCAATCAAATGGTGTCCAGGTTCCAACTGCCAAGTTCTCAAATTGACCAAATGGTCACTGCACGGCAAATCAACAGAAGAGATCTCAGTCAAGGACCGGCGCCGCCGGGATGGTCAGATCAGAAAGAAAGGAAAAACGCCATGGGTGCCAAGACTCAGGTCTCCTCAGGCAGCGATCGCGTCCAAGAGCGAGATTCCAATCCTTCATCTCGACCAGTCCTTCGGGCATCCGAGTCACTGATGAGTCCCACGTTGGAAGCGCCAATTTGTTGTAGTGAGCCTCAGCAAGGCCTACCAGTGCTTAGGGGTTCTCCCTTCTCTGCACAGAGTCCTCAGACACTTAGGAAGAAGTTGGCACAGAAACTGAAATATAAAAGACAGAGTTTATTAAACCTTATAAGGTGGAGCTAACATTCACACATCACCCTTCAGTAATGCATGAAGTAGCACACTGAATGGAAGGATCCTGGTCCTTTTATACCCACACAGGGGCTCAAATGAAGGCGGTACAAACACAAATGCTGGTTGTAGGTACATATAAGGTCATACAGAGAATGCACAGTCGACAAGTGGGTGGAGCTAACAGTTTCTACTTTTAGTAGACACATCCTGACATTTATAAACTTGAAACAGCTGCAAGCTCAACTGAGCATGTGCAAAGCAAGAGGAACTAAAGTTAACTTGTCTCTAGGCAGATTTCAAGAGCAGTTAACAGGAAGGTAGGACAGAGCACATGGCGAGCACATGGTAGCACATGGCAGCCAAAATGGCTGACAGAAATACAAAATGGATTCCACAAAGCGGACAATTTAGCCTCTGAATACAGGCTGTCTTTAGCCAATGCTTAACTTAAGTGCTGCCAAATTACAACACCCCGAGTGGGACAGGTATGCCCAGACGTGGGTCCCGTGCTCTCCATGCCACTGGAATCAAGCTATCCTGGCTGAAGAGGGGTGAAACCCCGAAACCGGTCCTAGGATGCTTGTTTCCAGTCCAGGGAGGACCTGGCTTGGCAGTTCGGGCTGGACTGTTCCCATGAGGCACAGGGTCAAGACTGATTTGCATATGGCTGGGTTCAAACTGGAATGGCATGGTGAGCAAAAAACGATAGATTTAGGCCCAGATCTCTGTACTGGGGTGAATGTATGACATTGTTCTGCATTCTGTCCATCAACTGTTGTTTTTGCATTTGTCACCCCGAGTGGGACGGGTATGCCCAGACGTGGGTCCCGTGCTCTCCATGCCACTGGAATCAAGCTATCCTGGCTGAAGAGGGGTGAAACCCCGAAACCGGTCCTAGGATGCTTGTTTCCAGTCCAGGGAGGACCTGGCTTGGCAGTTCGGGCTGGACTGTTCCCATGAGGCACAGGGTCAAGACTGATTTGCATATGGCTGGGTTCAAACTGGAATGGCATGGTGAGCAAAAAACGATGGATTTAGGCCCAGATCTCTGTACTGGGGTGAATGTATGACATTGTTCTGCATTCTGTCCATCAACTGTTGTTTTTGCATTTGTCACCCCGAGTGGGACGGGTATCCCCAGACGTGGGTCCTGTGCTCTCCATGCCACTGGAATCAAGCTATCCTGGCTGAAGAGGGGTGAAACCCCTAACCGGTCCTAGGATGCTTGTTTCCAGTCCAGGGAGGACCTGGCTTGGCAGTTCGGGCTGGACTGTTTCCATGAGGCACAGGGTCAAGACTGATTTGCATATGGCTGGGTTCAAACTGGAATGGCATGGTGAGATAAAAAACGATGGATTTAGGCCCAGATCTCTGTACTGGGGTGAATGTATGACATTGTTCTGCATTCTGTCCATCAACTTGTTTTTGCATTTGTCACCCCGAGTGGGACGGGTATGCCCAGACGTGGGTCCCGTGCTCTCCATGCCACTGGAATCAAGCTATCCTGGCTGAAGAGGGGTGAAACCACGAAACTGGTCCTAGGATGCTTGTTTCCAGTCCAGGGAGGACCTGGCTTGGCAGTTCGGGCTGGACTGTTCCCATGAGGCACAGGGTCAAGACTGATTTGCATATGGCTGGGTTCAAACTGGAATGGCATGGTGAGCAAAAAAACGATGGATTTAGGCCCAGATCTCTGTACTGGGGTGAATGTATGACATTGTTCTGCATTCTGTTCATCAACTGTTGTTTTTGCATTTGTCACCCCGAGTGGGAAGGGTATGCCCAGACGTGGGTCCCGTGCTCTCCATGTCACTGGAATCAAGCTATCCTGGCTGAAGAGGGTGAAACCCCGAAACCGGTCCTAGGATGCTTGTTTCCAGTCCAGGAAGGACCTGGCTTGGCAGTTCGGGCTGGACTGTTCCCATGAGGCACAGGGTCAAGACTGATTTGCATATGGCTGGGTTCAAACTGGAATGGCATGGTGAGCAAAAAAACGATGGATTTAGGCCCAGATCTCTGTATTGGGGTGAATGTATGACATTGTTCTGCATTCTGTCCATCACCTGTTGTTTTTGCATTTGTCACCCCGAGTGGGACGGGTATGCCCAGACGTGGGTCCCGTGCTCTCCATGCCACTGGAATCAAGCTATCCTGGCTGAAGAGGGGTGAAACCCCGAAACCGGTCCTAGGATGCTTGTTTCCAGTCCAGGGAGGACCTGGCTTGGCAGTTCGGGCTGGACTGTTCCCATGAGGCACAGGGTCAAGACTGATTTGCATATGGCTAGGTTCAAACTGGAATGGCATGGTGAGCAAAAAAACGATGGATTTAGGCCCAGATCTCTGTACTGGGGTGAATGTATGACATTGTTCTGCATTCTGTCCATCAACTGTTGTTTTTGCATTTGTCACCCCGAGTGGGACGGGTATGCCCAGACGTGGGTCCCGTGTTCTCCATGCCACTGGAATCAAGCTATCCTGGCTGAAGAGGGTGAAACCCCGAAAACCGGTCCTAGGATGCTTGTTTCCAGTCCAAGGAGGACCTGGCTTGGCAGTTCGGGCTGGACTGTTCCCATGAGGCACAGGGTCAAGACTGATTTGCATATGGCTGGGTTCAAACTGGAATGGCATGGTGAGCAAAAAAACGATGGATTTAGGCCCAGATCTCTGTACTGGGGTGAATGTATGACATTGTTCTGCATTCTGTCCATCAACTGTTGTTTTTGCATTTGTCACCCCCGAGTGGGACGGGTATGCCCAGACGTGGGTCCCGTGCTCTCCATGCCACTGGAATCAAGCTATCCTGGCTGAAGAGGGGTGAAACCCCGAAACCGGTCCTAGGATGCTTGTTTCCAGTCCAGGGAGGACCTGGCTTGGCAGTTCGGGCTGGACTGTTCCCATGAGGCACAGGGTCAAGACTGATTTGCATATGGCTGGGTTCAAACTGGAATGGCATGGTGAGCAAAAAAACGATGGATTTAGGCCCAGATCTCTGTACTGGGGTGAATGTATGACATTGTTCTGCATTCTGTCCATCAACTGTTGTTTTTGCATTTGTCACCCCGAATGGGACGGGTATGCCCAGACGTGGGTCCCGTGCTCTCCATGCCCCTGGAATCAAGCTATCCTGGCTGAAGAGGGGTGAAACCCCGAAACCGGTCCTAGGATGCTTGTTTCCAGTCCATGGAGGACCTGGCTTGGCAGTTCGGGCTGGACTGTTCCCATGAGGCACAGGGTCAAGACTGATTTGCATATGGCTGGGTTCAAACTGGAATGGCATGGTGAGCAAAAAACGATGGATTTAGGCCCAGATCTCTGTACTGGGGTGAATGTATGACATTGTTCTGCATTCTGTCCATCAACTGTTGTTTTGCATTTGTTACCCCGAATGGGACGGGTATGCCCAGACGTGGGTCCCGTGCTCTCCATGCCACTGGAATCAAGCTATCCTGGCTGAAGAGGGGTGAAACCCCGAAACCGGTCCTAGGATGCTTGTTTCCAGTCCAGGGAGGACCTGGCTTGGCAGTTCGGGCTGGACTGTTCCCATGAGGCACAGGGTCAAGACTGATTTGCATATGGCTAGGTTCAAACTGGAATGGCATGGTGAGCAAAAAACGATGGATTTAGGCCCAGATCTCTGTACTGGGGTGAATGTATGACATTGTTCTGCATTCTGTCCATCAACTGTTGTTTTTGCATTTGTCACCCGAGTGGGACGGGTATGCCCAGACGTGGGTCCCGTGTTCTCCATGCCACTGGAATCAAGCTATCCTGGCTGAAGAGGGTGAAACCCCGAAACCGGTCCTAGGATGCTTGTTTCCAGTCCAAGGAGGACCTGGCTTGGCAGTTCGGGCTGGACTGTTCCCATGAGGCACAGGGTCAAGACTGATTTGCATATGGCTGGGTTCAAACTGGAATGGCATGGTGAGCAAAAACGATGGATTTAGGCCCAGATCTCTGTACTGGGGTGAATGTATGACATTGTTCTGCATTCTGTCCATCAACTGTTGTTTTTGCATTTGTCACCCCGAGTGGGACGGGTATGCCCAGACGTGGGTCCCGTGCTCTCCATGCCACTGGAATCAAGCTATCCTGGCTGAAGAGGGGTGAAACCCCGAAACCGGTCCTAGGGTGCTTGTTTCCAGTCCAGGAAGGACCTGGCTTGGCAGTTCGGGCTGGACTGTTCCCATGAGGCACAGGGTCAAGACTGATTTGCATATGGCTGGGTTCAAACTGGAATGGCATGGTGAGCAAAAAAACGATGGATTTAGGCCTGGATCTCTGTACTGGGGTGAATGTATGACATTGTTCTGCATTCTGTCCATCAAGTGTTGTTTTTGCATTTGTCACCCCGAGTGGGACGGGTATGCCCAGACGTGGGTCCCGTGCTCTCCATGCCCCTGGATTCAAGCTATCCTGGCTGAAGAGGGGTGAAACCCCGAAACCGGTCCTAGGATGCTTGTTTCCAGTCCAGGGAGGACCTGGCTTGGCAGTTCGGGCTGGACTGTTCCCATGAGGCACAGGGTCAAGACTGATTTGCATATGGCTGGGTTCAAACTGGAATGGCATGGTGAGCAAAAAAACGATGGATTTAGGCCCAGATCTCTGTACTGGGGTGAATGTATGACATTGTTCTGCATTCTGTCCATCAACTGTTGTTTTTGCATTTGTTACCCCGAGTGGGACGGGTATGCCCAGACGTGGGTCCCGTGCTCTCCATGCCACTGGAATCAAGCTATCCTGGCTGAAGAGGGTGAAACCCGAAACTGGTCCTAGAATGCTTGTTTCCAGTCCAGGGAGGACCTGGCTTGGCAGTTCGGGCTGGACTGTTCCCATGAGGCACAGGGTCAAGACTGATTTGCATATGGCTGAGTTCAAACTGGAATGGCATGGTGAGCAAAAAAACGATGGATTTAGGCCCAGATCTCTGTACTGGGGTGAATGTATGACATTGTTCTGCATTCTGTTCATCAACTGTTGTTTTTGCATTTGTCACCCCGAGTGGGACGGGTATGCCCAGACGTGGGTCCCGTGCTCTCCATGTCACTGGAATCAAGCTATCCTGGCTGAAGAGGGTGAAACCCCGAAACCGGTCCTAGGATGCTTGTTTCCAGTCCAGGGAGGACCTGGCTTGGCAGTTCGGGCTGGACTGTTCCCATCAGGCACAGGGTCAAGACTGATTTGCATATGGCTGGGTTCAAACTGAAATGGCATGGTGAGCAAAAAACGATGGATTTAGGCCCAGATCTCTGTACTGGGGTGAATGTATGACATTGTTTTGCATTCTGTCCATCAACTGTTGTTTTTGCATTTGTCACCCCGAGTGGGACGGGTATGCCCAGACGTGGGTCCCGTGCTCTCCATGCCACTGGAATCAAGCTATCCTGGCTGAAGAGGGTGAAACCCCGAAACCGGTCCTAGGATGCTTGTTTCCAGTCCAGGGAGGACCTGGCTTGGCAGTTCGGGCTGGACTGTTCCCATGAGGGACAGGGTCAAGACTGATTTGCATATGGCTGGGTTCAAACTGGAATGGCATGGTGAGCAAAAAAACGATGGATTTAGGCCCAGATCTCTGTACTGGGGTGAATGTATGACATTGTTCTGCATTCTGTCCATCAACTGTTGTTTTTGCACCTGGTCCTTAAACCAACAAAGAAGAGATTGGCACGGAAGCTGGAATATCAAAATAACAACTTTATTAACCTCACATGAGGGAAACTGTGTCAATACAGTACCCGCAGGCCACTGTATGAGACAGTCTAAGGAATACAAAGATCCTGGGTCTTTTATGCCCAGTTTACCGCTGAGTTAGCATGTAGACTCAAAAGAGGCGGTACAAGTGCACACATGAATAGCTAGTAACATATAAGGATACATAAGAATTGCTTAGTCAACATAGTGGGAGGCTTATAATATTGCTGACATTAGTTAAAATAGCCTGACAGTTACTCTAAGAGCAGGTGCATTCTAGCAGCTAGACCTTTCTGAGCATGTGCAGTGCTCTGGCTCAGTACTGAAAGAGTTAACTGTAACAGATGACACAAGCAGAATACAAGGGCAGGCAATAGTGAAGAGGGAGAAAGCACATGGCGAGCACATGGCTAACTAAAATGGCTGCCAGAAACAAAATGGCTTCAGCTGATGCTAACAACCATTGCAGCTAGTTTTCCACAGGTCCACTAGGAGATGCCTCGAATCCACGATGACCCACTTGTGAAGAATGCCCTTATTTCTAGTGGCTGATCTTGGCAGGGTTGAGAGAGTGCTCTGCTGCTGCTGACTATCCAGATCAAGTAAGAAGGCCTGCGGGTTATGATCAGTCATGCAAAGTCAATGACCTTGTATTTATATTGCTGTGAAAGAGCAACAAAATCAATAAGACTACCTTGACCCCTGGGTAACATGTCTTTGTGCAGGGACAACAATGAGCTCGATCGCAAGAAGAAGGCAGTACTTACTCAACATAGGCTTAAAAGCATCACCATACAAACTGTGTTCAAAGTGAGAATAATCCTCAGTATCATGTCCCAGCAACCCACTATCAGAGCTTCTGGAAATTGGGCATAGCCTACAAATAAAATCCCCCCCTCCCCAAATTACCATAAAGTCCTTATTGAGTTCATTCAGGACCTTTCTAAAAGATGGGTCAAGGGAAGCTACTCTGTCCTTATTGCAGGAAGTAAAGTTAAAATGATAACAAGCATTGGTAATGCATCGGTTTTGCCTATGTAATGAATAAAGAGCTGTTTTCATCAATCATAGTCAGGGACAAGGAAAGAGCTCCCTGACAGATAACACGGGACTGGAGAAGATGTGGCGCAGTGGGCCGGGCATGCTGATTCAAGAGCTAGGGATCCCGGTTCGAGTCTCGGCGGCGTTGCGTAACATCCTATGATTCTATGTAAATCACTTAATGTCTCCGGGTGATAAATTGTAAAATAAATATGCAGCAATAGTGAAAGGCAACACTTTATGAAAATATAGTTCCACCAAAGTGGATCTTAAACGTATTTCGGTGGCGGGAAACTAATAGGAGAAGCAGACAAGGAACTAGCATTGGTAAATGCAGAAAAATATGCTACAGCCAATAAAAATGGAGGAAAGGTGATTGGCACGTATAGGAACCAATGAGAAGCCAGGAAAGAGAGGAGGCAGGATGTAAGTCCCTTTTAAGGCATGGTGAGCAAAAAAACGATGGATTTAGGCCCAGATCTCTGTACTGGGGTGAATGTATGACATTGTACTGCATTCTGTCCATCAACTGTTGTTTATGCATTTGTCACCCCGAGTGGGACGGGTATGCCCAGACGTGGGTCCCGTGCTCTCCATGCCACTGGAATCAAGCTATCCTGGCTGAAGAGGGTGAAACCCGAAACCGGTCCTAGGATGCTTGTTTCCAGTCCAGGGAGGACCTGGCTTGGCAGTTCGGGCTGGACTGTTCCCATGAGGCACAGGGTCAAGACTGATTTGCATATGGCTGGGTTCAAACTGGAATTGCATGGTGAGCAAAAAAACAATGGATTTAGGCCCAGATCTCTGTACTGGGGTGAATGTATGACATTGTTCTGCATTCTGTCCATCAACTGTTGTTTTTGCATTAGTCCCTTTTAAGTTTACATTAAAAACAATTGATCTGTCAAGCACAGCGCAAGCGCTGTGCAGGCGAAACCTAAAATTACAAATAATAAGTATTCCTCTGGACTTATGCAACAGACAAATAATTGGAAAATGGGGTGAATCAAGATAGGTTTTATGAATCCTTCTGTCTAAAGTAGTGGAAATAAATGTTAACAAACCACCTCTTTGAGGCCCACCTCCAGAGTGAGTGTCTATCATGTGGATTGAGACAAACCAATCTATGTGAACTTCATCACAGGCCCAGGTCTCATGTAACGCAATTGGTGCTATGTAAAGCGTTCAGATACCCGATACCTTCGGGTCAAGTTCACGCTATATAAAACTCTGTAAAATAAAAAATTTAAAACATTTGGAAATCCTTAATTAAATCATTCCAGTCAACATTCTTCACCTTGCTCAAGAGACCTGCCACATTCCAAAACAAGCATTTAAAATTATGTTTGAATACAGCAGGTTATAAAATAGTATCCGAGATGAGTCCAGAGCATGATACCATACTTGTTGCCATAACAGAGTTAGCATCGTTAGCAATCGTCTCCTCAATTACCGGAGGAGCTGAGTCCTGCATCACCCAGGTTAAAGGAACTATAATCTTTAAAGCATGGGCACACAGACCTTTAGGCTCCTTATCTGTGCACACCTTCCCAGGTGATAACCTCCTACCACTATCAGGCTTGAATTTCTTGCTTGACGTTCTACTGGTCTGCGAGAATGAATCCACTTATGACATTGAATTTAACAGTCAATCTACCTCTTCAAAATGGGTGAAGAGGTTGTATGTTGATATGTCAAAAGGTCTGCTACACAGAATGGGGGATTTAGGGAATACTGTACTTTTTGGCCTATAAAAATATCTCAAGGGCAGTACCTTAATATTCCTGTGAAATGATTGAACATAGGACAGCCTATTCAACACATTTCAGAAAAACTGTGCATTCCTAAAATGTGTTACTACACAGCCCCCAAGTTCCTCTTTTATGGTATTTCCTACCCAGCTAACTTGTTGCACATTAATTATGTTGCAATATAGAACTTCACAACTGTATAAATCTATTGAATTGGCCAGCCAATGTACAACTTGTTTTTTTAACTGGACGTTATCCTCAGCTTTGCCATTATTTATGGCAGGAATATTTTTAAGTATTATCACAAGAGGGGTGGCATCAGGTGGCAATTGAAGGACCTTGTTGACTTTTCTAGGGTCTAGGCTCTTTCTCAAATGGCCATCTGTACATATCCTACTTCGACCTGTGACTGGTGATCAACGAGCATTTCTCAGATGCCCTGCTACAGGAACAATGCTTGTGGTAAAGGAATCATTATACAAAGGATTGGGGTTTGTGGGTTTAGTAATCGTCCTATTTTCCAGATGGACAGGCCCCAACTCATCATTTTTCCCAGCGTGCTAGGTCTTGATATGGTGGGGCTATTTTTATATGAGACACCCACAGAACCTAAGTCTTTGTCCCTTGCCTTGGTTGTATCCTGATCTATCAGCAATTTTAACGAACAGTCAATGCTCTTGAGTGTGGCCAGTACTGGGTCAAAGAATTTGGCCATGGCTGTCTCAAAAGCATTCATGTACATAGTATGCAATGAACTCTCACCATGAGGTTCCTTCCCACGGCAACTCATGGAGGCTGTATTAGGGTCTAAGCCGGCTGTGACATTACCTTTGGCCTTTTTAAGGGGGGGACTCATGGACTGATTACTATCGGTCTGGGCTTTGCTAATGTCAATCGCTAGAATACCATTAAAACCACATGGGTTAGGGACTTCTCTGATAACTTCATTAGTCACATTATGTCCTGTGGTGGCAGGGTTCACCATAGCACCTGTGTCCGGGATCACTGAAAGCGCTTTTTTATTGTCCCCAATCTCTCTTCCACACACTCTGTCTCATTGTTGAGGGCACCCATTGAGTTTGTAAGAAAATTTGTTAGGGTTGCAGTCAATGGGTGCTCCTTAGAGGACAGTACTACAGATTTCATCTTACCTATTATGCTTGGCCTTCAGAGGCTGTATATCATCAAGAGTCACAGAATAGAGTATGTAATTGACCTGAAGAACCAAGAGGAATGGCCCAGCCTTGTCTAGCTGCAGACAGGCGCAGACGGGCCCGGTCTTGGCTCAGTCTTCACCCGGGCATACGCGTGGGCACGTCCTGCACATTGAGGGTTTGACATCACTTTTAAGTGCGTTTGTGCATTGGCGACGACAGCAGGAGCACCTGTGAAGCCCTCCCCTGGGCTCAATGACTCCTGGGCATTGGAGTCTCCTCCAGCAACTGCAACGTTCCTTCTGCATGCCATGGGTCTGACAGCGCTTTTATGCACCTTGGTGCATTAACTACAACAGTGGGAGCACTTGTGAAGGCATCCTCTTGTGTGCAATGACTCCTGGTAATTGGTGTCCCCTTCAGCACCAGCAACAGTTCCTCCAGCACACCACCGGTCTGACAGCACTTTTAAGTGTGTTGGTGTATTCACGATCACAGCAGGATCACCTGTGAAGCCCTCCTCCTGAGCAAAATAAATCCTGGGCATTAAAGTCCCCTCCAGCACATGCAGAAGTTCCTCCAGACAAGTTTGCATTACTTTGTGATATTATCCACTGCAAATCCTGATTTGCATTAGATGTTAGATAGTAAATCCGACCCTATCACTTTACGCCTGGTTTGCATCACAAAAGTGATGCAAACCCAGCACAAAGAGTAGCAAATCTGGGCCCTGGAACTTAGGAAAATATTTGGGAAAATGTCATGAATAGGTAGAATTAGACCCCTCTATCAACCTGATGAGCAGCGGTAGGGCTGATCTGCTGCTCCATGAATGGGAAAGAAGCACTAAAAGCAGCACAGGCACAAGCAGGAGCAATGTGAGGGGTCAGGTGATGTATTTATCTCAATGATGATAACACTAAGTTAAATACATTGCCTAGATCCCTGACAGTGGCTTGAATCATCCAAACTCGGAGAAGTCTGAAGCTAGTCTGAAATTAGAATCAAGACAGATTCACATGGGGAACCAGATGATGGAGGAAGAAACCAATGAATCAGCTCCTCAAGGGGAGGTAACCACCCTACTGGTGGGCCAACATCAGTCAGCAATTTTTCCACGTGGAAACTCCCCACTTGCAGCAAGCTCCAAAACAACGAAGAAAACAGAGGAGAAAGGGTCGGAAAAGGAAAATAGATCTAATAGCATACTTCAACCATGGCCAAAATCAAACTCTTAGCAATCTATTGCAGGGAGATTTGAGGGATACTGCAAACTCAGGAGAGGTGCAGACAGAACGCAGTCAGGACACGTCAGGGAACATCACCCTGAATAAAGGCTAGTGCCCAGGGGTGGGGGCCCCACGCTAGAACCAACAAACACCAACACAACTTCCAAGGATGTGACCCGGGTAGGAGAAAAAAACACAAACGGGAACTAGATGCAATAATGGGACCTGGCACAAATCCAGTACTGTATGGCGACAGGAACCCTCAAGAACCCAGTGTAAGGACTCAACAAACAGCATCAGTCAGAGAACAGCTGACTTAACCACAGTCATCTATCACTCTGTTTCATCCTGAATACCAATCCAGAGTCCGGGTAGACATACTAAACAGGGGAAACATCTTACGGCTCCTAACATAAATCAGCAGTTTGAAGGACTTAAGTTACTATGATCTGGAATCAATAGAATTTGTGAAATCAACAGCTCATCCAGGGATCGAAGCAACAAAAGCAGTTGAGGCTTCACTAGAATTAGCCAAATGTATTCTGAACTAGTAAGCACAACTCAATGCCTGGGGCATCAAACTGCTGCAATTCCAAAAGCCAAGATATCCGGAACCATTGCTAGTCGAGCATAAGAACCAAGCTGAGTCCCGCCAAGAACATTCCAATGTTTGATCTCACTCTGTGCTGCGGGGGACCCATAGCACATCCCCAAGAAGAAAAGAGGCCACAGTGCTGTCTGGCTCTAGGGAAAACAAAACAAAACTTCAGCTTCACAAGACTGCGGATGGCCATCTAGAACAATAAACAGCAGGATCCACAACCCCTGACAAAGCTTCACTGCAACATCTAATGCAAAAAATACTTTGCATGTGTGCTCCTGGAATATAAATGGCATGGAAAATAAGTCAGTGGATCCGGAGTTGGAAATATACCTTCAAACGTTTGATATAATTTCCCTACAAGAGACTTATTCTGATCAACCAACCTGTTTATAAGGATTTAATTTACACCACCAACCATCCACCAAAAGTTCCAAATTTGGCCATCCCAAAGGAGGCCTTCCAACTTCCACTTCCACAAGGAACATCTACACAGCTAACGTGCTTCCCATTAAAGTAGCGCCTCCCAATGCAATTCAAGCTCTCTAAATAAAGACACAAGGGGCAAATAAAAGTCAATACCTGCTACTAATAAACGTATATCTAGATCCATGTGACAAGACCAGGGGAATCAACCAGCTAGGAGGAGAACGGTTCAAAATACTAATGGATTAACAAGCCACCAACTTCATAATACTGGTAACTTTAATCTAAACAGTTGACTATAACCACATAGAAGATCACCCCCTTATATGGAACATACCGTCACAGGATGGGAACAAATGGGGAAGACAAACCAAGTTATCTCAGAAACTCCTCAGGTTCCTAGAACATATGAGCTTCTGTGCATTAAACGGTCGATTTCAGGGAGATCGCCCGCCAGCCGCAACATTCCACAACACGAAAACAGGTACAACAATTGATTACACCTTTGTCTCCCTTCCATTGCTTGGTAAAGTAGTGGATTACCACAGAGGAGTCTTGGACTATAGTGATCACCTGCCACAAACGTTTTCAATGAAGATGAAGGTTACAACCCCAACACTGCCAGTAATTGTACTAGGTCCAGTGCATACCACTAACAACGAAAGACTGAGATGCAAAACCCACGACCCGGAAAGGCTCCTGGCTTTGGCATAAAAGCTCTTCCAAGAAAAGCAAGAGGCAGAACATAATACAATAATGGGCTGGGAGATCTTTACAAAAGCACCAGGAAGAGCACATATAGTCAAAAAGGAGCAACAAAAGCGGGGAACAACCAAACCTTGCGAAGGGTGCCCTGCCATGTCAAACAACATACAAGTAAAACAGCTCAAGAAAACTATAAACCAAGCGGTACAGAGACTTCAAAGACGCAGTCAAGACTTTAGAGCTCAAAGTGAACTGAGACAACTAAAAGCAACACGCAAAAAAAAAATCTGGCGACTCAAAAGAAAATCCGATGAGAGTTTGTGGGCCAAACCTTTGTATGACATCAAGAGCAATAATAGCTCACAATCTTGGCAAACAATCAATAATTTATCAAACCCATCAATTCTTGGGATCAATTCACACCTGGTGGTAGAGGCCTGGACAACCTTTCTTCAATCTCACTTTAAGGGAGAAACCGGTAGCCAGTCTAATGCAAACACAAACCTGGATTACTTGGATTCAATAAGATTTCAAGAAGAATCTTCCAACCTAATGGTTAATTTGATTTCTATCACTATTTATCAAATTTGTAAGAAAATAACCAAGGGCAAACGAGAAGGCGCCCCGGGCACTAACGGGATTTCCCCAATCCTGTTCAAACTCGCCCAAGAATATTGGGCTGAAGCACTAAAACCAGTTTTTGAACGAATAATACAAACATCTCAATCCCAGCATCATGGAAGGGTTCAATAATTTGCCCAAAATATAAAAAGGGCAACAGGAACGATCAAAAAAACTACCTGTCAGTAGCCCTGATAGACATCAATGCCAAGCACTACACTGGGCTAATCTTATCTTACACAAATTAACAAACTGGGCTACAGACAACCCAGTCATCCCTCTAAATCAAATAGGCTTTTGTAGGCACATTGGGACTACCACCAATATTTTAATTCTCTTTCTGATGATTGATGCAATAATTGCAGCCAAACAGCCTTTGTATGTAAGCTTTTTTGATTACAGCTCGGCATTTGACCATATCGATAGGAATATACTATGGCAAAAGCTCTCGAAGTGGAACATCCTGCCAATACTCCTAAAACAGTTAATCCTCTTACATTCAAACACATGGGTGCAAGTAAAATTGGGTGTATGGGACTACCTGACAAAGAAGATTCCAACAACAATGGGGCTGAAACAGGGCTGTTTGTTAGTCCCAGCACTGTTTAACCTCTTCATGCCAGATCTGTCAACCTGGCTAGAGGAGTGCAATTCTCACACCCCGAAGATAGGGGGCTTGGCCCTTTCAAATCTACTAAACGCAGATGACCCTGTACTCATCAGCCAAACTCCAAAATGTCTTCAAAGCTTAATAGATGTAACATTACACTACTCTGAAGAAAACAGATTGAATATAAATCTAGAAAAACAAAGATCATTAGTCTGAACTTTGGGAGAGCCAAAGTACCCTACCGCTGGCATCTGGCTACAAAACAGCTTGAAGCTGTCCAAGAGTATAAATACTTGGGAGTTATTATTGACAACAAAGGAAACTTGGCTGCCCAAAGGGAGGCGATAAGAAGTAGGGGGGCAGTGACAGCCATGGCACTAAGGAAACTAAAGCACCAGATCGCTGGCACAAGCTTCTCCTCGCTGATTCAGGTGATAAAGGCAAAACGTATACTGACAATCATGTACGGAAGTGAGGCTATGAGAGGCAAAGATACTGCTATACTGGATGGCACAATATCGAGAGCATTACAAATGATCTTTGGTCTACCCATATACACATCACCCGCACAATTAAGACTAAAATTAGGGATCCAGAGGCAAGAGGTGGCCAGCAAAGGAGCATATATCAAAAGATGGTACAAGATAAAAAAGGGGGAATCAGGGACTTTAAATGCCCACCTAAGGATAGAACTATTATCAAAGGAGAGGGGCCATGGTAGACGCTACCTGGAAGACTCACTATAACAATTAGGCCTGCGAGGCCTCTGGAAGTCATTGCGGATGCAGGAGAGCTTTGAAAAGCAGTTCAACAAAAATATTAAAAGAGTCTCCCTGTTGGAGGACAAAGCAGCCTTAACAGGGAGGGTGCATGGTTGGTTCACATGGTTGATTCACAAAGGCCATACCTCAACTGTATCTACGTACTGGCTACCTACTCTAAAGCCTCCAAGGAGAAATACCTGCAGCACCATCTAGGTTTACTAGCCTCTACACTTCATCTACCACCATGGATACGTCCCTTGTCATCATCAACATGCCGACTTTGCGGGCAGGGAAAGGACGATATTACACACTTGCTATGCATATTGAGAAAGCTACTAACTGAATGAAGAGCATTACTGAAACCACTCTTTAATAGCTAAAAAATAAGGGCATGCAAGCAAGCAGTAAAAACAAGTTTCTCTGGAGAGGATGTCCAGCTGAGCTGCTGCCTGGTGAAGTTCCCGAGCATTGTCAAAAAAAGATAAAAGATAAAATAAAATAATAAACTGCAATACAGTGGAAGGACTGAGCAAACTTCAGGAAGAATATACGGGAAGGGTTACACAAGCAACCATTAATGCAGAAACCCCTCCCACGGAATGCCCTTCCCAAAAGTACAGAAAATTACCCAATCCAGCTTTAACCCAATTTACTAAACCCAGCAATCCCCAAGACTGTATCTTAACTAAAAACCCACATATGCAAGTTCAACTACTGCCACTTTGCACATAAATTACGCAACAGCTTTTACGTATGCTGACTGAGATCAGGAGACTGGCACAGATAGTTAACTTACGGCACGGCGAGTCCAATTTTACTTTACCATGAAGTAAAGTTTGTACTTTTATCTGTTTGACTTGCACTGGTAAAATGTAACCTTAACTGTTGCCATTTTCTGGCACAATTTGCATATCCCTCCACCCCTAATCAACTGCGATTATAAGGTTAGTACAGTCAAAAAGGCTAAATACTGTTGCTTTAAATTATTAAAGATGCGGCATATGGCGGGAGGGGGGTATGGCTTTTATGTAAATTATTGCAAAGGTTTTTATTCATCATACAAATAAACAATTACTTACTTACTATGTGCCTGCATGCATGCTTCTCCTGGGTGCCTGGCCGCCGCCAGGCACACACAAGCTCCAGTCCTGTGCTGGGAAACATGCTTTCATGCACTGTCAGTGCTGGCAGTGTAATTAGCTTAACAAAGTTATGATTAAGGTAAATGCATTGTCCAGCTAGTGGCAATGCTGAACAGCACAAAAAAACATGTTGCTTGCATTTCCTATCATCATAATGAGGATTGTTTATGCTTCAGGCAATTCAGTCTCTATTCCACCTTTTTTAATCAATGGCAGCAGGTAGATTCGAAACCAGCAGAAACTGGTGGATTAGCCTGAAGGAATTTGCCACCCCTATTAAATACACCATAGAGGTTTTGAGCAACCATACATAAAAACAAGTTCATGTGATGCACAGGTATCATTCTCTTTTTTTATGGGTGCCTTTAATGAACAGCACAGCCACACTGGACCAAAATGCATAATATAAAATACTATGCTCTCTGTGGAACGTTTCTTTCTTAAATAGACTAGAATCGAAAAATTAACTTTTAGATCTGCTCTCACTCCCAACTAGGTCTGTGTTATAGTGTTTAATTTACATTGGGGGGGCTATCAGCCTGCTAAAAACAACATGGATGGAGACAGGCATTTTGGATGGCTTTGTGAGAGAATGGGGACAGTTTCTGTATACAAGTGTCCTTCGCCTACACATGTCTCCTCGTGCCAGGCAAAACATTTTGTTACGATTTGGGGGACGATTACGATGCCGTAGCAACTGCTCCGACCCTCGGTCGGAGCCGTTCCTACGGCATTGTAATCGACTGTTCAGATTAATTTCCGACCAACCCATTTGGATTGAGTCAGTTGGAAAGGAATCCAAACAGGATTTCCGAATGACTTCCGACGGGCTCGGAGAGTCCATCTGCCATTCGGAAAGCCTCCAGTAATTCCAAGGGCAGCTCTTTCTGCCCAAGGGATAACAATGTCTGATTCCGACAGCCTTTCTGTGCCAGCCTTTCCGACACAGAAAGTCTGTTGGAAGTCGACTTTGGGGGCCCCCAGCAGGGCCCCCATGGGTGCACGGCCTCCGGTTGGAGGCTGAGGGGGCACCTAAGGTGCCCCCCTGTTGATCCCTGCACCCCGTGTCAGGCACTTTGAGGTGCCTGCCACGGGGTGCAGGGATGAACTGCACTTTGCCTTTTTACAATGAGAGCATGCATTCCGGTCGGAATGCATGCTCCGATTGTTAAGAATAGGAGTGCAACCGAACAGTGTTCAGTCGCATCCTAATTGCTGGGTTGGGACAGCCGACAGGAGATCGGTTGGTACCAGTACTGAATCGATGTCGGACAGACTCAGACCCATCCGACATCAAAATCGGGACCTAGGCTGGGATTCATGCTTACGTCCTGCACTGCCCCGCCTATGAATTTTGCTTAATCATTAAATCCAAGACCTATCACGAGGCAATAGTGTCCAACCTCAGTGTGAAAGGGCGGAAAGGAGCACATGAATGACCAGCTCCTCAGACGCAGATGCTAACTCATTACGTTTTACTGCCAGGAAGCGCACTTCATTACCTTAGCACAGAAAGAGGACACTCAAAGGATAATGGGAAGGTATCTACCTCACAAGTCCTTTGAATACCATTTCTGACCAGTTTCTTCCCTCAATGATTAACATGGTATGAATGAGCGATATGGATCAACATATTCATTTGGGAGAAACAGCTTTGGTAATGTCAAATGAAAGTACTAAGCCCTGAAAGTGTAAGAGGTTCAATAGGTAGGAAAAGCTGTGAGAAGACAAGATTTGCTATTAAAGGGCAAATAAGAGAGCAGCATTAACTAATAAACAAAACAGGATAATGACGATCTATTTGGAGGATGCCAGCTTAGTGTGTAGGTGAGAGCACGACAGTGTAATCCAGTGCAGTGAATGCAGAGATAACAACAGCTTTGATGTATCTTCTAATTCTGAGTGCAGGTAACCTGAATGCCTGTTGGAGTGGTCTCAGACAGCAGGTAGGTAGGATAAAACAGTACACCAATACTGCAGCTGCATGCTAAGAGAAGTGAACATGGTCAGATTGATTTAAGACTGAACTGCAGAGAGAAAAGTTGTAGAAAATGCCGGCTGTTGACATTGTAGCCTTTTATTTCTGTGAGAGTCTTTGGTGGTCACTGGAAGAATAGAAACTGGAGGTCTCTTGTTCTCAGAAATGCATAACAAGGCATCAGGGCGAGTGATATAAGAGCTCTGGGGCAATTTTAGCATTCTAGTGGTGTCAGTCTCCATGAGAAACTCAAGCGGGGGAGCAGAGTACAACAGTATGGACATGAAAAGACTTAGGGGCCGATTCCGATCTCGGCCAGTAGGGCTCCGAATCGGATTCGGCTTTGCCGGATCCGATTCGGAGCCCTGTTTCCCGACCGAACCGTGCGCGGGTCCGGCCGGCGAGTACGATGCGAAATCGCCGACCGACTCGTCCGGGCATCCCGACCGCTCCGACCGACTCGCTCCCGGCTCGAACCGCTCCGACCGACTCGCTCGGACTCGACTCGCACCGCGCAATGGAGACGTTTCCCGGCCGGGTAAGTACGATGCGCGCCGCGAGCAGTCCGACCGAGCCGCGCACTCCGGCTCGTAAGAGCTGTCGGAGCCGTACTTTGGGGTCCGTGTCGGACCCCCTGTACGCGTGGCCGCGCGAGTCGCACACAGGGGGACCCATGGGTCCCCCTACCTGTGCGTGTACGGCACGAATCGCTTCGCCGTGTACCCGCTGTAGGGCGCCCTTGTCCGACTCGCACCCATTGAGTCAATGGGAGCCCGCGTACGCGTTGTGCGACCGGCTCCCATTGACTTCAATGGGAGTCCGACCCGACTTCGAGTCCGATAACATACGGACGCATCGTACTCGTTCGGTCGGACTGCACGGGTCCGATTCGGTCGGAAATCTCTCCGGGTCCGGCTCGGTCGGAGAAATTTCCGGCCCGAATCGGAATCGACCCCTATGAAGAAGGAAAAAAGCATTCACTGAGGAATACTGAAAAATGGAATGCAGCTGAGTAGCTTATGTGTCAGGGACGGTAGATATATTGGAGGTTATAGAGTGAAAGGTCTGGGCCCATTAGTTCTAGACCTGTTCTAGAGACACAAAACCGATGGTGCTTTTTTGCAGCATGAAAGCGTAAAGGGGAGAAAATCGTTAATACACAGCCAATTAATCAACAATTCTTCTTACCGCATAATAATCCTTGGACAACTAGATAAGGTTAGTTAATTTATTACAAATCCAAAAATAACTAGACAAAGAGACACCTCAACATGAGGGTATAGAAATATAATGGAATTAGCATGAAGCCAAATCTACGCATCCAGTTTAGACGTTGCAACATGAACAAAACTATCAATTTGAGAAGTAGGATACAGAGAATCAAAAAGCATGAGTCCAAATTTCCCTGCATCGGGGTTGATGAGTATAAAGCATAAATCTATCCCTACTCTAGCTCTAAGGTTACAACCCTACATCGCATTTTCAATGAAAAGGAAAAAGGTGTCAGTGATTGGAGTCTGCCTAAGAAGTCTCTCCACCATCAATGGTTCAAGTAACATAAAGCCACTATCAATAGAAAGAGCTCATTCTGAGAATCACTCTCTCCGAAGGCAAGACGGAAGTAGGGCTTCTTTCCCTAGTTCCAACAAACAGTTATCCACAGGTAGCATTCTCATGATGAGCTTTGCATCACTCCATCCACTCTGGATGCAGCTCGGAATGTACTTTTCCACGTTGTTGACTATGAACATTCTTCACAACAAGTTATCCTTGGTTCCAATGCCTTCTCCCATGTGAAACCATCTGTCTTTATCACCTCCAACCCATGCAATTGTAGCTTCTGTCCTTCACTAACTTACTAGAACAAAGACCTTACTATTCCTAAAAGAATGCATCTCAACCAGCATGGAAACATGAGAAAGACAAAATCTGCAGTGCACATGAAATTCAGCTATTAATTCTAAAGCAAGAGTTTTTAAGGACTTCAATTTCAGGCTTATAACTTCGGCTAACATAAGAACATGTCTCCTTAACATTACAATTAGCATAATCATTATAACATTTCAATTAATCCATTAACCTACAAATTAGAAAATATCATCTGTCAAGCACATTTAATATGTGAGTAGTTTCAGCTTTGCAGCACGAGTTTTACATGTTAATGTTTTCAGCTAGTTACATTTATTTTCTATGTTAATTCTCCATGGCACTTATCCAGAACCTAGAGCATGTCACAAAATTGTGTTAATACAGTTCACAATTTTAACACCTCATGTTAACATAATTTGGAAGATTATATGAGTATGCGTTCTACATGTGATTATAATGCACCCCTTCAATTTAAATGAGATTTCTGCTCCAGCAGTTCCTCCCTCTGATGATGTTGAGTTGTCATAAAACATTTCAAATCCTCCCTGCAGAGTAGACCGATCTAAACAGATGTCGTAGCCAGTCTTCTCTGTCTGAACTCCTCCATTCGCTTCAAATTCTCATAATGACTGTCCTGCAGTCTTTCCATCCTTCTCTCTCTTTCCCTTAAGGAGTTCTCCTATTGCCTTTCTTTGCCACTTGTATGCTCTTATCATCCCTACCAAAACCATGATACAGATTATGACAATCAATATTGGCTTCAAGATGTATCCAAATATTCCGCTTCCCAGATTTGCAAACCGTTTTCCAACTGCGCCAAATCCCTCTCCAACTTATCCTAAACTCCTTCAGCTGCCAAGTCCTGTATCTCACTATGTATATCAGTGATGTTATTAATATTTCCCCTCAGATCTTTACTCCTATCAGGGATATAAGTACAAAATTGTTGGACCTTCAGCATCCAACAGACTCCGCTTCTTTTGCCAGTAATACATCTAATGCAAGATGATTCTGCATCGCCATTGTCCTTATGAAGACCAGCTCCCCATCAAGGAGTAGTAAAGACTGACCCTTGTAAACAGATAGCTTATCCACTATTGTAGACAGCCTTCTAATCTTGACATCGTTCAACACCACTCCCAAACTAGGTATTATCACTCCAAATATATCTCCTACAACCTCTCCTGTACTCAATCCACATTTTTCCCTACTGTTAGACTTCTTTTCCAAACTCTCCAAATCTTCCACATGGTATATTTTTGGAAACACAACTACCAAATAGCATGTACCTTACCATTTGCTCGGCAATTGAACATATGCATTCTTACCACACACAAAATACACTCCTGGTACCATTCAAACTGACTCTTGCAAAAACATCTTCCATGGACCATTTATTGAGACGATATGATCAAACACACTCTGTCCCACAAGCACAGTAATATACCGACTCTCATCTTGAAATATGCAAAGCTTTTCTCATTGCTCCCAATCTACAGCTATAGGACCAGAACTTCCCTTAGCCTTGCAAGTTAACTCATTCTTTGTCCATTCAGAATTCTTGTCTTTGTTGTCAGTACTAACAACTAATCTCCTATCTTATCTTCAACTTGATCTAAAAATTTTGTTTATATGTCTGCTAGTATGCAGGTTAGGTTTTGTCATACTCTGTCACTCGCAACATTACCATCTCCCTCATAGTCTATACCAGGGTCTTGTGTAGCTTGACCCCCCACAGATTTACTTAGTGTGTGTCCAGCCTCTTCAGGTACCTCTACTGCTTGACTTGCCCACTCAGGTGTCCTCTCGGTCACGGCTGGAAATACTTCTGGGAGAGGAGCTTTGACCTGAGACTCATCGGGTGTGAGAAGCATGGACGCAATTCGGCACTCTGCCTCACTTCACAGCCGTATAAGTAGTCACCAATATCACTTGGTATGGCTCACACCAACGAGAGTCGAGACAGCTTTTTCTCACGTGCTTCTTGATGAGAACCCAGCAAACACAAGGAGATGATGGACGGAGTGCTGAAGCTTTTCAAACACTCACCCACAGTCACAGATCTGGGTTAAATCCATCATCATTCTTTAGCTCACTTTGCCACCCCAGTTCAGACACAGCTATATGCAAATCAGTCTTGACCCTGTGCCTCATGGGAACAGTCCAGCCCAAACTGCCATGCCATGTCTTCCCTGGACCGGAAACAAGCATCCTGGGACCGGTTTCGGGCTAACAGCCCTCATCAGCCAGGCTAGCTTGAATCCAGTGGCAAAGCGAGCAAGGGACCCACGTCTGGGCATACCCTGCCAACTTAGGGCGAACAAGGCAAACACAAGGAGATGATGGACAATGTGCTGAAACTTTTCAAACACTCACCCCCAGTCACAGATCTGGGTTGAATCCATCATCATTCTTTAGCTCACTTTGCCACCCCATTCAGACACAGCTATATGCAAATCAGTCTTGACCCTGTGCCTCATGGGAACAGTCCAGCCCGAACTGCCAAGCCATGTCTTCCCTGGACCAGAAACAAGCATCCTGGGACCGGTTTCAGGCTAACAGCCCTCATCAGCCAGGCTAGCTTGAATCCAGTGGCAAAGTGAAAAAAGGGACCCACGTCTGGGCATACCCTGACAACTTAGGGCGAACAAAGCAAACACAAGGAGATGATGGACGGAGTGCTGAAACTTTTCAAACACTCACCCCCAGTCACAGATCTGGATTGAATCCATCATCATTCTTTAGCTCACTTTGCCACCCCAGTTCAGACACAGATATATGCATATCAGTCTTGACCCTGTGCCTCATGGGAACAGTCCAGCCCGAACTGCCAAGCCATGTCTTCCCTGGACCGGAAACAAGCATCCTGGGACTGGAGAACCCAGACTCCTGGGTTAAGGTCGTGGCAGAAATTCTTTGAGGTCTGTACAGTCACTGCTTCAACCTGATGACACACAGAACGGACCACATCAGCCAATCCTTTATAGTAGTCAAGGATCAAATCATCTGTGATGTTCACTAATGTGGTGGAAGGCACAGCACACAGATGCATTGCTCTTCCCATGAGTATCTCATGTGGTTACAACTCAGTTCTCCTGTCAGGAATGCTGTGAAAACTCATTAGCACCAAAGGCAATGCATCAGGCCATTTTAATGATGTCGAAACACACACTTTAGCCAGCCTTGCTTTTAAGGTCCCGTTGACCTGCTCCACCATTCCAGATGCCTCTGACCTGTAACTACAATGCAGTGTTTGGTCCACACTCAAAGTGGTGCACAACAATTTCATGATCTCATTGTGGAAGTGTGTACCTCTATCCAATTCCAATGTAGTTGAAAATCCAAATGTAGGCATGAGTTCCTTCAGCAACAACTTAGTTACAGTGAGGCTATCACATCTCCTAGTCGGGGAAGCTTTCACCTATCGAGAAAAGATGCACATGACAACCAAAATGTATCTCAATCCATTACACAAAGGCATCTCAACAAAGTCCATTTGGATCCGATTAAAGGGACCCCCATATACCAATGTGACTGAAGGCAACAACAGTCTTCTTCGCAGCATTCATTTGTCGGCACGTGACACACCGATGATACACAGCTTCTGCAATCACTCGAAACCTAGGATTGAACCAAGTCTGTCTAAACAGTCTCACCATCGCATATCTTCCTATGTGAGCTGCTCCAAGATTTTGCCTCACCATTGGGTGTAGCAAACAATCTGGTAATACCGCCAGCAGCGGCATGTGCAGGTAAGAGCCTGGGGTAGTGGGGCCAGCTGTGGGGGATTTCGACAGACGACCACAAGGGAAAATTAAATAATTAATTAATTTTCCCTCGTCATCATCTGTCAAAATCCTCCCCACCCGACCCAACTTCCCCACAGCTCTTACCTGCATGGGCTGCTGCTGAATGCCACCCTGCCATCAACTGATACCCAAATGCCATCCTTCCCTTTCTCACAACCTGCTCCGATCCAACCCACTTGTTTGTTGTCTGTTGCCTCCAATTGCAACTGTCTCACTTCATCCCACATGTCAGCAACAGCTAGCATCATGTTGAGTTTGGTCTGCTATGCACTCTTGCTAGTATATTTGCCGTTGAGAACATATGCATGAAAAGCACAGTAATGTGTGACTTCGTCTGCGTACCTATTTCGATAGTGATAAAATAATTTCCCCTTCCAAGGGCTGCGCACTTAACGACAGCCACTTCTCTTGGCAATTGTAGAGCTTCCAGCAGTTGTCTCACATACTCCCCATTCCGTATTGGGGAACCTGATGACGTTAGATACCCTCTCTGTCACCATATCTGTCCAAAGTCGTGAACTACACTGAAACCATACTGGCTATTGGTATAAATTGTGACTTGGATGTGTTCAGAACCAAGGCATGCATTGGTCACGGTAATGATTTTAGCCACTTGTGCAGCGTGTACTCCCTGTAAACAAGCAGCTTCCACCATGCCAGAGATGGTACAGACAGAAAACGTTGATCTCAGATTACCTTCATTGTCTCTTAAGCATGAACCATCAACAAAAAGGACTTGATCAGGATCAGGCAATGGCTCATCGACAATGTCAGGCCTCAGCTTTGTGCAAAGCTCAGTGACATCCAGATAGTCATGGTCTTCACATTCTTCCCCATCAGCATTTGGAATAGGTAACAAGGTAGCAGGTTTCATCACAGAACACTACTTTAGAGTGAGATTTTCAGCGGCAAGCAACACCTGCTCATACCTGGTCAGCCTGTTATTTGTAAAATGCTGTATTTTGGTTCTCGTCATCAAAAGCTCATCTGAGTGTGGTACATATACTGTAAGAGGATGACCCATCACAATGCTTTTGCATTGTTCAATACTGACATCTGTTGCAGCAACAGATTTGAGACATCTGGGCAATGCTGAAGCTACAGGATCTAAAGTAGGCCACTGGTCTACAGGCATCTCCATGTCTCTGGGTGAGTACAGATAGGGCACAATGCTCTTATTCAAGGCAAAACAGTGAGAATGCTTTGTTGTAATCAGGCATTCCAAAAGCTGGAGCGCGACACTGACACTCTCTCTACTTCAAGAAGGCAAGTAGACAGTTGTTATCCCAAGGCACCGGATCACACACATTCTTGTTGGTCAGCATCTGCAAAGGCTTCGCCATCAAGCAGAAATTAGGAATCCACTGTTGGAAGTAGCCAACCATTCCCAAGAACATTTTGACCTCTTTTTGGGTATTGGGTGGATTCATTTTCATGATTGCCTCCACTCTTTCTGGTGACACCTTCTTCTTGCCTTTCTTGTTTCGATGACCCAAGTACTGTACTTCTTTTAGACAGTATTGAAGCTTACTCGGAGTCACCTTATGCCCATTGTTAGCCAGATGGTTCAGTAAGGCGATGGTATCGTCCCTACGAGCCTCTCGCCTTTCAGGTGCAATAATAAAGTCATCAATATATTGGACCAGCACTGAATTTCAGGGCAGAATCAAGTTCTCAAGGTTCTTTTTCAAGACCTGATTGAATATGAATGGACTTTCAGTATACCCTAGAGGGATACGGCACCACGCTAAGAAATGATTCTCAAGACGGAAAGCAAATAAAAATTGGCTCTCCTCATGCAATGAAATGGAGAAAAATGCTTGGCAGAGGTCAATCACTGTGAATCATTCAGCTTCGCAAGGAATCTGGAATAGGATCACAGATAGAATCGGTAGCACGGGACAACTTGGAATCACAATGTTATTGATCTTCCTAAAATCCTGAACAATGCGAAATTTCCCACTTGACTTCTGCAACCGTATAATAGGAAAATTGCATAAACTCCCTATGATCTCCTTCAGAATGCCCTGGACAATCATGGATTCAATTACAGGTGTAATCCCTGCCATTGTTTCTGGGGTCAGGTTGTAATGAGGTGTTCTCGGAAACTCTGCATTTGGCTTAATCTGTATGCAGAATGGCGCGACTCCTCGAATCAGTCTGATTTCTTCCCCTGTGAAGTCCCATACCACTGGAGAGACGGTGTCTCTAAGATCCAGTGGCATGTCTTCCACTCTCAGTAATGGATACAAGGTAGAGAAAAAGTTCTGGTTTGCCAGTTTAAAGGCAATGTCCTCATCGTTAGTCTGCAATTCAATTCCTTTGGTGTGCAGTAGATGGTACAATTCAATTTGCACAAGTCACGTCCTAGCAAACAGACTAAACTTGGATCACACACCACAAACTGATGGTGATCCTGAAAGGTTCCGATGCACCTCTTCTGTCAAAGGGATTGTCATTCTTTTGTTTGAAACTCCTACAACTTGGATCGATTTTCCTGAGGGGGCAGGGTTTGGGGCTACTGCGGATCCCACATTAGAATGGGTTGCACCAGTATCAATCAAGAATGTAATGGGATTACCATCCACGTCGGCTTCTACATATGGTTCGCTCTGGTCTACTTTTAAGACTGCTCCAAGGGTACAGTCTTCCTCCCCCTCAGGCACCATCATAAGGACAGGTCTGGATCAAATCCATCCAGAGCTTCCATTAAGTGCATTTGATGATAGGTATGATTGCCCTGTCAGATACTCGGAGGCTGAGTCACTTGCACTAACTGGTTCTGATTCCCTCCTGCATTAAATGATCTTGGCCTGATCACTGTTGGTAACTGATTTACTTCTTCTGCCACTTGCACGAGTTTTCCTCCCTGCTCTTGTTTCACATAATTAAGGCAACACTCGTGATTTCAATGCCCGATATTACGACAAAAATGACAGGCAGTGGTCTTCTTCAGGGTCACGACATCTATTCCTGTCTTTGGATCTATAGGGATACCTCTCCCTCTTCCCTGGTCTGTCAGCCCTGCAATTGATTGTGCTTGTACACCTCCTGGGGTATTTCCCTGACCATGAGTTACAGCTCCCTTCATTGCCTGCACCTGCTCTACTTTCTGGGCATTTCGCATTTGGACTAACATAAGTTTCTCCTTTATCCTCCTATGTTTGGAGTCTACCTCATCACTGCAATACCTGGCATACCGTAGGATTTTGTCCATGGACCTGTTTTGCCAGCAGATTAGGTGCTGTTGGATCATGAGATCATGAATTTGGACAGAATTTGTCCCATGCCTTTAGGGTCGAGTGTGTCTAACCCACTGTACTGCTTGAAGGCCTGTAACAGCCTTTCATAATAAGCATGTACCAACTCTTTAGGTTTCTGGGTAGTTCGATCTATCTTAACTCAATCAATGTCCTGTGGGGCCATTTTGGGCTGCAACCATGTGATCACCTGATCGTTCTTCTTCATGACCATAGGCGAAGGACCATGAGTTACTGAGTGCCTCTCCGGTTTAGCACTAGGCCACTCAACAGCTATCTTACAAGCAGACCATAGATCACTAGGAACCACAAATTATAAAAAGGTGTTTAGATCAATCCACAACACTTTCAAGATGTTAACAAAGCAATCATCTTGCTCTTACCACTCAGCATGTTTTGCCCTCATCCTGGGGAAATCATTTGTGAATGCAGCAAGGTCACTCCGACTCCAAGGAATATGCATGTATCCTCCACTAGGACTTCCCATATCGGATATGCCTCTACTCACTGAGTTCCCCCATCCTGAAGGTGGTGTTTCTCCTGTCACCTTTTTCACACTCTTTTTCTTCGATCGTCTCTCCTCTCACTTACCCAGCAAACTCTAAGCCCTTATTCCTAATACCAATTCTCGAATGTGTGTCTTCAACCCAGTCACCGTCTTTTCCTCTAGCTCTTAGTCACTGTAAGTAAGCCTATGATTTCCCTGGAGCGTCTTCATTCGGGACAAATCTACTCCATACCTCTGAGCCAATTCCGACAACTTCTCATGTGCTTGTCTTGCCCTTCGGGTAACATCCTTAGCTACAAACAGCAACGCGTCCGGCTCATAGGTTTCTATTCTGTCTAAGAGTAGACTTCCACTGATGATTTCCTCTAGTTCAGCCTTCAGTTACATCACATCCACTAACTTCACCTTCACCACTGCCTTAAAAGTACCCTGACTCGACCTACTATTCTGACTCTCCTTGCTGTTATTATGATCCCTCAAGAATGACTCAAAGTCTGCAACGTCTAAAACGTGCTGATTGTCAGGGTTTCTCTGACTTCTGCTTTCTTCTTGAGTTATGCCACTTGGTCCTCTCACCGAAGTTTCCCACATTCTCAGATCTGAACTAGTGCTTACCATGGGTATAGACAGTATGGTACTGGAGCCAATCTGTACACCGGAAGTGTCAGCAGTGGTCGCTAAAGCGGTACTAGATTCCATAGGGACTAAAGGATGACAATTCCCATTTGCACTTCCTGTTCTTCCCAACCCAGTTCCTTCGGCATGTATGGATTGTCTCTGACCAAGGTTTCCCGCTGATCTTGGGTCATAAGCAGGAACGACAAGACTAATGGTAACCAGTACTGTAAGAGCTTCTGGCAACTGTGAAGCAGCGCTAAAACCGTCCTGTTCTATACCTCCCGAGGTGGACCCTCCAGTCCTCCCAACTCCTGTTGATATCACTCCACCAACCTCTGGACCAGGAGCTAGTAGGCTGATACGATTCCCACATTCTCAGTGCCTTCAGAGCTTCATCCCCATTTACCCATTTATGGACTGTAAGGTGGCGGACACTCAGCCAACAACCCATCCAACAAGCTGTCTTCATTATAACTGCTATCATTCCTATTTGTCCTTCTGTTCCTATACTGTGGCCCTCCATCCCCTTCCAGCACTGGGTACACCCTCACTTCCTAAATGATATCCACTCTCTACCTCTTATGCCTTGCATCCCACTATGCATCCTGATACGCCTTCATAGTTTTCCTCATCCTCCCTTGATATTTCTCTCTCTGCTTAGCATGAGCCGCACGCATCCATGCATCTAACGCTTCAAACAGTGTGGGTCTAGGCAAAGGTCCCACTACAAACATCACCCCCCTATGCTGATTCAACACATCCAATCTGAATGAACCAAACCGTGGATATGATAATTTACCCTCCTTTTCAGTGATTTTGTTCCAATTTTGGAGCCAAAATATAGTGTGGAGCCCAACTTTTGTCGCCATATTGTGTGCTGGAGTATCCTCGGGTTGCGCCTCTTCGCCCACTCGAGTGACAACCCCTTCATCACCTCTGAAAAGATCCCGTAACACCCTAAAGCATCACATGATTTCAGAAAATGCAACTTTTGTTCAATGGATTACGACGAAACAATCCTTTTCAACTCCAGACTTCCAGATGACTACCAACCAATCCCAGCGTGGCATTACACCAATCAACCTATCACAGTGCGGCACAATCTGACATCACTTTCACTCCTCACAGCAGCTCACCCTCCTTCACAATTTCTCCGTACACATTCACTCACACAATCATCTTAAATCCATAATTGTCTACCATTTTAAAAGATCGATAGGGTCCAATCACTCAAGAACATTCACGGACGGAAACCCTTGACTAGTGTGGATCATCCGAATCAGTATAGTCAACCCCTGTAAACAAGGTCCACTAGATTATTCACATACATCCCATTCCATAAAGTTCCCTGCCTTAGGTGGAACAAATCTCTCATGACAAATCATTAATTCTCCAGTCAGACAATCACAATCTCGGTGTCTTTTACACCATTTAATATATCCCGGGATTTTAGGCCACTCAAATCTCAATCCTTGGACCACATCCGGCCATAAACCACATTCACTCGATTCTCATTCCAACTCCGCAAGACATCACACAGTCAAACCATTACCACAATCTAACATACTGCAAACACCCTATTAGTACTAACTCCTCCTTCCGCCGCTGATTTTGCCACACCATTAAACTCCATCTGTCTCGATAGGTTCCGTCGCCTTCCACTTTCGATCATTGGGCTCTGGTTCGAGGCTTTGGGGTTCTAAGTTCCACTTATTCGAGACTACTTCTAGATTCTTCACTTACTTCATGTGCGAACCATCCTACTTTGCTACAAACTGAAAGGGCCAGGCCCATAGTTCTAGACCTGTTCTAGAGACACAAAACCGATGGTTCTTTTTCGCAGCATGTAAGTGTAAAGGGGAGAAAATTGTTAATACACAGACAGTTAATCAACAATTCTTCTTACCGCATAATAAGCCACGGACAACTAGATAAGGTCAGTTAATTTATTACAAAGCCCAAAATAACTAGACATAGAGACACCTCAACACAAGAGTATAGAAATTTAATGGAATTAGCATGAAGCCAAATCTACACATCCAGTTCAGACAGTGCAGCATGAACAGAACTATTAATTTGAAAAGTAGGATGCAGAGAATCAAAAAGCATGACTCCAAATTTCCCTTCATCGAGGGTTGATGAGTATAAAGCATAAATCTATCCCTACTCTAGCTCTAAGGTGACATCGCTACATAGAATTTTCAATGAAAAGGAAGAAGGTGTCAGCGCGTAGAGTCTTCCTGAGAAGCCTCTCCACCATCAATGGGTTAAGTAGCATAAAGCCACTATCAATAGTTTTTAGTTTAGTTTAACTTTATTTGCATGATTAAATAAAACCTTTGCAATTTCGTTTACATTATATAAGTATTGGCAAAGGGAGAAAAATTAAAGAAAAAGCTTGAGCTTTATATATCATTCCCCTCTATGCAAATGTTAACAAAATTGCTGCATTCAATCAAAAAAATCAATAATCAAGAATCGTTTGTTTTTTCCACTTATGGTGTAAAAAGGGAGTTTCCCTTTCCCCCTGTGTGCCCATATGGAGCATAAGTGTCTTCTTCCCAGTCCCCGTTAAATGGAATGCTGGTGCAACTTTAAAAACCATAAAAACCTTTGAAGGAAGAGCTATACGGAGTTCCTTGTCCATGGATTTTTTAATCATTTTTTGTTTATCTTATAAAATCTTTGTTGATTCACAGCTTTTCCTGGTCAAGTAGGATACAGAGAATCAAAAAGCATGAGTCCAAATGTTCCTGTATCGAGGGTTGAGGAGTATAAAGCATAAATCTATCCCTACTCTAGCTCTAATGTGACATCCCTACATAGCATTTTCAATGTAAAAGAAAAAGGTGTCAGTGAGTGGAGGCAGCCTAAGAAGTCTCTCCACCATCAATGGGCCAAGTAGCATAAAGCCGCTATCAGTAGAAAGAGCTCGTTTTGAGATGTTCTCACTCCTAGGGCAAGAAGGAAGTGGGGTTTCTTTCCCTAGTTCCAACAGTCATCTACAGGTAGCATTCCCATGATGCACTTCGCATCACACCATCCACTCTGGGTGTGGCTCGGGACGTTCTTTTCCACGGTGTTGTCCATGAGCCTTCTTCGCTAGAAGTTGTCCTTGGTTCCCATGCCTTCTCCCATTTGAAACTGTCACTGTTTTTATCAGCTCCAACCCATGCAATTGTAACTTCTTCTCTCCTTGCCTAACTTACTAAAACAAAGACATTACTATTCCTAAAAGAATGCATCTCCACCTGCATTGGCAACGTGAGAAAGACAAAATCTGCAGTGCACAGGAAATTCAGCTAATAATTCTAAAGGAAGAGTTTTCAGGGACTTGCATTTCAGGCCTATAACTTTGCCTAACATAAGAAAGTGTCTCTTTAACATTACAATTTGCATATTCATTAATGCATTTAAATTACTCTATTTACCTACGAATTAGAAAATATCATCCATCAAGCACATTTAATATGTGAGTGGTGTCAGCTTCACAGCACAAGTTTCACATGTTAACGTTTTCAGCTAGTTACATTTACTTCCTACGTTATTTCTCCATGACACTTATCCAGGACCTAGAGCACATCACATAATTGGATAATACGATTCACAATTCTAACACCTCATGTTAACATAATTTGGAAGATTATGTGAGGATGTATTCAACACGTGATTATAATGCATCCCTACAAATAAAATGAGATTTACGCTCCATCAAGGGCAAGGTCAGAAGAGCGTAGGCTTGGTCTCACACTAAAGAAGCCACAGAAAGTAGGATCACAAAGCATTATGTGTTTTATGTTTAGATTAGAGGAACTGGGCAAGAGGCAAACGACCGTAGAGAAGGGGAAATTAATCACAGAAGAGAAAATGGGAAGAGATCTGTAAAGTTAAGAAAGTCAGAAGAAGCCTTAACATGAAACAGTTGTACCACATAGGAGTTGTCAGCAACCTAGGTGTATATTTTGTCTAGGTCACAAGAGGTAGTGCAGGAATCGTGCTTTGCCCATGTGTTCTGTGGTTACGTTTTCCTCTCACCTCTTGCTACTATTTGAATTAATGTTGTCCTCCATTCAATTAATCTATGCACCATTTTTTATAGAAGCATCCTCATTACCGATTAAATACCAACACAATTATGACAGTGGAACTGTTTGAGCTACTCAACACAAATGGTAGGCATAAGGAGAGACCAGCGGAAAAGGAAAACGAGTTTTAGCACATTAACATCTGCCTTTCTTGATTCTTCTCAGTGAATGGGCTTATGTCAATAAACAGAACATTTTAAAATTGTGCACTGGGTGCATAATTAAGGACAATGAGTGTTTGTACACCTCGTGAAAAAAGTTTGTAGTCAAGACTGAACGAGACCTTAGTTTGGTGGAAGGCATGGGTTGAAGGTAAGGGGAGCTTGGCCTAGGGCAGTAGCGGCTCGCCGAGGGAGTGGTGCGGGGTGGTGAGGCGGGGCGGGGGAGGGGCAGGGTGGGGGGTAGTAGACTCGGACTTACGACGGGCAGAACTCCCTCTGAGTACTGTCTGTCGTATGTCCGAGTTCACTACCCCCACCCTGCCCCTCCCCCGCCCCCGCACCGCCCCGCACCACTCCCTCGGTGAGCCACCACTGGCCTAGGGCTTGATGAAAGGTTTTAAATCACTGTAAAGCATGAGGTGCTGGTGTGACCTTTCACCTCCAGAAGCAGTGGGTGTCATAAATGGAATTTCATTTTACCCACTGTTACCCTATTTAGTGGTCTTAAATAATTACTTTAGGTTAAGAATTTGAAATTATTCTTGGCACACAATCAGGTCACTAAAGACAAATTCAGAAAGTATCATGCAATTCTCTTATATTTTTTGGCGCCACATTTTAAATAGCACTCAGAATGATTTTAACATGCGTGGATGGTGGTTATCTAAATTATTACGTTATTGTAGAATTTTAATACTGAAGAACATTTCCATCCTTTCCCCAGATGTTATTTACAAATTGTTTATTGTCTTTGACTTGTTTGTAAGTGAGGCTATATTATTTTATTTCACAGATGATTTGCTATTATTTGTCCCAGAGAATAATCACCTACAGTGTGAACATACAATGTGAAAATGTTCTGAAATGTGTTTATGTAATGGCAATGGCATTGTGTTGCCATGTGATCATGACATAACAAGGGGCATTGCTCTGTGTTTGGAATGTAATTTAACCAGGAATTCTGGCTAATGTAGAAAAATGTGTGATTGGAAATTTTAGTCGAGTTTTCATTTAACAAGAATCGCAGCAGAGCCTATGGGAATCGCAGAGGACGCTACATGCACTCATCACATAGGAGGAGGAGTCAGCAGCTGGAGCAGCCGCCAGAGCCTCATAGGCTGAGGGCTGATGATCCCAACCACCCAGCTTGCGGCACAGCAATTCAATTTCTATCTCTGCCACCCTACCCTGTTTGCATTATCGTTTTAGGGGAAGCAACTTGGTAGTCGTCCCCTCCTGTTGCCAGTTTAGTTCCGGTCAAGGTGGGTGGTGAGGCATAGGGACAAAGAAGGAGTGGTGAAGGTGGCACAGGGGCATAACCAAAAGCGTCACCAAAGTGAGTGTGCGTCCGCAAGACATGCGCTGCACTAGGCACAGTAGGAACAGGGGTGGGAGCACACCGCTTCACCCCCCAGCAAGGTTCGCCCCTGGCATTCTGGTAAATGTAGTCTCTTGTTGCTTACTTAGCTATAGTATTCCAAGTATTTCACCAGAGTTGGCGCAGATAGTGCTGATCTCTAGACACGTGTTTCTGGTTCTTTAACCGTCATCAGTAGAGATTACAGGCTTCAAATTTGGGGTTTGCTGAGTGGGCTGCCAAATATTACATCAGGTCAAGTACCTCTCACTGGCGCGCGGGTGCTTCTTCCACGAGCTCGTCAGCTCAATGACTCAAGGGAGTACTTTTAAACAGGAACAGGGGTGGGAGCACACCGCTTCACCCCCAGCAAGGTTCGCCCCTGGCATTCTGGTAAATGTAGTCTCTTGTTGCTTACTTCGCTATAGTATTCCAAGTATTTCGCCAGAGTTGGCGCAGATAGTGCTGATCTCTAGACACGTGTTTCTGGTTCTTTAACCGTCATCAGTAGAGATTACAGGCTTCAAATTTGGGGTTTGCTGAGTGGGCTGCCAAACATTACATCAGGTCAAGTACCTCTCACTGGCGCGCGGGTGCTTCTTCCACGAGCTCGTCAGCTCAATGACTCACGGGAGTACTTTTAAACAGGAACAGGGGTGGGAGCACACCGCTTCACCCCCAGCAAGGTTCGCCCCTCACATTCTGGTAAATGTAGTCTCTTGTTGCTTACTTCGCTATAGTATTCCAAGTATTTCGCCAGAGTTGGCGCAGATAGTGCTGATCTCTAGACACGTGTTTCTGGTTCTTTAACCGTCATCAGTAGAGATTACAGGCTTCAAATTTGGGGTTTGCTGAGTGGGCTGCCAAACATTACATCAGGTCAAGTACCTCTCACTGGCGCGCGGGTGCTTCTTCCACGAGCTCGTCAGCTCAATGACTCACGGGAGTACTTTTAAACAGGAACAGGGGTGGGAGCACACCGCTTCACCCCCCAGCAAGGTTCGCCCCTCACATTCTGGTAAATGTAGTCTCTTGTTGCTTACTTCGCTATAGTATTCCAAGTATTTCGCCAGAGTTGGCGCAGATAGTGCTGATCTCTAGACACGTGTTTCTGGTTCTTTAACCGTCATCAGTAGAGATTACAGGCTTCAAATTTGGGGTTTGCTGAGTGGGCTGCCAAACATTACATCAGGTCAAGTACCTCTCACTGGCGCGCGGGTGCTTCTTCCACGAGCTCGTCAGCTCAATGACTCACGGGAGTACTTTTAAACAGGAACAGGGGTGGGAGCACACCGCTTCACCCCCCAGCAAGGTTCGCCCCTCACATTCTGGTAAATGTAGTCTCTTGTTGCTTACTTCGCTATAGTATTCCAAGTATTTCGCCAGAGTTGGCGCAGATAGTGCTGATCTCTAGACACGTGTTTCTGGTTCTTTAACCGTCATCAGTAGAGATTACAGGCTTCAAATTTGGGGTTTGCTGAGTGGGCTGCCAAACATTACATCAGGTCAAGTACCTCTCACTGGCGCGCGGGTGCTTCTTCCACGAGCTCGTCAGCTCAATGACTCACGGGAGTACTTTTAAACAGGAACAGGGGTGGGAGCACACCGCTTCACCCCCAGCAAGGTTCGCCCCTCACATTCTGGTAAATGTAGTCTCTTGTTGCTTACTTCGCTATAGTATTCCAAGTATTTCGCCAGAGTTGGCGCAGATAGTGCTGATCTCTAGACACGTGTTTCTGGTTCTTTAACCGTCATCAGTAGAGATTACAGGCTTCAAATTTGGGGTTTGCTGAGTGGGCTGCCAAACATTACATCAGGTCAAGTACCTCTCACTGGCGCCCGGGTGCTTCTTCCACGAGCTCGTCAGCTCAATGACTCACGGGAGTACTTTTAAACAGGAACAGGGGTGGGAGCACACCGCTTCACACCCCAGCAAGGTTCGCCCCTCACATTCTGGTAAATGTAGTCTCTTGTTGCTTACTTCGCTATAGTATTCCAAGTATTTCGCCAGAGTTGGCGCAGATAGTGCTGATCTCTAGACACGTGTTTCTGGTTCTTTAACCGTCATCAGTAGAGATTACAGGCTTCAAATTTGGGGTTTGCTGAGTGGGCTGCCAAACATTACATCAGGTCAAGTACCTCTCACTGGCGCGCGGGTGCTTCTTCCACGAGCTCGTCAGCTCAATGACTCACAGGAGTACTTTTAAACAGGAACAGGGGTGGGAGCACACCGCTTCACCCCCCAGCAAGGTTCGCCCCTCACATTCTGGTAAATGTAGTCTCTTGTTGCTTACTTCGCTATAGTATTCCAAGTATTTCGCCAGAGTTGGCGCAGATAGTGCTGATCTCTAGACACGTGTTTCTGGTTCTTTAACCGTCATCAGTAGAGATTACAGGCTTCAAATTTGGGGTTTGCTGAGTGGGCTGCCAAACATTACATCAGGTCAAGTACCTCTCACTGGCGCGCGGGTGCTTCTTCCACGAGCTCGTCAGCTCAATGACTCACGGGAGTACTTTTAAACAGGAACAGGGGTGGGAGCACACCGCTTCACCCCCCAGCAAGGTTCGCCCCTCACATTCTGGTAAATGTAGTCTCTTGTTGCTTACTTCGCTATAGTATTCCAAGTATTTCGCCAGAGTTGGCGCAGATAGTGCTGATCTCTAGACACGTGTTTCTGGTTCTTTAACCGTCATCAGTAGAGATTACAGGCTTCAAATTTGGGGTTTGCTGAGTGGGCTGCCAAACATTACATCAGGTCAAGTACCTCTCACTGGCGCGCGGGTGCTTCTTCCACGAGCTCGTCAGCTCAATGACTCACGGGAGTACTTTTAAACAGGAACAGGGGTGGGAGCACACCGCTTCACCCCCCAGCAAGGTTCGCCCCTCACATTCTGGTAAATGTAGTCTCTTGTTGCTTACTTCGCTATAGTATTCCAAGTATTTCGCCAGAGTTGGCGCAGATAGTGCTGATCTCTAGACACGTGTTTCTGGTTCTTTAACCGTCATCAGTAGAGATTACAGGCTTCAAATTTGGGGTTTGCTGCTGAGTGGGCTGCCAAACATTACATCAGGTCAAGTACCTCTCACTGGCGCGCGGGTGCTTCTTCCACGAGCTCGTCAGCTCAATGACTCACGGGAGTACTTTTAAACAGGAACAGGGGTGGGAGCACACCGCTTCACCCCCCAGCAAGGTTCGCCCCTCACATTCTGGTAAATGTAGTCTCTTGTTGCTTACTTCGCTATAGTATTCCAAGTATTTCGCCAGAGTTGGCGCAGATAGTGCTGATCTCTAGACACGTGTTTCTGGTTCTTTAACCGTCATCAGTAGAGATTACAGGCTTCAAATTTGGGGTTTGCTGAGTGGGCTGCCAAACATTACATCAGGTCAAGTACCTCTCACTGGCGCGCGGGTGCTTCTTCCACGAGCTCGTCAGCTCAATGACTCACGGGAGTACTTTTAAACAGGAACAGGGGTGGGAGCACACCGCTTCACCCCCAGCAAGGTTCGCCCCTCACATTCTGGTAAATGTAGTCTCTTGTTGCTTACTTCGCTATAGTATTCCAAGTATTTCGCCAGAGTTGGCGCAGATAGTGCTGATCTCTAGACACGTGTTTCTGGTTCTTTAACCGTCATCAGTAGAGATTACAGGCTTCAAATTTGGGGTTTGCTGAGTGGGCTGCCAAACATTACATCAGGTCAAGTACCTCTCACTGGCGCGCGGGTGCTTCTTCCACGAGCTCGTCAGCTCAATGACTCACGGGAGTACTTTTAAACAGGAACAGGGGTGGGAGCACACCGCTTCACCCCCCAGCAAGGTTCGCCCCTCACATTCTGGTAAATGTAGTCTCTTGTTGCTTACTTCGCTATAGTATTCCAAGTATTTCGCCAGAGTTGGCGCAGATAGTGCTGATCTCTAGACACGTGTTTCTGGTTCTTTAACCGTCATCAGTAGAGATTACAGGCTTCAAATTTGGGGTTTGCTGAGTGGGCTGCCAAACATTACATCAGGTCAAGTACCTCTCACTGGCGCGCGGGTGCTTCTTCCACGAGCTCGTCAGCTCAATGACTCACGGGAGTACTTTTAAACAGGAACAGGGGTGGGAGCACACCGCTTCACCCCCCAGCAAGGTTCGCCCCTCACATTCTGGTAAATGTAGTCTCTTGTTGCTTACTTCGCTATAGTATTCCAAGTATTTCGCCAGAGTTGGCGCAGATAGTGCTGATCTCTAGACACGTGTTTCTGGTTCTTTAACCGTCATCAGTAGAGATTACAGGCTTCAAATTTGGGGTTTGCTGAGTGGGCTGCCAAACATTACATCAGGTCAAGTACCTCTCACTGGCGCGCGGGTGCTTCTTCCACGAGCTCGTCAGCTCAATGACTCACGGGAGTACTTTTAAACAGGAACAGGGGTGGGAGCACACCGCTTCACCCCCCAGCAAGGTTCGCCCCTCACATTCTGGTAAATGTAGTCTCTTGTTGCTTACTTCGCTATAGTATTCCAAGTATTTCGCCAGAGTTGGCGCAGATAGTGCTGATCTCTAGACACGTGTTTCTGGTTCTTTAACCGTCATCAGTAGAGATTACAGGCTTCAAATTTGGGGTTTGCTGCTGAGTGGGCTGCCAAACATTACATCAGGTCAAGTACCTCTCACTGGCGCGCGGGTGCTTCTTCCACGAGCTCGTCAGCTCAATGACTCACGGGAGTACTTTTAAACAGGAACAGGGGTGGGAGCACACCGCTTCACCCCCCAGCAAGGTTCGCCCCTCACATTCTGGTAAATGTAGTCTCTTGTTGCTTACTTCGCTATAGTATTCCAAGTATTTCGCCAGAGTTGGCGCAGATAGTGCTGATCTCTAGACACGTGTTTCTGGTTCTTTAACCGTCATCAGTAGAGATTACAGGCTTCAAATTTGGGGTTTGCTGAGTGGGCTGCCAAACATTACATCAGGTCAAGTACCTCTCACTGGCGCGCGGGTGCTTCTTCCACGAGCTCGTCAGCTCAATGACTCACGGGAGTACTTTTAAACAGGAACAGGGGTGGGAGCACACCGCTTCACCCCCCAGCAAGGTTCGCCCCTCACATTCTGGTAAATGTAGTCTCTTGTTGCTTACTTCGCTATAGTATTCCAAGTATTTCGCCAGAGTTGGCGCAGATAGTGCTGATCTCTAGACACGTGTTTCTGGTTCTTTAACCGTCATCAGTAGAGATTACAGGCTTCAAATTTGGGGTTTGCTGAGTGGGCTGCCAAACATTACATCAGGTCAAGTACCTCTCACTGGCGCGCGGGTGCTTCTTCCACGAGCTCGTCAGCTCAATGACTCACGGGAGTACTTTTAAACAGGAACAGGGGTGGGAGCACACCGCTTCACCCCCCAGCAAGGTTCGCCCCTCACATTCTGGTAAATGTAGTCTCTTGTTGCTTACTTCGCTATAGTATTCCAAGTATTTCGCCAGAGTTGGCGCAGATAGTGCTGATCTCTAGACACGTGTTTCTGGTTCTTTAACCGTCATCAGTAGAGATTACAGGCTTCAAATTTGGGGTTTGCTGAGTGGGCTGCCAAACATTACATCAGGTCAAGTACCTCTCACTGGCGCGCGGGTGCTTCTTCCACGAGCTCGTCAGCTCAATGACTCACGGGAGTACTTTTAAACAGGAACAGGGGTGGGAGCACACCGCTTCACCCCCCAGCAAGGTTCGCCCCTCACATTCTGGTAAATGTAGTCTCTTGTTGCTTACTTCGCTATAGTATTCCAAGTATTTCGCCAGAGTTGGCGCAGATAGTGCTGATCTCTAGACACGTGTTTCTGGTTCTTTAACCGTCATCAGTAGAGATTACAGGCTTCAAATTTGGGGTTTGCTGAGTGGGCTGCCAAACATTACATCAGGTCAAGTACCTCTCACTGGCGCGCGGGTGCTTCTTCCACGAGCTCGTCAGCTCAATGACTCACGGGAGTACTTTTAAACAGGAACAGGGGTGGGAGCACACCGCTTCACCCCCCAGCAAGGTTCGCCCCTCACATTCTGGTAAATGTAGTCTCTTGTTGCTTACTTCGCTATAGTATTCCAAGTATTTCGCCAGAGTTGGCGCAGATAGTGCTGATCTCTAGACACGTGTTTCTGGTTCTTTAACCGTCATCAGTAGAGATTACAGGCTTCAAATTTGGGGTTTGCTGAGTGGGCTGCCAAACATTACATCAGGTCAAGTACCTCTCACTGGCGCGCGGGTGCTTCTTCCACGAGCTCGTCAGCTCAATGACTCACGGGAGTACTTTTAAACAGGAACAGGGGTGGGAGCACACCGCTTCACCCCCAGCAAGGTTCGCCCCTCACATTCTGGTAAATGTAGTCTCTTGTTGCTTACTTCGCTATAGTATTCCAAGTATTTCGCCAGAGTTGGCGCAGATAGTGCTGATCTCTAGACACGTGTTTCTGGTTCTTTAACCGTCATCAGTAGAGATTACAGGCTTCAAATTTGGGGTTTGCTGAGTGGGCTGCCAAACATTACATCAGGTCAAGTACCTCTCACTGGCGCGCGGGTGCTTCTTCCACGAGCTCGTCAGCTCAATGACTCACAGGAGTACTTTTAAACAGGAACAGGGGTGGGAGCACACCGCTTCACCCCCCAGCAAGGTTCGCCCCTCACATTCTGGTAAATGTAGTCTCTTGTTGCTTACTTCGCTATAGTATTCCAAGTATTTCGCCAGAGTTGGCGCAGATAGTGCTGATCTCTAGACACGTGTTTCTGGTTCTTTAACCGTCATCAGTAGAGATTACAGGCTTCAAATTTGGGGTTTGCTGAGTGGGCTGCCAAACATTACATCAGGTCAAGTACCTCTCACTGGCGCGCGGGTGCTTCTTCCACGAGCTCGTCAGCTCAATGACTCACGGGAGTACTTTTAAACAGGAACAGGGGTGGGAGCACACCGCTTCACCCCCCAGCAAGGTTCGCCCCTCACATTCTGGTAAATGTAGTCTCTTGTTGCTTACTTCGCTATAGTATTCCAAGTATTTCGCCAGAGTTGGCGCAGATAGTGCTGATCTCTAGACACGTGTTTCTGGTTCTTTAACCGTCATCAGTAGAGATTACAGGCTTCAAATTTGGGGTTTGCTGAGTGGGCTGCCAAACATTACATCAGGTCAAGTACCTCTCACTGGCGCGCGGGTGCTTCTTCCACGAGCTCGTCAGCTCAATGACTCACGGGAGTACTTTTAAACAGGAACAGGGGTGGGAGCACACCGCTTCACCCCCCAGCAAGGTTCGCCCCTCACATTCTGGTAAATGTAGTCTCTTGTTGCTTACTTCGCTATAGTATTCCAAGTATTTCGCCAGAGTTGGCGCAGATAGTGCTGATCTCTAGACACGTGTTTCTGGTTCTTTAACCGTCATCAGTAGAGATTACAGGCTTCAAATTTGGGGTTTGCTGAGTGGGCTGCCAAACATTACATCAGGTCAAGTACCTCTCACTGGCGCGCGGGTGCTTCTTCCACGAGCTCGTCAGCTCAATGACTCACGGGAGTACTTTTAAACAGGAACAGGGGTGGGAGCACACCGCTTCACCCCCCAGCAAGGTTCGCCCCTCACATTCTGGTAAATGTAGTCTCTTGTTGCTTACTTCGCTATAGTATTCCAAGTATTTCGCCAGAGTTGGCGCAGATAGTGCTGATCTCTAGACACGTGTTTCTGGTTCTTTAACCGTCATCAGTAGAGATTACAGGCTTCAAATTTGGGGTTTGCTGAGTGGGCTGCCAAACATTACATCAGGTCAAGTACCTCTCACTGGCGCGCGGGTGCTTCTTCCACGAGCTCGTCAGCTCAATGACTCACGGGAGTACTTTTAAACAGGAACAGGGGTGGGAGCACACCGCTTCACCCCCCAGCAAGGTTCGCCCCTCACATTCTGGTAAATGTAGTCTCTTGTTGCTTACTTCGCTATAGTATTCCAAGTATTTCGCCAGAGTTGGCGCAGATAGTGCTGATCTCTAGACACGTGTTTCTGGTTCTTTAACCGTCATCAGTAGAGATTACAGGCTTCAAATTTGGGGTTTGCTGAGTGGGCTGCCAAACATTACATCAGGTCAAGTACCTCTCACTGGCGCGCGGGTGCTTCTTCCACGAGCTCGTCAGCTCAATGACTCACGGGAGTACTTTTAAACAGGAACAGGGGTGGGAGCACACCGCTTCACCCCCCAGCAAGGTTCGCCCCTCACATTCTGGTAAATGTAGTCTCTTGTTGCTTACTTCGCTATAGTATTCCAAGTATTTCGCCAGAGTTGGCGCAGATAGTGCTGATCTCTAGACACGTGTTTCTGGTTCTTTAACCGTCATCAGTAGAGATTACAGGCTTCAAATTTGGGGTTTGCTGAGTGGGCTGCCAAACATTACATCAGGTCAAGTACCTCTCACTGGCGCGCGGGTGCTTCTTCCACGAGCTCGTCAGCTCAATGACTCACGGGAGTACTTTTAAACAGGAACAGGGGTGGGAGCACACCGCTTCACCCCCAGCAAGGTTCGCCCCTCACATTCTGGTAAATGTAGTCTCTTGTTGCTTACTTCGCTATAGTATTCCAAGTATTTCGCCAGAGTTGGCGCAGATAGTGCTGATCTCTAGACACGTGTTTCTGGTTCTTTAACCGTCATCAGTAGAGATTACAGGCTTCAAATTTGGGGTTTGCTGAGTGGGCTGCCAAACATTACATCAGGTCAAGTACCTCTCACTGGCGCGCGGGTGCTTCTTCCACGAGCTCGTCAGCTCAATGACTCACGGGAGTACTTTTAAACAGGAACAGGGGTGGGAGCACACCGCTTCACCCCCAGCAAGGTTCGCCCCTCACATTCTGGTAAATGTAGTCTCTTGTTGCTTACTTCGCTATAGTATTCCAAGTATTTCGCCAGAGTTGGCGCAGATAGTGCTGATCTCTAGACACGTGTTTCTGGTTCTTTAACCGTCATCAGTAGAGATTACAGGCTTCAAATTTGGGGTTTGCTGAGTGGGCTGCCAAACATTACATCAGGTCAAGTACCTCTCACTGGCGCGCGGGTGCTTCTTCCACGAGCTCGTCAGCTCAATGACTCACGGGAGTACTTTTAAACAGGAACAGGGGTGGGAGCACACCGCTTCACCCCCAGCAAGGTTCGCCCCTCACATTCTGGTAAATGTAGTCTCTTGTTGCTTACTTCGCTATAGTATTCCAAGTATTTCGCCAGAGTTGGCGCAGATAGTGCTGATCTCTAGACACGTGTTTCTGGTTCTTTAACCGTCATCAGTAGAGATTACAGGCTTCAAATTTGGGGTTTGCTGAGTGGGCTGCCAAACATTACATCAGGTCAAGTACCTCTCACTGGCGCGCGGGTGCTTCTTCCACGAGCTCGTCAGCTCAATGACTCACGGGAGTACTTTTAAACAGGAACAGGGGTGGGAGCACACCGCTTCACCCCCCAGCAAGGTTCGCCCCTCACATTCTGGTAAATGTAGTCTCTTGTTGCTTACTTCGCTATAGTATTCCAAGTATTTCGCCAGAGTTGGCGCAGATAGTGCTGATCTCTAGACACGTGTTTCTGGTTCTTTAACCGTCATCAGTAGAGATTACAGGCTTCAAATTTGGGGTTTGCTGAGTGGGCTGCCAAACATTACATCAGGTCAAGTACCTCTCACTGGCGCGCGGGTGCTTCTTCCACGAGCTCGTCAGCTCAATGACTCACGGGAGTACTTTTAAACAGGAACAGGGGTGGGAGCACACCGCTTCACCCCCCAGCAAGGTTCGCCCCTCACATTCTGGTAAATGTAGTCTCTTGTTGCTTACTTCGCTATAGTATTCCAAGTATTTCGCCAGAGTTGGCGCAGATAGTGCTGATCTCTAGACACGTGTTTCTGGTTCTTTAACCGTCATCAGTAGAGATTACAGGCTTCAAATTTGGGGTTTGCTGAGTGGGCTGCCAAACATTACATCAGGTCAAGTACCTCTCACTGGCGCGCGGGTGCTTCTTCCACGAGCTCGTCAGCTCAATGACTCACGGGAGTACTTTTAAACAGGAACAGGGGTGGGAGCACACCGCTTCACCCCCAGCAAGGTTCGCCCCTCACATTCTGGTAAATGTAGTCTCTTGTTGCTTACTTCGCTATAGTATTCCAAGTATTTCGCCAGAGTTGGCGCAGATAGTGCTGATCTCTAGACACGTGTTTCTGGTTCTTTAACCGTCATCAGTAGAGATTACAGGCTTCAAATTTGGGGTTTGCTGAGTGGGCTGCCAAACATTACATCAGGTCAAGTACCTCTCACTGGCGCGCGGGTGCTTCTTCCACGAGCTCGTCAGCTCAATGACTCACGGGAGTACTTTTAAACAGGAACAGGGGTGGGAGCACACCGCTTCACCCCCCAGCAAGGTTCGCCCCTCACATTCTGGTAAATGTAGTCTCTTGTTGCTTACTTCGCTATAGTATTCCAAGTATTTCGCCAGAGTTGGCGCAGATAGTGCTGATCTCTAGACACGTGTTTCTGGTTCTTTAACCGTCATCAGTAGAGATTACAGGCTTCAAATTTGGGGTTTGCTGAGTGGGCTGCCAAACATTACAACAGGTCAAGTACCTCTCATTGGCGCGTGGGTGCTTCTTCCACGAGCTCGTCAGCTCAATGACTCACGGGAGTACTTTTAAACAGGAACAGGGGTGGGAGCACACCGCTTCACCCCTCAGCAAGGTTCGCCCCTGGCATTCTGGTAAATGTAGTCTCTTGTTGCTTACTTCGCAGCCTACTCAGCAAACCCCAAAATACAAGACTGTATAATCTACTGATGACGGTTAATAAACCAGAAACACGTTTCTAGAGATCAGCACTATCTGCACAACCTTGGCGAAATACTCGAAAATATCGGAGCGAACTACAATGAACTGCATTTACCAGAATGCCAGGGGCGAACCTTGCATGAGAGGTCAGCGGTGTGCTCCCACATCCTGTTGTCTGTTTGAAGTGCTCCTGTGAGTCATTGAGCTGACGAGCTCGTGGATGAAGCACCTGCGCGCCAGTGAGAGGTACCGGACCTGATATAATGTTTGGCAGCCTACTCAGCAAACCCCAAAATACAAGACTGTATTCTCTATTGATGACGGTTAATAAACCAGAAACACGTGTCTAGAGATCAGCACTATCTGCGCCAACCTTGGCGAAATACCCGAAAATATCGGAGTGAACTACAAGAAACTGCATTTACCAGAATGCCACGGCGAACCTTGCCTGAGAGGTCAGCGGTGTGCTCCCACATCCTGTTGTCTGTTTGAAGTGCTCCCGTGAGTCATTGAGCTGACGAGCTCGTGGATGAAGCACATGCGCGCCAGTGAGAGGTACCGGACCTGATATAATGTTTGGCAGCCTACTCAGCAAACCCCAAAATACAAGACTGTATTCTCTACTGATGACGGTTAATAAACCAGAAACACGTGTCTAGAGATCAGCCCTATCTGCGCCAACCTTGGCGAAATACTCGAAAATATCGGAGCGAACTACAAGAAACTGCATTTACCAGAATGCCAGGGGCGAACCTTGCCTGAGAGGTCAGCGGTGTGCTCCCACATCCTGTTGTCTGTTTGAAGTGCTCCCTTGAGTCATTGAGCTGACGAGCTCGTGGATGAAGCACCTGCGCGCCAGTGAGAGGTACCGGACCTGATATAATGTTTGGCAGCCTACTCAGCAAACCCCAAAATACAAGACTGTATTCTCTACTGATGACGGTTAATAAACCAGAAACACGTGTCTAGAGATCAGCACTATCTGCGCCAACCTTGGCGAAATACTCGAAAATATCGGAGCGACCTACAAGAAACTGCATTTACCAGAATGCCAGGGGCAAACCTTGCCTGAGAGGTCAGTGGTGTGCTCCCACATAATGTTGTCTGTTTGAAGTGCTCCCGTGAGTCATTGAGCTGACGAGCTCGTGGATGAAGCACCTGCGCGCCAGTGAGAGGTACCGGACCTGATATAATGTTTGGCAGCCTACTCAGCACACCCCAAAATACAAGACTGTATTCTCTACTGATGACGGTTAATAAACCAGAAACACGTGTCTAGAGATCAGCACTATCTGCGCCAACCTTGGCGAAATACTCGAAAATATCGGAGCGAACTACAAGAAACTGCATTTACCAGAATGCCAGGGGCGAACCTTGCCAGAGAGGTCGGCGGTGTGCTCCCACATCCTGTTGTCTGTTTGAAGTGCTCCCGTGAGTCATTGAGCTGACGAGCTCGTGGCTGAAGCACCTGCGCGCCAGTGAGAGGTACCGGACCTGATATAATGTTTGGCAGCCTACTCAGCAAACCCCAAAATACAAGACTGTATTCTCTACTGATGACGGTTAATAAACCAGAAACACGTGTCTAGAGATCAGCACTATCTGCGCCAACCTTGGCGAAATACTCGAAAATATCGGAGCGAACTACAAGAAACTGCATTTACCAGAATGCCAGCGGCGAACCTTGCCTGACAGGTCAGCGGTGTGCTTCCACATCCTGTTGTCACTACTCACAGTAGCCTCAGCCCAAGGGGACAGAAGCGGCCGCCTAGTGGCAGGTGTGGTGTGCACCCAGGTTAGGCGCCACCAGGGGGCGCACAGTACTCCTGCATCTTGCCCAGCCTTACCCCCTCAAACCATCTTTTACTGCCTCTTACTGTCCCCTCACACACCGGTCTGAAACCTCTTGTACCATCCTATACTCCCGGGCAGCCATCATTGCATCGCATTGCAATGCATCACATGTAGGAGGTGCTTGCAAGCTTGAAATCTGGGATGTAGTAGGTTGTGACTTCCTGGTGCAGTAGCGTCTTGGAGGTGTTGAGGTGTCTGGGAGGAAACTACTCCATTATCTCTGACTGATTACTGCTATACTTACCCCTAGGTGTGAAGACCGTTGAAGGCGGTGGCGAATTTGTGAACTGTGATTTGTGTGACCTGAGGCTTGTGGAAGTGGGCGAGATCCTGGGGGCAAAGCGAGAGTGTGCTAGGCATGGACAGTACTGTCGGCCCAGTGTGCGTAGGCAGTCACTCTAGAGAGCTGGTGTGGCTTGTTCACTGGACCTACAGCTATTTTCTCCTATGTTCCCCAAGTACCTGTCTGGTGTCATTTAAAGACCCAGTAGTGCCTGTTGTCTGTGTCATTAAGTTCATTGGCACAATCCTGTCACAATTGACACAATTGTCTTCAACGATTATCTCCCTTTGGCGACGAGTACAGAGGAGACCAGAAGAGTCTGGCTCTGGTTCATCAGGGCCGAGTGCGGAACTGTTGTCTGAGAATTTTATTTATACCACTTCACTACTGTGCTTTTTTACTATGTCAGAACGCTCTTTAAGACTGAGAGGCAGGGGATCTGGGGTAGATGGTCCCACCCACCGTAAGGGATCACAATGTGTAAGCAAAGAGCAAATCAGAGTCAGATATGGTGCTCCACAGAGTCCTCTCTCGGTGCCTGCCCCCATGCCTCTCATGCTTCAATTGTCCAGTTGGGTGCTCTTTTGGATTCTGCTTAATATGAAGCTATGGAATTTGTCTTGGAGAGGGCTGGCACGATAGATTGCTCAAGAGGGCTCAGTGAGAGTGTTGCTAGGGACATTAAGGGTACCAATGCTCTACAACACCAATTTTTACCTGCTACCCAATGCAATAGGGATAGTCTGGTAGATGATATTATTTCATGTTCTACTATGGACCCTATGTCAGAAGGGGTAACTGAGGACTATCTGAGTGCCAAAGTGGTATCCCCAATTCATCTTCCACCCACTGGAAACCCATCTATAATTCTACCTGGAACCCCACCCCCCCCCCCGGCTACTCTCTCTCTCCCTCGGTTAGTACAAGACTCTTGAGATGTTTCCCTGGATCCTCTATTAGAGACGGCTCAAGAGAAGCCCTCATTTAGTTATTTAACTACTGAGACCACCCTTGCTCATTCTCCTGAGATAAAAGGGTTCCAAGCGGCAAATCACAGCCGTAAGGCTGCTAAATCAATTGGATCTGTTGCTGGGTTGCTCTACTCTCTAAGAGACTTTGTCACAAAGCACTTTAAAGTAAGAAGTCCAGCCTCTGTTAGCCTAGAGCTGAATGAGGGTGCGAGTCATCCGTGTTTATGCAAAAGTGGTGTCACTGAGGATGGAACTAATCTTGTGGACGTTAAAAGGCCACACTCCGCAGTTAGTATAGGGGATGATTCTAAGGATGGACCTAAGGATCAAGAAATCCGGAAGGTAGGGTTGATCATTCCCACTGAGCAATTGTCAGCTAAGTTGGAAATAGTCCACTCAACAGATGATTGCGGGGCAGGTGGAGTGGTTGTTCTACCAGAGGTTAAAGGAAGGAAGGAAGAGATAGTAACTATGCCGCAACCTGTGGATGTCTCGCAGTGATCATCCCAGCATGCTTCTCATAATAGGGGTGACTCCCCCAGGAGGTTAATCTAAAAAAAAATTGTAACCCTGTAAACACTGTAAATTGAATGTCCAGACAGGCTCGCATGTGGATCGGATCTAGTCCCCACGTTGAAAAAGGAGTTTGATGTTGAGTGTTTCCATCTGGTAGACAAATGTGTCAGAAACGGACCGGGAGAATTCAAGGCAGAACTATCAAGTTTGATGAACCTGGCTGAAGGGTCTGAAGGCCAAGGGGATTTATATAGGAGCCAGACCCCCAAGGTCTTCATCCTCACCAATAGCTACTAGGGGAGCCAATCTTTGGGCTGTCCTGACTGATCCAACCTTCAGATTCCCTGCTAAGCAGACACCTCTTGCCACCTCTGAAGGTCTGGCTGCTGGCTCAGTGAAAGGGCTTTTAGGAGATTTGCATTAACCACCTAACCATGAATCTTCTAATGAGACTATCTCCATGGGGAACGTTTCTGACTTTGCCCAGAACCTGTCAATGTTGAATTTTCTCTCCCTTATGCTACTAACTTTCCAGGGAATGCTAAAGGCCCTTGTGTTAAACAACATCCAGAATGCTATATTAATCCAGGATGACACTTTGGAGTGAGGTCCTCAAGCGGCTTCTATTGCGGCTGGCTTTCCCTTTACCTCCCAAGAGGTGATACCTCCTACAGTTTCCTTAGTAAATGGTGAGAGGTATATCTTGAGAAATCCTTACCTAGTAATAAAAAGGGGGAATGTGTTCGGGGAAAAAAGAGCTCTATCTATATTTATTTATACTCTTCTATCGAAAAGAAGAGTGGCAAAAGGGCTCATGAAAGGAAGGAAAGCATAAAAAGTGTAGGCCCATATAAACAGCAGGGATTAGGGTTGTCAGATCATTATTCTGTGCCTATAACTCCAGAGGTGATCCCAGTGAAAAAGAAGAAGCCCACTTTTGGGGGATGCCTGTTAAGGGTAAAATGGGGAGGCTGAGTGAATCACTAGGCACATAAAAATGTAAGGATTTTTTAAAGGTTTTAAAAGACGCCTCTGGGCATAAAAGTACTAAAGGGAAATCTTCTCCCAAATCATCAGCGTATACTTGTTATCCAGATAGAAGGGAGCATGTGGCTGGTCTGAAAAATCCACCTCCAGTCCGAGAAAGAGGTGATCCTACGTCAAGAGTGCCATTAAAGCTATTCCTAAAGTTACAATCTAAAGGGAAAACACGGCACTCAGCTAGTCGACCCCCGAATAGATCTAGGTTGTTAAGACATTTGCTAACAATCAAAAGATTAAGGAGTATTACCTCAAAGGATTTAGCACTGGTTAGTTTTCACACTATTGCAGGCAATGAACTAACCTGGGTACTGTTTGCTTCTGAGGAAAACCTTGAATCTTCATTGGCAGCGAATGGATTCTGCCTTTGTGAGGGAATAGAGGAGAATTGGGAGGCTTTGGGGAGATCAGGGTGAGTAGTCCCCATCAGATAACCCCTTTTTATATAAACATTGAGGGTTAAAACAAAATCAAATTACCTTTATCAGGTTCCAGGGCAAGGGTCAGAGAAGAGGGGCTGGCACGAGCTGATGGGAATGGGATGGGCCCCAAGAAAGAATAGTCACTATCACGTTCCAAAACGATAGACCCCAAAAGTAAGAAAGTAAGCCATCAAGCCCACTAGATTTTGATGAGTTTTGGAGTGGTGACAGTCATGTGAGGCAGGGATATCTTCCCATTGGAGTGGACTTCCAAACCTTTGATGATGTGCAAGGTCGCTATTTCTCAATCAGGAATGGGGGGGTGGAGGAAATTGATTGGTAGGAGGCATGGCATCCACGGCCGGGTTATGTCTTGATATGGAATGTACATGGGTTCAAATAATCTTTGGAAGCAGAAAGTTATTGAGAGGTCTTGACCAATTACCCAGTGTTGGTCCTGCTGGAGTCCTCCGCAGTTGAGGGGTTTGCTGCTACAGGTCAAAGTGCTAAGGCCTGGGCAAGAGATAGAGCAGTGGACAGTTTGTTAATATTGGTTTCCGCCATTTTGGGAGGAAGGTAACTTAGCTCCAAACTTCCTGTGTATGGGCTCTTGCTGTCCTAATTGACTTGTTCCCTAATGATACAGGGTTAAATCAGATGAGATGTCTCAATATTTATGTTACTTCAACTCGCCCCCTCCTAGAACGTGAATTATGTAATTTGGTCAATGATATGAAAAAATTGTTACTGCATTATCCAGATGCTTTGCTCGTGGTGGGAGGTGATTTTAACGGAAACCTGCTTGTAAGGAATTTGATGAGTCAACAAAAGAACTGAAGACTGCATTAAACATTCCTAATTGTACTTTTTCAGTGAGTCCAAGGGAAGAGGATGTTAAGGTCTTGGCCTGTCTAGCCCACCTAAATTCGTTCAATGTCAAAAGCCGATGTAATGACAACATTTCTTCAGCCAGAACCTTTAAACATGATAGCAGTAATATGCCCATTGTTTATGTTTTTGTTCCAATTCATCAGTTTTTTGAGTGATGTGCATGCCTTACCTTCTCTCCAGAGGTAGTTTACCATAGAAGAATTTATGTTGTGATCACCAAAGATGCCTTGCAAACCCTCACATCAATCAATTGTGAGCCTTTGGATCTAGAAACAAGTAAGGATGTGATGGGCTGGTATTGCAGATTAACAAATCAACTACTATCACATTTCAATCTGGCAATGGCAGGCCCTTACAAATCGAGTGGGACCAGACTGAAGGGAATTAGCTGGTTTGATGATGATTGTCGAGAGGGTAGAAGAGTGGTGAATAGGAAACATCAGCGTTTGAATTTAGATCCAAGCAACTCCAGCCTGAGAGAAACAATGGAGGACTCAAAAACCGCCTATCGAAATCTATGTGCCTTCAAATAGCGGTCAAATTGGGAATTAATGCTGGCTACCATTGTGGACAAAAATAGTAGGAAGTTTTGGAGGCTGGTGAATTTGATAACCCTCTCATCACCATCTTCCCTAGAGGCTCAGATCGGCAAGGAAGACTGGTATACTTTTATTCACTCACTTCATAGTGGCGGTGATTTTGAGAACTGGACAGCGATCATGTCCTGTTCTCAAGCTGATATAGAGGTGATCGCTAATACTCAGACACCAGTAATTCTGTCTGAAATATTCAGCAATATGAAGGGCTATAGGGCAGGTGGCAATGATGATTTGACGTATGTGATTTTTAGAGAAAGATCCTAGGAAGTTGGGTCTCATTTTTAGTGTGTTCTTTAAGAGGGTAATGAAGTCAGGCTGTCTCCAAGATTCTTGAAAAGGATCCATAGTGGACCAGCCTGCTAATTATCGCTTGATTAGCCTGTTAGATATTACCTCTAAATTGTTTGCCCAAACTTTGTTGAAGCATTTAGCTGCTTGGGCTTTTGACTCTAGGCTGATCCCTGTTGAGCAATGGGGTTTTAGATCAAAGTATTCTACTGTTTCACCCTGTGGGGAGTAGCAAGGTGGCCTGTGCTGCTGCTTCGTTGACTTCCAAGAGACTTTCGACAGAGTGGACAGAAGTAGGCTCTGGCGCAAACTCCATCAGTGGAATATTTCTGGGGCTCTTTAAGGTTTGCTGACTAGGCTCCACAGTGATAACTGGGTTTAGGTTGACCTAGGTGAATTAGGTAGTTTATCAGGGAAAATCCCAGTAGAAAATGATCTTTATCTGGTTCCTAAGGAATGTACGGCTGGAGCAGGTCTGAGAATATAAGTATCTGGGTATGATTTTTGCAGATGGTCTGCACTGGGATAAGATTATAGCCTCTTGGAAACTTGTAATATCAGTCAAAGTAAAGGCCCTGAAAAGATTTGACCGTATATTTTGCAGTTATACATTTGATCCACTAAGTAAAGTGATCCACTGCAAACTTATTTCTCAGGCTATTCATGGAGCTGAGGTGTTAGCAATGGATAGTTGAGCAGCATGGGAGAGCCTAAGAGGGTGTATCTTGAAACTGCTCCTCGACCTTCCCAAAAGTGTGATGATCCAAGCTATGAGGAGGGAGCTAGGTACCATTGTCTAGAGTGCTGCACATTTACTTTTTGATCACAAACGAGGTTCAGGGCAAAAATGCTATCGGCTCTAATCCTTCCTGAGGTATTGTCAACCTTTTCTTGCAGGAGTAACCATGTGTCAGTAATGCTGCGGCACCTGGGAGGTCCCTGATTTACTCCTGGAGGAAGGTATAGCAATACAAATCAGTCAAAATAAAATGCACCCTTAGGCAATGTGCTGTGGAAATTAACCAAAGGGAGGATTTGCACTATTTTAGGAATAAGAGCTCTGCTACTCCCTTCCTTTTTTTTCAGGAGAGTATGGATCTTTTCCTATATCTATATAAAATCCCAGATTAGTCTTGGAGATATGACATTTTGCATTTAAGGATTGGCATTGACCCCAGATGGTGGATGCCAGGTCTAAAGCTGAAAATTATGGAGAATTTCGGCCAGTATCCCTGCTTCCAGGGTTGTAAGTACTCAGCGAGTCATGTTTTGATGGACTGCGTACTCTTCCTTGAGGATAGTAGGAAGATTCTCCATCCTGTTTTTATAAAATATTGGATTTGAATGCAAGAATAGGGCCTTAACCTGATATGTGGTCTTCAGGTTCCAGGATGTAGCAATCGTTACTGGTCAATTCCTGCAGAAAATTGTAACCTCCTATGCCAGGCTCTCTCTTGTCAATTGATTCAGATCGAGGGTATGATTTGTACTCACAGGTTTGGAAGAGACCTATTTTTACTTGATAGGCCAATCTCAAATATGTTAGGAGGTTGATCGAACAAGAGACCAGGGGTTGTGATAGTTGTCCTGCACACTGCACGTTATAATGTTGGTTGGCAAAATGAGATGCGTGCCTTGGACAAATGCCACCTTTTCCAAATGCTGCTAACAGGTATGTGATAATAGGGGTTGGATTTATGATGCACCTATTGCTCTAGTTGGTTAAATGAGTTGCTTGCCCAGGGTAATATATTCCCCCCCTTCCAATTGCTCTTTATAGGTATGTGCAACCTTCTACTGAGTTTTGTTCTTCTAAATAGGTGGGTGCCAATCATGTCTGAAAGAAGACTGAATGGGACCCCGGGAATCACTGTAGTTTGGTCTTGCACTTTGCATTTTAATGCTTTATCCGGAAAAACGAATTGTATTCCTTGGGAACTCAGTATCCTTCTGAAAGTTATTAATAGGTTTGATAATGTTTTTGGAAATGACTAAGGGGCATATTATCAAGGGCTCTATCGCCGCTTTAGCGGGACTTTTCCCGCTAAGCGGCGATAATTCTAACGCCCTATTAGCAAGCTGTCGCTAACTGCTGTTAGCGACAGCTTCTAGGCGATAGCGACCGGGTTGGGTGCCGCTTTGCATGCCAGCGATATTTATCGCTAATGGCATGCAAAGTAGGCGTTCCCAACCTAAAAGCGACTGGAAACAGTCGCTAAGCTCGCTATCGCCTATTAGCGAGGCAGGGGAGGTGATTAACGAACCAGCGCTAAACACGTTTAGCGCTGGTTTGTTGACGCCTGGTCCAGACCTGACTTAGCCATGTAATCCAATGGGAGGTGGATTACATGGCTAAATCCCCTACGCCCTATCACCTAGCTAACACTGGGCACAGTGTGAATATCGCTTGTTTTCAAGCGATATTCACACTGTTCTCCAGGGTTTCTATCGCTTAGGAGATAAGCGTTGCTGATAGCACGCTATCTCCGCGATAGAAACCTGCGATAGCCGGCGATAATTATCCAAGCGCTAACTGCGCTTAGCGATAATTATCGCCGGTTATTACTAATAGGCCCCTAAGTTTTGATCTCCTCAGATAGGCTGGTGTGGATCATGTAAGGAACTAGGCGGAAAGAGACTTTCGGATTTGAGAAAGCATGGCCCTGCACATTGCACTTTATAATGTTTTACCTGCCTAAATGAACTGTATGCACTGGGTAATAAATGATATCTCAAATGTTCTTAATAGGTATATGATAATGTTATGACCTTTGATTTAATTTTAATATGAAGAAATCCTTAATGTTATCTGTTTGTTTTTCATTTCATGTTGATGATAAGTGTTGGTAGATTAATTGGAATTAAGTGGTTTGTATGGATTTTATGAGGTTTTTAATTGTTTGTGTAAAATGATGTCTATGTCAGAATTTATTTCTTAGAAATAAAGGATTTTGACTGTCTGGCTGACGATGAGGTAGCTGAAGACAAAATTCAGAAAGAATCATGCCATTCTCTTATATTTTTATTGCACCACATTTCAAATAGCCCTCGGAATGATTTTGCTTGATCCATCACATAACATGCTTGGATGGTGGTTATCTAAATTATTACGTTATTTATAAGGTGTGAGGGTAAGGAAACATGACTATAGAATTACAATACCAAAGCACATTTCCTTCTTCTCCCCAGATGTTATTAGCAAATAAGCCATGCCTTTGACTCGCTTGTAAGTGTGGCTATATTATTTCATTTTACAGAAGATTTGCTATTATTTGCCCCAGAGAATGATCAGCTACATTGTGAATCTACAATGTGAAAATGCTCTGATATGTGTTCATGTTATGACAATGACATTGCGTTGCCATGTGATCATGACATAAGAAGGGGCATTGCTTTGTGTTTGGAATGCAATTTGACCAGGAATTGTGGCTAATGTGGGAAAATGGTGCAATTGGAAATTGTAGTCAAGTATTTCTTGAACAAGAAAAAATGACATCAGACTGCATTTGTGAATGATGTTGCAAGAACATAGTTGACTAATATGTCCTCTATCCCTAGATTTAGGGAAGAAAATTAACTCAATCTCTTACAAATTAGAATTATTTGGTCAAATGTACAATGCCGATACATTTACATAGTTTCATACATAAAACATGCATCATGTTGTTGGATTCATTCTTTTATATTTGCAGTCTTATGCTAAGCTTGATGTTTCTCTACTTAAGTTCATAAAAAATAATTGTCACATTGGTAGTTGAACATTTTGAGGCAGAGCGCCTGTGGCTGTGTGAACAATATTTTGAACCCATATTAAAAAAACATCCTGTTATAAGAGGTTGTGTTTGTTAGTCTCTAGTCAGTCACATTGTTGTCCATGACTGAGTGCCTTACAATTACATGGCAGAAGTTATGTCAGAGGTAAAAAACAGCAGAAAAGGGATTTGTTTGGTATTGTGCTGTGTTTATATATTCCATAACAAAGAACCATACGCAGTCAGTCAAAATTCTTTATGCGGCTCTACTGAGCCATAAAAGTTACATCATAAAACGTAATACACAATAATTAATACATAATTAAAAAGTCAAGAAAGAGCTGCTATTAAAATAGATTATGAAGCCTTCAATAAAATTACAAACATCCATTAAATAGTATAAGAGCATCAAAATACAATAACAATGTCATTATTTAGGGGCAGAGGTATCAAGCAAAATTGCGTTCGCAAACGCTGAAATTCGCAGAATTTTGGCGTTTGCGAACACTATTTGCTTAGTGTATGTATTAAGGCAAAACTGCCTCGCAAAATAAGGACTCGCAAAATTTGCGATTCCCTATTTTGCGATTGCATTTAAGGAATCGCAAATTGCGATTCCTTAAATCCAATGTAAGAAGCACCAAAAAGTGCAATTTGGCCTTAAGGAATCGCAAATTACCACCAACTTCAAGTTGGTGGTAATATGCGATTTCTTTGAAAAATGCACTTTTTAGCATTTTTCAAAGTGCCATGTGGCGCACATACATGCCCTTAGGGCATGTATGTGCGCCACATGTACACACATACATATTTCAGGGGTGCAACAGGGTGTCAAAGGACACCCTGGCACCCTTGAAATGCATTCTCAATTTGCGATTCTCTAATTGCGATTAGCAAATTGAGAATGTCTTCCCATTCATTCCTATGGGCCTCTACGCCCATAAAAATGAATGGGAAGGTATTCCTTAATTGCGAATCGCAATTTGCAATTCGCAATTAAGGAATATTAAGGAATCGCAATTATTATTGCAATTCCTACATACATAGGGGCACATGCATCAAAGGTTTTGCAATCGCAAACGGTGCGATTCGCAAAAATCGGCCGTTCTGCGATCGCAAAATTACCTTTTGCGATGCATCAAGGGTCAAGGCCCTACGCAATTTGAGAATTCGCAATTAATTGCGAATTCTCAAATTGCGATTGCATTAAGGAATCGCAAATTGAGATTCCTTAAATGCAATGCATTAAAGTAAAAAAATTAGCGATTTACGCTAATAGGAGCGCAAATTACCATGAAGTTGAACTTCATGGTAATTTACAAAACTTTGAAAAATGCACTAAAGTGCATTTTCAAAGTTCCATTTACACACACACATGCCCTTGGGGCATGTGTGTGTGCAAGATGTACTCATATGCAGATTTCAGGGGTGCAACAGGGGGTCCTTTTGACACCCTGGCACCCTTGAATTGCATTCTCAATTTGCGATTCTCTAATTGCGAATCGCAAATTGAGAATGTCTTCCCATTCATTCCTATGGGCCTCTAGGCCCATAGGAATTAATGAGGAGGTATTCATTAATTGCGACTCGCAATTAGCGAGTCGCAATTAAGGAATGTTTAGGAATCGCTATTTTTATAGCGATTCCTACATGCATAGGCTTTTGCGATTCCTTAATTGCGATTCCTTAATAATCGCAATTAAGGAATCGCAAAAGCCTACCTTGATGCATGTGCCAGATAGCATTTTGCAATTCCTTAATAGCAATTCGCTAAAATTCGCTATTAAGGAATCGCAAATGCAATCCTTGATACATCTGCCCCTTAGATCATAATCTCAAAGAATTTAAGATGTAGTTCAAGACAGCAATATTCCTAGTTTCATTTCCCAGACACTGCAAATAAGAAACAGCGGCTGTGTGAGATCTAGAATCCAAAGCATGCAGCACGGTGCGCAGGAACTGCCTTCTTTGGTGAGAATAAAATGTACAAAATAAAATAAAGTGCAGAGTGCTTTGTTTGGCTGGGACTTCACAATGACGTGGGGAGGAGGGATGAAAACCAGGTGCCTTTGGTCGGAAAGGCTACCAAGAAGTGTATGTTTGGAGTCGCAACCTTGTCAGTAAAAACTTCTGTCTCTCATCTACAATAAACTGAAAGTAAAATGCTGGGCATGGTGGTAAAGCCTGGGAAATGACTCCACTCCCTTCCCAGCTATGCTGGGCCCTTTGTGCGTGTTGATAAAAAGATATTTTATATGCGATGAGGGGATGCTGGATAAGATAGGCGGATTATGACAAAATGCAGGAGTGCCCAGACTTTCAAAGCACCTTTTGACAAATTTGAGCCTGGGGATATCTAAGCTGTTATCCAGGTTCACTCAATCTAACAACACTGATCTACACAATTCGGGTTGTAATTTAATGTAATCCTCCAGATAGTTTAGCCCTACCTCATTGTGGCAAAATGAAATTGAAGTGGAGTGTGGGGTGGCCAGAAGTCTTCTAATACACAGATTCCGTACAATCTGCAGAGCTCTACAGTTTGCATCCCAAATGTTGCAACAGATAAACATTTACTTTTAAAAATACAAAGCAGTTCACTTATGGGTATATGTCCCAGCCTTATTGCAAATCTGAAAACTGCATCAATTGCGCTTTGGAATTGCAAGACTCTTACATTCAGTAAAAACGTGCAGTTAAAATCAGTATCAATGGGGACACCCAAGTACGTGAAGTGGAGGGGGGGTTCCACTTCTTTGCCACTAAGTAAAAACTTTCTGGTTTTCCATAATTTTGGGTCACATTTCATCATAAATGACTTGGTTCGGTTAGTTTTTAGTCGTAGTTTGTCCCTAAAATTATTAAAAGCATCTACCTAGGATTGAAGACCATCATCTGCATAGAGTGAGACAGGGATTTCTCACGAGTTAATCGTAAGGATATCTTTTCTGGCCTTTATCAAATGGTCTCCAAGTGCGTTAATATAGATTAAGAAAAGAAATGGGGCCAGTACACAGCCCTGTCTAACCACTGTTACTGATGGAAAATCTTCAGTGAAGTCCCCATTCATACTGTAGTATACTCTAGCTGTAGTATGTGCATGTAGCCTGCGCAAAATGAAAATTATTGCGCTGTCTATGCCCAATTCTGACATTATTGACCATAATCTACAGTGATGCACTGTGTCAAAGGAACATGGTAGGTCTATAAAGGCAAAATGGATGCATCCTTTTTTAGCCTTTGTGTATTTATGGATGATAAGGGAGAGTTTTAGGGTCTGCTCCACTATTCCCAGGCCTGGGATACATACAAACGTTACATCTGATAACCCCTGTGACTCTGCTGCCCAGCTTTCAAGTTTAGCCAATATAACCCTTCCTAAGTTCTTAACCATGCTATCCATAAATGATATTGGCTGATACTAGTGTGGCTAGCTTTTATCACCCTTTTTAAAAGTAGGAAAAATAGTTGCTTCTTCCCAAGTTTTAACCAGAGGCCCAGTGACTGCACATCTTAGGACATTAGTTATTAGGGGTGCCCAAAGCTATGGTAGAGATATAAAAATATCCAAGGGGATTCTACCGGGCCCTAGGGCTTTCTCAGAAGGACAATTTTCAAGTGCTAAAATGACATCAGAGACCTTACTGGATCTACTCAATTCCCAGCTGGGGATGGGATCAATGATAGGTATGACATCAATAACTTGTGTAAGTGTCTGTGCCTTCGGGCCAAAAATATTTGAAAAGTGGGTCACCCAGGAATCACTTAGGATGACACAGTCAATTTTTGGGAGGCACTCACCTAGAAGGGTCTGAGAGTTTACTACCTGCCAAAAGGCTCGGGAATCTTTCAGCTCAATAGCAGCTCCTATCTCCTCCCGGGCCTTCTCCCTTATTTTTGTTTTCCTTTCTGAAATGTCTGCTTTGTAGGTTTTTCTGGCCATCGCTACTCCCAATCTGTCCTGTGAGCATTTGTTAAGGGCACACTCTAGGAGTTTGTGAGCTTTAGTGCAGGTGCTATTAAGCCACCTTGGGCTAGAATGGGCTTTTCCAGCTTTTTCGGTCAATTTATGTGCTATATACTTTGTAAGAGAGGTAAAGGCCTGGGGTGCCTCATTTTGACTCAAATCCACTTGCAGGACCTTATTAATCTCCATTTGATTGTGCATAAATAGGTCACTGTGGAAAGCATTGGTATTGGCATTGGGCTTGCATTCCCAGTTTGAGATTTAGGCATGGTGAAATAACAGTGAAGGAGAGAAAGAGTGAATAAACCTGGTTGTCATACACAGGATAGATCACACAAAAGTAGAAGGATTACTCAGCTTGGATGGCTTTGCTTTCGTGAGTTTTCCCTCCACAAGAAGTCGTCACGGCTGGACGCCTTGGACTTTATGAGCAAGGATGAATTAGGGGCTGACATAAGTTCTATTTGCATGTAATCTGTGCATCGCCTCCCTTCTGCACCACCTTGCAGGAGAGAGGTCCAGGGGACAGTCAGGACACTTGAAGAAGAAAACCTACAGCTGCGTGACTATGCAGCACCTCCAAAAAGCAGTACCAAAATATCACAGTGCCGTGCAATGCAGTATAGTAGGTGCCCAGCAAGCTTCCACTTACCTCCTCCCTCCTGGCCTTGCTGGTGCCGCTACCACCAACCACACAAGGAAGGAAAGTTGTAATTACAGTTTGTATTTTGTAAAAGAAGGCAGACAAGTGGAACTGAACAGGAACTGAAACATGCTGGAGTCTCTAGAATTTCAGGCGTCCAGAGCCTCCTTAGTGCTTCTTTAAGTGCTGCTGGACTCCCCCTTACAATTGACTACTCAGCCTGACCACAGTTACCCCTTATAGGCAATTGTGGTGGTCACATGTGGTGCAGACCAACCTGCACCCGCACTGCCAAGCCGTGCCCAAGTTACATCACCCTTCCGTACACCCGGATCTGTCCACCTCCACGAGTGGACAGGGCACAGTGACGGAGCGATGGACGCGGCAACAATGACAGCGCAGTGGTGTTAAGGGCCCACCGTGGCATTATGGCCGTAGCGACAGGGGGTCTGGTAGGGATGGCTTAATGGGCCGCTTGACCTGGGAAGAAAACAACGGTTCGTCCTCCTCCTCTCCGCTTCTCCACGTGTGACAAGTGTGGGTGGGCACAAGAGTGGCATCAGGAGGAGGGGACCACAGGATAAATTAATTTTCATATACTGAGTACATTATGTAATGAAACTTAAAGGATTCTGATAGCAGGCCAATTAAATATGAGTCCAAGCATCGTGGAAGAGGTGTCACGCAGAGGCCAGGGTGCCTGACTCCGGACCACGGGGTTCATGGTTCGATTCCCGGTGCCGGCGGCAGGTTAGCCCAGCACCATGTGACTCTGGGCAATAGCTCGCTTAATCTTCCCGACGGCCTGCAGTGCCGGGACACCTCTCCGGAGGTAGCTGTGCGCTTTACAAATGCTGGTATTTCATTTCATCTTATTTACATAAGGATAATTATTACAGAAGATTCTCAAAATATCACTGAAAAATTGTCTTGACAATTAGACGAGATGGATATCTAGATGTACAGAACTGTTCTAAATTGAACCTAAGTATATGGGCTTAGGTAAAGCCATTATGAGTAGTTCAAAAAAGAGGTTTTATGTCCTTAAAATAATTAGTGCAACAGGGGGTAATACAATATTATGGCATAAGCCTGAAAAACACGCTAATATTAGTTATAATGAATTTGGTTTCCTAAACGCAAATTCATATTCTCATTGTGCAAATAAATATCATGGCAATAAAGAAGATTTTGAATTCCTTGTCAAGAATTATGTTTGATTTGGCATTCAACTTTCATCAAAAAAGGCTCTGTTTTACTTCTCACTCTGTGCTCCTGCGAATATGAAGAAACAGAACCTGCCATTAAAAAGACAAAGTTTTCACACTTCCTGTTCTAAAATCTAAATACATCTAAATTTTTTGCTAATTCTCAATTAACAACAGTTATGAAAAAAATAAAAGTTAGTCTAACTCTTTTTTTCCAGGTGCACTAATGTGGAACAACAAAAACATTGCTTACAAAAAAAAGAAAGTTTGAATGGAAGAAACAACAAGATGATGGAAGGAATTCTTACGTTAATCTCAGCCACAGGCAATTGCTAAGGTCGGCATCCTCATCTATTATTTTTCACCTACTATGCCACTCCAGACAGAGATCAGACACATGCAAATCAGTTTCTTTTCTGTCATTTTTTTTTATTAGCGTTTTGATACAGAGCAGAAGTAAGGGGTATAGGGGTACAGAGCATGATACTTAAAATAAACAAACACTGCAAAACAGGTACATCATGTGTTAGCAGGCATGTGGTAGCCCATGAGGTCCAGTACGTGGTGACAATGTCAGGACTTATTCATGATGTTGCAGTGCCGCCTGTGGTGGTCAGCAATAATGGGGCTAGGGGAGTGGGGGTAGGGCATGAGGAGGGGAAAAGAGAAGGGAGTAGATGGGGGGTGGGGAGTGGAGGGGTGGGGTGGGGTGGGAGTCCGCAGGCCCAGGGGAAGGTGGGAGATAGACAGGACGTAGAATATATGAACCAGGTCACAGCAATCACTATCACGGTTCCAGCAGTCCACGTGAGGCAGCAGGACTGCCGCCCATAGTTCCGCTGTGGTCCAGTGCCAGTCATGCAGGGACTTAAAGAGGCAAAACTTCAATTCTGCCTCTCTGACTCCACGATCCAGTGCCTCCATGAGTTCCGCCCATTCTCCAGTTCGTATTTCGCCTGGAGCCTGGTTTGGCATTTGATGTGGAGACTGTTCAGTAGGCGTAAGGGGAATAGATGGCGACTCAAAAGGCCGTAGTAGTCAGACATCAGCCCCAAGAAGTGACCCACACTCTGAGGTGGGAAAGCCCAGCAGAGTACTGAAGGGACCAAGGCTTGTGCCTAGGCAGTGGGTGAGTCAATGCCGCAGCTGGAGATACCTCTAAGATTGGTGGGACGGGAGGCCGAATTCTTCACAGAGAGTTGCAAATGATTTGAGGACACCTTGCTCCAGCACTTGTTTGAAGGTGTAAATGCCCGCATTGCACCCCACACTACAGTTCAGAACTTTGCCGCCAATCCGGCGGCCAGAGTTACCCCCTAGAGGAGCATGTTCATGGAGGTGAGCATCAACCTCAAAGAGGCTCTGAGCCCTCTGTCAAGATATGGACATCACATGGAGCATCAGGCTTCCTGGGGCCTGGGGAAAGGGCATCAGTCCTGTATAGCAGTTATAGGCCCTGCGGGCAGTGCAACAGGGTTTGTTACACCGTTACCCAAATCAATGGGAACCAATGCTCAACTGAGGGAAGATAGCAAAACCAAAGAGGATGATGGACGGAGTGTTGAACATTGCAAGCACTCACCCCCAGTCAACTGATCTGGGTTTAATCCATCATCATTCTTTAGCTCACTCCGCCACCCCAGTTCAGACATGGGCATATGCAAATCAGTCTGACCCTGTGCCTCATGGGAACAGACCAGCCCGAACTACCAAGCCATGTCTTCCCTGGACCAGAAACAAGCATCCTGGGACCGGTTTCTGGCTTACAGCCGTCATCAGCCAGGCTATCTTGAATCCAGTGGCAAAGTGAGCAAGGGACCCACGTCTGGGCATACCCTGCCAACTTATGGCGAACATAGCAAAACCAAAGGGGATGATGGACGGAGTGTTGAACATTGCAAGCACTCACCCCCAGTCAACTGATCTGGGTTTAATCCATCATCATTCTTTAGCTCACTCCGCCACCCCAGTTCAGACATGGCCATATGCAAAGGGAAGACATGGCTTGGCAGTTCGGGCTGGACTGTTCCCATGAGGCACAGGGTCAGACTGATTTGCATATGGCCATGTCTGGCCATGTCTGAACTGGGGTGGCGGAGTGAGCTAAAGAATGATGATGGATTAAACCCAGATCAGTTGACTGGGGGTGAGTGCTTGCAATGTTCAACACTCCGTCCATCATCCCCTTTGGTTTTGCTATGTTCACCATAAGTTGGCAGGGTATACCCAGACGTGGGTCCCTTGCTCACTTTGCCACTGGATTCAAGATAGCCTGGCTGATGACGGCTGTAAGCCAGAAACCGGTCCCAGGATGCTTGTTTCCGGTCCAGGAAGTCATGGCTTGGCAGTTTGGGTTGGACTGTTCCCATGAGGCACAGGGTCAGACTGATTTGCATATGGCCATGTCTGAACTGGGGTGGCGGAGTGAGCTAAAGAATGATGATGGATTAAACCCAGATCAGTTGACTGGGGGTGAGTGCTGCAATGTTCAACACTCCGTCCATCATCCCCTTTGGTTTTGCTATGTTCGCCATAAGTTGGCAGGGTATGCCCAGACGTGGGTCCCTTGCTCACTTTGCCACTGGATTCAAGATAGCCTGGCTGATGATGGCTATAAGCCAGAAACGGGTCCCAGGATGCTTGTTTCCAGTCCAGGGAAGACATGGCTTGGCAGTTCAGGTTGGACTGTTCCCATGAGGCACAGGGTCAGACTGATTTGCATATGGCCATGTCTGAACTGGGGTGGCGGAGTGAGCTAAAGAATGATGATGGATTAAACCCAGATCAGTTGACTGGGGGAGAGTGCTTGCAATGTTCATCACTCCGTCCATCATCCCCTTTGGTTTTGCTATCAACTGAGGGAAGACCCAGGCCACCACATGAGCGATGGGCCACGATTTTTCTGCTGGCCATTTGGGGGTGGGACTACCACCAGATGACAGACTGTATGCCTTTGTCCACTGCCTGCAGCAGTGAGAGAGGCACCAGCAAGGGGAGCATGCAGTGGACATAGATGTATGATGGCAGTGTCACCATTCTGTCTGCCTCCACCCTGTCCCAGAGCAAAAGGCCAAGGTGGGCACACTTTTCAAGTCCAGTTTCATACATGCCATCAGGGGGTTGAGGTTGTCTGCCACCATGCGGTCCAGCCCTCGGTTGATGTAGACCGCAAAGTACTTCAGGCCTTCTACTGAAATCGGTAGTCTGAGACTACGGTTCCGGTGGTCACCCGAGACATTGGCAGCACCTCGCTTTTGTCCCAGTTGATCCTGAAACCCATGAGAGCAAAAAGTCAGAGATTACTTCCAAGAGGGCCGGGCAAGAGTGGGACAGGTCTGATAGTGTTAGCAGGATGCCATCGGAGTAGAGATAAATGGTCGACCTCCCCCTGGGGATTGGGATGCCAGTCAGTCACGTGGATTGACGAAGAGAGGCTGCAAGAGGTTCCATGACAAGATGGAATAGAACCAGTAGGGGTGACAGTGAACAACCTTGCTGAGTCCCCTGACGAACTGGGAAGGGGTCTGAGAGGAAGCCCCCACAGTTAACTTGGGCGGTGGGTAAGTTATAGAGCTACCGGACCTTAGTTATAAAATTCTCTTCAAGGCCGAATCTCTGGAGAATCACAAACAAGTATTCCTACTTTATCCTGTCAAACATCTTTTCGGTGTCCAGAGCTAGGGTAAAAGCATCTTCGTGCATGTCCTTGGCTGACCACAAGGTATGAACAAGTGTACAGAGATGGTTCCTGGAGGAAGCGCCTGGTGACGAACCCCACCTGCTTGTGATGGATCATGGACGGGATCACCTCCTGAAGGATCATAATGTCCCCATTGAGCAGAGAACTGGGACTGTAGTTCCCGCAGAGTAGGTTTGAGGCTCACCTGGTGTTTCCGCAGGGATGAGGTGGACAACAGATGCTGAATCCCAACTTCCCTCACCCATCACTTCAGCCCAACAAAGTCAAAGCCAAAGAGTAGATGGTGGGGAAGAGGGGGAACAAAACAAGGAAAGGGAGAAGGAGTAGGACTTGATGGCACGTCTGGTGTGATGTTCCTATGGGTTGAATTTCATATGTTTCCTAATAGGTAAAAAAACAAAATAACAGGAGGTAAGTAATGTCGCTTTGAACAACAATAGTAATATTATTAAGGACGTGTGTTTAAATGTAGGAGAGATACCTGCTGGACATCCCTCTTCTATCAAAAATGAAGATATGGACGAGTAGGACTTTAGGCTAATACTGTTGTGTCTAAAAAAGATAGAAATATTACATATTAACGATAGGACTGCAGAATTAGGCATTCAATCATGACAAGTGTGAACAATACTAACCTTAACGGAGGCTACCATCGGTATTCACTAGACCCAAAAAAAACAAGTACTATCCTGAACAACTAGGAAAAAACAAAAAACGTATTTTCCTAGACAGGATAAAAATAAAGGAAAATGTTGCACAAAAAGGTGCTGGGTCAGGATAGGATAACCAAGTAATTCACAAATAAGTAACTGATTCTATTCTGTTATTTCACAGCATAGGAGAAGATGCGGCAGTCAATCATGGCAGAGAACTAGCTCTACACTACTTGAGAAATAGCTAATCAGATAAGTATAATTTCAGGATGCTTAGGTATATACAATCTTACCATAGGCTGGAGGCTAGGATTCTTTAAAATAAATTCTCTCTGTTCCTCCCTTGCAGAAACAGGAAAGACAGCGTAAGGAGAAAGCTGACCAGAAGGAAATGCAGAGAAACAAAGCAGCCAGTGAGGGAACTTCAATACCACAGCGTGCTCCGGAAAAAGAGCTGAGACCCGGAAGAGAAGAACACAGGAAGACATCGAGAGGAAATGCCAAGGACAATTCTGCTCTCCGACGCATTACCAAAACTGCAGGTAAGTGCTGGGTAAATTACAGGGAAATGAGGTTGGCTAAGCGGAGATCCGTGACGGAACGCGAAGCGTGTTCCCGTCGTAGACCACTCTCGTTTAAGTCCCCTGAGCGCCCTTTGCCTGCTGACATGTGTCGGCAAGAGTAACGTGCGTGCGGGGCTGCAAGCAGGACTGCAAGCAAGGCTGTGGGCAGGGCTGCAAGTGAGGATGCGAGGGGGGCTGCATGACAGTAGGGGGTCTTTCCCAGGTTTGAGGAGAATGGCAATTACAGTTTCATTTAAGATAGAGCTGAGAGAGCCCATGTGTTTGGCCTCTTGGAAAGGCTCATAGAGAGGAGTCCGCCACTTCCTCGAAGGTCCATTTGTAAAACTCCGCAAGGAAGCCATCTTTTATATACTCTATAAATATTTATATATCTAGATTATATAAAATATATATATATAAAATGATATTATATATATATATATATAATATATACATATATATACATACACATATAGGTTTGTATATATATACATGTATATATATATATATATATATATATAGTCTGGGAAGTAATATAATTACAATACATTAATGATGTTTTTGTATTTAATATTATTTATTCAATTGATAATAATTTATGTTAATTGTGCTATTAATTGATATTTATTTATGTTAATTGTGCTATTAATTTTTTGAATGTAAATTTTATGTGAGGGTTGTGTGGTTTATAGAGCTAAAGGGTGGGAAGTATTTTTTTCAATTCATTAATAATTATTTTTGAATTACTGTTCATTCATTAATTGATAATTAATTATGTTATTTGTGAAATTTGTTTGTTTTAGGTGCAGGTTGTGGGGTTTATAGGGGTAAAGGACAGGAAGTAATTTAGTTTTACTTAACTCATAATTAGTTGTTAATTAATATTAATTTAGTGATAATTAATTATGTTAATTGTTTATTAAAAAAGAAATGTAGGTGTGGGTTTTGGGGTTTATAGGATAAAAGTGAGAAGAACATTTATATAAATTAATTAATAATTAGTTGTTAAATACTATTAATTATTTAATTGTCAATTCATTATTTCTAATGTGTTTTTTAGGTGTGGGTCATGGTATTTATAGGGGTAAAGGGTGGGAAGTTCATAATGTTAATGAATTAATATTTAGTTTCAAATTGGTATTATTTTATAACTAATTATATTAATTGTGCAATTAATTATTTATTTTTAGGATTTTAGATGTGGGTTTGGGGTGTTTTCAGGATATGGTGTGGGAAGTTAATTACTTTGAAGTAATTATTAATTATTTTTAATTAATATTAATTATTACATTGATAAGTAATTATGTCAACTGTGTAAATAATGTCCTTATACATTTTATGAGTGTGTTGTGTGTTTTGTGGGGTTATATTGTTGGATTTGAAATAATTATAATTCATTAATAACTAATATTTAATTAATGATAATTAGTTTGTTGATAAATATTTGTATTAATACTGTAAATATTTAGTTTTTAAAGTACATTTTTAGTTGCAGGTTGTGAGTTTTGTGGTGTTATTGGTTGGGAATTAACTAAATGAAATGTATGTAATATTTATTTTTGTTAATAAATAATTTCTAAATAAAAAGATGCATTTGTATGAAAATTAATTTTGTATTTTATATATAAAAATATTTGTATGCATTTGTGATATGTATTTAAAATTGTAATATTTTTATTTTTAATATTAAATATATTTAAAGTTTTTTTGTACGTATTTATAATTTTCTTTATTCACTTTGTTTGTGAAATAATTTTATTCCATTCAAGATATTTTGTTTGTTTTTAATGTTGTACTGACTGGAGTGGGAATAGTACTTTTCCCCCCTCCACTATCCAGCACTTTCCCTACAGGTGTACTGACTGGAGTGGGAATAGTGAATTTTACCCCTCCGCAATCCAACACTTTCCCTACTGTTATACTGACTGGAGTGGGAATAGTAAGTTTTACTCCTCTGCTATCCAACACTTTCCCTACTGTTGCACTGATTGGAGTGGGATTAGTAAATGTTACCCCTCTGCAACCCAACACTTTCTCTAATGTTATACTGATTGTAGTGGTAAAAGTAAATGTTACCTATTTTAAGCGATTCAATAAGTGAAAAGTTGAACAATGCTCCTTTAGCAAGAGCACATGAACAAGTTCAAGAAGATAGTTTCCCAAGCAGATGTTTGGATTGTATCAGAAAATGTAGCAAAGTACCTTGTTCAGTACTTGAGAACTCAGGAAAGAAAACACTGTTTCACGTTATTTGTTATATTGAGGAATTTTCTCATGAGCAATATATTCAGCAAGTCAAGAAATGTATGCAATTAGACCTTCATTAAATCATGTTACTATAACATAAAATATATAGAATGATAAAGCATACATTCATAGGAAATATATTGATGTCATGATTCTAGTATAACTCTGATGCACTTAAAATCATTTAGGGGCCTATTACGATGTCGGGCACGTCTCGGTGTGAGATCCAACTGACCATAGGTCGGCGGTTCTGCACCCCCTACTACGATGCGACTGCACATGGTGGGGTCAAAAACTCCCATTTCTCTACGGAAGCTTGTGCTGCGGTCGGAAACCGGCTGCAGCACAAACTCCTTTAGAGAAATGGGAATTTCCGTGAATCTCTGCACCGTGTGTGCAGGGATTTACAGGGGGCAGGCCGCTGAGGGATGAGGGCCCTGCTAGCGGCCCCCTAAGTTGCTTTCCGACAGACTTTCCATGTCGAAAAGCCCGACATGGAAAGCCTGTCTGAAATCGACATCATAATGCAGATGGTGTTAACGCCTTCCTAAAGGTATTATGAGCAGCCATCAACTAGCCAACGGGCTCCTTAAGCCCATCGGAAGCCAAATGGAATGACCAGCCAGTTTAAACTCTGACCGCCTTCTTTGTAATTAGGCGGTCGGAGTTTAAAACAAGGATGTCCAACCGACATCATAATCGGCCCCTTAGTGTGGTTACAAATAATACGTGATGGTATGATGCATTACTACATTGCAAGTACTACCGTGTAAAAATATTTCAAATTATGTTTTTAATTTTTCAATTTAGGTGCGTAACATTAGTACACTACACAAACACCACTGGACTACCCTAAACCCTAAAATACTACCCCCAGCATGACTCCATACACTACCCAAACACCACTGCACTACACTAAACCCTAAATCTACCCCCAGCATGACCTCCCACACTACACAAACACCACTGCACTACCCTAAACCCTAAAACACTACCCCCAGCACGACCCCATACACTACCCCAACACCACTGCACTACCCTAAAGCCTAAAACACTAACCCGAGCATGACCCCCTACACTACCCAAACACCACTGCACTACCCTATACCCTAAAACACAACCCCCTACACTACACAAACACGACTGCACTACCCTAAACCCTAAAACACTACCCACAGCATGACCCCCTATACTACACAAACACCACTGCACTACCCTAAACCCTAAAACACTACCCCCTACAGTACACAAACACCACTGCACTACCCTAAACGCTAAAACACTACCCCCAGCACGATCCCCTACACTACCCAAACACCACTGCACTAACCTAAACCCTAAAACATGACCCCCTACACTACACAAACACGACTGCACTACCCTAAACCCTAAAACACTACCCACAGCATGACCCCTACACTACACAAACACCACTGCACTACCCTAAACCCCCCTACACTATACAAACACCACTGCACTACTCTAAACACTAAAACACTACCCCCAGCACGACCCCCTCACAACACAAACACCACTGCACTACCCTCAACCCTAAATCTAACCCAGCACGACCCCCTACACTACCCAAACACCACTGCCATACCTAAACCCTAAAACACTACCCCCAGCATGAACCCCTACACTACCCAAACACCACTGCACTACCCTAAACCCTAAAACACTACCCCCAGCACTAACCCCTACACTACACAAACACCACTGCACTACCCTAAACCCTAAAACTCTACCCCAGCACTACCCCTACACTACCCAAACACCACTGCACTAACATAAACCCTAAAACACTACCCCAGCACAACCCCCTACACTACACAAAGACCACTGCACTACCTAAACCCTAAAACACTACCCCAGCACGACTCCCTACACTACCCAAACACCACTGCACTACCTAAACCCTAAATCTACCCCCAGCACAACCCCCTACACTACCCAAACACCACTGCACTACCTAAACCATAAAACACTACCCCCAGCATGACCCCCTACACTACACAAACACCACTGCACTACCTAAACCCTAAAACACTACCACCAGCATGACCCCTACACTACTCAAACACCACTGCACTACCTAAACCCTAAAACACTACCCCAGCATGACCCCATACACTACCCATACACCACTGCACTACCCTAAACCCTAAAACACTACCCCCAGCACGACCCCCTACACTACTGCACTACCTAAACCCTAAAACACTACCCCCAGCACGACCCCCTACTCTACCCAAACACCACTGCACTACCCTAAACCCTAAAACACTACCCCCAGCACGACCCCTACACCACCCAAACACCACTGCACTACCCTAAACCCTAGAAAAGAAACCCCCACCCCATGCCCAATCCCCCTTACCTCTCACTCCTCGTGGTTCCTCTCTCCTCGTGGTTCCTGCTTCACGTCGTCTCTGAGGGGCGGTACACGTCGTTGTGAGGAAACGGAACAGCCTCTGTTTCCTTACAACGACGTGGATCATCTACATGTTTTTTAGAACGCATGGTCATTTACCATACATACCGTTACAACAAAATTCGTTGTAAAGGCATGCGTGGTAAATGACCATGCGTTCTAAAAAAATGCGTAGTAATGACTTCGCGATGTACAACGCATGTGTGGTAATGCATGCGTTGTAATGGTATCGCGAAGTAAAAAAGTCGTTGTAACGGCTGCTTACCGATCGAAGCTGGCCCCTGTTCTTCAGTGAGACGTTTATTTGATTAATTAGGAGGAAGGAATGTGGTTTTTACCGAAAAGTGCATTCCCGGCTGTTGTATTGTGAAAGTGTCCGCGTGGCCTGGTTTCACTTCCGGCGAGAGAGTGAAAGAGTCTGTTTGGATCTAAAGGAGTTCTGTTGTTGGACGGGGCCGGCGCGAAACGTCATCAGAAAACATAGCTAATGGAAAGCGTCCTCCCTGAAAGTGGAGCAGTTCCATGAGAGGTCAACGAGTGTGCGTCCCACCGCAGTATGACTGTACCGCGTGACCCATGTGCCGCCTCCAGGGTACGGGAGGCAGAAGCGGCATCGCAGGTCCTCTTGAAGACCGTTGTAGCACTAATTCTACATTTTGGTACTAGGGCATTTTAACTTCGTTGTTCCTGCCAGATACAAAGAGAAGATCCTGTGTTATTCAGTGCCCTCGTTACCTTTTTTGTGGGTTGTGTTGCTTGTCACTTCGCTGCCCCGCCGGTGCATACGACTGGGCACCACAACTCGTATGCCATCTGCAGGGCCTCTGCCCTCTGATCACTGGTTTTGGTTTCTGGAGTGGCAACATAAACAGTTGCTCCCAAAGGACTAGCCTGAACACTTAGGTGAATATCCCCTGCACCAGCATTCCACGGAAATTCTTTCCTAGCTCTCCCACGTCAACAAGGACGTCATAATAGCACGGCTCCGCTCGCGACACCGTATGACGTCATCGGAGCCATAAGAGGACCTCGTCGGCGTGCTGACATCAGTTCCACCCATTTTTCCGTGCCACCGAGGCAAACAGGCGGACCGAGACATTTTCACATGTATACATAGTATAATAAATATATATATATTCACTGAAAAAACCATAGGTTTCAGGCACGTTATAGTTAGAAATTAGCATTTAAAAAACCTTAGAAATTCACTGAAAAAAACATAGGTTTCAGGGGCGTTATAGTTAGTTGGACATTTAACTCGTACAAAACCATAGAAATTCCCCGTTATAGTTAGTTCAGCTAACTTATAACTTCCTGTGCTCCACAATGCACTGCTGATGACGTCACATATTACATCACTCATGACATGGTCAGTGACATCACTCATGACATCACTGGTGACATCTAAAATGACATCACTGATGACATCACTGATGACATCATCCAGTGAATGTGTGTTTTTCTGAAAATTAAATATGTTTTATATATGTATATCTCAAGGTCGATGGAAGAATAAATGGGTATATAAGTGTCTAAATGGATGATTTTTTTGTAAAATTGATTGTATAACTGACTGATTAAGTGTATCTTAGTGAATACATGGGTTAGTGAGTAATGTTTAAATATGAAAATATCTGTATCAGTCTCTCACTTTGTGTATAAGTGGCTGCATGGGTTGGTGAGTAGCTACATGAGTGTCTATATGGGTTATTAGTTGGTTTTTAGAGTATCAGTATGAGTGTCTGAGTATCTGTATGGTTCGGTGGGGAGTATTGAATTAGTGCATAGATGCATGAATGAGTGACTCACTGTTTTTATGTGTTGAAGACAGCATGTGTGCAGGACTGTATAGGTGGATGAATGTGTGTATGGGTGTGTTAGTGAGTGAATGACTGTCTCAATAGTGTCTTTATGAGTAACTACATATGTTTTAAACTAGTATATGTGAATATCGGTGTATATAAGTGAGTATATGTGAGAGTGAGAGATTGGAAGAGTTCCTGTACAAATAAGTAGGTGTTGCTATAAGTGATTGTTTAAGAGAGTAAGTATGTGTAAGTTTCTGTAGAAGTAAGTGTGGTAGTGTGTGTATAACTGTATATGCAAGTAAATGGATGTTTGATACTTTGTTTGCATGTGTGACTATGTGTGTGAGTAACTCTATGGATGAGTGGCGGTGTGTAACAGGATGTATAGGTGTATGAGTACATATGATGAGTGAGTGCATGTATGAGTGACTGTATAGGGACTGTTGGTGAATGAGTGGATGTGTGTGTAGATCTTGGAATTACTGAATAGGTGTGTTGTAACTGGTATTGGTATGTCCATTGTTTTGAAAATGTTAGTTTGTATTTTTGAGTGTGTGTATCAAAGGTTATATTAGGGTGAGAGGAGGTCTGCCACTCTATCACAAGGATGATGTCATCAGTGATGTCATCAGTGATGTCATTTGAGATGTCACCAGTGATGTCATGAGTGATGCCACTGACCATGTCATGAGTGATGTAATATGTGACGTCATCAGCAGTGCATTGCGGGCGCACGAGTTATAGTTAGCTGAACTAACTATAACGGGGGAATTTCTATGGTTTTGTACGAGTTAAATGTCCAACTAACTATAACGCCCCTGAAACCTATGGTTTTTTCAGTGAATATATATATGTTAATTTTGTGGTGTATTCTACAATAAATTTTCTGCATACTCCACGAACAACTTTGATTCGAGCCTTTTCTCTGAGTGTGGCTGAGGTCAGTGCCTACTGGGTCTGTCGACATTTGGCAGACAGGAAGCGTTACGAGATATATATATATATATACACATATAGATTGTCAGACTTCCTCGTGTGTGCAAGGAAGAGAACTCCTCAGGATCTGAACGATGCACCTCCACCTCTTGATACCCCCAATTCCGTTATCTCAAAATTATCAGAGTTTTAGGGTGATCAAGCGGGGGAAAGGGATTAGGAAGGGAACAGCGGGGAAAAGGAATAACACCTGAAAAGAAGAAAAATAAGGATTATCAACAGAAATTTCAACTACACTCATAAAGTCTCACTAAAGAACAGAAACTCCATTACCTCTAAACAAGCGTAGGTCATGTCTTCCATACAGTGAATGACCTTTGAATTTACATTCCTCATTCCTTCAAAACCTAAGGATAGAGAGGCATTTTAACATACATATAATTTCAAGAAAACAAATAGAATCAAGCACTCATGACCTTTTATACATACCCCAGTGTAAAGGTGAAACTAATAGACTAAGAAGTTTTTTAAAACAAAAGAAAAAATAGAAACTGCACTTCTGTGAGATAATCAGCCAGCAATGCTTTGTCCCTCGAACAAATTGTCAGTTGTTTCAGAATTGTATTTCATCCTGAGAAAATATGCTCCACAAATTCCAAAAGAATATTAATTCCTTAAAAATATTTGTCAATGACCAAAGAAAGAAAGAAAAACGATTCCTGGTTATTTCCACATAACCAAGACAGCGTACTGGTAAGTATGGGTAGTTTTAGTCCTACCGTGATTCAGAATGAAACAAGGAGACGACTGTCGAAACTCCCAACAGCTTCGTCTCACTCTTGTAATTAAGTATGCAGACTCTGAAGGTCTCGGAATACCTTTTTCTCTGATACAGAACGGAGCGCGTAGAAATCCAGCGCTCTTCTCAATGTCTGATACAGCGGAGTACTAATGAGACCTTCCGTCTCACTCATCAGCAACACACAGAGGTTCTAATTGCGTAGCACTTATTTCAGCAAGGAAGGAATAAACGGGGCACCGGAAAAAACTCTGGTAGTCGGGAAACGTCTCGAGGCTGTTCCCCGTCAAGGATCTTTTGATTTGGAATTACGCACGCCTGCCGACGTGCAACACCCTTTTTTTAAAGCCCCAAGAGTCAATGTTCCAGAACTACAGAATCCCTCATTGCTTCATGGGAGTTGTAGTCTGTAGAACCATAGAGACAGGAAATGAACAAAAGAAATCCTCGCAATTTAGTACTCCGTTCCTAATTTGGGAACCACTGCCTCATATCTGTCTACCATGAAGGCGCCTCGATCCTATTTCCTGACATAGATAGAGACATAGATATATATATATATACAGCTCCAAGATGTGTCCATCAGTTGAGTCGCACTCGGCCAGCAGCAGCAAGAGAACTCTCTTTCCATGGTATGGACGGATACCGCTTACAGCCATCAACAGCCTCCGTGTAGGTTTGCCTGATGCGTTTCGAAAGCTCCTCAGCTTTCTCTTCAGAGGCTTTCACGGGAAGGATGCGTGCATATGACGTTCCGATTTAAATACTGCACTCCCTCCAATAGGATGGTCATATGGAACTGTGCATTATGGGAACTATAGTTCGTAATCGATCATCCCCCAAATGGATGCACGCATTATACTCTGTTATTAGTAGGTCACACGGACCCCGCAAGCGGGCCCATCCTAAGTCCTCTGCTGTTGGCCCACATAGTCGATTTGGTGAATACCTTGTCGAGTGGCCCCCTATTATCGCGGGGTGGTGCAGACTCTGTGGCAGGACGGCCGCGAATACATACAGCTCCAAGATGCGTCCATCAGTTGAGTCGCACTCGGCCAGCAGTAGCAAGAGAACTCTCTTTCCATGGTATGGACGGATACCGCTTACAGCCATCAACAGCCTCCATGTAGGTTTGCCTGACGCGTTTCGAAAGCTCCTCAGCTTTCTCTTTAGAGGCTTTCACGGGAAGGATGCGTGCATATGACGTTCCGATTTAAATACTGCACTCCCTCCAATAGGATGGTCATATGGAACTGTGCATTATGGGAACTATAGTTCGTAATCGATCATCCCCCAAATGGATGCACGCATTATACTCTGTTATTAGTAGGTCACACGGACCCCGCAAGCGGGCTCATCCTAAATCCTCTGCTGTTGGCCCACATAGTCGATTTGGTGAATACTCATTCAGAGATGACCTATCAAGGCAGGCGATATTGACTTTAAAGGAAGGTGAAGACGTCAAAGCGCTTTTTGGACCGGATTACCCTTTGAAAAAGAGGACACTCGAAACGCGTCAGGGTTGGCGTCCAATGCACATCGTGCTGGGAAGCGTGATTGCTTTTACCTTGAAATAAAGCTGTTTGGGGAAGCTTCTCGTTGTTCGAGTGCGGTTTACTTGTTGGACTACCCCCACCGAGCTGAATGTAGTAGCGGCCGTCCTGCCGCTGAACCTGAACCACCCAAGATGGGTGGGGCCACGGAGCTCGTTATTCAAAGGGCTCTGGATGTGGGGCAATGAATTGGATTAATAGCAGCCACAATTCCCGGGGCTCATGAGGAGCTTCTAAGCTTGCATAAATTTAAAAGCGCTTCCATCTGGGGATTAAAACACGGACTTCAACTCCCATAAAGCAACGCCCAACTCACTCAGAGATGACCTATCAAGGCAGGCGATATTGACTTTAAAGGAAGGTGAAGACGTCAAAGCGCTTTTTGGACCGGATTACCCTTTGAAAAAGAGGACACTCGAAACGCGTCAGGGTTGGCATCCAATGCACATCGTGCTGGGAAGCGTGACTGCTTTTACCTTGAAATAAAGCTGCTTGGGGAAGCTTCTCGTTGTTCGAGTGCGGTTTACTTGTTGGACTACCCCCACCGAGCTGAATGTAGTGGTGGCAGTCCTGCCGCTGAACCTGCACCACCCAAGATGGTTGGGGCCACGGAGCTCGTTATTCAAAGGGCTCTGGATGTGGGGCAACGAATTGGATTAATAGCAGCCACAATTTCCGGGGCTCATGCGGAGCTTCTAAGCTTGCATAAATTTAAAAGCGCTTCCATCTGGGGATTAAAACACGGACTTCAACTCCCATAAAGCAACGCCCAACTCATTCAGAGATGACCTATCAAGGCAGGCGATATTGACTTTAAAGGAAGGTGAAGACGTCAAAGCGCTTTTTGGACCGGATTACCCTTTGAAAAAGAGGACAATCGAAACGCGTCAGGGTTGGTGTCCAATGCACATCGTGCTGGGAAGCATGACTGCTTTTACCTTGAAATAAAGCTGTTTGGGGAAGCTTCTCGTTGTTCGAGTGCGGTTTACTTGTTGGACTACCCCACCGAGCTGAATATATATATATATATATATATATATATATATATATATATATATATATATGAACAAACAGTCCTGCTACCTCAGAAGCATCCAAAGGAGAAGGCACGGACTCAAGGCTGTAAGGATACGGCTTCTTTTATTATCTCAGGTCACCCTCAACCCAGAGATACGAGAGACGCGTTTCGGCTTCGCAGAAGCCTTTGTCAATCTAATTGGCGCCATTACAAAATTAGTTTAAATAGCCCATCCCACTCAAGGCAATGTGAAACATAAAAGAAATACTATCCAACAAACAGCATTGATATCAACCCCATGCGAGTTTTGGATCTACAAACACTAGAACAGGTAAAACATATAGTAATATACAGTTAGCACAGTGCATATACTCCGCCTACATGATTTACCGCAGTTCTAATTGCATTGAAAATGTTGGATATACATACGAAAAATCTATATCTGTCACCTTCCTTAATGGGAGTGTCATTTGTATTCAACATACGGTGCCAATCTCTCATAATGTATCGCCTGTATCTGACACGAATTGTATTAAAATATTAAAATCTACTTGCTACTATCTGTCACTAAATGATCAAATAAAGACAGCTTCCAACCCAGAATGTTTTGCAGCGCTAGTCATAGGTTCGCCGGTATCCGACCTCTGACCTCTGACCTCTACTCCCGGAACTATATTCATTGCTACCTTGCTGCACATATATTAATCCAAACTGAATCCTTAAGAAGCAATTGGACATAGTGACGGGAACCGCACCCCAGGGCCAAACTGTGCATAGTTTGTAACTGCAAGACTTAAGTGTCCGCCTCCCAGCATGTGCTCATGTCCCAACAGGACTACCTATCCCATAATGCAACAAGGCGGTCCCATGGAAAAGCAGCAGTTCTTGCGCAAATTACTCGCATAGAAGTCAGAGTCATGAATGTATTGTGACGGGACCATGGGAAAACGAAGGTGAAAGTCTCAAAGTTTCAATGTCTTAAAAGATAGGCAGCACTGAGTGTAGAATCTACCCAGATACAAACTCAGGGTTGAAGGGGACCATTTGTATAAAAAACACTTGAATATGCCAAACAGTCCTCACCGCTTCGGCATTGGCGTCTGCGGTGCCCGGTTACCAGGAGGCGCCAGTCTCCTGGGCAAGGCATTTCTTGCTGGGGAAATACAGACCCCATGCTGGCAGTCGGCAAAACCGCCCCGCTACGGGATCTTGGTCTCCCACTGCAGTCATCCTTGATCCTCTTCCTGGCAGCCTTACTGGGGACTCACCCTCTAGCACTTCCATACTCCTCCAACAAGTTGCGTTCACAGGGGAGAGCCACAACCAACTGGTGTTCCGTGAGCAGCATTGTAGACCGCTAATGCTGAAATTGAATGAACAAACAGTCCTGCGTTCCTAATTTGGGAACCACTGCCTCATATCTGTCTACCATGAAGGAGCCTCGATCCTCTTTCCTGACATAGATAGATAGAGACATAGATATATATATATATATATATATATATATATATATATATATATATATATATATATATAAAGAAAGGGTTGCCCTGCATGAGACCGCACACAAGGTAAGTAGACCACTTTATTGAGGACTTGGCAGGTTACACAGGCTCACAGCGCGAATCCTCTCTGGGAAGCCTGACGCGTTTCGAACATCCTTGTTCTTATTCATAGGCATATCACAAGCGGAGCCGCCACCGCATTGCAGAGCAGTTATTCAAGTTCGCCAACATCCCGCCCCCATGGGCGTGTACCAAAGTGCCTTCTGGAAGTTGAAGTTCTGCAATGAAAATTAAAACCCAAGTGGGTGTTGCTGGCATCCAAGAATTTTAAAACAATCCCCAGCAGTGAGTAAATTCTTAACTGTAAGTCCCGAAAACACTGCACATGTAATCCAACAAACAGGGGACCTCACCGCTCTGTCGGCAACCTCATTACAAAGTCGCCACAGATCTGCATTTCCCTCACGGCAGTGCGGTCTCGCGGCTGAGCCCAGCCGTTATATGTGAAAAGAAAGGATTGCCCTGCATGAGACCGCACACACGGTAAGTAGACCACTTTATTGAGGACTTGGCAGGTTACACAGGCTCACAGCGCGAATCCTCTCTGGGAAGCCTGACGCGTTTCGAACATCCTTGTTCTTATTCAAAGGCATATCACAAGCGGAGCCGCAACAGCATTGCAGAGCAGTTATTCAAGTTCGCCAACATCCCGCCCCCATGGGCGTGTACCAAAGTGCCTTCTGGAAGTTGAAGTTCTGCAATGAAAATTAAAACCCAAGTGGGTGTTGCTGGCATCCAAGAATTTTAAAACAATCCCCAGCAGTGAGTAAATTCTTAACTGTAAGTCCCGAAAACACTGCCCATGTAATCCAACAAACAGGGGACCTCACCGCTCTGTCGGCAACCTCATTACAAAGTCGCCACAGATCCGCATTTCCCTCACGGCAGTGCGGTCTCGCGGCTGAGCCCAGCCGCTATATGTGAAAAGAAAGGGTTGCCCTGCATGAGACCGCACACAAGGTAAGTAGACCACTTTATTGAGGACTTGGCAGGTTACACAGGCTCACAGCGCAAATCCTCTCTGGGAAGCCTGACGCGTTTCGAACATCCTTGTTCTTATTCATAGGCATATCACAAGCGGAGCCGCCACAGCATTGCAGAGCAGTTATTCAAGTTCCCCAACATCCCGCCCCCATGGGCGTGTACCAAAGTGCCTTCTGGAAGTTGAAGTTCTGCAATGAAAATTAAAACCCAAGTGGGTGTTGCTGGCATCCAAGAATTTTAAAACAATCCCCAGCAGTGAGTAAATTCTTAACTGTAAGTCCCGAAAACACTGCCCATGTAATCCAACAAACAGGGGACCTCACCCCTCTGTCGGCAACCTCCTTACAAAGTCGCCACAGATCCGCATTTCCCTCACGGCAGTGTGGTCTCGCGGCTGAGCCCAGCCGCTATATGTGAAAAGAAAGGGTTGCCCTGCATGAGACCGCACACACGGTAAGTAGACCACTTTATTGAGGACTTGCAGGTTACACAGGCTCACAGCGCGAATCCTCTCTGGGAAGCCAGACGCGTTTCGAACATCCTTGTTCTTATTCATAGGCATATCACAAGCGGAGCCGCCACAGCATTGCAGAGCAGTTATTCAAGTTCGCCAACATCCCGCCCCCATGGGCGTGTACCAAAGTGCCTTCTGGAAGTTGAAGTTCTACAATGAAAATTAAAACCCAAGTGGGTGTTGCTGGCATCCAAGAATTTTAAAACAATCCCCAGCAGTGAGTAAATTCTTAACTGTAAGTCCCGAAAACACTGCCCATGTAATCCAACAAACAGGGGACCTCACCGCTCTGTCGGCAACCTCATTACAAAGTCGCCACAGATCCGCATTTCCCTCACGGCAGTGCGGTCTTGCGGCTGAGCCCAGCCGCTATATGTGAAAAAGAAAGGGTTGCCCTGCATGAGACCGCACACACGGTAAGTAGACCACTTTATTGAGGACTTGGCAGGTTACACAGGCTCACAGCGCGAATCCTCTCTGGGAAGCCTGACGCGTTTCGAACATCCTTGTTCTTATTCATAGGCATATCACAAGCGGAGCCGCCACAGCATTGCAGAGCAGTTATTCAAGTTCGCCAACATCCCGCCCCCATGGGCGTGTACCAAAGTGCCTTCTGGAAGTTGAAGTTCTGCAATGAAAATTAAAACCCAAGTGGATGTTGCTGGCATCCAAGAATTTTAAAACAATCCCCAGCAGTGAGTAAATTCTTAACTGTAAGTCCCGAAAACACTGCTCGTGTAATCCAACAAACAGGGGACCTCACCGCTCTGTCGGCAACCTCATTACAAAATCGCCACAGATCCGCATTTCTCTCACGGCAGTGCGGTCTCGCGGTTGAGCCCAGCCGCTATATGTGAAAAGAAAGGGTTGCCCTGCATGAGACCGCACACATGGTAAGTAGACCACTTTATTGAGGACTTGGCAGGTTACACAGGCTCACAGCGCGAATCCTCTCTGGGAAGCCTGACGCGTTTCGAACATCCTTGTTCTTATTCATAGGCATATCACAAGCGGAGCCGCCACAGCATTGCAGAGCAGTTATTCAAGTTCGCCAACATCCCGCCCCCATGGGCGTGTACCAAATTGCTTTGTGAAAGTTGAAGTTCTGCAATGAAAATTAAAACCCAAGTGGGTGTTGCTGGCATCCAAGAATTTTAAAACAATCCCCAGCAGTGAGTAAATTCTTAACTGTAAGTCCCGAAAACACTGCCCATGTAATCCAACAAACAGGGGACCTCACCGCTCTGTTGGCAACCTCATTACAAAGTCGCCACAGATCCGCATTTCCCTCACGGCAGTGCGGTCTCGCGGCTGAGCCCAGCCGCTATATGTGAAAAGGAAGGGTTGCCCTGCATGAGACCGCACACACGGTAAGTAGACCACTTTATTGAGGACTTGGCAGGTTACACAGGCTCACAGCGCGAATCCTCTCTGGGAAGCCTGATGCGTTTCGAACATCCTTGTTCTTATTCATAGGCATATCACAAGCGGAGCCGCCACAGCATTGCAGAGCAGTTATTCAAGTTCGCCAACATCCCGCCCCCATGGGCGTGTACCAAAGTGCCTTGTGGAAGTTGAAGTTCTGCAATGAAAATTAAAACCCAAGTGGGTGTTGCTGGCATCCAAGAATTTTAAAACAATCCCCAGCAGTGAGTAAATTCTTAACTGTAAGTCCCGAAAACACTGCCCATGTAATCCAACAAGCAGGGGACCTCACCGCTCTGTCGGCAACCTCATTACAAAGTCGCCACAGATCCGCATTTCCCTCACGGCAGTGCGGTCTCGCGGCTGTGCCCAGCCACTATATGTGAAAAGAAAGGGTTGCCCTGCATGAGACAGCACACACGGTAAGTAGCCCACTTTATTGAGGACTTGGCAGGTTACACAGGCTCACAGCGCAAATCCTCTCTGGGAAGCCTGACGCGTTTCGAACATCCTTGTTCTTATTCATAGGCATATCACAAGCGGAGCCGCCACAGCATTGCAGAGCAGTTATTCAAGTTCGCCAACATCCCGCCCCCATGGACGTGTACCAAAGTGCCTTCTGGAAGTTGAAGTTCTGCAATGAAAATTAAAACCCAAGTGGGTGTTGCTGGCATCCAAGAATTTTATAACAATCCCCAGCAGTGAGTAAATTCTTAACTGTAAGTCCCGAAAACACTGCCCATGTAATCCAACAAACAGGGGACCTCACCGCTCTGTCGGCAACCTCATTACAAAGTCGCCACAGATCCGCATTTCCCTCACGGCATTGCGGTCTCGCGGCTGAGCCCAGCCGCTATATTTGAAAAGAAAGGGTTGCCCTGCATGAGACCGCACACACGGTAAGTAGACCACTTTATTGAGGACTTGGCAGATACACAGGCTCACAGCGCGAATCCTCTCTGGGAAGCCTGACGCGTTTCAAACATCCTTGTTCTTATTCATAGGCATATCACAAGCGGAGCCGCCACAGCATTGAAGAGCAGTTATTCAAGTTCGCCAACATCCCGCCACCATGGGCGTGTACCAAAGTGCCTCCTGGAAGTTGAAGTTCTGCAATGAAAATTAAAACCCAAGTGGGTGTTGCTGGCATCCAAGAATTTTAAAACAATCCCCAGCAGTGAGTAAATTCTTAACTGTAAGTCCCGAAAACACTGCCCATGTAATCCAACAAACAGGGGACCTCACCGCTCTGTCGGCAACCTCATTACAAAGTCGCCACAGATCCGCATTTCCCTCACGGCAGTGCGGTCTCGCGGCTGAGCCCAGCCGCTATATGTGAAAAGAAAGTGTTGCCCTGCATGAGACCGCACACACGGTAAGTAGACCACTTTATTGAGGACTTGGCAGGTTACACAGGCTCACAGCGCGAATCCTCTCTGGGAAGCCTGACGCGTTTCGAACATCCTTGTTCTTATTCATAGGCATATCACAAGCGGAGCCGCCACAGCATTGCAGAGCAGTTATTCAAGTTAGCCAACATCCCGCCCCCATGGGCGTGTACCAAAGTGCCTTCTGGAAGTTGAAGTTCTGCAATGAAAATTAAAACCCAAGTGGGTGTTGCTGGCATCCAAGAATTTTAAAACAATCCCCAGCAGTGAGTAAATTCTTAACTGTAAGTCCCGAAAACACTGCCCATGTAATCCAACAAACAGGGGACCTCACCGCTCTGTCGGCAACCTCATTACAAAGTCGCCACAGATCCGCATTTCCCTCACGGCAGTGCGGTCTTGCGGCTGAGCCCAGCCGCTATATGTGAAAAGAAAGGGTTGCCCCGCATGAGACCGCACACAAGGTAAGTAGACCACTTTATTGAGGACTTGGCAGGTTACACAGGCTCACAGCGCAAATCCTCTCTGGGAAGCCTGACGCGTTTCGAACATCCTTGTTCTTATTCATTGGCATATCACAAGCGGAGCCGCCACAGCATTGCAGAGCAGTTATTCAAGTTCCCCAACATCCCGCCCCCATGGGCGTGTACCAAAGTGCCTTCTGGAAGTTGAAGTTCTGCAATGAAAGTTAAAACCCAAGTGGGTGTTGCTGGCATCCAAGAATTTTAAAACAATCCCCAGCAGTGAGTAAATTCTTAACTGTAAGTCCCAAAAACACTGCCATGTAATCCAACAAACAGGGGACCTCACCGCTCTGTCGGCAACCTCATTACAAAGTCGCCACAGATCCGTATTTCCCTCACGGCAGTGCGGTCTCGCGGCTGAGCCCAGCCGCTATATGTGAAAAGAAAGTGTTGCCCTGCATGAGACCGCACACACGTTAAGTAGACCACTTTATTGAGGACTTGGCAGGTTACACAGGCTCACAGCGCGAATCCTCTCTGGGAAGCCTGACGCGTTTCGAACATCCTTGTTCTTATTCATAGGCATATCACAAGCGGAGCCGCCACAGCATTGCAGAGCAGTTATTCAAGTTCGCCAACATCCCGCCCCCATGGGCGTGTACCAAAGTGCCTTCTGGAAGTTGAAGTTCTGCAATGAAAATTAAAACCCAAGTGGGTGTTGCTGGCATCCAAGAATTTTAAATCAATCCCCAGCAGTGAGTAAATTCTTAACTGTAAGTCCCGAAAACACTGCCCATGTAATCCAACAAACAGGGGACCTCACCCCTCTGTCGGCAACCTCCTTACAAAGTCGCCACAGATCCGCATTTCCCTCACGGCAGTGCGGTCTCGCGGCTGAGCCCAGCCGCTATATGTGAAAAGAAAGGGTTGCCCTGCATGAGACCGCACACACGGTAAGTAGACCACTTTATTGAGGACTTGCAGGTTACACAGGCTCACAGCGCGAATCTCTCTGGGAAGCCAGACGCGTTTCGAACATCCTTGTTCTTATTCATAGGCATATCACAAGCGGAGCCGCCACAGCATTGCAGAGCAGTTATTCAAGTTCGCCAACATCCCGCCCCCATGGGCGTGTACCAAAGTGCCTTCTGGAAGTTGAAGTTCTGCAATGAAAATTAAAACCCAAGTGGGTGTTGCTGGCATCCAAAAATTTTAAAACAATCCCCAGCAGTGAGTAAATTCTTAACTGTAAGTCCCGAAAACACTGCCCATGTAATCCAACAAACAGGGGACCTCACCGCTCTGTCGGCAACCTCATTACAAAGTCGCCACAGATCCGCATTTCCCTCACGGCAGTGCGGTCTTGCGGCTGAGCCCAGCCGCTATATGTGAAAAGAAAGGGTTGCCCTGCATGAGACCACACACACGGTAAGTAGACCACTTTATTGAGGACTTGGCAGGTTACACAGGCTCACAGCGCGAATCCTCTCTGGGAAGCCTGATGCGTTTCGAACATCCTTGTTCTTATTCATAGGCATATCACAAGCGGAGCCGCCACAGCATTGCAGAGCAGTTATTCAAGTTCGCCAACATCCCGCCCCCATGGGCGTGTACCAAATTGCCTTGTGAATGTTGAAGTTCTGCAATGAAAATTAAAACCCAAGTGGGTGTTGCTGGCATCCAAGAATTTTAAAACAATCCCCAGCAGTGAGTAAATTCTTAACTGTAAGTCCCGAAAACACTGCCCATGTAATCCAACAAACAGGGGACCTCACCGCTCTGTTGGCAACCTCATTACAAAGTCGCCACAGATCCGCATTTCCCTCACGGCAGTGCGGTCTCGCGGCTGAGCCCAGCCGCTATATGTGAAAAGAAAGGGTTGCCCTGAATGAGACCGCACACACGGTAAGTAGACCACTTTATTGAGGACTTGGCAGGTTACACAGGCTCACAGCGCGAATCCTCTCTGGGAAGCCTGATGCGTTTCGAACATCCTTGTTCTTATTCATAGGCATATCACAAGCGGAGCCGCCACAGCATTGCAGAGCAGTTATTCAAGTTCGCCAACATCCCGCCCCCATGGGCGTGTACCAAAGTGCCTTGTGGAAGTTGAAGTTCTGCAATGAAAATTAAAACCCAAGTGGGTGTTGCTGGCATCCAAGAATTTTAAAACAATCCCCAGCAGTGAGTAAATTCTTAACTGTAAGTCCCGAAAACACTGCCCATGTAATCCAACAAACAGGGGACCTCACCGCTCTGTCGGCAACCTCATTACAAAGTCGCCACAGATCCGCATTTCCCTCACGGCAGTGTGGGCGGGATGTTGGCGAACTATGAGTTTTCATTTCCCTCTGTGCAGAGTCCATGAATAAGGGGCGGAACAGCCTTGAAACGCGTCGGACATGGTGGATATCGAATGAAGGTCAGGAATACGAGCGTCAGCAAGGCATTACAACCGGATGGTGGGGGAGAGCGTCGTGTGCCCTGTCAGAGCGCAAGGGCTCTTTTGTTGTAACACATATTTGCACGGCTACCCTTGGCCGTGGAGAGGAGCACCATTTTCGCCTTCGACTATAGGTGAAGTTAAAGACTGGAAAGGCTCAAGAAGGGAAACCGTTTCCTTTTGTTGAAGCACGCTCTCCTAAGGTGAACAATAGCACGCAAACCTGACTTTCTCTCCTACTAAAGGATGATTAAAAGCTGCAACTAACAGGGGGACTGAGCCTACTTAAGGTTATTATTGTACTCACCTCTTATGGACTGTAATTACCAGCATGCTGCTGGTTACCTTGAAATGTGCCACGCCCACTATGGGCGGTCTTTCCATCAATAAAGGGTCGGAAATAAAGTAATGGTGAGTTTTCATTTCCCTCTGTGCAGAGTCCATGAATAAGGGGCGGAACAGCCTTGAAACGCGTCGGACATGGTGGATATCGAATGAAGGTCAGGAATACGAGCGTCAGCAAGGCATTACAACCGGATGGTGGGGGAGAGCGTTGTGTGCCCTGTCAGAGCGCAAGGGCTCTTTTGTTGGAACACATATTTGCACGGCTACCCTTGGCCGTGGAGAGGAGCACCATTTTCGCCTTCGACTATAGGTGAAGTTGAAGACTGGAAAGGCTCAAGAAGGGAAACCGTTTCCTTTTGTTGAAGCACGCTCTCCTAAGGTGAACAATAGCACGCAAACCTGACTTTCTCTCCTACTAAAGGATGATTAAAAGCTGCAACTAACAGGGGGACTGAGCCTACTTAAGGTTATTATTGTACTCACCTCTTATGGACTGTAATTACCAGCATGCTGCTGGTTACCTTGAAATGTGCCACGCCCACTATGGGCGGTCTTTCCATCAATAAAGGGTTGGAAAGAAAGTAATGGTGAGTTTTCATTTCCCTCTGTGCAGAGTCCATGAATAAGGGGCGGAACAGCCTTGAAACGCGTCGGACATGGTGGATATCGAATGAAGGTCAGGAATACGAGCGTCAGCAAGGCATTTACAACCGGATGGTGGGGGAGAGCGTCGTGTGCACTGTCAGAGCGCAAGGGCTCTTTTGTTGGAAAACATATATATATATATATATATATATATATATATATATATATATATATATATATATATATATGAAAATAATAATGATTAAGGGGAAACTCCATAATGTGTAGGTTCAACTTTTTCACGTTTCTAACAAACATTAATGAAAATTGTACTTTCTAAATTAATAAATCACAATCTATATTACTTGAACAAATGATATCATCTAGTTTATATCTTTGTCTGCATGCTTTTACGATGCGGTAACTAACATTTTCTTCTTTAACCATATTTTCTTGAACGTATAGTTGGTGCACATTTATTATTTTCTCTCAAAAGATGTCATAATTCAGTTTAAAATTTTAAATGTGATTTCCACTCTTCAGCATCATCAAGGAGTTCGCCCAACCCACCAGCGAGTCTACGGACATCCCTCCCTCACAAGACCTCTGCAACAAACTCAGCACCTTCTTCCACCTCAAAATCAAGAAAATCTACGACAACTTTGCGCGAAGACAACCAACACACTGAACCCTCACCAGCTACCCACGACACCCTGAAGCCAATGATTGACAACTGGAAAGCCCTCACTACTGAAGACACACTGAAGACAATGAAGTCAATCCACTCCGGGGCCCCCACGGACCCCTGCCCCACCACATCTTCAACAGAGCCGCCGACACTATCGCACACATGCTCCGCCACACCATCAACCGCTCCCTAATGAACGCCTTGTTCCCCGACGACTGGAAAAACGCCGAGATCAACCCCCTCCTGAAGAAGCCCTCGGCGGACCCCACCAAACTCAAGAACTACAGACCCATCTCCCTGCTCCCATTCCCAGCAAAAGTCATTGAGAAAGCCATCAACAGCCAACTCGCCACCTTCATCGAAGAGCACAACATCCTCGACTCCTCCCAATCCAGCTTCAGAAAAAAACACAGCACAGCCGCAACAGATGACATCCGCTCCCTACTGGACAGAGGAGAAACAGTAGCCCTCATCCCCCTCGACCTCTCAGCGGCGTTCGAAACTGTCTCTCACTGCACCCTAATACGCAGACTCCACGACGCAGGGATCCGGGACAAGGCCCTCGACTGGATCCACTCCTTCCTCACCGGCAGAATGCAGCGGGTCAGACTCCCCCCTTTCCTCTCATCCCCTACACCAACCACCTGCAGAGTCCCCCAGGGGTCCTCCCTCAGCCCCACACTCTTCAACGTCTACATGGCTCAGCTCGCCCCCATCGTCAGAACCTACGGACTCAACATTGTGTCATACGCAGACGACACCCAACTCATTCTCTCCTTATCCAATGAACCCAACACCGCCAGACACAACTTTCAAGAAGGCATGGAAGCCGTCGCCAAATGGATGAAAAGCAGCTGCCTACAACTCAACACCGACACAACAGAAGTACTCATCATGGGCCCAAACCCCGATGCCTGGAATGACACCTGGTGGCCCCCCGCCCTCGGGGGCCCACCCACCCCCACAGACCACGCACGCAACCTTGGAATCATCCTGGACTCCGAGCTCAAAATGGACCGCCAGATCAACTCCGTCGCAGCCTCCTGCTTCCACACCGTCCGCCTCCTACGTAAGACCTTCAAATGGATCCCACTCGAGCACAGAAAGACCGTCACTCATGCCCTCGTCACCAGCAGACTTGACTACGGCAACGCACTCCACGCCAGAATAAACAAAAACCTCACCCGCAATCTACAAAACATCCAGAACGCCGCCGCAAGACTGGTCCTCAACCTGCCAAGACACTGCCACATCTCCCAGCACCTGCACACACTCCACTGGCTCCCCATCGAGGCCAGAATCACCTTCAAGATACTCACCCATGCACACAAGGCCCTCCACGACACCGGACCAGCATACCTGAACAACCGACTCAAATTCCACGCACCTCGAAGGACCCTACGATCAGCCCAGCTCTCCTACGCCGTGGTCCCCCGCACCAGAAAGAACAGATCAGGAGGCCGCTCCTTCTCCTTCCTCGCAGCCAGAGCCTGGAACGCCCTTCCGCTCCACCTCAGACAGACAACATCGCTCCCCATCTTCGCGAGAAATCTCAAAACCTGGCTCTTCGACAGACCCCCTCCTTGATGGACTGGAACCTGCACCCCCCCAGTGCCTTGAGTCCCTTACGGGTGAGTAGTCGCGCTTAACAAACGCTGATTGATTGATTGTTTGACAGGACAAACATGACACTTCAAGGCTAACGGAGAGGGAGCAAACTGTTCATAAGTTTATCAGTGCATTCTGGTAATTGCAGTTCATAATATTCTCAGTAACACACAATTAAGGCAGTGTTGACCGTTAGTTGATGAAGACAGTCTTGGTACTTATGTGGATTCAGTTGAGATGCTGGGTGCTTGAAATGATGATAGTTAATCAGGTCAATTAACAATCCAAAGGGCTCAGTTCCATCCAAATTTTTGCCTTCCTGCTCAGACACAAAAGAACTCTATCATTACTTTGGGGCAGGGTGCATGCTGCTGCCATATCAATAGAAATTCCCCATTGTATGGGGGTAATTGCAGCTTGTTATATTTTCAGTAACTCCTGAGTAAATATATTTTCACCATCAGTTGGTACAACCAGTGTGGCATTTCTGTGTTTCTGTACACGTTTCTTGGAATTGACCCACCTTCAACTTGAAGCATCCGTTCAGAATTGGGGTGCTAAATTGCTGATCAAATTCCACTCCAAAATGCAGAGGTGCATCTCAAAGTTCACCAACCTAATATGATCCAGAGGACCTTTAACAATACTGGGGAAGGGGAGGACACTGCTGGCAAAATAGCATAGGTTCCACATTGCATTCTAGTAATTACAGTGTGAAATAGTTGAGTAACTCACAAGTAAGGAAATCTCCATATTCAGTAGGTACATCAACTGCTCTCATTTCTGTGAATTCCTGGAACAGTGTTCTAGGTGATTTCCCATATGAAATTATCGCCGCTTTTGCGTCCGTTTTCAGGCAAAAAGCGGCGATAATATCATTGCCTTATCAGCAAAGACACGCTATCGCGTGTTTTGCTGACTTAGCGCCCGTTCCCAGCACGCCTAACTTTGCATCGCTAATGAGATGCAAAGTAGGCGTGGCTGTGAAACCAAACAGGGATAATATCGCGAAGGCAGCTTCGCGATATTATCAAGGAGGGTTAGCGATCTTTTAAATTGCGTTAAGTATGCCTTAACGCAGGAATTTAACGTCTGTTAAATTCCTGACTAAGGCATACTTAACATGGGGAGTGGATTCTGTGGCTAAGACCACAGGCCCTATCATCTAGGATATCGCCGTTTTCCACCATGGAAAACGGCGATATCCACGCTATCTCTGGAATTTTATCGCCTCGGCGATGCGCGTTGTTGATAACGCGCTAACCGGGCGATAAATCACAGAGATAGCCGGCGATAAATATGCAAGCGCTAAGCGCGCTTTGCGATATTTATCGCCGGGTCTTGTTAATATGTCCCTTGGTTCTTGAATTGCTTCTTCGAATTTATCAGGTCAAGTCCCATTGCAAAATGTGCATTTTCATCCTAAGGCTTGTCATCCTACTCACTTCCATAGGATTTTTAAGAATACCGGGAAGAGGGAGTACTGGCATATCAGCATAAGTCCCCAAATACTTTTGTGGTAAGTGCAGTTCCTAATATGTTCAGTAAATCTGCCATAAGAAAATGTTCGGCATCCATAGACAAAGCCAGTGCTGATATTTCTGTGCGGTACTGGATTCATGGAGCACCTGTATATCTGTTTCTAGATATCCTACAGGAACGCATGAATGTGTTTTAACACTATCATGTAGTGGATATAAGATGGTATTTATTATGTATACACAAGTGTGAGCATAATTGATGTACCTCAATCTTTGAGTTGAGGTTTTTGGGTCCCAATTTTTATTTTTATTTTTACTACTTGTAAGAGGCGGGTTTCATGCATTATTTAAACACAATAATTTGTTGACAGAAAGCATAGTGATGAATTTCTGCCACTGCATTTGCACTTTTCTGTAACAATATGACAAATTGGTAGCAATTTGCGCTATTTATGAGTATTTATCTATTCTATTTCTATGGGATTACGCAACCTCTTGTTTACAAAGACGAAGGGGCACTGTGTTTTTCCTATATGGCCATGACAAAGCCTGAGTGAGGGTGAAACGTGTTGCCAATAAATATCTTTTTTAAAATCCAAAAACTGTGGAGTGTGAGCTGCCTGGATTTTATCTCACAATTCAGTTTCTTAATGACATATATTTATATATATAAATATATAACAGGAGGGCTTGTTGGCCCCCAAGGACCTTCTGGAGTCAAGTTGACTTCATCCCCAACCAAATGTATGCTAGGAGGTCTGTTTGCAGGGTGGTGGAGAAAGGGGGCGTGGCCTCCAAAGTCCTATCATCAATCATGCTCTATAGGACTTACTGAAGGTAACAGGAGGGCTTGTTGGCCCCCAAGGACACTCTGAGGTCTAGGTGACTTCAATCCCCAACCATAAGTGTGCCGCGAGACGCATTTGCAAAGTGATGGTAAAAGGGGTGGGCCTCTGACGACTTGCCATTCCTTTTACTATTAGGGGAGCGGGCCACATGGCCCTCCCTCCCTGGGGCAATTTCAGCCCGGGGATCCCATACCCAGGGGCCCAGCCTCTATTGTGGGTGCCCTGGTACCACCCAGAGCACCCACTTTGTATAGTTGGGGACCACGGAGGGACCCTCAAGGCCCCGGTGGTCCCTGCCAGTTCCCGGTATCCTGCGGAAGCCAGCATTGCTTTTTGACAGAGCAGCTGCTGAACATGCAGCTCCCTCTGTCCAAAAGCAATTCTGTTCTGCTTTCATCAAGTGGAAGCATTTTTTATGCTCTTGCTTGCTAGAAGCGGATCAGAATTTGCTATGACTTGGGGGAGCGGTAAAGCTCCCACCATGCCATAGGAATACCTACCTCCCGAGGGTGGGCACCGCAGGGGGTAGTAGGATATGACCCTGGGGGGGTGGCAGTCCCCAGGGCCATGTATGGCTCCAGGAAAGGGGGGCCACATGGACCCTCTCTGTTAGAGGACACAGACCTGGGTAGCTAGTGGTCCCCGGGATTGCTGGGGCATGCACCCTCCCCCACTTTAATTTAAACTATTTGCTCCAGAGCGATGACGACCCCCAGGGCTGCAAAGGGGCCAGAGCACCTGCATTAATATTTCATTTTACACCAGGGAGTTGGCAGTCCCCGGGGCTGTGGGGGGCACATTTGTCATATTTAGCCCCAGGGAGGTGGTGGTCCCTGGGGCTAATGAAATATTAATGCAGAGGGAGCTCTGCCCCCCTCACAGTCCAGGGGACCACCACCTACCTGGGGCATATGGTTATAATTGAATTAGGGGCTGCAGGGGGTTGTGCGGGCCCCCCTACATCAATATAACATTTGCCCTGGAGGGTGACGGACCCTAGGGCACTGGTAATGCCCAGGGCAACCCCCACATAAATTATTCAAAATACCCCAGAGATGTGGCAATGCATGGGGCTTTAAGACTCCTAGGAGGTAGGGCCACATGCCCCCCTCCTATATATTATAGACATGCCCCCGGGACCTGGCCCACACAAGGCCGATTACAAATGAAACATGGAAGTCCATGCTTTGTTGTTTTTCATTTTTGGCAGAATTTGTGGTTCCAGTGCAATTTCCACCCCAACAAAAATTTCAAAAATGTTTTTGGGGCCCTGCAGAGTCCCTGTGGGATCCCTTCAAGAGGCCTAGAGGGTCAGGGTGTTTCCACCCGGCCCCTCATCTTTTTCTTTACGTTTTTCCCTGGGACTCGGCTCAACAAGTCACAAGATGGCTGCCACAAATTCCTGGTTTGAAGTGTTTCCATAGTTCTGTAAACCAAGAAACTTGTCTACATGAGGGTGTCATTGAGCTGGATGACTTTAGTGGCTTCAGTTAAGGAACAAAAATTGCATTGTCCAGATCGGATCATCAGGTCTAAAAAAGATAGGTATGTTTCTGAGAAGGTTTTAAATGTTGATTTGTAAGTCTAAACTTATGTACTATTTTACTTGTGATGTTTGTCCCTCTTTGTGTAACAGCATGTTCCATCCAGGTTCAGGTACAATGTTACTGAATGACTTGTTATGTGACTGATTACTCTAACACAATGCATCATTTATTGAATCCAGTCAGAATGTAGTGTAGGTTTTCATCTGATGTCCTGAAGAATTGCCACATGATCATTTTTCTGACATATAAAGGTGAAAAACATGTTGACCTTGTTTTAGACCAACTTACTCAAAATGCTTAACAGGGCCGTTATACCCTAAATTTAGCATTGTATTTTTAATTAGCTAATAAGCTCAATTATTTAATAGTCTGAGTCTGAGCATCACCATACCTATTTTAACCCACTCTTTAATACTACATAACACACACCACTTGAGCCCACACCCCCCCACTTCATCAGACGGCTATAAAATGATTTCCGGCAAAGAGCCCTCTAGTGGGTGCCCGACGGGTATTGCAGCACCAGAACAATGGGGGGCTTTCCCAATGATGAAGCATGATACCCATCTGGGTGTATGAGGGCCCATGCTCCTATTGGAACACATTCCTTTCCCTGGAACTCTATTCTGTCTCACTTTTCTTGGTTTAAGGAACTGAACACCCCTTTACCTATAGAACATTGATACAAGGAGCATGTGTGCTGGACCTAAAAAGCTCATGGTTCCTTTTTTGTAGGGTTGAAGTGTTGTCAGCCAATCAGATATCAGCACAAGATCTCGGTAGGGGTCGTGGATCCTCAGAATCACCAGTTGTATATTTGAAAAACCTTTAAAAAATCTGCAACTACTGAACGTTTTTACACTAATTCACAATAAGGTTGCTTTCTAGACCAACAGAAATCTTTCTGCCAAATTTCATATAATTCCATTCAGCAGTATGGGCTGTAGCCTTGTCTTAAGTTTCCTATGGAAATTAACATTGGGGAAATTCATTGGGGAAGTTTTAAATATTTCAGGAAGATTCATCAAACTATGCCTAAGTTATTGGCAAAATAAAAACGCTCCTACTATGGAAACTACATTGTAACTATAACTACCTACAGGCGATATATATATATATATATATATATATATATATATTATCTACTGGCGGTCGCCAGTAGATAGTTATAGTTAGAACCTATTTTCCATAGGAAATCCGCGACATTCTATTTGAAATAACTCTCTTGCCGGTTGACGTATCTTCGCAAAATTTTCAAACTTTGTGGGGCGCTCCGGTCCGCTCCTACCCTGAAAGTCTCGTGGTGATTCGTCAAGCGGGGCCGAGAAAAAGGGGGTCCCAAAACGCGTTTTCCCCATTCATTTTTCCATAGGAAACTTTAGACACGGCTACAGCCCGAACTGCTGAACGGAATTACACCAAATTTGGCAAAGAGGTAGTTCTTGGTTCAGAAAGAACCCTTTTTGTTAAATGGTGTAAATCCGTTCAGTAGTTGCTGAGAAAATCAAAAGTAAAAGTACATATATATCTATGGCCGCGTCGGATTCGCGCACCCTCCCGATCACGAGCTGCATGCTAATTGGCTGTCAACACTCCAAATCAGGAAGTGTTGGCAGCCATTTTGTCCTCGGTAGAACCGAGGGACAGAAACAAGTGCGCAAAACGCACAAAGGGGGCAGGGTAGAAACACCCTGACCCCCTAGGTCTGCTCAGGGGGTCCCACAAGGACAAATTGGCAGGATGCGCTCAGGGAGCGCGGATCCTGCCGAAAAAGAAAAAAAATCGAAGCGCGGTCTCCCGCGCTTTGATGTTAGTTGGCCCCGGGTGGCCCAAGTCCCGGGGGCATGGTGGGGGGTTTTAATTTATGTAGGGGGGCCTCTAAGGCCTCCAAGCCCGAGGACCGCCACCCCCGGGGCTTTATTTAAAAATGATGGCGGGAGGGCTCTGAGCCCTCCCGCAGCCCCGAGGACCGCCACCTCCACGGGGCTTCTTTTTTTTTTTTTTAAACCTGTGTGGGGGCTGCAGCCCCACATGCCCCGAGGACCGCCACCTCCCGGGGCACTAAACATTTAAATATGGGGGTCCGTTACGGACCCCAAGCCCCGGGGACCACCACCTCCCCGGGGCTGTGCACTGAATGGGAGGGGGCCGCGCGGCCCCCTCCTGGAAGCCCTTGATGGCCCTGGGGACCACCACCCCCCAGGGCCGGCTCCTGCAGTGTCCCGGGGTGCCTACCCCGGGACACTGCTGTTGCTATGACAGGACGGGAGCCTCGCGGCTCCCGTCCTGTCATAGCAAAGCTTGTTTGCATTTTGAAAGAGAGAGCAGGAAGCCTGCTCTCTCTTTCAAAATGCAAACCATTAGCTTTCCACATGGGGAGCAGCATGTTAGCTGCTCCCCATGTCGGAAAAGCAATGCCGGCTTCCGCAGGAGGCGGGGAGCCGGCTGGGACTGTGGGGGATTGGGGACCCCCACAGTCTCCAACGTGAGGCCAGGCCCCGGGGGATGGGGTCCCCGGGGCCATAAGTGGCCCGGGAGGGGGCCACACAGCCCCCTCCCCAAAGTTCAAATTTTTAAAAAAAATAAATAAATAAGGAAAGGCCGGCCCCGGGGATGGGGTCCCCGGGGCCTTAAATGGCCTGAGGAGGGGGGCCACGCAGCCCCCTACAAAGAAAAAAATAAAAATCGAGGCCATGCCCCGGGGGATGGGGTCCCCGGGGCCAATACAGGCCCAGGGAAGGGGGGCCACGCGGCCCCCTTCCCGTTTTTTTTTTTAAATTAAAAAAAAAAAAAATGCTCATGCCCCGGGGGATGGGGTCCCCGGTGCCAAAAGTGGGCAAGGGAAGGGGGCCACGCAGCCCCCTCCCATTAAAAAAAAAAACAGAAAAAAAAAAACGACTGGCATCGTGCCGGAGGCCCCGCCCTCCTCCCTGCAGTACTCTGCAAAAGCGCCCCCTGGCGCGTTTGCAGAGGGGGAACGAATTCCCCTTGAATACTGGGGGTCTCTGGGGGCCAACTAGCCCACCAGGAACCTCCAGTATGCACCAGGGGGCTGCCTTGCAGAGACGTGTACATAGGCCACGCCCTTTTACACCTCTCTGCAACGCAGCTCTGTGGCGCTTTTGGAGGTATATGGTGGGCTAGTTGGACTCCAGGGACCCTCAGGATTCAAGGGGACTTAATCCCCCAACTTAAAACGCGCCACAGGGCGCGTTTGCACAGTGGTGAAGGGAGGGGGCGGGGCTTCATGTGACATGTGTGCAAACAGGCCCCGTGGCGCGTTTTAAGATGGGGGATTAAATCCCCTTCAATCCTGAGGGTCCCTGGGGGCCAACTAGCCCAACAGGTACATCCAGAAAGCGCCACAGAGCTGCGTTGCAGAGAGGTGTAAAGGGGTGTGGCCTCTCTACACGTCTCTGCAACGCAGCCCCTGGCGCATACTGGAGGTTCATGGTGGGCTAGTTGGCCCCTAGGGAACCTCATGATTCAAGGGGACTTAATCCCCCAACTTAAAACGCGCCACGGGGCGCGTTTGCACAGATGTCACCTCAGGCCCTCCCCTCCCTTCACCATTGTGCAAATATTCCTCTAAAATCAGCCGAAATCCGAATTCTGATTTACTCACCTGTTATCAGGAGAGACCTCAGTGCTGCATCTTTCAGCCCAGTACTGGTCCTGAAAAGTAATTTTAACCGTACTTACCGGTAACTTGAATTTCCTTCATAGGCTAACATTGACTGGTTTCACTTGGAAATTCTTCTAAGTGTGGAGTTTTGGAACTTTAAAATATTCCTCTAAAATCAGCCGAAATACGAATTCCGATTTACTCACCTGTTATCAGGAGATACCTCAGTGCTGTATCTTTCAGCCCAGTACTGGTCCTGAAAAGTAATTTTAACCGTACTTACCAGTAACTTGAATTTCCTTCCATAGGCTAACATTGACTGGTTTCACTTGGAAATTCTTCTAAGTGTGGAGTTTTGGAACTTTAAAATATTCCTCTAAAATCAGCCGAAATACGAATTCCGATTTACTCACCTGTTATCAGGAGAGACCTCAGTGCTGTATCTTTCAGCCCAGTACTGGTCCTGAAAAGTAATTTTAACCGTACTTACCAGTAACTTGAATTTCCTTCCATAGGCTAACATTGACTGGTTTCACTTGGAAATTCTTCTAAGTGTGGAGTTTTGGAACTTTAAAATATTCCTCTAAAATCAGCCGAAATACGAATTCCGATTTACTCACCTGTTATCAGGAGAGACCTCAGTGCTGCATCTTTCAGCCCAGTACTGGTCCTGAAAAGTAATTTTAACCGTACTTACCGGTAACTTGAATTTACTTCATAGGCTAACATTGACTGGTTTCACTTGGAAATTCTTCTAAGTGTGGAGTTTTGGAACTTTATAATATTCCTCTAAAATCAACCAAAGTACGAATTCCAATTTACTCACCTGTTATCAGGAGAGAACCCAGTGCTGCATCTTTTAGCCCAGCACTGACCCTGAAAAGTAATTTTAACCGTACTTACCAGTAACTTATATTTTCTTCCATAGGAATCCATTGTCTGGTTTTCAGCAGAAAAGTTTCAGTGTCGATTTTCACAAACTACAAATATTCCTTAAAAATCGCCTGTATGACTTAAACGCATTCTTTCAACTGTTTACAGGAGATGCACCAGTGCTGGATCCAGGATCCAACACTGAGTAAGAAAAAGTAACGATAACAGTTTTTACCTGCTAAGTGAATTTCCTTCCATAGGATAACATTGGTGATTCTATGAGAAAAAGTTTCTAAGTGTCAACTTTTAAAATACAATAATATTCCTTAAAAATCACGACTGTAACCAAAACGCTTTTACTCAACTGTTTACAGGAGATGTACCAGGACTGAATCTAGGATCCAGTCCTGTGGTTAGAAAAGTAATCCATAAAGTAACTAATTGCATTTAACTAGAAATTCACATTGAGCTGAATGTTGCATTGTGTTTGAAAATGTGTTGCCCATTGCAACAACTGTAACTACTGTACTTAAAAGTCTATTGCCTATGTGCAAAGTATTTAAACTAAAGTAATTCATTCTGAGAAAGTATTTTTTGTAATGTAATTACAATGTAATTGAAAAAATAAAATATGTAAAAAAAAATTGTTTCTAAAAATGTAGTAAATCAGTATGAAAAAATTAATATAACAATTAATACATTTAAAAATTGTCATTTACAAAACCTTTGAAATTCACTGAAAAAACCGTAGGTTTCAGACATGTTATAGTTAGGAATTAGCATTTAAAAACCTTTGAAATTCACTGAAAAAACCATAGGTTTCAGATATGTTATAGTTAGAAATTAGCATTTAAAAAACCTTTGAAATTCACTGAAAAAACCATAGGTTTTAGGGACAGTTATAGTTAGTTGGACATTTTACTCGTACAAAACCCGTGAAATTCCCCGTTATAGTTAGTTCAGCTAACTATAACTCGCGCCCCGCAATGCACTGCTGATGACGTCACATATTACATCACTCATGACATGGTCAGTGACATCACTGATGACATCACTGATGACATCTCAAATGACATCACTGATGACATCATCCACGTGATAATCTGATGCAGCTCCTCACACCCTAATATAACCTTTGATACACCCAATCTAAATTACAGACTGCCATTCGCAAAACCATAGACACTCCAACACCAATAACTACATACCCACTCACTGATTCTTAGGTCTACACACACACATTCACTCACTCACCCGTACAGTCACTCATACTTATGGTCACTCAGTACAGGACTATCATATGCACTCTTACTCCTATATAGACACTCAAACACCGCCACTCATCCATAGAGGTACTCACACACCTAGTCAGTCATGCAAATAATTAAACACACTGCCATTTACTCACCTATACAGTTATACACACACCAGCTCACTTAATCATACAAAAACTAGCACATTGTTACGCTCTTATACAATCACTGATACAAGCACACACTCATCCATACAGCCACTATCACAATCACTCACTCTCGCTTATAGCTATTTATATACTCCAACACACATATATACTGCCTTTCACATATGTAGTTACTCACACATGTACCACTGGGACATACATTCACTCACTAACACACTCTTGCACACACTTACCCACCCATACAGTCTATCACAGATGCACTCTTGAAACCATCCACCCAGTGAATCACCCACTCACACATCTATGCACAGTCGCCCCCTCCCATCCACACAAACACTCAGGCACCCATACAGATACTCAGACAACAAATCAATAACTCTTATAGACACTCATGTAGCTATTCACAAACCCATGCAGCCACTTACACAGCAACAGACAGACGGATACAGACATTCACCCAGTTTAGTCACTAACCCATGCATTCAGTAAGATACGTTAAATCACTCACTTATAGAGTCAGTCACGCACCTACTAAATCATCCATACAGACACTTACACACCCACTCATTCTTCAATACGTCTTTTCCTATATATATTAAAAATATTTAAACTTTACAGAAACACACAGTCACTGGATGATGTCATCAGTGATGTCATTTGAGATGTCATCAGTGATGTCATCAGTGATGTCACTGACCATGTCATGAGTGATGTAATATGTGACGTCATCAGCAGTGCATTGCGGGGGCGCGAGTTATAGTTAGCTGAACTAACTATAACGGGGAAATTTCACGGGTTTTGTACGAGTAAAATGTCCAACTAACTATAACTGTCCCTAAAACCTATGGTTTTTTCAGTGAATATATATATATATATATATATATATATATATATATATATATATATATATATATATATATATATATATATATATATATATTCACTGAAAAAAACCATAGGTTTCAGGGATGTTATAGTTAGAAATTAGCATTTAAAAAACCTTTCGAAATTCACTGAAAAAGCCATAGGTTTCAGGGATGTTATAGTTAGTTGGACATTTCACTTGTACAAAACCAGAGAAATTCGGCCGTTATAGTTAGTTGAGCTAACTATAACTCGCGCCCCCGCAATGCACTGCTGATGACGTCACATATTACATCATTCATGACATGGTCAGTGAAATCACTGATGATATCTCAATATGACATCACCGATGGCATCATCCAGTGACTGTGTGTTTCTGTAAATTTAAGTATGTTTTATATATATAAATGCCAAGGTGTATTGAAGAATGAGTGGGTGTATGAGTGTCTGAATGGATGATTTAGTAGATGCTTGCCTGACTGTATAAGTGAGTTATTAAACAACTGTTACTGAATACATGGGTTAGTGACTAAACTGTGTGAATGTCTGCATCAGTCTGTCAGTTGCTGTGTAAGCGGCTGCATGGGTTGGTGAGTGGCTACATGAGTGTCTATGTGGGTTATTGATTGGTTGTCTGAGGATCTGTATGGGTGCCTGAGTGTCTGTGTAGGTGGGTGGGGGGTGTGTGACTCTGTGCATAGATGTGTGAGTGGGTGATTCATGGGTGTATGGGTTTAAGACTGCATGTGTGAAGGGCTGTATGAGTGGGTGAGTATGTGTATGGGTGTGTTGGTGAGTGAATGGATGTGTCAGTGGTACATGTGTGATTAACTACATATGTGAAAGGCAGTATATGTGAGTGTTGGAGTATATAGATGACTATATGTGAGAGTGAGTGATTGTGAGAGTAGCTGTATGGATGAGTGTGTGCTTGTATCAGTGATTGTATAAGAGAGTAAGTATGTGTTAGTATCTGTATGAATAAGTGAGGTGTTGTGTGTATAACTGTATAGGTGAGTAAATGGGAGTGTAATCGATTCTTTGCAAGACTGACTAGGTGTGTGAGTAACTCTACGGATGAGTGGCGGTGTGTGAGTGTCTGTATAGGTGTATGAGTGCATATGATAGTGCTGTATTGATGAGTGACTGCATGTATGAGTGACTGTATGGATGAATGAGTGGATGTGTGTGTAGACCTAGGAATCAGTGAGTGGGTATGTAGTAACTGGTATTGATGTGTCTATGGTTTTGAAAATGGTAGTCTATATTTTAGAGTGGGTATATCAAAGGTTATATTAGGGTATGAGGAGGTGCATCAGATTATCACATGGATGATGTCATCAGTATTGTCATTTGAGATGTCATCAGTGATGTCATCAGTGATGTCACTGACCATGTCATGAATGATGTAATATGTGACACCATCAACAGTGCATTGCGGGGGCGCGAGTTATAGTTAGCTCAACAAACTATAACGGCCACATTTCTCTGGTTTTGTACGAGTGAAATGTCCAACTAACTATAACGTCCCTGAAACCTGTGGTTTTTTCAGTGAATTTCAAAGGTTTTATAAATGCTAATTTCTAACTATAACGTCCCTGAACCTATTGTTTATTCAGTGAATTTCAAAGGTTTTATAAATGATAATTTCTAACTATAACGTCCCTGAAACCTATGTTTTTTTCAGTGAATTTCTAAGGTTTTTTAAATGCGAATTCCTAACTATAACGCCCCTGAAACCTATAGTTTTTTCAGTGAATTTCAAAGGTTTATTAAATGCTAATTTCTAACTATGCCTAAAGAGGTAGGACATGTGCAGAAAGAGGAAGAAAAGAGCAGAAAGAAGCAAGAGAAATGCAGAAAGAGGCAACAGAAGTCCAGAAAGACGAAGAAAGGTGCAGAAAGAAGCAAGAGATATGCAGAAAGAACCAACAGAGGTGCAGAAAGAGGCCTTGTTGCAAAGTCATCCTGTGCTCCCAACTTTGTGCTGACTGGTACTGGTGGTAACTGACTCTGACTAACCAGGCCCGGAGCCAGTGCTATGCTGAAAGACACTTAGAATACAGTGAAAACACATACATACACTAGGGACACTATGGGTTGGGGTATCCCTGTGATTGGCATGACCTCCCCTGTAAGGCCCTAGTACATATAAGGGCAGGGGGATTAAACCTACCTCTAACTCAGAGTTTCAGAAAGAGGCAAGAGAAGTGCAGAAAGAAGCAACAGAGGTGCCGAAAGAGGCAAGAGAGGTGCAGAAAAAAGCAAGTGAAGTGCAGAAAGTGGCAAGAGAGGTGCATAAAGAGGCAAGAGAGGTACAGAAAGAGGCAGGAGGGGTGCAGAAAGAAGGAAGAGAAGTGCAGAAAGAGGCAAGAGAATTGCTGAAAGAAGCAACAGAGCTGTAGAAAGAAGCAAGACAAGTGCAGAAGGAGGCAAGTGAGGTGCAGAAAGAAGCTAGAGCAGCGCAGAGAGAACCAACAGAGGTGCAAAAAGAGGCATGAGGGGTGCAGAAAAAGGTAGGAGAGGTGCACAAAGACGCAAGAGAGGTACAGAAAGAGGCAGGAGGGGTGCAGAAAGAAGGAAGAGAAGTGCAGAAAGAAGCAACAGAAGTACAGAAAGAGGCAAGAGAGGTACAGAAACAGGCAGGAAAGGTGCAGAAAGAGGGAACAGGGGTGCAGAAATAGGCAAGAGGGGTGCAGAAAGAGAAAAGAGTGGTGCAGAAAGAAGCAAGAGCAGTGCAGAAAGAAGCAACAGAGGTACAAAAAGAGGCAAGAGAACTGCAGAATGAACGAACAGAGGTGCAAAAAGAGGCAAGAGGGATGCAGAAAGAGTTAGGAGAGGTGCACAAAGAGGCAAGAGAGGTACAGAAAGAGGCAGGAGGGGTGCAGAAAGAGGCAAGAGAATTGCTGAAAGAAGCAACAGAGGTGTAGAAAGAAGCAAGAAAAGTGCTGAAAGAGGCAAGTGAGGTGCAGAAAGAAGCAAGAGCAGTGCAGAAAGAACCAACAGAGGTGCTGTAAGAGGGGCGAAGGGTGCAGAAAGAGCAAGAGAAGTACAGAAAGAGGCAACAGAGGTACAGAAAGAGGCAAGAGAGGTACAGAAACAGGCAGGAAATGTGCAGAAACAGGGAACAGGGGTGCAGAAAGAGGCAAGAGAGGTGCAGAAAGAGAAAAGAGGGGTGCAGAAAGAGGCAAGAGATCTGCAGAAAAAAGCAACAGAGCTGCTGAAAGAGGCAAGTGAGGTGCAGAAAGGGGCAAGTGAACTGCAGAAAAAAGCAACAGAGGTGCTGAAAGAGGCAAGTGAGGTGCAGAAAGAAGCACGAGAGGTACAGAAAGAGGCAACAGAGGTGCAGAAAGAGGCAAGAGGGGTACAGAAAGAGGAGAGAGAAAGTGCAGAAAGAAGCAAAAGAGGTGCTCAAAGAGGCAAGAGGGATGCAGAAAGAGGCAAGAGCAGTGCAGAAAGAACCAAGAGAAGTGCAGAAAGAAGCAACAGAGGTGCAGAAGAAGGCACGAGGGGTACAGAAAGAAGGAAGAGAAGTGCAGAAAGAAGCAACAGAGGTGCTGAAAGAGGCATGAAGGGTGCAAAAAGAGGCAAGAGAAGTGCAGAAAGAAGCAACAGAGGTACAGAAAGAGGCAAGAGTGGTGCAGAAAGAGAGAAGAGAGGTGTAGAAAGAGGCAAGAGAGTTGCACAAAGAGGGAAGAGGGGTGCAGAAAGAGGCAGGAGGGGTGCAGAGAGAAGCAACAGAGGTGCCGAAAGAGGCAAGAGAGGTACAGAAAGAAGCAAGTGAAGTGCAGAAAGAGGCAACAGAGGTGCACAAAGAAGCAAGAGAGGTGCAGAAACAAGCAAGAGAAGTGCAGAAAGAGGCAAGAGAATTGCTGAAAGAAGCAACAGAGGTTTGGAAAGAACCAAGAGAAGTGCAAAAAGAGGCAAGTGAGGTGCAGATAGAAGCAAGAGCAGTGCAGAAAGAACCAACAGAGGTGCAAAAGGAGACAAGAGGGGTGCAGAAAGAGGTAGGAGAGGTGCACAAAGAGGCAAGAGAGATACAGAAAGAGGCAGGAGGGGTGCAGAAAGAAGGAAGAGAAGTGCAGAAAGAGGCAAGAGAATTGCTGAAAGAAGCAACAGAGGTGCTGAAAGAGGCATGAAGGGTGCAGAAAGAGGCAGGAGAAGTGCAGAAAGAAGCAACAGAGGTACAGAAAGAGGCAAGAGTGGTGCAGAAAGAGGGAAGAGAGGTGTAGAAAGAGGCAAGACAGTTGCACAAAGAGGGAAGAGGGGTGCAGAAAGAGGCAGGAGGGGTGCAGAAAGAAGCAACAGCGGTGCAGAAAAAGGCAAAAGTGGTGCAGAAAGAGGGAAGAGAGGTGTAGAAAGAGGCAAGAGAGTTGCACAAATAGGAAAGAGGGGTGCAGAAAGAGGCAAGAGAGGTGCAGAAAGAAGCAAGTGAAGTGCAGAAAGAGGCAACAGAGGTGCAGAAAGACGCAAGAGAGGTGCAGAAACAAGCAAGAGAAGTGCAGAAAGAGGCAAGAGAATTGCTGAAAGAAGCAACAGAGGTTTAGAAAGACCAAGACAAGTGCAAAAAGAGGCAAGTGAGGTGCAGAAAGAAGCAAGAGCAGTGCAGAAAGAACCAACAGAGCTGCAAAAGGAGGCAAGAGGGGTGCAGAAAGAGGTAGGAGAGGTGCACAAAGAGGCAAGAGAGGTACAGAAAGAGGCAGGAGGGGTGCAGAAAGAAGGAAGAGAAGTGCAGAAAGAGGCAAGAGAATTGCTGAAAGAAGCAACAGAGGTGTAGAAAGAAGCAAGAGAAGTGCAGAAAGAGGCAAGAGCAGTGCAGAAAGAAGCAAGAGCAGTGCAGAAAGAACCAACAGAGGTGCAAAAAGAGGCAAGAGGGGTACTGAAAAAGGTAGGAGGGGTGCACAAAGAGGCAAGAGATGTACAGAAAGAGGCAGGAGGGGTGCTGAAAGAAGGAAGAGAAGTGCAGAAAGAAGTAACAGAGGTGCTTAAAGAGGCGCAAAGGGTGCAGAAAGAGCAAGAGAAGTGCAGAAAGAGGCAACAGAGGTACAGAAAGAGGCAAGAGAGGTGCAGAAACAGGCAGGAAAGGTGCAGAAAGAGGGAACAGGGGTGCAGAAAGAGGCAAGAGAGGTGCAGAAAGAGGCAAGAGATCTGCTGAAAGAAGCAACAGAGGTGCTGAAAGAGGCAAGTGAGGTGCAGAAAGAATCAAGAGAGGTGCAGAAAGAGGCAATAGAAGTGCAGAAAGAAGCAACAGAGGTGCAGAAAGAGGCAAGAGGGGTGCAGAAAGAGGCAAGAAAAGTGCAGAAAGAAACAACAGAGGTGCAGAAGGAGGCAAGAGAACTGCAGAAAGAACCAACAGAGGTGCAAAAAGAAGCAAGAGGGGAGCAGAAAGAGGTAGAAGAGGTGCACAAAGAGGCAAGAGAGGTACAGAAAGAGGCAGGAGGGGTGCAGAAAGAAGGAACAGAAGTGCAGAAAGAGGCAAGAGAATTGCTGAAAGAAGCAACAGAGGTGTAGAAAGAAGCAAGAGACGTGCCGAAAGAGGCATGTGAGGTGCAGAAAGAAGCAAGAGCTGTGCAGAAAGAACCAACAGAGGTGATGTAACAGGCACGAAGGGTGCAGAAAGAGCAAGAGAAGTACAGAAAGAGGCAACAGAGGTACAGAAAGAGGCAAGAGAGGTGCAGAAACAGGCAGGAAATGTTCAGAAACAGGGAACAGTGGTGCAGAAAGAGGCAACAGGGGTGCAGAAAGAGAAAAGAGGGGTGCAGAAAGAAGCAAGAGCAGTGCAGAAAGAAGCAACAGAGGTGCAGAAAGAGGCAAGAGAACTGCAGAATGAACCAACAGAGGTGCAAAAAGAGTCAAGAGGGATGCAGAAAGAGTTAGGAGAGGTGCACAAAGTGGCAAGAGAGGTACAGAAAGAGGCAGGAGGGGTGCAGAAAGAAGGAACAGAAGTGCAGAAAGAAGCAAGAGAAGTGCCGAAAGAGGCAAGTGAGGTGCAGAAAGAAGCAAGAGCAGTGCAGAAAGAACCAACAGAGGTGCTGTAAGAGGCGCGAAGGGTGCAGAAAGAGCAAGAGAAATACAGAAAGAGGCAACAGAGGTACAGAAAGAGGCAGGAGAGGTGCAGAAAGAATAAAGTGGGGTGCAGAAAGAGGCAAGAGATCTGCAGAAAAAGCAGCAGAGGTGCTGAAAGAGGCAAGTGAGGTGCAGAAAGGGGCAAGTGATCTGCAGAAAAAAGCAACAGAGGTGCTGAAAGAGGCAAGTGAGGTGCAGAAAGAAGCAAGAGTGGTGCAGAAAGAGGCAACAGAGGTGCAGAAAGAGGCAAGAGGGATGCAGAAAGAGGAGAGAGAAAGTGCAGAAAGAACCAAGAGAAGTGCAGAAAGAAGCAACAGAGGTGCAGAAGACGGCACGAGGGGTGCAGAGAGAAGGAAGAGAAGTGCAGAAAGAATCAACAGAGGTGCTGAAAGAGGCATGAAGGGTGCAGAAAGAGGCAAGAGAAGTGCAGAAAGAAGCAACAGAGGTACATAAAGAGGCAAGAGTGGTGCAGAAAGAGGGAAGAGAGGTGTAGAAAGAGGCAAGAGAGTTGCACAAAGAGGGAAGAGGGGTGCAGAAAGAGGCAGGAGGGGAACAGAGAGAAGCAAAAGAGGTGCCAAAAGAGGCAAGAGAGGTGCAGAAAGAAGCAAGTGAAGTGCAGAAAGAGGCAAGAGAATTGCTGAAAGAAGCAAAAGAGGTTTAGAAAGAACCAAGAGGAGTGCAAATAGAGGCAAGTGAGGTGCAGATAGAAGCAAGAGCAGTGCAGAAAGAACCAACAGAGCTGCAAAAGGAGGCAAGAGGGGTGCAGAAAGAGGTAGGAGAGGTGCAGAAAGAGGCAAGAGAGATACAGAAAGAGGCAGGAGGGGTGAAGAAAGAAGTAAGAGAAGTGCAGAAAGTGGCAAGAGAATTGCTGAAAGAAGCAACAGAGGTGCTGAAAGAGGCACGAAGGGTGCAGAAAGAGCAAGAGAAATACAGAAAGAGGCAACAGAGGTGCAGAAAGAGGCAGGAGAGGTGCAGAAAGAATAAAGAGGGGTGCATAAAGAGGCAAGAGATCTGCAGAAAAAGTAGCAGAGGTGCTGAGAGAGGCAAGTGAGGTGCAGAAAGGGGCAAGTGATCTGCAGAAAAAAGCAACAGAGGTGCTGAAAGAGGCAAGTGAGGTGCAGAAAGAAGCAAGAGAGGTGCAGAAAGAGGCAACAGAGGTACAGAAAGAGGCAAGGGGGATGCAGAAAGAGGAGAGAGAAAGTGCAGAAAGAACCAAGAGAAGTGCAGAAAGAAGCAACAGAGGTGTAGAAGAAGGCAAGAGGGGTGCAGAAAGAAGGAAGAGAAGTGCAGAAAGATGCAACAGAGGTGCTGAAAGAGGCATGAAGGGTGCAGAAAGAGGCAAGAGAAGTGCAGAAAGAAGCAACAGAGGTACAGAAAGAGGCAAGAGTGGTGCAGAAAGAGGGAAGAGAGGTGTAGAAAGAGGCAAGAGAGTTGCACAAAGAGGGAAGAGGGGTGCAGAAAGAAGGAAGAGAAGTGCAGAGAGAAGCAAAAGAGGTGCCAAAAGAGGCAAGAGAGGTGCAGAAAGAAGCAAGTGAAGTGCAGAAAGAGGCAAGAGAATTGCTGAAAGAAGCAACAGAGGTTTAGAAAGAACCAAGAGAGTGCAAAAAGAGGCAAGTGAGGTGCAGATAGAAGCAAGAGCAGTGCAGAAAGAACCAACAGAGCTGTAAAAGGAGGCAAGAGGGGTGCAGAAAGAGGTAGGAGAGGTGCAAAAAGAGGCAAGAGAGATACAGAAAGAGGCAGGACGGGTGAAGAAAGAAGTAAGAGAAGTGCAGAAAGAGGCAAGAGAATTGCTGAAAGAAGCAACAGAGGAGCTGAAAGAGGCATGAAGGGTGCAGAAAGAGGCAAGGGAAGTGCAGAAGGAAGCAAGAGCAGTACAGAAAAAACCAACAGAGGTGCTGTAAGAGGCGCGAAGGGTGCAGAAAGAGCAAGAGAAATACAGAAAGAGGCAACAGAGGTACAGAAAGAGGCAGGAGAGGTGCAGAAAGAATAAAGAGAGGTGCAGAAAGAGGCAAGAGATCTGCAGAAAAAGCAGCAGAGGTGCTGAAAGAGGCAAGTGAGGGGCAGAAAGGGGCAAGTGATCTGCAGAAAAAAGCAACAGAGGTGCTGAAAGAGGCAAGTGAGGTGCAGAAAGAAGCAAGAGAGGTGCAGAAAGAGGCAACAGAGGTGCAGAAAGAGGCAAGAGGGATGCAGAAAGAGGAGAGAGAAAGTGCAGAAAGAACCAAGAGAAGTGCAGAAAGAAGCAACAGAGGTGCTGAAAGAGGCATGAAGGGTGCAGAAAGAGGCAAGAGAAGTGCAGAAAGAAGCAACAGAGATACAGAAAGAGGCAAGAGTGGTGCAGAAAGAGGGAAGAGAGGTGTAGAAAGAGGCAAGAGAGTTGCACAGAGGGAAGAGGGGTGCAGAAAGAGGCAGGAGGGGTACAGAGAGAAGCAAAAGAGGTGCCAAAAGAGGCAAGAGAGGTGCAGAAAGAAGCAAGTGAAGTGCAGAAAAAGGCAAGAGAATTGCTGAAAGAAGCAACAGAGGTTTAGAAAGAACCAAGAGGAGTGCAAAAAGAGGCAAGTGAGGTGCAGATAGAAGCAAGAGCAGTGCAGAAAGAACCAACAGAGCTGTAAAAGGAGGCAAGAGGGGTGCAGAAAGAGGTAGGAGAGGTGCAAAAAGAGGCAAGAGAGATACAGAAAGAGGCAGGAGGGGTGAAGAAAGAAGTAAGAGAAGTGCAGAAAGAGGCAAGAGAATTGCTGAAAGAAGCAACAGGGGTACAGAAAGAGTCAAGAATGGTGCAGAAAGAGGGAAGAGAGGTGTAGAAAGAGGCAAGAGAGTTGCAGAAAGAGGCAGGAGGGGTGCAGAAAGAAGAAACAGAGGTGCCAAAAGAGACAAGAGAGGTGCAGAAAGAAGCAAGTGAAGTGCAGAAAGAGGCAACAGATGTGCAGAAAGACGCAAGAGAGGTGCAGAAACAAGCAAGAGAAGTGCAGAAAGAGGGAAGAGAATTGCTGAAAGAAGCAACAGAGGTTTAGAAAGAACCAAGAGAAGTGCAAAAAGAGGCAAGTAAGGTGCAGAAAGAAGCAAGAGCAGTGCAGAAAGAACCAACAGAGGTGCAAAAGGAAGCAAAAGGGGTGCAGAAAGAGGTAGGAGAGGTGCACAAAGAGGCAAAGGAGGTACAGAAAGAGGCAGGAGGGGTGCATAAAGAAGGAAGAGAAGTACAGAAAGAGGCAAGAGAATTGCTGAAAGAAGCAACAGAGGTGTAGAAAGAAGCAAGAGAAGTGCAGAAAGAGGCAAGTAAGATGCAGAAAGAAGCAAGAGCAGTGCAGAAAGAACCAACAGAGGTGCAGAAAGAGGCAAGAGGGTGCAGAAAAAGGTAGGAGGGGTGCACAAAGAGGCAAGAGAGGTACTGAAAGAGGCAGGAGGGGTGCTGAAAGAAGGAAGAGAAGTGCAGAAAGAAGTAACAGAGGTGCTGAAAGAGGCACGAAGAGGTGCAGAAAGAGCAAGAGAAGTGCAGAAAGAAGCAACAGAGGTACAGAAAGAGGCAAGAGAGGTGCAGAAACAGGCAGGAAAGGTGCAGAAAGAGGAAACAGGGGTGCAGATAGAGGCAAGAGAGGTGCAGAAAGAGAAAGAGAGGTGCAGAAAGAGGCAAGGGATCTGCAGAAAAAAGCAACAGAGGTGCTGAAAGAGGCAAGTGAATTGCAGAAAGAGGCAAGAGATCTGCAGAAAAAAGAAGCAGAGGTGCTGAAAGAGGCAAGTGAGGTGCAGAAAGAAGCAAGAGAGGTGCAGAAAGAGGCAATAGAAGTGCAGAAAGAAGCAACAGAGGTGCAGAAAGAGGCAAAAGGGGTGCAGAAAGAGGTAAAAAAAAGTGCAGAAAGAGGCAACAGAGGTACAGAAACAGGCAAGAGAGGTGCAGAAAGAGGCAGGAAAGGTGCAGAAAGAGGGAACAGGGGTGCAGAAAGAGGAAAGAGATCTGCAGAAAAAAGCAACAGAGGTGCTGAAAGAGGCAAGTGATGTGCAGAAAGAGGCAAGAGATCTGCAGAAAAAAGCAACAGAGGTGCTGATAGAGGCAAGTGAGGTGCAGAAAGAAGCAAGAGAGGTGCAGAAAGAAGGAAAAGAAGTGCAGAAAGAGGCAACAGATGTGCAGAAAGACGCAAGAGAGGTGCAGAAACAAGCAAGAGAAGTGCAGAAAGAGGGAAGAGAATTGCTGAAAGAAGCAACAGAGGTTTAGAAAGAACCAAGAGAAGTGCAAAAAGAGGCAAGTAAGGTGCAGAAAGAAGCAAGAGCAGTGCAGAAAGAACCAACAGAGGTGCAAAAGGAAGCAAAAGGGGTGCAGAAAGAGGTAGGAGAGGTGCACAAAGAGGCAAAGGAGGTACAGAAAGAGGCAGGAGGGGTGCATAAAGAAGGAAGAGAAGTACAGAAAGAGGCAAGAGAATTGCTGAAAGAAGCAACAGAGGTGTAGAAAGAAGCAAGAGAAGTGCAGAAAGAGGCAAGTAAGATGCAGAAAGAAGTAAGAGCAGTGCAGAAAGACCCAACAGAGGTGCAGAAAGAGGCAAGAGGGGTGCAGAAAAAGGTAGGAGGGGTGCACAAAGAGGCAAGAGAGGTACAGAAAGAGGCAGGAGGGGTGCTGAAAGAAGGAAGATAAGTGCAGAAAGAAGTAACAGAGGTGCTTAAAGAGGCACGAAGGGTGCAGAAAGAGCAAGAGAAGTGCAGAAAGAAGCAACAGAGGTACATAAAGAGGCAAGAGAGGTGCAGAAACAGGCAGGAAAGGTGGAGAAAGAGGAAACAGGGGTGCAGATAGAGGCAAGAGAGGTGCAGAAAGAGAAAAGAGGGGTGCAGAAAGAGGCAAGAGATCTTCAGAAAAAAGCAACAGAGGTGCTGAAAGAGGCAAGTGAGGTGCAGAAAGGGGCAAGAGATCTGCAGAAAGAAGCAACAGAGGTGCTGAAAGAGGCAAGTGAGGTGCAGAAAGAAGCAAGAGAGGTGCAGAAAGAGGCAATAGAAGTGCAGAAAGAAGCAACAGAGGTGCAGAAAGAAGCAAAAGGGGTGCAGAAAGAGGTAAAAAAAAAGTGCAGAAAGAGGCAACAGAGGTACAGAAACAGGCAAGAGAGGTGCAGAAAGAGGCAGGAAAGGTGCAGAAAGAGGGAACAGGGGTGCAGAAAGAGGCAAGAGATCTGCAGAAAGAAGCAACAGAGGTGCTGAAAGAGGCAAGTGATGTGCAGAAAGAGGCAAGAGATCTGCAGAAAGAAGCAACAGAGGTGCTGAAAGAGGCAAGTGAGGTGCAGAAAGAAGCAAGAGAGGTGCAGAAAGAAGGAAGAGAAGTGCAGAAAGAAGTAACAGAGGTGCTGAAAGAGGCGTGAAGAGGTGCAGAAAGAGCAAGAGAAGTGCAGAAAGAGGCAACAGAGGTACAGAAAGAGGCAAGAGAGGTGCAGAAAGAGGCAAGAGAGGTGCAGAAAGAGGCAAGAGATCTGCAGAAAAAAGCAACAGAGGTGCTGAAAGAGGCAAGTCAGGCTGCAGAAAGAAGCAAGAGAGGTGCAGAAAGAAGCATCAGAGGTGCAGAAAGAGGCAAGAGAGGTACAGAAAGAGGAGAGAGAAGTGCAGAAAGAAGCAAAAGAGGTGCTCAAAGAGGCAAGAGGGATGCAGAAAGAGGCAAGAGCAGTGCAGAAAGAAGCAAGAGAAGTGCAGAAAGAAGCAACAGAGGTGCAGAAAGAGGCACGAAGGGTGCAGAAAGAGGCAAGAGAAGTGCAGAAAGAAGCAACAGAGGTACAGAAAGAGGCAAGAGTAGTGCAGAAAGAGGGAAGAGAGGTGTAGAAAGAGGCAAGAGAGTTACTGAAGAGGGAAGGCGAGTGCATAAAGAGGTAAGAGGTGTGCAGAAAGAGGCAAGAGAAGTGCAGAAAGAGGCAAGAGAAGTGATAGAAAGAAGCAACAGAGGTGTAGAAAGAAGAAAGAAAAGTGCAGAAAGAGGCAAGTGAGGTGCAGAAAGAGGCAAGAAAGGTACAGAAAGAGGGAAGAGAAGTGCAGAAAGAGATAGCAGAGGTGCAGAAAGAAGCAAAACAGATGCAGAAAGAAGCAGAGAAAGTGCAGAAAGAAGCAACAGGGGTGCAGAAAGAGGCAAGAGAAGTGCAGAAAGAAGCAACAGAGCTGCAGAAGGAGGCAAGAGAACTGCAGAAAGAGGCAAGAGAGTTGCAGAAACAGGCAAAAGAGGTACATGAAAGAGACAACAGAGGTGCAGAAAGAAGCAAGACAGGTGGAGAAAGAAGCATGGAAAGTGCAGAATGAAGCAACAGGTGTGCAGAAAGAGGCAAAGAGAAGTGCAGAAAGAAGCAAGAGAGGTGCAGAAAGAGGCAAGAGAGGTGCAGAAAGAGGAGAGAGAGGTGCAGAAAGAGGCAAGAGAATTGCTGAAAGAAGCAACAGAGGTGTAGAAAGAAGCAAGAAAAGTGCAGAAAGAGGCACGAGAGATGGAGAAACAGGCAAGAAAGGTACAGAAAGAGGGAAGACGAGTGCAGAAAGAGACAACAGAGGTGAAGAAAGAAGCAAGACAGGTGCAGAAAGAAGCATGGAAAGTGCAGAATGAAGCAACAGGGGTGCAGAAAGAGGCAAGAGAAGTGCAGAAAGAAGCAACAGAGGTGCAGAAAGAGGCAAGAGAACTGCAGAAAGAGGCAAGAGAGTTGCAGAAAGAGGCAAGAGAGGTACAGAAAGAGGGAACAGAGGTGCAGAAAGAGGCAAGAGAGGTGCAGAAAGAGGCAAGAGATGTACCGAAAGAGACAAGAGAGGTGCAGAAATGTGCAAGAGAAGTGCAGAAAGAAGCAAGAGCAGTGCAGAAAGAAGCAACAGAGGTGCAGAAAGAGGCAAGTGAGGTGCAGAAAGAAGGCAAGGGAACTGCAGAAAGAGGCAAGAGAGGTGCAGAAACAGGCAAAGAGGGTGCAGAAAGAGGGAACAGGTGGGCAGACTGAGGCAAGAGAGGTGCAGAAAGAGGAGGTGCAGAAAGAGGCAAGAGGGATGCAGAAAGTAGGAACAGAGGTGCAGGAAGAAGCCAGAGCAGTTCAGAAAGAACCAACAGAGGCGCAGAAAGAGACAAGAGAGGTACAGAAAGAGGCAAGTGACGTGCAGAACAGAAGCAAAGAGGTGCAGAAAGAACCAACAGAGGTGGCAAAAAGAGGCAAGAGGGGTGCACAAAGAGGTAGGAGAGGTGCACAAAGAGGCAAGAGAGGTACAGAAAGAGGCAGGAGGGGTGCAGAAAGAGGAAGAGAACTGCAGAAATAAGCAACAGAGGTGCTGAAAGAGGCACAGAGGGTGCAGAAAGAGACAAGACAGGTGCAGAAAGAAGGCAACAGAGGTACAGAAAGAGGCAAGAGTGGTGCAGAAAGAGGAAGAGAGGTGTAGAAAGAGGCAAGACAGTTGCACAAAGAGGGAAGAGGGTGCAGAAAGAGGCAAGAGAGGTGCAGAAAGAAGCAAGTAAAGTGCAGAAAGAAGCAACAGAGGTGCAGATAGGCGCAAGAGAGGTGCAGAAACAAGCAAGAGAAGTGCAGAAAGAGGCAAGAGAATTGCTGAAAGAAGCAACAGAGGTTTAGAAAGACCAAGAGAAGTGCAAAAAGAGGCAAGTGAGGTGCAGAAAGAAGCAAGAGCAGTGCAGAAAGAACCAACAGAGGTGCAAAAGGAGGCAAGAGGGGTGCAGAAAGAGGTAGGCGAGGTACACAAAGAGGCAAGAGAGGTACAGAAAGAGGCAGGAGGGGTGCAGAAAGAAGGAAGAGAAGTGCAGAAAGAAGCAAGAGAATTGCTGAAAGATGCAACAGAGGTGTAGAAAGAAGCAAGAGAAGTGCAGAAAGAGGCAAGAGCAGTGCAGAAAGAAGCAAGAGCAGTGCAGAAAGAACCAACAGAGGTGCAAAAAGAGGCAAGAGGGGTACTGAAAAAGGTAGGAGGGGTGAACAAAGAGGCAAGAGATGTACAGAAAGAGGCAGGAGGGGTGCTGAAAGAAGGAGGAGAAGTGCAGAAAGAAGTAACAGAGGTGCTTAAAGAGGCGCAAAGGGTGCAGAAAGAGCAAGAGAAGTGCAGAAAGAGGCAACAGAGGTACAGAAAGAGGCAAGAGAGGTGCAGAAACAGGCAGGAAAGGTGCAGAAAGAGGGAACAGGGGTGCAGAAAGAGACAAGAGAGGTGCAGAAAGGGGCAAGAGATCTGCAGAAAAAAGCAACAGAGGTGCTGAAAAAGGCAAGTGAGGTGCAGAAAGAAGCAAGAGAGGTGCAGAAAGAGGCAATAGAAGTACAGAAAAAAGCAACAGAGGTGCAGAAAGAGGCAAAGAGGTGCAGAAAGAGGCAAGAGAAGTGCAGAAAGAAGCAACAGAGGTGCAGAAAGAGGCAAGAGAACTGCAGAATAGAACCAACAGAGGTGCAAAAGAGGCAAGAGGGATGCAGAAAGAGGTAGGAGAGGTGCACAAAGAGGCAAGAGAGGTACAGAAAGAGGCAGGAGGGTGCAGAAAGAAGGAACAGAAGTGCAGAAAGAGGCAAGAGAATTGCTGAAAGAAGCAACAGAGGTGTAGAAAGAAGCAAGAGACGTGCAGAAAGAGGCATGAGAGGTGCAGAAAGAAGCAAGAGCTGTGCAGAAAGAACCAACAGAGGTGATGAAAGAGGCACGAAGGGTGCAGAAAGAGCAAGAGAAGTGCAGAAAGAGGCAACAGAGGTACAGAAAGAGGCAAGAGAGGTGCAGAAACAGGCAGGAAATGTGCAGAAACAGGGAACAGGGGTGCAGAAAGAGGCAAGCAGAGGTGCAGAAAGAGAAAGAGGGTGCAGAAAGAAGCAAGAGCAGTGCAGAAAGAAGCAACAGAGGTGCAGAAAGAGGCAAGAGAACTGCAGAATGAACCAACAGAGGTGCAAAAAGAGTCAAGAGGGATGCAGAAAGAGGTAGGAGAGGTGCACAAAGTGGCAAGAGAGGTACAGAAAGAGGCAGGAGAGGTGCAGAAAGAAGGAACAGAAGTGCAGAAAGAGGCAAGAGAATTGCTGAAAGAAGCAACAGAGGTGTAGAAAGAAGCAAGAGAAGTGCAGAAAGAGGCAGAGTGAGGTGCAGAAAGAAGCAAGAGCAGTGCAGAAAGAACCAACAGAGGTGCAGAAAGAGGCGAGAGAGGTGCAGAAAGAGGCAAGAGAAATACAGAAAGAGGCAACAGAGGTACAGAAAGAGGCAGGAGAGGTGCAGAAAGAATAAAGTGGGGTGCAGAAAGAGGCAAGAGATCTGCAGAAAAAGCAGCAGAGGTGCTGAAAGAGGCAAGTGAGGTGCAGAAAGGGGCAAGTGATCTGCAGAAAAAAGCAACAGAGGTGCTGAAAGAGGCAAGTGAGGTGCAGAAAGAAGCAAGAGTGGTGCAGAAAGAGGCAACAGAGGTGCAGAAAGAGGCAAGAGGGATGCAGAAAGAGGAAAGAGAAAGTGCAGAAAGAACCAAGAGAAGTGCAGAAAGAAGCAACAGAGGTGCAGAAGACGGCACGAGGGGTGCAGAAAGAAGGAAGAGAAGTGCAGAAAGAATCAACAGAGGTGCTGAAAGAGGCATGAAGGGTGCAGAAAGAGGCAAGAGAAGTGCAGAAAGAAGCAACAGAGGTACATAAAGAGGCAAGAGTGGTGCAGAAAGAGGGAAGAGAGGTGCAGAAAGAGGCAAGAGAGTTGCACAAAGAGGGAAGAGGGGTGCAGAAAGAGGCAGGAGGGGAACAGAGAGAAGCAAAAGAGGTGCCAAAAGAGGCAAGAGAGGTGCAGAAAGAAGCAAGTGAAGTGCAGAAAGAGGCAAGAGAATTGCTGAAAGAAGCAACAGAGGTTTAGAAAGAACCAAGAGAGTGCAGAAAGAGGCAAGTGAGGTGCAGATAGAAGCAAGAGCAGTGCAGAAAGAACCAACAGAGGCTGTAAAAAGAGGCAAGAGGGGTGCAGAAAGAGGTAGGAGAGGTGCAGAAAGAGGCAAGAGAGATACAGAAAGAGGCAGGACGGGTGAAGAAAGAAGTAAGAGAAGTGCAGAAAGAGGCAAGAGAATTGCTGAAAGAAGCAACAGAGGAGCAGAAAGAGGCATGAAGGGTGCAGAAAGAGGCAAGGGAGGTGCAGAAGGAAGCAAGAGCAGTGCAGAAAAAACCAACAGAGGTGCTGTAAAGAGGCGCGAGGGGTGCAGAAAGAGCAAGAGAAATGCAGAAAGAGGCAACAGAGGTACAGAAAGAGGCAGGAGAGGTGCAGAAAGAATAAAGAGGGTGCAGAAAGAGGCAAGAAATCTGCAGAAAAAGCAGCAGAGGTGCTAGAAAGAGGCAAGTGAGGTGCAGAAAGAGGCAAGTGATCTGCAGAAAAGGCAACAGAGGTGCTGAAAGAGGCAAGTGAGGTGCAGAAAGAAGCAAGAGAGCTGTGGAAAGCGGCAATGGAGGTGCAGAAAGACGCAAGAGGGATGCAGAAAGAGGAGAGAGAAAGTGCAGAAAGAACCAAGAGAAGTGCAGAAAGAAGCAACAGAGGTGCTGAAAGAGGCATGAAGGGTGCAGAAAGAGGCAAGAGAAGTGCAGAAAGAAGCAACAGAGATACAGAAAGAGGCAAGAGTGGTGCAGAAAGAGGGAAGAGAGGTGTAGAAAGAGGCAAGAGAGTTGCACAAAGAGGAAGAGGGGTGCAGAAAGAGGCAGGAGGGGTACAGAAAGAAGCAACAGAGGTGCCAAAAGAGGCAAGAGAGGTGCAGAAAGAAGCAAGTGAAGTGCAGAAAGAGGCAATAGAATTGCTGAAAGAAGCAACAGAGGTTTAGAAAGAACCAAGAGGAGTGCAAAAAGAGGCAAGTGAGGTGCAGATAGAAGCAAGAGCAGTGCAGAAAGAACCAACAGAGGTGCAAAAGGAGGCAAGAGGGGTGCAGAAAGAGGTAGGAGAGGTGCAAAAAGAGGCAAGAGAGATACAGAAAGAGGCAGGAGGGGTGAAGAAAGAAGTAAGAGAAGTGCAGAAAGAGGCAAGAGAATTGCTGAAAGAAGCAACAGAGGTGCTGAAAGAGGCATGAAGGGTGCAGAAAGAGGCAAGGGGAGTGCAGAAGGAGGCAACAGGGGTACAGAAAGAGTCAAGAATGGTGCAGAAAGAGGGAAGAGAGTGTAGAAAGAGGCAAGAGAGTTGCACAAAGAGGGAAGAGAGGTGCAGAAAGAGGCAGGAGAGGTGCAGAAAGAAGAAACAGAGGTGCCGAAAGAGGCAAGAGAGGTGCAGAAAGAAGCAAGTGAAGTGCAGAAAGAGGCAACAGATGTGCAGAAAGACGCAAGAGAGGTGCAGAAACAAGCAAGAGAAGTGCAGAAAGAGGCAAGAGAATTGCTGAAAGAAGCAACAGAGGTTTAGAAAGAACCAAGAGAAGTGCAAAAGAGGCAAGTGAGGTGCAGAAAGAAGCAGGAGCAGTGCAGAAAGAACCAACAGAGGTGCAAAAGGAAGCAAAGGGGTGCAGAAAGAGGTAGGAGAGGTGCACAAAGAGGCAAAGGAGGTACAGAAAGAGGCAGGAGGGGTGCATAAAGAAGGAAGAGAAGTACAGAAAGAGGCAAGAGAATTGCTGAAAGAAGCAACAGAGGTGCAGAAAGAGGCAAGAGAACTGCAGAAAGAGGCAAGAGAGTTGCAGAAAAAGGCAAAAGAGGTACAGAAAGAGGCAACAGAGGTGCAGACAGAGGCAAGAGAGGTGCAGAAACAGGTAAAAGGGTGCAGAAAAAGACAAGAGAGGTGCAGAAAGTGTGCAAGAGAAGTGCAGAAAGAAGCAAGAGCAGTGCAGAAAGAAGCAACAGAGGTGCAGAAAGAGGCAAGAGAGGTGCAGAAGAAGGCAAGAGAACTGCAGAAAGAGGCAAGAGAGTTGCAGAAACAGGCAAGAGAGGTGCAGAAAGAGGGAACAGGTGGGCAGACTAAGAGGCAAGAGAGGTGCAGAAAGAGGCAGAGGTGCAGAAAGAGGCAAGAGGGATGCAGAAATATGGAACAGAGGTGCAGGAAGAAGCCAGAGCAGTTGCAGAAAGAAGCAACAGAGGTGCAGAAAGAGACAAGAGAGGTGCAGAAAGAGGCAAGTGACATGCAGAACAGAAGCAAAAGAGGTGCAGAAAGAACCAACAGAGGTGCAGAAAGAGGCAAGAGAGGTGCAGAAAGAGGTAAGAGAGGTGCACAAAGAGGCAAGAGAGGTACAGAAAGAGGCAGGAGGGGTGCAGAAAGAGGAAGAGAAGTGCAGAAATAAGCAACAGAGGTGCTGAAAGAGGCACAGAGGGTGCAGAAAGAGGCAAGACAGGTGAAGAAAGAAGGACCAGAGGTACAGAAAGAGGCAAGAGTGGTGCAGAAAGAGGGAAGAGAGGTGTAGAAAGAGGCAAGACAGTTGCACAAAGAGGGAAGAGGGGTGCAGAAAGAGGCAAGAGAGGTGCAGAAAGAAGCAAGTGAAGTGCAGAAAGAAGCAACAGAGGTGCAGATAGGCGCAAGAGAGGTGCAGAAACAAGCAAGAGAAGTGCAGAAAGAGGCAAGAGAATTGCTGAAAGAAGCAACAGAGGTTTAGAAAGACCAAGAGAAGTGCAAAAAGAGGCAAGTGAGGTGCAGAAAGAAGCAAGAGCAGTGCAGAAAGAACCAACAGAGGTGCAAAAAGAGGCAAGAGGGTGCAGAAAGAGGTAGGCGAGGTGCACAAAGAGGCAAGAGAGGTACAGAAAGAGGCAGGAGGGGTGCAGAAAGAAGGAAGAGAAGTGCAGAAAGAAGCAAGAGAATTGCTGAAAGATGCAACAGAGGTGTAGAAAGAAGCAAGAGAAGTGCAGAAAGAGGCAAGAGCAGTGCAGAAAGAAGCAAGAGCAGTGCAGAAAGAACCAACAGAGGTGCAAAAAGAGGCAAGAGGGGTACTGAAAAAGGTAGGAGGGGTGAACAAAGAGGCAAGAGATGTACAGAAAGAGGCAGGAGGGGTGCTGAAAGAAGGAGGAGAAGTGCAGAAAGAAGTAACAGAGGTGCTGAAAGAGGCACAAAGGGTGCAGAAAGAGCAAGAGAAGTGCAGAAAGAGGCAACAGAGGTACAGAAAGAGGCAAGAGAGGTGCAGAAACAGGCAGGAAAGGTGCAGAAAGAGGGAACAGGGGTGCAGAAAGAGACAAGAGAGGTGCAGAAAGAGGCAAGAGATCTGCAGAAAAAGCAACAGAGGTGCTGAAAAAGGCAAGTGAGGTGCAGAAAGAAGCAAGAGAGGTGCAGAAAGAGGCAATAGAAGTACAGAAAAAAGCAACAGAGGTGCAGAAAGAGGCAAAGAGGTGCAGAAAGAGGCAAGAAAAGTGCAGAAAGAAGCAACAGAGGTGCAGAAAGAGGCAAGAGAACTGCAGAATGAACCAACAGAGGTGCAAAAAGAGGCAAGAGGATGCAGAAAGAGTTAGGAGAGGTGCACAAAGAGGCAAGAGAGGTACAGAAAGAGGCAGGAGGGTGCAGAAAGAAGGAACAGAAGTGCAGAAAGAGGCAAGAGAAGTGCTGAAAGAAGCAACAGAGGTGTAGAAAGAAGCAAGAGACGTGCCGAAAGAGGCATGTGAGGTGCAGAAAGAAGCAAGAGCTGTGCAGAAAGAACCAACAGAGGTGATGTAAGAGGCACGAAGGGTGCAGAAAGAGCAAGAGAAGTACAGAAAGAGGCAACAGAGGTACAGAAAGAGGCAAGAGAGGTGCAGAAACAGGCAGGAAATGTGCAGAAACAGGGAACAGGGGTGCAGAAAGAGGCAACAGGGGTGCAGAAAGAGAAAAGAGGGGTGCAGAAAGAAGCAAGAGCAGTGCAGAAAGAAGCAACAGAGGTGCAAAAAGAGGCAAGAGAACTGCAGAATGAACCAACAGAGGTGCAAAAAGAGTCAAGAGGGATGCAGAAAGAGTTAGGAGAGGTGCACAAAGTGGCAAGAGAGGTACAGAAAGAGGCAGGAGGGGTGCAGAAAGAAGGAACAGAAGTGCAGAAAGAGGCAAGAGAATTGCTGAAAGAAGCAACAGAGGTGTAGAAAGAAGCAAGAGAAGTGCAGAAAGAGTCAAGTGAGGTGCAGAAAGAAGCAAGAGCAGTGCAGAAAGAACCAACAGAGGTGCTGAAAGAGGCGCGAAGGGTGCAGAAAGAGCAAGAGAAGTACAGAAAGAGGCAACAGAGGTACAGAAAGAGGCAGGAGAGGTGCAGAAAGAAGAAAGAGGGGTGCAGAAAGAGGCAGAGAGGTGCAGAAAGAGGCAGCAGAGGTGCTAGAAAGAGGCAAGAGAGGTGCAGAAAGAGGCAAGTGATCTGCAGAAAGAAGCAACAGAGGTGCTGAAAGAGGCAAGTGAGGTGCAGAAAGAAGCAAGAGAGGTGCAGAAAGAGGCAACAGAGGTGCAGAAAGAGGCAAGAGGGATGCAGAAAGAGGCAAGAGAGAGTGCAGAAAGAAGCAAGAGAAGTGCAGAAAGAAGCAACAGAGGTGCAGAAAGATGGCAAGAGGGGTGCAGAAAGAAGCGAAGAGAAGTGCAGAAAGAATCAACAGAGGTGCTGAAAGAGGCATGAAGGGTGCAGAAAGAGGCAAGAGAAGTGCAGAAAGAAGCAACAGAGGTACAGAAAGAGGCAAGAGTGGTGCAGAAAGAGGGAAGAGAGGTGCAGAAAGAGGCAAGAGAGTTGCACAAAGAGGCAAGAGAGGTGCAGAAAGAGGCAGGAGAGGAGCAGAAAGAAGCAAAAGAGGTGCAGAAAGAGGCAAGAGAGGTGCAGAAAGAAGCAAGTGAAGTGCAGAAAGAGGCAAGAGAATTGCTGAAAGAAGCAACAGAGGTTTATAAAGAAACAAGAGAGTGCAGAAAGAGGCAAGTGAGGTGCAGAAAGAAGCAAGAGCAGTGCAGAAAGAACCAACAGAGCTGTAAAAGGAGGCAAGAGGGGTGCAGAAAGAGGTAGGAGAGGTGCAGAAAGAGGCAAGAGAGGTACAGAAAGAGGCAGGAGGGGTGCAGAAAGAAGTAAGAGAAGTGCAGAAAGAGGCAAGAGAAGTGCAGAAAGAAGCAACAGAGGTGCTGAAAGAGGCATGAAGGGTGCAGAAAGAGGCAAGAGGAGTGCAGAAAGAAGCAACAGAGGTACAGAAAGAGTCAAGAATGGTGCAGAAAGAGGGAAGAGAGGTGTAGAAAGAGGCAAGAGAGTTGCACAAAGAGGGAAGAGGGGTGCAGAAAGAGGCAGGAGGGGTGCAGAAAGAAGCAACAGAGGTGCCAAAAGAGGCAAGAGAGGTGCAGAAAGAAGCAAGTGAAGTGCAGAAAGAGGCAACAGAGGTGCAGAAAGACGCAAGAGAGGTGCAGAAACAAGCAAGAGAAGTGCAGAAAGAGGCAAGAGAATTGCTGAAAGAAGCAACAGAGGTTTAGAAAGAACTAAGAGAAGTGCAAAAAGAGGCAAGTGAGGTGCAGAAAGAAGCAAGAGCAGTGCAGAAAGAACCAACAGAGGTGCAAAAAGAAGCAAGAGGGGTGCAGAAAGAGGTAGGAGAGGTGCACAAAGAGGCAAAGAGAGGTACAGAAAGAGGCAGGAGGGGTGCAGAAAGAAGGAAGAGAAGTGCAGAAAGAGGCAAGAGAATTGCTGAAAGAAGCAACAGAGGTGTAGAAAGAAGCAAGAGAAGTGCAGAAAGAGGCAAGTAAGATGCAGAAAGAAGTAAGAGCAGTGCAGAAAGACCCAACAGAGGTGCAGAAAGAGGCAAGAGGGGTGCAGAAAAAGGTAGGAGGGGTGCACAAAGAGGCAAGAGAGGTACAGAAAGAGGCAGGAGGGGTGCTGAAAGAAGGAAGATAAGTGCAGAAAGAAGTAACAGAGGTGCTGAAAGAGGCACGAAGGGTGCAGAAAGAGCAAGAGAAGTGCAGAAAGAAGCAACAGAGGTACAGAAAGAGGCAAGAGAGGTGCAGAAACAGGCAGGAAAGGTGCAGAAAGAGGAAACAGGGGTGCAGATAGAGGCAAGAGAGGTGCAGAAAGAGAAAAGAGGGTGCAGAAAGAGGCAAGAGATCTGCAGAAAAAGCAACAGAGGTGCTGAAAGAGGCAAGTGAGGTGCAGAAAGAGGCAAGAGATCTGCAGAAAAAAGCAACAGAGGTGCTGAAAGAGGCAAGTGAGGTGCAGAAAGAAGCAAGAGAGGTGCAGAAAGAGGCAAGAGAAGTGCAGAAAGAAGCAACAGAGGTGCAGAAAGAGGCAAAGGGGTGCAGAAAGAGGTAAGAGAAGTGCAGAAAGAGGCAACAGAGGTACAGAAACAGGCAAGAGAGGTGCAGAAAGAGGCAGGAAAGGTGCAGAAAGAGGGAACAGGGGTGCAGAAAGAGGCAAGAGATCTGCAGAAAGAAGCAACAGAGGTGCTGAAAGAGGCAAGTGATGGTGCAGAAAGAGGGAAGAGATCCGCAGAAAAAAGCAACAGAGGTGCTGAAAGAGGCACGTGAGATGCATAAAGAAGCAGGAGAGGTGCAGAAAGAAGGAAGAGAAGTGCAGAAAGAAGTAACAGAGGTGCTGAAAGAGGCATGAAGGGTGCAGAAAGAGCAAGAGAAGTGCAGAAAGAGGCAACAGAGGTACAGAAAGAGGCAAGAGAGGTGCAGAAAGAGGAACAGAGGTGCAGAAAGAGGCAAGAGATCTGCAGAAAGAAGCAACAGAGGTGCTGAAAGAGGTAAGTGAGCTGCAGAAAGAAGCAAGAGAGGTGCAGAAAGAAGCAACAGAGGAGCAGAAAGAGGCAAGAGAGGTGCAGAAAGAGGAGAGAGAAGTGCAGAAAGAAGCAAAAGAGGTGCTCAAAGAGGCAAGAGGGATGCAGAAAGAGGCATGAGGAGTGCAGAAAGAAGGAAGAGAAGTGCAGAAAGAAGCAACAGAGGTGCTGAAAGAGGCACAAAGGGTGCAGAAAGAGGCAAGAGAAGTGCAGAAAGAAGCAACAGAGGTACAAAAAGAGGCAAGAGTAGTGCAGAAAGAGGCAAGAGAGGTGCAGAAAGAGGCAAGAGAGGTACACGAAAGAGGGAAGACGGGTGCATAAAGAGGTAAGAGGTGTGTAGAAACAGGCAAGAGAAGTGCAGAAAGAGGCAAGAGAATTGCTGAAAGAAGCAACAGAGGTGCAGAAAGAAGCAAGAAAGAGTGCAGAAAGAGGCAAGTGAGATGCAGAAATAGGCAAGAAAGGTACAGAAAGAGGGAAGATAAGTGCAGAAAGAGATAGCAGGGGTGCAGAAAGAAGCAAAACAGATGCAGAAAGAAGCAGGGAAAGTGCAGAATGAAGCAACAGGGGTGCAGAAAGAGGCAAGAGAAGTGCAGAAAGAAGCAACAGAGCTTTAGAAGGAGGCAAGAGAACTGCAGAAAGAGGCAAGAGAGTTGCAGAAACAGGCAAAAGAGGTACATAAAGAGACAACAGGGGTGCAGAAAGAAGCAAGGACAGGTGCAGAAAGAAGCATGGAAAGTGCAGAATGAAGCAACAGGGGTGCAGAAAGAGGCAAGAGAAGTGCAGAAAGAAGCAAGTGAGGTGCAGAAAGAGGCAAGAGAGGTGCAGAAAGAGGCAAGAGAGGTGCAGAAACAGGCAAGAGAATTGCTGAAAGAAGCAACAGAGGTGTAGAAAGAAGCAAGAAAAGTGCAGAAAGAGGCACGTGAGATGCAGAAACAGGCAAGAAAGGTACAGAAAGAGGGAAGACGAGGTGCAGAAAGAGACAACAGGGGTGCAGAAAGAAGCAAGACAGGTGCAGAAAGAAGCATGGAAAGTGCAGAATGAAGCAACAGGGGTGCAGAAAGAGGCAAGAGAGGTGCAGAAAGAAGCAACAGAGGTGCAGAAGGAGGCCAGAGAACTGCAGAAAGAGGCAAGAGAGTTGCAGAAAAAGGCAAAAGAGGTACAGAAAGAGGGAACAGAGGTGCAGACAGAGGCAAGAGAGGTGCAGAAACAGGTAAAAGGGTGCAGAAAAAGACAAGAGGGGTGCAGAAATGATGCAAGAGAAGTGCAGAAAGAAGCAAGAGCAGTGCAAAAGAACCAACAGAGGTGCAAAAAGAGGCAAGTGAGGTGCAGAAGAAGGCAAGAGAACTGCAGAAAGAGGCAAGAGAGTTGCAGAAACAGGCAAAAGGGGTGCAGAAAGAGGGAACAGGTGGGCAGACTGAGGCAAGAGAGGTGCAGAAGAGGAAGAGGGTGCAGAAAAAGGCAAGAGGGATGCAGAAATTTGGAACAGAGGTGCAGGAAGAAGCCAGAGCAGTGCAGAAAGAACCAACAGAGGTGCAGAAAGAGGCAAGAGGGGTACAGAAAGAGGCAAGTGACAGTGCAGAACGAAGCAAAAGAGGTGCAGAAAGAACCAACAGAGGTGGAAAAAGAGGCAAGAGGGGTGCACAAAGGGTAGGAGAGGTGCACAAAGAGGCAAGAGGGGTACAGAAAGAGGCAGGAGGGGTGCAGAAAGAGGAAGAGAACTGCCGAAATAAGCAACAGAGGTGCTGAAAGAGGCACAGAGGGTGCAGAAAGAGACAAGACAGGTGAAGAAAGAAGGACCAGAGGTACAGAAAGAGGCAAGAGTGGTGCAGAAAGAGGGAAGAGAGGTGTAGAAAGAGGCAAGACAGTTGCACAAAGAGGGAAGAGGGGTGCAGAAAGAGGCAAGAGAGGTGCAGAAAGAAGCAAGTGAAGTGCAGAAAGAGGCAACAGAGGTGCAGATAGACGCAAGAGAGGTGCAGAAACAAGCAAGAGAAGTGCAGAAAGAGGCAAGAGAATTGCTGAAAGAAGCAACAGAGGTGTAGAAAGACCAAGAGAAGTGCAGAAAGAGGCAAGTGAGGTGCAGAAAGAAGCAAGAGCAGTGCAGAAAGAACCAACAGAGGTGCAGAAAGGAGGCAAGAGGGGTGCAGAAAGAGGTAGGCGAGGTACACAAAGAGGCAAGAGAGGTACAGAAAGAGGCAGGAGGGGTGCAGAAAGAAGGAAGAGAAGTGCAGAAAGAAGCAAGAGAATTGCTGAAAGATGCAACAGAGGTGTAGAAAGAAGCAAGAGAAGTGCAGAAAGAGGCAAGAGCAGTGCAGAAAGAAGCAAGAGCAGTGCAGAAAGAACCAACAGAGGTGCAAAAAGAGGCAAGAGGGGTACTGAAAAAGGTAGGAGGGGTGAACAAAGAGGCAAGAGATGTACAGAAAGAGGCAGGAGGGGTGCTGAAAGAAGGAGAAGTGCAGAAAGAAGTAACAGAGGTGCTTAAAGAGGCGCAAAGGGTGCAGAAAGAGCAAGAGAAGTGCAGAAAGAGGCAACAGAGGTACAGAAAGAGGCAAGAGAGGTGCAGAAACAGGCAGGAAAGGTGCAGAAAGAGGGAACAGGGGTGCAGAAAGAGACAAGAGAGGTGCAGAAAGGGGCAAGAGATCTGCAGAAAAAAGCAACAGAGGTGCTGAAAAAGGCAAGTGAGGTGCAGAAAGAAGCAAGAGAGGTGCAGAAAGAGGCAATAGAAGTACAGAAAAAAGCAACAGAGGTGCAGAAAGAGGCAAAAGGGGTGCAGAAAGAGGCAAGAAAAGTGCAGAAAGAAGCAACAGAGGTGCAAAAAGAGGCAAGAGAACTGCAGAATGAACCAACAGAGGTGCAAAAAGAGGCAAGAGGGATGCATAAAGAGTTAGGAGAGGTGCACAAAGAGGCAAGAGAGGTACAGAAAGAGGCAGGAGGGGTGCAGAAAGAAGGAACAGAAGTGCAGAAAGAGGCAAGAGAATTGCTGAAAGAAGCAACAGAGGTATAGAAAGAAGCAAGAGAAGTGCCGAAAGAGGCATGTGAGGTGCAGAAAGAAGCAAGAGCTGTGCAGAAAGAACCAACAGAGGTGATGTAAGAGGCGCGAAGGGTGCAGAAAGAGCAAGAGAAGTACAGAAAGAGGCAACAGAGGTACAGAAAGAGGCAAGAGAGGTGCAGAAACAGGCAGGAACAGGGGTGCAGAAAGAGGCAACAGGGGTGCAGAAAGAGAAAAGAGGGGTGCAGAAAGAAGCAAGAGCAGTGCAGAAAGAAACAACAGAGGTGCAAAAAGAGGCAAGAGAACTGCAGAATGAACCAACAGAGGTGCAAAAAGAGTCAAGAGGGATGCAGAAAGAGTTAGGAGAGGTGCACAAAGTGGCAAGAGAGGTACAGAAAGAGGCAGGAGGGGTGCAGAAAGAATAAAGTGGGGTGCAGAAAGAGGCAAGAGATCTGCAGAAAAAGCAGCAGAGGCAAGTGAGGTGCAGAAAGGGGCAAGTGATCTGCAGAAAAAAGCAACAGAGGTGCTGAAAGAGGCAAGTGAGGTGCAGAAAGAAGCAAGAGTGGTGCAGAAAGAGGCAACAGAGGTGCAGAAAGAGGCAAGAGGGATGCAGAAAGAGGAGAGAGAAAGTGCAGAAAGAAACCAAGAGAAGTGCAGAAAGAAGCAACAGAGGTGCAGAAGGAGGCACGAGGGTGCAGAAAGAAGGAAGAGAAGTGCAGAAAGAATCAACAGAGGTGCTGAAAGAGGCATGAAGGGTGCAGAAAGAGGCAAGAGAAGTGCAGAAAGAAGCAACAGAGGTACAGAAAGAGGCAAGAGGGGTGCAGAAAGAGGGAAGAGAGGTGTAGAAAGAGGCAAGAGAGTTGCACAAAGAGGGAAGAGGGGTGCAGAAAGAGGCAGGAGGGGAACAGAGAGAAGCAAAAGAGGTGCCAAAAGAGGCAAGAGAGGTGCAGAAAGAAGCAAGTGAAGTGCAGAAAGAGGCAAGAGAATTGCTGAAAGAAGCAACAGAGGTTTAGAAAGAACCAAGAGGAGTGCAAAAAGAGGCAAGTGAGGTGCAGATAGAAGCAAGAGCAGTGCAGAAAGAACCAACAGAGCTGTAAAAGGAGGCAAGAGGGGTGCAGAAAGAGGTAGGAGAGGTGCAAAAAGAGGCAAGAGAGATACAGAAAGAGGCAGGAGGGGTGAAGAAAGAAGTAAGAGAAGTGCAGAAAGTGGCAAGAGAATTGCTGAAAGAAGCAACAGAGGTGCTGTAAGAGGCGCGAAGGGTGCAGAAAGAGCAAGAGAAATACAGAAAGAGGCAACAGAGGTACAGAAAGAGGCAGGAGAGGTGCAGAAAGAATAAAGAGGGGTGCAGAAAGAGGCAAGAGATCTGCAGAAAAAGCAGCAGAGGTGCTGAAAGAGGCAAGTGAGGTGCAGAAAGGGGCAAGTGATCTGCAGAAAAAAGCAACAGAGGTGCTGAAAGAGGCAAGTGAGGTGCAGAAAGAAGCAAGAGAGGTGCAGAAAGAGGCAACAAAGGTACAGAAAGATGCAAGAGGGATGCAGAAAGAGGAGAGAGAAAGTGCAGAAAGAAGCAAGAGAAGTGCAGAAAGAAGCAACAGCGGTGTAGAAGAAGGCAAGAGGGGTGCAGAAAGAAGGAAGAGAAGTGCAGAAAGAAGCAACAGAGGTGCTGAAAGAGGCATGAAGGGTGCAGAAAGAGGCAAGAGAAGTGCAGAAAGAAGCAACAGAGGTACAGAAAGAGGCAAGAGTGGTGCAGAAAGAGGGAAGAGAGGTGTAGAAAGAGGCAAGAGAGTTACACAAAGAGGGAAGAGGGGTGCAGAAAGAAGGAAGAGAAGTGCAGAGAGAAGCAAAGAGGTGCCAAAAGAGGCAAGAGAGGTGCAGAAAGAAGCAAGTGAAGTGCAGAAAGAGGCAAGAGAATTGCTGAAAGAAGCAACAGAGGTTTAGAAAGAACCAAGAGAGTGCAAAAAGAGGCAAGTGAGGTGCAGATAGAAGCAAGAGCAGTGCAGAAAGAACCAACAGAGCTGTAAAAGGAGGCAAGAGGGGTGCAGAAAGAGGTAGGAGAGGTGCAAAAAGAGGCAAGAGAGATACAGAAAGAGGCAGGAGGGGTGAAGAAAGAAGTAAGAGAAGTACAGAAAGAGGCAAGAGAATTGCTGAAAGAAGCAACAGAGGTGCTGAAAGAGGCATGAAGGGTGCAGAAAGAGGCAAGGGGAGTGCAGAAGGAGGCAACAGGGGTACAGAAAGAGTCAAGAATGGTGCAGAAAGAGGGAAGAGAGGTGTAGAAAGAGGCAAGAGAGTTGCACAAAGAGGGAAGAGGGGTGCAGAAAGAGGCAGGAGGGGTGCAGAAAGAAGAAACAGAGGTGCCAAAAGAGGCAAGAGAGGTGCAGAAAGAAGCAAGTGAAGTGCAGAAAGAGGCAACAGATGTGCAGAAAGACGCAAGAGAGGTGCAGAAACAAGCAAGAGAAGTGCAGAAAGAGGGAAGAGAATTGCTGAAAGAAGCAACAGAGGTTTAGAAAGAACCAAGAGAAGTGCAAAAAGAGGCAAGTAAGGTGCAGAAAGAAGCAGGAGCAGTGCAGAAAGAACCAACAGAGGTGCAAAAGGAAGCAAAAGGGGTGCAGAAAGAGGTAGGAGAGGTGCACAAAGAGGCAAAGGAGGTACAGAAAGAGGCAGGAGGGGTGCATAAAGAAGGAAGAGAAGTACAGAAAGAGGCAAGAGAATTGCTGAAAGAAGCAACAGAGGTGTAGAAAGAAGCAAGAGAAGTGCAGAAAGAGGCAAGTAAGATGCAGAAAGAAGTAAGAGCAGTGCAGAAAGACCCAACAGGGGTGCAGAAAGAGGCAAGAGGGGTGCAGAAAAAGGTAGGAGGGGTGCACAAAGAGGCAAGAGAGGTACAGAAAGAGGCAGGAGGGGTGCTGAAAGAAGGAAGATAAGTGCAGAAAGAAGTAACAGAGGTGCTTAAAGAGGCACGAAGGGTGCAGAAAGAGCAAGAGAAGTGCAGAAAGAAGCAACAGAGGTACATAAAGAGGCAAGAGAGGTGCAGAAACAGGCAGGAAAGGTGGAGAAAGAGGAAACAGGGGTGCAGATAGAGGCAAGAGAGGTGCAGAAAGAGAAAAGAGGGGTGCAGAAAGAGGCAAGAGATCTTCAGAAAAAAGCAACAGAGGTGCTGAAAGAGGCAAGTGAGGTGCAGAAAGGGGCAAGAGATCTGCAGAAAAAAGCAACAGAGGTGCTGAAAGAGGCAAGTGAGGTGCAGAAAGAAGCAAGAGAGGTGCAGAAAGAGGCAATAGAAGTGCAGAAAGAAGCAACAGAGGTGCAGAAAGAGGCAAAAGGGGTGCAGAAAGAGGTAAAAAAAGTGCAGAAATAGGCAACAGAGGTACAGAAACAGGCAAGAGAGGTGCAGAAAGAGGCAGTAAAGGTGCAGAAAGAGGGAACAGGGGTGCAGAAAGAGGCAAGAGATCTGCAGAAAAAAGCAACAGAGGTGCTGAAAGAGGCAAGTGATGTGCAGAAAGAGGCAAGAGATCTGCAGAAAAAAGCAACAGAGGTGCTGATAGAGGCAAGTGAGGTGCAGAAAGAAGCAAGAGAGGTGCAGAAAGAAGGAAAAGAAGTGCAGAAAGAAGTAACAGAGGAGCTGAAAGAGGCGTGAAGGGTGCAGAAAGAGCAAGAGAAGTGCAGAAAGAGGCAACAGAGGTACAGAAAGAGGCAAGAGAGGTGCAGAAAGAGGGAACAGGGGTGCAGAAAGAGGCAAGAGATCTGCAGAAAAAAGCAACAGAGGTGCTGAAAGAGGTAAGTCAGCTGCAGAAAGAAGCAAGAGAGGTGCAGAAAGAAGCATCAGAGGAGCAGAAAGAGGCAAGAGGGGTACAGAAAGAGGAGAGAGAAGTGCAGAAAGAAGCAAAAGAGGTGCTCAAAGAGGCAAGAGGGATGCAGAAAGAGGCACGAGGAGTGCAGAAAGAAGGAAGAGAAGTGCAGAAAGAAGCAACAGAGGTGCTGAAAGAGGCACGAAGGGTGCAGAAAGAGGCAAGAGAAGTGCCGAAAGAAGCAACAGAGGTACAAAAAGAGGCAAGAGTAGTGCAGAAAGAGGGAAGAGAGGTGTAGAAAGAGGCAAGAGAGTTACACGAAGAGGGAAGGCGGGTGCATAAAGAGGTAAGAGGTGTGTAGAAACAGGCAAGAGAAGTGCAGAAAGAGGCAAGAGAATTGGTGAAAGAAGCAACAGAGGTGTAGAAAGAAGAAAGAAAAGTGCAGAAAGTGGCAAGTGAGATGCAGAAAAGGCAAGAAAGGTACAGAAAGAGGGAAGATAAGTGCAGAAAGAGATAGCAGGGGTGCAGAAAGAAGCAAGACAGATGCAGAAAGAAGCAGGGAAAGTGCAGAATGAAGCAACAGGGGTGCATAAAGAGGCAAGAGAAGTGCAGAAAGAAGCAACAGAGCTTTAGAAGGAGGCAAGAGAACTGCAGAAAGAGGCAAGAGAGTTGCAGAAACAGGCAAAAGAGGTACATAAAGAGACAACAGGGGTGCAGAAAGAAGCAAGACAGGTGGAGAAAGAAGCATGGAAAGTGCAGAATGAAGCAACAGGTGTGCAGAAAGAGGCAAGAGAAGTGCAGAAAGAAGCAAGTGAGGTGCAGAAAGAGGCAAGAGAGGTGCAGAAAGAGGGGAGAGAGGTGCAGAAACAGGCAAGAGAATTGCTGAAAGAAGCAACAGAGGTGTAGAAAGAAGCAAGAAAAATGTAGAAAGAGGCACGTGAGATGGAGAAACAGGCAAGAAAGGTACAGAAAGAGGGAAGACGAGTGCAGAAAGAGACAACAGGGGTGAAGAAAGAAGCAAGACAGGTGCAGAAAGAAGCATGGAAAGTGCAGAATGAAGCAACAGGGGTGCAGAAAGAGGCAAGAGAAGTGCAGAAAGAAGCAACAGAGGTGCAGAAGGAGGCAAGAGAACTGCAGAAAGAGGCAAGAGAGTTGCAGAAAAAGGCAAAAGAGGTACAGAAAGAGGGAACAGAGGTGCAGACAGAGGCAAGAGAGGTGCAGAAACAGGTAAAAGGGGTGCAGAAAAAGACAAGAGGGGTGCAGAAATGTGCAAGAGAAGTGCAGAAAGAAGCAAGAGCAGTGCAAAAGAACCAACAGAGGTGCAAAAAGAGGCAAGTGAGGTGCAGAAGAAGGCAAGGGAACTGCAGAAAGAGGCAAGAGAGTTGCAGAAACAGGCAAAAGGGGTGCAGAAAGAGGGAACAGGTGGGCAGACTGAGGCAAGAGAGGTGCAGAAAGAGGGGTGCAGAAAAAGGCAAGAGGGATGCAGAAATTTGGAACAGAGGTGCAGGAAGAAGCCAGAGCAGTTCAGAAAGAACCAACAGAGGCGCAGAAAGAGACAAGAGGGGTACAGAAAGAGGCAAGTGACATGCAGAACGAAGCAAAAGAGGTGCAGAAAGAACCAACAGAGGTGGAAAAAGAGGCAAGAGGGGTGCACAAAGGGTAGGAGAGGTGCACAAAGAGGCAAGAGGGGTACAGAAAGAGGCAGGAGGGGTGCAGAAAGAGGAAGAGAACTGCCGAAATAAGCAACAGAGGTGCTGAAAGAGGCACGGAGGCTGCAGAAAGAGACAAGACAGGTGAAGAAAGAAGGACCAGAGGTACAGAAAGAGGCAAGAGTGGTGCAGAAAGAGGGAAGAGAGGTGTAGAAAGAGGCAAGAGAGTTGCACAAAGATGGAAGAGGGGTGCAGAAACAGGCAAAAGGGGTGCAGAAAGAAGCAAGTGAGGGGCAGAAAGAGGCAAGAGAGGTGCAAGAGAGGTGCAGAAAGAGGCAAGAGAGTTACAGAAAGAGGCAAGTGAAGTGCAGAAGGAGGCAAGAGAACTGCAGAAAGAGGCAATAGAGGTGCAGAAAGAGGCAAGTGAGGTGCAGAAAGAAGCAAGATAAGTGCATAAAAAGGGAAGAGGGGTGGAGAGAGAGGCAAGAGGGGTGCAGAAGGAAGCAAGAGAGGTGCAGATAGAAACAAAAGAAGTGCAGAAAGAAGGAACAGAGGTGCAGAAAGAGGCAAAAAGGGTGCAGAAAGACGTAAGAGGGGTACAGAAAAAGGCAACAGACGTGCAGAAAGAGGGAAGTGAGGTGCAGAAAGTAGAATAGATTTGCAGAAAGAGGCAAGAGAAGTGCAGAAAAAGAAAGAAATGTTTAGAAAGAAGCAACAGAAATGCAGAAAGAGGCAAGAGAGGCGCAGAAGGAAGGAAGAGTGGCTTGCACACCATTAGTACCAATTTAACACCCACATTTAGCAATAAGTAACAGGTGACCATTCTAGGTTTGCAAAGGGCCTTCCACCACGCTGTCGCTGCATTTTTGGTAACGTTTGAGCCGTTTGAGCTAGAAACAAGGCTTTTTTTGTTCAAATCTGCAGATTAGGGAGCAGATGATGAATTATGTGGCTAATGAAGAAAATGTATAATTGTGCAAAAGTCGGTGCAGCCATACCTCTGACTAGGTCCACAAGCGCTCCTCAGTGATTCCTTCTTTTTTGTCTTACTGAGTTCATAGTTGAGCTTCTATGGAAACGAGGAAGAATAAACCTGACATTACCACTCCAGAACACTGACACCATACCACATAATTACTCTCCATAACACATAATACCACTCTACATAATTCCTATACACTAAATACACAATACCTGGTGGGCTAGTTGGCCCCCAGGGACCCTCAGGATTGAAGAGGATTTAATTCCCCATCTTAAAACACGCCACGGGGCCTGTATGCACACATGTCACCTGAAGCCCCGCCCCCTCCCTTCACCACTGTGCAAACGCGCCCCGTGGTGCATTTTAAGATGGGGGATTAAGTCCCCTTGAATTCTGAGGGACCCTGGAGTCCAACTAGCCCACCATGTACCTCCAAAAAGTGCCACAGAGCTGCATTGCAGAGAGGTGTAAAAAGGGGCGTGGCCTCTGTACACCTCTCTGCAACGCAGCTCCCTGGCGCATACTGGAGGTTCCTGGTGGGCTAGTTGGCCCCCAGGGACCCCCAGTATTCAAAGGGAATTACTTCCCCTTCTTAAAATGTGCCAGGGGGCGCGTTTTCAGACTGCTGCAGGGAGGGGGCGGTGCCTCCGGCACAATGCCGGTCTTTTTTTTTTTTTGTATGGGAGGGGGGCTGCGTGGCCCCCCTTCTTTTGGCCACTTTTGGCCCCAGGGACCCCATCCCCCGGGGCCTGAGGATTTTCTTTTAAATAAAAAAAAACGGGAAGGGCCGCGTGGCCCCCCTTCCCTGGGCCTCTATTGGCCCCGGGGACCCCATCCCCCGGAACATGCCCTTTTTTTTTTGTATTTAAATATTTGGAGGGGGGCTGCGTGGCCCCCCTCCTCAGGCCATTTAAGGCCCCGGGGACCCCATCCCCCGGGGCCGGCCTTTACGTTAAAAAAAATATATATATATATTTTTGGGGAGGGGGGCTGCGTGGCCCCCCTCCCAGGCCACTAATAGCCCCGGGGACCCCATCCCCGCCTGGCCACTCGTTGGGGACTGTGGGGGGGTCCCCAATCCCCGCACGGTCCCGCCGGCTCCCCGCGTCCTGCGGGAGCCGGCATTGCTTTTCCATAAGGGGAGCTGCTGACATGTAGCTCCCCTTATGGAAAAGCAATCTGCTTTGCTTCATTGAGGGGGTGGCAGTCCCTGGGGTGTAGGGGGGCCTTAGAGGCCCCCCACATAAATTTACATTAACCCCCGCATGCCCCCGGGACTTGGCCCACCCGGGGGCCAATTAACCACAAAGCGCGGGAGCCCACGCTTCGTTTTTTTTATTTATCGGCAGGATCCACGCACCCAGCGCGTTTTTTGCTGATTTAAAAAAAAATTAAAAAAAATTGGGGGGCCCTGGGGGTCCTTGTAGGACCCCCTGAGCAGGCCTAGGGGGTCAGGGTGTTTCTACCCTGCCCCCTTTTTGCATTGTTTGCGTCTGTTTTTGTCTTTTCTTGTGCCTCGGTTCTACCGAGGAACAAGATGGCTGCCAACACTTCCTGGTTTGGAGTGTTGACAGCCAATTAGCATACAGCTCGTGATCGGGAGGGTACGCAGACCCTACGCGGCCATAGATATATATGTGATTTTATTTTTGATTTTGTCAGGAACTACTGAACGGATTTACACCATTTAAGCAAAAGGCATGACTCTGAACCAAGGGCTACCTTTTTGGCAAATTTGGTGTAATTCCGTTCAGCAGTTCGGGCTGTAGCTGCGACTAAAGGTTCCTATGGAAAATTGCATGGGGAAAACACGTTTTGGGACCCCCCTTTTTTCTCAGCCCCAGCTTGCCGAATCACCCCGAGACTTTCAGGATAGGAGCGCACCGGAGCGCCCCACAAAGTTTGAAAATTTCGCGAAGATTCGTCAACCGGCGCCAAAGTTATTTCAAATAGAATGTTGCGGATTTCCTATGGAAAATAGGTCCTAACTATAACTATCTACTGGCGACCGCCAGTAGATAATATCGAGAAGTTGTAGTGAATTGTATCTTGTGTATTAGAAGGGATGAGTGGTGTGCTGAAAAGCATTGGGAGCCTTAGAGCTAAGGAAAGTTAATAAGAAGTGATCAATCTTCGAGCGACAATATTAGTAACACACCATTTGGATATGAGTAAAAATGGTAGCATAATGGTTAAGCATTATCAATAGGAATCCTGAGGTGAAGTGTATGAATCTCAATGAAGTGATTTGTAATAAAAAAAAAGACAATATATATTTTTCATTTTATAATTTCAGAACCATTGTTGTAAACATAGTAATACGTGCAAGAGGAATAAATGGTATATACTGTGTTTGGTTTTGGATCCTTAGAAGCTATACAGCTGAGGGGAGAGAATAGTGATTGACGGGTCATCTAGGGACAAGAGCACAAATATAGTGCTGATAAGGAATAATGGAAGGTAGTATAATGGTGAAGCCCAATAATTAGGCACCCCAAGGTAAGGGTACAAATTCAAACGAGAAAGCAATTTTATTTTTTATTTTTTCGCATTGGTTTTATTTTTCATTGACATTTTTGATTTATTGTTTTAAATAGAGGAGTCCATGCAAAAGGAATGTATTATATACATCCTGTAAGGTGAATATTGGATGGGAAGAACGGGGCACCTTATTATGGATTCGCAAGAGCTTTATAGCAGAGGGAAGTTAGTAGTGATTGAGCGGTCTTCTAGTGATAAGAGTATGAACGCTTTTGAATGGAGAGGAGTAACACGAGGTAGCCTAATGGCAAAGCGCTATGAATAGGTTATGGGTTCGAACTCAAACAAAATTAGTTTTCGCGCAATTATTTTGAAAAATGTTAAATTACTTTAAGTTAGGACAGTTTAGGATTTTTGGTGTTATTAATTGAATAAAGTGGTTTTTAAAGGCAGAATTTCAAGAGGTGTGGATAAATTATCGCAACATATTTGGAGTGATTCTTCCGGTTTCTTTGGGTAACGGAGGTTTTGGCACCAACACAGGTGAAGATAATCGAGTATGGCGTAGAGTATAAAAGCAGAGAGACTAACGAGCTCAGTGAGAGTGCAGGATCATGAGGTGAAGGATCGGGGGCGTTTATCTAACATTTGGTAAGCGGAGGTAGTGAGGCAAGGGTTGTGTGTCCCGGTGGGAAGTACAAGACTAGAGACCTTTAAAGGGTGTTGAGTGTTTTGAATTTAAGGGGTAACTTAAATAAGTTTAAAAGTAAAGGGCACAGCTCCATGTGTGCTTTAATAGAGGAAAATTCAATTTCAATAAGTGAGTGTTTTTTTACTTTATAGACCCGTATCAAGGGGGACATCATCTATGCATGACAAGAGGAAATTAGAATTATAGCGGACATTTGGATTACAAGATCACTAAATATGGAATAAAAAGGTGAGAGAATTAACAATTTTAGATGATTGACTTAGAGAGGAAAGACTAGGGGCAAAGAGTTTCATGAAGGTAATCACTACGTTTTTATCACAGATTAAACCGATGAAGCGAGAGTTTCTTTTTGAAAGATGGGAAAGAGTGAAATTTAGAACACAAGACATGAAAATAAAGGTAAAGAACTATACAGGACCATATGTAGAATTGAATTTGAGGGTTAAAGTACATCTCATGTGATTAAGGTTGGAATACAATGGAGATTGTGATATGTATGGAATAAGAGTTGTCGAAGGAGTAAGACCACAAAACATTTTGGAATATGATGATATTTGTGTATTGATTAAGCCTGGGCGTAGTTCGCGAAGTAGCGCTACGCGAAGCCACGCAAAGTGCAGTTCGCACTCACGTGAGCTACGCGTAGCACTACGCGAACTGCGTAGTGCACTGTTCGCAATGATTGCACAGTGCCGGATGCTTGTCCGCACTGTGCAATCATTGAAAACGGCATCTTGCACAGTGCGAGCTGTCTTTACTGCCGCTCGAGTAGATTTTTACTTGAGCGGCAGCTTTCTCAACGCGGACTGGTAGTTTCTCATCGCGAGCGGTCGCGAGCATACGCGACCACTCGCAATGAGAAACCTGACCTCCCCGCGTTGAGAATCTCGCCGGGAGGTTTATTTTCCACGCTCGCGATCGGCAACTTGATGTTGCTGATCGCGAACGAGGAAAAAGTCTCGCCGGGAAGTCATTTTGCTTGCTCGCGGTCGCCAACTTGACGTTGAGGACCGCGAGCAAGCAAAAAATGACCGCTGCACTACGCTACGCGTGTTTGCACTGTGCTACGTGCAATTCGCGTTGTGCGAAGTAGCGCAAACTTCGCAAACTACGTGAGCGTAGCGTAGTGCTTTGCCCGGGGTTAGTATTGATTATGTTCTTAGGAGGGATAAAAAGTGTAAAGTTTTAGTACCCGTTGCAGGCATGACAACAGTAAAAGAGTAAAAAGAGAAAAACGGCGACAAATTTGTAAATAAAGTGTATCAATAAGTGTTACCACAAAAGTCAAGTGTGTTGTTAAATAGATGCATCATGTTTAAGTTAAATTTAGATTATTGTTAGATTTTAATTTTTGTTTTTCTATGTGTACGACAGCCCTGAAGAAGCGCAGTGGAGCGCGAAACACGTGTTGGCTGTTTTGAGGCTGATGTGATGTAGTGTTTAAATGAAAAATGAATCTGAAGAAATAATAAATACTACTTATGAAACCTATCAAGAAGGTGTATTGTGTACTGTTGCTGTTGTTGATATCTCAGTATTTTTATTTTTTTTTAAATGTTTATAAAAATACTGGTGGGGGACCAGTCACTGGGATACTTAGCGCCGGGCAGTAATTTCTGTTACCCGAATAGTGTATTATATATATATATATATATATATATATATATATATATATCTCCAAACTCCGTGTTCCCTGCACCCAGGAACTCAGCTCACACCACGGACACGGACCAATTTCTTCGTGCTCAGTATTTTAGTTTATTTTGCTTGCAGTCGCGCCATAACGTTTCGGCTCGTCCGAGCCTTGTTCACATGTCATCAGTGATGTCATCAGTGATGTCACTGACCATGTCATGGATGATGTACTATGTGACGTCATCAGCAGTGCATTGCGGGGCGCGAGTTATTGTTAGCTAAACTAACTATAACGGCGGAATTTCTCTGGTTTTGTACGAGTGAAATGTCCAAGTAACTATAACGTCCCTGAAACCTATGGTTTTTTCAGTGAATTTCTAAGGTTTTTTAAATGCTAATTTCTAACTATAACGTGCCTGAAACCTATGGTTTTTTCAGTGAATTTCTAAGGTTTTTTAAATGCTAATTTCTAACTATAATGTCCCTGAAACCTACGGTTTTTTCGGTGAATTTCAAAGGTTTTTTAAATGCTAATTTCTAACTATAACATAGCAGTCTCGTTTTCAGAGTGGTGGAGAAAGGTGAGCGTGGCCTCCAAACACCTTTTAGCAATCCCACTGTGTGGGATTTACTGGAGGTAACAGGAGGGGTAGTTAGCCCCCAACGTCAACCTTGGGGGCCAACTACCCCTTTATTACCTCAGTAAGTCCCACACAGCAAGATTGCTAACTTGTTATATCAGGCCCCGCCCCTCCCTACGCCACTGTCCAAACGCGCCCCTGGCATGTTGTAAATTGGGAGATTAATTCCCTTGAGTCCTGAGGTCCCTGGGGTCAGCTAGCCCACCAGGTACCTCCAGTAAGCGCCAGAGAGCTGCGTTGCAGAGAGGTGTAAAAGGGGCGTGTCCTCAGAACACCTCTCTGCACCGCAGCTCTGTGGCGCATACTGGAGGTACCTGGTGGGCTAGTTGGCCCCCAGGGACCCTCAGGATTCAAGGGGACTTAATCCCCCAATTTACAACGCGCCTGGGGGCACATTTGCACACTTGTTTTGTTAGGCCCTGCCCCCTTCCTGCACCACTGTGCAAACGCGCCCCCTGGTGCGTTGTAAATTGGGGGATTAATTCCCCTTGAGTCCTGAGGGTCGCTGGGGGCCAACTAGCCCATCAGATACCTCCAGTAAGTGCCACAGAGCTGCGTTGCAGAGAGGTGTCAAAAGGGGCGTGGCCTCAGAACACCTCTCTGCAACGCAGCTCTGTGGCACATACTGGAGTGACCTGGTGGGCTAGTTGTCCCCATGGACCCTCAGTATTCAAGGGGAATTAATTCCCCAACTTACAATGCGCCAGGGGGCGCGTTTGCTGAGTGCTGCAGGGAGGGGGCGGGGCCTCCGGCGCGATGCCGGCTTTTTTAAAACTTTTATTTTTTTAGAAGGGGGGCTGTGTGGCCCCCCTTCTTTTACAATATTTGAGGCCCTGGGGACCCCATCCCCCAGGGCCTGACCTGTTTTTTACAGTTAAACAAAAAAAAATGGGAAGGGGGCCGCGCGGTCCCTCTCCCGAGGCCAATTTCAGCCCCGGGGACCCCATCCGCCAGGGCATGGCCACATATTTAATTTAAAAAATAAAAAATCTTTTAAGGAGGGGGGCTGCGTGGCCCCCCTCCTGAGGCCTCTATTGGCCCAGGGGACCCCATCCCCCGGGGCTGTGCCTCTTTTTAATTTTTTTTATTTAATATTTTATTGAGGGAGGGGGGCCGCGTGGTCCCCCTCCCAGGCCACTTCTGGCCCTGGGGACCCCATCCCCTGGGGCGTGGCCTCAGCGTTGGGGACCGTGGGGGGAGCCCCAATGCCCCCATAGTCCCGCCGGCTCCCCGCCTCCTGAGGGAGCCGGCATTGCTTTTGAGCAAGTGGAGCTGCTGACATGCAGCTCCCTTGCTCAAAGCACTTCTGCTTTGCTTCATTGAAGCGAGAGCAGGTTTCCCTGCTCTCGCTTCCAGGAAGCAAAGCAGCATTTGCTATGGCAGGGTGGGAGCCGTACGGCTCCCACCCTGCCATAGCAAAAAACAGTGTCCCGGGAGTGGGCCCCCGGGACACTGCAGGAGCTGGCCCTGGGGGGTGGTGGTCCCCAGGGCCATCGAGGGCTCCTGGATGGGGGCCGCACGGCCCCCCTCCCTCCATTTCAAAGCCCCGGGGAGGTGGTGGTCCCCAGAGAAGTGTGGGGGGGCTTGAGCCCCCCACACTAATTATTCTGTATAGCCCCAGGGAGGTGGCGGTCCCCGGGGCTCGGGGGGCCCGTGAGGCCCCCCACCCATTTTCATCAATGCCCCGGGAGGTAGGCGGTCCCCGGGGCAGCGTGAAAGGCGTTGGGACCCCCCACACATTTATTTTTAAAGCCCCAGGGAGGTGGCGGTCCCCGGAGCGGCGGGGGGGCCACATGCCCGCCGCATATAATTACTATAGCCCCGGGGAGGTGGCGGTCCCCGGGGCTGCTGGGGCCCCGTGTGCCCCTGCAAATTAAATACACATTGCCCCCAGGACCTGGCCCATCCAGGGGGCCTCATTAAAATGAAGCGCGGGAGCCCGCGCTTCATTTTTAAAACAAATTTAGGCGGGATTCGTGACCCCAATGTGAATTCCGCCGAAATTATTTTAAAAAAATGCTTTTTTTGACCCTGGGGGTCTTTGTGGGACCCCCTGAGCAGGCCTAGGGGGTCAGGGTGTTTCTACCCTGCCCCCTTTTCTTGTTTTTCATCTTCTTTTTCACTGTTTTCTTGTGACTCGGTTCACAAGATGGCTGCCAACACTTCCTGGTTTGGAGTGTTGGCAGCCAATCAGAGTGAAGCTCGTGCACGGGAGGGTTCGCGAACCCTCCTCGGTGCTCAGATATATAATTTTTGTCTTTCTTTAATTTCTCAGTAACTACTGAACGGATTTACACCATTTAACAAAAAGAGCTCTTTCTGAACCAAGGGCTACCTTTTTGCCAAATTTGGTGTAATTCCGTTCAGCAGTTCGGGCTGTAGCTTTGTCTAAAGTTTCCTATGGAAAGTAACATGGGGAAAATGTGCTTTGGGACCCCCCTTTTTTCTCGGCCCCCGCTTGACGAATCACCCTGAAACTTTCAAGACAGGAGCTGACCGGAGCGGGTCACTAGTTTTGAAAATTTTGCGAAAATTCATCAAACGACGCCAAAGTTATTGGGAAAACAAAAACGCTTTTTGAATAGAAACGCGGTCCCAACTATAACTACTTACTGGCGACCGCCAGTAGGTAATATATATATATATATATATATATATATATATATATATATATATATATATATATATATATATATAACATTTACGTTTTGAACAAAAAAAAACTCTGAAATTCACCAGTTATAGCTAGCAGAGCCAAATATAACTTGCCCCCCTGCTATGCACTGCTTATGACCTCACATATTATAGCACTCATGACATGTCCTATGCCATCTTTTATGACATCACTGATATTCTTTTTATCACATCTAACTATAACATTACTTTAACCTTTATTTCTAGTGGATTTCTAGTGAATTCCTGTGGCCAATCCCGTGGGAGATTCGCAACAGGCCCTTATGTTTTTTAAAGAGGAAGGCACCACGTGCCCCTCCCCGAGCCTTATTAGGCCCTGTAGAACCATCCCGAAGGTCCTTGTTTTGTTTTCAGGTGAGGGGGGCCAAGTGGTCACCCTCCCCGAGCCTTATTAGGCCCAGAGAACCCCATCCCATGGGGTCTTTATTTAAAATTAAAGTGGAAGGAGCCCATCCCTGGGGCCTTTTTTAATAAAGGGGAGGGGTCCGCATGGCCCCCTCCCTGAGCCTTATTAGGCCCTGGAAACTCAATCTCCTAGGACCGTTTTTTTTTATTAGAGTGGAGGGGAACACATGGCCCCCTCCCAAGCCTTATCATGCCCTGGGGACCCCATACCCCATACCCCATGGCCTTTAATTTAAAAAAGAGGAGGGGGCTGCTTTGCCCCTCTCCCAAAACTTTATTAGGCCATGGGGACCCCATCTCCCAGGGCCACTTTTTTAATGAAAAGGGGGGCCTCATGATCCCCCTCCCAGAACCTTATTAGGCCCTGGGAACCCCATTCCCCAAGGCCTTTTTTTAATGAAAGGAGAGGGGGACTGCGTGGCCACCCTCCTGATCTTTATTAGGCAATAGGGACCCTATTCCCCAGGGCTACAACTTAAACTAAAGAGGCGGGCCATAGAGGGCTGCCCAACTCCCCTCCCATTGGCTGTATTTTTAATAAAGGGGAGGGGGCCTCATGGCCCCCCACCCTGAGCCTTATTAGGCAATGGGAACCCCATTTCCCAGGGCCATAAATTAAACTAAAGGGGAGGGAGTCCTGAGACCCCCCAAGCCTTCTTGGGACCCAGGATTCCTATCTTCCAGGGCCACTCATAAAAATAAAGTGGGAAGGGACCACGCTGCTTCCCTCCACTAGACTTGTTAGGCCCTGGGGACCCTATCACCACAGCTGTTACTTACCAGGGCCATGTTTTTTTAAAGGGGAGGGGAACCAAAAGCTTTTTTGGCCCCTGGCGTACTAAGGCCTCTCCTTATAAAAGGTGGGTGCCCACCTAGGGACCCCCATACATTAGTTGGGAAGCTGCAGGGGGAGTCCCAAGACACCTGCAACCCCAGTGGGCTCCCCGTATGCTGCAGGATACAGTATTGCTCCCGCCCACAGGATGCAGCTATTTATGTTGCTCCCTCCGGGTGGGGGCAATATCTTGATCTTCTTCCCTGCCCTCAAACAGATCAAAAGTTTGCTCCCAGCTGGCAGGAGCATTTTTAAAGCTGGTGTGGGCAGGGAAACTGCTGTGTCCCTGGGGTGGGCTCCCTGGGACACAGCAGGTGAGCTGGCATTTTATTGTAAATAGCGGCCTTGAGGGGTGGGGTCAAAAGGGCCTTTTGAAGGCTCAGGGAGGGGGCCCCCCTCTGCTTAAAATATCATTCAAGCCCTATGGGGATGGGGTCCCTAGGGTTGAAAACAGCCTGGGGAGTGTGGCCATGTGCCCCCTTAAAATATACTTCATACCTCAGGGGATGGGTTCCTCGGAGCTGAAACAGCTTGGGGAGGGGGGCCATATGCCCCTCCACTTCAACCATATGTTGAGCCCAGGGGAATGGGGTCCCCATTGCCGATAATGGCCTGTGGATAGTGGCAATGCACCCACCTACTGTTAAAACATACTTTGAGCCTCTGGGATGGGTCCCACGTCTAAAATATAGCAGAGGGGGGCCACATACCCCCCAAAAATACCTGTGCCATCTCCCTGGGCCCTGGCCCACTCCGGGTAGGCTTTATAAGGACACGCAGGTGCCCGTACAACACACATGGTTTTCACTGTACAGAGCTCGTCTTGGAGATGCCAGTTCCTCACCACAGACACCCCCCATTAGTTGGGCAAGTTCCTACAAAGTTAGCAGTTCGAAGATGGACGCGGAGCTACGTAGAGGCGTTCCCGGATAGAGTGGGTATATCTATGGTAGTTTTATCCTACTGAATACTCCAGGACATATACTATAGGGATACCTCCATTGTCACGACCTAGAGCATGAAACACTGCTCTTGGGAGAGCAAGACCATTTAATATATAACACGCAAGCATTGATAACTCTAATTGTTGGTGAGGGGGACCCAAACATACTGAACAAAATATTATTTAGAAGCCTGCATCTACTTGAGTCAGAAGGGGACGGCTAGCCATTGTTGATATAGACTTCGCTGTCCAGTACTCTATAAGCTATTTTCTTTGGAGAAAGGGCATCATTCTCAATTGAATTCAGTACCCCCGTTTTGATTTGTCCTAGTGACACAGTATTCTATTTGGGCGAGGTCCTGATGAAGGTGGTTCACGGTGTGTGTTACTCCACCGAAACGCGCGTCGACCACGTGCGCCCAGACCTTTTGGCTTTGGTCATCAATATTGTCCATTGGAAATGTTTTACATCTATGTGTTCCTTATACCCAAATGTGTATATGTGTCTTGTATGACTGAGAGCGAGTGTAAGGAATTAATGTGTTTTGATGTCAGATTGATTTATTTATTGGGGGTCAATAGTTTGGAATAATAATTTTTGTATTAAACAATTGTAGAAAAAGTGTTTTTTCAGTAAATGTATTAAAAATATAAACTGATGTGCACTGACTATAACAAATAAGAAAGTAATTAAAATGAAAAATAAAAGGAATTTTTAATAAAAACGAAAAATGTATATATTTATTTGAATATCATATCATTGTAATTTTGTACCTGTACCTTAACCCATACCAAATTGAATCTTCTGTAAAGAAATATAGGTCTTAGGGGAGAGTTTTTTTGCTCAAGTTCCTACAATGTACATTTCACTGTTCACTAAGCTCTTTATGGAGAGGGTAGTCGCTCACCAACCCAAAGCATCTGCTATGAATAACTTCAACTCTCTGTAGAGCTGTTTAGGTTGTCCCTTCCAAATACCGAATTGCAGTGGTATGTATTAATGTTTTGTTATCGAATTCTGATCGCAATGCATTAATACTTTACTACCAATTAAACATTGATGGTAATCCATTCGCAAATGGGAAGGGGTACCTCGAGCACCTATTCCCTTTGAAAATGTTAAAAATTTAACTGAAATTTTTAATTTTCTATTTTGAAATGCATCCTATTTTCCATTAAGGATAACTGGCTGCATTTGAGAAAAAAATTACCTCATTAATATTCATTCAATTCAATTTGTGACCCACTGGTAATCGCTATTTAAAAATAAAAAGTTTCATACATTAGGAATAGCAATTTCTTAATTGTGATGTGGATAGCATGTTAAGACCGAGCTCCTAAGAGAAGCTCCTGAACTAGGGATCAGTTATACTTAAAATACCCCTGTTTTTGTTGTGCCATCCATCCAACACTATATAGGAAGCTATCGTAATGAAGACTGCACAATTCTGAAGAAGGTGTTAAGACCCTACTCACCTCCAGGAAAGAAGATCTCCACTGACCAGCAGCGAGCTGTGACCACTCTGGACGAACAAACCAGCTCAGGGAGTGACACTGAGTTTATGAAGATCCGGTCCATCCGGTGACCAGCTCGCCTTCCCTGCATGCCTACAAGTCCCATGTAAGTGACTGGCGAATGTGGCCAATTGCTTCGGCCGGTTTCTTTCCTGGTCTGGGGCAGAAGACAAGCCATACCTCCCGGACCTATTGGTGTGGTTGTTGCATGCTGAGCGTTCTTCCGCCACACCGGCTGTCTGCCTCACAACTGAGGCTTCTGCACAACTCGTCTTGCCAATTGCTTCTGCTGGTTTCTTGCCTGGTCTGGGGCCAAAGACCAGCCAAACCTCCTGAACATTGCTGGGGTGATAGTCTCAATCTGTGCACTCATCTGCCGCAAAGGCTGTCTGCCTCACAACTGAGGCTTTTGCAGTCTGGTAGGGATGTGTCTGGAGAAGTGCGGCCACTCTTGGGACTACACGCCCCCCCTATCATGAATTGGCTGCACCACAGCCACCAGTGGCTGTGCCCAATACTTCCTGGATGACGGATTGAAACGACAGTTGCGCGAATCAGGGAGTGGCACGTACAGCCCTCTCACCTCTCGCCTTTATGCAGGAACCCATGTGGCCCAGCACTAGTCTGTCCCTAATGGTATCACTCACAGGGGCAGATTTATAGCAAAAGCACTCAATGCCAGCCACGCTCATCACGCTTGATTTTTGATTTCGCTTTATCAAGGTTCTACATATTGGGACTAATCCAGTCCTCCATTTTGGGGCCCTTCTCTCTCCTAGCCTACATGCTGGACTATCCCAAGATGGCGATCCTCCTCCCAAGTGAAAGGGACAGAGGGCTTACTATGCACAGGATCTAAGAAGCTAAAGTAGGACTATGCTTCTAGGAAGACACTCTGAAACTGAAGGACTCCAGATTCGACTGAAGGACTCCAGTTTCAATGACAAGGAAGAAACTACCAAATCGAAAAAGTCAGCCATATTTGAACAGTATTTTAGGTGTTCCACAACCTAACACATAGAAAGCATCACAATACCATCTACAGGCAGTATAACTGAACTTAAATAAGGACTCACTGCCCTCTAACCTGGCAAGAACCCAGACACTATTGGAGCAGCCATCTCTCAATGGATACACTGATACCTTTCGGATTACTGCAGTGGGGACTGGCCCGATTTTCTACCCATTACACATCAGAAGTCCTCGTCCACGGAAACGCCCCATCGGCATGGTACAACACCTGGTGGCCCACTGCACTTGACAGCCCACCAACCCCCACAGACCACGCCAGAAATCTCGGCATCGTACTCGACTCCTCCTTCTCCATGAACCGACAGGTTAACGCCGTCGCCTCCAGCTGCTTCAACACCCTCCGCATCCTCCGTAAGACTTTCACATGGATCCCGCCCGAGTCAAGGAAGACAGTCACCCACGCACTCATTACCTGTAGGCTGGATTACGGAAACGCCCTCTACGCCGGCATAAACAAATCTCTACTCCGCAAGCTCCAGACGACACAGAACACTGCAGCCAGACTCGTCCTCGGCATCCCTTGACACAAGCACATCAGCCAACACCTACGGAAGCTCCACTGGCTCCCCGTCAAGAAGAGAGGCACTTTCAAGATATTCACCCACGCCTACAAATGCCTACACAACACCGGACCCCAATACCTCAACAATAGAATCACCCTCCACATATCCAAAAGAAACCTCCGATCCGCCAACCTCGTCCTCGCCGAAACCCCACGCAACCGCAGAGCCAAGTCAGGGGGAAGATCCTTCTCCTACATCGCGGCCAACACCTGGAACTGTAGTGTAGTTCCTATTTCCCTAATAGGCTCTGCGCATTGGAATAATATATCCTATAGATTCGGCATAGGACTGAGGTCAGTATGTCCCTAACAAGTATATTAAACTTAATTACTTTGTGCCAGCTAACTCAGAGGCCACTAGAAACTCCCTGTAAACAAGAGATATGAGCTGTTACAATCGTAAGACAGTATGCGAGATATATTATGTACAGCGTAAGCAGTAGAAAGAAATAATACTGCGCTAGCATTATCTTTTAGCTATGACACATATATTCATATACATAAATAACATAAGCTAAAAATGTGAGTACTCATAACATGCTTCTCTAACTAGTTCTACCCCAGTGTACCTAACATAAGTGTAGTGCCAGGTAAGAAGTAGGTGATGTATTCTAGAGTATGGTATGCTATATTATGCCAAGTCTCTGGTATGCCAAGAGTCTGGTATACCAAGAGTCCCTCTAGGTTCTAGTCAGCTCCATACCTTGAGAATGAGAGAGGTGGGAATCTCTTTCCGGTTCTCGAACTCTAACACCCCGCGAAGGGAGTCAGAACACTGGAAGCTGGATTCTCTGCGAGCAGGGATGACAGCGTCTCTTGTCAGTGCGTCAGGCCGGGATACGGGCTCCTCTAAAGTCGAGGTCTCCTCCTACTTGCTTGGGCAAGGAAGGTATATTTATACCCGGTAGGTGCCTTGGAATGTTAGCATTGACGGAAAGTCGGGCAGAGGAAGACGTCAGGAATGAACCCTTAAGGAATAGCAGTTCATGCATAATAAATGAGTTCTTGGAGAAATCAATAATCCTGTGCTAGGGAACTCCCAAGAGCTTAAGGGTCTGGTTTCTAAGAACTCGTTGTGACGTTGGAGGGGACGGATGTAGGTGACCATGCCTGTATTTGGATAGCATGGCTAATGCCTAAATAAGGACTGGGATCTTATGCCTATATAAGGGCAATGCGAATTGTGCCTATATAAGGACATGTTTCAGGAAAACCTATATACGGACACCTAAAGCGGAATACAACAGAACGAGCTCCCATTAAACATCAGACGCGCCCCCTCCCTGAACACTTTCAGGAAGGCTCTCAAGACCTGGCTCTTCGGCTGAACGGACTGCTATCCCCCTCCCCCAGTGCCTTGAGACCCTCACGGGTGAGTAGCGCGCTTACAATTCCCTGATTAATTGATTGACATTGCAGCTAAAGTCTCACCTACCTCCCCAACCACCAGCATAACTGAGGACTCCCACCACTGACTCCCACCACTGACTATAATCTGATGACACGGAGTAACCTGTACTATTGGTCACTACTCTAATACTCTAATACCTATCTTCTCTAATATTAGTTCCTCCCTTCCACCAAGAAAGCTGACGTCCATGAGTTTGGTTACCCAGAGATCTACAACTTTTCTGTTTACCTGAAACCACTAAGCCTGAACAAAGCAGTACTCAGACCCACAGACCGTAAGCCTCCCTACTTTCTGTTACTGCTATGAAGATGGCAACCTATAAGTAAGCTGGGGGCAGAGCTTGCCAAACCTGAGCGAGCTCCTTCAGCCGCACAACAATCCTAAACGATCCTGCATCCAAATAGTCAGATTAAATGAGCTACACACAGCCACCACATACCAGCAAGCTGGTGATACGGGAGACGTGAGTTCAGTAGGAAAGATTGTGCCCGCGATCCGGCCGGATTGCCTGCAGATGAGACAGCGGGGTGAGGCCTAGCGGGAGTGAGCAAAGCAACGTAGGCCCCTCGTTGGACGTGGGTGAGCTCTGCCGCTGTGGAGGGGGTCACCTCCAGTGTTGCAGCAGTAGGTGTGCTGGGATACAACATAATCCGTTGGCCGCCTCCTTCGCTGTGACCCCACACATGCGGAGGAACAGTTAAGACCCGGAACCGCAAAGAATCGCGACCAGGCTGGAGACCGGACAGAATCCGGAGGCCCCCTACACCCGACCGCAGTGAGCGGAGCAGATAGGGGTGAGAGCGAGAAAGCGAGAAAAAAACACCAGAGCTGTGCGGCTAGCATGTTCGTCTTGTGAAGCTGGGACAGGACAGCGGACCTGGGCTGGTGAGAACGTACCTGCGACGCCCGGGCAGGCAGACCATAGCGCAGAACCCCGACATTATTGAGGTACTTGGCAGCAAAGAGAGTGAGGCAGTGACGAATAAATGCAGGGACACCGCCCTGGTAGATTGTAGAGGTGAGCGGAGACACAGCACAGCTGTAGCCCGGAAGGGTAGTGAGAACACGAGAAACTATCTCCCTGCCAGGCCAATATTAAAGAAACGGACAGAGATACAAAGAGAGAAGGAAGGCCAGGTGCCCAGCCCGCCGCTAGGAGAGCTGTGGCCCCCTCCACCCCTATCCACCCCTTCCAACAGTCATTCCAGGAGTTTAAAATACAATAAAAAACAGACCTTGGAGGTCCAGGGGGGCTGTTGAACTGTGGCTGAAATGGGGGAAGAGAAGGTGCACAACACACCGCAGGCACCAGGCCTACAAGGCCACATAGCAACAACTAGGAATACACAGAAAAGGAGCGCACACGCAGAAAGGGGAGAAATGTAAAGGAGAACACAGCAAGTGCAACTACGAACTCTTGCTCTGCTGCAGAATAGAGGTGAAAACTCCAGACAAAATCTATCTGGACCAACACCCCACAAATATGGGGAAATCAGACAAACTACAATCCAAGTTGCACTTCGACCAACGATAAACGATGGGGTCGTGCACAGAAGAGCAGGAAGCTGTGAACATCGTTGCCTCAGCCCCAGATGAAGAGGTGAGCGGTGACCTAAACAAATTCTAACAGCAATGCAGACCACACTCTCTAACATTGATGGAAATATAGATGCATTGACAAACAGGGTAGACCGGATGTCGGAGCATCTGGATAAACATGCGGAACGCATTGATGCAGTGGAGCACAGAGTTTCTGACACGGAAGTTACCCAACAACACCTCAGTGCCAAGTGTGAGAAAATGGAAAAAGCACTGACAACACTCCAAGCGAATACAGAAGATTTGGAGGCGAGATCCCGCCGCAATAACCTCAGAATAATGGGGATTGCAGAAACGACGAACACGGGCAACATGGAACAATACGTTGAAAAGTTATTACTAGACTTGGTGGGCAGAGAGAACTTCTCAGAGGTGTTTATAGTAGAACGAGCAAATAGATCACTGGTGCCCACCCGCCACCGGGGGCCAGACCACGGCCCATCATAGAAAAGTAGCTAAACTATAGAGACCGCAACGCCGCGCTGTGCCGTGCAAGGGAACTACAGACTTGGAGGCATGAGAACGCAGAGGTCTCTATCTACCCTGATTTCATACCTCAGGTTCAGGAGGCGAGAAAGAAATTTATGATGGCTAAGAAAAAACTGCAACACCTAAAAATACCATATGCTATGCTCTATCCGGCCCGACTTAGGATCAAGGACGATGGCAAGAGCAACATTTTTAATGATCCTAAAAACCTGATGCAATACCTGCAGTGAAGAGGACAGCAGGGACCGCAACGGAAATCACCGAGAGGCAGAGCAGAAGAGCAGGACCAGATATCGAGCCGGGAGGACCTGAAGAACTGAACTGGGCCTTAGGCGAAAACAGCAACTAAGATGACATCAGATAAGTGGATTGTAAACTGCAGAATAAGTGTCGATTTAAACGATACTCATACGCACATGGGTGCAAAGTAAACCCTAGGACAATAGCTGGGGCTTTAGAGATTCAGAATGGAATCTATGTAGTTCAAAGAAACAGAGGTAAGCTTTAGCATTGAATATTCTTTGACGGACGCAAACATACAAGAGGCCACTGCGGCTCCCAGAGTACTCCATAGTCGGGGTTCTCGGTTGGCCGCTCCTACCCACATGTGTGCACCACACCAAGTTTTTGAAGTTAGTTGGGAACAGTTGGGAGGGGAGGGCGGGAGGTCCAGTTCAAGGAAATGTCTCTGCTGCAATTGAGGCAGCGGAGTGGGAGGGGGGAGGCAGGGGGGAAGAAGGGAAAAACAATGGTCAAGGGCCCGAGCACAGATGACTTAATCATCTAAACAAATGGGTCCTCTCAACAAAACCCATGCAATCTGTGATTATAGCGAACGTAAGACACAGTGATGCACAATAATAGACCCTTAACATAACTGACATGGAATTTAAGAGGCCTCAATAATCCGCAGAAAATTTGGAAGGTCTTTGCCTATCTAGACAGGCATGGGGTAGAAGTAGCCTGTCTACAAGAAACCCATCAGAAGCACAAATGGGTGCTCGCTGGGCGTCAACTAGGATACCTTCCTCTTACTCGAACTACGCTAAGGGAGTAGTAATACTTGTCAAGCATGGTATCCCATTTACACTATTACATTCAGTCACAGATAGCCAGGGACGTTACATCATAGTCCAGGGGAACTTTGGGGGTACCACACTGACTCTAGTTAACACATATGGTCCGAACACAGATGATCCTGCTTTTTTGCACAAATCTGGACAAAACTACGGACACTAGAATCTGCAGAGATACTCTGGGGAGGTGACGTCAATACATGCTTAGATCCAACAGTAGATAGGTCCATGGGAAATGACAATTACGGCAAGCAAGCTTACAAGGCGCTCAGAGAAGGTATGGAAGAATGGGGGATGGTAGATTTGTGGCGACTGCGAAACCCCGGGCGCAGAGAGGGAACCTGTGTTTCCCCAACCTATAACACATGGTCTAGAATAAACTATTGGTTAGCTAACCGCACACTCAGCACATGGACAAAGTCAGTAGAGCACCTGCCCAAGACACTATCAGACCTTGCACCGGTCCGCCTGGTGATCGCGCTTCCCACACACACTCCTAGACAGTTCACATGGCGACTACAGCCATCTGCGATGCTGGACCAGGTGTTCCGCATGGAGCTCAGACAGGCAATCGCAGAATATTTTGCACATAATACAGGAACAGTCGACAGTGCCAGAGTGCTATGGGAAGCCTTCAAGGTGACAATTAGGGGATTTTGCATAGGTATACACGCAGGGATATTGAGAGACATACAGCAGCAATTAAATAAAGTAGAGTTGGATATAAAGGCGCTAGAAAACGAATATGCACAAACTTTAAACCCCACAATACTAGCAGAAATTAGGCACAAATTGAATACGTATCATGAATTTGCAGACAGTGAGGTAAAATATCTCTCATGCAGAATCGCAGATACACGGCTCGAAACTACGGAGAGGGGGGACGCCCAGGCCGCGCTCTAGCAGGGAGGATTCAAACAACACGACCCCCTTCACATATTACACAAATAGTGGACGCGCAGGGAAGAACACATTACGACACACCCTATATTACAGATTGTTTTTCGGAATACTACTCACAGCTATACTCTACACAGACGTCCACATCAGAGGAAGAAATAAATGAGTACCTAACTGATATAGCCCTAGCTTGGCTCTCAGATGAGCATAGAGAATACTTCAGCCATCCCATAACTGAAGACGAACTAAAAGAAGCTATTAGCTCCCTCCCAAATAACAAAGCCACAGGGACCAATGGCCTACCGGGTGAATTTTATAAAGAACACAGTGACCTACTTATACCCCATTTGACGACAATGTACTTAGAGGGATATGAAGAGAGGGGGCCTTACCGCCATCACTACGGGAGGCACTTTTAATTATGCTACTTAAACCAGAGAAGGACCCGTCCAAATGTGACTCCTACCATCCACTATCTTTCATTAACCTGGATGCCAAAATATTGGCAAAAATAATAGCATTACGACTCAAAACCCCTAATGTAGAAGTTGGTCCTTCCGGACCAATCTGGATTTATCCCAGCACGGTCATCAACACATAACTTGCAAACTATTTTCGCACTATTCCATCAACTACATCCAGACGTGCCGGCAGCTGCGGCACTACTTGACGCAGCAAAGACATTTGATTCCATGGAATGGCCATTCATGTTTTCCGTTTTGCGCAGAATAGGACTACCAAATCCATTCCTATGTTGGATTATGCTACTTTACACAGAAGCATGCGCTAGTTTCAGGATAAATGGAGTCACGGCTGCTCCTATACACAAATATAGGGGAACACGGCAAGGGTGTCCACTCTCACTGCTATTATTCACTTTGGCACTTGAGCCGTTAGCATGCAAAATCAGACAAAAACACCCAAATACAGCATTACAATTTAAATTATGGCCAGTGAGTATATCGCTATATGCGGATGACATGGTACTATATACACGGCATCGAGAAACTAACTTAAACCCATTAATAAGGGAATACATAAGATTTGAGCAATATTCAGGACTAAGCATTAATTGGACTAAGTCCGTAGTAGTTCCGTTGACACCCAGTACAGAAAAACCACCATTGGACTATCCCCTGCAGTGGAGTACTGAACCGGTAAAAAATTTAGGGGTGTGGATACACCGCGATCCCGAGTTAGTAAGATGCAAAAATTACGGAAAGGCCCTTACAAAACTGGAAGGTCAAGTGGATCGATGGATTAGATTACCACTTTTGTTAGCAGACAGAATTGCTAAAAAAAAAGATGATAGTGCTGCCCGCTTTCTTTATTTTTTCATAAATATACCAGTAGCACTCACACAACAGTTCTTCACCAAACTGCGCGCATGCATGACTAAGCTCGCGTGGGCAAGTAAGCATACAAGGGTGGGTTGGAAGGAACTGACCAGACCATACATACAAGGAGGTTTTGGGGCCCCTGATCTACAGCTCTATTATTATTGTGCCCAAGCACAGCCCACACACTACTGGCTACACCCGCATGCACATATACCACACATAGCGGTGAAAAATGACAGTGTATACCCGACCCCCCTCGCCACTCTCCTATCAGAACCGAAGCAATATGCCCCGAGAGCCGAAATTAACCCGGGACGCAGTACAACAGCAGCATGGTACATGCTGACAAAACAAGCCAATAAACTTCCGGTATGCGCTCCGGGCCTACCACTGCGACAACACCCACAAATAACAGTAACACAAGAGACTAAAACACTACAACTACTACACGAGATGGGACTGCACACAATGGGAGATATATTTCCCAATGGTCAATTTATATCTCAAACGGATGCTACATCAGTAGCACACCGCACACCACTCAAGTTATTTGCATACTTCCGATTGCAGGCATCAATAAGGGACATTTATCCCACCTTCCCTGGCGAGCCACCAACGCATAACGCTTTACAAATATTACTCACATTGCCCACACGTAAAAGTCTTGTAACAAATCTCTACAACGCGGCCCAGTGGGAGCAATTTAGAGAGCGTGAACAGACTCTACAAAGATGAGAGGACGCACTAGGCAGTCCTATATCAACGGAGGATTGGGGCTACAGCTGTGTGCTCACACAAATACTCACATCAAACTGCAATCTTAGAGTTATTCATTTCAACTTCTTACAGCAAATATATTACACACCAGCCCAGCTATTTAAATACGGTCTCCGAGAAGATTATAAATGCTTACGATGTAGGGCTACACAGGCAGACTTTATACAAGTTGCATGGGCATGTCCGCAACTCCACCCATACTGGCAGAGGGTGAAAAGCACCTTAGGAACAATGCTGGCTGAACCAATACCCAATACTCCATAAGTTTGCTTATTAGGGTTACATAAAATAAAACAGGTTCAAAGACGCAAACTACTGGTGGTGGCGTTGTTATTAGCTAAGAGGAGGATTGCTATAAAGTGGGGGAGTAAACAGATACCAAAATTCAAAAACTGTGTCACAGACATGATTTATTGCAATGAGCAACTAGAAACCTATGCAGAAGAACAACCGGAGGCATCTCGCCCTAAAGACTTTTGGGACCCACTCATGCAGTACTTAAGATCTGTACAAACTGTTGAATAGACACCCGCTGACGAAGGACAAGACTGGGGGGCCGTTTCAAATTCCAGTCAGCGTAGAAATATAGCAGTAATTACAAATGAAGATCTATATCATGTAGAAATGTATATAAGTTATAATTGTAGCTGCCGCATAGGACGGTTGCTAAATGTTATATCATTGTGTGCGCTGGTACAGAGAATACAGACTCTAAATAATGTACAGATACTATATGGAATGCTGTCGCGTTGTGCTGTGTGTTTGATCATTAACCCCTTCCATGCACACGACGGCCAGGAGCCGTCGTGCGCAACAGTGCTCGTGTGCGCACGACGGCTCCCGGCCGTCATGGCACATGGCCCCGGAAATCCCTCTGGTGCAGGCACCAGAGGTATTTCTATTTCTTCCCTTTAGCCTTGGGAGCTGGGGAAGAGCTTCCCCAGCTCCCGAGGCCCCCCCTGTTTCAGTGAAATGACGATCAGCACGCACGTCATGCTGACGTAATTTCACTGAAACCGAAACTGAAATGAGCCTTTAGGTTCATTTCAGTTTCACTTTCTACGTGCTCAGGGGGCTATCTCAGCCCCCTGAGCATGTAGAAAGATGGGAGAGGTATCATTGGAAAGGGGAGAATCTCCCCTTCCAATGGTACCCCTCCCCAGTGGATCCCTGCTTGGGGATCGCCCCAGGAGGGCGATCCCCAAGCAGGGATCCACCACTAGACACCAGGGAGGGGGGAGCGGCCCCTTGGGCAAGGGCCTTTGCTCCCCCCCAAAAAAAATTGGCCATATTCAGTCTTTCTGCCCCCCCTGGGGGGAAGATGGGGCAGTAGCCCCCAATCTGCCCCCCCGGGGGGGCAGAAAGCCCACTGGATGCCAGGGATTTTTTGTGTGCTATTTCAATGAGGGTCGGGGCTGCCCAAAACGGGCACGCCACTGCCCCCCAGCCACAACTACAGCCTTTCCGCCCCCCCAGGGGGGTAGAAAGCCCACTAGACACCAAGGATTTTTTTGGGGGTAATTTTAAATGGGTGGGGGCTGCCCAAAACGGGCCAGCCAATGCCACAATTACAGCATTTCTGCCCCCCCGGGGGGGGGCAGAAAGCCCCCTAGATGCCAGGGATTTTTTTTGGGCAATTCTAATTAGGGTGGGGGCTGCCCAAAATGGGCATGCCAATGTCCCCACCCCCTGCCACAATTACAGCCTTTCTGCCCCCCCCTGGGAGGCAGATGGGGGCAGTAGCCCCCAATCTGCCCCCCGAGGGGGCAAAAAGCCCACTAGAAGCCAGGGATTTTTTCTGGGGGCAATTTGAATTAGGGTGGGGGCTGCCCAAAATGGGCAAGCCAATTCCCCCACCCCCGCAACAATTACAGGCTTTCTGCCCCCCGGGGGGGCAGAAAGCCCACTAAAAACCAGGGATTTTTTGGGGGGCAATTTTAATTAGGGTGGGGGCTGCCAAAAATGGGCATGCCAATGCCCCCACCCCCTGCCAAAATTACAGCCTTTTTGCCCCCCTGGCGGGCAGATGGGGGCAGTAGCTAGACGGCAGGGATTTTTTTTGCCAATTTGAATCAGGGTGGGGGCTGCCCAAAACAAACATGCCAATGCACTCACCCCCCGCCCGCAAAAATTCCAGTCTTTCTGCCCCTCTGGGGAGCATATGGGGGCAGTAGCCCCCAATCTGCCCCCCCAGGGGGCAGAAAGCCCACTAGAAACCAGGGATTTTTTTTTTGTATTCATGTAGGGGTGGGGGCTGCCCAAAATGGGCATGACAATACCCCCATCCCCCCTGGAGAAATTCCAGTCTTTCTGCCCCCACGGGGGGGCAGCTGGGGGCAGTGGCCCCTGATCTGCCCCCAGGGGGGGGCAGAAAGCCCACTAGGCACCAGCAATTACGCTGGCTTTTTTTATGCGTGGGGGTGGGGGCTGCCCAGAATGGCATACCAATGCCCCCACCCCCCAAAAAATAGCCACAGTCTTCCTGCCCCCCTTGGGGACATATCGGGGCAACCCCCCCCCGATCCCCCTCAGTGCGGCAGAAAGCCCACTAGGCACAGACTTTTTTTTTTAGCACTGTGCCTACCTGTGGATTTTGGGCCCTAGCGCAGCTGGCACATAGGGAAACCTATCAAACCTGTACATTTTTGAAAACTAGACACCAAGGGGAATCCAGGATGGGGTGACTTGTCTGGCTCTCGCCAGGTTCTGTTACCCAGAATCCCTTGCAAACCTCAAACTTTGTCCAAAAAAACCACATTTTCCACACATTTATGTGGTGGATAGTTCTGGAATCTGCGTGGATCCACAAAATTCCACCCAGCACGCGTTCCCCAAAGTCTTCCGAGAAAAATGGTACCTCACTTGTGTGGGTTGGCCTAGTGCCCGTGACAGGAAACGGCCCAAAACGCAACATGGACACACCACATTTTCACAGTGAAAACGGACCCTTTTTTTGCAGAGTGCCTAGCTGTAGATTTTGAACCCTAGCTCTGCCGGCACCTGGAGAAACCTAGCAAACCTATCCATTTTTGAAAACTAGACACCCAGGGGAATCCAGGATGGGGTGACTTGTCTGGCTCTCACCAGCTTCTGTTACCCAGAATCCCTTGCAAACCTCAATATGTGTCCAAAAAAACAAATTTTCCTCACATTTCTGTGGTGGAAAGTTCTGGAATCTGCGTGGATCCACAAAATTCCACCAAGCCCGCATTTCCCAAAGTCTTCCAAGAAAAATTGTACCTCACTTGTGTGGGTGGGTCAAGTACCCGCGACAGGCAAGGGCCCAAAACGTATTGAGGCGACATCAAAATTGCCTATCACAAAACGACCTGGTTTTGCAAGGGGGGTCACCTGGTTTTTGGCCCCATGCTCGGCCGCCACCTAGGGAAACCTACCAAACTCACACATTTCTGAAAACTAGTATCCGGGGGATTCCAGGGAGGTATGGCTTGCATGGATCCCCCAACTTTGTCTTACCCAGAATCCCCTGCAATCCTTAAATTTAGCTGAAAGAAATCACTTTTTCCACACATTTTTGTGTGGGAAAGTTGTGGCATCACCGGGCTGACACAAATTTCCTACCACCCAGGGTTCCCCCAGGTCTCCCGATAAAAATGGTGCCTCACTTGTGTGGGAGGCCCAAGTACCCGCGACAGGCAAGGGCCCAAAACGTATTGAGGCGACATCAAAATTGCCTATCACAAAGCGACCTGGTTTTGCAAGGGGGGTCACCTGGGTTTTTGGCCCCGTGCTCGGCAGCCACCTAGGGAAACCTACCAAACCCACACATTTCTGAAAACTAGACAACCGGGGGATTCCAGGGAGGTATGGCTTGCGTGGATCCCCCAACATTTTCTTACCCAGAATCCCCTGCAAACCTCAAATTTAGCTGAAAAAAATCACTTTTTCCAAGTTTTTTGTGTGGGAAAGTTGTGGCATCACCGGGCTAACACAAATTTCCTACCACCCAGCGTTCCCCCAGGTCTCCCGATAAAAATGGTGCCTCAATCGTGTGGGAGGCCCAAGTACCCATGACAGGCAAGGGCCCAAAACGTATTGAGGCGACATCAAAATTGCCTATCACAAAACGACCTGGTTTTGCAATGGGGGTCACCTGGGTTTTTGGACCTGTGCTTGGCGGCCACCTAGGGAAACCTACCAAACCCACACATTTCTGAAAACTAGATACCCGGGGGATTCCAGGGAGGTATGGCTTGCATGTATTCCCCAACATGTTCTTACCCAGAATCCCCTGCAAACCTCAAATTTAGCTGAAAAAAATCACTTTTTCCACAGTTTTTTGTGTGGGAAAGTTGTGGAATCACCGGGCTAACACAAATTTCCTACCACCCAGCGTTCCCCCAAGGCTCCCGATAAAAATGGTGCCTCACTCGTGTGGGAGGCCCAATTACCCACGACAGGCAAAGGCCCAAAACGTATTGAGGCAACATCAAAATTGCCTATCACAAAACGACCTGGTTTTGCAAGTGGGGTCACATGGGTTTCTGGCCCTGTGCTCGGCGGCCACCTAGGGAAACCTACAAAACCCACACATTTCTAAAAATTAGACACCCGGGGGATTCCAGGGAGGTATGGCTTGCGTGGATCCCCCAACGTTTTCTTACCCAGAATCCCTGCAAACCTCAAATTTAGCTAAAAAAATCACTTTTTCCACTCATTTTTGTGTGGGAAAGTTGTGGCATCACCGGGCTGACACAAATTTCCTACCACCCAGCGTTCCCCAGGTCTCCTGATAAAAATGGTGCCTCACTCGTGTGGGAGGCCCAAGTACCCGCGACAGGCAAGGGCCCAAAACATATTGAGACGACATCAAAATTGCCTATCACAAAACGACCTGGTCTAGTTTTCAAAAATGTATAGGTTTGCTAGGTTTCCCTAGGTGCCGGCAAAGCTAGGGTTCAAAAACTACAGCTAGGCAATTTGCAAAAAAAGGGTCATTTTTTACGCTGAAAATGTGGTGTGTCCACCTTGCGTTTTGGGCCGTTTCCTGTCGCAGGCACTAGGCCTACCCACACAAGTGAGGTACCATTTTTCTCGGAAGACTTTGGGGAACGCGGGGTGGGTGGAATTTTGGGAATCCACTCAGATTCCAGAACTTTCCACCACAGAAATGTGAGGAAAATGTGTTTTGTTTGACAATTTTTTAGGTTTGCAAGGGATTCTGGGTAAGAGAACCTGGTGAGAGCCAGTCAAGTCATCCCATCCTGGATTCCCCTGGGTGTCTAGTTTTAAAAAATGTATAGGTTTTCTAGGTTTCCCTAGGTGCCGGCAGAGCTAGGGTTCAAAAACTACAGCTAGGCACTTTGCAAAAAAAGGGTCATTTTTCACGCAGAAAATGTGGTGTGTCCACCTTGCGTTTTGGGCCGTTTCCTGTCGCAGGCACTAGGCCTACCCACACAAGTGAGGTACCATTTTTCTCGGAAGACTTTGGGGAACGCGGGGTGGGTGGAATTTTGTGGATCCACGCAGATTCCAGAACTTTCCACCACAGAAATGTGAGGAAAATGTGTTTTGTTTGACAATTTTTAGGTTTGCAAGGGATTCTGGGTAAGAGAACCTGGTGAGAGCCAGTCAAGTCATCCCATCCTGGATTCCCCTGGGTGTCTAGTTTTCAAAAATGTATAGGTTTGCTAGGTTTCCCCTTGGTGCCGGCAGATGTAGGTTTAAAAAACTACAGCTAGGCCCTTTGCAAAAAAAGTGTAATTTTTCACTGTGAAAAGGTGGTGTGTCCACGTTGCGTTTTGGGCCGTTTCCTGTTGCGGGCACTAGGCCTACCCACACAAGTGAGGTACCATTTTTCTTGGGAGACTTAGGGTAACACAGAATTGTAGAGCAACTGTTATTACCTATTGACTTTCGATGCATTTCTGCCTTCCAAATGAAAGACAATGTGTAAAAAAGAAGTCATTTTGAAAAATGACCTATAATTCTCATGCTAGAATGGGTACTCCCAATTTCGGAAATGTGCAAATATCTACTGTTTCTAAACTCTATATTTTGTTCCCAATTCAGAAATACATAGGTGTCTTTCATACCAATTTTTCCATGTATACATTTTCCCAAAATAATTGCTATATACCCGGTAGATAATAAAAAAAACATTGCAAGATGCTGCTCAGTTATTGGCTCTGGGTTCGTCGGGTTCTTGGTGAACCTACAAGTCCTATATATCCCCACAACCAGAAAGATCCAGCAAATGTAACGGTATATTGCTTTCATACAGCTGTCATAATTAGAAGAAGTTACAGGTTTCAACTAATTTTCAATTTTTCCTATATTTAACTGTTAGTTTCCATGAAGAAACCTTGAAGGATCTACACAAATGACCCCTTGCTGAATTCAGAATTTTGTCTACTTTTCTAAAATGTATAGCTCTCCAGGATCCATTATTGATTTCATACCTATTTCTACCATTAACTGGAAGGAGGTTGAAAGAACCAAAAATAGCAAAAATAGGCTATGTCCCAGAAAAATGCCAAAACTGTGTGAAACATTTTGGTATTCTGACAAAAGTCTGCTTGTCCCTGAAAGCTGGGAAGATGGTGATTTCAGCACCACAACCCCTTTTTTTATACCATTTGTAGGGAAAAAACCAGACGCTTTCATCTAGAGCCCTTTTTTCCCATTTTTCCCCAAAAAAACTAAATTTAGCTGAATTTTGGCTAATTTCTGGGTCCCCTCCAGGGGAATCCACAAACCCTGGATACCTTTAGAATCCCCATGATGTTGGAATAAAAGGACGCAAATTTGGCATGGATACCTTATGTGGTCAAAAAGTTACAGGGGCCTAAGCGCGAACTACCCCAAATAGCCAAAAAAGGCTTAGCACAGGGGGGAAAAGGCCTAGCAGCAAAGGGGTTAATAAAAACATTTTTATAAAAACTCCTAAAAAAAAAAACTATCAGTGAGATCCTTCCTACTATCTCTGTTCCTCCTCACCCAAGCCACTTGCTACATCTACTACTCTTATGTTGGGTCTAGTCCCCCTGTTCTGACATGGATCCTGTCGGGCGATACCCACTCAACACCATCTGGAATTGGATAGTCTCAATGCCTATAGAATTAAAAACCAGAGCAATGTAACAAAAAAGGCCTCAAAGATCTTCAATCACAGACTTCTCAATGCGCACCCAGAAACCATCATCTCTGACCCTTACTTCTGTGCATCAAAAGGAGCCTTAATAAACAATCCTATCTTCCACACAAAAGAAGAGCTCAATGGAGAAAAGCCCTTTATGCAATGCTCCCCAAAAACTTTGCACAGCCTTAGACTATCTGTAGCTCCCTCACCCACTTTCAGTGCAAAAGTAACCATCTCCATTTATAACAATGGGATTATCCTTGTCCAGTCATCAGACCGCTACCTAGATGTATTCAACAAAATTTTCTCTATCATCAAACATGTAGTATTTAATGAGGACTCAGCACCCTCTCAGGTACACACTAACTCACCACACTTCGTGAAGTCACCTCAACTAATGTCACTGCACTGCCTACCCCCATCAAGCGATCCACCCTTGTCCCCACCTCGCTTCCAGCATAGCAATCAGCCCACACAATACCAACTCTTCCACACCCCTCGAGGGGGTGGAGTCACCCCCACCGAACCACCAAACTAATCAGCGCTCACATGTCACTACTGGAACAAGGATCACAGAGATGCACAGCAATGAAGATATCACTACCACCCCAACCACAACCTCACTTCTCACCCCTTTAGATAATCTTATCTTGCCATGACCCATTCAACACAACTATCTCTTCCCAAAAAGTTCCTAATCTCTACTCCTTCACACCGCAAGCCAGAAACCAAGTCATTCCAAACCTCCCCCCTCCAACTCACTCAGACGAACACCATTCCAACACTACCACCCAGACCACCCCTCCTCCCAGCCTTCGGTCACAAACCTACTCCCATGCATCAATAGAATCCAGACTAGACGAAATCAAAAAAGACCTACTCCAACTCAAGTCTGACATAGGAAGCCTAATAAATATCATATCTGAGATGACCTACACGAGATTCCCCAAAAGGACTCCAAGAAATAAGAGACGCAGCTCACCACCACCAATGAAACACCACCTATGACTAGCAATCTCGCCACCCCATCTCACGAAATGGCGATCTATACCTTACCCTAACACCTCCACGAGGTCCATCAGATTAAAGGACCCACTATTAGACAGGGACATTTACTCCCTTCTACACACATATAATCAAGCACTACATGACAATACAGACAATCCAGCATGTATCCAAACAATCACCTCAAACCCACACAGAAAACCTAGGCAGAATGCTAGAGATGTAAATAAGGCCAACATTATGCTAGTCCCCATCACATGGACATCTTCAGCTGACACCAAATCTCATATGAAATGCATGCCTCTCAATTGCATATCAGCTATGAAATATGTGGTGGATAGACCAATCAAACCAGGTGGAGGCATCACCTGCATATACCGCAGTAACCTCATGGTAAAGCAGTCTACAAACACCAAGCTATCCTCTTGTGAATACCTATGCCTAAACATTACAAACAACAATAGACCTCTATGCAAACATCACCTGATTTACCACCCTCCAGGTGACAACTTGTCATTCATCGAACAAAATATGGAAACCATCACTACCAACATAGGACATCACTGCTCCCAGATCTTCCACAGTGATTTCAACCTTCACTGGAACGACCCGAATGACCCATCAGTTTACTGCCTTAAAAGCTTCCTAGCAGACCACACCCTGAATCAAATTTTTGACAGACCTATTCACAACCTGGGTACAACCTTGTTTCTAGTCATTGCCAGTGCCAACTTCATTAAACTTGAATCCATCATCCCATGTGACTGGACAAACCATCATCGCATCACCTTCCTCATCAATGAATCAGTGAGGACACATAAACCTCAAATTAAAAAACCCAGACACTGGAAAAGGAATACTAGGGACATACAACCCAATGATCTGACATCTCTCAGCAATAACATCTTGCCTCTTCCGGCAGTCATGTCAGATGTCCATAACCTTACAAACCACTACAACAACTCCATGACGACCATTCTTGACACTATTGTGCCCTTACAACTAAAACAACTCTCCACTAAAGACTTCAAACCATGGTACAATGAGAGCCTAAACCTAGAAAAATGCAATCTGAGACTAGCCGAACAAATATGGAGATCCTCACCATCCTAGAACTCCTTAAGCACCTTAGATCACTGAGGAGTACCTACAAAAAACGCATCAGAAAGTCAAAAGCAAATTTCTTTAGAACTCAACTAGACATGGCCAGAAATCGCCCAAAAAACTGTTATAAATTGTCAAACAACAATTAAGTCAAAACACTAACCCCCCCCACAATGGGTTCTAATCGGCAGCAAAACTGCAATGAATTTGCCTCCATCCTTGAAAATACAACAATGATCAAAAAGGATCTCCAGACAGTGATTGAGCTCCTCCCACCAAATGGCCCCCGCCCCCCTCTGATCGCTTAGACCAAGGACCTCACAGATCTCACCCTTATAAACAATGCGCCGTGGAGCACATTCAAACCCATTGATGAAAATGCCATTCTTAATAACTTAACAACACTAAAACCTAACCACTTCTGTGACCCACTTCCATCTAACCTCTTCAAGGAGATTAAAGTGTTTTTACTTTCACTCTGGACCAAGATAGTGAATGCTTCACTACTTCAAGGAGTTATATCAGACTGCCTAAAAACAAGTCAGGTAACCCCCATTCTAAAAAAAACCCTCAGCAGATCACTTGAACCCAAATAACATCCGACCAATCTTCACCATTCCTTCTCTGGCAAAGCTCCTGGAGAAATGGGTTCATACCCAACTATGGAATCACATAAACCAGTTCCACCTTATTGACCAATACGAATCTGGTTTCCGTCAGGGACACAGCACGGAAACAGCCCTAACACATATAGTTGATGACGTGCTTAAAATGCTAGATCAGAATTAATCTTGCCTCCTGATCCTCCTGGGCCTCTCCTCAGCCTTCGATATGGTCAAACAGGACAGCCTACTAGACCTACTGGAATGCATAATGGGGTTATCAGGGGTCGTTCTAAACTGTTTTTCCTTGTTTCTTCACAAAATAACTCAAAGAATCAAGGTTAGTCAAACCCTGTCCAATACCACTCCAGTCACCTTACGAGTCCCACAGGGGTCCACCCTATCACCTGCTCTCTTCAACCTCTTCAACCTCTTACCGAAATTCTGAAAATTTTCAATGTCAAATACACATGTATGCGGGTGACACCCAACTGTACTGAAAAATCTCCTCCCCTGAAGATATCCGTCTACTCCACACAACTTTACAAAAAAGCCAAAACTGGCAGACGAGAAACCACCTCAAACTCAACTCTCTCAAAACCGAATTCCTCCTAATTGCCCCACCAAAAGGTTCCCTCAACATCAAAGGTTGGATGGAACATTGAACAGCCTTCAATTGCCTTCCTCAAGGTATAGATTCCACAAGATCACTAGGAATAACACTCAACAAGAATCTCAACATGCAAGAAAGCATCAGCACAACCACCAAAGGGGCCAAACTTCAAATCAACATACTAAGAAAAATAAAAACCATTCCTCCCCCTCGAGGACCTCAAAACAGCTGTACGAGCACTAGTAATCCCCAGGTTAGACTATGGAAGGGCTACCTATGTGGTCTGCCTAGATCCAAGCTGGCTCCAGTAAGGGCGCCCTTAAATCTGCTGCAAGGCTCATCACTGGTTCCAAGAGAAACAACCACATCACTCCCAATCTGAAGGCACAAAACTGGCTCCCATATGAGGCAAGGATACAGCTGAAAATTGCTTGCTTGACACATAAAGCACTACACTTCAACACACCGAAGTACTTAGCTGACCAACTGGAACTGTCTGGAAGTTGCTAATCCTCTAGGAGCGCCAGCACCTTATTGTTAAAACCACAGAAATTTGGGAAAAAGAAAACCTACAACCGAGCCTTCTCCAGAATGGCCCCCAGAATTTGGAACTCACTTTCACCTAAATTCAGACTGAACCCGTCAATCACCTCATTCAAAATAGAAGTCAAACTATTTTTGATGAACAAAAATCTACACTAGAACTCTCTGACTCAGCATATGGAAAATTAACTGACACAATATCTCAACCTAGGCTCTCACTCGCCATCGAAATTAGTGTTCCTAATGTTAGTATATTTGTCCCTAAATCAGAGAAATATCAGGTTAAATGAATTTACTTTACGCACTGCAAGCTCAAAAAAAGTCCTCTCAACTATACGATGTCAGCAAACACACCATGATACAACTAGTGAGACCTCATCCCAAACCCATATTTACTAAAGATAAAGAAAGTAATGTCCATCCTTAATAAGTAGCATTTTTTTCAATGCATAATATGAAATTTTCCATAATAATTGCACATATTACGCAATGTACTCCAGGCCAGACATACGTGAGGAATTTATACTCAGGAAAAAAAAGTTATGCAAAGTATAGCTTAATATTGCACAAAGACCAGTACATTTGTGGATGAAGCTTAAGGATTTCACATCTGTTTTTATGTGCTTGCACTGTCTAAGTACATTCATTTAACCCAATATTTCTCTGAGTAAATGCATCGTTTTAGACAGCACAACTCAGAAAAAGACAAGCCGTGCTCTTTGCCTGTTCTCTGTCATTTGCAAATATCAATCTAACCTAGCGAAATATCAAGTTAAATGAATGAACTTTATATAACGCAAGCAAATAAATACAGGCACTTGGTTCAGCACTGAGCTAGCTTAGTGATGCATGATATGAGGGCTATTTACTATTTTTTAGCACAATGTAGCACAGCAACCAAAGTAGCTATGTTGCATTGCGTTAGGAGCAGAGAGCAGGGCAGCATTATATCTACTAAGATATGGCCCTGTTTCTGTCTTCCCCAACAGTGGTGCTCTTTTAGGTTATCTCGAGCCACCCACACACCTTTCAAGGTGTGTGTGATGTCTATGTTAGGGTGCACTTCCAGTACAAAATACTATGCTTATATATACTTAAAGATATTTCTCACATTATTTGTGTGCTATATAGTAAAGTAAGCATGCAATATCTGAAAATGTATGAGCCCTAAAAACATATCTCCTTGTTAGTGCCTGCCTCAATGAGGCATTATTTTTTGGTGCAGAGTCCTATCTACCATTGTGCCATTGTTAGTAGATAGGGCTTTGCATCAAAAACCATGGGTGGCGGCATGGGAATGCCCAGGTACCACCCAGGGACGCCTTTTTGGCATAAAGTATTGCAAAGTAGGGCAAAACACAAGTTTTGCACTGGAAAGTAAATACTTTATAAACACTTTAAACTGGTTTGTGTTACATTTCGTGATTTTGCAATTGCACAAGTTTTGATAAATCTGCCCAGATATCTAGATAAGAGCTAAAAGCACACTTAAAAACCCCATTTAGGAATTTACCGTGTTTCTTATTTCTGTTATTTGAAGGGGCCATGTTTCTAGAAAGACAAATAACCCTTTCCTATCCATCATTATTAACAGGTTCACACCAAAGCTCACAAATACTGTTTTCAGCAACTTTCCGCATCAATTCACTCCCGCAGCAAACATCAACTAATCAATTAAAAAACTAAATCAGGAGCTAGATTATTAATGAGTAATTAAATAGAGATTAAAGATCTATTAACCTGCAGTTGGGTCATGGAGATTTGGTTGTAATATGATGTGGGGGCTGGCTGTTCAGGACGGTCTGATGAATGAGCCTCTTGGGGAGCTGTCAGAATGATGAAACAAGCAGAGCTTGGGCTAATAGATTTATCTATTTCTACCTGGCAGATTATAATAGGATACGGAGCCATCCTGCTGATCAGCGGATAGCTGCAGAAAGGCGCATTCAGGAGAATGATGCTAAAACAAAGAGGAAACATTTTAGACTGTGTATTCAGACAGAGAGAGTGCTTTACTTTGAACTTCTTTGCAGGCGTTGGGCACTGCGTTTTATTTTCTGAGACCAGGATGTATTTTTCAACATCATTTTTTGACGCAGTGCAAGAAAGGGAACAGAGCAAAAGGTAGAACAAGGAGGAAGAGAAAGATGGGAACACCGTGACAAAGAGATGCAACAGAATCTGCACAATTTAAAAAAAAAAAGAAACAGGACATGTAGGATAAAGGAATGAAGAGGTATGCGGTGAAATCACCTTGGTAGTTGGTATCCACATTGTTCAGCAGCACCTGCTGAAACAAGAACAGTTTTGGGCACTTACTTTTCTTTAATGAGGTTTACTGTATAACTACTTAAGGAAATATATTAAAAGAATGTGTGACGATGTCTTGCTTCTACATAATGAAGCCAATAAGCACTCAAAAGAAATGGTGAGATGGTCAGGACATTCAATAAATGCACGATTTTTGTTTGTTACTCGCCAATGCGCAAATTGGGTGGTTTGTCTGTAAGGTAAACAGGAAACACATGGAACTTGCTAACTTATATATTTGTTAAATTTAGTAAATCATGTTTTTTATGGAATTGGGTTACTTAAAATTTGGTAGACAGAATACTCTGCAACAAATAAGGCAGAGAACACTGTGCGTCACACTGAGGTCTGCCTGCTCTATTTAGAGTTGAGCTAACCAGCATGTTTCCACCAGCGGAGTCCCTGCAGAACTTGCCATCAGAAACCTTTGACTAACAGCCCCACTGATATCGGCTGTTGGTCTAGGTACTTCAGACCTTTCGCCATATTGAGGGCAGATGTATAAATGTACTTTGTTTTCCTGTTTAGGACGTCCCAGGCACAGCCTGGCAGTCCGGAACAGAAACATATGAAAACAACTCTCCCACTACGGGAGAAACCTGCCAGAGTGTCTGATTCATTAGTGTTTTTGCTTTTTAGAAACAAACGCCTGCTTTTGGAGTATGTTTTTGAAAATCAAATACGTTTGCTAAGTCGCTGCATGAAACATGGTGGCCACTCAAAAAACTCATAATGCCTTCAGAGGAACCATCGTGGCAATGGCTCCTCTGAAGACTGACAGTTCTACGCGAGGCAGGCATATATCTAAATATGGTGGACAGTAATCTGCCAGGGTTGGAGGTTAGCAATCTCTCCCACCTGTCACTTGGTGAACCACTACCTATAGCACTAAATACTCTAATTAGTCTGTAAATATCACCTGTTCAAGGAAATCCATTGGCCAAATGAAGGTTTCTTTTGTATTATTGTTTTTTTATGACATCCATTGTGACTTCCCGTGTAATTCTGTTTTCTCAGTTTTTTAGAAGGTCCCAACGCTTGCTTCAAATGCAAATTTCAATGTTCACATGAGGGTCTCAAGTTCAGGCGAGCAGCTTCTGCGGCTGCCACTTGAAACGTAATAGATCCATCTAGTATCAATTCTTTGGCAAACTCACAATAGTCTTCCTCATCACTATCATTCTTTTCCACCTCCTCTCACATCTCTGGTTTGCTTTGTAACACCAGGTCTCTTCCTAAACATGCGGTCAAAATTTGGGATTTGCTGTCTTCACTATCACCTGATATTGGTTTACCTACCGAAACCTGCCTTAATTCTATTGCTTCACCAACCATATCGTTAGCATTCCCATACAATTACCAGATGCTGAGACTACACCAAGAGAGAAGACCAGGGGAAGGTAATCCCGGCGAGGACACTAATTAGACAAGGCACGAGTTGAGCAACAGGGCAGAAGTCAACTGAGTGAACGATAATTGTAAAATGGAAATGCTTGGCAAGTACTAAATGTTGACGGCTTGCAGAGAAGCTCCAGAGGCTAAGGAAAGAGTATGGCCCTATGTATGCATTGGAGGTAGTTAACGGGGGCCCACCCCCTAAAGGCAGGTACCCGGATGGGGAGCTGGAAGCTTGCCCTTGCACAGTGGGCCAGCCACTTTTTCTGGGAGGAAGGGAGCAGGGTTGATCCACCAAGGGTGGGATTTTTTTTCTAGAAGGTTCTCTGTTATGGGGTTTTCCTAGAGGGAAATGGGGCGACATCTACATGCCTTCACCTTACTGCGTTTCAAGGGGGAGAGAAATGTGATATTGCCCAAGGGGAGGGGGGAGTTGGTGTTGTTTGGGAACAGTTATGTGGACCAATTCTACACGGGGGTCAGTTAATTCGATATGTAGTGATGTGTGCAGGGGTGTGGTTGTGTACATGGTTTGTGGCAGCTGAGATATATGAGAGTATGAATGAGGTTTTGTGTACTCGATGGCAACTACTAATCTTAAGTTAATCACATGGAATATCCGTGGCATTGCGGCCTTTGAGAAACGCAGGCGAGTCTTTGCATACCTGAAGAGGCACAAGGTGGCGGTAGCCTGCTTGCAGGAAACACATATCTGGGGGGACACTATTCCGTGCTTACGGAAACGCTGGAGCAGGCTACTGTTTGCCACGTCTTACTCCAGGTTTGACAGGGGGGACCGCATATGGGTGGCACCAGGGGTCCCTTTTCAACACTTACATCATGTGGTGGACACGGAGGGGGGGTACATTATCCTACATGGGAGATTGGACGGTATGGAGCTGTGTATGATAAATGTGTATGCCCCAAACAAGGACAGCGCCTCCTTCTTCCCCGCTCTCATGGAGGCGGCTTCACCCTACCTGGGGCACTGATGATACTGGCTGGGGATGTTAATTGTGTACTAGACGGCTTCCTCGATCGTGAACCCCCGTGTCCCCGCACTAAATGTAGAATGTCCACCACGCTACAGGATATGCTGGAAGGCATGCAACTTCAGGATGTATGGCGCATGAGCAACCCTGGCACCAGGCAATTCTCTTGTTATACCCCTGCCACAGGGACCTCTAGTAGGTTGGATTATTGGTTCCTCTCCACCGACTTGGGCTGGAATGTGGGCGGGATAACATACCTACCTAGATATATATCGGATCACTCCCCAGTCCTGATGGAGCTGAGGGGGAGAGAGATTAGATCTGAAATCCCCCTGTGGCGGCTCAATACTGAGGCTCTCACAGACCCCTCATTTGTAGCCGCAATCTCGGATTAACTAAAACGATACTTCAAGGAAAACTGGGATGCGGCCTCCTATTGTGCAACCGAGTGGAAAGCCATGAAAGTGGTCATGAGGGGAATCTGCATAAAAACAACCTATGGGGTATGACGGCAACTGGAGCGAGACGTGGCAGCACGTGAGGCAGACCTGGGCAGGCTGGAGGCCGAGATCGCCACGGCCCCTCAGAAGTTAGGGGAGTGGGAAACGGCTAGGGATGCACTGTTGACGGATCTTCGTAGACTGGGAAAACATATCCATACGGCCTACCGTCAACAACTATACAGGGAGGGAGATAGAACGGGAGCATTGTTGGCACAATTAGTGCAGCAGGAAACGTCCGGGGTCCCAATAATGCAGATCCGGGATGCTGGAGGAACATTAGTGAACGCACAACAAGCGATTGTTGAAACCCTGGTGACCCACTTGCAAGTGGTGTACACGGTTCGACATGCCCAAGGGGTGGAGGCGGTCCACGCCTATCTGAATGCAGTTGAACTTTCCCAGCTCGAGCCTGAGGAAACTGAGGCACTGGGCACCCCCATAAACAAGGAAGAATTGATTTGGGCTATATTTTGGCTCAGGCCTGCCAAGACTCCGGGATCCGATGGACTCCTGGCGGAGTTTTACAGACAATTTGCCCCAATACTGGTAGATAGACTCCTGGAAGTCTATAATGAAGTGCTGGAATGGGGAGTTTTGCCGCCCACTATGAGGGAAGCATTGGTGGTCATGATCCTTAAAAGTGATAAGGATCCCGACCTGCCCAGCTCCTACAGGCCAATTTTGCTGCTAAACATTGATGTACAAATACTCAGCAGGATTCTAGCGGACTGTCTCCTCTCTGGGATACCCCGACTGGTGCATGTAGATCAGTCGGGGTTTATACTGCGACGAAGTACCGTGTTAAATTTGAGATGGTTGGCTCATGTGTGGCATGCCCCGGACCTGTCAGAAACGGACTGTGCTATCACATTGTTGGATATCGAACAGGCGTTCGACTCGGTGGAGTGGCCCTATATGTGGAAGGTCCTTCAGCGATTCGTGGTGGGTGAGAGATTTCTCAAGTGGGTGAAGTTGATCTACATGGCCCCACGTGCCACAGTCTGTGTGGGGAGGACAGTGTCCGGTGGGCTCACATTGGGTCGGGGCACCCGACAGGGATTCCCTCTCTCCCCTCTCCTATTCGCGATGGTGATGGGGCCCATGGCCACGCGCTTGAGGAATGTGATGGCCCCCTGGGGTATTACGCTTGGGGAGACCAATCATATAGTCTTGATATACGTGGATGACACCATCGTGTATCTGACACATCCAGAGCACTCGATGCCTGTGCTTCTTCGGGAATTGCGGGGCTCTGGGGACCTTTCAGGGCTTCGCATCAATCCCGGGAAGTCCAGAGTGGTTCCAATGGACAAATTGGCAGTGGTCCCTGAGGTGGAGCGACCGCAGATTGAGCTACCGTGGGTGGGAGAGGGCACACGGTATTCAGGCATCTGTCTGGCCAGTACGGCCTCTGGCTATCTTGAACAGAACATGGGTCGGATTATAACTGGGCTACAGGGCTCAATCTGCTTCTGGACGGAACTACCATTGTAGCTCATGGGGTGTATCACAGTCATCAAGATGATTATACTGCCCCGCTGCCTGTATGCATTGCAACATTCACTCTATATCATTCCGCTGCATTATTTCCAGTCACTGGAGAGTCTAGTGGTAGACCTCCTATGGGGAATGAAACGCAGAAGGGTACGCTTAACAACGCTACAGAGGACGTGGGAAGGGGGGCTAGAGTGCCTCGTCTGGAGTTCTACTATATGGCCTCTCAGTTGCAGCACGCGTTCCACTGGCTGGATGGCGAGGACAACTGGGAGAAACGGCTGCTAGTGGGAACCTACGGTGCCAGTTCACTGCCGGAACTATTGATGTTGGGAGGCGGGGTCGCGACGGATTGCCTGTACATTGTCCGTCATGTGGCTACAGTATGAGGAAATGTAGTGAGGAGAGTGGTGAGAAAGGCTCAGTTCGCTCCAGATATGCCCCTCTGGGAACTGCGCCCGTTTGCCAGTATTGCAGACTCTATGTCGGTGCGTTGGTGGCGGGAGAGGGCTGCCAGACATTAGGGGACCTTTACATTGATGGAAAATTTATGACATGAGACGAAGCACAGGAAACCTTCAATTTCGGGCCGGGCCAATTTCTATAGTACGGGAAAATATTCAGTGTGGCTCGAGAGCTATGGCCGGGGTTCCCAGAGGAGCCTCCCACAACTAAGATCTTGAAAGCAATGTTATCATGGCTCGGGGTAGGCGCTTCATTTCACATCTTTACAGAGCACTGAGGGAGGACCTTGTGGGAGAGACTCTGGGCATTCAATCAAAATGGGACGCATTCATGATGGAGGCCCTGACAGAGCATGAATGGAGGAAGCTGCACGGGGGAGTGCAGAGAGTGAGTGCAAATCCGGGGTTTAAGCTCCTCCAATACAATTTAATACAGCAGGTGTACTCACACCGTGCACGTTGCACACAATTTATCCAGCCCGGAGTGATGAGTGTCCCAGATGCCATTGGCGGGGAGCGGTCATTCTACACATGGTCTGGTCCTGTCCTCCGCTGCTTCCCTATTGGGAGGACATACTCAAGCGCTTGCAGGAGGCTACGGGCTGGACCAGACCTAGGGAAATTCTGCAAGTATTATTAGGTCTGCTAAACACGCCCAAGAATAAAAAACTAAGCAGGCGATTTGTCAATTTGGGGCTGGTGCTGGATAGGAGGCAGATAGTGATAGCATGGATGTCTCCCCGGATCCCACGTGTTGCGGATTGGCTCAGGGATGTGAGGGAGTGGGCGATAGCGGAGGCGGTGCGCATGAAGTCGGTACAGAAGGACGAGAAGGTAGAGGATGATTTTCTGGCATGGGCTGCTATGTTGGCGGACTTAAAAAATGAGGCTACATCCCCATCTCAGGGGGCCGCTGGAGGGGGAGAGTCCTCACTAAGGGGGTAGCAGTGCAACAACATCCAGGTCATGTTTATGATAATAGTTGATGGAAATAATGTGGTAAAGAGTAGCAACCAGACTACCTGACACAGAATGTAGAGGGGGTAAGAGAGGGGGTAGCGGGGGTGTTATTTGATACGAAATTTAAAAAAAAGAAAACTTTGTTTCATATTTCTGTTAAGGCGGACTGCGTAGGACAGTAAATGTTATGGTGTGGTAATCCAAAATAAGGAATACCTACGCATTCGGTTGTAATGTCAAGTTTTATAAATGCCAATAAAACTTTATTGAAAAAAAAATACTTTATCTGCCTAGCGCCAATGCAGGCACCCTTGCAGCACAGTGCAAGGGAGCCTGTGTTGAGGGAAAGATTCTGCACATAAACAACCTTTAAATGCCATTTTGTAACTTCTATGTGTGCTGCTTAATACAGCACACATTGAAGATGCAAAACAGCATTTTTTGAAAATGATTGTTTAAACAATCATAGACAATTTGCTGTTTCTATGTGTGCTGCACAAGGCAGCACATATGGAAAAAGCAAAAATGAGGAGAAATAAAGCATTTCTCCTCGATTCACTTGTTTAAGACCAGGTTTTCCCTGGTCTTAATTTTGGCACTGCCTCCTATTTATGCTGCTCTCGTAAATAGGAGGCAGCGTCAAAATCAATCGGTGTTGCGGTGGAACGCCCACCACAACACCCATTTCCCTCCCCTTTCACGCTAAATACAGTGTGAAAGGGTGCCTTATTTACAAGTCAGCGTTAAGCCACGTTAAGTGGCTTAACGCTACCTTGTAAATAAGGCGAGGCCCCTATCGCCATCACAACATCACTGAAAGTGACTTTGTGGTGGCGATAGGAGCTTGTAAATATGCCCCTGAGTGCCTTCAACACGACTCTCATATTCAAGTCACTGCTTCCAAAGTGTTCTTGGATTCCTCCCTTCCTCTGATAGTACCAACTGGCAACACTCCCTTAGTTCTTCATTAAAATCGTTTGTCCTTGCCAGTTCTTCCTCACCTCACTATCTTTGAAATACAATGTTCTTTTCACTAACTAATGAATGCCTTTGGTCTGCACCTACAGAGAAGAAAAACATGCAGAAAAACAACGTTCAAGTTAGTATTAAATATCTTGACAGTAAGCTTAAGACTCACAATCAAGCTAACTTAACAATCTCATTTAAATGCATTTTAATTCTATAACCTTCATATAAATAATACTGTACTCTTATATGTTGCACAATAAACTATTTCATGTATTGTTAACCAGAAACGACAACTGGTCACAATTCATTAAGAAAGCATTAAACACACATATGATTCATTCCTACTAATCCCTGGTGAATGCACTGCTTTAAATGTATTTTAGCGCACCACCTTACAATCTAATCCGATATAAAATGAGTTTTAGCATTCCAAATGTCTCTGAAAAGGAAAAAACTTTAATATGCAAACACACACATATATATCAAAACACACAATAGATGCACTTCCTCTATCTTCAGTGCACCTTATCTGTTTAGTATTAATGCGTCACACGAGTACATAAGGCCAAATGCAAGTATATATGTGGCCTAACCAAATGTTAAAGGGGAGGAGCCAAAATGATGCTACTCCAGGCAAAATGAATGAGAGGATGTTACTATTAGTAGTACCATGTCTTTATTTATGACTCCTATCACTTGTCTGTATTCCAACACTTCACAAACACTAGAGGTGAGCTAAAAGGTGGTGAGTAATTTGGGTAAAAACTTTTTTTTTTTAAAGAAATAATTCCTGGAGGATGTTTTGGCGTACAGACCTCTTTCTATAGACACATTTCCTGGCACAGATACACCCTTGAGGCAGAAAATAAAAATTTTGCATTTTTGACTAAGAACTTCCTTAGGATTCTTACCTTAAACTGATGTGGCAATACCAAAGACAGCATTACAAATGCCATTGCGAGGTGCAGAAATTACTGGGTGCACTGATAACAGCGGTGGTTTCTTTGCATCACCCCCCGCCAGCTGTGATGCACGCGAAGTGTTAAAAATAAAATGGCAATCAAATCATTTCATTGCCATTTTATTTTTAACCAGGAGCGGCTGGTGACCTTTCAAAGTGTTGTTGTAAGCGAAGTGCCCCACCAACTCCTAAAAAAAACAAAAACATTTTCAGTCCCTACAAAAGTTCATACTAAAAAAAGCCTACATGCATTACACATTATATGAATTAAATAAAACTAAATTGTACTTACTAGCTGGCTCCGCGTCCTCCTCACCATCCTTCTGAAGACTGTGGAATGAAGAACCCCTCTGACCAATCCTGGCGCTGCTCTCATGCTGCATGAGAGCAGCACCAGGATTGGATGGAGCAGGTTGGCCTAACGCTCCTTCAGACCCTAAAGGCCTGTGCTTGGTCTCGACAAATTCCGTATTGCACGTGGTTAGGGAAGGGAGCAAGGCTCTGTGCACGTGTGTGGCTCAATTTAATAAAATAATGACTAATAACAGACTGAGAAATATATGTGAATATTTGTGACCATCAATACTGAAGAATAGAATTGACACAAAAGATAATGCATGAAAATGATAATGTCCATTTTACATCGTGTTCATGATGATTAATAAAGAAGCATATAGGTAAATATTATTGCATCACAAAGCAACTTTTCATGGTGCATCTCATAGTTGTATTTCGTGTCCAATCTCCTGATGCCATACGGCATGGTATTCATTTATTTTGGGCATTTAAAAGACGCAGAGCTTGTTGCCAGGTGGCCACTTTAGAGCTTGAGCTTTCCCTGTTACTTGTTGTATTATATATCTGGATGCTATGATAGAAGCAGCAAAATAACAGTCAGGCAGCATACTATGCTAAGCACAGATTTTTTGCTTATGTGTTTTAAGCCACGTCCTAAATTACATTGGCCACGCCACTTTGAGAGATCCCCCCCGCACAGTTGTTTCATCCCACTTAAAACCCTGCGTAAAACCGATCGTTGTAGCAGGTGATATTTTTTCATCAAATTATGCACATCCCTGTGTATTCTTTATTAGGACAGGCCTTTCTGCTAAAGTGATTTCACTCACACGATAAACCAGATTGAAAACCCACAAACACTTCACATGTTCTTGGCATTCGTCCCATGCACCTGGCGCGCGACTGACGATATTCCATTGGAAATGGCACGTTCACTGTTCCAGTGTTATAAGAGCTTAGATGGTAGAATTTGGGGAAATGAGAAATAAAGCCCATTTGCGCTTTCATAGTGATTAAGTAAATTAGGGTCAATTCAGATCAATGCTGACATTAGATTATACAGAAAATTAACTTTTTTCACAAAACATTGACACAGAGTAAGTAAGGAGAGTGCATATCAGACATAGGAAAATAGGTGAGGCACAGGCAATTGTTCTGATCTTGGCAATCTGGTAAGATTTTTTAAAATTATTTTTTATTGGAAACAAAAATAAATAGAAACATAGAAAACATGTGGTCACCTAAACGTGGCTGCCATATGCTTACAATAAAACATCTTAGAACAAAAAATGCCATCTGATGTGGCTGCTTTACTGAAGTTTTTTTTTATAACAAGCATTTCAGTTGCATACCTGCCAACTCAGACAGTGCCACCGTGTGACACACATATCGGCTCCCATTACGCAGTCTCCCGGCGAGGAGCCAATATCACACGGTGGCGGGAAAACGAGTTGAAAACCACTGTAAATAGTGGTTTTCCAGCTCATTTTCCGAGGCTTTGAGCTGCCGACATCCATTAAGGGGTGTGACAACACCCCAGGACATGGCACTAGCCTCAGCAAGCTTTTTTTTAGGTCGAGCCCTGAGCCAGCGCGCAAGCGCTGCTCTGGGGTTGATCTGTGGTAGTTTACTACGTGAGGGAAGCCCCGCCCACTCCCCTGCCCATCTTTTTCATTGGCTTGTGTCTTTGTCCTTCCTAAATGCTGCCTTCCGATTGGTTTATAGGCTTGTTAGTCCCTCCTTATGAATGCCATGTCGTCATTTGTATCCTTCCACGGCTACTGGCCCCTTTACTTTGAGTGTTGCACGGTATGTGTTATTTAGATTGTGAGCACTATTTCTTTAATGAGGTTCTCTTACTGCCCATGCCTTCTCCCCCCACTGCAGTCCGTGCCTTCTCGCCCCCCCGCCCGCACTCCCGTTGATCGTGCCTTCTCGCCCCCCTGCCCCCGCCCGCCCGCGCTCCCGTTTGCTGATTCACTGCGGAAACCGGAGCTTAAGAAAATATATTTAACGATTACCTTTTGGTTTTGACGGTTGCTGTCACGCGAAGACAGTTGCACCATAACCGTTGCTCCTGGCAGTTGCTGTGTGACGCATGCGTTACGCGCTTTTCTGTAAACTTCAATTGATCATCTGAGGAGACCGTAGGAAGCTCTTCACGCACTATTCGTCACAACGTGCGGCCGTTTTTGATTTTAGTATGCTAATTGAAACAGCTTTCTCTTCGTGTAAAGCATTAGGAGTCCCACAAGGCTCCTCCCTCTCTCCTACATTGTTCAACCTATTCATGGAGCCGCTCACTGCTATCCTCAACTCATCAAACATCCACTTTCACATGTACGCAGATGACACGCAACTATATTTAAAGATAAACTCTCCGGAGGACATCAAATCTCTCAATCTAACGTTACAAAAAACTCAGTCATGGCTGACGGAAAACCACCTCAAACTCAACGCCCTCAAAACCGAATTCCTATTAATTGCTCCACCTAACCAATCAGCCATTGTACAAGAACGGCTTAAACAACTTACAGCGCTCAACTGCCAACCTCTTATAATTGACTCAGCAAAATCGCTGGGAGTAACTCTGGACCATGCAAAAACATATCGGTGCCGCAGCAAAAGGAGCAAACTTTCAGATGAACACCTTGAGAAAATTAAAACCCTTCCTTCCAGCAAACGACTTTAAACTGGCAGTCTAAGCACTAGTAATCCCTAGACTAGAGTATGGTAGTGCAACTCTCTGTGGGCTCCCAAGATCCACAACTGCTCACTCAACTCAGTGGCCAGGCTCATCACTGGTTCCAAAAGAAACTGCCATATTTCCCCCGAATTCAAGGCTCTCAACTGGCTTCCCTTCGAAGCAAGAATTCAATTAAAAATAGCCTGCATGACGCACAAAGCCCTACATCACAACACCCCGAGGTATCTGGCCCAGAAACTTGAGCTCTCATGTGGAAACAGATCTTCCAGGAGCGCCAGTAACCTTCTTTTGAAGCCACAAAGATTTGCCAAAAAGAAAACATATAACCGCGCCTTCTCTGGAATTGCCCCAAGGATCTGGAATGCATTACCCCCAGAAACCAGACTGAATCCCTCAACTGCCTCTTTCAAAAAAGAAGTTAAATCTCTTCTCATGACGAAATTTACTTGATCTTTGTAACTGTCTCTTAGAAGAATTAGCTGTACTGTAAGACATTACCTTGAAATACAATGTTTCTGTTGTTCAACTACCTATCTTGTAAAGCGCTCTGATACCCGCAAGGGTCATGTTCGCGCTATATAAAACCTTCAAAATAAATAAATACTGCGTCAGTTCACAGTTTCATTAAGTGATTATAAATATTTTTCCGGAGCGCTTTAAATTTATTAACAAGTTCATATCTTTCAAAAGAGTGCACATTTCGACATATGAGCCCGCAAGGTAAATTTTACTTTCTGCATAAGCGTATGACTATGCAAGTACTTTACTGAAGTATTTCATTTTAACCAAGCGTTCATCCACTGTTACTTTTAAAGAATAACATTTTCTTTTATGTTCAACGTAAAGGAAGAGGTAAAAACGAAAGTAGTAAAAAACAAAATGGCACAGAGTAATAATATTTGTGTACCAGCACAGTTTTTAAGCGAACCTGGTAAGCCACCTATGCGATGGAAGAATTGGCATAGTGCCTTTGAAAACTATTTGGTGTCTATAGATGGAAAGGCATACGATGCTGAAAGGAAAAGAGCTCGTATGTTTGGCTTACTTGGTAATGCCGGTCACGAACATTTCGACAGTCTACCAGAGTACGAGAATGAACCAGGCCAGTTCATACCACTAGACGAGTATCAAGAAGCAGTAAAACGTATGCAAAAACAATTTTCTGAAGAGCCTAACATTATGGTTGGGAGGCACAAGTTTGCCATGCGTAAGCAGGCTGAGACTGAGACTGTAGAAGAATACATTGCTGCTTTAAGAGTAATTGCGATGAACTGTGAATTCAGAGAAATGGTTGACACTTACATTAGAGATCAGTTCGTTTTTCATTGTAGTTAAAAAAAAATACAGGAAAGACTTTTGGGATGCCGTAATCCTAGTCTGCAGGAAGTGATAGACATTGCCAAAGGAATTGAAAGTTCAATGTATTCTTCAAAAGTTTTGTCTAGTGAGTGTACCAGTACTACTAATGTTTTTACTTTGCAGGTAAAGAAGACATTTGATCAAAGGTATGAAGAGAGAGGTAAAAGAAGAGTAAACAAAGGTAAAACTTGTGTGTGTTATAGATGTGGTTCAAAAAATCATTTGGCAGATTTTCAAGGTTGCCCAGCTATTGGCAAAAAGTGTATACAATGTAAAAAGATTGGGCATTTCTCAACATTGTGCAGAAATACGAAGAGTAATGCGTATAACAAGGTGAAAGTAAATAGTATAGAAGAATTTGATGAGGAAATATGTTCAAACATTATTTTGACAGTTGATGCGCCAGATGGAAAATTGTTGCACCTTTAGGAAACGTGCATATTGGTGAAATTGAGTTACAAGTAATGGCTGACTCTGGGTGACCAATAACAATAATAGCTGATACCACGTTTGACAAATACTGAAGTAATTTTAAATTGCATGAAACTGATGTCAATCCTAAAGCTTTTGGTGACTTTGAAATCGATATGGTAGGTTATTTTGAGGATAAATTGGAATTCAAGCAAATAGTAATAAATACTAAGATTTATGTTGCTGAAAAAGGACGAAACATAGTGGGTTGGAAGGACCTGGCTAAGTTAGGAGTCATGCTTAAACCTGACGCTGCTGAACCTATTGTTTTGGATGAAAAATTTGTTGGTAACATGCATATTTCAAATGTGAATGATGATTTAGAAATTGTTCTACAGAAGAATAATGAGGTATTTGCAGATCGTATTGGATGTGTAAAGGGATTTGAGCATAAAATAAATCTTAAAAAAGGAGCCATACCAGTTGTACAAAAGGTAAGGCCTGTGCCACTCTCAGTCAGAAGTGAATTGAAAGAGTTATTAAATACACTCTGTGATGATAATGTTATAGAACCTACAGTTTCCTCTGAGTGGGTTTCGGCTATCATTGTCGCTAAAAAAAAAAATGGCAAGATCAGGCTCTGTGCTGACTTGGGATCTGTCAAAAGAAACATAGTGGTTGATTGCCATCCTTTGCCAAAGATACAGGAAATATTAGCATCCACCTCTGGATCCAAGTATTTTTCTTTGATTGATCTCAAGTCAGCATACCACCAGGTAAAGTTATGTGAAGAATCTAAAGATCTTACCACTTTTATTACACCCTATGGTGCATACAGATACGTGAGATTACCCTTTGGACTAGCTTCTTCAGCAAGCATATTTCAAAAAAATGATGGATATCCTATTCAAGGATATGGATGGGGTAGAAAAATTTCAAGACAACATTTTAATACATGCTAAGGATGCATTTGAGCATAATGAGAGATTCAATAAAGTTCTGTCTATATTAAAAGATAGAGGTATGACAGTATCCAAAGATAAATGTAAATTTTTACAGACAAGTATAGAAAATTTAGGACATCATTTTTTTTTTCTTAAATATTTTATTTAGTAAAGGTTTTTATAACGTACCATATTGTACATATATCATTATTATACAACAAAAAAGGAAACAGGCAATACCATCATTCGTCATTACAGCATGACTTCCCATTTTCCGATCCATTAAGTACAGTACCTTTTACACACATTTATCGATACATGAGTATAATGACAATTACTTATTAATAGACTGTATAGCATCCGGATTGGATAGCAAATAATTCGTTAAGGGTGACCAATAGTCTCTTGGTTTAGAGCCAGATGGAAGCTCTTCTTTGTAAGTTTTCAATGTATCCTTACAATATATCATATCATTTAGCCATAGCTTACTACTCGGACAGGCGTTGCTGTCCCAACAGATGGAGACTCGTCTTTTCGCTAGCAATAGTGCTATTGTACAGAATTTTTTCTTCATGGCCCGCTGGTGTTTCACTATACCCAGTAAGCAGGTCTGTATCGTACATTCCATGTTAATTGTCAACATTTTGCCTAAAAGCGACACAACTTCCTCCCAATATTCCCCAACTTTTGTACATTCCCACGCTAGATGTATAAAATCAGCATTGTGAGTCCCACATCGTTTACATCGCGCGTCCTCTCTTAATCCACATTTTTGCAGTTTCAAGGGGTTATGGTATATTTGATGCAGGTACTTGTAATGTATTATTCTTAGGTTTCCGTTAGGGGTTAGCATTTCAGTTAATTCACAACAAGCATACCACTCCGCCTCATCTAATGGTGTTTCTAAATGTGCATTCCATCGTTCTCTAGCTTTTAGAGTACTTCCTGCTATGTCTTTGTTAGAACCGGGGTCACCGATTCCGACGCGGTAGCTTGGCGCGAGGCAGGAAGGCACCAGAAGGCAATGTGTTAAGCACTTGTGCAGCACACACTCACACTGACTCAATAATGCGCAACAATAAAGGGGGACACCACACCAGGCTTTGATGTAAAAACAGATCCTTTATCTCATTTAAATTAGCAGTTGATAAGGCAGGTAATCTTAGGCAACATTTCATTTCATTATAGCTTCATAAACTAGTGCGTACATTTCATTCAAGCACATTAAAACAGTAGAACGTTACGCCATTAAAAAGGCAGTATCAATAACCTCCTAGAAAAGCAGGTAACACTGTAGGTCATAGACTGTAGGTCAACACCTAGACTTCAACACAGTTGGCGACATGCAATTAGCTAGACATTAGATGCACATTACACTGTAGATGATGAAGAACCTGTATCAACCTAGGCGCAACCACATTCAGTACAGTGGGCGTCGCAAAGCAGGTAGGCCTACAACATAGGAACACTTTAACTCTTGGCAGATGAACACAGGCTCAATTCAGGTAAGTGCATTCAATTCATTGGAGGCCGTGATGTAGATAAATCACACAACATTGGAAACATTTCCCTCATTAGGAGACTTAATGCAAGTACTTCCACTCCCTTAGGCACATAGTAGGAGCATTAGCCTAGGCAGGTGTCGAAATACATTCCTGGACACTCCCACCGTGCATCTAGAACCCACCCGTATAACTAGGCTCCACAGGGCAGGTAATGGCAGGCAGCAAACAGGCCACGTTCAGCTTTACTCCCTGGCCCGGCCACCTGCACCAAAACATAAAGGAAACAATCCTCGAGGGCCGTGTGCTGGGGCCTCCGCCTCCCCCTTCAGTATGTCTAATGGCAGAGAGTTCTACGCGGGGGGTGGCTCCGCGGGAGCTGGTCTCCACGGTGTCCGGAACCTCCCCCACTCCTCCCCGACTCACCGCTCTATCCTTTTACCTCCTTGCTGGCACTCGCAGCGCCGGACGCCTCCTCCCCGGTCAGCCCTCTCTTCCTCTCATGTGGGGCTTCGGCCGGGGGAGGCGGATCGGCCTGTAGGAGGCGGCGACGTCGTGGAGGGGTTCTCTCCCCAAGGGGGAAGGGTGACAAGACGCTCCCGGGCCCACTCGGAGCCCCGCCGATGCAGTCAGGGTCGGCCCGGGCCTCCGTAGGCCTCGTGGGCCGAGAGCCAATTCTAGCGCGGCTCGCGGGGGTGCGGCCGATGACGCGGCCGGCGCCCTCGTTGCTAGGGAGACGCCTTCTTCATGCGGCAGGCCCAGCGCGGCCTGGATCCAGCCGCGGCTTCGAATTCACGCGGCGCCCGGGCGGCGGCGGTGATCCTGGGCTCAGCGCTTCTTCTCCAAACAGCGCGGGGGCCGCGGTGGTGAGTTCTAATTCTGGCGCTTCTTGGGCGATGGACACAGGGGCTGCGGCGGTGATTCCCAGAACCAGCAGGCACACGTAGGAGCGCGCTGCACAGCGCTCAGGGGAGCAGTCCCCTTCTTTAGAGGAGTAGCCTCGTGGGCAGCAGGGTATCAAACTACAGCGCTAGGGGCGCGCACAGGACTGGTGACAGGACGCAGGCTATGGGGGGCCCAGCGCTTAGAAGCACAGCGCTTCTCCAGTCACAGCGCTTCTTCAGGGCACAGCATACAGTGCTTTACCTGGTGATCCCCAGCAGTAGCGTAGTGGGAGTTGTTTAGTTTGGTTGCAGTTTCTTGGTTGAGGGTTTCTGTAACGCAGTTTCTGGCTTGTGGTTTTTGGGTTGCTGTATCAGCACTTGCAGTTGCTGGGTTGCCTTAACTTGGGGGAAAAGGGGGTTGAGTTGGTGGGCATAAAGGCAGGATGGTTCCCTGCAGGCACACTGGAGGTGGTTCCCTGGGTCCCCTCACGCTGGGCAAGATCAGTGGGTGGAAGGTGTTCCTCAGCTATCTTAGCACAGCAGTGCCTCAGCCCAGTCAGTACCAGTAGTGTAGGCCTCCCCCCTAGGCCCGACAGCCTATACTCCGACGGAGGTTCCCCCAGGTCCAGTGGTGCCCCAACTGACTAAAAGGTTTCCCTCCAAGCCTCTTATACCCCTAGGTCAGGTGACCCTCCTAAAGGCGGCAAAACATAACTCCTCCCCACGCTGGAAGGTTCTAGAAGCTTCCCTCATGTCTGGCCATGAGGCCCAGGGGCGGGGACGGCATGGATACTGTATCATTATGTCCCCGCCAGATCCTGACTACTAGTATGTGTATGCAAAGGCCATTCCGCAGTAGCAGGGGCCGGTGGCAGCCATCTTAAAAGGAGAGAGCACCTGCACCTCAGCACTGTCTGGCAGTGGTAAGGCGCCCAGAGACCTAGGTCCAACAAAAAGGGTAGTGGCAAAAATGAGGCGCAAAGAGAAAAAACAGGGTAAGACCACCCTAGGGCTGACAGTCTAACAGTCTTCTTGCAATAATTTGTATAATTTGGAGACCAAGTGCGCGTTACTTGGGTTCGTAATGATCATTTGAAGGGCAGATAGTGTAGGTGGCTCTACGGGAAAACACTGGTATAGCTGCTTGATTGCCCCTCTCAGCCTATGGTAGGTAAATTTAAATAACAATGACTGATTGCTTATATAACTGAGATCAGTGGTCTCTATGAATACGCCGTAAGTGTAAAGGTCGCCCATCGTGTCCAGCCCCACTTGCAGTAGCAAGTTTACGCTTGTGTCTTCCTACGTCACCGAGAGAGCCTGATGGTGTCTCAATGGCATCGCTGGTGCATATAGTGGGAGTTTGTGCGCTAATACCCCCATGCGGCACCACGCTGCGTTGGTTGTGCATCTTGTGTTTATCTAATTTCTGGCTATGTGTGGGCGTGTATGCGTGAGAATACAACTAAGCGGTATAGGATGGGCGTCCTCGTCCTCAACCGCTATATGGGTCAGATATGGCGCCGGATGAAACCAATAATGGGCGTATTGCGCCTGCGCGCATAGATAATATAATAAGAGGTCAGGCACTGCAAGTCCCCCTTTGGTGTAGGGCAATGTTAACATTTGTAATTCAAGGCGTGCTTGTTTACCAGCCCATATCAACCGTGTTAGTAGTGATTTCAGTTTCTGAAACACTGGGGCTGGGGGTGTTATGGGGATATTGTTAAATAAATACAGAAACTTCTGGAGTATCACCATTTTAATTATGGCTATCCTGTCTGCCAATGATAGGGGAAGATGACTCCATCGCTCTATTTGGTCTTCCAGTTTTGCTATTGCCGTGCCATAGTTTGCCTGTATTACCGTGGCTGGGTCTCGGTGGAACCAGATCCCCAAGTATTTAACCGGTGTGTCGTGCCACTCCAGCGGGTATTCTGTTATGTGCGGCTTCGTTATTTCCGTTAATGGAATTACAATAGATTTGCTCCAATTTATCTGTAATCCCGAGTGCCTACCAAATTTAATGTATTCCCGAAGGAGGGGGGATAAGTTCACAGTGAGTTCTCTCACATAGAGCACCATGTCGTCCTCGTATAGAGAGATATTCAGTGGACGTTGTGGGAATTGCAAAGCTGTGGCTTTGTGCAGCTGTCGAATTTTGCATGCTAATGGCTCTAACGCAATTGCGAATAAAAGGGGAGATAGTGGGCATCCTTGTCTGGTGCCACAGGTGATTTGTATTTGGTCCGATATATATTTGTTCACCTTTGTGCGTGCTACTGGTTTGGTATATAGGATTTTGATCCATTGCATAAGACCCGGTGGCATACCCATTTTAGATAGCACCGTGAATAGATATTTCCATTAAACCGTGTCAAAGGCTTTGGCAGCATCCAGGAGTACTGCCGCGGCCTCTAGGTCTGGATTCAATTGGTGTGACAAAGCAAATAAGGTGCGGATGTTGTGTGAGGAGGATCTTGTCGGGATACATCCCGATTGATCGGGCAATATTATATTCGTCATGAGGGGTTGCAGTCTCTGTGCTATTATTTTCGCTAATATTTTTGCATCTGTATTTATTAATGATAACGGCCGATATGATATGCAGAGATCTGGTTCTTTATCTGGCTTTAGTAATGCGATTATTAATGCCTCCCGTAGAGTGGGAGGGAGTATTTGTTTCTCATATGCATCTTCGTACATGCCTGCTAGATATGGGCATATTTCTTCCTGGTATTCTTTGTAGAATTCACCAGTGAAGCCATCTGGCCCCGGGGCTTTCCCATTAGGTAAGGACTTAATAGCAGCTAGTATCTCCTCTTTTGTAAATGGTTGCATCAGGAGTTCTCTCTGGTTGTCCGATAGCCATGCTATAGCTATATCTTCCAAGTATTCCATGATTTCATTAGCATTAGCCGTGTCTCTAGCTGTATATATTTCACTATATGTGTCCATAAAAGCTCCTAAAATGCCAGTAGTACTGTGTTGTGTGTTGCCATGGTTGTCCTGAATTTTAAGGACTGTGTGCGATGGGCGGTCTGTGTCTATTTTGTGCGCTAGTACACGCCCTGCTCTTCCCCCTTCCCCAAATGTTCTTGCATTGTGGCGAGCGTGTATATATTTCATCTCAGTCTCAGCATAATCTTGATATTCCGATATTGTGTCTCTTATGGTGGCAAGTATGGTGGCATCTTGTGTGCGGTCATAGTCTTGTTCTAGGGCTTTCAGTTTTTGTTCACAGCGAGTGAGCTGCTGCCTTATATCTTTCAGTATCCCTGCTTTTGTGCTAATACAGATACCACGTATAGTGGCGTTAAAGGCCTCCCAAAGCAGGCTAGCATCTTCCACTGAGTGTTCATTCAGTGAAAAATAGTCCACTATAGCCTCTCTGATTGTTTCTTTATACAATGGGTCCAGGAGTGCTTTGGCATTGAATCGCCATACATAGGGGGGTGAGGAGTAATTGGGGAGTGCAAGTGTAGGTAGGATTGGGTTGTGGTCCGACATCGTTTTTGGTAAGTGCGTGATGTCCTGTACCCATGTGCTGGCCAGTTCCGTCACTAGCCAGTAGTCCAAGCGAGACCAACTGTTAAGGACTGTGGAGGTGTGTGTACTTACTAACTGCTGTGGGTATCTCTCACGCCACACATCCAACATGCGAAATTCAGCCATTCCATCTTGCACAGCTTTTGCCGCCTTCCTATGTGGCTCTTTCGTATTACCTGATCTGTCCAAGCGTTCATTGAGTGAGACATTTAAATCCCCTCCCCAGATTAAGTCCATATCTGGCAGCCCTCTCAATGCTCTCCATATGGCCTGAAAAACTCGGGGTCATCTACATTGGGGCCGTATACATTTACCAGTCCCACGTGATGCCCACGTAAGTATCCCGTGATTATGACATATCTCCCTTGTTCGTCAGTGATAGTGTGTTCCACCTGAAACTGGACCCCTTTTTTAATCAACAATAACACACCTCGCGAGTAGGACGAGTATGATGAGGACAAGACTATTTCTGCCCATCGATTACCAATCTTACTTCCGGCAGACTTAGGTAGATGGGACTCTTGTATTAGTGCTATTTCGACCGGATGCCTATCCAGGTAAGCAAACATCTGTCTTATTTTTTTGGGGTTATTAAGACCCCATATATTCCAGGGTAACAGCCGAATCTGCAGTGATCTTTTATCGTCAGTCATTGTGAGTGGTGCATGTTATCTCTGTCTACACATTTTAACTTGGCAGTCATGCGGTACATGTATTGCATGGTTCGGTACATGCCAATAATAATAGTTGTCGCCACGTTTGGTATTGAGATACACTCTGGTTTGCCTGTAGAACAAAAATTACCCTTTACCCCCCTCCCACTCTAGCATCCCAATCATACCAAAGACATACCCGTAAAACATAAACTTTTAACATCTGAACTGTGTAAGGGCATACCAGCATGGGGGCTGCTAGGTGCCCACGTACTCATCCGCGGTGCGGATGTGGCCAGAACCTTATGTTTGCCATTTGGCCTATGACACATTAATTTGGACGTTTTTAGAACGTAGAGTATCATAGTAACCAGTTCACCCTCAGCGCACCTTATGCACGAGTGAACTATTGCTTAATTCAAAATGATAGTACAGTGAATTGTAATGCTCAAAACCAGTACTCCCCACCGCATTTGTGCCGATCATTCCCCGCACAGCACTGCTTGTGTGTCTTAGCACTATAGCACATGGTGCCGGGGCGCCGCTCCCAACACTCGGTAAATAGTCCAAAGTCTCAGTGTTTGTGTTTAGGTGCAGTTATCCTAGCCATAGTAGACATATCGTCAAAGTTTGCCTCCTACCTTAGGCGGGTCGGGATCGGCTCTCGAGTATCTTATCCTTCTAATAGATTTGGGGACAGCTGGTCTTCCTGGAGCAGGAGCTTGCATCACTTCTTAAGGCTAGTCCTCCTCTAAGCATTGTGATGACCTTCCTTGGTCCTGGGGCTTCCTCCTTTGTGAGACTGTCTTTAAATATTCCTGCACAGCCCTCAGTGTTGTGAAAATTTTGGTATGGCTCTCATGGACGATCTTCAGTCGTGCTGGGTAGAGCATTGCGTACTCAATGTCTAGTTCACGTAGCTTCTTCTTCACTGCTAGAGATTCCCTACATGCTGCTTGTACAGCCATGGTAAAGTCTGGGTAAAATGATATGCTGTTGCTTTGGTAGTGTATATTCTGCTTGTCTCTTGCTAGTCTTAAAATTGTGTCACGATCTCTGTAATTCAGGATGCGGGCAATGATGGGTCTCGGAGTTGCTCCCGGAGGGGGTTTCGCCGCCAGCATTCTGTGGGCCCGCTCAACAATAAGCAAGGGTGAAACTTTTTCTGCGCCAAACACTTCTCTGAGCATGGTTTCTACGTAATTTTCCAGTCGTCCGGTGTTTGTGCTTTCTGGTACACCCATAATGCGTACATTGTTGCGGCGTGATCTCGCCTCCAAATCTTCATTCTTGCTTTTAATACTCTCTAGCATCTTCTCCATGTTTTCACATTTCTTCGCTGTATCACTCGACTCATCTTCCACCGCTGACAGTATCAGCTCAGCCTCGTCTAGGCGTTCCCCTTGTCTGTCTAGCTTAGCAGCCATGTTGTCCACTCTGGTGGTGAGGTTGTCTATCTTCCCATCTATTTGTTGCAGACTTTGTTGGATAGCGTGCAGTGTGGCTTCCATGGCAGTATCTTTTGAGGATGTGGTTTCTAATTCCGTATCGGAGTGAGCAGAAGTGGATTTAGTCGTGTGGCGATTGTCGAATGTCAGCTTCGGTTGCTGTTTATCTGGTTTACCCATTTTTGTGCATAAGTGGTATCCTCCGGTAGGGGAAAACTGGTGCTTTCGCCGGTGTATTGACTTTATGCACCTGGTCGCTCCCAAGTCCGATGGTAATAGTGTCTAGCAGGTTGAGCACAGGGTTACCTGGTCTATCTCTGCGTTGTGATATTCTACTCCATTAATCTATGCGGTGTGTCCGTATGTGTATGCTCTAGGTGGCGACGTTGACCACGTGACGTTGGTGGTTAAAACTTCAATTCTGCGCTTGAGCGTGTTGCTTATGGTGTTTTATTAGAGAACTCGTTGGTTTTGGCGGTCTTTCAACTGCTGGATCAGGCTTCATTGCAGTAGCTAGGGCGATATGGGCCGGCCAGAAGCACTTCTACACATATTTCCATGCTAGTGTGACATTACTGTGGTCTGCCGGTGCTGGCTTGAGTTGTAGCATACCCACCCAGGCAGTGCATCATACAGCAGCCCCCGTCTGGCAATCTCTGGTGGTCGTGTGTTCCCAGCTCGCACCCTCGTGCAGTCAGGCAGAAATGTGCTTGTTGGTGCAGATGAACTCGCTTATCAATTCACTCCATTTCGCGGTGTGACAAAATGGCCGCCACAAAAGCAGGAGCGTCTTTCTCTCATATGGAGGTGGTTACTGTGCTCCGTAGTATAACATGCACAGTCGCTGTAGGCAATATTGGGTATACGCTCGGCATATGAATAGCGCACACCAATATACACAGTCCGCATTTGTGACTTCAATTACCGCGTGCTTGTGGTTGCCAGGCAGATGCTAGTAGCCGGTGCCGATCACCACCAACCCCCAGCTCGCTCGCACTTATCTGTCGGACGGTCAGGCGTGTGTCATCCCTTCATCGGGAAATATCCCCAGGTCCGTGCAGTACATGAGGCGTCCTCTGTTCACCCAGGAGTTGACTAGGTCCGCGGTGTTGCTTCGGGTTAGTGGTCCGTGCGCGCCGCCATCTTGTTGCGGCTGGCGAGCTCTGGATCTCAGATCGTTTCTCCGGATCTCCGTCAGTTACCGCACTTCAGCAGAGAAAGTGAAGGCATCTTCTGGCAGCTGTTGTCTTCCGACGTTGGTTACGATCCGGTTTCAGGTTTTATTTTGGCCAAATACACATCTTTTAGGTGATTCTGCGTTCCGGCCGGCGGAGCAGCACTAAGGTGCAGCCATTCCGCAGTGCGCCCTCTAGTGCCCCAATATATTTAGGACATCTTTTAACTGAGAAAGGAATCAAGCCTAAGAATGACTTGGTGAAAGCCATAAGAGATGCTACTAGACCATGTGATAAAGAAACACTTAAGTCATTCATGGGTCTCTGTGAATACTACTCAAGATTTATTTCAGGTTATGCTGATAAGGTGGAATATTTACGCAAAGTTTTAAGAAAAGGAGTAAAGTATGAATGGACAGATGAACAGGATATTGCATTTGAGGATGTTAAAAAGCAATAGTAGAGGCGCCTACCTTACAACCTTATGATGCTACTAGAAAAAATATTGTAACAGTAGATGCTAGTGGTTTAGGTATAGGTGTAGTTTTTAGTCAGAAAAAGGGGGATGAAGAATTCACCATTGCATACATTTCAAGGAGATTAAAGAATGCAGAAACATTTTATAGCACAATGGAACGAGAGACCTTGGCATGTGTCTTGGCCGTTGAAAAGTTGAAAATGTATTTATGGGGAAAAGAATTTGAAATAATAACTGATCACAAGCCTTTAATATACATGATGAACGGTTGTGGAAGAGGAAATGGTAAGGCTTCATCTAGATTGCTCAGACTTTTGGCTAAACTACAAGAATTCAATTTCAGTATCAGATACATACCTGGAGGATTAAACAGTAGAGCAGACTTTTTGTCTAGACAACCAAATCCAGAAGATGAAGAAGATTGTATGGAAGATAATGAATGTGTGGTGGCTCATATTGATGCCATTGAGATGTGCGAGGGTGCCATCACAGATTCAGAATGGAGAGATTGTCTTAGTAAAGACAAGATCTTACTTAAAGTAAAAGACTATGGGGCAGATGTATCAAAAAAGTGATTTGCGATTCTCAAATTGCGATTTTTTGCGAATCGCAATGTGAGAATCGCAAATCGCGATGTATCTAAAAAGTCGCTAATATTCAGCGATTCCTTAAAAATCTCAGAAAAATCTGCGAATCCCGTATTTGCGATTTCTTATTAGTGAAATTCGCAAATAAGGAATCGCAAAATTAGGGAATCTGCAATGCAGGTGCAGCTTGATGATATCACACCCAGGAAGTGGGAGTGACATGCTGCACCTGAGTGCCTGAGGCAGAGTCAGAGGCTGTGAGGAGAGGCAGAGGAGTGAGCACAGCAGTAACAAACAGCAAAAATGGAGTCACAGCCCAAAGAGAAGGACAAGGAGGGGGCAGTGAGGAAGAGGAAACACAAGTACAGTGAAAGGGAGCAGGAGGTCTTGATTGAGGAGATGGTGTGCAACCATGAACTCCTATTTGGTAAAAAGGCACTTCGTGTACCTGAGTCCAGGAAGCGCAAAATCTGGCTGGCTATCCAGGACAAAGTAAATGCTGTTGGTGTGACCCAGCGCACAGTCGAAGAGCTGAGGAAGAGGTGTACGACATGCGCCAAAGGTCCAAGGAGAAGGTGGCAACCAGGCTGGCGGAGTCCAGGAGGACAGGGGGTGGAACATCCACAGCAACCGACTCAACACCCCAGGAGGAGTTGGTGGAGAGCACCCTCCTGCCTGAAAGCATCAGTGGAGTGGCTGACATAGACAGCTCAGAGCCTGCAAACACCAGACAAGGTAGGAGGCATGCTAAATGCAGCCCCCCACAGCACCATCAATCCCCACACACAGGAATGCACCCAACACACACTACAAATGCCACTCCGGTCCACTTTTATCAGCACACACAGCAATGCATCTTGGGATACGTAGTCATATGCACAACACAGTGGGGCAAGGAGACACAGCAATGCTGAAGCAGTATGTGAGACCCTGTAATGGTAAAATGCAATAGATACCAGTTAGCCAATACAAATTGTGAAAACTTTATTCAGTGAGAAATGCAGACAAAGTCACAAAATCAAAATTTCCCTCTTCATCCACAGCACAACCTGGGCCACTGGATGACAGTGCAGGAGATGAGGAGGTGGAAGTAACAGCTGAGCAGGCAGGGCAGGGGGAGCCAGATGACAGCACAGAGAGCACACCTGTCCCAAGGAGGAAGCACACCATTGTGCCACCACTGCCACCCCTGGAGGCAGAGACACAGTCCACAGGCGATGAACAAGCACAGGCAGAGACAGGGCAGTGTGTGACACAGGTCCCGGCACAGCCACACTGCGACATAGAGTGCATGGAGATGTGAGATGCAGGCCACGTGCCAGCACCAGCTTTGGCACTGAAGATTAAGACACAGTGTTTGCTGGACTGGAGGGCAGCATGCTGCAGGTACAGCGCCTGCAACAAAAATCACTGCAGTCCATTAATCGGCAGCTGTGCACAGTTAATAAAAGCCTACGTTACATGGGGGAGGGCATCATGACCATGGCAGGTGCTATCCATAAATTGTGTGCCACATTAAAGAGGGACAAGGCAGACAGGCACAGGGTGAGGCAATGTGCGGACAGCCGACTGCACAGCTACACCAAGGCGTTGAACCGCCTGTGCACTGCCACTAGCCAGCTGACACGTCGCACCGTCTGCATGCAAGTGGAGATGTCCCACTGCTGCCAGGATGTGGCGAAAGGCCTGGTGCAGGTCACCAGTGCCGTGGAACACATGCAGAGAGCCAACACAGGTGGCCCAGCACTCCGGGTCTCAGAGGATAGCGAGGAGGTATCCAGCAGGAGCAGCATGACACCACCAGTGCCCGGGCCAAGACGGCACAGTGGGAGACAGGGAGCTACACCTGTGGACTCATGGGAGGCCAGTCAGCACCCAGAGCAGGCACCAGCAGGCCGTAACAGGAGAAGATGAACTGCCAAAACTGAGTAATGCCAAAGGGTGAGGTAACCCATTCCAACAGGACTCCTGACTTGAACACAGACCTGCACTGTGGACATAACATGTGCTACACATAGTGGGATGTATGGAGTCTCTCAGGCTGTGTGACGATATTCTATCCTGCATGTAAGGGCTTGAATAAACACAGACCTGAAACCAAATATCCCATGCCTCATGTCATTATTACTCACCTAGAAATAGTTATGGGTTATCTCATCCCGTCTCTGTCGTCCCGCAGCTGCTCCAACTCCCACTGCAGGTCTTCCAGGGGGACATGGGTCATCATCGTCAGAAGTGTCACTTTCTGACAGTTCTACTGGGATGCCGTTCCTCACTGCAATGTTGTGTAGCATTGCGCAGGTGGCCACAATCTTGCAGCTTGTCTCCGGGCTGTATTGGAGTGCCCCTCCGCTTTTATGCAGGCAGCGGAACCTGCTTTTAAGGATCCCAAAAGTCAGCTCTATTACGCAGCGCGTAGATGTGTGGGCACGGTTGTAACGCCGCTCCCTGGCATTGGCTGGGTTTAGGTATGGCGTCAGGATGAACTCCCGCACCGCATAGGCACTGTCACCTGCAGGAACATTAATGAGAGGTCAGTCAATGGCCCATACACCAGTGATGTACTTGATTATGGGAGGTTTGACATGCACTTACCTAGGAGGTAGCCCTCACCAAACACGCCAGCAGTGAGACGTCTGTACATCCCACTGTGCCTGAAGATGAAGGAGTCGTGGGTGCTCCCTGGGAATTTAGCCACAATGTCAGTGATGACATGCCTGGCATTGCATATGACCTGAATGTTAAGCGAATGGCACGATTTGCGGTTACGGAAGACATATTCGTTGTTTGATGGGGGGGTGAGAGCCACATGGGTCCCATCAATGCAGCCAATTACTTGGGGGAAGTGTGCAATCTGGTAGAAGTCCAGTTTTGTCTGTTGTAAATCCTGTTGTGTGGTGGGGAAATGTGTGTGGTGTCGTAGCCTTTGTACCATGGCATCTAGGAATGCATGGAAGAACCGTGACAGGCAACTCTGGGACAACCCACCTGCCGCAGCTATCACCACTTGAAAACTGCCTGAGGCCAGCAGGTGTAGTGAGCACAGTACCTGCACATGGGCTGGAATGCATTGGGTCCTGCCTGTTGGGTGTTCCAAATGGGGTTTCAGCTCATCTATCAAGTCCAAAATGCTCTTTGGGTCCAGCCTGTACTTGTCGTGGATCTCCTCCTCAGTCTGCATGAAGAGTGTGATGCGCACCCTAAACACCGGTTCTTGTCGCATCCTTCTCTGCGCTGCCGCACGCAGTCACAGCCTCTTTGCTATCAGGTAGAGTGAAGCCATTGTGGAAGTGACTGCTGCATTGTGGGCATGTTAATATAGCTTGCACCTGGTTACCACCTGCATTGAGTTGGTGTTAATTCAGTGGTGCAAAATTGCGAATTCTTAGAATTCGCTATTTGCGACTTTTTGTTACATTGCATTGTGATTTCTTACACTGCGAATTCGCAAATTGCGATATTCGCAATGGTTTTGTACGCTATTTGGGAATTAGGAGTTGGGGTACGCACTTTTTAGAAATCGCAAATTAAGAAATCACTAATTTAGCGATTTCTTAATTTGTGCTGTGAACATTTCTCATACATCGGGTTTTCCTATTTTGAGGTCGCAAACGCTGTTTTTTTGCGATTCGCTATTTTTGCGACCTCAAAATAGTTTGATACATCTGCCCCTATGTCACTAGTAAATGGCCACCACAAAGAAATCTCGCTCAGGAATTCAAGTGTTATCTTCAGGTTGCTGATGAGCTTACTGTTGAAAACAATTTATTAATGAGGCATGACTTATTTATCCCACCATTTAGTTTAAGAAAAAGATTGATAACTTTAGCGCATAAGGGACATCCAGGTACAAGTGCTACCAAGAAACATTTAAAACAATATTATTGGTGGCCTGGAATGAATGCCGAAGTAAATTTGCATGTTGATGTTTGCAAGGAGTGTTTATGTGCAGACAAGCATTGGAAAACCAGGAAAAATGAAATGCATTTTGTAGAAATACCTGATGGACCTTGGGTCAAGGTAGCAATTGATTTTTCAGGTCATTTTTCTATTCTAGATGCTGGTTGTAGATACTTGGTTGTATTGACAGATTATTATTCTAAATGGGTACATTATTCTTTCTTACCCAATATTACAACAGATGTTATAATTGGATTTTTGAAGAATATTTTTTCACTTGAAGGACAACCTAAAGTTATCGTATCAGATAATGGACCACAACTTGTATCTGAAAAAATGACAAGTTTTTTAAAAAGCTTAGGCATAAAACAAGAGAAGACTCCTTTATGTAGTCCTTCGTCTAATGGACAAGTTGAGAGTACTAACAGATTTTTGAAAGAAGGAGTGCAATTAGCTGTTGCATCGCGCTTACCTGTTAAAGAGTATCTACGCGAGAAAGTTAATAGCTATAACAGAACTGTAAATGAGATTACTAAACAAAGTCCTTTTTTTCTTATGCGTGGAAGAGAGTGTAATACTATACTTACACCTAAATTTGGTTATTTATACAAGGAAAGTACAAAATGTAATAAAATTGATGATAAACTTGTTAATGTAAAAGAGAAAATATTCATGCAACAACAGATTACTAAAAAACGTTGTGACTTAAACAATAAATCTACTATAAAGGAGATTGTAAAAGACGATTGGCTTATTGTTAAAATACCCACCAAAGTGCTCAAAGGTGAATCCAAATTTACTAAACCATACAAGGTATTGAACTCTTCTAAAAGTTCTGTTTACTTAGGAAACAAAGGTTGGTGGAGTAAAAGTGACGTAATCAAGCTAAAACCTGGACAAGAGGACATTATAATGTCTAATAAAGAAAATGTTGTCTTCATGATGGAGAACTATTTGTTGAGAAGTTAGTTGTTGATAATGCTGATGCCAACCAACATGAGAATGAAGATGATTATACTGAAATAACTCAACATAATACTGAGTTTAGCAATTCTAGTCAATTGCCTGATGAGAAAGAATCGTTAATGTACAGTAATGAAGAAGAATCTGTGACTTGTAGCTCTAATGGTGTACAGTCAGAATTATCTAGGACTTCTTGTAGAAATGGTGGAATGCCTAAGCATTTCAAAGACTTTATATTGTTTTAATTTTTGTTTTGTTTTGCAAAGGAGTGAGATGTTGTACAGGTATTGTACTGCATTTTCAGTGCTTGTTGATAGTTTTATTTCGCTTATGTTAATATTTGCATTTACCTAAACCCATTGGTTGTACGTCATATTATGATGCAATATTTGGAATGTTGTGTTTGTATTTATATGACGTATTGGAATGTTGTCAGCATTCTTGCTGACTCTCTGCGCTCTTGCTGTGGCGCGTCCTGCATCCACCTGTGTGTGGCCTTAAGATGTAATTTTAGAATAAACATCTTTTATTCTCTTCATGACTCTTGTCATAACAAAGGCAAATTGGAAGTTTTGGAAGAATTGTCTGTTGACAGAGAATCACTGAGTTGCTCAACTGATTTTGTTTTGGGACAAACAGGAAAGACTGGGGCTTTTTCAGACACTTGTGAGGCAACTGATGCTTCTGAACGGATGATAATATTGTGCAGAATTAGTGGCTTGTGAGATAGGTAGGGATGTTGCGTCTATGGCAGAATTTAAACAAGACCAATATCTGGAACATTACCCACGGAACGCATCTTCTCTATCCCACCTTTGAGAAAAAGTGAAACTTTCTGCTATTAATTCTGCGTTCCGCACAAGAGTGGTGAAACATCATTTTATTTTGTAATTATGCTTGCTGGGCAGCAAATGTGGCATCTTCTATGATGCTCAGCCCCATTCTAGTAATAGTCCCTGGTATACATGCAGTATTAAAAACATAGCGGCAAGAAAAAAATTGATATATTAAATGGATGGATTTTATTATTATTTTATATTAATCTTTGTGGGTGCTAGGCACACTGCTTTTAAAAACAACAGTAGATGCTACATTATGTTCTAATTTAACAGAGAAGTTGTGCATTTTTGAGAACTAAGCCAGGCACCACGGAGAAATCCCAAAAAACCATGATATTTTCCTAAATACTTTAAATGGTAAATATTTCCTAAAAGCTTCAAAGGTTTGACGGAGTGTAGTTCCACATACAACCCTGCAAAAATTCTGATTTCTCAAGTATGCAGAAATACCATTTATTGCCTACGCACCATGGCTAAAATGGTAGGTTTGTCCCTGGAGACTAATCACCATAATTCCAAAACGCAGAATTGTAGAATGCTTTTCTTATAGAATAATAATGCGATACGGAGAGCATAGATAGGGGCATGTATGTTCAAAGCATTAGAATGGTATAAAATAACAAGCATTGGCATCAGCTGTTCTTAAATGTGAAATAATTAATTAGATTTTTGTTTTGAAACCGCATTACCTCCTCTGTTTGACGTTCCGATTGCACTACCCATCAGGGCATTTTTATCATGTCCTGTAAACCACACACAGAAGCTTCATATTGTTTAAGGTTTTGTGGTTTAAATGCATGAAGCCAAGCTCGACTGACTGAGGGAGCGTGTCTCTTTTCCACAGACAGCAGATGTCATGCTAGCAGGATGGGACTTTGACTAATTACAAATATGCTGTTAATGAGCGAGAATTATAGTGGGGGGGTTGGTCTACATTTGGTTTTGCTCCTACTAACCCATGAACATGCACACTTACCTTTTTCAGCCCATTTAAAGCACTGCAGACAACAAATACGGAAGGTAGGATTCTAGAGTCCAGTAACCGCACCAGAGAGTGAGTACTGCAGGCTACTCAACTCATTGTCAGCCCTAGGCAAAAGTATAATTTCAACATTGCTTCCAAATGGTCCCATGTAACAAGTGACAGCTGAAGCTTGTCTTTACTTTTTTAGCAGTTTGTATGCTGTGGTTTATGAGCCCATCATTAAAAGCTCAAAAACGAAACTGCAAGTCTCAAAATGCAACAGGCTGTTCGATAAAATGCAAACAATGGGTAAAGGCGTCACATTTAACAAGGGACCTTTTGGTAGCTGTGACAGGCTGTATTAATTCAATAGAAGACACAAGACTCACATTACATGGGCGTCTAGTATGCATGAAGTACCAAAACGACCTCAAAGTCGAACTTACTTTGTATCCACTCACTTGCACACGTCTTTACCCCCGTCCTTTCATTCAGGGGACACTCATGCTTGCAGGACCAAGCCCTGCATCTAGAAGGCAGACGTTACTTTGCTCTTCCATTTGTCTGTTGCCATCTTCCTGTCAGAATTTTGCACCACTTCAGACACTAGCCCGTCCACATATGGTAAAAATAAAAAGGCACTAGCCAGAAAGCCTCTTTTCGGCGACCTGGAATACTTTTTACTGCATATAACCATAGAAATTGGCAAAAGCCCAAAGTGCATAAGCTTCCGACTCACTGCAAACTTTGGGGCAGATTTACAAGAAGTGACGCATCGCTGCCACAACACAGCGATGCGTCAAAAACAATGCGCCGCCACTGTGGCAACGCAAATCGCCACGGTTGTGCCATACTTACATCTTGGCCTACCGTGGTGCAACGCTGCATCCTGCATCAGAAGAACTGACTGAGGTGCCGCAAAACTGCTGCAAGTCAGCCTGACGCAACTGCTGAAAAAGTGACATATGGCAGAATTGCGTCATGCAACACCAGTCCGAGCAGTCTGAGACACTCACCACTGCGTGAAGTGGCAAAAAATCACTCCAAAACAAACGCATCTCCCTAAAAAACTATTTGGGAACCATAGAGGAGTCTGCAATGGACCAGGAAGGACACTGCAGTAGTCAGGACCCTCAAGCAATGAACCTCAGCAAAAGTCCTGATGCACATGCAGAGACCCTGGCAAAGAGGAAGCGCAAATCTAATTTCAGTCAAGAGGAGAAAGAGATACTGGTCACTGAGGTGACCAATTATCAGCACCAGCTCTTTGTGAGTTCTAAATTGCCACTTTCCAAAAAGGAGGCGATATGGCAGACCATAGTCCAGAAAATAAACAGCGTTAGACAAGCAAAGAGGACTGTCGCTGATTGCAAAAAACGCTGGCATGACTGCAAGCGCAGAACAAAGAAAAAACTAGCGACAAACCGCAAGGCAGCATTACAGACAGGAGGAGGAAGCCCAGCAGAACAGGAGGTATTGGATGCCCTGGAGGAGCGGGTGGCAGCTGTCATCCCAGGGGAGTTGGTCACTTGAATCTCGGGACAGGACAGTGCAGCATATGAAAATCAACAGCAGTCAACGGGTAAGTCACAAGAAGTGCCAATATGTGAGTAATGGGTCATGCTGGTGATCTCAGCAAGCTATATACCTGTGCCATAGTCTGCTGTGTGCATCTTGATGTATTGTGACCTGTCCCCAGTCCCCCCTATCTATAATGGTAGTAAATCACATATGCCAATCACACGTTTCATATGCCAAAACAGCCCTGCTATGTCCCTCACTGGCGGGTCAGATTTACAAGCCCCTTTTGCCGCCTGAGAGTCATGTTGCATGAGGCTCCAGTGGTGCAACCTGCTGCGTGATATTTACAAAGACAGGTAAAGCCACCCTGCGTGGCTTTACCTGTGCTTGTAAATATCGCCTTTTTAATGCAACACTTTGCGTGTCAGTGGTGTGACATGGGTGTTGCTGTGGGTATTCCCATGCAACACCCATGTCCACTGATGCATGTTCAGATTAATGACCAATTGTAAATCTGCAAATGCATAAGAATGCTATGTCACCCTACGGGTGACCTAGCGAGGTGCAACAAGGAGAAATGTTCACACGTTCCCAGCTTTTTATACTCTTCAAATGCCTACTGCATTCCACAGCACGTATTGGAAGAGGAATTCACCTCAATTGATTGTTCATGTGCAGGAAAGTGCCCTTTCCTGCACAAAAACAATCTCCCCACAATGCTGGCACCGTTGCAGGGTGCCTGTGTTGTGTGACTGATTCATTTAGTGCTAGCACGTGACCCTTCCTGCACACAATAATTCACAATAGCTTTCTCCCTCACTCCATGTGTGTTGCTAAAAATCTGCATGCATTTAAAATTGAAATGTCACAGCAAATCCATTAAAAACCCTCTAGTGTGCATCCATATGCTTACCTTGTGTAGCCTTAGACCAATGACGCATGCCGAACTTAAGAAATTCTAAAAACCATGTCAAATTAAGTGTCAGCTGTTGCATGTGAAAACACAAAGCAAGACCCATGGCATGGACCATACACACAAAGGGACATTCTTAAAAGCCAAATCCCAAACTCCTGTAACCTAATAGGAAATACTTCTGGCAATATGGTCCTTGGCTCAATCACTAAGTAGTGTAGCCACTTCACAATGCTTTACACAGTTTTGTGGATATGTCACCCATTCATGCCTTACTCATTGTGAAAGGTGCAGGCAATGGGTGTTCATGTGGGTGTACAATTGCAACACCTAGTGAGTGTTGATGCTGACACATATGAAAAGCTTGCTGCAAAAGGATGCCAAACATAAAAACAATGCTATTAAGAACTTGGTCTGACATTTGCCAAATGTTGGGAATTGTGCAAATGTGCAAAATCCTTTTTTTCTATACTGTTGCCATGTGTGTTGTGTTGTGCATCTCACCAATAAATATACAAATGCCATTGATTGTGTATGTGCAAGGTGTCCCTCCCTGCACATGAACAATATTTTCCTCAATGCAGACAGCCGTGCACTAAGGCTTCAAGGGTGCCTGCTATGGCACCGTTCCTACCAATTTAGGGGGTTATTTACAAGCCTCTTATACTGCCTGTGTGTCACTTTTAACATAGGAAGAAGTTATGCACTGGAGGTGCAAGGTGCTTCCAAATAACCCCCTCAGTGTCTGTGAAGGGTGAAAATCTTTTATGCACCATAATGTTGTAAAGATGTTGCAGGCCAATATATCATAAGGGGTGTAGTATGGTGTGCTGCAAAGGAGGCTAGTGCCTTGCAATACCGCTCAAAAGTAAATATGCCTTCATAGCGTTGCCTGCAAAGGGTACATACCATCAAGATAAACATCAGCAAGGCAGTGTGGCTTCACATGTCTGGGAAAATATGTCCCACCAAACTGCATCACTGGTGTCACAAAAAGTGGTGCAATGATGATGTAAGGGGGTGTAAGTGTTGCTCCTAGGTCAGCATTACAATATAGATTTCTTCCCTGCCACACTGCAATCACCTTTTGAAAAACAGGTGTGAAGCTGTGGCAAAAATGTTTACAAAAATCAACATGCAAGCAGTAGTAACACATTTCCATCTCTTTGCAGCAGATGCACCTGCAACATCAGAACAGGTTGATGACACACCTGATTTCCTAGAGATGGACGACACTCTGCCCACCATAGAACATGATACCCTTGATCAAATCCTGTACAACGTACGGGCACCTTCTCCGCCTCCTGAGAGTGACACCAATGTTGTCGCAGCTCAAGACGAACCCCAAACAAGTTCTACCACTGCATCTGTCAGTACACATCCACCCCCTGACTCAGAGGATATGCAGCTTCAGTTTAAAAAAACAGCTGTTGGACTACAGCATGACCTGCTGAAAGAGGTGCATGTGGCTGTGGACAGTGTGGGGGGTACACTACAGGCCATCCTCAGATGCCTGAACTCAGAAGCTGACAACCTAGAGGAGGACCAACCCAACAACAATCAAACCCATGGCCTAGTTCAATCATTGGCCAACATCTCAGGTGTAATGAGGCTGAGGCATGAACAAATGCCCACACAAAGTGGCACCAGGAAGGTGGGGAAACATCTTGAACAAATTGTAGAAATCCTATGTGAAATGCAGCAGAAGCAGGATACCTACCTTGCCACAATGTCTGCTGACCCAGGGATTTATTAGCTGTCCTCAGCAACCAGCAAATAATGATCAACGCACTAATGCCCAACCTGTTGTCAGCGGGAAATGCTGTGGCTCGAACCTCCTCTGGCCCTGCTGTTGGTTCCACTTGTCACACACAATCTGCAAATACAGAGCCAATGGAGCACCATGCAGAATCATCGGATGAAGATGACTTGATTGTGACGCAATTCAAGCTCAAGACAGGACACTGACATTTCACTGTGTTACCTGTTTTGTGTCCAAAAAGTATTTTTGTCCATGGGGGGGCGTGGCTAACCAGCCACCATGGCGGACGTGAGTTCGTGAAGCTCCGACTGTCATCCCCCAGTTGTCCGGCATATTTCCCCTTTAGAAGCGCCATCACTGCCGGAAAAGAGCGAGCCCGGTACGGTGAGGGGTCGCTGCCACTGATGGGACTAGCGGAAGGCAGAAACAGGAGCTGTGGGCGCCATCGATGCTGGGCGCAACGCTGCGGCCTACCTGCGTGAAGGTGGAGGTCAGGCCCGGCTGCGCCTGAGGGGAGAAGTGCGCCCGGTGAGGCCCACGGGGCGAGCCTACGGAGGCGGCGGCGGTTCTCCGGCCTGGCTGGCCCCTTGCTGCTGGGGCCCGTGATCGCCCTCCGCCGAGAGGAGCGCTGCGGCCTGCCTGGGAGACCGCCGCGCGAAGACGGAGGTAAGGCCCGGCTGCGCCTGAGAAAGGGAGCGCGCCCGGTGGGGCCCGCGGGACGAGCCCGCTGCGGAGGGGGTGGTTCCCCGGCCGAACCGGCCCCCGGCTGCTGGAACCAGCGATCGCCAAGTGAAGGGAAGCCGCGGTGAGAGGATCGCCTGAAGCGGAGGAGGGGAGGACGATTGAGGCTGCCGCCGGACGGTCCCGGGGCCCAGCGTGCCAGGAGAAGTACCGGGGAGCCAAGCAGGTGTCGATCCTCAGGTGGCCACGGCAGCTGAGCCGTCTGAGGAGCTGCAGACAGCGGGAGCAGCAGCGGCGTGTGTGAGGCCACCTGGATCGGAGCTGCGGCGCCCTGCGGCTCGGCGAGATAACGCGAAGGTGCGGGGCCCTGGACGGGAGACTGCAGCGTCTCCGGGTGGTCTGCATCTCGCAAAGGCACACTACACCGCGGACCAGCTGTGATAGGAGGCGGCAGGCAACCGTGCGGGGAGCCCGACACGACCCCCTGTGGCCCTGACCCACTGGAATGAGTCCCCCAGTTGGAAACCCTAGGCCGGATTGACAAACCTCAGCCCTGGAGCAAAGACGGTGTGGAGGGGGCCTTGGGCACTCACGGCGTGGGGAGTCGGACGGGCCGGAGCCCTGGGCCGTGGTGGTGAAGCATAGAGTGGCCTGTAATCGGTGCGGAACGAGCACACAGTGGTCAAGCGCTGCTATAGCGACCCACTGAAGTGGTGGCATCACCGTGGGGGCAGTGAGTGAAGACACTGGGACATCGAATTACTGAGGAGTGCCCACTGAGCGCTCGGTGGCTGGCTTGCTGTGAGGAAGGCCCTCAGACCAATAACCCGCCGTGAGTCGGCCCCTAGACGTGGACCCGCGATCAGGGGCAGGGGATAGGGACGTGATTCCCCCCGCTGCTGGTGCCGGGAATGACCCGGAGACCCCACAACACTGCGGGACGGCCACAGGCCTGGCCCCGAGAAGTGGAGAGAGTGCTTAGGAAGAGACAGTGCTGGAGCAAAGCATCTACACGGTGGATGTGGCCCGTGGCGGTGGGGAGTTGGATACCAAGCAACTGAGAAGTGGGTCACAAGAGAAGAGATGCTACACCGCCTGGTGAAGTTGTAGGTCATTGTCCCGCGAGAAGCAAAGAGGAGACGCATTGCTAGTGGCCTGCGGAGCGGTGACGCTAGCGCGGAGGAGATCTCACCCCGCTGCCTCGTAGGCGAATGCTAACTGCGCAGCAGCTTGTGGTGGGCCGAATGCGGGCGAAAATACAACAGGGACCACTGCGTGTGGTGGGGTCGGACCCTGTCCGCATACGAGAGGAGGGGGAGATGGAGCTGGCATCCACGGCGGTGGCCACCAAGCTCAATTCGGTGCTAGCCGCGGTGGAGAAACTTGGGACTGCGCTAGATAACACCAGGACCTCCCTGGAAGCCCGAATTGATAAGGTAACGTCGGACTTCACACTTTTACATGCCGACCATCGGAAACTGGCCGAGAAGGTGACCGCTCACGATCAGACACTCAAAGAACTCCAGCCCGTCGCCCAAAGTCATGCGGCGGCGCTGCAAGACATGATAGACCGTATGCATGCCCTGGAGGACAGAGTCGAAGACGCGGAGGGGCGCTCCCGCCGCAACAATGTTCGCGTGGTGGGACTACCGGAGGGAGAAGAAGGGAGAAATCCGGAACAGTACACCGAGTGCTGGCTAAGGGAACTGATGCCCCCGGGAACACTGTCGCCCCAGTTCGTGGTGGAGAGGGCGCACCGCGTACCGGCACAGAAACCACAGCCGGGCGCCAGGCCCCGCCCGTTCCTCTTCAGACTTCTCAACTACCGGGACAGGGATGCGGTGCTATGCAAAATCCGGAAACTGGGCGACCTCAAAGTGAGTGGCAGCCAAGTGATGATGTTCCCTGACTACACTGCCCTTGTGCAGCGCCGCAGAAGCAATTACATGGCGGTAAAGCGCCAACTCCGGGAACTGGAGTTGCCCTATTCTTCTGTTCCCAGCTCGACTGCGAGTGGTTGCAAAAGGAGAGACCCGCTTCTTTGACTCCCCGGCAGAGACGTGGGACTGGCTGGAGGAGACGGGCCTCTGGACAGGAAAGTGACCCTCTGGACAAGATGAAGGCGGACCCACAGGCAGAAGACCGCGACGACGAGGCAAACGCGGGACGCCACGCTATGCCAGGACAGGGATGGCAGCTCCGAGTCTGGAGAAGAGCAGAATGGAACGACGTGGAGTCCTGGATGCGGTTGCGACCCTTGGAACCCCACACAGCAAGGAGCGCCAAGGAACAAGGAGACGTGACTCTTCTGCGGCCAGTGGCGTGTCGTCTCCATCCACGGTGATGTCGGAAGATCTCTGCATGCCAGCAGTGACCCCACAGACTGCTGATGGTATCATCTGATGGGGGGCCGAGGCGCTGGACTTTATCATGGGGCGCCCACGCAAGTACAATGTTCTTTATGGGTCATAATGTCTTTATGGGACGCTAAAGATGGAGAGGGGCACAGGTGGGACAGTGGTCACCGTACAAGCACTGAGGGCTAACCAGACAGCAATACGCAGCATACCTGGCTATGCTGCGTACTCACCCACAATGACAAGGCAGAGACGTGGTGGCGGTCGCCCCCCACACCGGACGGGCTCAATGTGCTGCCCTGGGCAATTATTCAGATGGCGCTCTCTTTACATGCGACAAGGGGGTAGCTAGTGAGGAGTGATATTTAGATACACAACCCCACCAGGCAGTATACTGAATGGGTAGATGTGCTCCCTTCTCCTGCGCTGCCTTTGTGGTGATGGTGGAGGGTGTGGATGTGGGATTTGGCCTGGTGGTGGTTGACATCTTATTGGTCCAACTCCTAGCTGCAGGATTAGGAGATCCATGCTGTCTGATCTGCTGTCTGATCTGCTGCAAGACTACTCTGCTGGTCTTGTCTTTTATTTATATGGTACTTGCGTCATATCCTGTGCGTGGGTTTGTGAGGCATAGGGATTCGAGCGCAGTTTCAAAGATGCGTGAGGCAGCCAAAAGATGTGTTACTGCGGGGAATGTTTGTAAATATCCCTGCGTCAGTAAGGTGTATGATTTAACATCGGAACACCTACCTTGCATATTTTAATACTTACGTGACGCAGCAGATTCTCATGCAGTTCCAATCCGTTGCATGTCTGTCTTCCCATGACGCATCTCCATAGATGTGTCACTTTGTAAATTTGGCGTAAAAAAAAAACACTGACGCACTGGTGGCGTAAGGGGCTTGTAAATCTGCCCCTTTGTATTTAAACGTGAACATAATAAAAATAGTAAAGAAAATAATAACATCAAACTTTTTCTTCCAACGTAGTTAATGTATTTTACTGTTTCCCTAATGTTTCAGGGTGGTTTGCAGTTATTTAAAGCCAAAAAAGGTATACGCTTTGAATAAAACTGTTCTTAAATGTACTATACAATTATAGCACACTTTGCTACTGCCGCGACAAGATGGTGGTCTACTGCCGTGACAAGATGGTGGTCTTCTCAGCCAGCAATGGAAATGAGGTATCGGCTGCTTCAACCTGTGAGGACTCAGCAAATGAGAGTGGATGTGCAGTCATCCTATGGTAAACAGGATGCGGGAAAAAAGTAATTTTATTGATTACACATGGTCTAGCAGACAGCTCATGTGCCTAAGCTCGACCTAACAACCACACATACTAATGCATTGACTTTCTTTCTTTTGAAAAGCAATATGCTTCTACATTCACTTTATAACTCTAGGTGATAATGGTTGGGGCCAGTGTTGAGTCTCAAAAAGGAAGTGCTGGTTGTTCTACAGGACCCATTTTCCCATTATCACATGGCATTTGGTGGGTCATGGCCAGATGGGAGAGAGGCGGCTGTCCCCATGGCCATTTAAATAAATAATAGCACATAGAAAAACAGTTGTATCCCCTGCCATTGAAAGAACTGTTATCAGTTGGAGAAAATAGTTTGTTCATATGCAGCACTATGTAACAAATTACTGCTGCACACCTACTTTCGTAAACCTGTCTAAATCAGAGCATAGAGTGGATCCAAAATTATTTTATTTTCACTGTTTCTATGCAATTACATTTTTTTAATCTTGTAAAGTGCACATGGGGGTGAGGTGGCTTCTCTTTCAAGACTTTCTCGGGCCACACTCGAGATTCTGCTTTTGTGTAAAGTTATGTTTCTCACAGCAAGAAGTACTATGGATGACTCAAAGCTTGAACATCCGCAAAGTAGGCAAAATGAAGTGTGAGATCGCAGCACATGGCTGTGTGATCCTTTCTGAAGTAGTAATCAGGGACAGACAGAGGGCATGAATTTCCTAGACATTTCTTCACCGTGAAAACCCCAAACTGCATTCCCACTCTTATCCCCCAACCATCCACCAAATGTCACTACTCAGGAAGACTATTCTGCATCTCCTTGTTAAACAAAATGCTCATGGAATTTCTAAAGGTAGCCCAGTCCTCCCTTCCTCTCTTCATTGTCTGTCTCCACCCTCCAGCAACAGGAATGCAGCCAATACATTTCCATAGTCTGGTAAGCTGTACTCAGCCCCATCCTGTGCCAAGCTAATCTAGGACCATCCAAATAGATTCCACTTTGCTTTGGTAGTTAATACTGTGAGGCAAACGTCAAGCCTAAACTTCAGAAGCCATCTGCTCCAGCATTTGCAGAATCTCCTTTTCTTTTTTAAAATTATTTATTTAGGTTTTCACACCATACAAAATAGGTGCATAGTGGCACCATTTGGCTTTGTAATCAGAATGACCTCTTCTGAAACATGGGGTACAATGTCTACTGACAATTGTGAGAAGAATACAAATTGAAATGCACAAATAATAACTAGTCTTACATGATACTCTATAAACCGCCAGTGCAAGATGGGCAGAAAGGGATGAGAGGTGGAGAGAGAAAAGGCTCCCACATGGCATTGAAGATCGTTAGTTTGTCATAGCTTTTATAGACCACTCTTTCACATTTGGCTATTTTGAACAGCTCAGTCAGCAACTCTGTAACTGTGGGAAGAAAAGGCTGTCTCCAGTGTTTCAGAATACACACTTTGGTTATGATTACTAGATACCACAAAGACTGACATGTCAAGTAATAATGCAAGGTGAATTGATGGGTGTATCTGTGTTCCTCTACAGCCTAGGACATGTCATATGGTGGACCAGAATGAGGAGAGTTCAGGGCAGTGCCACAGAATGTGTGGTAGGTACCAGCTCCATCCCACAACTCCAGCATTGATTATGGGTAAGAAGACCAGACTTGTGCAGGCATGTGGGGGGGTCCAATACCAGTTGTGCAGTACTTTAAAGTGGTTACATTTTAGTTTGGATTCTTGAAGTAGCATGTCATGGGTGCACATAAGGTCAGCCCAATCCTCAGGGTCATAATCTTTATGGAGTAGGGGCTGCCCTTGAGCCGTATTCTTCTCCCTAACAGGTAGTGAATTCTTAGGGAGTCATTATGATGCCGGTGGAACCGGCTTCCTCTGTACTGTCGGAGGTGGACGGACCACTGCGGTCATGTTGGAAGTGGTCACTCTGACTGATGGAGCAAGGTCTCGTAAGAAAGAGACTTGCTCGGAGGCAATCCGCTCGTTTAACTCATTAACAAGTTATTAAACGTAATCTGTGAATAACTAATATGCACCACATGAACACGCGGGTTATTGAAGCTTGCTTATGTGTGTACTAACGCGGATAACAATGAAAATGGACTAATACCGCTTTAAAACGGGGAAACTGTAGTGCGCATGCGTCAACTGCATCTACGCAATATGACGAGCTAACGCTTGGAGGGAAATTCTAGCGCATGAGCAGAAGGCACTAAAATGGAGTCTTGAAGACTCGCGTGCATGGCATCTGCTTAGCTGAAACTAAAACAGGCTATTTTACTAATGCTAATGTGGGGAAAGTATTAATAAGAGAGCGGGAATAGAGTAGAGGTGGGAGGTATACAGTGAGACCATTTATTTTGTGAAAATAACATTTGTCTTTTGACTTTATTATTAGTGCGCATTTGGGCCTCTCTTGTAAAACCGGACTAGATGAAATGACGCAATGCCTGCGCATGCCTACTGAGTGAAGCTATGAAGGTCAATGACGAAGCACTTGAATGGAGGCCAAATTGGAGCGCCATGCCCTGGGAACGGATGGTGAAAAGTTCAGCGATGAGATGTTCTATTCTTCGTAGTGTCATTAATGTTGCAAATTGGATACATGTAGTGGATGGGAATAAAGTTATGAATAAAAATTAAGGGGATGGGTTTGTGAACAATGGTTTAACAGAATATAGTGACATGTAAGCATGGTGTGATGATCATCCCCCCTTGCCTGACCAATTACATTTAGTATTTTTACGATATTGTAACTTTAGTGGGTGGAGTATGAGTATACAAAGGTATAACTAAGGTAGCTTTAGTTAGTTAATTTAGCAGAGCTCGGGATGCTGTCTGAGAGTCGGGGATGCTGTTGCTGGAGAGATGCTGTTAGATGCTGATGAAGAACTGAATGCAGAATCTGAAGCAGAACTTACTATCCTAATTAATTGGGTTAGATCAGAAGATCGCGGAAGAATCTCGAGGAGGAAGAGAGTGTCAGAGAGGGGTGCGGCGCAATCGTCAGTACTCTAGAAAGGTCAACTATCCTGTCCTGAATCCTGTCCTGAAGTCTTTGTCTCCTGACCTATCCTGGGGGACTCTTACCAGCCCTTTGGCCAGGGGGTTGGTCTTTCACACCATTCTTGGTAATTATAATTTCACGTTATTTGCAAATGTTCTTTTCTCTGTCCTCTCCCTTTCTGAGCATTTGTTATTACATGAGTCTGAAATATATGCTTGATGTTTAATCAATTGAATTTTCTCTCCTAAAAATGAGGGTGACTGCACTGTATTTTTGAAATGGTCCACATGCACTTAATTTAGATAAAGATTTTAAACCTTCCTCAGTTTTTGATTATTTTCGTCAAACCAAGAATAGTTAAGGGTTAAGTTAATTATCACCATCAACTAGTTCAAATAATGGTCCATCGACCAGAGGAAATAACTTTTTGATCAGTGAAAGGGTAGTTAAGAAAATTAAATAACTAATCCTGAATATTGTGAAGTATAAATTTAAAACTTTAACCACTCCAGCGGTTTACTCAATGTGTGTGTTTTTATGGGCCCAGGTGAGAATATGGTAGAGGAGTATCTGTTGTTGGTTTACTGCTGGATCATGACCGCCGGATTACAATGCATGCGTATGCACAGAAATCCAACCACTGCGGTTGGAGGAGATGCCTGCATGTATCATAATACAGTGAAGATTGGTTCACGGTCTTGGCAGGCAGAATTGGCCCATGGCCACGGCGGTCAGATGGTCGGTCCTTCTGGTATCATAATGAGGGCCTAAAAGTTTCAATTAAAAGATTGTAACAGCCTGAAACAACACATTTGTGGTGACCCCACACTTCTAGATAGCACTGTATGGGTGAGTGGGTAATGTCTATATCTGTGCTGTGCCAGTTTTTACCTAAGCAGTGTGTCAGTTGAGTGTATTTCCATTTTTGTGTGTGTGGTAATCTGGATTCAGATTGTAGATTTCAAAAGGTCTTAAGCATGTTTCCCATATACAATTGCTCCATTTGGGAAACGCCTAGGGATGACCATGGTTCCCAATAGATAGGAAGTTCTCCTATACATACTCCTCTTTTGGACCATAATGACATCTATGTATGATGTCCTGGAGTAATGTTAAGGAGGTCATGTGCCGATTTCCAAGTGTGGATCATGGCAGTGATTAAAGTATTATCTGTCTGCAATGTAGGTGGGTCCAAAGCCTTCTCTAACCAGTGCACCAGTTGGGATGGATGGTGAATGACTAATAAGAGGACATAAGCAGCAAAATAGATCCCCGGATTCAGTAAGGGCATAGAGTTTTCTATTTTTAGTCTTGGATACATGCCTCCCAAATAAATGTTTCTATGATCAAATCTACCTTGTCAAAAACAGGAGTATACCAAAGAAATAGTTAGAAACGATGCAGTATGAACATTTTCACGGCTTGCACCCAACCCCACAAGAATAATTGTAAAGCAGACCAGCATTCCAGGTTAGTTCGAGTTTTATTTTGCAAGGGTGAGATATTAGCCTCCATTGCATGAGTTAAGAGATGGTTCCAGGGACAAAGCTAAGCTGTGATGGGTGGATTAGGGATGGTATTGCCTTGTCCAGCCTGGCAGCAAGAATTTTGGTCAGTATTTTGATTTCAACATTGATACGAGAGATGGGCCTGTAGCTGCCACACCCTAACAGATCTTTGCCTTCCTTAGGCAATAGAGTGGAGGCCTCCTTGTATGGTACCTAAGGAGATTGTGAGACCAGCCTCTTTGAAGATTTTGTAGAGCACTAGGGAGAGAAGAGGCTTGCAGGCCTTACAGAGTTCCCCTGAGAAGATGTATTGAGCCAGCTACTTGCAGGTGGCAAGGTTAGAGGTGACCTCATTGAATATGTCCTGTGTTATTTCCCCATGTAGCAAATCCCAACTTTCTTCAGAGAGTGTGGGCAAGGGAAAGGAAGTCTTCTACCTCATGGGAGGCATAGTATGAGGCAAAAGCCTCTGAGATGTCCTACTGGCGTGAGGGTAGCCAACTCACGGAGTCTTGTATGGCAGATATAGCCAGTTGCACCTCTCTTTGCTGCAGTTGAAGTGCAAGCACCTGTCTTTTCTCCCCTCTCATAGTGTCGCCATTTTTACTTTGTTAGTGCTTGTTTTGCTTTGGAGGTGTAGAGGGCATTTAATGCAAATTTGTCTGCTTCCAGTTGATGGTGCATATGTATAGTGGGGTTCTTATTATAGGCATGTGTGCCTTCCAAAATAGCTTCTTGGAAGTGTTTCCTTTCTGCTAAGGCTATAGTCATTTTGATGGTTAGGTCTCTCATTAGTAGACCTTGCCACATTGCCTTACCTGCCCTCACAGCATTTGGAAAGGAGCTACAGAATGGCAGTTTTTAGAGCAATAGACATGTTCATGGGAGTTTGGAAGACATTTATGCTCAGGGGACTTATAATTGGAAGTATTCATACGTCACTTCCTTCCTGTTGGGCGGCAATGCCCTAATCAAAGGGATGGTTTGACCGGACAGTGCTTGGAAATGCCTCAGCAGTATGTCTGCTTGAAATGGTAGTTGCAAGGGCCTGGTTGTGCACCCTAGGTACTCATGAAGTTGGGGGGCATGGATGAAGAGAGGGAGAAAGAGGGGAAGCACCCTAACCTTATGTGTGTAGGCTTTACTCTGCCAGCCGCTGACCATGGTGGCCAATTGGTGGCAAACAAAGGAATGAAATGATGTGATGTGTGGGGGAGCAATGAGATGGATCAATGACATTCGGTATGTAGTGTTCAAGTCGGGCCACCCTCCGCCATCTGCTAGGGAAGGAAATAGCGCTCTATCAGACAGTGGCCTTATGCATGCAGTTGGACCAATAGGAGAGGAGATCTGTGTGTTGGCTGGCATTGTAGGGGAAAGCTAACCACCCCATGTTACAGATCTGTCAGATTTGATATTGTGACAAGGATCATAGCAACATCAAACAAAGAAGGACATCCCCCAGGTGGTCATCTGGTCTGCAAGAAAGTCTGCCTGGCATTCAGGGCTGTACAGGCAGTGTTGAAGCTTAGCAGAGTTTCTGTCTTTCAAAGGTGAGTGGGACTTGCCTCTGTCCTGTGTCAGGACCTCCACCACTTTTTTGAGTCCCGGCTCTATCCAATTTCCTGTGATAAGCTGTGCGTTACCTGCTTTTGATCTTGGATGACTGTGGTTTCTTCTCTTGTTGTAAGTCCTGGTGAGCCCGTGTTCATCTTTGTGAGCAACAGCGGCCGGTGCTGGTAAGCGCAGTGGGGCGGGACGGGGCACTGCGGGGGGATGTCGACAGACGACGTAATAGGAGTTATTTATTTATTTAATTTCCCCTATTCCGTCGTCTGTCAGCATCCCTCGCAGCCCCCCGCCACACCATGCTCACCTGCACCGGTCCCTGCTGTTTGTGAGGCCTTCAGCCTTCAAGTAATCCTCTAGTGAATCTGGATCATGACATTCAGTCATTTGGCCCTTATAGGTTAGCCTAACAGCAAGGTCAGAGAGACCAACTTTGATATCGTATCACCACGGCAATGGCTGTAGAGCTAAGAATTTTATTTATTTTTATTGTAATATTAGGTGTGCAGTCTTCTGTAATATGAATCTGTTGCCCCTCCAGATTAAACAAGCGCTCATGCTTTTTGGCCGCAAGCAGAATCAGACAGACATAGGGATGTCTGGTGAGGTGTGCTATAATCCCTCATGGTGAGGGGAGCAACGAAATGTGGTTGGGTCAGAGCCTGTGTGCTTGTTGGAATTTTAATGCATATAGTTCCTTCTGGAGCAGCCCTCTAAATCAGTGACCTTTTGTTAGAGTTATCCTAGTTCTGAGCCCCAGTTGGGTTGTTGAGGCACTTGTCTGTCTAGGTCATCAGAGAAAACGAGATCAACAATGCGCTCTGGAATGCGTTACAAGGCGACCCACAGTCTGCCTACTCCGAATATCTTCAATCATCTTTACAGTCCACTAATATGGTAGATCTTTGGCAGCAGAATCTTCCAGTTACCACCTTCCAGCAAATCCTGAAGAAGGAAGCAAAGCAACACTCATTACTGGAGGATAAGGCCATCCTGAGCAAGAGGGCCCATGCATGGATGGTCCTGCAATCTTATATGAAATTGCAACTAGCGTCATATTTGGGTCAGCCTTTTTCATCCTATATAAAATCCAAGTTTATAGCAATACGCTTTGGCAAATTGCCATCAAATGCAGACCATCCAAGTTGGAAATATCAGGGCCCAAAGTCATGTAGTCTTTGTGGATCACAAATATAGGATTTTATTCACTTAGTTTGCATCTGTCCAGCTCTAAGCCAGGATCGCCGGAAATAGCTAAAGGGACCATTCAACGCAAGAGGCATTAGTTCCTGTAGAACTGCAATATTAAAATGTCTCGATCCGAAAGATCCACAGCACAATTGTCGTTTAATAAAATTTTTAAACAATCATGAGGAAGAATTGAAACAAGGCTAGTGGCCCTGCAAAATGGCCAGTTTCTTCTGTCGACCAAGATAGATCTGTGCAAATGTAATGAATAAATTAATTACATTAATTAATAAATTAACTATTTCTGAACATATTATCATAAAATGTAAAAAGAGCAGCACAATGGCACTTTAGATACCATGTTTCTATGTACAAGTCAACTCTTATCAAATGTCTCGTTTATTTTAACAGGATGTAGTGCAAACTTTTGTGATAAGAAATTGTTTTCCTCTTTTTTATAAGCATAAAAAAAAAATTATATAATAATTTTAATGGACATTTTAATGGTGCTATGAACCGCAACTCATTGGCACATTGTTATGGTTTTAATTAACTAAACAATAAACTTATTCTTCTTCTTCTTCACCAAAGTAAATGCTATACTGATGACTTTGATGTCTGAATTATACGCAGCCCAGGGATATCAGGCTCCTAGTAGGGAATCCCAGTGAGGGAGGTGAGGGTGTTTGTGGCTCCTGGCTTATGGCCTGGCCTATTTGCTATGTGCCATGGTCATGGTATATGTGCCGATGTTCCCTTCTGGCAGGGAATTCTCCACTCCCGGGGGGTAGTTGTCTCACTGAGAATTATACAAGAGAGGTATTGGGGCCTTTCATCATGCTCCGTATGCCGGTGATGCCTGTAGAGTCTCCTCACTCCCACCATGGCTCCTGTGAGTGCCAATTTGTTGGCTGCTTTTCACTTCCATTCTGGGAAACGGCATCAAGGATATTGCATTAGGCTGTTGTGGGATCACTAGGCCCAAATTCGTCAGGAGTTCATCTGGTTTCCCTGTTTCCAGGGAGTGCAGCACTGCTTGTGATCATTACCATATTGTTGATGCGGCAGGGCTCAATTTGCGGACAGTGTGAGACAGTGCAGTCAGGCCCTCTTTGTCACCGTGAAGGGAAGGACCATTGGCATCAGTGCTGAGGTCACTCTTTGGCCGCTTCCGATGCCAGTCTGGTCTTCTCTTGAAGGGGTTCTTTGTGGTAGCGTCTTGTGCTCTCACCATCTCCCCGGAGGGGACAGTCCTTCCAGGCGGATTGTGGCATTTAGCAATGGTGTTCCATAGCCTGGGAACATTGTACCTGGGTTTCTACATGGAGAGACGTATTGTACAGGTGATTGGGACAGTGCTCTCAGCCCCCACCATTGCCTTTGAGAGAGTGGTTGCTGGTGCTGAGGTCGATGTCTCTCCATACTCACCTCCCACTCCCTACCAGAGCCCTCTGGGAAGAGTTCACAGCAGTGGATCCCTGCACCTCTCCTCAACAGGTTAGGCTACTTCAGGCAGGTTGCGGCTACCCTTAGTGACTTGTCGGGTGCTCCAGATGGGCAGCTCACATTGCACGGCCTGCGAGTGCTGCCCCTGGGATGTCTGCGCTGCATGGCTCTTTGCCAGGTGGCAGAGGCAGCCCCTGGTACAGTCTCCTTCTCAACTCCAGGCTGATGCAGAAACACCCTTGCTAGTTCAGAGAAGTGAGATCCCTTTATTGCTTCATGGAGTGTGGAATTAGGTAATGAAATCTCCCCAATTCTGATGTTAAAAACCCCGGAGTCCCCCTTTTCGCTGGAGCTTAATCACTGAGTCGCCATTTTGCTTCACCATTAAGCCCACCTTTCCAGAATCTCCTTTTCATTATTTGCATTAGATGTTTGCGTTACTTGCCCTGTATGTTTTCTAAAGTTATTTTGATAATGAGATTTGTACTTATTCATGCACAGTCCAAGACTCTCAGTATTTCTCTGTTTACGTGTCCAGCCATTACCTAATGCGTCCAACCCCTAACTTATCGGTTGTTTTTGCTTAAGCATAGAGGCTAGGCGCCTGATTCTAAGGTCTCTCAAAAGTACAAAATATAGCACTATCTCACTATCAAATTATGATATTTCTTTCTATAGTTTTGTATCCTCAGAATGTATGCTCCCACAAGTCTACTCCGTGTTCCTAAAAGCCTTCATGACATTTTTGAATTTGACTTAAAATGTCCAATTGTCGCATCTCTTTTTTCTACAAAAGACATTTTCCTTACATTATGTCCTCTGCATGTCTCCTCTCTCTGAGCACAGCTTACTCTAACTCATGTGCATGTTGTGGCTTGATCTCTATTATTGTATTTTGGCAAATTACACACACCTCATCTCAAAGATCGCAACCTGTCCTTCTTTGAAATTCATACCCTGCAACCTAGCAAAAACTAATCTCCTTTAGGTCATCTACTAAACCCACCATCCATCTGCATGTTCTCATATACTCTACTCACTAATGAACACACCTACCACCTACTAATGTAATTAATCACAAAGGCACTGGATAAAATGCATGGAATAGTTTTCTTGAGAGCACAAGATTAACTCCAATAACACACAATAATCACTGGATTACCAACTAACCTTGGGTTCCAGAGCAGCAAGCTGCCCAGTGTAAAGCGCTTCAAGGACTATTAATTGCTATATAAATGAAGTTACAATACAATATTAATCAATCAATCAAGATTTATGAAGCACGGCTAATCATTCAATAGGGAATCCAAGCGCTTTCAGGTCCCGGAATCATATTCGAACAGTCAGCTCTTGAGGGCCATTCGGAAATCCGGAAGTGAGGTGATGGTCCGGAGGTGCATGGAGAGGCTGTTCCAGGTCTGTGCTGTGATGTGGGAGAAGGAGCATCCTCCACTTCTGCTTCGGTAGATGCGGAGAGTATGGGCAAGTGAAAGGGAGGTGGAGCATAGTCTTCTCAATGGTTGGTGGAAGTTCAGGCGGTGGTTTATGTATGCAGGTCCTTGGTTGTGTAGAGCCTTGTGTGCGTGGGTCAGCAGCTTGAATTAGCATCTCTTCTGTATGGCAAGCCAGTGGAGTTGCCTAAGGTGTGGTGGGATGTGGGTTCATCAGGAAAGGCCGAGGATGAGTCTGGCTGTGGTGTTCTGTATGGTCTGAAGTCTCTGTAGGAGGTGTGCAGTGATTCCTACATAGTGTGTGGTGCCATAGGCTAGTCGGATGGTGATGAGGACCTGTGTCACGGTGCGTCTCGTGTGTAGGGGTAGCCTTTTGAAGATCTTACGCAGCATGTGCAGAATGAGGAAGCAGGTGGAGGAGACAGCGTTGATCTATGATTTCTTGGTGAGCTTGTTGTCAATGATGATTCTGAGGTTTCTGGCGTGGTCGGAGGGAGTGGGTGCGGGTCCTAGGTCTGATGGCAACCAGGAGTCATTCCATTATGTTGCTGCTGTTTCCAAAGATCAGGGCTTCAGTCTTGTCTGTATTCAACTGCAGGCAGCTGTTCTTCATCCAGTCGGCGACCGTTGTCATGCATCTGTGGAAGTTGGTTCTGGTGGTCGTGGGGTCGTCGGTGAGTGAGAGGATGAGTTGGGTGTCATTTGCAATGGAATTTATGTCAAGACTGTGGAATCTGATGATGTTGGACAGCGGGGTCATATATGCGTTGAAGAGCATGGGGCTGAGAGATGAGCCCTGAGAGATATATCATGCGATCTCCTTGGGTTCAGAGGTGAAAGGTGGGAGGTGGATTACAATACAATGCATAGCTTTCAAATGGATTGTATATAAAAAGTGGTTTCTGTTTGCCAAAACAAAAAACTGCACCAGTAACGCTTTATAAATTAAAGAGCACGATTGGACTGAACATGCACAGTCTTTGTGGGCTATTCACAAATTGCACTTTGTAGTACATTGCAAAGTACTTCAATAGTACTATAAAATTTCTACAAAATGCTGTTCACCAGCTTAAGTGAGGAGGTTACGACTCTGTCTCCTCTATCTTTTTCTTTGCAGAGATCTCTACCCGACTGCAAAGTCTCTGCAGACACATGTACACATTATAGTAGTGTGGGAGAGACAGGGAGGAGTGTCTGGAAAATAGGGAATACTAATGAGTAAAGGGAAGGAGTTGGGAGTTTTAGACGAGGGTATAGGAAGGGATGTACCCCAACCACAAAAGTGTAAGCCCTTTGCGTTTCAAAAATTGCACTTCTAAAGTTGCTACAACAAAAAATTAACCCAAAGTAATAGCAAATTATTTCAGCTCAGAGGTAAAGTAAGACAAGTTGCTCACATGGTCAACCACTGGTACTGGAACACCCTCCCATACAAAATAATGGAGGTAAGAACTTATAATAAAACTCCTTAGGAATTAAAGTACATAATGTTATGTTAAAATTTATATTACAATACAAAAATTTATTATTTAATTATAAAGTATTTTAATGATTTTTTTGTAATTAAAATAAAATGTAAGATTACATTTCAATAGCATATAATAATATTGCTTTTAATTATTTCTATACACCACTTTTATAATTATTAAAGCATAATAGAAATGTAATGTTTTTTTACTTTAGGTGGAAATATATATATTTTTAATTTAAACATCAGAAAATAATCTTAATTTAATATATTTAAATTGATTAAAGATGTAATTTTAAATTAAGGTAATATCGCTGCAGCATTCTTTTCTTTTGTTCTACATTTAAAATAAATATATATCATTAATTTACATTAATATTTAACATAAAAATATTTTAAGAATTTTCAAGTTAAATAAACATTTCTTTACTGTTCCCTATACTTTACAAATAGTGAGAGTCAGCTGCTGGCCGCAAACTCTGTATGAGAACATGTAAGGAGAACTAAAGATAAAGAAGAATATGGATAACAATCAGCATAACAATAACAGATATGCAACAAAGAAAGTCCATAACCCAGCAGTTCAAATCAGGGGTCAGATCGGTTGTATGTGGATATATTGAGTAAGTCAAAAGGGGATGAGAGATGTGATAATATCTTTATTCAGAGTGCCTCTCAAATAGAAGGATTTTGATGCGGTTTAAAATGTGACAAGACTCAAGACTGTGCATAGAGCTGGTGGAAGGGAGTTCCAGATCCTAGTTGCACTGTCTCAAAATGCTTGTTTCATAAAATGTTCTTGCCTTAATGTTGGAGATTCCAGCACGAGTGCTTTGGCATGTTTTGATCCTGGTTGAGTGCAAGAAATTCCAACCAGGTAGGAGGGCGAAGCAACGAGGATGGCTTTGTGTGTGATGCATGCAATCTTAGACTGGGCTCTTGCTTCAATGTGAAGCCATTGCAGTGTGTGCATAATAGGAAACATTAGATAATTTTTTTTGTGACCTGTCACAAAGAGGGCAGCTACTTGAAGCACTGCTTTCATATTGGAAAATGTGCATTGGAGAGCACAAAGTTCCCATAGTCCAGTCTGGAGAGTAGCAATGCCTGGACTACAATTTTCAGATCCTATTGAGGGCTAATGGTCCACGGCAGCCTAAGTTGGTGGCGGGCACTCCTGGACATGGACGAGTTTTGCTTCTGAAGCTTAAGGTGATTGACATGGATAAATCCCAATGATTTAGCATTTCTCACAGTGGCCTGTTTACCATTCAGTGGAGACAAGGAATTGAGCCACTCTTGGGCAGGGATGTTGGAATTTTTTGGTGAGATTAGAAGTAATTCAGTTTTTGTTGCGTTGAATTTTAGGTGGTGGTTGTCCATCTACTTATGAATCCTGTCTAGGAGAAGGATACCATTTGCACAAGAAATCTTCAGGTAGCTCATGGTATCATCTGCATACTGGTGATAGAGAATTCCAGAGTTACTTAGAATCTCTCCAAGTGGTTCGAGATATATGACAAACAATGTTAAGGAAATAATTGAGCCTTGTAAAACCCCTTGTTCTTGGTCAGTCTTGATAGAAATAGAGTTTCATATTTGAACTGTTTGTGATTAGTTAGACAAATAGGAATCAAACCAGTTAAGGACTATACCACTGATACCCCTTCATTCCTTCAGGATGTTAATCAGAGTACGGTGGCTGATTGCACCAAAGGCAGACAAGAGGTCAAAAAGCACAAGTAGGCAGGAGTTACAGACAAGTTTCCGTGCTGTGCCCTTCTCTCAAACCAGAATGGAAGACATTGAGAAGGTTATTTGCCTTAATATAAAGGGATAGCTGTGAGGCAGCACAATGTTCTAATACCTTCCATATGAAGAGAAGTGTTGCTATTGGGTGCAAGTTGTTCAGATTATTGGTGTGAGCTGTGGGCTTCTTAAAGATGGGGAGACATGGCCAATTTTCAAACAGCCAAGGAAAGCATCTTGCTCTAGTAAGGAATTCCAGTATGGTAGCAACAGTTTGCCTGGGAACTTGAACAAGGAAATTGTCAGTGTGTCAGAAAGGTGGCTAGAAGAGTTGAACTTAGGTATGGTTTCAAGAAGCTCTGAATCAGAGATTGCATCAATGTGGGACCAGGTCATTGGTCCTTGCACTTCAATATGCAGGTGTCAGAGTTGCCAGATCTTGGTGGAAGTGAAAATTCAATAGAATCTGTGAAGAAGTTTGCAAAATCTTTACATTTGGATGGTGGTGTGTAAACCCTGATAGTCGAAGACTGGCCTTTTGATTCTGTAACGATGTCAAAGAGAAGTGTTGGCCAATTCTTTGGAAACATCAAGTAGAGACTTGGGGACATAGCAGTTTGAGCAATGCAGCACAGTGCAGCAAGGCAAGTTGCTCTGCTGCATTGCACGGAAGGGTGAGAGCTAAACAGCACCATATTTACCAAGATATAATACTGTTCAGCTCCCTCTATGTGCTGACACTTGTCACTGCTTAGCAGTTATGCAGGTAAGTTTGCACCATGGTGCAAGGATGCCTGTTTTACAAGCAGGATTGTTTTTGTGCAGGAAGGTATACCTTCTTGTACACAAACAATCTTCTGAGGCATATTCCTCTTTCTATGTGTGCTGCAGAATGTAGCACACATGAAAAGAGGACGTTATCAGGAGAAAAAAATATATATTTCTCCCTCTTATACCACTATATGCCTTAGTAGGCACACTATTTTGTGGCAAACACAGATTTACAAGTGTTTGTAAATCTGGGTTTCTGTAAAAATACATGGGTGGATGCACGGGAATGCCCATGCTGCACCCATATAATGCCTACCCAATGCAAAGTAATGGAAGTCATTGCTATGTGCTGCTTTGCTCTACTTTGTATTTTCTAATCCACGCAAAGCCACGCAAGTTGACTTTGCGTGGCTTAGTGAAAGCCAAAATGAATTTTGAATCCAGGCAGTGCCACAAAAGTGGCGCAACCGCAGCACAAAATCTTAGTAAATCCAGGCCTTAATGTAGTTAGGATTAGCTCTGAAGATGTTTTATTAGTAGTTTCTTTTGGTACTGTATCCCCCATGATTGAATGTGTGTGATTTAGGTGAGTTAATGAGTTAGAGTTCTCTCCATATTTGCCAACCAAATGATATACTGTTATTTTTCTAGATTGATCCCTAGTCCTTTGGTGCACAAAGGGTACCTCTCATTTTTTCGAGAGATTTATGTACAACCTGTGTGGTTGGAGAGGTGGTATTTGATTCGTCATAATCATCTGCCATTTGTATTTAATTGAGATTTATTATAATCCACTCTATATAATATGGATACTTTAAAAACGTTTGGGTTCTCTGAGGACCAATTTAATAAGTTGATCAATCAAAATAGTGACCAATTGTTTAAGGTCCTGAATTTGGAGAAAAAGCTAATTCGAACGGAGCTACATGCAGAATTCTTGATTGAATACTTAAAAGCAGGAGTAATTCCGATAGGGCGACAAATTAGGAATGAACCGGGCCTGTTTACAGATAATAGGAAGTTCTTAGAGACTTGGACGCTTATAGCGAATCTTTGTAGTCGTGACTGGATTATTTTAATTATTGAGAGCGCTCAGGAAGTACTTATTGCAGAGAGGAAAACGATAGAGGAACTTGAGGCAAAAATTAAAGAGAGCACAGCATTGGAGGAAGCGAAAAAGAAACTTGAGGAATTAGAGCAGGAGGCAAATGGTTATAGGGAAAATCTGATCAATAAAAGAACCAATAAGCTTAAGAAGGATATAGAGAAATTCAATGCTGAAGTAGCATATCCCTAACTGAATAAAGAATACTATAATATTAGGAAGGAACAAAGATGGGAAAAACCCTACTTTCAGAGGCCAGTTTACTCCAGGGGAGGTCACAGACGGGTCACTTTCTCCTAAACATCTGGGTCCAGCAGTGAAGATGAGGACCATAGCAAAGAACCACAATGTAGATCTGGGTTCAACTCCGAACAGGAGTCTTTTTTAGGGCCAAGACAGAGGAGAGGACAGAGAAACTACAGGAATCACAACAGGGGGGGACAAGTGAGGAACTATCCACAACAATACTTCCTGAAAACAAGGAACCAGAGATACTGGAGGTAGATAGGTTTCCTATTATTTATCTTTCCCATAGAAATCTCACTAGGGTTGAAAAACAGGTACTAGAGAAAGGATTACGTTTTGCCCCCACTACCTCTTTGAACAAATTTGAATTAGAGAGAGACCTTAAATCCTTTTTTTAGGAAAATCAGGTTAAGGAGGTTTTTTGAAAACAGAGATGGTCCTGTATCTGCTAATGTGTCTGGCTTTAAACCGAAATCGACATTTACGCCCTGACTCAATTCAGTGGACAAGAACATTGAGATTTTTGAAAGGGTTGTTGAAATTGACATAAAAAAGATTCTAGAACATCCGAATAGATCTATCAACAACCTTTCCAAAACACATAGAGATGCCCTTAGATTCCTTTAGGAGGACACAAGTATCACCATAAAACCGGCTGATAAGGGCGAGGGAGTGGTGGTTCTTGACACAACTGATTATAATGTCAGAATGGGGAGTCTTCTAGCAGTACCAGATCATTACCTTAGGGTATCACATACTAGGTTGGTGAGCCTTAAACAGGAAGTTGAACAACTATTAGAGAGGGCGAAGACTGAAGGTTGGATCTGTGAAGAGGAGTTTAGGTTCCTCAACAACAGGTCTCCCATTACTCCAGCCATATATGGACTCCCTAAGGTCCACAAAAATGTAAATGACCCACCGATGAGACCAATTGTGAATAGCATAGGTTCCCTGTTAGAACCCCTTAGTAAGTATGCCGATTTTTTGATCAAACCTTGAAGCCGTTTACACTAACATTCACCAGCACGATACAATCAGAGTAGTAGCCTCCCAGTTTGAGGGTGAAGACTTAGGAGGTGGTAGTGGTGAATTCATTATGTATTGTATTACAATGGTCTTGAAGAATAATTTGTTTTTATTCAAGGAGGATTTGTTCCAGCAGACCAAAGGGACCAACATTAGGGCCACCTGTGCCCCTAGTCTGGCTTGTCTTTATGTAGGGAATTTTGAATCATACCATATTTTTAATGAAATGGCACCCTTCTACGAGAATGTCAGCCATTGGTATAGCTTTATTGATGATATCATTTTTATTTAGAAGGCTCTAAGGAATGCCTGGATGAATTTATTGAATGGTTGAACTTGGGGGATTCCAACCTGAGGTGCACAGAACAGTGTAGCAAGGATAGAGTCAATTTCCTTGACATTTGTATCAAGGACAATGAGGGCAGCTTGACAGTGGAGCTGTATACCAAGCCAACCGACAAGAATACTCTTCTTCATTATGGGAGCCATCATCCCAGAGCCCAGAGGGATAACATTCCCTTTGGGAAATTTCTGCGACTACGCAGGAACTGTTCGTCAATTGATGACTTTAACACACATTCTGATGTTCTCAAAATGAAACTGAAAGATAGAGGATATCCCAAGAAATGGAAAATGATTAACCATTCATACAAACGTGCAAGACATTATGATCGTGACTACATGCTGGATATGAACAGAAATAGGAAAAAGAATGAAAATCATGACAAAATATTTTTTGTCACTCAATTTTCTGGCATGAGCAACCAGATTAAAAATATCGTGAACAGAAACTGGAAGATTTTGAATGATGGTCAGGATATCCAGTTACAAAAACCTCTATGCATTTAGACGAAACAAAAATATATGGAATTCCCTGGTTAACACGTATAGGAATCCAATAGGTAGTGCCCAGAGCACAATTGAGAACACTAAAGCCATAGGGAAATACAAATGTGGCAATTGCTCCATTTGTGACCAATGTATCATCACCAAAACCTTTGAGTTTAATGGTACTGTCATAAGAACTAATACTCTTAACAACTGTCGGTGTAAGAAGGTTGTATATCTCCTCATATGCCCATGTGGACTTGGGTATGTGGACGAAACTAGTCGGGAACTTATATTAAGACTTCTCAAGCATAAATCCGCACTGAGAACAAAGAAAGAGAACGCTCCGCTCACAGACCATTATGCCCAAGCTAATCACGATTGTAGTGAGTTCAAATGGTTCATCTTGGAGAAAAACAAAGAGAACATTCGAGGTGGTGATTTAGACAAAAAAAGAAAACTCAGAGAGCAATGGTACATTTGCAAGCTTGGAACAGTGAAGAAAGGGCTAAACTCCAGGGAAGACTAGATGGCATTGATTGTGTGAATATTGCAGTGCATCAGAATTATTAACTGCTGTCTATCAGTTGTCCAGACACCCTCTGACCGAAGTACAATATGCATGAAAGAAGAAAGGTTATTTCTAGAGTAGTGCCAGGAATAGTCATTTGGAACCCATAGTAGTTAATATCTGTTTTCAGACAAATTAGTGGCGCTGTGATTTGGGTGCTACATTTGGTGACAATATGAGCATATGTGTTTTTGGATTTAAGACACAGTGAAATCAGCCGGCAGGTTTGTTGCCCATGTAAGAATGGCATAAGAACGTGATAAATGTTTTTAAAAAAAATCTTTTGTTGAAACTTAGAAGCTCTTTTCATGTTCATAGTTGAGGGTGCAAAACTCGAATTTATGTGATGGATTTTAGGGTACCTCGAATAAGTGCCCTAGGTGGGAGCTTTGGTTAGCCCCTCGAGTAGTGTAGGTTCAACTTTTAACCCCTCCAAGATGGCGGAACCGCTTCTAGTAATGCGGGACGCCCTACATACAGGAGGAAGGTTTACCAGTATTTGTTCATTTTATATTTATTGGGAACTCGGTAGTAAGTGCCCAAATGTTAGTCTAGGCTGAGTCATCTAACGTGCATGGCTACAACCATGACTTTGTTTATTACTGTGGTTCCTTTAGACGTGTGGGTCGCCTCGTATAAATTAGGCTAAATTTTCGGTAAGGTCGGGGACATAAATACAGATGCCGCTGACAATATATTTTTTGACAAGGAGACCTGTCAGTGTCCGACGGTGTGAGCTAGGCAAACATTGTTTTTAACCATTCTAAGATGGCTGAACTACTTTTGCGATCTTACTATGGTGTGAGCGTAGGCAAACATTGTTTTTAACCATTCTAAGATGGCCGAACTACTTTCACGATCTGGTTTGCTCTAGGCAAATATTCTCTCTGGGGCGTGGTCGGTTTAATGGTTGACCCGCCTCTTGATTTACCAATGTAGTCAGTAAAGGTTTTGCATGAAATTATGGAAGCCGCTGACTAAGAACATATATTTTTTGTAAAGGACACTTGTAAGTGCAAGCTTAGATGAAGTTCCCTGAACCGGGCAGATAGTATGTTTGACCAGTCCAAGATGGCCAAACTACTTTTGCGGTCTCGTTTGCGTTAGATATATTTTTCGGCTTAATGGTTGACCCGCCTCTTTATTCAACAATGTAGGCAGTAAAGGTTTTGCATGAAATTACAGAAACCGCTGATTATAATATATATATTTTGTAATGGACACTTGTAAGTGCAAGCTTAGATAAAGTTCCCTGAACCAAGCAGATAGTACTTTTGACCATTCCAAGATGGCCAAACTACTTTTGCGGTCGTCTTAAAGTTGGATATATTTTTTCCTTGGGGGGTGTGGTCGAATTATTGGTTGGCCCACCTCTTGACCTAGATTAAACAAGGTAGGCTGTATAAAAAGCCAGGTTACACACAGGCTCGGTGTTTATTGAGAAACAACAGCAGTCGGATGCAGAGTGCTGCTGCCATACTAAATGATTTAAGGTATTTATTGAGGCACCTATAGACCAATATATTATTGTTGCCCAGAGTAGAGATGATACTTGTTCTAAAAGAACTTTTACCTTAACAAAATGGGCTATTGTTATAATTGTGGTTAGAGTTCTTATATTATCTCTCGCTGCTTAATATGTGGGTAGGGTGGCACTAGTAAATCCTTCTTTGAGTAAAAAATGTATCTTATTGCACTATAGAGTGGCCATTTAAGAGTAACTGGAAGTTTATTCTGTGGGGGTGTATAGGAGCATGTCTAGATTAGTATGTCTAGATAGGACTATCCCCCCTAGTATTGGAGTCCTGTCCTGAACATATATAAGATATTCTTTGTTTAGGCTCTATTAAGTGAAGGGTACTCCCTAAATAACTGAGTTCTGTTTTTATTATTCCTGCAGACCGTATCAAATGAAGAGCATATAGGAACCCTGTGATATATAATTCAGGCCTAAGTAGGCAGCATTATACCAACATTGGAGGTTATCCCCTAATGGTGCTGGAGGTAGGTTGATATTTGTATCATTCTGGCAAGAATAGACCTTTTGGGAGTTGCATTATAAACAGTACAATATCCCCTTGTTTTAGATTCCACGACGAAAGAAGGACAGTGAGGCTAGCTGTTGTTCAAATCTGCATTTCGTTTTGATCCTTATACAAGGTGAGACAGGATCTTATTTACAAGTGACTAGGGCCTCTAACACCAAATGAGGATATAAGAGGCATAATAAGATGCAAAATGCTGGTTCTGAGACACTACTTCTGGTCTTTATTTAGTTTTTTTTAAAATATTTGCTGGTGTTGGGAGAAGCATATTATATTCCCCGACAAGGAGTTTCAGGATAGAAGTGACTTCTGCACTTTGGTCAAGCTACTTTTTAAGGTGAGAAAATGCCCACTCATGTATGGGTTCGTAGTGTTCTGCCAATTGGGTGGAACCGAGTGTGAATTTATGAATGTGTTATATGGTACGTATGGAGGGAGATGGAGGTAATTGTTAAAGCAGTGAATTTTGTGATCGACGTGTTGGAGTTTTAGATGTATATTTTAACAATTTAACAGATTAATCATGTGATTGAAATGTTCTGTTTGTATTGCCCGTTTTGGTTATTGTCTATGTGTAATAATTGTATGTTTTTAATTGTAGATATCATCAGAGAGTAATATCTTTAGTCTTGATAAAGATGGTTTAAATCAAGATAATACCATCGAAACGTGTTGACGCATTAGAACCATAATCCGCACAGTGGGCTGCCACACTAGATATTGATTGTCTTTTGTACATCAGGGTCCAGCCTCAACATTACCTCATACGGATATGGTCCCTTTATGACAAAGTGTGGTGTCTTTTTAATACTCTTGTCTAATTGTCTTTGTTATTGAGTCTGTTCATTTGTTTATTTATAGTGTGATGTTTTTTGATTTTGAACATAAATATACTATGTATGATTGACTGTTTTTTAATTTGCTACAATTCTTTTATATGCTTTTAATAAATTGATACATAATATTTCTAATATTTTTCATGTGTACTGGCACACTGCTTTTTCAATTGGTACTGTATCCCCCATGATTGAATGTGTGTGATTTAGGTGAGTGAATGAGTAAGAGTTCTCTCAGTATTTGCCAACCAAAGGATATATTGTTATGTTTCTTATGGAAGGCCTATGGCTATCCAAATTATATAGAAAGGGTGCTCATCTTCATTTTTTTTTAAATGTCTCAAGAAATTGCTTTCAACATATAGATTCCTCAAAAACCAAAGGAGCAACGGTTTAGGTCTTTTCCTCATGCTTTTCAATGCAGCAGATTCATAATTATTCAGCTTTTCAATGCACTTTTTAATTTGTCTGTGGCAGTTTTACTACCTTGCTGGGAGCCTTGGGAGGTAAGGTTATTGTTGACCTTTTTAGCCAGGAAGCTGATGTCAATGTCCCTGGTGTAACAGAACCATGATTTTTCTATTTGGAATTGGCCTGAAGTTTTCTCGTCAATTAAGGATAGTGTTAAAGGAACTTCGATATGGTCTGATCAATCTACCGGGATCGGGCCCTTGGTGGTATGAAGCATATCCTTGGAGATAATCAGGTCAAGAATGTCTGCTTTATAGTGTGTGCCTTTTTGGCACCGTGGAAAGAGGTCCTTATCTCAGAGAAAAGAGGAAAACAGATTAACAGGTTTGTTATGTTCTTCATCCCAGTGTACACTGAAGTAGCTAAGGAAGACAGAAGTCTCAGAGGTTATGAGTTGTGAAGAAAGAAAATCCATACAGTCCTCAATTAATGAGCACTCAGTAGGAAGTAATATGATGTTTGGCTTGTTCCTATAAACTACTGCTACACCAAAACCATGTATCCCTTCTCAGCTGCAACAGAGGATGGACTAGTTTGAGGGGGGAAGAATACCTAGGACATTGTTTGAAGTGTCATTGAGTCATGTTTCTGTCAAGATTAAGATATCTAGCCTGAAGATCATAATCATGTATGAGAACTCGAAGAAATCTTTTACTGTGGATCAGCAGTTATGCAATAGTTTGTGCAGAGTGGCTCTGGGTGAGATCTTCACTGTGTTCAACGGGGACAAAAGCGAGACTGGACAGATAATTATTCCTGGAATGTGAGTAGGGTCTTTAGCTCTGTATGGGGAGGATGTCTTGAATATGGTTATGGACAGACTTGTTGGTAGCATTTGAGACTCCATAGTTTTCAATGAGATCAGGCCAGTGATATCTAGAGTGAGTTTAGTTTTGTTGATTCAGGCATCACAGTTGGTTCTAGATAGATTAATTCCAGGGGTTATTATTCAGTGCATGCCAGCTATATTGTGAACTATGGTGCAAACAGCACCCGAGCGCATACATAGAGAATGTAAGTTGTGAAACTGCTTGTGATAGAACTTCATTTTTTTAGAAAGAAGAGTTAGCAAAGATTTAAGATTAGAAGAGGGGGATAGGGAATTGTGTCAGAGGAGATGAATTGGAGTACTTGTTCAGGATAGGAGTGAGGTCTGGTTTTCAAAGCTGGTTGTGAAGAACTTCAAAGTTATTTAGATGTGCATGTGTTGGCAGGAGATGCAGTTAGAGATCCACTGAGGGTAGGAGTGGGGAGAGGTTGGTATGATATGTGCTGGGAGAGGAGGAGGGGAGGAAAGGTAGAGGAGTACCTGTTGAGATAGGTGTTGTGTCCTGACTTGTGGGTAGATTAGGGAAACCAAGAGATGAAGTGAGGGGAGGAGGCCTGGAGAGGTTAAAATATGTGCTAGGAGAATCTGAGGAGAAAAATGTATGTGGAGAGCAGGCTAAAGTGAGTGCCTGGAGAAGCAGATGAGAAAGAAGGCTGTTGAGAGCAGGCTAAAGTGAGTGATTTGTACATACTTGTGGGGAGGGGAGAAAGACTAGGGGGTGGAGGGCAGATTGGTGTGCTAAGGCTGTGAGGAGAAGTGTTGGTGTATGGAAGGAGATTGTATTGGTCGTAGGGAGAGTGGGAGTTGGTGGGAGTTCCATTCATTTGAGCGGATATCAGGGGATTAGCTACAGATTGACTGTTAGGGAGAGATACACAGGGAATAGGGTGATTAAGGGGGATGAGGCTTTGTGGGGTAGAAGAGCATAGACAATAGGGAATAGGGGAGGGGAGGTTGTCATGTTAAGAGTAGGCTGACTAGGAAGGGTTTGGAGAGGTGAAAAAAGAAGGTTGAAAAACAGTAGTGGATTTGATAGGATTTGGGAGAGTGTGTGACAGAGAAAGAGAGGTAAGCCCTAGAATGTGAGAGACATAAAAAGGAGATCAAATAAGGACAGATTTGGATCAGCTGATTAGAACATAATCTTTCCATTTTAGAAGGTGCCATTAAAGTGTCGGGAGGGTGAGACCTTAAGCTTTGATTCATAGGGGATGCAAGACACTAAGGAAACTACTAATCCCGTAGAGAAAATGTAGTCATTGGTCTTTGCTGTGCATAAAGATAGAAAATTGGTTTTGAGAGACCTCTTCCAAGCACAGTGATATTGGTCGGCGATGGTCGGAATTCTCTTAACATCTTGTGTTTGAAGTTCCTCCTAGCATATGTGGATAGACTTGGAGGACAAGAGCTGTTTCCAGACTTAAAAAGGTATTTTGAGAGAAAGAAGTCAGAGTGGGATATATAGAATACTGTGAAGATGCAGAGTAGGCTGGACATGGAAATTAGTGAGGATAGCTAATGGAAATGAGGAATTCCCATGAAATGTGTCCAAAGGTCACCAGCACCTCATAGAGAGGTGTCCAATGTGGCAGCCATATTGTTTCTATCAAATTCTTGTAGTGCCGTATAGAATAATTAATTGTTGTATGTTTTGTGTTACCTTCATTTAATTTTTCTTCTAAGTTATTTGCTCTTTTGTTTGTTCTTCTAGGATGCTTGCTCTCTAAATAGTGTACTAAAGCAAAATACACTGTGCAGAAAGTCCAGTGATTCCCCTATTGGTTTACAGAGGCACAAGCAGATACTACTAATGCTCTATTTGTGGTAGTGTGGGTAAGCAGTTATGCTCATCAGAGGGGAGTGCTAAGCATTTGTTGTACTCACAGAGGCAATAAAGGAGACACACACTCAAGGATACATTTGAGACCAATTTGCAAAAATAATATTGACTTTTATATAATTTTTCATACCAAGAACTTTGGTCTACAGTAAGTGCTTTTAAAGTTATGAATTTTTAGAGTTTGAAAAATAAATCACTTTTGTGTGCAATTGCGTCCCATTGGAATCAATAGGGAAAAAGACAAACATGCATGTAAAATCGTACAGTCGACTTTTAAGGTTCACCTCTTGGATTTTGACAGTTAGTAAGGCCAGGTCCAATGTTCCATCAGCGTATTCCTGGGAGCAACCCGGATTTGGCTCGGAGCAGGGTGCTGAGGTCATTGGTAGCTGGTGCGCTACAGAGAAGAGGGGGCACTTGAAAACACACTGCACAAAGGTACTTAAAGGTATGTCTGGGGGGTCCCACTTGAGGGAGCAGGCCACAAGGGCCTCAGAATCATGAGAGCACAGCTGGTTCCTCAGTACACAGCCATCACAAAAGGAGCTACAGAGGGAAATAACGCAGGTCGCCCTCCACTCACAACACTATCATCAACAAAACCTGCTTATACATCGGGATAAACATCTTGAGCATACCCACAACCTACTCTTGGTTAAACTACTTAGGTACTGGCTCATAGATGCTGTACACACTGGGTCCTCCTATCCCTTGCTTAAAATTCTCAAATGTGTCTATCTCCCCTAGAAATTGAATTGTGTGCGTTTCTCACACCCACAATTTTTCACATCATATCCAACAAAAAATGTGTGAAGGATGTGAAGGCACCTCATGGAAACACCACCATGGGAGCTACTGATAGGTTCTCATCAGTGTGCTCCGATTACCATCACTGGCAGCCTCCACATCCACAAAAAATATGTGAAAAGATGTGCACAACTAAATTGAAATAAAAGTGTGAAAAAAGTAAAATAAGCACCCCGAAATGTATTTGTGTGCCTATCAATCTTGACCCCCTACTATAAGAGCAATGGAAGAAAGTTTTTCTTGCTCCTACAATGTAAAAATGAGCTAAACAGTCACTGGCACTATTTCCAATTTTAATCACTGCTGTGTGTTTGCTCACATTAAATACCAGACCTACTGTCGTACTCCATCAGTTTGTTATGAGAAGCCAACATGTTTCATTGCCTTTTAATAATTTCCGGCAATTTCTTCAGGGCTAGGGGTCAATGCTCGCCACACTGTGAATTCAATAATGTACCTAGGGATAGTAGACACAGACAACACAAAACACTCAGTTAGACAGCGCTCATATTAAAATCACTCCACGCAGTGAGTGTACTTATTTGTCTCAATGCTCACAAATACGGAATATTGGGAATATTTACCCGGTGGTTGCCCCCACATTGCATACCAGCAGCCACCTTTCCTAGGTTTGTGTACGCGTCCACAATACCCCAGTGTACTTATTACGGTTGCTCTTCGTCAGCCTAAAGGTAAAATATATGTAAACCTTAATCGCTAGCCATGGAGTCAACGATGGTCTTGTTACAGCGCAATCGGTCAATCACTCTACTCTCTTATGTTCAGCTCAAATGGGACAATAATATACCTATCCCCCAGTGGTTCACGTGTATCACAACCCTATGCCTGAAATGCTTCTGGATGTCTGAAGCACTTCTCGCAACCTCGTTCATACCATCTATCTCAAGCTGCCACCCGCCAGGCTAGTTGCTCCCGCTTACCGTTCGTTAGTTAGCGTCTGGCTTACTCACTCCGCTCTCACCCGTACTGAGCACTCGCGGTCTATTTGAACACCCCAAGCGCGGGCGTACAGACACACCTTCTGCCCTTCCGGTCGATGCCGATCACGTGACCTTCACTTCGGGCGCCATCTTAGAATGGTCTAACCATATATAAACCTGACTAGTTCGTACAAGTAATTCCTTAAATGAAACCTTTCTTGTAGCGCCACCGTGTTATTCCTTCTCTTCAAAAAACTACATTTGAGGCACATATTTCGCCACAAACGAATTCAATCAAGTCATACCCTCGATGAATCCTATTGTTAACTCGTCATTTTCAATGATGTACACAGTGACAACCCTCGTTCTCATAAGCGCTGTCACAACATGTCATTAGTTAACAATTAAAAATGTAAAAATTACAAGAAATAAATGGGGTTTCAATACATCCTCGAACAGTGAATGGCATTAAAAGGTTGACTCCACCATCGTCCCCTATATGCAATCAGACTCCTGTATACCTCAAAACTGCTGGCAGACACTTGAATCATACACCTAGGTACTACCTCCAACCTTATTCCACTCAATGACATCGTTCAACCCCTGTTGGTCCACCCGCTCCTGGTAGATCCAACTGGCCTCTTTTGTGGCCAATCTGTTTTCAATATTGTATATGTCTCCCCACACCTTCTCTAGTACTACCTACTTAATGTCTTTGTAGTGGTGTTTCAGATCACGGAAATGTCCCACCAGGCGTGTAGGCAGTTTGCCAGCCTTGATGGTGCTAAGGTGTTCTTGAATTCTGATCTTGATCTTCCGGGTTGTTAATCCAATATAATGCAGCCCACATGGGCATGTCAATCTGTATATAACATTTGTTGTGTTACAATTGGTGAATTTGTTTAGATACCAAGTTTTGCCATTCGCCCATTGAACACTTTTGATCGCCCCTGTGAGTTCACATACAGAACACCCCCCGCATGGGTAATGACCAGAGGGGAGCCCTGATGTCTTTGGCTCCTGCCTTGGGCGGGTATGTACCAATTGATCACGTAGGTTTCTAGATCTTTTAAAAGCAAATCTGGGGGGTGGCATTACAAAACCATTTGTACTCAGCAGAGGCCGATGTTTTCTGATAATCTGCTGTATTCTTGTGGATAGAGGGTCAAATGTCGTAACCACCGGTAGGCAGTCCCCTTTCTCCTTGACATATCTCTCCAGCAGGGCTGCTCTAGGTGTATTTAGTGCCCTCTTCCTTGCTCTGTTTACAATTTTCTTTGGGTATGACCGGTTCTCAAGTTTGCCTGCCAATTCTGCTGCCTGCTCCACAAATTTCTCAGTTTTTTGTTGGATATGATGTGAAAAATTGTGGGTGTGAGAAACATACACAATTCAATTTCTAGGGGAGATAGACACATTTGAGAATTTTAAGCAAGGGATAGGAGCACCCAGTGTGTACAGCATCTATGAGCCAGTACCTATGTAGTTTAACCAAGAGTAGGTTGTGGGTATGCTCATGATGTTTAACCCGATGTATAAGCAGGTTTTGTTGATGATAATCCTCAGTACACAGGCCATGCAGGCTGGGTGCAGAGTAGATAGGTCAGCCAGGTGGCGTGCATTGAGGAGTCCTCATGGACAGGAGCAGAAAAGTAGAGGTGATTCTGGGACACCTGGGCCACTCACAAAGCTGGTCTCAGGGGTCTCAATGTCTCTCGACAAGTGTTTGCTTCCTGGGCAGTTGGAGTCCGGAGTGGACTCTTCGTCTTGGTGAATACTGCAGGGGGTCCAGTGCCATGGGTATTGGTGCAACACAGCTCCGGTAGGCCTTGGTGTCCTCCATCTTGGTGGGTGGGACCGATCTGAGCTTTTGGAGCTGGTTTACCACTTTTGCTTTGAGTGCTACATTGGAGTCACCAGGGAGCAGATTCTCTACTCCTAGAAAGGTTCTTTGGCAAATTGTGGAAGGCTGGAGGGGCTCTGGGGTTCTTGGAGTCCTCACAGTTGCATGATGAGCAGAACACCATGATTGTCGTGTCCTTAAAACAGCAGGTAGGATTTGGTGCAAATTTTCTGCAGCAGAGCTTCAGTCCTCAGGTCAGCAGCTCTTCTTTGTCCTTTTCATCTCTGTGTCCATTGAAACTAAAGTTCAAGGTCCAGGGATGCCACCCAAATACTACATTTAGGGGAGTTAAAGGGAGTGGCAGGCAGTAGCTGATGGGCTTCCTACATTTAAGGTGCCTACACCCTCTAAGTGGCTACTTTCTGTGGGTAGGGGCACTCCCCTAGTAGGTTATTTACCTGCCATCCCAGGATGGAAGATTTGGAAAAGTAGTGTCTACATTGCCTGCCCCACCTTAGGGGTGGTGCTGGCTGAATGTGAGCACACCTCCTAACCTTACTAATTTTCCCGCCTGTCCTCCCGCCAAATATGGAGCAGGACGTGGGGGTGGCATCCACCACTATTTGGAGGTGCCTAAGTATCATCTCAACGGTGGCACTGCCTGTGAAGCTTTCCACCTGGAAGAGGTGCGAATCACCTCAGACCAGAGCATACTTTGTTTCTGGCTTCTGAGAGCGCGGGCTCTCACCCGATGAGGTCAGAAACCTGTCTGATGGTGGCAAGCTGGCTAAGGTTGGTCAGAGACCACACCAGTGGTTGGTAGGTTTTCAGGGGGCCCTCTAATGTTTCCCCTGTGTGCATTTATTTATAAATCCAGCACTGCATCAGTGAGGATTTATTAAGATGAGATGTTTGGTAAACCAAATATCTTAGGGTACAGTGAAGCCATCATGGAGCTAGGAAACTTGTAATGACCAGAAACCAGCCCATGCACTCGCTTTGGCTTCCCTGTGCACTTTTCCAAGAATGGACTTGATATTGTAGGGTCATATCTGTTCATGCAGATATGACCACACATGGGATATAGTGCACCGTGTCATAGGGCTACAAGGCCTGCAGTAGGGATGGCTTACCTATACCTCTTGCAGTGTTGATGGGCATGGCACACAGGGCTGTGTGCCATGTCGACTCTTCAGTTTTCTTTGCACCAAGACATGCAGCCTGCAATGGCAGTTTGCATGGTCTTGGTGAGGGGTCCCTAGGGTGGCACAATTCATACTGCCGCCCCAGAGGACTCTCTTCAGTACCAGTGCCCTAGGAACCAGGGGTACAATTTACTAGGGACTTACAGGGGTTCATGAAGTTGTGCCAATCATGGTACATTTTTGGGAAAGAGATATGGCACTGGGAACCTCGTTGGCAGGGACCCAGTGCACTTTCAATTCAAAATCACACCATACGTCAGGCTAAAATTGGGGGCTAACCATGTCAAAAGAGGCACTTTCCTACATGACCCCCCTAATGAAAGATGATGAGACTAATGTTTCTCTAGACAGTCTTCATCTTCTAAGTGGAAGAACCTGGAAAGGCCATCTGCATTGGCATGGTCAGTCCCAGGTCTGTGTTCCACTGTAAAGTCCATTCCCTGTAGAGATATGGACCGGCTTACCATTTTGGGATTTTCACCTTTTATTTGCATTAGCCATCTGATAGGTCTGTGGTCAGTTTGGACAAGAAAGTGCGAACCAAACAGGTATGGTCTCAGCTTCTTCAGGGACCAAACCACAGCAAAGGCTTCCATCTCAATGGTACTCCAACACTCCTCTCTGGGGGGAAGCCTCCTACTAATGAAAACAACAGGTTGGTCATGACCATCATCATTGGTCCGGGATAGGACCACTCCTACCCCATGTTCAGAAGCATTTGTCTGCACTATGAACTGCTTGGTATAATTTGGAGCTTTTAGAATGGGTGCTGAGCACATTGCTTTCTTCAGGGTGTCAAAAGCCGTTTGACAGCACACTGTCCAGTTAACCTTTTTGGACATTTTCTTGGAGGTCAGTTCTGTGAAGGGGGCCACAATGAACCCATATCTCTTCAAAAACCTCCGGTAAAACCCAATCAAGCCAAGGAATGTCCTGACTTAAGTCTGGGTGGTTGGAGCTACCCACTCCAGAATAGTCTGGATCTTGGATTGTAGGGGTTGAACTTGGCCTCCAACTACAAGGTGACCCAAGTATACAACTGTGCCCTGTCCTATCTGGCATTTGCTTACCTTGATAGTGAGTCCTGCACTCTGTAGAGCCTTCAGGGCCTCCCCAAGGTCTGTCAGGTGATCCTGCCAGGTAGAGCTAAAGACAACAATATTTTTAAGATATGCTGCACTAAAGGACTCCAGCCCACCAAATGCTTTGTTTATCAGACTTTGGAATGTGGCAGGGGCATTCTTTAGTCCAAAGAGCATCACAGTAAACCTATCATGCCCATCTGGGGCTGAGAATGCTGATTTTTCTTTGGCTCCAGGGGTTAGACCTATCTGCCAGTATCCTGATGTGTGATCAACAGTACTGAGATATTTGGCTGCCCCTATCCTGTCAATTAATTAATCAGCCCTAGGAATTGGATGTGCATCAGTTTTTGTCACAGCATTGAGGTCCATGTGGTTCACACAAAACCTAATTTCTTTCTTCCCACCCTGGGAGTGAGGTTTGGGGACTTACACAACTGGGCTGGCCGAGGGACTCTCTGAGGGTTCAATGACACCCAATTTCACCATCTTGCTTATATCATCCTTGTCTTTAGATTTTATTTTTGACGGGAAGCTGTCACTAGTGTCCACATCATGTGTACACCAGTTAGTCTGATATGGGGTCAAAGAGAAGAGCTCAGCAAACTGATTTAGGACTTGACTGCAATCAGTCTGCTGTTGGGCAGTGAGTTGTCTGACAAGACCACTCCTTCAACTGACCCATCTTTTGGTTTGGCTGAGAGGAAGTCAGGGAGAGGTCCACTCTTTGTTTCCGGCTCCTCACATGTGACCATGAGCATAGTCATTTCACCCCTGTCATGATAGGGTTTAAGGCAGTTTACATGTATGGCCCTCTTGGGGTTCCTGCATGTGCCATGGTCCACTAAGTCGATGGGCTCTCCTTTTCTCTCAAAGATAGAGTAAGGCCCTGTCCATTTGTCCTGGAGGGCCCTAGGAGCCACAGGCTCCTAAACCCACAACTTCTACCCTGGTTGGAACTCCACCATGGTACCCTTCTGGTCATACCAGAGCTTCTGGAGCTCTTGCCTGGTCTCAAGGTTTTTATTTGCTTTGTTTATGTACTCAGCGATCCTGGAACAAAGGCCAAATGCATAATCCACAATATCCTGCTTAGGTTCTTTGAGAGGTCTCCCCCATCCTTCCATCACCCTTCAGGGTTTCCAAACAAACGTTCAAAGGGGAAAAACCCTACTCTCTTTTGTGGCACCTCTCAGTAAGCAAAAAGCAGGCATGGTAACAAGACCTCACATCTCCTTCTGAACTTTTCTGGGACTCCACTAACCATGCCTTTTAGGGTCTTGTTAAATCTTTCAACAAGCACAGTGGTCTGCGGATGGTAGGAAATAGTGAACTCATAAGTCAATCCACACTCAGTCCACATGTGTTTTAAGCATGCAGACATGAAGTTTGTACCTCTGTCTGAAAATACCTGCTTAGGAAACCCAACCCTGGGCAAGATGGCGGCCGTGACTATGGCCGAGTGAGCGGACCTCAGCCCTCTCCCAACTCCTCTCCCCCTTCGGGCAGTAAGTTGTGGGGAAAAACAGACTTACCGGCATCGTCTTCGGCGGGCTTCGGCGGTGTTTGGCTCCGTTGTTCTGCTGGTGATTTGGCGGTCCTGGTTTTGGATTGGGGCGGCTCCGCTTCCGTTCCGCCTGGTGGTCCTGGGGGTCTGTGGCGGTGGCTCTGCGGTGCCTCCCGGGGCGGCCGTCGGGGCTGGGGGGACCCGGGGACTGCCGGCAGCCTCTGGCGGTCCTGGCGGGCTGGAGCGGACTCGGGTCGGCCCTGGTGGAGTTGGACCCAGGAGCGGTGGACTGGTGGCAGCGGCTGGGGGATCACCCGATCCTCGGGAGGGGGGGGTGTTTCGGTCTGTGGGAGACGGACGGTCCCCGCGTTGTTTAGGGTGCCATCCTGTGGAGGTGGGAGGTTGCGGGACCCGCCGGTGGTGGAGGGGACGAGTGGGGGGAGTCCCGCTCCCCCGCTGGCACTTGGGCTTTCGGCTTTGTGTGGGCGTACGGCGGTCCCGCAGATGGGTGGCAGCTTTCGGGGATATGGTCTCGGGGTGGCGGGGGCTGGGGATTCGGTCTCTGTCGGTGGGGGTGGGTCTGGTGGGGTTTTCCGGGCACCGACGGTGGGTGGGTCCGGTGAGCTGAAGGGCTCAGCACTAGTACAGGACCAGTGCATTCTGGGAGATGCAGTTTCTTTGACTCTGGATCAGTCAAAGCTGGCTACAGTGGTGCTTCCTAGTGCCGCCGCCTTCCCGGAATCCATTCCCTTATCATTGCGAGAAGAGGAGTCTGCGGATAACTTCTTCTCCCTTTCAGATCATTCCAGCCAATCAGGGGATGATGGTACTGGGAGGGATTGGGCTGCACAGGGAAGCGATGATAGCAGCTTACAGTGGGAGGAAGACGCAGCGCCTCAGCTCAGACCGGTACAGTTCGCAAGCTGAAAGAGCCAGGTACCTTTTCAGATTATGGCGCAACTGGACCACTTACTTGGGATTATTCTTTCTCTACTCAGCTAAACGGCAATGGGAATACACTTGGAGTAGCCCCGGCTCTGCCGACGGCCACTGATGATAGTGCGAATGGCTCTGAAGGCATCACACTGGCTACAATTTATCGGAGTATCATGCCCCATCGCGCCAAAACCAGAGCAGAGAGCTCCAGGACACAAGGAGCATGTCGCAAATTGCAGAACTCAATGCGCCGGATGGCGAAGACATGCTCAGATTTTGCCATAAGAATTAGTGAAGCTGAGACACGGATTTCACAATTAGAGGATGAATTGGCTGTACAGAAGCAGTTGACGGAAACCATTAAAGTAATGAAAGATGACACAGTCTGGAAACTTACTAATTTGGAAAATAGAACAAGGAGGAATAATCTGCGGATCCTTGGTGTCCCTGAAGGGAAAGAGTCGGAAGATGTCCGGCAGTTTATAATTGAACTGTTTGAAGAGGCATTTCCCGAACTGAAATGGGATTGGAAAGTCCAAATCCAGCGGGCACATCGGTTCCCCTTTCATCAGCGTCAAAGGACAGGCCAAGTGGATAACCGCCCTCGGGCTATATTAATTTGTTTGAATAACTTTTTGGCGAGGGAGGCATTGTACGACTTGGCGAGGCCGGACAGGAAAAGAGTTGCGAAAGACTGCAGTTTCTTTGTTAGGCCTGACTTCTGTCAGGCCACTGTCGAAAAGAGGTGGCTTCTGCGTCAATTAATACCAGTCTTTCAGGCAAAGGGGGCACAGGTTTATCTCCTTAATCCTGCTAAATTAAAGGTGGTTTATCAGGGGAAACCCCACTATTTCCAATCTGAGATCCAGGCTAAGGAATTCTCATCCTCATTATGCTGGCAGAAATCAGTATAGTATGTCTGATGGGGTGTGGTGGCCTTCTTTCTTTCTTGTTTTTTCCCTTCCTTTTCTCTTTTCTAGTCTCTTTTCCCCCTCTCTCTCTTCTTATGAGTATAATATGAGGGTTTCGCTGGGTATCAACAGATGAGAAATCTAATTGTTGAGTAAAGAGATGTATTGTCTAGCTCCTGGAGGGGGTAGTTAGTTGGGGGTGGTTCAGCTCAGCATCACCTGGGACTTATAGACCCTATGCCCTTTTTGGTGGGTGAGGGGTGGGTTGGGTGGGTTGGTGATGAGGGTGGTGAGGGTGAGGGGAGGGCTGGGGGGGTAGGAGGATACAGATGTTGTTGTTATTGTTTCATTCATTATTTTTTTATGAGCACATTGGTTCAATGAAATGTTTAGCTATCGACAGAATCTCTGAGATGTTCCTAATCTTCAGGTCTAATGAGGAATTCAATTATTCACTAAATGGCAGTTAGCAGGGGAGTTATTTCACTATGCTCCTGGAATATTTGTGGGTTGAATGACAGGAGGAAACAGGGATTTTTGGCTAAATGTGTACAGCTTATGAAGATATTCTTTGTCTCCAAGAAACCCATATACCGTGTAGTAAGAGCAACTGGTTGAAGGAATGTGGGTTAGATCTTGTAGCATATACACGTCAGAGTACTACTATAAGGGGTGTGGCTGTACTCGCTAGGCGTGGGATGGGGATTTGTCGTAGAGTTAAGGAGGACCAACTTGGTCGATGGGTGACTGTTGAATTTGTAATTAATAATGTTTCTTATACAATATGTTCGGTTTACGGATCTAATCTGGATGATCCGGACATCTTAAACTTTTTGAGTGTGGAGCTTGCGATGTGGCCACAACCACTAATTTTCTGTGGGGACCTTAACATCCATTTGGAGAGCAACTTTGATCTGATGAGCTATTCTCAATATTCTGGGCGGAAAATCCAGACTTTTAAGGCTTTACGAGGGCTGGTTAGTGAGCATGGGCTAATCGATCTCTGGTATAGACATAAATGAATGGATTTGGGCTATACTTTCTATTCAGCCCCTCACAATAAGATGGTCAGGTTGGATTATGTTTTTGTCTCTTGTCAGATAGCAGAAATCCTTTAATAGTCGAATTTTCGTGCAGGGGTTCTTTGATATTACCACGCCCCTGGACTTTCGAACGTAAATTGTTATTAGACCAATCTTATTGTCAGTATATGGCCAAATGGATGGTTGAATTTTTTTAATTTAACAGAAAGTCGGCCCCAGATTGTGTGGTCTGGGACGCATTTAAAGCAGCGGTGCGGGGAGAGACCCTTAACTTTTCAGGACACCAGCGTAAGACACTGAAGGAGCAGTTGCGAGGGTGGACAGAGCACCTTAGGCTGGCAGAGGTACGTTTAATGTCAAGGATTCATCTGGGACAGGACATTACGGAATGTCAGCAGCTTATCACCAATATTAAGTCCAAGATACATCAGCAATTTAGTGATGAGATTGCTCTTAAATATATTCAATTTAGAACCGAGGAATATGAATTGGGTGAAAATACGGGTAGAATACTCGCCAAACGATTGCAACAGCGGGAGATTTCACACAGGATTGATAAGATACAAGATCAGTCTGGAACAAGTCATGATACCCCAACAGGGGTCCTGAAAGTGTTCCAAGACTTTTATCAACAGCTGTATACTGAAGAGGATAGCGCAGGGCAGGAGGGAAGTGGGGACCAGTCTTCAGGGGGGGGATTTTTTCAGGGTCTCTGCACTACTAAAGTTACAACAGCTCAAAATACACTTCTTGAGGCCCCAATTTCGTGGGAAGAAATAGAGACAGCCATTACGTCTCTTGCAGCCGGGAAAGCCGTGGGTCTGGACGGGATCCCTCTGGAATTTTTTAGATCGTTCCGAAGTGTCTTAAGGGTAGATTTAATATCTCTATTTCAATCGGCACAAAAAGGTCAGATTCCCGATTCGTGGAGAAGAACTACCATTGTTGTATTTAAAAAGAAAGGGAAACCAGAATTAAGTCCTTCATCATATAGGCCTATTTCACTCATTAATGCTGACTCTAAGATCTACTCTAAGATCTTGGCAACTAGATTGGCGGGTGTCATTGCGCCTCTGGTTTCCCTACGACAACATGGGTTCATTCCGGGTCGGGACACGACTGATCACGTCCGGAGGGCCATTTCTCTTCTTGACTGGGCGCGGGCCACGGGGTCTCCGCTTGGGATGATCCTGTTGGATGCCGAAAAGCGTTTGACAGGGTCTCCTGGCGGTTCCTGTGGTCCGTCCTCCGCTGGAAGGGGATGGCGGAGGGGTTTATTCAGGCAATCCAGGCTTTATATATCTCACCTGAAGCGGGGTCCGAATCTCCGGACAGGAGTCTCAGGCGATTAATATCAGTAGGGGTACTAGGTAGGGTTGCCCCTGCTCCCTCTCCTGTTCTCGTTATATATTGACCCCTTTCTGCAGCAACTTGAACGGTGTAATAATATTCAACCTATAATCGCAAATGGTTTTGAATATAAGATATTAGCTTATGCTGATGACATTGCGATACTTACTGCGGATATAGTGGCAGCATATCCGGCAGTTATTGAGTTGGCAAAATGTTATGGTCGGTATGCCGGATATAAGCTAAATACAGATAAAATACAGATTTTGTATTCAGGCAGGGAGCTCCTTACAGATCTCCCAATTGTCTCAGCAGTGACGTATTTGGGCATTAAACTCACAGCAGAGGTCGATCAAATCCCAGACATTAACATTGCCCCTATAATTGATGCAACTAATCGTAAACTCGAAAGACTGGACCACCTGCACCTGTCTATGTACGGGCGGAGTAATGTTATTAAAATGATGGTATTGCCTAAAATACTATATCTTTTCAGGACTATCCCTCTGGTGTTCTCTGCTTCGTGGTTTATTAAGATCGAGAGGATGTGCTCTCGGTTTATGTGGAGCTATCACAGATCAAGGAGAGCGGCCAAATGGCTACCTCTCCCTCGAATGCGTGGGGGCTGGGCTATTCCTAATTTCTTGTTCTATTACTGGGCTTGTATGCTACAACATATGGGGATACTCCTGGCCGGGGATAGGAGCCACTGCTCAGCAGCATGTCAGCCAACCATCTATGAAATTGGGCTGGGGGAGGCAGCCAAGCATTGTCTAGTAGCGGTCTTGGAACCCAGTTACTATAAAAAAAAACTCGATTCAAAGTAACGCAAGCGGCGTATATGGTCTGGCGGAAGGTGTGTAAGATGTTTAAAATTCATAGGATTAACAACTATACACCCCTCTCTGCTATCCGGATATTACCTCTAATTTTTCAAGACCGGATCACCCAAAGATGGAGTAACTTGGGGATCAACACGGTTGGGGATCTGGGCCAGGGAGATCAATTGGCTTCCTTTGCTTTCTTGCAGGAGAAGTACGGTCTAGATAAGCGGGAATTTTTCAAATATCTTCAGATTCGTAGCTTTCTGGACAAGAAAAAGCAATGTCAGGGTGGAATGTATGGTAAACTACAATTAGTTGAATCAGTCTGTCGAAAATCCCGCATAAGTGTGATTTATCAGTTACTTTTGGAATCCCTCCCTGATGATTTAGCCTACCAGAATGATAAATGGGTAAGGAAATTTGGGAAGGAAGGGATTAATTTGGAGGAGTCACTTGGGGTAGCCAGTTGTACTCTACTATCTGGGAGTCTCCGGAGTCAACACTTTATGTCTATCTTTGATTTGTATTATACACCGGAAAAAGTAGCTAAATGGGGTGGGAGTGTGGGTGGTTCTTGTAATAGATGTGGAGAGCCACTGGCAGATACGGTGCATATGTTTTATTCTTGTCCTCAGCTAGTGACATTTTATCAGGATCTGGAAACCTTTTTGTCCTTGATCCTACATTTCCCTATATCTATTTCTCCAGAAATGGTGATCTTGGGTGTGGGAACGGACGGAAGCTGGTCGTCTGCTGTTATTGGATTTATTTTTATGGCAATGGCTGTTACAAGACTTTGTATTACATCTAGCTGGCTTAACTCAGATCCCCCCACTTTCTGTAGTTGGCGCTCTCGTCTATTAGCTGTATACAATTTGGAATCTTCAGTGTATCGGCTAAAGGGCCGCAGTAGACGAGAAAGGGGACAGAAATGATGGGCTCCCATAACAGATTGGTTATAATAGCTTGGTAATAATGGACCCCAGCACGGGTATCTTCATTTGGACTTGATGCTCTACATGTAAATATACTAACATTTTTACCCCTTTTCTTTTGTTTTTCTTTTTCTGGATTAGGGACGTTTTCTCTTTTCTGGTATTTTGTCTTTAAGATATTGATCCTAACCATTTGAAATGAATGTGATAGCTATGGTGTTCTTTTTTTCTTCTTTTTCTGTATGATGCTCTAATCTTTATGTATGTCTACAACAACATCAATAAAATATAAAAAAATAAAAAAAAAATAAAAAAAGGAAACCCAACCCTGGTAAAGATACCAAGGACGGCTTTTGCCACTGCAGGAGCAGTGGTGGTCCTCAGGGGAATTTCTTCAGGATACCTTGTGGCATTATCCACTGCCACCAGAATAAAAAAAATTCCTGATGCTGTTTGAGGGTCAAGGGGACCAACAATGTCAATTCCAACCCATCATAGGGTACCCCAAACACTGGAAGTGGAATTAAGGGGGCCTTTAGGTTGCTACCTGTCTTGCCACTGGCTTGACAGGTGGCACAGGAGTTGCAAAACTCCTTTACCTTCTGAGACATTCCTGGCCAGTAGAATTGGTTTGCCAACCTAACCATTGTTTTGGTCTAGCCATGATGCCGAGCTTGGGGAATGTCATGGGCCAATGTTAGGAGAAACTCCCTAAACTGCTGAGGTACTACCACTCTCCTAGTGGCACCAGGTTTGGGGTCTCTGGGCTCAGTGTATAGGAATCCCTCCTCCCAATAGATCCTATGGGAACCACTAAAACTTCCCTTTTTCCTGATCATCAGCTTGCTGCCTCAATCTTTCAAGAGTGGGACATATTCTCTGCCCCTGGCCAGATCTTCCCTAGAGTGTACCCCTGGGCCCAAAAGCTCTGCCTTGTATGGCCCTAGCTCCTGGTACTCAGTTCCCTCTGGGGGTGACATGTCTTCTCCATCAGGAGAGGGGACTTGATCTGGTATCTGCATAGAAGCTGGCTTCCTATAAGTTGGTCCACAATTTCATAGCCCAACACTTCTTTTTCCTCCTGGGTTCTACACTGTGCTCTGTTTTCACACACACCCATGCAGGTATTCCGATCATTACTGCATGGGCTTTCTTTTCTACCTCAGTCCATACTGAGTACTCCAAATCATTTCAAAGCAGACACTGTACAGGGATAGCAGAAGACACCACTACCCTTTTGAGACCAGTAACCCCTCCCCAATCTGAGGACAGCACACCATTGGATGCACTTTCACCTGATTACCAGCGTTGAGGACTGTATAGGTCTCTACAAGCAAATGTTGCTCTGAGGACACCAGTTGCTCAGTCACCATGGTGATACTGGCACCTGAGTCTCTCAGGGCATCGACTCTAACCCCATTGATTTTGGCTCATGTATGTATCCCTCCAGGTTACTGGGCCAGACAGCCAGAGTAGGTACATCTACCCCTTCCTCTGAGACTAGAGTTGCCTCAGTGAGTACCTGGACATGGTCAGGGCTCACCTGTGATCCATTCTGGAGACTTACTACAGCATTTACTGCAGGTGTGCTAGAGGCATTCTGTTTGTTTTTAAAGCTAGGGTCTCTAGTTCAGTGTCCAAGGGCCTTACAGCCATGACACTAAGCCTTTTTTGGATCACAGTTCCTACCCTGGTACCAACCCTTGGGCTGTGAAAAGTTTCTGGGCCCACCCCCCTGTCCATGTTTTAGGCGCCTGTAGAAGGCTCAATTTTCTTTTATCTTTTTTGGTCACCATCTTTCCCTTGGGGGTCTTTTTGCCCTCTTTCTTTTGGTCACTCCCACCAGTGGTAGCCTTGGTTACCCTTGGTTTGATTCAATGGTCTGTCTTCTTCTCCAACTCTAAGGGAGAAAGTGGACCTAGGTCTACCAGACGCTAATATAACTTCAAGTTGTAATAATTACTTAGCAGATGCTCTTTCATGATTAAATTGTAAAGCCCTTCATAGTCATGCACATTGTCACCTGTTAACCAACCACCTAGTAGTTTCACTGAAAAGTCAATGGATTCAACCCAGGACTGACTCTGTTTTTTTTTTGCAAGTCTCCCTGAATTATATCCTGTATTCCTCAGTGGTAAGTACAAAGACCTCAATCAGGGTACCCTTCATGAGGTCATAAGACTCAGCATATTTCTCCTTCAATGTCAGGAGTCTATCACTGCATTGTCCTGAAAATAGTTCCCACAAGAAAGAGCCCCAGTTCCTTTTGGCTACCCTCCTTGCAATGCAGGCTCTCTCAAAAGCAGTGAACCACTTAGTGATGTCATCACCATCTGACAAATTTAGGGACAATTCCTTTAGGGAGTTTTGAGTCAAATGAATGTTCTCTCTCCCTAGTTATAAAATTGCAGCTACCAGAGATGGGTCCTAAGCCCATCTCTTCTCTTTTCCTTTCTATGTCCAGGAGTTGAGCTTCTAAGTTCAATCTCCTGGCCAACCTTTCTAGCATTAGTTCCTCCTCTGAGGGCTCCTCATCTGTTTCTGAGTGGAGGGATTCAGCTACCTCCTCAGACGGATCTTCAGTAGTAGGGCCATCTTCTTTAGATTGAGCTACTAACTCTGGATGGTCTCTCTCAAACTCTGCTAACAGCCTTCTAAGCTTTTCTTTGTTAGCTTGAGAGCCAGTCTTGATACCATAACCTTCACAGAGGACCCTGTACCTGGCATAGGAAAGGTCCATGCAAGGGGTCAGGTAGAGCTCCTGAGCCTTGTTATCGGTATCACCCATTAATGTTACTAAAGTTGGGATCTTTTTATAATGTTAAAAAAAACCTTAACACCTTTATTTGTCCTAACTAAAGTAAGATTTTTAAAATTGAAACAACTGTATACAGGGACTTAACCAAGGCCCTAACAGTTAATTTAAAAATTTGGGAAAACAGACCAGTCAAAAAATGCAACTGGCTAAAGGCAATTTTTGAATTTACTCATGTGGTTACTTATTGACAGAGTGGTATCAGCAAATGCAAAGTAATGGACCCCACTGCTAATCCACCAATGTAGTATGCTGGTTCCCTATATAGTGTGCTAAAACGGAGTACACTGTGCAGAGAGTCAAGTGATTTCCCTATTGGTTTACAGAGGCACTAGCAGATACTACTAATGCTCTATTTGTAGTAGTGTGAGCGAGCAGTTAGGCTTTTCAGATTGTAGTGGTAAGCAATTGTTATACTCACATAGGCAATGAATGAGACACACTCAAGAATATATTTGAGACCAATTTACAAAAATAATATTGATTTTTATATAATTTTTCTGGCCAAGAACTTCGTTATACAGTAAGGACATTTAAAGTTATGAATTTTTAGAGTTCACAAAATTAATCACTATTGAACGCAATTATGCCCCATTGGAATGAATGGGGAAAAAGATAAAAATGCATGTAAAAATCGTACAGTTGACTTTCAAAATTCACCTCTTGGATTTTGGTAGTTAGCAAGGCCAGGTCCAATGTTTCCCTAGCGGATTCTCTGGAGCGTCCTAGATTAAGACGGGAGCAGGGTGCCGAGGTCATTGGTATGTGGTGCGCTGCGGAGAAAGGGGGTCCCTTGAAAACACAGTGCACAAAGGGACTTAAAGGTAAGTCTGGGGGGTCCCACTGGAGGGAGCAGGTCACAAGGGCCTTGGGAGTACAGCAGGTTCATCGGTACCCAGGCCAGGTGGGCTGGGTGCAGAGTAGATAGGTCAGCCGGGCGGCATTCATGGAGGAGTCCTCATGGTCAGGAACAGGTAAGTTGTAGAGGTGATTACAGGACAGTTGGGCCACCCATGAAGTGGGTCTCAGTGTCCCTCCATGGGTGCTTGCTTCCCGGGTGGTTGGAGTCCAGAGTGGACTCTTCGTCTCGGTGAATGCTGCAGGGGGTCAGGTACCATGGGAATTAGTGTGGCACGGCTCCGGTAGGTCCTGGTACCCTCCGACTTGGTGGGAGGAGAGATCTGACCCTTCAGAGCTGGTGATGCTCTTTTTGCAGTGGGGTCCCTTGAAAACACAGTGCACAAAGGGACTTAAAGATAAGTCTGGGGGTCCCACTGGAGGGAGCAGGTTACAAGGGCCTTGGGAGTACAGCAGGTTCATCGGTACCCAGGCCAGGTGGGCTGGGTGCAGAGTAGATAGGTCACCCGGGCGGCATTCGTGGAGGAGTCCTCATGGTCAGGAACAGGTAAGTTGTAGAGGTGATTACAGGACAGTTGGGCCACTCATGAAGTGGGTCTCAGTGTCCCTCCATGGGTGCTTGCTTCCCGGGTGGTTGGAGTCCAGAGTGGACTCTTCGTCTCGGTGAATGCTGCAGGGGGTCAGGTACCATGGGAATTAGTGTGGCACGGCTCCGGTAGGTCCTGGTACCCTCCGACTTGGTGGGAGGAGAGATCTGACCCTTCAGAGCTGGTGATGCTCTTTTTGCAGTGGGGTCCCTTGAAAACACAGTGCACAAAGGGACTTAAAGATAAGTCTGGGGGTCCCACTGGAGGGAGCAGGTCACAAGGGCCTTGGGAGTACAGCAGGTTCATCGGTACCCAGGCGAGGTGGGCTGGGTGCAGAGTAGATAGGTCAGCCGGGCGGCATTCGTGGAGGAGTCCTCATGGTCAGGAACAGGTAAGTTGTAGAGGTGATTACAGGACAGTTGGGCCACTCATGAAGTGGGTCTCAGTGTCCCTCCATGGGTGCTTGCTTCCTGGGTGGTTGGAGTCCAGAGTGGACTCTTCATCTCGGTGAATGCTGCAGGAGGTCAGGTACCATGGGAATTAGTGTGGCAAGGCTCCGGTAGGTCCTGGTACCCTCCGACTTGGTGGGAGGAGAGATCTGACCCTTCAGAGCTGGTGTTGCTCTTTTGGTACAGGTGCTGCATCTGAGTTGCCGGGGAGCAGCAAGTTGGTAAGACCAGATTCTGCGGTTCACAGGGGAGCAGAGCTTCTACTCCTAGAGAGGTTCTTTGGCAATTTGTGGAAGGCTGGAGAGGCTCCTGGGTTCTTGGAGTTCTCACAGTTGGAGGACAAGACCCCACACCATGAGTGTTTAGTCCTTAAGGCAGCATTCAGGGCTTGGCGCCAATTTTCTGCAGCAGTTCTTCAGTCCTTGGGTCAGCAGCTCTTCTTTGTCCTTTTCTTCTCTGTGTTTGTTGAATCTAAAGTTCAAGGTCCAGGGATGCCACCTAAATACTAAATTTAGGGGAGTTAAAGATAGTAGCCAATGGGCTGCCTATCTTTAGGATGCCTACACCCTCTAAGTGACCACTTCCTGTGGGAAGGGGCACTACCCTACCCCTGATAGGTTATTTCTCTGCCATATCAAGATGGAGGATTTGGAAAAGTAATGTCTACATTGCCTGCCCCACCTTAGGGGTGGTGCTGGCTGAATGTGGGCACACGTCCCAATCTTACAAATTTTCCTGCCTGTCCTCCCACTAAATGTGGAGCAGGGCAGGGGGATTGGCATCCTCCACTATCTGGAGGTGCCTGGGTTGCATTTCAAAGGCAGCACCGCCTTTGAAGCTTCTCACTCTGGAAGACCATTCTGTCCTGGAAGAGGTGTGAAGCACCTCCGCCCAGAGCAGGCTTTGTTTCTTGCCTCTGAGAGCATGGGCTCTCACTCCATGAGGTCTGAAACCTATCTGGTGGTTGCGGGGTGGCTACGACTAGTCAGAGACCACACCAGTGCTTGATAGGTTTTCAGGGGGCCCTTTTAATTCGAAATCACATCATACATTACGCAAAAAGTGGGGCTAACCATGTCAAAAGAGGCACTATCCTGCACCCTGCATTAGTTACACTTTCAAAGTAAGGGCTGTTGTATCAATTCAATTTAGACTTTATTTCGCATTTCTTTTCAATGCATAAAAGTACAGCATACCAACACACAAATACAAGAACATAAACAGCATAAATTATTTCATCTCTAAAACCGTTAAAATATTAATCCATTTAGGTACATGGCCATAAACCGTTTTTAAATCCACAATCCTAAAACCATATAAAAAACAATTGTCAAACTCATTTATACCAAAAATATACATCTCCAATCATCTGCCAATCAGTCTTCATTTTAATCCTGTTTCCAAATATACCCTCCATGTACAAAAACTGTATCTTCCTTGGGACCCTCCTCACTAGCCTAAATATGTGCGTCTCCACCTCAGTGCAGCCCAAAGGAAAGATGCCATGGCATAATATGCATAAAATTCTTCCAGTTGTTGTAGAAACAGAAACGCTGGGAGACAATGTCTACAATTGTATTTGAGCATCAACGGGACAATAAACTTTTTTCTTTGGGAGCCATATCAAGAGCAAAAAAAATATTATATGCATGTTAGAATGGGTCGATCGCCGATCGCAAGGACAGGGCGATAATTCGCTCAAAGAATGAGTGTTGGCAGGAAAAACTATTATGAGTGGGACATAATTTAATTGGAACCTTATCAAAAGAAACCGATGCTGGGGATTTCTTATCATATCCAAGTAGGACTGCACACCATGATTTACAGAGGGCATGTTATGATATAAACCTACAGTGCTCTTATTTTTATTTTGCTCCCATCATTTCTTTAAGCTTAGCTTTAGCGAAGGTAACACATGTCAGCGGGGAAGCAAATATTTCTTTAAGACCTAGGGATGTGAAGGTAGTTTCTACATAATTCAGCCATGGGATCCAGAGGGCATGTTCCAATTTTAGACGGTCCCATAGTATTGTTTGATTCAAATTTACACTCTGCCATTTCCAAATCGAATGCCATAATATTAATGGAGCTATTCTAATTGAGTGGAAGCCGCTCCTGCAGTTTTCAATGTTGCCTGGGCAGGGACTTCAAGCCCCAGACTCCCCGGCCCTGTGTGACTTTGCCCGTGCGCCCAGAGGCGCTTAAAGCATCTTTGCGGCTCCCGCAGTGCGGGAAGCCGCTCCTGCAATTTTCAGTGTTGCCTGGGCAGGGACATCTTTGCGGCTCCCGCAGTGCGAGACGCACCCGGCGGGGCTCAGGCCAAGGGCAGGCCTGTTATCGCCTTGAAGAGGCTGGGCTGGGCCACCTCCCTGTCATTTGCCATCAGAGGATCAGCTTTTGGTAAACTGGGGACTGGAGCAGGACTTATAAGGTACAGCATTTTTGCACTGTGTTATCTGCTGTAACAAATAAAGTGGGACAATTAGCTACTAGTCGTCTGTCTGGCCAACACCCTTGGAGTGGCACTGTTGAGGGCAGCTTGCTTGCAATCTAGATTCGTTCTAATTTGGAGGCTACTCTTTAACCTTTGACACCTGCAACAATGGAGAAACGGTCTTGCCTCCGTAAACAACAACCCCTGCCCCAGCCGCTTGCTTCCTCACTGCCTCCGACCTCAATTGACAAGATGTTACAGAGGGCCATCAGTGTTGTGGCTACAGAAATCAAACTCACTGAGAGACGACTTTCTTTAACCCCGACCTTCATTTTCCCATATCTGGTTCGGTCTCACCTCAAACTATCCCTATCCCAGAATCTACTCCCCAAGCCTCACAGCTCAACGTCAATGCAACGGTGAGAGAATCACCAATAGCCCGTCCGCGCAAAGGGGCCACTGATTCTGGACCTGGCAAAACTGGGAAACTTAAACAACCAAGCAGAACGGGGGCAAAAAGAAAGAAGCTTAATGATGGGACACCCGACATTGGAGGAAACCTGGACCTCCCGGATAGAAACATGGCCACCTTTGACAACTCACAAGTGTCTCTGGATCATCCACTATGGGTTAAGAACTTGGTGGTGGACCTACAGGTTCAATTTAGATCTATTGTAAAAGAAGTTCCCTAGTTACACGAGTAGATAAACTGTCAGAATCACTTGAATCCCTGGTGGGAAGGTCAGTTTCAACGACAGCGAAAGGAACAGATGTTAGCTGCCAGGTTGATGGTGATGCCCAAATTTCCGCCTTAGCACACGGAACCAGGCTAGAACCCCCACAGGCCCTAAATCTAATTCCCACCTCTGACCCCAATAGCGATATACGTGAGTCCCGGAGCAGAGACAGGGAACATCCTGACTCGGCAACCAATCATAAATATGTAACCCAGGCCTGGTCCAGGCACAGAGGGGAGTGGGACGATGCAGAGCCCAGAAATGGGGCTAGGGAAAAGAGTGGTGACTTGCCTTCCATCAACCTACCCCCGCCTCATCCCCGTACGTTATAATTTTAGTAAGTGTACCTGAGCTTAAACAAGGGCAATGGGAAACGCATTCTGAATTGAAGAATAAAAGTATGTTTTGGTTTGCATGATGGAGGCAACTCTCTTATGAGAACGCAGGAGAGATTCTTATGACACGCAGGGTCAGGTGGGTGGGAAATAGACAAAAAATGTGCAAGGGGACTGCATAGTGATTAATTTAAAAAATCCAATGATTGTCCAAAGCCTTTTATGTTCTAATTATTACAGCCAAAATGAGGGAATTAGGTCTCTGCCGCTAGGGTACATCTATATCCCACACGAAGCACCCACAACTAGCGTGCACACGTGTCACAGTCAGGGGTTGTGGAAGCAGGACCCTCAGCATTCAAGACAGTGGCACCAACTCCCCAGACCTCTATTATATAATATACCCACAGCAAACATATTTGGGGTCCTAGAAGAGGTTGACTGACTCACAGTAATCCAGTGCCCTGAACAGGCAACTAATTGCCAGAAGGAAAATAAGGAGAGGGCCATTGTTAACAGGGTATCACACCAGAGAAAGCATCAATCCTGGGCTAGGGGTAGGTGGCTTGAAGGAGTCCCCTGTTATAACCCTTCCAGGCAGGGATAAGCAGGCAAATTGTGCAAGCCCAACAGAGGTGGGTCAGTCGCTTAATAACGTTTTTGACACCTAACTCCAGGTTTGTCACAAACCATGTCAAGGGCCACTGCCCCTGCACCCTCGCTAGCCCCCACCCCTCCAGTACTCATAGCTGATAGCATCAAGGTCCCCATTAGAACCATGGTGATTAGACTAAGTGACCAACGAAATGAAACCAGGCCATTCAATGTTAATCCTAGGTTACCCATGTCTGCTAACTACACAGTCCCAACTAAGCTAATGGTTTTATCCTGGAATGTTGCGGGCCTTTGAAATAAATTGGATAATCCTGACTGGGGGGTCTTTGTGGACCAACACAACATTTGTATGTTCCAGGAAACCTGGGATAGGGTGTAGGCACAGCGGGTGGTCTTTGCATATTTTAGTATAGCGGCAACCACCAGGGGCAAGGGCAGTCCCTCGGGCAGTCTTTGTATATGGGTCAGGACCCATTTAGGCTGTTTAATTAAACAGATGGAGTTTTTTTCTAATGATGTCCAGTGCATTCTCCTAACCTTTACACCGAAGGTCAGAATTGCTCTGGTTAATGTCTACTCCAGGCCTGTTAGTAACAGCCTTGAATCACCGACCATTGGCTATCTAGCCGCTTCTATATCTACTATCCCCAATAACCATTGGACAGTTATCAGTGGAGATTTTAATTGCCGGTTTAAGCCCCTGAATGATCCTAATGGAGAAACTCCCAGTGAAGAAGATCTACACTGGGCTGTTCCAGAGGTAGACATCTCGCCAACTAGGGCCTGGACACTTTTGGTGCTCCAGATCAAATCCCTCACCCTGAATCATTCTCTAAGGGCATGTAATGGCCGAACCAAATTGGACACGCCAGGGAAACATACTTTTAATCACCCAGGTCACTCCTCCATCATAGAATACATTGTAGTTGACATCAGGATGTGGCAGCAGGTGGTGGACTTTGCTGTCTTCACCCGCCATGATAGTGATCATAACGCTCTAATTATGGAGGTAGATTTACCAATGAGTGAAGAAGTTTCAGGTTTAAACACACCGCCAGATGATAGGCTAGTTCTGACAAATGACAGAAGAAAGTTCCGGTGGTCAGGCTTTCAGCAATCATGTGCCAAGATGGCTTCCCTGTATGATTCATTTATCCCATGTTTGGTGGCAGCGGAACAGTCCATTTCTTGTGATGGGTCTATTGTTTCCCCCACCCAAGTTGCAAAGACCTACGAGATGATGACATCTACTTTAGCTGGTATCTTTTTTTCCCCTGTCACATCCTTGTGGCTCCAAAAAGGCCAGACATCTGTGGTTTAAGTTAAGGATAGTTGTCGGAGGGCTAAGTTAGCCTTGATTGAGGCAATTAAATGCAAAGATAGATCCCTAATCAGAGTGAAAAGGGCACTCTATAAAGCTAGTATCACCGAAGCCAAAAAAGTATGGGAGCTGGACAAATGGGAGTCCCTGAAGCAGGCCCTATCCGCCCATGATATGAAGGGCTTTTGCGTATAGTTAACACAGGCAGTAGGGAAGGGAAGCAGGCTATTGAACCAAACATTGCAGCCAATAAATGGAAAGAACACTTCGAGGCCCTGTACTGAAGGCTTGAGGTAGAGGGAAGCAACACAGCGAAGGATATCACTCCACTGCAGAATCCCTGTTTTGAGGCCCCGGAGATAACTTTCACAGAGATAAACAGTTCCATAAGTAAAATTGTCCCTTCCAAAGCACCAGGCCTTGACAAGATCTCAGGGGACCTCTTTCGCACTGAGCCAACCATTTGGGCCCCATATCTGTGGATCCTGTTTAATGTCATGCTACAGGGAATGGCTATTCCAGCAACGTGGGCTAGCACGTAAATTTTGCAAGTCCATAAAAAGGGTTCACCGCTTCTCCCCTCTAACTATAGGCCCATAAGCCTAATCGATGTTAGTCAGAAAATCTTTGCCAGGGTATTGCTGGTCTGTCTTCAAATTTGGATGGGCGAATTTAAAATATTGAGCCCTCTTCAAGCTGGCTTTAGGGAATACACGTCCACCATTGACAAAATATTTAGGCTCCAACTCTTGTACTGGAAAACGGTGACCATAGAGGGTGGCAGCCTCTATTTGATCTTTGTTGATTTAAAATCCGCATTCGATCTAGTACCTTGAGACAAACTGTGGGCTGTCCTTGGTGAGATGGGGGTGCCACTTTATCTTTGTTGCATGCTTAGGTGCTTGCATGAAGGCAATCATGCCCAAATCAGGTTTGGAAACTGTGGTGAACTCACCTCACCTATAGCTATTGATAGAGGGGTGAGACAGGGTTGTGTGCTTGGGCCCACTCTTTTATGCCTCTTTATAAACACTCTTGTAGACACATTGAATGCAGGGATGGATAACAATGCACCCAAGCTAGCCCGTAGGAAAATACCGACAATGATGTTTGCCGACGACACTCTGTTGCTCTCAAAGTCACTGATGGGCATACAGAGGATCCTTGACAAATTCAAGGCCTTCTGTGACAGTAGGGGACACGAGATTAACTGTTTAAAGACCAAGTATATGGTCTTTTACCCAACTAGCTCTACTCGCCCCAATCCTAGCCTGCATGGCATATCACTGGAGAGGGTATCTGTGTTTGAATATCTCGGGGTCACCTTAACTGAAAAAATGGACTGGGGGGCCCAAATTAATAAAACCAGTCTGAAGCTATCACAGAACTCAGGAGGATTGATCAAGCTATTCAGGAACTCTTCTTTTAAACCTATTGGGCCTATAGTGGAAATCTACAAACTGCAAACAAGGGGGTCTGCTATGTACGGGGCTGAACTTTGGGGCTATAGCTCTCAGAGAAATATCATCAGGACTGAGAATTCTTATGTTAGGCAGCTCTTTGGTCTTTCCCTCAGTTCTACCCTTACATCACTTTGTTTGGATCTGGGGGTAAGGCCAATTGCAGATGAAATTCCCCTAAGACCCCTAGTCTTCTGGCGTCGATTATGGGTAACCCCGGAACTTGCCGTGCATACGGACGAGCTAAAGGAGATCTTGGGGTTGTATGGCGCCGAGAAAGTACTGTGGTTAGCCTATGTTAGAGACACATTTTTGAACATGGGCAGAGCAAGTCTATGGCATCACCCTGAGGTAGCCTGCGCTGTAGTTTCCAGAAAGGAACTTGTCCAGAGTTACAGGGGGGACCAAATCGCCCGCATACAGGGGTGCTCAGCAACAGGTTCATTAACAGCTGCGTTTCTGAGGATAAAAGATCAGTACAGCCTAGAGTCTGCCCTGGATGAGATACAACCTGCGCTAGCAAGGAAATTGTACATCCAATTCAGGCACGGGGTACTTCTGCTGCGCTCCTGCTCTAATAAATAGACAGGCACACTTACCCTAGTCTGTCCATCCTGTAACAACGCAGAGGCGTCAGAGTTTCATGTTTTTTTTCTTCTGCCCCGGTTATAGAAAAGGGCAAAGCTGACAACATTTTCTTCACTTTTTCCACTCTTTTAAACAGTTTTTATATTCGATTTTAAGTATTTTTTTTAGCATTTTACTCCTATGAAATGTATTAGTGCCATCTATGCCCGATAATTTTACACTATCTTTTTTTAGTTGGTTTTTGCATGTGCTCTTATGTATCTGGTCTATATAACAGGGAGCGGGATAATAGCAATAACTTATAATTGTAACCTCAGATTCTGGGGTTTTAAGATCTTGTTTTTGAGATTGCTTTTATTTATTGTTAGTTATTGCACTTGCACTTTTATGGTCTTGACCGCAGTAAAGTATTTTTGAATTAAATTGAATCACTCAAATATGGTAGGGCCAATTTCTTATGGCAGATATGATGCGAGCAGCTATGAGGCAGAGAAAGCATTATTTTACCAAAGGTATCCTCTGCCTGCTGCAATGCTTGTATCTCTGCCATCCCCCAAACTGCTGCCTCATTTGTGGCAATGGCTTTCACCTTAGCTGCATAAATATTTAAAATTTCACAAGTCGGTTTGAATCCCAGTTTTTTCGCAAAATTAAAATAGCTTCAATGCTTTGTTCCAGGCGTGTGACTCTGTAAGACACCATCTCCTTCCATGATAGTTTTCCATCAAATAAGATCCCCAGATAGGAGAATGAATCCACATCAACCCTCTTTTTATCTACATAAAAATTTAATGGTTTCTTATAACACATGTCCAAGCAGTTAGGACAAAGGATTTGGATATATTAATCTGAAGGCATAGGTTCGCCAAAAATCTTGTAAGCTACTCTATGGGTCTCTGCAGTGCCCTAGGAGTCCTAGCCAAGAGCACTGCGTCATCTGCATAGAGGAATATTGGGAGAGATGCCTTTCCAATATGAGGAATGGCCTTAACCCTCCCTGCAAGGACTGCCTCCACCTCATTCGTATACAGGGAGAACGGGACTGGCACAAGTACGCACCCCTGTCTCACCCATCCTTCAATCTTAAAGGGTTTTGTACACTCTCCCTCCTTCCGATAGCATACTCAGGCCATTGCTCCCTAATACATCTGTCTAATAAATGTAATAATAGCCAGATCCACACCCATACTCCCCATAGTGGCCCATAGTTTACTGTGGACCACACAATCAATGTGGATGAGAGATCCATAAAGGCCATGAAAAGCTGGCATTTTTTGCTCATTGTGCATCTGGCAATGATCATGGTAGGATTAAGGCACTGGTCAATCATCCCTTTGCAGTTTCTGAAGCCATATGGTGCCACAGTTAGGGCATTCTTTTGCCCTGCCCATCGTTCGACTCTATCTAAAAGTACTCGCTCTATCAATTTCGCCATACTGTCGATTAGGGATATGGGTCTTTAGTTTTTTGGGTTTAGTCTATCCTCTTTTTATAAATAGGGACATTGAGTGCTTCCAAGAGTTTAGTGGACCTGTTGTCGCTATAGCATTAAAAACATTTGTCAATAAAAGACTACACAATGTCTTGGTCTTTAAAAATACATCAACAGGAACCCCATCGGGGCCAGGGTCCTTCAATGATGATGCTTGTTAAATAGCTCACTCTATTTCTATCAGCTCAAAAGTTAAATTTACCCTATTATAATCCATAGAAACCAGATCAGATGATGTTTTAGAGTATCCTTAAGCCCTTGAAAAATATTTTAGAAATGTAGGACCCAGCTCTCTTCATCAATATGAACATCTAGTGATGGCTCCCCTTCATTTCTTAAAAAGAGGGTATTTACTGTTTTCCAGAACCCTCGACTATCCCTCGCTTCAGAGGCTCTCCCAGATCTTCCCACTCCTCCTCTCTTAAACTTTTCAGCCTATCACTTCTGGATGCTTTATATTTATTTCGTAAATTCCGTATCATAGGTAAATCTCTGGGGACCATGCGCAGAGCCTTGTGCAGAGTAGATAAGGCTTTCGAACAAGTGGTATCAAACCATCTCTCTACTGGGGTTACTTTCTTTCAGGATGGGCGAATTAACTGCTTTTGTGTGCCATGTCAACTCTTGGGTTTTCTCTGTACCAAGACATGCAGCCTGCAATGGCAGTTTGCATGGTCTTGGTGAAGGGTCCCTAAAGTGGCACAATTCGTGCTGTGACCTTAGAGGACCCTCTTCAGTACCAATACACTTGGCACTAGGGGTACCATTTACTAAGGACTTACAGGAGTTGCTGAAGTGGTGCCAATCATGGTACAGTTTTAAGAAAGAGATCTGGCACTTAACACCTGGTTGGCAGGGACCCAGTGCACTTACAATTCAAAATCACATCATACATCAGGCAAAAAGTGGGGCTAACAATGTCAAATGAGGCAATTTGTCTGCTCCCTTCATTAGTTTCACTTTGAAAGTAAGGGCGGTTGTATCACTGGAAGTGCTCTCTCCTATAAGGTGACGGCCAAGTGCACTTCAGTTTTGCAATGTAAGCTGCTTTGTCTTTCCGAAATGGTGGTCTCCATCTATTACAAGATGGATGTACCCATGGCTCCTATGTGTTGTTTTGGTCCCTTCATAAAATGACAGCACTCAGGGCAATATATGCACCTTTAATATGGCTGCTGCTCATGTACCTCATCATTTGGAAAGCCTTTAAACATGTTTGCATCACGTTTCATTACTATTGTCTCTACAGTTTTGGTGCGCTTGCTAGCCTTAGCTGGTTAGTAATGGCACAGTGCTATTGAGGCAGCAATATGTTTGGCGTGGCTGCTGCGTCCCGCCAAGCATCTTACAAGTTTCCTCACCGCCAACTTTTCATGGTGGTGCAACTGCCATGAAAAGTGTGGGGTTTGAGGAAACAAAGGAGGCCCTACAGGGCCCCCTTGTGCCTCATGTGCCCCCCTATCGGCATGCACACCAGTACCTGCACAGCATGGACTTCAGCATTCCATGGTGTGCAGGTACTGCCTTTTACATTCCCATTGCATAGGCACCGCCCTGGGAATGCCAAAGAACCGCCCGCTAAACAGGAGAAAATTCCTGATCTGGCAGGCTGTTGCTACATGTGTTTGGAGGTGCCGGAGCAGGGCGGTCCCGCTCCTGCACCGACAAACTCTTAATAAGGCCTTATGATATGTAAAAACTATAGAATACTCGGAACCAAAGGATCCAGCATGTTTTATAGATAATCTAGACCCAGAAAACATGGAAGAAACACAGATATTTGCTGATCAATGACACAGCCACACAACCTGTTATAGACTACATTAATTACACAGCTTTCAAACCACAGAACCTCATAGAAAGCTCTGGCTGTGGTGAGTTGTCGCAGTCTAACTTATAAGGAAAGAGTGGTCCCTATCTTTGGCGCCGTTTGACGAATCTTCGCGAAATTGTCAAAACTAATGCTTCACTCAGGTCAGCTCCTGTCTTGAAAGTTTCTGGGTGATTCGTCAAGCAGGGGCTGAAAAAAAAGGGGGTCCCAAAACGCGTTTCCTCCATGTTAAGTTCCATAGGAATTTTGGAACAGGCTACAGCCGGAACTGCTGAACGTAATTACACCAAATTTGGCAAAAAGGTAGCTCTTGGTTCAGAAAGCGACCCTTTTTTTAAATGGTGTAAATCCGTTCAGTAGTTGCTGATAAATTAAAAAAATAAAAATTTCTATATCTGAGCACTGAGGAGGATTCGCAAACCCTCCCGAGCACGAGCTTCATTCTGATTGGCTGCCAACACTTCAAACCAGGAAGCGTTGGCAGCCATCTTGTGACTCGGTAACCGAAAAAAATATGAAAAACAAGAAAAGGGGGCAGGGTAGAAACACACTGACCCCCTAGGCCTGCTCAGAGGGTTCCACAAGGACCCCCAGGCCAAAAAAAGAATTTAAAAAAAGAAATTGGCCGAATTCGCGCTGGGTGCGCGAATCTGGTCGATAAAATAAAAAAAATGCAGCGCAGGCTCCCGTGCTTCATTTTCCTTAAGCCCCCAGGTGGGCCAGGTCCCATGGGCAATGTGTAAATATATAGCTGGGGCCCTCGGAGGCCTCCACAGCCCCGGGGACCACCACCTCCCTGGGGCTTTATCCATAATGTGTGGGGGCACACAGCCTCGCCGCAGCCCCGGGGACCGCCACCCCCCGGGCTTTTTTTATATATAGGCGGGGGGCCTCACGGGCCCCCCCCCAAACCCCGGGGACTGCCACATCCCCAGGGCTTTATTAAAATAAGGGTGGGGGCCTCATGGGCCCCCCCAAGTACCGGGGACCACCACCTCCCCGGGGCTTTATCCATAATGTGCAGGGGGCACACAGCCCCCCTGCAGCCCCGGGGACTGCCACCTCCCTGGGGCTTTATTTATATATAGGTGGGGGCCTCACGGGCCCCTCCAACCCCAAGGGACCACCACCTCCCCGGGGCTTTATTAAAATAAGGGTGGGGGCCTCACGGGCCCCCCAAGCCCCAGGGACCACCACCTCCCCGGGGCTATAGCTGGGGCCCTTGGGGGCCCCCGCAGCCCCAGGGACTGCCACCTCCCCGGGGCTTTATCCATAATGTGCGGGGGCACACAGCCTCCCCGCAGCCCCGGGGACTGCCACCTCCCCGGGGCTTTATTTATATATAGGCGGGGGCCTCACGGGCCCCCCCAAGCCCCCAGGACTGCCACATCCCCGGGGCTTTATTAAAATAAGGGCGGGGCCTCATGGGCCCCCCCAGGACCCGGGGACTGCCACCTCCCCGGGGCTTTATCCATAATGTGCGGGGGGCACACAGCCCCCCAGCAGCCCCAGGGACCACTCCTCCCTGGGGCTTTATTTATATATAGGCAGGGGGCCTCATGTTCCCCCCCAAGCCCCAGGGACCGCCACCTCCCCGGGGCTTTATTAAAATAAGGGCGGGGGGGCCTCAAGAGCCCCCCCAAGCCTTGGGGACCGCCACCTCCCCGGGGCTTTGACAAATAATTAGTGTGGGGGGGCTCGAGCCCCCCACACTGCCCCGGGGACCACCACCTCCCCGGGGCATTGAATATGTAAATATGGGGGTCTGTTGTGGACCCCCAGCCCTGGGGACCACCACCTCCCCAGGGCTACTTTCACAAAGGGAGGGGGGCCCTCGATGGCCCTGGGGACCGCCACTGTCCAGGGCCGGCTCCGGCAATGTCCCGAGGTGTCCACCCCCGGGACATTGCCATTTGCTATGGGAGGGCGGGAGCAAGGCTCTAGCCCTGCCATAGCAAACACTGCTTTGCTTCTTGGAAGTGAGAGCCGGAAACCTGCTCTCGCTTACAAGAAGCAAAGCAGAATTGCTTTTGGGCAAGGGGAGCTGCATGTCAGCAGCTCCCATTGCCCAAAAGCAATGCCGGATCCCGCAGGAGGCGGGGAGCCGGCAGGGACCGTGGGGGAATTGGGGCTCGCCTCACAGGGGATGGGGTCCCCTGGGCCAGAAGTGACCCAGGGGAGGGGGGCACGTGGCCCCCCTCCCTAATTAATTTTTTTTTAAAAAAGATCGAGGCACAGCCCCGGGGGATGGGGTCCCCGGGGCCAAAATCGGCCATAGGAGGGGGGCCGCGCCCTATCATTTTTTTTTTAAACCAAAAAATGCTCAGGCCCTGGGGGATGGGGTCCCCAGGGCCCAAAAATAATAAAGGGAAGGGGGGCCACACAGGCCCCCTTCCAAAAACCAAATTTTAAAAAAGCTGGCATATCGCCGGAGGCCCACCCCCTCCCTGTACCACTCTGCAAATGCGCCCCCTGGCATGTTCTAAGTTGGGGGATTAAGACCACTTCATTCCTGAGGGACCCTGGGGGCCAACTAGCCCACCAGGTACCTCCAGTAAGTCCCACACAGTGGGATTGCTGAGAGGTGGTCCGAGGCCACGCCCCTTTTTACACCACTCTGCAAACGCGCCTCTTGGCACACTTCTGGTGGGGCGATGAGGTCCTCTTGTGTCCTGAGGACCTCAGGACACAAGTGGACTTCATCGCCGAGCAGCAGTGCACCAGGAGCCGCGTTTGCAGAGTGGTGTAAAAAGGGGGCGTGGCTTTTGAGCACTCTCATCAAACCAGCTGTATGGGGCTCACTGTAGGTAACAGGAGGGCTAGTTGGCCCACAGGGACCCTCATGAGGAAAGGGGACTCCATCCCCCAACCAAGAGCGCGCCAGGAGGCACGTTTGCAGAGTGGTAGAGAAAGGGGGCGTGGCCTGTGTCTACCTCTCAGCAATCCCACTGTGTGGGGCTTACTGGAGGTAAGAGGTAGGCTAGTTGACCCCCAAGGACCCCCAGCAGCAAAGGGGACTTCAATCCCCATCCAAGAGCGCGCAGGGAGCGCGTTTGCAGAGTGGTGGGCAAAGGGGGCGTGGTCTGTTGTGAGAACTTAGCAATCCTGTTGTGTGGTACTTACTGGAGGTAATAGGAGGGGTAGTTGGCCCCCAAGGATGTCCTTGGGGGCCAACTACCCCTCTTGTTACCTCCAGTAAGTCCCACACAGTAGGATTGCTAAGACGTCTTCAGAGGCCACGCCCCCTTTCTCCACCACTCTGCAAACGCGCCTCCTGGCAGATTACGGGATGGGGGATGAAGTCCACTTTACTCATGAGGGACTTTGGAGGGCAAGAAGCCCTCCTGGTACCTACTGTAAGTCCTACTCAGTGGAATTTCTGAGCACTGGTCGGAGTCCCAGCACCCTTTCTCTACCACTCTGCAAACGCGACTACTAGTTAAAGAAGCATTTGCAATGGAATAGGTTTCGCATTTGCGAGAGTTAGAGCTATTGGTGTTGTAAATGTAAAAGTTTTTTACTAATGTTTTTTTGTTGTAGAGTGGATGTACTTTGTGTGTAGTGGAATTATGTGGTATGTTGTGCAGTGAAATTATGTGAATAGAAAGTATTTGGTATTTAATGTATAGGAATTATGTGGAGTAGGATTATGTGTTTTGGAGAGTAATTATGTGGTATTGTAGTCTGTGTTGTGGAGTGGTAACCTCAAGTTTAGTCTTCCTCGTTTCCATAGAAGCTAAACTATAAACTCAATGAGACACAAAAAAAGAAGGAACCACTGAGGAGCACTTCTGGACCTAGTCGGAGGTATTAGCAGGGCCACTGGAATTATGTGACTGTTCGGCTGCACCAATTTTGACATAATTAAACATTTTTTGCATTTGCCAAATATTCCATCATCTGCTGCCTAATCTGCAGATTTGAACAAAAAAAGCCTTGTTTTAAGTAGGGGTAGGCGGAATTTGCGTAGTCGCGTTACGCAAATCTCCGCGAAATTGTTAAAAATCTCCGCGAGCACGTTTAAATTCCGCGAAGACGCGGAATTGCTTGTCCCACCCGTTCGCAATGTGTTTTTGCGTGCTCGCGGGGAAATATATTGCTAACTTGCCCATGCGGTTGCTAATGGGCGCGGCCATCTTGTTTTTCACTTGTCCCGCCCGCTCGCGATGGTATTTCCTGTTCCGGGTCGCTTATTGCATGCTCCCGCCCGCTCGCGATGCTTATTTCCAGTTCCGGGTCGCGTATTGCATGCTCCCGCCCGTTCGCGATAAGTATTTCCTGTTCGGGAACGCGCATTACGTGTTCGCGACGCTTTTTGCGTGCTCGGGGGGGAAATATCGCGCAAACTTGCCCATGCGGTCGCAATGGGCGCGGCCATCTTGTTTTTCACTCTATTGCTATGGTTCTGGGCCTGCTTTTCAATCCTCCCTCTATCTTTTCAATCCTTTGTTTCTGGAAACTTTTTGGGGATGTTTTTTATTTATTATCTATCTCTCTATTTTCCTGATTCTATATTTTGAGTTTTTTTCTACTTTTTGTGTGTTTTTCACTACTTTTTCACTCTTTTTCTATTACCTGCTTTTTAATTTCTTTTACTTACTTTTTCAATTCCTACCTTTTCTTTTCCGCCCCCGCCTACCCAGAACCATGCAAAGGGCCACAGGGCTCGTAGCCAGAGCCGCAACCGCCTACCTTGCGGAAGGCGGCGCCAAAAAGGGGTGCAGGCACGGGCCTTATTCGGTGAGGCGGAGGTGGCCGCACTGTTTTTTTTTGTTCAGCGCCACCTCCCCTTAACCCTGGCAGCAGGCGGCAGGCCTGGGTCCGGGTACAGGCTCCGGGAGCGTCGGCAACGGTGGGGCAAGGTGCGTCGGGCAGTGTTTCACTGCTCTGGTGTCCGGCGCACCAATAATCAGCTGACGCACCGGTGGTCCGATATTCTGGACCGGGAGCAGGACCTACTGGACCTGCTAGGAGTGGAGGTCCCGGGGCTTGGTGAGTAGCTATTTAATATTACTACTTTGTGTTCTTCTGCTCTGTGTTATATATTGCAAATATTTTTTTTTTCCGACCAGCAAGAATGCTGCTGTTTACATTGCAGGTAAATTACGTTTAAAAATCTGTGATTGTTATGACACAGGCGCTCAGCGCTACTAATCTTACTTGTTTGCAACTTTGCGCTCGCTTGGCCTGATGATTATGTAAGAGTTTACTTTAGAGAACTTAAGTTAGGTAATGCTAGAGAGACTCTAGTCCTTCCTTTGTCCTCCTGCCACTAAGAAGGGCTAGTGGTGGATTGATAGGTTTAGTTACTTATTAGTTGGTAATTTTTAAGTGGTGTGCATGACGCATCCTCTGTCACGTCACGTGCTGCTGAGTGCTGCTTACCCCAGTCCTTAGTAGAACCTTTTGTAGTTTGTTTAGTGAGTGTTAATAGGCTTATATCATCACTAGCAGAACATCAGCAGCAACCAGCCAACAATTTGGTGTATGCAAAAATGTATGCATGTGTCCTCCATCTATTCATTTTTGAGGACTAAAATAAATGGAAATGCAGACTTACTGAACAATTGGCCCATCTGGATTGGAATAGGTGGGCTAGGTCAGGTGGTAGTTAGGCTTACTAGACGGTACGTGAATCTCGCAATACTACTAGTCGATCAGATTAGATAGGTCAATTTTATTGCAATTGTTGTTCACAAAAATGTTTTTGGAGCGTATTTTAAAATATTTTATTTGTTTCACACCAAGCTTTAATTTTTGTCTCTTTCTTTATAAAATCTTACATGATCCGCACCCAGGGGCAAGAAGACGGGGTCACAGGCGGCGGGACAAGAAGATCATCAAGATGCCTCCCAGCGCCAGGACCGCTCCTCTACCGAGGGCTCTGCTGCTGGCCCCAGTAAGTCCTCCAGTGGTTAATATTAATAATTATATTTTCCTAACTTTTCCTGCACCTTATTTCTTCTGAACTATTATTTCGGTATCCTAATTCTATTTTTTACAAATTTTTCTTTGATCTATACTATCTGTTTCTAAATTCTTGTTATCCCTGCCTCTAACTGCGTCTGCTATGACTCTCTGTACTACTACTATTAGTCTGTCTGTAGCTAAGCTTGCCCAGTTGCCCACTCTTTATTTAAAATATTTTAAATAAAACTCAGATTTACCAATAGCTCTAGCCATTGAGTCCAGTCCTTTGGGTTGTCCTCTTCTACTACTTCTAGTCTTCTTAATCTTGAGGCTTTTCGACAATTCCCACCAAGAAAATGCCCAACCAGATTTTACTATTTTTGATAGGATAGGACATACTACTACTGTTGTAGGGATTCTGCACATACAGAACTTTGCACAAGAAAATAGGACGTTGGTGATGGGAGGTTGGGCCTTCCTCACACCTCAATCAGAAGCCACCACAATCCCTGACCGACTAGTTATAGTGTCTCATTAGCTCTCCGAAACCCCCCCAAGATACCCAATGAGTAGACAACCCAGAACATAACACTCCCGACCTCTGTCGCGGAAGCAATGCACACCCTTTCGCTCACTCACTCGTGTAAGTCCACACCAAATACCACCGAGTCTATGTAAGTTCAAAAGGTTTATTTTCAACTGACAAGCTCTGTACGTTGTTCTATAATGCAGCAGCAACAGCAAAATGCATAAGATTAAAACAATAAACATTGTTACACTTAGTTACACTTACAACTACAAGTCCATAGAAGACAAAAGGCAAAATCATGATAACTGAACAGTGGTGGAAGAACCACCCTCCCCTCGGTAGGAATATAGTTTATATAAAATTATAAATGGAGATCTGAGAATTCTGGGGACCCCTCACCTTAGAAGAACCTAGCACTGGTTACATCATAAGCTCTGCAAAGCTCTGGTTCGTTTAAGGGAAACTTCCGTCTGTTGTGAGAAAAATGGTGCGCGTTAGTATAGTGCAAGCATTTCTCAGTCGTGCCAAAAAGTGTAGTATTTTTATGGATAAGCAATATGGACTAACACCAGAACTCCATAACAAAGTGGCTTGTTTTTTGACCTTGTACGCAGCGCTCAGACAGTAGCAGTATGAGCTCATGTGGGCTCAAAGGCGTCTTACACAACAAGCTGCGAGGTAACTTGCGCAAAAATAAAAGACACAAAGCTAAAATGGTTGCATGGCTCGGGGTAAATTAGCAAAGACTAGAATGACCCTAGGGACCATATAACACTACTAGTGTCTACTCTACTACCTGATTTGTACTAGTGATGTATGTTGTATATATATTATGTATGTATTAACTTTTTTTTCAATCTTGCTAGTGAAAAATAGGGGGAGGTGTATATGGCATCTGAAAAATGTGTAATGTTTTTTCTAGGCGTACTACCGACCACAAGTACCGGGGCCAGCGGCGAAGGTGATGCGGCTGCTGAGGGTGCAGGAGATGCGGCAGTTGCAGGAGGAGCTGCAGGGGGTGAGCCAGCAGCAGTGGCGGGCGGTGGTAAGTTATATTCCTAATCCTTACTTATTGACATTACACTCGCTGCAAGGGTGTAATGTATACTGTACTGTTGAGACTTAAGTAAGAAGTTGTTGTGAACGGTTGAAGAAGACACCCTTTACTTAGCATTAGCCAATAGCATTAGCGACGGGAGTGTACTGTTGAGTAACCAATGGCCTCTTCTATCGGACTTCAACTCAGCTGTGAAAGTTTTATGGAGAAGACTAAAAGTCAGATCAGATGACCTTGATGGATGGGTTGAACGAAAAGGGAAAGGAGGGTGGAAGGAGGAAGGACGGGCGAGATTTAATATTTATGACTGGCAGAAAAGGATACGTGGGATGTATGCATAGGTGTCTGATAGGAATCAGATGCATGGGTGGTGGAATGCCTGAAACTCCCACAAATGTTAGAGGCCGAGGTAGTGGGAGGATAGATAGTATACATACCACAAAGGTTATGTACTGTGCTTGCTAGTGCTACTGTGCCACTATGTGTAGAATTAATTTGGCTTACTGCTTTGCTAAGAGTATATTTTACAATATTCTTGTTTTTTCTTCTTGATATAGCTACTCCTTCCAAAGTGAAAGTAGACAGGAAGGAGTTGGCAGCCAAGGCCCGGCGCCGGAAGCTGGAGGCCATCCAAGCTGAATACCGGTGGCTGGTGGTTCTAGAGGAGGAGGAGGAGGAGGAGGCGGCAGCAGCTGCAGCCTCCTCCAATGTCCTGGGCCCCAGCTACCCCCCTCCAGTGTTACGGCGCCGCCGTATGGCAGCCGCCCGCCGCCATACTACATTAAGCACTGCTGCCCGCCCCTGTGGATACAATTGCCGCGCACTGAAGCACCGCGTGGCCCGTCTAGAGGAGCGCATTCGTGTCCTGGAGAGGCGAGCCCGCTGAGACCCCGTTTATTGCCCCTTTTTTATTACTTATTTTGGTAGGTGGGAATCGGGCGTTGGGGTTTTCACTTTTGGACAATTGGACATTTCATTTGTTGGACTTTTTCGTTCCGGGAAATGGACATTGGTTGGGTTAGGGAGAAGGGTGGGTCTGTTGTTGTTGGATTTTTTTTACATAGTTTATTTTTGTTAGGGGGTTAAATTATATATTTATACTTTATATACGATGTTGTTCATGTTTTGTGGGTGGGGTTACTGTTTTACGTCACACTGTTTCCTTGCTGGTGCAGGGCCACAGCCAGTGTTTGATTTAAATAATTAGCTGAGTTACTAAGACACAAACAGATAGATGCGGTACCCCTCACTGAGGGACTTGTCCTACTAGTACTGTCAGTCTCTCCTCCTAGTCTATGCATTCTGCAACTGGACTCAAAGGGGTGTGTGAAATAGAATTAATGAAACAATTTCCATTATTAATTATGCCTCCCCCAAACTTCTTCTCTTACCTGTGCTTGATGTTTAACTTGGGCACGGCGATGGCTGCATGGTGATGATGGTTTTCTTTCCCAACATGCCATGGTTGTGGTGGTAGTAGTAGTAGACCCTGGCAGTAGCATTTACAAAAAAAAGAAAATGAGACAGTCATTCGCCTGAGAGAGACTGTGGGAGGAGTAGTAGAACAAAGTACAGTACGGAACTTACTGCCAAACAATAATATGCCAAAATACAATAAAACATAATGGTGGCGGGGATAGCCTAGTACATAGAGTTACAACCTCTAGCTGTGTCGAGTCACCTGACTAGGCCTACAGTACACTCGACACAAGCGTAACCGTTAGTGCTGTGTAGGAGGATGACAACAAATCCAATCGATGCCGGCAATTAATGCTGATGGATTAGGTTCCTTTGGTAAAAAACTTATCTCGCAAATATACTGCTCATGGGTGGGCAAGCAGAAGAAGATCCACGCCCTGCCTTGAAATTGAATTAGTGTTGCTTTTGCCACATCTGCCCCAGCAAGCGTGTGATAAATTATTGGTGTACATTTAATTTAGTCACACCTCAATAAGTCACACAGCCCGGGGGAAGAGGGTTAGGGTTTGATGAATGGTTGGGAAGGGGGGTTTTGGGAAAGGTTTGACAAAGAAAAACAGTACGCATGGACAACAACAAAACACAATCTTGGCAGACAACCATATCCATAAATCTGTTAAGGGAGAAAAAGGAAATGCATGCATGATGATGATAACTTGATGGTTAATGATAAGTAGTACTTACTAACTACTACTAGACAATTAGACAGTACAGGGCAGCAGTATATTATGAAATTTGCCTTGCCTGTCTGCCCTCCGAGAGACACGAATTACATACAGTTTCTGTTCTGTTGTACCGGCCCGGGCTTAAAGATAGCAAAGAAAATTCAAAAATAGCTGTAAGGATGAATTGAATTATAAGCAGAGAGTAAACATAACAACAACAACAACACACAGTAGTAATGATTGAAGACAAAAATTGAATAAAATTTAAAAGATGATGAAAGTTGATACTGTTACTGTATGTTATCCTGGTCAAAACGGGGAGTTGCATCTCAGCATTCCTCTTGGTCCTCCCTTCCATGGACGCTCCGGCCATCAATCTTGGGTGACGCCACTGCCTGCCTGGCAGATGTAGATTCATTGGTAAGGTAAGTGAGAGTTGTTTTTCCCAGTATTGCACAGGGTAAGGGCCGACCTGTAATTGTAGATGGAAAAACAAAAGGGATATTGAAAAATCAAGTAGAAAAAAAATGCATAAATTACGGTGGAGTGCAACAAGAACACTTTCAGAGGTGGCATGGATACATCATGTCTACTCTAATCTGTTTCCAGCATTAACCTCCAACAACAACAGGACAGAGCAGGCCCACGGCACCCGTGACCCATCCTCCATTTAGCGTACATATTTTGACAGCGGCAGACAAAGCAGATATACAGCAACATAGCATTTTACAAATTAAGTGACTAAATCAATGCCCCGCTGTCAGTCATACCACCACACTCGACTCCACCACTACACAGACATGTAGGTCTGCAGTGGTTGTTGTTGACTTGGTTACCTTTTATGGCACTCATGAAACGCCCTGAGTTATTCCATCAATCATCTCGGATCGTACTGAGTGACTGCGAAGATATTATGTCACTGTGGTCATCATCATGGTGTGTTGTCCAACTCAGTGTGCAGTGTACAGGTTGAGTCCCCTTTCCATATTCAAAATGCAATGGATCGGCCTGCAGAAGAAGTAGAAATGTGTTATTAAAAAACAAGAATGGAAACAAACATTGCATTGAGTTACTTTTAGTGTGCAGATTAGATAATAGTACACAATGAATTAACTTCATGCACTACAAACAACAACAACACAAATCACTTAGTCAGTGTCCAATGCATGTCATCATTCATTACCTATTCCTTCTCATCTTCAGTTAATGGGCAGTCTGTATCGGCTCGGAAAGGAGGATAGCTATAGTAGTCATCATCATGTTCCACTTCTTTTGGAGAGACTCAACGAGGCAAGATTTTAGTTTTTCTTTGATTATGCTACATCCAATCATCATCTGGCTTGAGGGCAATAGATTTAGGTTGATTCAGGAGGATGGAGGAGCAGGACTCGGAGGAGTGGACTGAAATGCAGACAGCTGAAACTCATATATGGCAATAAAAGACGAAGACAGTGGTGATGGATTTGTTGTGATTTGAAGTTTCCAACCAGAAAGACAGACACACAAATAAAAGTAAATAAGGGAGAACGACAGTAAGAAGTGGAAGCCTAGTTGTCAGGGAAGTATAGCTCATCCTCAAACTCTGGGGGTTCAACCAGAAGTAGGTAATCAGCATTAAACACGCTACTTCCGTCACCTGAGCCGCTGTCCTCATCTTCCTGCGTTGATTCATGTATTTTGTAATTCGGTGGTATAAATTGCTGATTCATTTTGATCATGGTTAACCTCTCCACGTTTTTGGTGAGAGACTGGTCCTTTTCACTGTTACAATGGAACCAGCAGCACTGAAAACACGTTCAGAAGAGACACTTGCGACAGGGCAAGCCAGATAGTTTATCGCCAGCCTGCTGAGCACTGGCCATTGGCCCCTTTGCCATACCAATACCGCAATGGGTTTTGATCAATGTAGACCTCTGTTGGGTCATCCAGGTAGGCCTGGACCATCCGGTCAATGTTCAGGGGTGGTACACTTTGTTCGGCCTCTTTTGTCTTTGCATCAGCACTGGACCTAGCAAGTCCTTGCTGTAAATACCAATCCTGTGCCGTTTTTACTGGGGCTGATGATCCGGTTCTTGCTGTTGTCGATAGTGTTGGTGTTGGTGACAGCTGTGAACCAAATGCACTGCCCTCAGGCTCTGAAGTTGAACTTGATGCCGGATGCCCTGCTGCAGTACTTGTTGTGGGTTTGAGGCCTTTAATTACCAGCCGTTCCTTTTCCAATTTACTGGCTGCCTCACCTATACAAGTTTTGTACCGGGCAACATCCACTTCTGAAAAAGGGAGTAATGTCTTACTGTTCAGTGCCGATTTGTACCGTGGATACAGAATTGTGGCACAAATGTAATGTTCTTGTGACAAAATCTTAGTTTGCACCCTTGCATTTTCAGTTAAGCAACATGATAAGCTCTCCACCAACTCATATGCTTCTTTTTTTTCCTCCACACCTATGTACGCTTCAGACACCTCCTTCAGCTGTTGCTCTAGCATGTGCAACAATGGGATAGCTTGGCCCATAGTACAGTCCTCCTGGCTGACTTCACGTGTGAAGACCTCGAAAGGAAGAAGCATCTCTGTATGAGATTTAACTAGGCACCATTGGTCCATCTGAAGGGTCATGCCTTTCACAGTAGCATCCGCCCTTCGCATGACATATTCATTGATTGGTCTGTACTGCTCAAACAGACGGTCAAGCATGTAATACGTTGAGTTCCAACGTGTTGCCACCTCCTGGATGAGTGCTTTGACTGGCATTCTATAGTCACGTTGAATGATCCTCAGCTGCTTCCGGGCTTTAAAAGAATGGCTGAAATGAGTGCATATTCTGCGGCAGGTGGTCAGTAAGTTGCTGACTATGGGTTCTTTTTTCAGAAAGTCTTGAACTATAATGTTAATGCAGTGCGCCAAACACAGGACCCTGAAATAGGCACCAACCTCCATGGCCTTAAGTATATTACTGCCATTATCCGTGGCAACAAAACCAATGTTAAGCCCTCTTGGGTGCAGCCATTCAAAGACCTTGCTGTTAAACTCTTCCAAAATGTTTGCAGCAGTATGAGATTTCTCCATGGCGAACATGGCTACAGTTGCATGTTTCCGAGAAGCATTAAAAATCTCAGCTGTGTCAACAGCACCTACTTCAGATAGCTTTTCTCTAACCCGCACAAAAGAGACCCAGTGTGCAGTGATGCACATGTAATCAGTGGCTTGGCAACTGGTCCACATGTCTGTTGTCAGGTGTATTTTGTGAACAGCACTCTGCTGCAAAGCTTGTCCAACCAATTCCAGCACATCGTGATGTAGTGCTGGAACAGCAACTCGGGCAAAATAGGACCGGCTGGGAACCTTCCATTTAGGGCAGATGGCTGATACAAATTCAAGGAAACCCACCCCTTCCACAAATGAAAAAGGGAGAAGGTCCAGCGCTAACATTTTAGCCAGCTTCGCATTGTACAACTGTGCCGTTGGGTGGTTGCGTTGGTACTGCCCCTCCCACCTAAGCATGCTGTCAATGGTAGGCTGGAATATTTTCCTTTGTGGTGCACCCTTCTTCTTGAACCCAGTTAGGCTCAACGACGCCACACTTTTGCTCATTGCAGTGCCCGGTTGCCTTGGTGTCTCAGGCTGACTCTTAGTACGGTGCCACTCAGATGTTGCTGAGGATGTGGGCGTTACCACTACACTGCTGGGGGTAGGGCTAGAAATGTCTCCCTCTTGTTGACCTTCCACCGCGATCATATCTTCCCCTACTTATCATCCCCAACAACAGCAATGGGTCCAGTTTTACTTTTTTCTAAGTGAAGTAGGTGAGCCTCCCACTTGATACTGTGGTGTTTTTTGAGATGACTTGTTTGTCCTCCGGTACCATAGTTTGTACCAAGCTTACCCCGCCTAACAGCCTGCCGACAAATTGAGCATATAGCAATGTTCTCCTCCTTACTGTTAACCGAAAAGAAGTCCCAAACTGGGGAGGAGAACTTTCTGGCGCTGCTGGAGGTGCCACTTTCAATACCAGATGAACTGGAGGGTGTGCCTGGAATTTGACTCTGTGCACTTACATTACCACCACCTACTGAGGTGGTGGTTGAGCTGGATGTAGGTCCCTGCCGGGCCTTTGCAAAGGCAAATATGGAAGCTGGAGGTCGTGTTGGTGTTACCTGTGTTGGTGGTATCCGTGCTACATCCCTCGCAGCGATTTTGGATAGTCTAATAATGTTGGTCTCCATCTCTGCAGGCCCAGGAGTGATGTTCATGATGACTGGCTCTTCATCATCACCCCCCTCGTCTACATCTACCTCCATAACTCTAAGGCTTTCTGGAACCTTCCTTTTCACTAGCCTTGTCTTGTGGCGTGCATCACTCTCAGGCTGAGCTGGTGGCTTCCAAGTGGCATCTAGATCATCAGAAGTGGGGCTTGAAGAAGAAGTTGATGGACTAACCCTCCTTTTCCTTGTTGGGGGTCTGGAAGACAATGGATCTTCTGAAACAGTGGCTTGCTCCTCTTCGTCTGCAAACAGCTCGATTTCCTGAACTGCCCCTACTTCAGGTGGAACAACTACTATTGTGGGCTGTGGTTCCGGCTGTGGTTGCGGCTGCGGTTGCAGTTGGGGCTGCGGTTGGGGCTGCGGTTGGGGCTGCGGTTGCGGCTGTGGCTGGGGCTGGGGTTGCGGCTGCGGCTGGGGTTGCGGCTGTGGTTGCGGCTGTCGTTGCGGCTGTGGTTGCAGCTGTGGTTGCCCACTTATCTGCTGAGTTTCCGCCTGCGAGTGCGTGGATTGGGTACTACTTTGCGATAATGACATTTCAACATCACTGGTCATTAGTAGACTGGCTACCTCTACCACACTCATGGGCTTGGGCCTAGGTTGCTGGGGTGGGCCCGCTGATGCGGAGGTGCTGCTCCCAGCTTGGTCCCCGCCGGACACCGCTGCTGCAGGCGTAAGTTTTTTTTTACCAATAAACACATCGGCCGGCACACCAGTCTTGGCAAGTGCCACTTCCTTCTTCTGTTCCTTCTTCTCACTGGCAACTTTCTTGGTACTGGAGGACTTGGTACCTTTCTTTGGGGCCATCTTCTTCAGTTGTCAGCAGGACGCAGGTGCACAAGTTGCAGAGATGTCTGTGGTCACACGTGGACGTGACGCACAGCAGGACTTGATGATGATGACACCTCCTCCTCTGTCTTTTTGTGCACCTAAAAGCAAAGAAGCCAGGAGAAGAACATCAGTGAAATGTTGCATTTGTTGTTGTGGTTCAATTACTAGTAGTACAAACAAACAAATAAAATATATAAGTTAGTGTAGCCATTTGTGAGACTGTCAACAAGGGCTTTCATGGTATACTGTGTACACTGTCAGGAAGGATAGGAAAGAAGAGGAACAACAACAAAAATACAAATGTAATAGATGTGGACCCTGTTTGGCATTAAATTATTTGCTCATCACATCATTCAGGGAGCTGCAGCTGGCAAAGGGGATGGATGGAAGCAGTAAGCCAAGAGGAAAACCATGCAGGCCTAAATGGCAAAAGCAGCACACTTATAACTCCCACCAGAAATGGCCACCAGCCACATGGACACTCACAAATCACAAGCAACAAGCAGGAGGCCTGGAAAACAATGTACTGAAAACAGGCCTATGATAGCCAGGCAAAGGCTGCATGCTAAACCACACTGCTTTGCCTGTAATGCAATAAAATGCAAAAACGAAAATCCACAGGGCTAAACAAGGCATGCAACACACCACACACAACTAAGGCATGTATTTAACACACACCCCAAAAAACTGAAATACACCCAAAAATACACATTTTGCAATTCAATCCAATGCCATCCATGTGCCCTAAATGATGTTTAAATTCAACAGAACACACAGAAACAGTTGTTTCATGCACCCCTGACTACCTCTGGGCCTACTGGATGAAAGGCCTGTTGGCAGACTAGGCCACAAGCTTGCAGGCCTATGGATAAAAGCACACTATTTGGCTTCAAAATGGCCACCAGCCACATGGCCAGGCCCACAACAACAAGAAACTGAAGACAGACATTGCAGGCCTATGGCAAAAAGCACACTGCCTGGCTTCAAAATTGCCGCCAGCCTCATGGCCAGGCCCACAACAACAAGAAACTGAAGACAGACAATGCAGGCCTATGGCAAAAAGCACACTGCCTGGCTTCAAAATGGCCGCCAGCCTCATGGCCAGGCCCACAACAACAAGAAACTGAAGACAGACAATGCAGGCCTATGACAAAAAGCACAATGCCTGGCTTCAAAATGGCCACCAGCCTCATGGCCAGGCCCACAACAACAAGAAACTGAAGACAGACAATGCAGGCCTATGGCAAAAAGCACACTGCCTGGCTTCAAAATGGCCACCAGCCTCATGGCCAGGCCCACAACAACAAGAAACTGAAGACAGACAATGCAGGCCTATGGCAAAAGCACACTGCCTGGCTTCAAAATGGCCGCCAGCCTCATGGCCAGGCCCACAACAACAAGAAACTGAAGACAGACAATGCAGGCCTATGGCAAAAGCACACTGCCTGGCTTCAAAATGGCCACCAGCCTCATGGCCAGGCCCACAACAACAAGAAACTGAAGACAGACAATGCAGGCCTATGACAAAAAGCACACTGCCTGGCTTCAAAATGGCCACCAGCCTCATGGCCAGGCCCACAACAACAAGAAACTGAAGACAGACAATGCAGGCCTATGGCAAAAAGCACACTGCCTGGCTTCAAAATGGCCGCCAGCCTCATGGCCAGGCCCACAACAACAAGAAACTGAAGACAGACAATGCAGGCCTATGGCAAAAAGCACACTGCCTGGCTTCAAAATGGCCACCAGCCTCATGGCCAGGCCCACAACAACAAGAAACTGAAGACAGACAATGCAGGCCTATGACAAAAAGCACACTGCCTGGCTTCAAAATGGCCACCAGCCTCATGGCCAGGACCACAACAAGACGCCTAGGCCACAAAGGAAACACATGCAGGCCTATATGGCAAAAGCAGCACACTTATAACTCCCACCAGAAATGGCTACCAGCCACATGGACACTCACAAATCACAAGCAACAAGCAGGAGGCCTGGAAAACAATGTACTGAAAACAGGCCTATAATAGCCAGGCAAAGGCTGCATGCTAAACCACACTGCTTTGCCTGTAATGCAATAAAATGCAAAAACGAAAATCCACAGGGCTAAACAAGGCCTGCAGCACACCACACACAACTAAGGCATGTATTTAACACACAGCCCAAAAACTGAAATACACCCAAAATACACATTTTGCAATTCAATCCAATGCCATCCATGCCCCCTAAATGATGTTTGAAATTAATAAATACATCACACAGCAAAGGAACAGTTGTTTCATCATGTTTCATCATGCACCCACCGATGACTAGCTCTGGGCCTACTGGCTACCCACAACTATTTAATTTTAAAAATGATGAAAAGTACAAAAATTGTAGTTGCAGCAACTGCAATGCCCCAATCAAACAACACCAACTTACTTGTAAAATCTCAAATCCAAAAATCCTCAAATCCAATGATAATGATGCAGCAGACACAAAGAGTGATCCTTCCAGCTCAAATCAAAGTGAAAAATGAACAGGAGATGGACAAAGCACTGGGAGGAGCCTGCTGGACAGGAACAGGAAGTAGGAGACTCTGTGGCACTTCCTCCCTCTCCCCCAAATAAAATTTGACAAAAAAGGACAGCCAAATATCAATCTGAGGTTTTTTTTTCATCCAAATCATCAGTTTATAGAAGGTTCTATGCTGCTCGCAATATTATTCTTCTCAAGATTGAAAATTTTGCGTGTTTGGGATCGCGAGCTTTACCAACATTCCGCCAGATGTCCGATGGTGCGCCCGAATGACGTGTTCGCGATCCAATCTCTCTCGCAGTGCACGATGGCGCAGCGAATGACGTGTTCGCGATTGCACACTCTCGCGTTGTCCGATGGCGCGGCGATTGACGTGTTCGCGATCGCAAACTCTCGCGGGATCGCGCGGCCGGCTACCGAAATCTCGTGGCGCACGCGAACGGATAGGAAAACCCGTCGGCGAACGCAGGAATCGCGGTAAGTCGCTATCGCGTGTGCTAGAACGCATTTTTAAAGCGCGAACAAGAAAATAATTCTGGTATGCCGCGGATCGCGTTCTCCGCGGAACGCAAAATTGCCTAAATTCCGCAAATTCCGCGTGCGGAGCGGAATTTGACGCCCAGGCCTAGTTTCTAGCTCAAATGGCTCAAATGTTCCCAAAAATGCAGCTTTACTTGTTACAGCGTGGTGGTGTTACTTGCTTCTTTCTGCACCTCACTTGCCTCTTTCTGCACTTCTCTTGCTTGTTTCTGCACCTCTCCTGCATATTTCTGCACCTCTGTTGCCTCTTTCTGCACCTCACTTGCTTCTTTCTGCACCCCTCTTGCCTATTTTTGAACCCCTTTTTTCTCTTTCTGCACCGCTCTTGCGTCTTTCTGCACCCCTGTTCCCTCTTTCTGCACCTTTCCTGCCTGTTTCTGCACCTCTCTTGCCTCTTTCCGTACCTCTGTTGCTTCTTTCTGCACTTCTCTTGCTCTTTCTGCACCCTTTGCGCCTCTTTCATCACCTGTTGCTTCTTTCTGCACTTCTCTTCCTTCTTTCTGCACCCCTCCTGCCTCTTTCTGTACTTGTCTTGCCTCTTTGTGCACCTCTCCTACCTTTTTCTGCACCCCTCTTGCCTCTTTTTGCACCTCTGTTGGTTCTTTCTGCACTGATCTTGCTTCTTTCGGCACCTTACTTGCCCTTTTCTGCACTTCTCTTGCTTCTTTCTATACCTCTGTTGCTACTTTCAGCAATTCTCTTACCTCTTTCTGCACTTCTCTTCCTGCTTTCTGTACCCCTCCTGCCTCTTTCTGTACCTTTCTTGCTTCTCTGTGCACTTCTCCTACATATTTCTGCACCCCTCTTGACTCTTTTTGCACCTCTGTTGGATCTTTCTGCACTGCTCTTGATTCTTTCTGCACCTCACTTGGCTCTTTCTGCACTTCTCTTGCTTCTTTCTACACCTCTGTTGCTTCTTTCAGCAATTCTCTTGCCTCTTTCTGCACTTCTCTTGCTTGTTTCTGCACTTCACTTGCATCTTTCTGCACTCTGTTGCCTCTTTCTGTACCTCACTTGCCTATTTTTGCACCCTTGTTCCCTCTTTCTGCACCTTTCCTACCTGTTTATGCACCTCTCTTGCTTCTTTCTGTACCTCTGTTGCTTCTTTCTGCACTTCTCTTGCCTCTTTCTGCATCCTTTGCGCCTTTTTCAGCACCTCTGTTGCTTCTTTCTGCACTTCTCTTCCTTCTTTCTGCACCCCTCCTGCCTCTTTCTGTACCACTCTTGCCAATTTGTGCATCTCTCCTACCTCTTCCTGCACCCCTCTTGCCTCTTTTTGCACCTCTGTTAGTTCTTTCTGCACTGTTCTTGCTTCTTTCTGCATATCTTTTGCAAATTTCTGCATCCCTCATGCCTCTTTCTGCACCCCTCTTCCCTATTTCTCCACCTCTCTTGCTTCTTTCTGCACTTCTCTTGCTTCTTTCTGCACTGCTCTTGCTTCTTTCTGCACCTCTCTTGCAAAGTTCTGTATCCCTCTTACCGCTTTTCTGCACCCCTGTTCCCTCTTTCTGTACCTTTCTTGCCTGCTTCTGCACCTCTCTTGCCTCTTTCAGCACCTCTGTTGCTTCTTTCTGCACTTCTCTTGCCTCTTTCTGCACCCCTCTTGCCTCTTTAAGCACCTCTGTTGCTTCTTCCTGTGCTTCTCTTGCTTCTTTCTGCACCTCTGAATTAGAGGTAGTTTTAATCCTCCTGCCCTATTATGTACTAGGGCCTTACAGGGGAGATCATGCCAATCACAGGGGTACCCCAACCCATAGTATACCCTAGTGTATGTAGGTGTTCTCATTGTATTCTAAGTGTCTTTTAGCATAGCACTGGCTCTAGGCCTGGTTAGTCAGAGTTAGTTACCACCAGTACCCGTCACCAAAAATTTGGGGGCACAGGATGACTTTGCAACAAGGCCTCTTTCTGCACCTCTGTTGGTTCTTTCTGAATATCTCTTGCTTCTTTCTGTGCCTTTCTTCCTCTTTCTGCATATGTCCTACCTATGTAGGCATAGTTAGAAATTAGCATTTAAAAAACCTTAGAAATTCACTGAAAAAACCATAGGTTTCAGGGACGTTATAGTTAGAAATTAGCATTTAAAAAACCTTTGAAATTCACTGAAAAAAACATAGGTTTCGGGAACGTTATAGTTATAAATTAGCATTTAAAAAACCTTTGAAATTCACTGAAAAAAAAAATAGGTTTCAGGGACGTTATAGTTAGAAATAAGCATTTAAAAAACCTTAGAAATTCATTGAAAAAACACAGTTTTCAGGGACGTTATAGTTAGTTGGACATTTCACTCGTACAAAACAAGAAAAATTCTGCCGTTATAGTTAGTTGAGGTAACTATAATTCGCGCCCCCGCAATGCACTGCTGATGATGTCACATATTACATCACTCATGACATGGTCAGTGACGTCACTGATGACATCTCAAAGGACATCACTGATGACATCATCCACATGATAATCTGATGCACCTCCTCACACTCTAATATAACCTTTGATACACCCACTCTAAAATGCAGACTACCATTTTTGAAACCAAAGACACACCAATACCAGTTACTACAAACCCACTCACTGATTCCTAGGTCTACATACACATCTCCTCATTCACCCATACAGTCACTCATACATGCAGTCACTCATCAATACAGCACTATCATATGCACTCATACACCTATACAGACACTCACACATAGAGTTACTCACACACATAGTCAGTCATGCAAAGAATCAATCACACTTCCATTTACTCACCTAACAATTATACACACACCACCTCACTTATTCATACAGATACTAACACATACTTACTCTGTTATACAATCACTGACACAAGCACACACTCATCTATACAGCCAGTCTCACAATCACTCACTCTCACATATAGTCATTTATATAGTCCAACACTCACATATACTGCCTTTCACATATGTAATTACTCACACATGTACCACTGAGGCATCTAAACACTCACCAACACACCCATACACACACTCACTCTCCTATACAGCTCTTCACAGACACACTCTTGAACCCATACACCCAGTGAATCACCCACTCACACATCTATGCACAAAGTCAAACACCCCCCACCAGCCCACACAGACACTCAGGCACCCATACAGATACTCAGACAACCAATCAATAACCCATATAGACACTCATGTAGCTACTCACCAACCCATGCAGCCGCTTACACACCAACTGACAGACTGATACAGACATTCACACAGTTTAGTCACTAACCCATGCATTCAGTAAGACACGTTTAATCACTCACTTATACAGTCAGTCACGCACCTACTAAATCATCCATACAGACACTCATACACCCACTCATTCTTCAATACACCTTGGCATATATATATATAAAACATATTTAAACTTTACAGAAGCACACAGTCACTGGAAGATGTCATCAGTGATGTCATCAGTGATGTCATTTGAGATGTCATCAGTGATGCCATCAGTGATGTCACTGACCATGTCATGAGTGATGTAATATGTGACATCATCAGCAGTGCATTGCGAGGCCGCGAGTTATAGTTACCTCAACAAACTATAACGGCCGAATTTCTCTGGTTTTGTACGAGTGAAATGTCCAACTATTTATAAAGTCCCTAGTTTTTATAGTTTTAACGCGTTAAAACTGTATTGTTCTGGTATTTAGACCTGAATGTGTAAATGAACTATGAACCTAGTCTCACACAGACCAACAATCTGTCTTCTATTTGTATGTAACACCTTACGTAATAATAGGCACATGTCACTTTAAGAAAAAAGTTTTAAAAAATGGTATATAAACTAACCACTTACCGTGATGCGCGTCATGTGATCAAGACCCTCCGGGGTCGAAATGCGTCATGGCTGCTGTTGTTCTGTTTGAGGAAAATAAAATCTAAATCTGCACCAAACTGTGGTCCGTGCTCCAGTTCCTGAGTGATCGAGGGAAGGGCGGAGTGCCTTTGATATATATATATATATATATATATATATATATATATATATATATATATATTACTGCTCCATAGTTGTCCACCTGTAAGTAGCACTCGAGCAACAGCTTGATTCATGTATAGGTAAGGACGGGGGACCACCCGTAGGAGCCGCTCCATAGTGATATTGCCTGACGCGTTTCGAATCACCATATGATTCTCTTCAGAGGCTTTAATGGAACGGTGTGCGCAACCGCTAACCCACCTCTGACACACCCCCAATGGGAGGTTCAAATGAAACTGTGCCTTCTGGGAAGTGTAGTGCGGGTAGCACATAATCAAGTCCTGTATGGACCCCACAGGTGGGCCCGTCCACGATCCTGTATACAGCTGCTGTTCCACTTTCGTGGCCCCCAATCTTACGGGCTGGTGCACACTCCGCGGCTGGACTGCCGCGTTAAATTACTGCTGCATGGTTGTCCACCTGTAAGTAGCACTCGAGCAACAGCTTGATTCATGTATAGGTAAGGACGGGGGACCGCCCGTAGGAGCCGCTCCATAGTGATATTGCCTGACGCGTTTCGAATCACCATATGATTCTCTTCAGAGGCTTTAATGGAACGGTGTGCGCAACCGCTAACCCACCTGGGTGGCTGTCTGCACGGTGCAAATCACGATGAAGACGTGACCAGTGTCCAAAGCAGCACCTCATCCCAACAGCAAACAGCTCAGTGGCGTCACCAGGGTCCACAACAGCGGCGGGGCTTCCATCGCGTTTGACTTTTAAATTGTGTGCTGCTGGCGGTGCATTCACCTTGTTGCAGTTTCCATTAAAGGTGCAGATGATTTCACCTGTGTGGGCTCCATCTTTGAGGCAACTCTTTGTGTGGAATTTTAGCGGCAAGCCTGGCCGCGATGGAAGCCCCGCCGCTGTTGTGGACCCTGGTGACGCCACTGAGGTGTTTGCTGTTGGGACGAGGTGCTGCTTTGGACACTGGTCACGTCTTCATCGTGATTTGCACCGTGCAGACAGCCACCCCCTTGGGTTGTGTGATTTTTCTTTACTATGGTGAGAACACGCTAACTCACTTGAGGAATACTTTTGTGTCAGCACTACGAGTACCAGGAGGCTGCAGGAGCAGGCACGCCCACTAGGGCCGGTACTTTACTATTTAGTGCTCACTGACTGCGTGTGCTCATTTGAACAGTCAGCCTTTGACGAAGGGCAGGAGCCCGAAATGCGTCGGCGTTTGACTTTTAAATTGTGTGCTGCTGGCGGTGCATTCACCTTGTTGCAGTTTCCATTAAAGGTGCAGATGATTTCACCCGTGTGGGCTCCATCTTTGAGGCAACTCTTTGTATATATATATATATATATGTATGTGTATATATATTATCTACTGGCGGTCGCCAGTAGATAGTTATAGTTAGGACCTATTTTCCATAGGAAATCCGCGACATTCTATTTGAAATAACTCTTGCGTCGGTTGACGAATCTTCGCGAAATTTTCAAACTTTATGGCCCGCTCCGGTCCGCTCCTATCCTGAAAGTCTCAGGGTGATTCGTCAAGCGGGGGCCGAGAAAAAGGGGGTCCCAAAACGTGTTTTCCCATTCATTATCCCATAGGAAACTTTAGACACGGCTACAGCCCGAACTGCTGAACGGAATTACACCAAATTTGGCAAAGAGGTAGTTCTTGGTTCAGAAAGAACCCTTTTTGTTAAATGGTGTAAATCCGTTCAGTAGTTGCGGAGAAATTAAAAAAATAAGAGTCAAAAAATCAATTTCCCATAGGAAACTTTATGCAAGGCTACAGCCCGAACTGCTGAACGGAATTACACCAAATTTGGCAAAGAGGTAGTTCTTGGTTCAAAAAGAACCCTTTTTGTTAAATGGTATAAATCCGTTCAGTAGTTGCTGAGAAAATCAAAAGTAAAAACACATATATATCTGGGCGGAGCCTAACCACACATGTCATCATGAGATCTGATTGGTTGTCAGCACTTCATCCTGGAATTGCTGGCAGCCATCTTGGGACCAATATAAATGCATTGTAGTGAATTGAAGATTTTGAGGGTTACCAAAAGGAGAACTATAAAGGGTGATAACAGACTTTAGTTACATTAGAATTCATTTGTTGATGGTACCATACTAATTTCAGGAATTGTGGTGTGTTCTAAGGTGATTTTACCCTGTGAAAAACCTTCTGCTGGGATATCATGAATCATGTTTGAGAGAAAACTATTTTCACATGCTTGTCCCATACAGTTTTGGAAGGTGCTCCAGAAGCTAAAATGAGAGCATATTTTCTGTAAATTCACATTATCTTTCTCAGTCATGTGAGAATGAAGTCTGACATTCTCAGTAAAACATGTACATCCAACAAGGGCAGAGACTGTCAGTTGATTCCTTTGTGTTCTACTGCAGCTTCCCAGAGTGTTCTAAAGAACAACTAGAGTGCTAACAGCCTTACTTATGACAAAAGTATGGCACACCTGAAGCCATCTTGATTGGAATAAACTGGTAACACTTAAAACATTTAATTTAAAAAGGAACAAAATTATGGGGTTCATCTTGTCATAGAAATTATGGTTAGTGCTCTGGAAAGAAAAATTAGGACATGTTTCAAGTGTGATCTCAAATATCTTCCTGTTATATTTCAACAGGAGCAGCCTGTCAGTTGATGCCTTTGTGTTCTACTGCAGCTTCCCAGAGTGTTCTAAAGAACAACTAGAGCGCTAACAGTCTTACTTATGACAAAAGTATGGCACACCTGAAGCCATCTTGATTGGAATAAACTGGTAACACTTAAAACATTTAATTTAAAAAGGAACAAAATGAGGGGGTTCATTTTGCCATAGAAATTATGGTTAGTGCTGCAAAAAGAAAATTTAGTGCATGTTTTAAGTGAGATCTCAAATCCTCTTCTATTTCATTAGAAAATTCTGACATGCAGACTGAAACAATCACTTTCAATACCAGCAGTAGACTTCCAGTTAACTCCTTGGTGAGCAGTAGGTATACTACAGTGATCTAATGAACAAATCTACAGTGCTAACATTCTGAATTTATGGCAAATGTGTGACACATCTGAATGCCTTCTTGATGGAATCAAAGTAAAAAACTGAAAGCATTTCCTACTGAGGAGACTGCAGTAAATGAGGAAATTAGGAAACTTCATAACAAAGAAGTCTTCCAAGATGGCCACCAGTGAAAAAAGAGCCCAAATGTAGCACAAATATTACCCAGATGTAGCCCACATATAGCCCAATGACAAAAGTGTGCAAAACACTTTTTATTTTTAGTTTTTTTGCAGTTTTATGTAGTGCAGACTGGTCAGGTATTGGAGCGTTGCATCTTAAAACATGACCCCCTACACTACAAAAACACCACTGCACTACCCTAAACCCTAAAACACTACCCCAGCACGACCCCCTACACTACACAAGCACCACTGCACTACCCTAAACCCTAAAACACTACCCCAACACCACTGCACTACCCTAAATCCTAAAACACTAACCCCAGCACGACCCCCTACACTACCCAAACACCACTGCACTACCCTAAAACATGACCCCCTACACTACACAAACACCACTGCACTACCCTAAACCCTAAAACACTACCCCCAGCACGACCCCCTACACTACACAAGCACCACTGCACTACCCTAAACCCTAAAACAATACCCCCAGCACGACCCCCTACACTACACAAACACCACTGAACTACCTTAAACCCTAAAACACTACCCCCAGCACGACCCCCTACACTACCCAAACACCACTGCACTACCCTAAAACATGACCCCCTACACTACACAAACACCACTGCACTACCCTAAACCCTAAAACACTACCCCCAGCACAACCCCCTACACTGCCCGAACACCACTGCACTGCCCTAAACCCTGAAACACCAGCCCCTGCACGACCCCATACACTGCCCGAACACCACTGCACTGCCCTAAACCCTGAAACACATACCCTAGCACGACCCCCTACACTGCCCGAACACCACTGCACTGCCCTAAACCCTGAAACACCACCCCCTTCACGACCCCCTACACTGCCCGAACACCACTGCACTGCCCTAAACCCTGAAACACCACCCCCAGCATGACCCCTACACTGCCCGAACACCACTGCACTGCCCTAAACCCTGAAACACTACCCCCAGCAAGACCTCCTACACTGCCCGAACACCACTGCACTGCCCTAAACCCTGAAACATCACCCCCAGCAAGACCCCCTACACTGCCCGAACACCACTGCCCTAAACCCTGAAACACCACCCCCAGCACGACCCCTACACTGCCCGAATACCACTGCACTGCCCTAAACCCTGAAACACCACCCCCAGCACGACCCCCTACACTGCCCGAACACCACTGCACTGCCCTAAACCCTGAAACACCACCCCCTGCACGACCCCCTACACTGCCCGAACACTACTGCACTGCCCTAAACCCTGAAACACCATCCCCAGCACGACCCCCTACACTGCACGAACACCACTGCACTGCCCTAAACCCTGAAACACTACCCCCAGCAAGACCCCCTACACTGCCCGAACACCACTGCACTGCCCTAAACCCTGAAACATCACCCCCAGCAAGACCCCCTACACTGCCCGAACACCACTGCCCTAAACCCTGAAACACCACCCCCAGCAAGACCCCCTACACTGCCCAAACACCACTGCACTGCCCTAAACCCTGAAACACCAGCCCCAGTATGACCCCTACACTGCCCGAACACCACTGCACTGTCCTAAACCCTGAAACACCACCCCCTGCACGACCCCCTACACTGCCCGAACACCCCTGCACTGCCCTAAACCCTGAAACACCACCCCCAGCACGACCCCCTACACTGCCCGAACACCACTGCACTGCCCTAAACCCTGAAACACCACCCCCTGCACGATCCCCTACACTGCCCAAACACTACTGCACTGCCCTAAACCCTGAAACACCACCCCCAGCATGACCCCCTACACTGCACGGACACCACTGCACTGCCCTAAACTCCGAAACACTACCCCCAGCAAGACCCCCTACACTGCCCGAACACCACTGCCCTAAACCCTGAAACACCACCCCCAGCAAGACCCCTACACTGCCCGTACACCACTGCACTGCCCTAAACCCTGAAACACCACCCCCAGCATGACCCCCTACACTGCCCGAACACCACTACACTGCCCTAAACCCTGAAACACCACCCCCAGCACGACCCCCTACACTGCCCGAACACCACTGCACTGCCCTAAACCATGAAACACCAGCCCCAGCACGACCCCCTACACTGCCCGAACACCACTGCACTGCCCTAAACCCTGAAACACCACCCCCAGCACGACCCCCTACACTGCCCGAACACCACTGCACTGCCCTAAACCCTGAAACACCAGCCCCAGCACAACCCCGTACACTGCCCGAACACCACTGCACTGCCCTAAACCCTGAAACACCAGCCCCAGCACGACCGCCTACACTGCCCGAAAACCACTGCACTGCCCTAAACCCTGAAACACCAGCCCCAGCACGACCCCCTACACTGCCCGAACACCACTGCACTACCCTAAACCCTCAAACACCAGCCCCAGCATGACCCCCTACACTGCCCGAACACCACTGCACTGCCCTAAACCCTGAAACACCAGCCCCAGCAAGACCCCCTACACTGCCCGAACACCACTGCACTGCCCTAAACCCTGAAACACGACCCCCAGCAAGACCCCTACACTGCCCGAACACCACTGCACTAAAGCCTGAAACACCACCCCCAGCAAGACCACCTACACTGGCCGAACACCACTGCACTGCCCTAAACCCTGAAACACCACCCCCTGCACGACCCCCGACACTGCCCAAACACCACTGCACTGCCCTAAACCCTGAAACACCACCCCTCAGCACGACACCCTACACTGCCCGAACACCACTGCACTGCCCTAAACCCTGAAACACCACCCCCAGCACGACCCCCTACACTGCCCGAACACCACTGCACTGCCCTAAACCCTGAAACACCACCCCCAGCACGACCCCCTACACTGCCCGAACACCACTGCACTGCCATAAACCCTGAAACATCAACCCCAGCAAGACCCCCTACACTGCCTGAACACCACTGCCCTAACCCCTGAAACACCACCCCTACACTGCACGAACACCACTACACTGCCCTAAACCCTGAAACACCACCTCCAGCAAAACCCCCTACACTGCCTGAACACCATTGCTCTGCCCTAAATCCTGAAACACTAGCCCCAGCACGACCCCTACACTGCCCAAACACCACTGCACTGCCCTAAACCCTGAAACACCAGCCCCAGCACGACCCCCTACACTGCCCAAACACCACTGCACTGCCCTAAACCCTGAAACACCAGCCCCAGCAAGACCCCCTACACTGCCCGAACACCACTGCACTGCCCTAGACTCTGAACCACCAGCCCCAGCAAGACCCCCTACACTGCCCGAACACCACTGCACTGCCCTAAACCCTGAAACACCAGCCCCAGCATGACCCCCTACACTGCCCGAACACCACTGCACTGCCCTAAACCCTGAAACACCAGCCCCAGCACGACCACCTACACTGCCCGAACACCACTGCACTGCCCTAAACCCTGAAACACCAGCCCCAGCACTACCCCCTACACTGCCCGAACACCACTGCACTGCCCTAAACCCTGAAACACCAGCCCCAGCACGGCCCCCTACACTGCCCGAACACCACTGTACTGCCCTAAACCCTGAAACACCAGCCCCAGCACGACCCCCTACACTGCCCGAACACCACTGCACTGCCCTAAACCCTAAAACACCACCCCCTGCATGACCCCCTACACTGCCCGAACACCACTGCACTGCCCTAAACCCTGAAACACCACCCCCTGCAGCACCCCCTACACTGCCCGAACACCACTGCACTGCCCTAAACCCTGAAACACCACCCACTGCACCGCCCCCTACACTGCCCGAACACCACTGCACTGCCATAAACCCTGAAACACCACCCCCAGCACAGCCCCCTTTACTGCTCGAACACCACTGCACTGCCCCAAACCCTGAAACACCACCCCCAGCACGACCCCCTACACTGCCCGAACACCACTGCCCTAAACCCTGAAACACCACCCCCTGCACGACCCCCTACACTGCCCGAACACCACTGCACTGCCCTAAACCCTGAAACACCACCCCCTACACTGCCCGAACACCACTGCACTGCCCTAAACCCTGAAACACCACCCCCAGCACGACCCCCTACACTGCCCGAACACCACTGCACTGCCCTAAACCCTAAAACACCCCCCAGCATTACCCCCTACACTGCCCAAACACCACTGCACTGCCCTAAACCCTAGAACACTACCCCCAGCACGACCCCCTACACTACCCGAACACCACTGCATTACCCTAAACCCTAAAATACTACCCCCAGCACAACCCAATACACTACCCGAACACGACTGCACTGCCCTAAACCCTCAAACACTCCCCCCAGCACGACCCCCTACCCTACCCCCACACCACTGCACTGCCCTAAACCCTAAAACACTCCCCCCAGCACGACCCCCTACACTACCCGAACACCACTGCACTGCCCTAAACCCTAAAACACTCCCCCAGCACGACCCCCTACACTACCCAAACACCACTGCACTGCACTGCCCTAAACCCTAAAACACTACCCCCGCATGACCCCCTACACTACCGAAACACCAATGCACTACCCTAATCCCTAAAACACTACCCCCGCATGACCCCCTACACTACCCTAAACCCTAAAACACTACCCCCGCATGACTCCCTACACTACCCAAAGACCACTGCACTACCCTAAACCACGACCTCCTACACTACACAAACACCACTGCACTACCCTAAACCCTAAAACACTACCCCCTACACTACACAAACACCACTGCACTACCCTAAACCCTAAAAAACTACCCCCAGCACAAACCACTACACTACCCAAACACCACTGCACTACCCTAAACCCTAAAAACTACCCCCAGCAGTATCCCTACACTACCCAAACACCACTGCACTACCCTAAACCCTAAAACACTACCCCCAGCAGTACCCCCTACACTACCCAAACACCACTGCACTACCCTAAATCACTACCCCCAGCACGACCCCCTACACTACCCAAACACCACTGCACTACCCTAAACCCTAAAACACTACCCCCAGCACGACCCACTACACTACCCAAACACCACTGCACTACCCTAAACCCTAAAACACTCCCCCCAGCACGACTCCCTACACTACCCAAACACCACTGCACTATCCTAAACCCTAAATCTACCCCCAGCATGACCCCCTACACTACACAAACACCACTGCACTACCCTAAACCCTAAAACACTACCCCCAGCACGACCCTCTTCACTACCTAAACACAACTGCACAATTTGTTACAGGTGTTGCAACGCAGGCCTGTGGTGCTTACTGGAAGTACCTAGTGGGCTAGTTGGGCCCCAGGGACCCTCAGGATTCAAGGTGACCTCTTCCCCCAACTTAAAACGCACCACGGGGCGCGTTTGCACAGTGGTGAAGGGAGGGGCGGGGCCTCAGGTGACATGTGCGCAAACACGCCCTGTGGTGCGTTTTAAGTTGGGGAATTAATTCCCTTTGAATCCTGAGGGACCCTGGGGGCCAACTAGCCCACCAGGTACCTTCAGTAAGCACAACAGAGTTGCGTTGCAGAGAGGTGAAAAAAGGTGCGTGGCCTCGGAACGCCTCTCTGCAACTCAGCTCTGTGGTCCTAACTGTAGGTACCTGGGGGGCTAGTTGGGCCCCAGGGACCCTCAGAATTCAAGAGGACTTAATCCCGCAACTTAAAACCCGCCACGGGGTGCGTTTGCACACATGTCACCTCAGGCCCCCCCTCCATTCACCACTGTGCAAACGCGCCCTGTAGCGCGTTTTAAGAGGTAGTTTTAACCCCCCTGCCCTATTATGTACTAGGGACTTGCAGAGGAGGTCATGCTAATCACAGGGGTACCCCAACGCATAGTGTTCCCTAGTGTATGTAGGGGTTTTCACTGTATTCTAAGTGTCTTTTAGCATAGCACTGGCTCTGGTTAGTCAGAGTCAGTTACCACCAGTACCCGTCTGAAAAAGTTGTGGGCACAGGATGATTTTGCAACAAGGCCTCTTTCTGCTCCTCTGTTGGTTCTTTCTGCACATCTTTTGCTTCTTTCTGTGCGTTTTTTCTTCCTTCTTCACATGTCCTACCTCTGTGGGCATAGTTAGAAACTAGCATTTAAAAAAACCATTGAAATTCACTTACAAAATAGTAGGTTTCAGGCACGTTATAGTTAGAAATTAGCATTTAAAAAACCTTTGAAATTCACTGAAAAAACCATAGGTTTCAGACACGTTATAGTTAGAAATTAGCATTTTAAAAACCTTTGAAATTCACTGAAAAAACCATAGGTTTTAGGGACAGTTATAGTTAGTTGGACATTTCACTCGTACAAAACCATAGAAATTCCCCCGTTATAGTTAGTTCAGCTAACTATAACGCGCGCCCCCGCAATGCACTGCTGATGACGTCACATATTACATCACTCATGACATGGTCAGTGACATCACTGATGACATCACTGATGACATCTCAAATGACATCACTGATGACATCATCCATGTGATAATTTCATGCATCTTCTCACACCCTAATATAACTTTTGATACACCCACTCTAAATTACAGAATGCCATTCTCAAAACCATAGACACTCCAACACCAAAAACTACATACCCACTCACTGATTCTTAGGTCTACACACACATCCACTCACTCACCCGTACAGTCACTCATACTTAGTCACTCAGTACAGGACTATCATATGCACTCATACACCTATATAAACACTCACACACCGCCACTCATCCATAGAGGTACTCACACACCTAGTCAGTCATGCAAAAAACTTAATCACACACCCATTTACTCACCTATACAGTTATACACACACCAGCTCACTTACTCATACAAATACTAACACATTCTTACACTCTTATACAATCACTGATACAAGTACACACTCATCCATACAGCCACTCTCACAATCACACACTCTCACTTATAGCCATTTATATACTCCAACACACATATATACTGCCTTTCACATATGTAGTTACTCACACATGTACCACTGAGATATACATTCAATCACTAACACACCCATACACACACTCACCCACCCATACAGTCCATCACAGATGCACTCTTGAAACCATGCACCCAGTGAATCACCAACTCACACATCTATGCACAGAGTCACACACACCCCACCCACACAAACACTCAGGCACCCATACAGATACTCAGACAATCAATCAATAACCCATGTAGACACTCATGTAGCTATTCAGAAAGCCATGCAGCCGCTTACAAACCAACAGACAGACGGATACAGACATTCACACAGTTTAGTCACTAACCCATGCATTCAGTAAGATACATTTAATCACTCACTTGTAGAGTCAGTCACTCACGTACTAAATCATCCATTCAGACACTTATACACCCACTCATTCTTCAATACGCCTTTCCCTATATATATTAAACATATTTAAACTTTACAGAAACACACAGTCACTGGATGATGTCATCAGTGATGTCATCAGTGATGTCATTTGAGATGTCATGAGTGATGTCATCAGTGATGTCACTGACCATGTCATGAGTGATGTAATATGTGACGTCATCAGCAGTACATTGCGGGGGCGCGAGTTATAGTTAGCTGAACTAACTATAACGGGGGAATTTCTATGGTTTTGTACGAGTGATATGTGAGTGGGTGATTCATTGGGTGTATGGGTTCAAGAGTGTGTCTGTGAAGGGTTGTATGGGTGAGTGAGTGTGCGTATGGCTGTGTTGGTGAATGAATGGATGTCTCAGTGGTATATGTGTGAGTAACTACATATGTGAAAGCCAGTATATGTGAGTGTTGGAGTATATAAATGACTATATGTGAGAGTGAGTGATTGTGAGAGTGGCTGTATTGATGAGTGTGTGCTTGTGTCAGTGATTGTATAAGAGAGTAAGTATGTGTTAGTATCTGTATGAATAAGTGAGGTGGTGTGTGTATAACTGTATAGGTGAGTAAATGGGAGTGTGATTGATTTTTTACATGACTGACTAGGTGTGTGAGTAACTCTATGGGTGAGTGATGGTGTGTGAGTGTCTGTATAGGTGTATGAGTGCATATGATACTGCTGTATTGATGAGTGACTGCATGTATGAGTGACTGGATGGGTGAATAAGTGAATGTGTGTGTAGACCTAGGAATCAGTGAGTGAGTATGTAGTAACTGGTGTTGGTGTGTCTATGTTTTCGAAAATGGTAGTCTGTATTTTAGAGTGGGTGTATCAAAGGTTATATTAGGGTGTGAGGAGGTGCATCAGATGATCAAGTGGATGATGTCATCAGTGATGTCATTTGAGATGTCATCAGTGATGTCATCAGTGATGTCACTGACCATGTCATGAATGATGTAATATGTGACGTTATCAGCAGTGCATTACGGGGGCTGAGTTATAGATAGCTGAACTAACTATAATGGCCGAATTTCACTGGTTTTGTACGAGTGAAATGTCCAACTAACTATAACGTCCCTGAAACCTGTGGTTTTTTCAGTGAATTTCTAAGGTTTTTTAAATGTTAATTTCTAAATATAACGTGCCTGAAACCTATGGTTTTTTCAGGGAATTTCAAAGGTTTTTTTAATGCTAATTTGTAACTATAACGTCCCTGAAACCTATGGTTTTTTTAGTGAATTTCAAAGGTTTTTTAAATGCTAATTTCTAACTATAACGTCCCTAAAACCTATGTTTTTTTCAGTGAATTTCTAAGGTTTTTTAAATGCTAATTTCTAACTATAACATCCCTATTAAGTCCCCTTGATTCCTGAGGGTCCCTGGGGGCCAACTAGCACACCAGGTACCTCCAGTAAGCACCACAGAGCTGCGTTGCAGAGAGGTGTTCCGAGGCCATGCCCCTTTGTACACAATGCTGCAAACGCGTCTTCTGGCACACTGCTGCTCGGAGGATGAAGTCCACTTGTGTCCTGAGGTCCTCAGGACACAAGCAGACGTCATCGCCCTACCAGCAGTGCACCAGAAGTCGCGTTTGCAGAGTGATGTAAAAAGGGGCATGGCCTCAGACCACCTCTTTGCAACACAGCTCTGTGGCTCTTACTGGAGGTACTTGGTGGGCTAGATGGCCCCCAGGGACCCTCAGGATTGAAGGGGACTTAATCCCCCAATTTACAATGCGCCAGGGGGCGCGTTTGCACACTTGTTATATCAGGCCCCGCCCCCTCCCTGCACCACTGTGCAAACACGCCCCCTGGCGCGTTGTAACTTGGGGGATTAAGTCCCCTTGAATCCTGAGGGTCCCTGGGGGCCAACTAGCCCACCAGGTACCTCCGGTATGCGCCACAGAGCTGCGTTGCAGAGAGGTGTTCCGAGGCCATGCCCCTTTTTACACCAGGCTGCAAACGCGGCTTCTGGCGCACTGCTGCTCGGGGGATGAAGTCCACTTGTGTCCTGAGGTCTCCAGTAGGTAATATATATATATATCAAATGGGTGGTGTCTGTTGGGGGGGTTAGCCACCTGAAGGTATGGTAATAAGATAGCACTTTATATTTTTTTTAAACCTAGAAATTCTCTGAAAAAAATAAAAGTTAAAGTGATGTTATATATGGGGTAGAGTACCCCTTTATTGTAGATTATAAGGATATTGCAAGTCATGTAGGACGTCCTAGATCATGTAGAGGAATGAGGCTGAAGGTTGAGTTTCGTTATAAGGTTATGGGACTACGAGGTGACTTGCATTATCCCTATCATGTATGACAGGGGTACTTTATTCCTTATTATACATGTTCACGGCATCACCTTTCCCACAATCCCCTTAAATCCTTGGTGTGTAGCTCTTTCATATGAAAAAGAGAGCATGTTTGCAACTTGAAGTATAAAAATAGAATCTCTAGTGCAAATTTAGACACATCAACAATATTGTTATATTTAACTGTTTCTAATACCATTTTGCAACAAATATCTAAGTCATTTAAAAAAAAAAAAGTGCAGTAGTTTGGAAGTCTAAAAACATGCAGAAAGATTCAAACTTGTCTATAGTTACCTAAGAAATGCAAAAAATAAATATGTTGCCATAAATATCTCCTTTCTGCTTGCCACTATACAACTAGAAAAAACAGAGCAGAAGAAAGGCAACATTTTATTTTGTTCCTTAAAGAGCTGATTTAGTTATGCTCCATGACCTGACCTGCCTTTCCCTTGGTTGCTAGCTCTGGCAGCAGACAATGTGACATCAGAACTGTAATATCTTCCTACAGTTGAGTTCTGAAGTCATTTCTTTATAAAAGACGAATAGGTGTGTTACATGTCGCCCATTATAAAGAAATTATGGACATGTTTGCAGAATCCCATGTATTATACTGAGGGAGCGGGGTTTTATATATCTCAGTCTTCGGGTATAATCATTAAATAACCTCCACTACTGGTCGTATGGACCTTTGTTGGTCAACAAAGAGAAATGAGGAGCATTCATCTACATAACAATAAATCATGAATGACTTTCAGTTTAGACAATAAAGAGAATTAGTGTGAGTTAAAGGGTTCTATTTTCAAATCTTTATGGTCCTTCATCTTTTTATTTATTAGGTATCAATCTTTAGAATTTGTGTATAATGTCACAAGGACAACACTTTGTTTCGTCGGGGACCAGGGTCAGTATACGTTATATGAACAGAGTCCACCTTGGGGCTCTTTGTGTCAAGCTGGAACCCTCTTGTGTAAATCAGTGAAAATCCACACTCAACGTATTATTTAGCAGCCTAATGGTAAGTTCTCATTTGGGTTGCATAAAACAGACAATGAGACTGGAAGAGTTTCTGTTGCTGGTGTGCGAGTTCCTCTAATATAAATGCAAAAGACAGTGTGACTGTGCGTAATGAACATGTATATTTGAACACCTTGGCTTAAGAATCAAGGAGCATTTATGGTATTTTTTGTAGATCGATTTTAATGGTTATGCACACACTTAAGTACCAAGTCATCTGCTCTTTTTATGAGTCACACTGTCTTTTACATTTTACATTTGTATCCCTCATCTGAGAAGGAGGCCTAGAAGGAGAGGTACATCACTCCACACACACTACTACACACATTTGTCAACTGAGAGGAAGGTCTCAAAGGAGAGGCCAGTCCATCCACACACCCTACTATGCACACCTGTCATTTGAGAGAACAATCGGAAAGGAGAGGCCAGTCTCTCCCCACTTACTACTATGCACACTCTGCATTTGAGAGAGAGGTCTCAAAAGAAAGGCCAGTCAGTCAGTCAACTTTATTTCAGTTTGACAAACCATGAAAGTGCACAGTACAAAGGTATGTTAAATATGTAAAAATTCATAGATATACAAAGCATCCCAATGGCAATATAAAATATTAAATGGAATACTCAATTCATACTACATCAATTAAGAATACTCTGCCCAAAAACTAAGATCAGAACCAGCGGGACAAAACCTCAACAAGAGAAACCTTGAAAAGGTGCTCCTGAGGGGTCCGCTATGTCACCCGGACTTTCTATATTATTTTCTAATGAGGGCTGCTCACAACTCTATGGGATGTCTAAAATAAAAATTATGCTCCTTCGATCTTTATACAGAACAGATGAATTCTTTGTACTATGGAGCTTTAGACTGTTGAATATCTCCCATCGATTCCAATCATCATTAAAATGTTTTGGCAAAATCTTCTGACAATGAGGGTCCTCGTACCAGAGATTTAAACCCAGCATTCAAGCCATTCATGTACACAGGAATATAAAAGGGAGATACAACCCTAAGAGGGTTGTATAGAATGGCCCTAGCCGTAGACCTCGTTCAAACATTGTGCAACAGTGGGTTAGATCATCATTGCCATAACAATCTTGCCCAAAGTGTTTTCTAATGGACAAGGGCTCCCCTAATAAAATTCACAACAGCAGTGCAGATGTCAGTGGAGGTCAATGAATACAAATATCTCATGCCTTTTTTATATGTACAGTGGCATTGCTTTCTCAATAGTGGCAGTAAAAATCTTGCTCTTGTTGTTTGGTAAAGTGCACAAAATAATGTAAAGTGCAAAGTGCTTTGTTTGGACAAGTTGTCACAGGGACATGGGATGATTTGATCTGACCACCCTCCTTGACGTGGAAATGCTGCCAAAAAAGTGCACTGTGCCTAACCGAAACCTTGTCAGGTAAAATCTATATTGTGAGTTAGTACTAAAAACGAAGTAAAATTGTAAATGATTAGCCATAGGACTATCCCCGACAGGACACATCATTCCAAAATGTTCCAGCGACTGCCAGTGATGATTGTTAGCCCTGATAGAAATGCCATTTAAATGCTGTCTTTGGCTTTTGAGGCCACATCCTGGGGGTTTTCATAAAGGTCCCGTAAGCCAATCTCGAGCAGTGTTCAATTCAGGTAATGAAGCCAGGGAATCTTATCAACAGTAGAGACAGCCAGACAGTCTCTGATGATATTTCTCGAGAAGTCTGAATCTTCAGATAGCCAAATCTTTACCTATAATAACAGAGGAGCAAGGCCAAAATGGTCCTCTATATAATCCAGCCCTAATTCAGAGTGGCAGTAGTTTGTGGGTGCACTTTTCGGTACCATCAATAGTCTTCTGATAAAATTATTCTCTATAACTTGCAGCGTAGGCCAGTCACTCTACATACACCCTACTACTCACACATGTCATCTCAGAGTGAGGTCTTGAAGGAGAGGCCCATCCATCCCCACACCCTACTACACACACTCATCATCTGAGAGAGGTCTAAAAGGAGAGACCAGTCCATCCCCAAACCGTAATACGCATACAAAAAATAATTAATTTACTTTAAAAAAAACTAGAAATTCACTGAAAAAATAAAGGATAAAGTAATATTATAGTTAGGTGTGATAAAAAAATCTGCTTTTGCCTAAACAAAACCCTAAACATTCACTGGAAACAACAAAGGTTGAAGTAATGTTATAGTTAGGTGAATTTATCAATGACAAAATTAACATTTTAAACTAAAAATAAACACAGAAATTCCCCAGTCATAGTTAGCAGAGCTATCTCTCCTTTGCAACCCCGCCATGCACTGCTTATGACCTCACATATAACATCACTCATAACATGTTCTATGGCATCATTTATGACATCTCTTTGGTTTTTTCATTGAATTTCTAAGGTTTTTTCAAAACAAAAACAGATCTTTTTATCACACCTAACTATAACATAACATATATATGCCAAACGAAGTCCCACAGAGTCTTGCCATGTGAGAAAACAGGCCCTCCATTCGGGAGTGAAATAACACAGAGGGGCACATGCATCAAGCATTTTACCGGTCGCAAACGGACCGATTCTGAGAATCGGCCCGTTTGCTACCTGTAAACTGCTATTTCCGATGCATCAAGCCCAAAGGCATTTGCAATTAAGGAAATCGCAATTTTTGCGATTTCGTTAATTGCGAATGCAGTTAGGGAATCGCAAATTGCGATTCCCTAAATGCGATGCATCATGCATTCGCAAATTGCGTTTTCGCAATTTGGAATTGCAAATTACCATCAACTTCAAGTTGATGGTAATTTGCAAATTCTCCAAAAATGCATAAAATTGCATTTTCGAAGTGCCATGTGGCACACACATTTGTGCGCCACATGTGCACACATGCCAATTTTGGGGGTGTAGCAGGGTGGCCTTTTGGCCCCCTAGCACCTTTCAAATTGCATTCGCAATTTGCGAGTACCTATTTGGTACTCGCAAATTGCGAATGACTTCCTATTCATTCCTATGGGCCTCTAGGCCCATAGGAATAAATGGAAAGGCATTCCTTAATAGCGAGTCGCAATTTGTGAGTCGCTATTAAGGAATTTGTAGGAATCGCAAATTTTTTTGCGATTCCTACATGCATAAGGATACAAAAGTGAGGAAGGACTAACATGCTCGTTCTTGATGATGGTCTTATTTATCACAATGCTTTCATCTAGATTTCAACCCACAGGTGATCAGTTCACATATTTCGACAAACCCATACTTTGTAACAATATGTCAGAAATGTTTTGATGCTGAAATATTCAAGTGGGTCACTGATCTCGTACTTCTCCAGTTCTTAGGACTACTTAGTCCATAATGCATTATTTCAGATTCCTGAGCATTGCCATGTCCCTCCGTTTTTTTAAACCACATTTTAAAAAAATGTCATTTTCACAAAAGTCTATCACAGTATAATACTGTTGCAGCCTCGAAAAGGATTCAATTCCATGTAGGGCTAAGTAACATATTTTAAACGTGTTTTGTGAAAAACGTTCGTCCTCATGCTGTTAGAAAAGTGATTTTGCGGGTATCTGCATGTGATGAAATATTCACTCCTCCATCGTGTTTGGGTTTCAGTAACCCTACAATCTCTAGCCGCTTTCAAAAATGCCTCAAAGTGTTAGCAGGCAGGCCCTCCGCTCCACCAGTGACAGAATCCTCCTGTGCGTGCAGTGGCCTGAGCTTAGCCAATTTCTCCGTAACAATATGCAGGCAGCCGGCGGGCATCTTTTAAACATGAGAAACATGAACCCAAATGACGCTTGACGAAGAGGTCGCCTCAGCCTAACGAGTCGGGGCCTGGTCACAAAGTCACTGTATATTTGCCAAACGAAGTCCCACAGAGTCTTGCCATGTGAGAAAACAGGCCCTCCAGTCGGGAGTGAAATAACACAGAGTTCTTTATTTCAGCAGGTACCAGCACATAAGCATTACGCATTTCGACCGGACAACGGTCTTAATCATATGCAAAGAAATGAGGATCAGTTGTTCATGAGTTTAAATACACCTGAATGATACAAAAGTGAGGGAGGACTAACATGCTTGTTCTTGATGACGGTCTTATTTATCACAATGCTTTCATCTAGATTTCAACCCACGGGAGATCAATTCACATATTTCAACAAACCCATACTTTTTAACTTGAGATGTCATCAGTAAAGTCATCAGTGATGTCACTGACCATGTCATGAGTGATGCAATATGTGACGTCATCAGCAGTGCATTGCAGGGCCGCAAGTTATAGTTAGGTGAACAAACTATAACGGCCGAATTTCTCTGGTTTTGTACGAGTGAAATGCCCAACTAACTATAACGTCCCTGAAACCTGTGGTTTTTTTTGTGAATTTCTAAGGTTTTTTGAATGCTAATTTCTAACTATAACGTCCCTAAAACCTATGGTTTTTTTCAGTGAATATATATATATATATATTCACTGAAAAAAACCATAGGTTTCAGACACGTTATAGTTACAAATTAGCATTTAAAAACCTTTGAAATTCACTGAAAAACCATAGGTTTTAGGGACAGTTTTAGTTACTTGGACATTGCACTCGTACAAAACCCGTGAAATTCCCCGTTATAGTTAGTTCAGCTAACTATAACTCGCGCCCCTGCAATGCACTGCTGATGACGTCACATATTACATCACTCATGACATGGTCAGTGACATCACTGATGACATCACTGATGACATCTCAAATGACATCACTGATGACATCACTGATGACATCATCCAGTGACTGTGTGTTTCTGTAAAGTTTAAATATGTTTAATATATATAGGGAAAGGCATATTGAAGAATGAGTGGGTGTATAAGTGTCTGAATGGATGATTTAGTAGGTGCGTGACTGACTCTATGAGTGAGTGATTAAACGTATCTTACTGAATGCATGGGTTAATGACTAAACTGTGTGAATGTCTGTATCTGTCTGTCTCTTGGTGTGTAAGCGGCTGCATGGGTTTGCGAATAGCTACATGAGTGTCTATATGGGTTATTGATTTGTTGTCTGAGTATCTGTATGGGTGCCTGAGTGTTTGTGTGGGTGGGGTGTGTGTGACTCTGTGCAAAGATGTGTGAGTGGGTGATTCACTGGGTGCATGTTTTCAAGAGTGCATCTGTGATGGACTGTATGGGTGGGTGAGTGTGTGTATGGCTGTGTTAGTGAGTAAATGTATATCTCAGTGGTACATGTGTGAGTAACTACATATGTGAAAGGCAGTATATATGTGTGTTGGAGTATATAAATGGCTATAAGTGAGAGTGTGTGATTGTGAGAGTGGCTGTATGGATGAGTGTGTGCTTGTATCAGTGATTGTGTAAGAGCGTAAGAATGTGCTAGTATTTGTATGAGTAAGTGAGCTGGTGTGTGTATAACTGTATAGGTAAGTAAATGGGAGTGTGATTAATTATTTGCATGACTGACTAGGTGTGTGAGTACCTCTATGGATGAGTGGAGGTGTGTGAGTGTGTATATAGGTGTATGAGTGCATATGATAGTCCTGTACTGAGTGACCATAAGTATGAGTGATTGTACTGGTGAGAGAGTAAATGTGTGTGTAGACCTAATAATCAGTGAGTGGGTATGTAGTTTTTGGTGTTGGAGTGTCTATGGTTTTGAGAATGGCAGTCTGTAATTTAGAGTGGGTATATCAAAGGTTATATTAGGGTGTGAGAAGATGCATGAAATTATCACCAGGATGATGTCATCAGTGATGTCATCAGTGATGTCATTTGAGATGTCATCAGTGATGTCATCAGTGATGTCACTGACCATGTCATGAGTGATGTAATATGTGACGTCATCAGCAGTGCATTGCAGGGCGCGAGTTATAGTTAGCTGAACTAACTATAACGGGGAATTTCACGGGTTTTGTACGAGTGCAATGTCCAAGTAACTAAAACTGTCCCTAAAACCTATGGTTTTTTCAGTGAATTTCAAAGGTTTTTTAAATGCTAATTTGTAACTATAACGTGTCTGAAACCTATGGTTTTTTCAGTGAATTTCAAAGGTTTTTTAAATGCTAATTTGTAACTATAACGTGTCTGAAACCTATGGTTTTTTCAGTGAATTTCAAAGGTTTTTTAAATGCTAATTTGTAACTATAACGTGTCTGAAACCTATGGTTTTTTCAGTGAATTTCAAAGGTTTTTTAAATGCTAATTTCTAACTATAACGTGCCTGAAACCTACGGTTTTTTCAGTGAATTTCAAAGGTTTTGTAAATGACAATTTTTAAATGTATTAATTGTTATATTAATTTTTTTCATACTGATTCACTACATTTTTAGAAACAATTTTTTTTACATATTTTATTTTTTAAATTACATTGTAATTACATTATACATTACATTACAAAAAATACTTTCTCAGAATGAATTACTTTAGTTTAAATACTTTGCAGATAGGCAATAGACTATTAAGTACAGTAGTTACAGTTGTTGCAATGGGCAACACATTTTCAAACACAATGCAACATTCAGCTCAATGTGAATTTCTAGTTAAATGCAATTAGTTACTTTATGGATTACTTTTGTAACCACAGGACTGGATCCTAGATTCAGTCCTGGTACATCTCCTGTAAACAGTTGAGTAAAAGCGTTTTGGTTACAGTCGTGATTTTTAAGGAATATTATTGTATTTTAAAAGTTGACACTTAGAAACTTTTTCTCATAGAATCACCAATGTTATCCTATGGAAGGAAATTCACTTAGCAGGTAAAAACTGTTATCGTTACTTTTTCTTACTCAGTGTTGGATCCTGGATCCAGCACTGGTGCATCTCCTGTAAACAGTTGAAAAAATGCGTTTAAGTCATACAGGCGATTTTTAAGGAATATTTGTAGTTTGTGAAAATCAACACTGAAACTTTTTTGCTGAAAACCAGTCAATCTTAGCCTATGAAGGAAATTCAAGTTACCGGTAAGTACGGTTAAAATTACTTTTGAGGATCAGTACTGGGCTGAAAGATGCAGCACTGAGGTCTCTCCTGATAACAGGTGAGTAAATCGGAATTCGTATTTCGGCTGATTTTAGAGGAATATTTTAAAGTTCCAAAACTCCACACTTAGAAGAATTTCCAAGTGAAACCAGTCAGTGTTAGCCTATGGAAGGAAATTCAAGTTACTGGTAAGTACGGTTAAAATTACTTTTCAGGACCAGTACTGGGCTGAAAGATGCAGCACTGAGGTCTCTCCTGATAACAGGTGAGTAAATCAGAATTTGGATTTCGGCTGATTTTAGAGGAATATTTGTATGTTTCAAAAATCAACACTTAGAAACTTTTTCAGCAAAAAGCAGGCAATGATATCCTATGGAAGGAAATTCAAGTTACTGGTAAGTACGGTTAAAATTACTTTTGAGGATCAGTACTGGGCTGAAAGATGCAGCACTGAGGTCTCTCCTGATAACAGGTGAGTAAATCGGAATTCGTATTTCGGCTGATTTTAGAGGAATATTTTAAAGTTCCAAAACTCCACACTTAGAAGAATTTCCAAGTGAAACCAGTCAATGTTAGCCTATGAAGGAAATTCAAGTTACCGGTAAGTACGGTTAAAATTACTTTTCAAGATCAGTACTGGGCTGAAAGATGCAGCACTGAGGTCTCTCCTGATAACAGGTGAGTAAATCGGAATTCGTATTTTGGCTGATTTTAGAGGAATATTTTAAAGTTCCAAAACTCCACACTTAGAAGAATTTCCAAGTGAAACCAGTCAATGTTAGCCTATGGAAGGAAATTCAAGTTACTGGTAAGTATGGTTAGAATTACTTTTCAGGACCAGTACTGTGCTGAAAGATACAGCACTGAGGTCTCTCCTGATAACAGGTGAGTAAATCGGAATTCGTATTTCGGCTGATTTTAGAGGAATATTTGCACAATGGTGAAGGGAGGGGGCGGGGCCTGAGGTTACATCTGTGCAAACGCGCCCCGTGGCGCGTTTTAAGTTGGGGGATTAAGTCCCCTTGAATCCTGAGGGTCCCTATGGGCCAACTAGCCCACCAGGAACCTCCAATATGCGCTAGGGGCTGCGTTGCAGAGACGTGTAGAGAGGCCACACCCCTTTTACACCTCTCTGCAACGCAGCTCTGTGGCGCTTTCTGGATGTACCTGTTGGGCTAGTTGGCCCCAGGGACCCTCAGGATTGAAGGGGATTTAATTCCCCATCTTAAAACGCGCCACGGGGCCTGTTTGCACACATGTCACCTGAAGCCCCGCCCCTCCCTTCACCACTGTGCAAACGCGCCCCGTGGTGCGTTTTAAGTTGGGGGATTAAGTCCCCTTGAATCCTGAGGGTCCCCGGAGTCCAACTAGCCCACCATATACCTCCAAAAGCGCCACAGAGCTGCGTTGCAGAGAGGTGTAAAAAGGGGCGTGGCCTCTGTACACCTCTCTGCAAGGCAGCTCCCTGGCGCATACTGGAGGTTCCTGGTGGGCTAGTTGGCCCCAGGGACCCCCAGTATTCAAGGGGAATTGTCTCCCTCTGCAAACGCGCCAGGGGCGCGTTTGCAGAGTGGTGAAGGAAGGGGAGGGGCCTGCGGGCCCGATCGTTTTTTTTTGTTTTGTTTTTTTGTCTCCTGAAGGGGGGCTGTGTGGCCCCCCTTCCTTTTTTCTGTTTTTGGGCCCTGGGGACCCCATCCCCCAGGGCCTTACCCCTTTTTAAATTTAAAAAAAACGGGAAGGGGGCCGCGTGGCCCCCTTCCCTGGGCCTGTATTGGCCCCGGGGACCCCATCTCCCGGGGCATGGCCTCTATTTTTATTTTTAATATTTTGAGGGGGGCTGCGTGGCCCCCTCCTCTGGCCATTTTAAGGCCCGGGGACCCCATCCCCCGGGCCGGCCATACCCTTTTTTTATTTTTTATAATTTTTCAAAACTTTGGGGAGGGGGCCGCGTGGCCCCTCCCGGGCCACTACTTGCCCCGGGGACCCCATCCCCGGGGCTGGCCCTCTCGTTGGGGACTGTGGGGGGTCCCCAAACCCCCACAGTCCCGCCGGCTCCCCTTGTCCTACGGGAGCCGGCATTGCTTTACACATGGGGAGCAGCTAACATGCTGCTCCCCATGTGGAAAGCAATCGGCTTTGGATATTGGAAGAGAGAGCAGGTTTCCTGCTCTCTCTTCCAATATCCAAAGCAAGTTTGCAATGACAGGACGGGAGCCGCGAGGCTCCGTCCTGTCATTGCAAACAGCAGTGTCCCGGGGGTAGGCACCCCGGGACACTGCAGGAGCCGGCCCTGGGGGTGGCGGTCCCCAGGGCCACCACAGGCTCCAGGAGGGGGCCGCGCGGCCCCCTCCCATCGTGTGCACAGCCCCGGGGAGGTGGTGGTCCCCGGGCTCTGGGGTCCGTAACGGACCCCCATATTTAAATGTTTAGTGCCCCGGGGAGGTGGCGGTCCCGGGGCGTGTGGGGGCTGGAGCCCCCACACAGGTTTTTCATTTTTAAAAAGAAGCCCCGGGAGGTGGTGGTCCCCGGGGCTGCGGGAGGGCTCAGAGCCCTCCCGCACCATTATGCATAAAGCCCCGGGGGTGGCGGTCCCCGGGCTTGGGGGCCCTTAGAGGCCCCCACACATAAAATTAACCCCCCCAGCATGCCCCCGGGACTTGGCCCACCTGGGGCCACTAACATCGAAGCGCGGAGACCGCGCTCGATTTTTTCGGCAGGATTCGCGCACCCTGAGCGCATCCTGCCGATTTTTTTTTTTTTTAAATGCTTTTTTTTGCCCAGGGGGTCCTTGTGGGACCCCTGAGCAGACCTAGGGGGTTAGGGTGTTTCTACCCTGCCCCTTTTTGCGCTTTCCGCACTTGTTTCTGTCCCTCGGTTCTACCGAGGGACAAAATGGCTGCCAACACTTCCTGAATCGGAATGTTGACAGCCAGCTGACAGCCAATTAGCATGCAGCTCGTGATCGGGACGGTGCGCGCAGGGTGCGCTGAGGGTACGCGTATCCGACGCGCCCATAGATATATATGTACTTTTACTTTTGATTTTCTCAGGAACTACTGAACGGATTTACACCATTTAAGCAAAGGCACCAGTCTGAACCAAGGACTACCTCTTTGCCAAATTTGGTGTAATTCCGTTCAGCAGTTCGGGCTGTAGCTGTGACTAAAGGTTCCTATGGAAAAATGAATGGGGAAAACGCGTTTTGGGACCCCCCTTTTTCTCGGCCCCCGCTTCACGTATCACCCCGAGACTTTCAGGGTAGGAGCGGAGCGCCTCAACAAGTTGGAAACTTTCACGAAGATTCGTCAACCGGCGCCAACGTTATTTCAAATAGAATGTCGCGGATTTCCTATGGATAATAGGTTGTAACTATAACTATCTACTGGCGACCGCCAGTAGATAATATATATATATATATATATATATATATATATATATATATATATATATATATATATTATATATATTATCTACTGGAGGTCGCCAGTAGATAGTTATAGTTAGGACCACATTTCCATAGGAAAAGCATTTTTTGATGTGCTTATAACTTTGGCATCGTTTGACAAATCTTTATGAAATTTTCCAAAAGTTCCTTTTTCAGGTTAGCTCCTATCCTAAAAGTTTGGGGGCTTTCGTCAAGGGGGCTAAGAAAAAGGGGGTCCCAAAACGTGTTTTCTCCATGCAATTTCCATAGGAAACTTTAGACAAGGCTACAGGTCAAACTGCTGAACGGAATTACACCAAATTTGGCAGAGAGAAAGGTCTTGGTCCAGAAAGCACGCTTTTGTTTAAATGGGGTAAATCCGTTCTGTAGTTTTAGAGAAATATAAAATTTTCCAGATATCGATATTTAAGAATTCTGACATCTGATTGGCTGAGGTGTTACGAGCACGAGCTTGCGGCTGATTGGCTGCGAACTGTTGAAACTAGGACGTGTTGGCAGCCATTTTGTGATTCAGTCCGTCAGCTCACAACTCTCCCTCTACAAGGCATCAGGTCCGTAGTTCTACCTCTGCGAGGCAACACTACAAATATACTGCAGCTCTGTGTGTGCGAGATACCCCTTTCACGGTCCCTCTCCCCACATCACCAGCTCGCGGCTATGCCTTTAGAAGCCAGTCCGTCGCCCCGCAGCTCTGCGACTGCGAGCTGTCAGCCATTTTGTGACTCAGTCCGTCAGCTCGCATCTCTCCCTCTAAAAGGCATCGGATCTGTAATTCTACCTCTGCGAGGCAATACTGAAAATATCCCACAGGTCTGTCTGTGCGAGATCCTCCTTTTACGTCCCCTCTCCCCACATCATCAGCTCGCGGCTATGCCTTTAGAAGCCAGTCCGTCGGCTCGCAGCTCTGTGTCTGCGAGCCGTCAGGCCCGCAGCTCTACCTCTGTGAGCCACCTAGTTAGCTCGTAGCTGTGTCTGTGCTAGCAGGCCCGTCGGCCCGTTACTCTCCCTCTGCGAGTTAGCCCGTCGGGTTGCAGCTCGGAGGGCTCGCAGCTGTATGTCTGCGAGCCAGCCCGTTAACTGATAGCTGTGTCTCTGCTAGCAGGCCTGTTGGCCTGTTGGTCTCCCTCTGAGAGTCAGACCACAGCTCTCCCTCTGCGAGCCAGTACGGTGCTGTGCTTTTGCGAGCCAACGGCTCGTAGTTCTCCCTCTGTGAGCTGAGCCCACGGGCCGCAGCTCTTCCTCTGCGAGCCTGCCCGACGGCCCGCAGGTGTCCCTCTGCTAGCCGAACCGCAGCGGACACTCTGCGAGCCGAAATTGGGAATATAAGGCGGCTCTAAAAAGAGCCCTTGTGTTTATTAGTTGGAGCTACATATAAGTGCGGATGCACAGCTTCAGGTTAATCAGGAAAACTCGGTTTCCCTCATCTGTGAAGTGTACTCCATCACTTCTGTAGATATCAGCCATATCAAAACGTATGTTGTTGTTGTAGATCGACCCCATTCTATGGTCTCTGAGGTATGCAGACACAGCTTTGTTGACATTCTTCCTAGATTTTTCAATCTTATGACAAAATTGGTTTGACCATTTCCACTTCTCTCTTTGGCATATATTGGAATATACAAAGACAGTTTGAGGCTAAAGTAACATCAATTGTCCAAAGGTGTCCTTCATAAGCATTTCCAAACCTACCCCAGTCAATGTGCCTAGGTCGTTACCACCACAGTGCACAATCATGAGATCAGGGTGTTGGAGATGCAAACAGGTTTTAACCAAAGGGAGCAATTGGTGCCACTTCAATCCTCTCTGTGCAAACCATTTAATGTGCAATTTTGTAAACCTAGGTCTAAGTCAATACGTCTCTGTTCTGCATACCTCTTGCACCAGAAAACATAGCTATGTCCTACAATCCAAACTAGCATTTTGAAGGTATGGCTAGAAGATATGGATAAATGTCTGTAGCTCATGCAGTCTGTTCGTAGAAGATATGGATAAATGTCTGTAGCTCATGCAGTCCGTTCGTAGAATGAGAGATATGTTTAAACATGGGGAACTACTTTTTTTTTCACATACAAAACGTTAACCGATTGGGAGATGAAATGTATTGTGTCCTAAAAAGTAGGGTGTATTTTAGTTTTGATGAAAAACATCTTTGTGATTGGTTAATAAAAAAGCAGTTTATACGTGGAGTACATATTATAGGATGAAATTTGCTCAGCTCAACCACGGCTGCTAATTGTATTTGGAAGGTGCAGTTCAAACTTGAAAGAATGGTGAATTTTTGACCTGCACGTGCCGTTAAATGTTGGAGAAAATGTTGCAAAAAAATATATCGGTAGGTTTAAAAAAATGATGAACTTTTAACCTGCACATGTCATAGAATGTTCTAGAAAGTGTTGATACAATACGTTGAACTTTTCACCTGTATGTGTCCTTAAAAAAACTGTTTATATGGAAAGTTCAAAAATAAGCAATAAAGAGAGGTTTTGCAATCTAAAAAAAATAAGGAACTATTCTAATTTGTTCTTTACATGGATTTATGTGTGGAGCAACAGGGAAATTGTGCCATTACTGGTTCCATTCTTGATGAAAGCGGTGCATTACATGTACTGTGTGACAAGAAAAAGAATTGCATGCGTTTGTGACATTTGAAATCTGCATACCAACTAGGAAGGTAAATTAGAAATGAAGAAGGTGTGTTATGTGCGGGGGTGTATCCCTTGGGCAAGCTCCGCCTCTGTGAGCCAGACATTGTTTTTGCATAGGTGCTGGACAACATCTGATGCAGCCCCATCACCTACGCAGTCTGATGTGTCAGGGGAACACAGCTATGCAGCCATCACCCCGCCACACCCACCGGACACAGAACCCGTATGAGGGGAGTTTTGTACCACATTGCCTTCATTGCTGATGTTCTGTGATTGATATGTGTGTGGGCTGCATTGTGGGGGAATTGCCTGTGCACGGATGGCGATGCACACACACATGTTGGTATGTGGAGCCAGGTGCCCGTGCGGCCTTGCGCTGCTTGTGCTATCTCACTCCGTCTCTCTCCCTCGCTCTCTTCCGCCCTGTCATAGCAAACTTGTGAAAGCGATGGGTGCGCGACTCTCAGCGCGGCACTCGAGTACTTCTTAAGTCTTTCAAACACCGAGGGGTATATTCTCAAGGACATATCGCCGAGTTAACGGCACTTTATCTCAACCAAAATAGTGATAAATTTAACGCACCATTCACAAGATGGAGCAAACAGCCCAGATCACCAGTTTACCAGCGATAGCAGCCTCAAAAAGCATCATCACGGATGAGTCCGGCAAATATTGCTAAGGGAGATGTAAAGTAGGCGTTCTCGTGCAAAAAGCAGCAAACACATCACTTCGCAAGTGTCTCAACCACCAGCAAGATCGTCGAAGAGAGTACAAAACAGGTGATAAGGTACGATAGTAGCAGAAAGTTTACACCTGCTCTGAGCTGGTGTAAAGTCGGACTACAACCTGCAATATGAAAGGGAGCCCACCCAGAGCCATACGTGAATGACAACAGATGCAATGGAGCCAACGATCATGCAGCTCGGACACCCAACACTGCTACGACACCCCCCGCCACCAGCCCCTTGTCTGACATCCCCCCCTCACCCCCCCACACAAACACATGGGACAGCAACGTTAGGAAATCTGGAACGTAACAAATTGGCTGATGTCGCACAATTATAGTAAAGAAGATGCATGTGAGGTTGGACAAATAAGAATCTCAGTCATCTATGGATTTACATATAAAACATTTTATTTAAACAAAACAACAAAATAAAAGTAGGTACAGGTATGGCGTGTCATCCCTCGACAAATTGTGAGTCACAGCCTGCAAGACAAAAAGAAAGATAAGATTGTGCGTCATGCGTCCATGAAAGGAGAGAGAGAGAGAAAGAGTGAGAGAGAGACAGAGAAAGAAAGAGTGAGACAGAGAGGAAGACAGAGAAAGAGAGAAAGAGTGAGAGAGAGAGGAAGAAAGAGAGAAAGAGTGAGATACAAGGAAATGAGAGAGAAAGAGAGAAACAGTGTGAGAGAGAGGTAGAGAGAGAGAGAAAGGGTGAGACAGAGAGGAAGAGAGAGAGAAAGAAAGAATGAGAGAGAGAGGAAGAGACATAGAAAGAGAGAAAGAGTGTGAGAGAGAGAAAGGAAGAGATACAGAGTGAGAGAGAGAGAAAGAGTGTGAGTGACAGAAAGGAAGAGATGGAGAGGGAGAGTGAGTGTTGACACTGTGGAGAAAATCCTTACAGCTCACCTTTCTGCCACTGATGTGTCTCCAACCACGTGCCGGGACATAGTGGAGTCTTGAAGTTTAGTCATCTGAAACATAGTATAGAATCAGTAATGGCACAGTACATACAACTGCACACGGCTAATTCTCTGTTTTGCCCCTGCACACCCAGGCTGCCTCACCCCATCGACTCCCGCTGCCCAGTGGTGTCTGCCCGCCTCTGCGCACCTAGGCTGCTGTATCCCATCCACTCCCACTGCCCAGAGGTGTCTGCCCGCTGCTGTGCACCCAGGCTGGTGCACCCCATCCAGTCCCACTGCCCGGAGGTGACTGCCCGTTCCTGCGCACCCAGAGTGCTGCATCCCATCCACTCCAACTGCCTAGAGGTGTCTGCCTGCTCCTGTGCACCCAGGCTGCTGCACCACATCCAGTAGCGGCCGGTGGTGGGAGTGCGGCCGGGCGCTGACGTGGGGCGGGGGAGGGGCAGGGTGGGGGGTAGTAAACTATGGATTACGGCCCATTAGAAGTAAGTAAACATATAGATAAATAAAACGAATTTCGTTGTGCGCGCTGCATCGCATTTGGCGATGCAGCGCGCTCAACGAAATTCGTTTTATTTATTTATATGTTTACTTACCTCTAATGGGCCGTAATCCGTAGTTTACTACCCCCCACCCTGCCCCTCCCCACCCCACGTCAGCGCCCAGCAGCACTCCCACCACGGGCCGCTACTGACCCCATCCACTTCCACTGCTCGGAGGTGTCTGCCCGCTCTTGTGCACCCAAGGTGCTGCACACTATCCACTCCCACCACCCAGAGGTGACTGCTCGCTGCTGTGGAAACAAGGCTCTCTGCTCACCTTCCACCATCGGCGTGTGTCGAAGAGGGTCCACCACGTGCTGAAGCAACCTCCTCAGGCGCAAGTTGCGTACACGCGATCAAGCCGAGCTCACAATTCAGCCCGGGTGTTGATTGCAGGATGGCCACGCATCATCGCAGGATGCACACGTGCTCAGCTCTGGTGGCACTAACTCAGTGGAACTGAAGTCATCGCCTCGTGGCGGGAGGTCCGTGTCGGGGGGGGTCATCAATCTGTGAATCACAGCCTGCTAGACAAAAAGCAAGATAAGATTGTGCGTCATGCGTCCATCAAAGGAGAGAGAGAGAGGAAGAGAGAGAGAAAGAAAGAAAGAGTGAGAGGTAGACAGAGAGAAAGAGAGAAAGAGTGAGAGAGAGAGAAACAGTGAGAGAGAGGAAGAGAGTGAGAAAGAGAGAAACAGTGTGAGAAAGAGGAAGAGAGAAACAGAGGAAGAGTGAGAGAGAGAGAAAGAGAGAGAGGTAGAGAAAGAAAAAAACAGTGTGAGAGAGAGGAAGAGATAGAGTGAGAGAGAGGAAGGGAGAGAGAAAGAGTGTGAGGGAGAGAAAGGAAGAGATGGAGAGGGACAGTGAGTGCCGACACTGTGGACAAAACCCTCCCAGCTCACCTTTCCGTCACCGGTGTGTCTCCAACCACGTGCTGGGACATAGTAGAGCCCTCAAGCTTAGTCATCTGAAACGTAGTATGGAATCAGTAATGGCAGAGTACATACAATTGCACATGCCTAATTCTCTGTCCCGCCTTTGTGCATCCAGGCTGCTGCACCCCATCCACTTCCACTGCCCAGAGGTGTCTGCTCACCGCTGCACACCCAGGCTGCTGCACCCCATCCACTTCCACTGCCCAGAGGTGTCTGCCCGCTGTTGCGCACCCAGGCTTCTGCACCCCATCCACTCCCACTGCCCGGAGGTGACTGCCCGCCGCTGCACTAACAAGCCTCTCTACTCACCTTTCGCAACTTGCGTGTAGAAAAGAGGGCCTACTTTGTGCCGCTGCAAGCCCCAAGCCCTGGGCCCGCGGACAAGCACCCTGCATGTCATGCAGCCCCTCTCCGCAGGCCACCAGGTCTCACATTTGGTGCTGGGTCTTGATTTTGCCATGGCAGAGGACATACCAGTGCACCGGGCTTTTCATCGCAGGCTGCACACCCGCTCAGCCCTTGCGGTGCCACTAACTCTGTGACCAGCGAGGCGACGCCACGTGGCGGTAGGCCTGCGCTGTCTGATGGCTGAGGCCTACACTGCGGTCCAGCAGGGCACACAAAACCTGAGCTGTCCAGGCCGCCGCGACGGGCCATCACCGCAGGCTCCACACCTGCTCAGCAGTTACGGTACCCGTACCTCAGTGGATCGAAAGTCACCGTCCTGTGCCGGTGTGCCTGTGCCGGCCGCAGTGTATCCGGTGCGAGCAACTCTGAAATTGCGTCGAGCACCTGCGCCCGGTCTTTTTTATTGGCAGGGTCATGTGTCTTGTGACGCGTGTGCTGGATGGGTGTGGTGTGGGTGTATACTAGCCGTGAGGGAGTGGCTGTGGCGTACTGACAACTAGGGTGTGACAAGCAGATCAGTGTAATGAAAATCTGGGCCATGTAGCGTTGTTGTCCTTCCCTGTAAGCGTAAGCGGAGTGGGCTGGCCTGGCGTATGCCAGTCCTGCGTGAGGCTGTGAAGAATGACTACGGAGCTATGGGCGTGGCTCCGTCCTGGTCTGTATGAGGAATCAACTGATGCGGGTGTCCCTGTTGTAGTGCTGACGTCACCCGGGTCGCAAGCGCCAATGTGTCACTCTGTGAGCCAAGTCCCACAACATGGCCAACATGGAAGGTACGGGGAATCACTGACCCTACATTCATCCATAGTTCCACACATGAAAGATGGTGGACATGACCCATCTGTGTGGATATGAATGTTTATTGCACATTCAGTGGAGTGTTGCAGCTGTAGCAATACAGGGCCATGGAAAGTTTAAGTTTCAGTTTTTGGCACATGGAGGGCAGCCAATTAGAGCCAAGCTTGTGTTCGGGGTTAGGCTGCGCCAACATATGTACTTATAGAATTACTCCGCCAATCCCCAAGCACTTATAAATTCACTATACACTCTCCTTGCAGTACTGTAATGATCCAGTCTCTACGTACGTACTTGTACAATGACCGAGAGAAAGTTACATAACCAAAGTTTTCCCCGCTGCCAGAGTAACATGGTTGCATACGCTGTCCACAGCACAATGTAATGTGGTAGGGCCCAGGGGCAGCATCTTGCATACATAATGAACACACGGACACAGATAGATAGTGGAACTGGGTACGGGCATGTGCGCTCGACTCATTTTTAGTACCAGGGTCACATGTCCAGTGACGTCTGTGCTGGATGCGTGTGGGGTGAGTGTAAGCCAGCCCTCCGGGAATGGTTGGTGCTGGCAACAAGTACAACAGTAATCATTGGATCAGACACATAGATTCAATCATAAAGGGTCAATGATTTGTGCTGCACTAAGGTAGGGGCAACAGATGTGAAATAATACATAGAAGATTGTATCGTAAAGGGTCCATGAGTTGTGCTGCACTGAGATAGGGGCATGAGAAACATTCAGCGTGTGTGCAGCCAGCGATGATGCGTGGTGCGGGCGAGCCGCACTGGGAGCAATGTCTGTTGCCTACTGGACTGAGTCATCTGCAATCACGACTCGATGTGAATTGTGAGCCCTGCTATCCGCAGTGTAGATCGAAGGCAGTAGTCAGCACAGACATCAAAGAATGCTTTTAGTCACTTCCTGTTTACAAAATTCGAGGACATAGAGTACAATTCTGTCTGCAATAAATAAATCATGTCTCAATTTAAATTGTGAGTACTGCTAACCGCAGTGTAGGTGTATGGAACAAAAGATGAAACATTTATGGAATACACTGTCGAAATATGTAGGTTTCAGGGACGTTATAGTTAGTTGCCTACTGGACTCTGAAATTAATGAATGAAGACTGAATTTGAATTGTGAGCCCTGCTGAGCACAGTGTAGGCCGGAGGCAGCGGTCAGGAAGGGCCTACAGCCTCGTGGCGTTGACTTGAGCTGCATACAGTTAGTGGTAGGTGTGGCGCTCAGCGTGTGCGCAGCCAGCAATGATGCAATGTCACTTGCCTACTGGACTGCGTCATCTGCAATCGCGACTCGATCTGAATTGTGAGACCTGCTGACCGCAGTGTAGGCCGGAGGCAGTGGTCAGGAAGAGTCCACAGCCACGTGGCGTTCACTTGAGCTGCATAGAGTTAGTGGTAGGTGTGGCACTCAGCATGTATGCAGCCAGCGATGATGCAATGTGTCTTGCCTACTGGACTGCGTCATCTGCAATCGCGACTCGATCTGAATAGTGAGCCCTGCTGACCGCAGTATAGATCGAAGGCAGTAGTCAGCACAGACATCAAGGAATGCTTTTTGTCACTTCCTCTTGACAAAATTCGAGGACATAGAGTACAATTCTGTCTGCAATTAATAAATCAAGACTGAATTCAAATTATGAGCTCTGCTGTCCGCAGTGTAGACTGCCATTCAGTGTTCCTTTGGACTTGCAAGATGAAGTTGGTCATTGTACTAAAGCTATAACTGATATAAAACAAGTTCATGAAGCAAGAATACTAAAAGGATATTATGTAGGTTTTAGGGATGTAATACGTAGTTGCCTACTGGACTCTGCAATTAATGAATCAATTTTAAAAGTGAGCCCTGATGACCGCAGTGTAGGCCGGAGGCAGCAGTCAGCAAGGGCCCACAGCCACGTGGCGTTGAGTTGAGCTGTAAAGTTAGTGTCACCTGAAGCAACCAGCGTGTGTGGAGCCTGCGATGATGCGTGGTCTGGGCGGGCCGCACTGGTAGCAATGTCTTTTGCCTAATGAATTCTGTCTTAATAAGTCCACGTGGCGTTGACTTGTGGTGTACTGAGTTAGTGGCACCTGAAGCACTCAGCGTGTGCGCAGCCTGCGATGATGCATGGTCCGGCCGGGCCACACTGGTAGCAATACCTTTTGTCTAATGAATTCTGCCTTAATAAGGCTACGTGGCGATGACTTGTGGTGCACTGAGTTAGTGGCACCTGAAGCACTCAGCGTGTGCGCAGCCTGCGATGATGCGTGGTCCGGGCGGGCCACACTGGGAGCAATGTCTCTTGCCTACTGGACTGCATCATCTGCAATCGGGACTCGATCTGAATTGTGAGCCCTGCTGTCCGCAGTGTAGATCGAAGGCAGTAGTCTGTACAGACATAAGTCTGTGGTGCTCTGCTGCTGGGTTCGCAGGGGGCCTGTGTCGAGGAGGCCGGCGGTCACGGTGGAGGCCTCGTGGCAGGGTGAGGGCTGCCGCCCTGGCAGATGTTTTGGCCTTCCCACAAGTGAACCACGCCCAGAGCCCCAGCCTATTTATTCATACTCCTATGCTGGAGTGGGGTACGTTGGACCAGCCCACTCCGCTTCCGCTTCCAGGGGGGGACAACACAGCTACATGACCGAGATCTTCCCCATTGCCTGAGGTAACATGGTTGTGTCTATTGTCCACAACACTACAAGTACCAGCAGTATATGTCCACATGGAGAGGTTTGTGCTCTGCATAGTGAGGTCTGTCCACCACATCACCGCTACACTTGGTATTGTGTGCATTTTTATTGATGGGTGACTTGCGTCCTTCACACATACTTGGCTGCCACATCTCCCAACATTCAGCTATTGTGTGGCTGAGGGACCATGCCATTTTTGGAGGGTCCGCTGTCCTGTTCTGCGCTGCCTCGGTGGTAGTAGGGAGGGGTGGTCCGGGGGGAGGTCCTGAGGGTGATGGCAGTGGGTGTTGTGGCCTTCTTGGGTGTCGGAGCTGCATGGTCAGTAGCTCTATGACATGTGTTGGTCTTTAGATGTGGTTATGGGCTGGGCTCCCTTTCACACTGTAGGTAGTTGTCCGGTTTTACACCAGTAAAAGGCAGATGTTAAATTCTTACTGCTAACGCAGCTTATCGCCTGTTTTTGGATCGCACCCCAGATTTGGCTGCTCGTTGAAAATATCGGGAAGTGGTGTTTTCGTGTTTTTTTTGCATGGGAACGGCAACTCTGCATATTATTGGCGTTAGTTGAGGCTCTCATTTGTGGCGAATTTTTTTGCGGAAGCTATTGTTGGAAAACTGGCGATATCGGCTGTTTTCACTAGGTTGAGAATGGAATCATAATTTAAAATCACTGAAAAAACCATAGGTTTAATGAACATTATAATTATAAATTAGCATTTAAAAAACGTTTGAAATTCACTGAAAAAACCATAAGTTTCAGGCACGTTATAGTTAGAAATTAGCATTTAAAAACCTTAGAAATTCACTGAAAAAACCATAGGTTTCAGGGACGTTATAGTTAGAAATCAGCATTTAAAAAACCTTTGAAATTCACTGAAAAAACCATAGGTTTCAGGGACGTTATAGTTAGGTGGACATTTCACTCGTACAAAACCATAGAAATTCCACCGTTATAGTTAGTTCAGTTAACTATAACTCGCGCCCCCGCAATGCACTGCTCATGACGTCACATATTACATCATTGATGGCATGGTCAGTGACATCACTGATGACATCACTGATGACATCTCAAATGACATCACTGATGACATTACTGATGACATCATCCACGTGATAATCTGATGCACCTCATCACACCCTAATATAACCTTTAATACACCCACTGTAAAATACACACTACCATTTTTGAAACCATCCACACACCAATACCAGTTACTACATACTCACTCCCTGATTCCTAGGTCTGCTCACACATCCACTCATTCACGTAAACAATCACTTATACATGCAGTCACTTATCAATACAACACTATCATATGAACTTACACCTATTTAGACACTCACACACCGCCACTCATCCATGGAGTTACTCACACACCTAGTCAGTCATGCAAAGAATCAATCACACTCCCATTTACTCACCTAAACAGTTATACACACACCACCTCACTAATTCATACAGACAGTAAAGCATAGTTACTCTCTTATGTAATCACTGAAACAAGTACAGACTCATCCATACATGCCACTCTCACAATCACTCAGTCTCACATATAGTTATTCATATACACCATCACTCACATATACTTCCTTTTACATATATATAGTTACTCAGATATGTACCACTGAGACATCCATTCACTCACCAACACACCCATACACACACTTAGCCACCCATACAACCCTTCACAGATGCACTCTTGAACCCATACACCCAGTGAATCACCTACTCACACATCTATGCACAGAGTCACACACCTCCAACCCACCCACACACACACTCAGTCCCCCATACAAATACTCAAGCAAACAATCAATAACCCATATAGACACTAATGTAGCTGCTGACCAACCCATGTAGCAGCTTACACAACAACAGACAGACTGATACAGACATTCACACAGTTTAGTCACTAACCCATGCATTCAGTAAGACACGTTTAATCAGTCACTTATACAATCAGTTACATACCTGCTAAATCCTCCATCCAGACACTTATACACCCACTCATTCTTCAATACACCTTGCCATATATATAAAACATAATTAAACTTTACAGAAACACACAGTCACTGGATGATGTCACCAGTGATGTCATCAGTGATGTCATTTGAGATGTCATCAGTGATGTCACTGACCATGCCATGAATGATGCAATATGTGACGTCATGAGCAGTGCATTGCGGGGGCACGAGTTATAGTTAACTGAACTAACTATAACGGTGGAATTTCTATGGTTTTGTATAAGTGAAATCTCCACCTAACTATAACGACCCTGAAACCTATGGTTTTTTCAGTGAATTTCAAAGGTTTTTTAAATGCTAATTTCTAACTATAACTTCCCTGAAACCTATGGTTTTTTCAGTGAATTTCTAAGGTTTTTTAAATGCTAATTTCTAACTATAACGTGCCTGAAACCTATGGGTTTTTCAGTGAATATATATATAAATATATATATATATATATATATATTCTAAAATATAAATATATATATATATATATATATATATATATATATATATATATTTACTGAAAAAACCATAGGTTTTAGGGACAGTTATAGTTAGTTGGACATTGCACTCGTACAAAACCCGTGAAATTCCCCGTTATAGTTAGTTCAGCTATCTATAAATCGCGCCCCGCAATGCACTGCTGATGACGCTCACATATTACATCACTCATGACATGGTCAGTGACATCACTGATGACATCACTGATGACATCTCAAATGACATCACTGATGACATCATCCAGTGACTGTGTGTTTCTGTAAAGTTTAAATATGTTTAATATATATAGGGAAAGGCGTATTGAAGAATGAGTGGGTGTATAAGTGTCTGTGTGGATGATTTAGTAGGTGCGTGACTAACTCTATAAGTGAGTGATTAAACGTATCTTACTGAATGCATGGGTTAGTGATTAAACTGGGTGAATGTCTGTATCCGTCTGTCTGTTGCTGTGTAAGTGGCTGCATGGGTTTGTGAATAGCTACATGAGTGTCTATATGAGTTATTGATTGGTTGTCTGAGTATCTGTATGGGTGCCTGAGTGTTTGTGTGGGTGGGGTGGGTGCGTCTCTGTGCATAGATGTGTGAGTGGGTGATTCACTGGGTGGATGGTTTCAAGAGTGCATCTGTGATAGACTGTATGGGTGGGTAAGTGTGTGTAAGAGTGTATTAGTTAGTGAATGTATGTCCCAGTGGTACATGTTTGAGTAACTACATATGTGAAAGGCAGTATATATGTGTGTTGGAGTATATAAATAGCTATAAGCGAGAGTGTGTGATTGTGAGAGTGACTGTATGGATGAGTGTGTGCTTGCATCAGTGATTGTATAAGAGCGTAAGAATGTGCTAGTATTTGTATGAGTAAGTGAGCTGGTGTGTGTATAACTGTATAGGTGAGTAAATGGCAGTGTGTTTAGTTATTTGCATGACTGACTAGGTGTGTGAGTACCTCTATGGATGAGTGGCGGTGTTTGAGTGTCTATATAGGAGTATGAGTGCATATGATAGTCCTGAACTGAGTGACCGTAAGTATGAGTGACTGTACAGGTGAGTGAGTGGATGTGTGTGTAGACCTAAGAATCAATGAGTGGGTATGTAGTTATTGGTGTTGGAGTGTCTATGGTTTTGCGAATGGCAGTCTGTAATTTAGAGTGGGTGTATCAAAGGTTATATTAGGGTGTGAGGAGGTGCATCAGATTATCACGTGGATGATGTCATCAGTGATGTCATCAGTGATGTCATTTGAGATGTCATCAGTGATGTCATCAGTGATGTCACTGACCATGTCATGAGTGATGTAATATGTGACGTCATCAGCAGTGCATTGCGGGGCGCGAGTTATAGTTAGCTGAACTAACTATAACGGGGAATTTCACGGGTTTTGTACGAGTGCAATGTCCAACTAACTATAACTGTTCCTAAAACCTATGGTTTTTTCAGTGAATTTGTAAGGTTTTTAAATGCAAATTTCAAACTATAACGTGTCTGAAACCTATGGTTTTTTCAGTGAATTTCAAAGGTTTTTTAAATGCTAATTTCTAACTATAACGTGTCTGAAACCTATGGTTTTTTCAGTGAATTTCAAAGGTTTTTTAAATGCTAATTTCTAACTATAACGTGCCTGAAACCTATGGTTTTTTCAGTGAATTTCAAAGGTTTTTTAAATGCTAATTTCTAACTATAACGTGCCTGAAACCTATGGTTTTTTCAGTGAATTTCAAAGGTTTTTTAAATGCTAATTCCTAGCTATAACATGTCTGAAACCTATGGTTTTTTTCAGTGAATTTCAAAGGTTTTGTAAATGACAATTTTTAAATGTATTAATTGTTATATTTATTTTTTGATACTGATTTACTACATTTTTTTAAACTATTTATTTTTAGATATTTTATTTTTTAAATTACATTGTAATTACATTATACATTACATTACAAAATATACTTTCTCAGAATGAATTACTTTAGTTTAAATACTTTGCAAATAGGCAATAGACTTTTAAGTACAGTAGTTACAGTTGTTGCAATGGGCAACACAATTTCAAACACAATGCAACATTGAGCTCAATGTGAATTTCTAGTTAAATGCAATTAGTTACTTTATGGATTACTTTTTCTAACCACAGGACTGGATCCTAGATTCAGTCCTGGGACATCTCCTGTAAACAGTAGAGTAAAAGCGTTTTGGTTACAGTAGTGATTTTTAAGGACTATTATTGTATTTTAAAACTTGACACTTCGAAACTTTTCACATAGAATCACCAATGTTATCCTATGGGAGGAAATTCACTTAGCAGGTAAGTAGTGTTATCGTTACTTTTTCTTACTCAGTGGTGGATCCTGGATCCAGCACTGGTGCAGCTCCTGTAAACAGTTGAAAGAATGCGTTTAAGTCATACAGGCGATTTTTAAGGAATATTTGTAGTTTGTGAAAAACGACACTTTGAAACTTTTCTGCGGAAAACCAGACAATGGATTCCAATGGAAGGAAATACAAGTTACTGGTAAGTACGGTTAGAATTACTTATCAGGGTCAGTGCTGGGCTAAAAGATGCAGCACTGGGTTCTCTCCTGATAACAGGTGAGTAAATCGGAATTCGTAGTTCGGCTGATTTTAGAGGAATATTATAAAGTTCCAAACTCCACACTTAGAAGAATTTCCAAGTGAAACCAGTCAATGTTAGCCTATGGAAGGAAATTCAAGTTACTGGTAAGTACGGTTAAAATTACTTTTCAGGATCAGTACTGGGCTCAAAGATGCAGCACTGAGGTCTCTCCTGATAACAGATGAGTAAATCGGAATTCGTAGTTCTGCTGATTTTAGAGGAATATTTGTATGTTTCAAAATCGACACTTAGAAACTTTTTCAGCAAAAAGCAGGCAATGATATCCTATGGAAGGAAATTCAAGTTACTGGTAAGTACGGTTAAAATTACTTTTCAGGATCAGTACTCGGCTCAAAGATGCAGCACTGAGGTCTCTCCTGATAACAGGTGAGTAAATCGAATTCGTAGTTCTGCTGATTTTAGAGGAATATTTGTATGTTTCAAAAATCGACACTTAGAAACTTTTTCAGGAAAAAGCAGGCAATGATATCCTATGGAAGGAAATTCAAGTTACTGGTAAGTATGGTTAAAATTACTTTTCAGGATCAGTACTGTGCTCAAAGATGCAGCACTGAGGTCTCTCCTGATAACAGGTGAGTAAATCGGAATTCGTAGTTCGGCTGATTTTAGAGGAATATTTGCACAATGGTGAAGGAAAGGGGTGGGGCCTGAGGTGACATGTCTGCAAACAAGCCCTGTGGCGCGTTTTAAGTTGGAGAATTAATTCCTCCTCAATCCCGAGGGTCCAACTGGCCCACCAGATACCTCCAGTATGCGCCAGAGAGCTGCGTTGCAGAGAGGTGTTCAGAGGCCATGCCCCTTTACAACACTCTGCAACGCAGCTCCGTGGCGCTTACTGGAGGTACCTGGTGGGCTAGTTGGCCCCCAGGGACCCTCAGGATTGAAGGGGATTTAATTCCCATCTTAAAACGTGCCACAGGGCCTGTTTGCACACATGTCACCTGAAGCCCCGCCCCTCCCTTCACCACTGTGCAAACGCGCCCGTGGCGCGTTTTAAGTTGGGGGATTAAGTCCCTTGAATCCTGAGGGTCCCTGGGGTCCAACTATCCCACCAGGTACCTCCAGTAAGCGCCACAGAGCTGCGTTGCAGAGAGGTGTAAAAGGGGCGTGGCCTCTGTACACCTCTCTGCAACGCAGCCCCTGGCGCATACTGGAGGTTCCTGGTGGGCTAGTTGGCCCCAGGGACCCCAGTATTCAAGGGGAATTGTTCTCCTCTGCAAACGCGCCAGGGGCGCGTTTGCAGAGTGGTAAAGGAAGGGGGCAGGGCCTGTGGCACAATCGTTTTTTTTTTGTTGTTTTTTTTCAAAGGGGGGCTGTGTGGCCACCCTTCCTTTTTCTTTTTGGGCCCTGGGGACCCCATCCCCCAGGGCCTTACCCCTTTTTTTTTTTTTTTTTTTTAAACGGGAAGGGGCCGCGTGGCCCCCTCCCGTGGCCGATTCCGGCCCCGGGACCCCATCCCCGGGGCATGGCCACTCTTTTTATTATTTTTTAAGGAGGGGGCTGCGTGGCCCCCTCCTCAGGCCTCTTTGCCCCGGGGACCCCATCCCCGGAGCAGGCCTTTATTTTTATTTTTATTTTTCTTTTTTTTTTTTGGGGGAGGGGGGCTGCGTGGCCCCCCTCCCGGGCCACTACTTGCCCCGGGGACCCCATCCCCCGGGGCTGGCCCTCTCCGTTGGGGACTGTGGGGGGGTCCCCAATACCCCCCACGGTCCCGCCGGCTCCCCGCGTCCCTCGGGAGCGGCATTGCTTTTCCACATGGGGAGCTGCTAAGATGCAGCTCCCCGTGTGGAAAAGCAATAGGCTTTGGTTTTTGGAAGAGAGAGCAGGTTTCCTGCTCTCTCTTCCAAAAACCAAAGCAGTTTGCTATGACAGGACGTGAGCCGCGAGGCCCTGGGGGGTGGTGGTCCCCAGGGCCATCAAGGGCTCCAGGAGGGGGGCTGCGGGGCCCCCCTCCCAACCAATGCACAGCCCCGGGGAGGTGGTGGTCCCCGGGGCTCGGTGGTCTGTAACGGACCCCCATATTGAAATATTTTGTTCCCCGGGGAGGTGGCGGTCCCCAGGGCGTGTGGGGGGGCTCGAGCCCCCACACAGGTAATTTATTTTTAAAAAGAAGCCCTGGGGGGTGGCGGTCCTCGGGGGCTGCGGGAGGCTGAGAGCCCTCCGGCACCATTTTGTTTAAAGCCCCGGGGGGTGGCGGTCCCCGGGGCTTGGGGGGGCCTTAGAGGCCCCCCATATAATTATTAATGATCCCCCGCATGCCCCTGGGACTTGGCCCACCCGGGGCCAATTAACAACGAAGCGCGGGAGCCCGTGCTTCGTTTTTTTTTTTATCGGCAGGATCCACGCACCCAGCGCGTTTTTTGCCGATTAAAAAAAAAAAAAAAAAATTTGGGGCCCAGGGGGGTCCTTGTAGGATCCCCTGAGCAGGCCTAGGGGGTCAGGGTGTTTCTACCCTTCCCCCTTTTTGCATTTTGCGCAGTTGTTTTACTTACCGAGGAACAAGATGGCTGCCAACACTTCCTGGTTTGGAGTGTTGACAGCCAATTAGCATGCAGCTCGTGATCGGGAGGGTGCGTGGATCCACCGCGGCCATAGATATCGAAACTTTTATTTTGGATTTTCTCAGCAACTACTGAACGGATTTACACCATTTTTAAAAAGGGTGCTTTCTGAACCAAGCACTACCTTTTTGCCAAATTTGGTGTAATTCCGTTCAGCAGTTTTGGCTGTAGCCTTGCATAAACTTTCCTATGGGAAATTGATTTTTTCACTCTTATTTTTTGAATTTCTCCGCAACTACTGAACGGATTTACACCATTTAAAAAAAAGGTCGCTTTCTGAACCAAGCGCTCCCTTTTTGCAAACTTTGGTGTAATTCCGTTCAGCAGTTCGGGCTGTAGCCGTGGCTAAAATTTCCTATGGGAATTAAATTAACATGGAGAAAACACGTTTTGGGACCCCCTTTTTTCTCTGTCCCTGCAAGATGAATGACCCCGAAACTTTCAAGACAGGAGCGGACCGGAGCGCCCCACTAGTTTTGAAAACTTTGCGATGATTAGTCAAACGACGCCAAAGTTATTGGGAATAGAATGTTATGAATTTCCTATGGATAATAGGTCCTAACTATAACTATCTACTGGCGACCGCCAGTAGATAATATATATATATATATATATATATACATATATATATATATATATATATATCCTACTGGCGGTCTGCAGTTTATAGTTAGGACCAAAGTTTCCATAGAAAAGCCTGGAATTTTCAAAAAAACTTCCCCTTTTCGGTTCAGCTGCTGTGTTGAAAATTTTAGGGTGATCTGTCAAGAGGAGGCTGAGAGAAAATGGGGGTCCCAAAAAATGTTTTCCCCATGTTATGTCTAAGGTGATTTTTCATTTATTGAACATGACTATAGCCTGAACCGCTGAACGGAATTACACCAAACTTTAAAATGTTTATGAGTGTTAAATATTTATACCAATGTGTATTGATGAATTAGTGGGTGTATGACTACCTGTATGGATAATTCAGTGGGTGTGTGACTGACTGTATACGTGAGTGATTTGGTGTCTCAGTGAATGTATGAGTGAGTGACTGGTTTTGTGAATGTCTGTATCAGTTTGTGTCTAAGTGGCTGTATGGGTGTGTGAGTGGACATGAGAGTGGCTGTATGCATGATTGATTGTTTGTCTGAGTGCCTGTATGAATGTCTGTGCGGGTGGGTGAGGGGGTTTGTGACTGCCTGTATGGATGAGGGAGTGGGTGAGTCAGTGGCTCTATGGGTTAGTGAGTGTGTGTCTGAGGGGCTGTATGGAGGAGCAAGTGTGTGTATGGCTGTGTGGGTGAGGGAGTGGATATGTCAGTGGTATTTGGGTGAGTAACTGGGTATGTGAAAGGCAGTATAGGTGAGTGATGGGGTATATGAGTGACTGTATGGTGAGTGAGTGAATATGAGAGTGGCTGTATGGGTTAGTGTGTGCTTGTGTCAGTGACTGTATAGGTGAGCGAGTATGTGCTTGTATACGTATGATTAAGCAAGTGGGTGTGTGTGCAACTGTATGGGTGAGTAAGTGGCTGTGTTATTAACTGTATGGGTGAGCGATTGATTCTGTGCATAGCTCTATGGGTGGTTGACTCAGTAGTATGTGAGTGGGTGTATGGTTGTATGAATGGATATGTCAGTAGCTGTATTAGTGAGTGAGTGGAACAGTCTGTCGGCTATGCTGAGAGCTACTGCAGACCTTCCAACTTTTAAAAAACACCTTAAAGACTGGCTTGTTAAAATTAACACATGCTTCAGTGATCGGCCAACTGTCCTTTTGCAGCGCCAGGACACTCTAGTTTGAGTAGCTGTGCGCTATATTAAATCCACTCATTCATTCATTCAGTGGGCATATGAGTGGCTGTATGGGTGTGCGAGTGGATTTGTGTGTAGATCCATGAATTAATGAGTGGGTGAGTAAGTACTGGTATGGGTCTGTGAATGGGTTTATGAATGGTTGTGTGGGAGTGGGTGTATGAAAGGCTCTATGGGGGTGTGAGTGGGTGCGTCAATAATTTTGTGGATGATGTCATTGGAGATGTCATTAGTGATGTCATCAGTGATGTCATTGACCATGTCATGAGTGATGTCATATGTGAGGTCATAAGCAGTGCATTGCGGGGACATGAGTTATAGTTACCTCAGCTAACTATAACTGCTGAATTTCACTGGTTTTGAACAAGTCAAACTTGAGCCTAACTGTAACATCCTTGTAACCTTTGATTTTTTCAGTGAATTTCTAATGTTTTTTTATTCCATTTCCTAACTATAACGTCCCTGTAACCTTTGGTTTTGTCAGTGGATTTCTAAGATTTTTTAAATGCTAATCCCTAACTATAACGTCCCAGTAACCTTTGTTTTTTTCAGTGAATTTCTATGGTTTTTTAAGTAGTAATGGCATTTGCAGAGTGGTGGAGATAGGGGGCGGGGCCTCTGACCAGCTCTCAGGAATCCCACGTGTCGGACTTACAGAAAGTACCAGGAGGGCTTCTTGGCCCCCAAGGTCCCTCACCATCCAAGGGGACTTAATTCTCCAACCAGTAGTGCACCAGGAGACACGTTTGCTCAGTGGTGGAGAAAGAGGGCATGGCCTCCGAAGACCTCTTAGCAATCGTGCTGTGTGGGACTTACTTGAGGTAACAAGAGGGGTAGTTCGCCCCAAAGACATCCTTGGGGACCAACATAATTGCGGATCAAAAGGGACCCTCTGTTTAGCTGGTAAATGGGACAATTTACATGTCGAGACTTAGGTGCTTCTATTACGATCAAAAGCTTCAAAATGGTTAATTTGGGGAGGCGGAGGATCTACCACTGCTTGCTGCTGCTGGTCTCTTATGAAAATTGTTAAAGTCTCTTTAAGTTTAGAAACAGCTGGAATATTCCAAAACATTCTACCATTTGTTAAATTAAAACCTACCGAGGTATCCTTGAAATTCCAGGATCCAACCTTGGCACAGGACATCTCAAATTTAGTGCAAATCAACATGTGATCGCTAAAATCATTTTCCAGGGCTTCCATACTGGAGAGTTTATTAAAAAAATCAGCTGTCACGATTAAGTAATCAATGATAGTTCCCCCAGTAGGAGCCTTCTGTGTGATTTTTGCTGGTATGTCAATTCCTAACCTCCCGTTAACTATTAAAAGGTCTAAAGTTCTCAGGCCTTCCAATAAAAGTGTACCTCTTTTGTCGGTTCGACTGTTATTCGGGAACTGATCAGAGGGAATATTTAGAGCTTTGTTTTTTTAGGTATTAGCAAATAGCCTTAACTATGGGTAGAAACCTTAGCATTTGAATCACCAACCAACACTAACTGCCTACAATCTTCTCTTTCCATAATGGTGGAAATAAAAGTAAACAAATCTTTTAATAAATAAGTATTAGAAGTGTCAGAAGGAATATACATGTTAACAATCAACAGGGAATCTGAGCTACCAAGTTCTTCTTTAGGATCCAATTTAATTGCCTGAATTAGGTTAGAAGCATGGGGGATTACTTTATATATCCATCTAAGACTTGTTCTAAGTAGAATAGAAATGCTTCCTTTTGCATGTCCCCTGTTTACTGGGAGCACAGGACGGCTCAGCACAATATATTCTTCAATGAACCAGTCCTTTATAATCCAGGATTCTTCTATACAGAGTATATCAGCATTCTTTTCTTTCAAAATATATGTATATATTTTTATAAGCTAGTGGCGGTCACCACTACGTAGTTATAGTTAGGTCTGCTTTTCCATGGAAAGAGCGGTTGTTGGTTTGCTAATAACTTTGGGAAAGAAAAATTGTCTTCCACCTCAGTTCCTTCCTGGAAAGGTTTAGGGTGATCCATCAAGCGGGGGGTGAGAGTAAAGGGGGTCCCAAAATGTAAATTCCCTTGCATTTTCCATAGACTTCTTTAGACAAGTCTATAGCAAAATCTGCTCAATGGAATTGCATCAGATTTGGCAGGAAGCTAGGTCTTGGTCCACAGATTGTGCTTTATCTAATTTGATATAAATCCGTTCAGTAGTTTTTGAGAAACAAAGGGACAAAAATTATTGTATATCTGGACGGTTGGGTCTACTAGAATCTCGAGAGACTGTTGCAGGAGAGCCAATTTAAAAATAGATCGGACTCAGACTCCTACGGTAGGGAGCGCTCTGATTGACTGCCATCAGCAGTATGAAAAAAATGCTGCTGGAAGCCATTACAGGACTTGGAGCTTAGTGCACTGTCCTGAAGTTAGAAATAAATAATGTAAGCGGGCAGGGTAGGGATACCCTGACCTCCTAGGCCCAATGGTAGGGACCCAGAGAGACCCCCCGATGGGGCCAAAAAGAAAATAAATGCAACGATCCTGCAAGACTCTTGCAGGATCGAATACAAAAATGGTGGCTGGGCCGCATTTAATATACTTATGCTCTGGTTAGCTCAGCCCGGAGCTTAGTTCATAAAGGAGATGGGGACTGTTTGGACCCCTCCCCGAGCTTCCAGAGGTCCCAGGGAACCCACGCCTGGGGCCAAAATGACTTTATATGGGGAGAGGAGTTGAGAGTCCCCCTTCCTCGAGCCTTCAGAGGCACTGGGGAGCCCACCCCGGGGCCAAAATGTCTTTTTATGGGGAGGGGGTCAGGTTGTCCCCCTCCCAGAGCCTCAAAAGACCCCTGGGAGCCCTCAGCTGGGGCCGAAATGAAATAAGAAGGGGAGTGGGCCATGCAGCCCCCCTCCCCCTAAGCTTCAAAAGTCCCCCAAGCTGACTAGATTGAGGGGGCGGGGCTCCGTTCCCTGAGCCATGAATGGACCCGGGGACCCCAACCCCTCTGGGCTGGCTTGCAAGCCCATAGCAGTTTCCCTGCCCACACCAGGAAACCTGTGTTGGCTCACACTTGGTGAGAGCATTTTTGAATTTCCCATCAAGCGCGTGCAAACACCAAGTCTGATCCCAGAGGACGGGAGCTTAAACAATGCTCCTACCTGCTGGGAGCAGATTTTGATCTGTTTCACTGCCTGCACTGAAGTGGGCAGGAAAATAGATGAAAAGATTGCTCTCACCCGGAGGGAGCAGCTTTAGGAGTTGCTCCCTATGGGCAGAGCAATGCAAGCCCCCTCTGTATGTAGGGAGCCAGCAGGGTCTGCGGAGGCCTTGGGGCTCCCCCATGGCCCCCAAAGAAAGTATGGTGGGTGCCCTGAGAGGACACCAGGGCACCCACCTTTAATTGTACAAGTCCCCAGAGAATGAGGTCCCCAGTGCTGTAATCAGCCTAGGAAAGAGGGGCACATGCCCCCTTTCACTAAAAATTACACCGGGCCCTGGGGTCCCTGGGACTGAAGTTGGCCTGGGGAGGGTGGCTAAGGCTCATGGAGTGGGGCCAAGCGGCCACTATCTCCTTAAAATAACTACATGGGCCAGGGGAATGGTATCCCCAGGGTCTAATGAGGCTCAGGGAGGGGGCTGCATGGGCACCTCCACTTTATTTAAATAAGTGGCCCCAGGCCCGATAATGGCTCAGGGAGAAGGGCTGAGTGGCCCCCTGCTCCTGTATTTTTAGAAATGGTCCTGGCGGATGGGATCCCCAGGGCCTAACAAGGCTTTGGGAGGGGGGCAGTGTAGCACCCCTCCCCTTTAATTAAAAAAACAAACAGCCCTGGGGATGAGGTCCCCAGGGCCTTACAAGGTTTGGTCATCAGAGATGTCATAAATAATGTCATAGAACTTGTCATAAGTGATGTCATATGTGAGGCCATAAGCAGTACATTGCAGGGGTGTAAGTTATAGTTAGTTCTGCTAACAATAACTGGTGAATTTCTGTGTTTTTTTTTAGTTCAAAATGTTAATGTTGTCACTGACAAATTGCAATTTGAACTATCTATAACATTACTTTAACCTTTGATTTTTTTTCACTGTAATTTTATATATATACCTCACTGGGCATTGGAGAGAGTTGTGCTAATTTGGCATTGAAGCCCTTATATCGATCAAAAGCAACAGGGATGTCAAGGCAATATTGCTCATGTATGGGGCCAATTAAAATCAAGTAAGAACTTTGCCATCCTCCCATTGGCCACAGGTCCACCAATAGGAGCAATTGTTGGATGTTTAAAATGAGACAAACACTGTGCATGTTTGATAATGGTTTTACCACACAGAAGAAGGCATTATGCCAAAACGTATCTGCCGTGCTCCGAACTGGTTTTGTAGTTGTTGTGAAACAAACTGGTCCTACCCCCATCTTTACGGATGCACCTGCCATGAGTTCAGCAGTCTTTGGTGGGATTTGTCAAATGGATCTATTTTTGACTGCCTGAACTGCCACTGACATATTACGTCGACCAATGAAGGTCATGAATTATATAAATCTAGTGTGTCCAGCGATACAATGGACACCTGAGGAGATATTAGAGATATTGTGATTAACATCCAGCGGCAACTAAAGGGTGTTATGCACAGAGACTTGGATCTTTGCTGCCCATATAGGACAGTATTGTGAGGACTGGCAATATAATGTGGCTGAATCCCTGTGTGGGGGACTGTGGATGATATCCCGCTGGGCATCAGAGAGAGATGTGCTTATTGGACATTGAAGCCCATATATTGATCAAAAGCAACGGGGATGTCGACACAATATTGCTCTTGTCTGGGGGCCAATTAAAATCAAATAAGAACTTTGCTGTTCTCCCAATGGCCACAGGTCCTCCAATTGGAAACAGTGTTGGATGTTTAGAATGAGCCAAACACTGTGCATGTTTGATAATGGTTTTTCCGCACAAAAGAAGGCATTACGCCAAAACGCATCTGCAGTGAATAAAGTTGTGCAATACCCCGTGAGTGATCTGAACTGGTTTTGTAGTTGTTGCGGAACCCACAGATCCTACCCCTGTCTTTACAGATGCACCCGCCATGAGTTTGACTGTCTTTCGTGGGATTTGTCAAAAGGATATATATATATATATACACACACACGCACATATGCATTTATATCCCAGTGCCAATCGCCACTAGGTAGTTATAGTTTGGACCACGTTTCCATATGACATGGATTTTGATGCAGTATTAACTGCTGTAGTTTGAATCTTCATGAAACTTTCCAAGAAAACTCTCATTCACCTCAGCTAGTTCCTGGGGAGTTTCAAGGCGATCCATCAAGCGGGGGCTATGAAAAATGGGGGGTCCCAAAACACGTTTTTGCCCATGCAATTTTCCATAGGAAAATTGAACAGTGATATGGAAAAAAACAGCTGAACAGAATTAATTCAAATTTGGCAGAAAACTAGATCAATCCCTGCAGCCCCCAACAGCACTTAAAAAATGCTAGTAGTGCCCCTGCCCAGATTGGGGCACCAGCATTCAGCTACATATATCTAGATCAGCTCATAAAGGGCATTATGGGTTGCTCCTTACCAGGAGCAGTGATTGATAAATGAGCAGCTCTGGCTGCTCATTTATTATTCCTCCCGGTCCCACCCAGTACAACCACATCTTTTAATTATGTTGGAGGCTGTAGGGGGAGCCCCAGGGCCCCCATGGCCTGCAGGCTCCCTGTATGTGACTTCATTCTATAAGTCTGCGCAGGGACTGAACACATTTTTCTTTAAATACTTGGGTTTTCTGAAGCCCACCCGGGGCAACACACAACATTTTTTATGTTGACGGCTGCAATGAGAGGCCCATGGTCCCTGCAGCTGTGCCAGCTCCCCTGCCAGCACAAATCCCTGGTGCAACAGGAGCAAGCTTTTCTTTCTGCAGCCATGCCTTGTGTCCAACCACCTTCAAGCGCCCTAATTCCTGCAGCACACGGCCTTCTGGCATGCACAGCATGTGGTTTGTATTGCAGGTCCTGGCCGCATTCACGCAGACTTACTGACTTTGTCAAAGAATCACAACACCAAAATATAAAAAGTGGGCCTATTGACTTTATCAAGTGGTGAGCATGTAAACATATATAAATCAGATTTGTCATCTTTATCCAAAAATCACAAATATTTTTGATCAAATCTATATTTCAGTAGTTCACACAATTCAATGTTTATTAACAGTTATTATTATTAAAAAGTCTGTGTGTCTGTTTTTTAACATAGTTTATATAATTGTATTTTGTGGGCTGAAAAATGTTAAAAGAAAGACTCAGAGACATTTAAAAAAAAAAGAAAATCAACATAGCTTTCTTTTTACATATTTTGGCAAAAAATGAAGTTATAAAAACACCCACAAGAGGGTCTTGCACTCCAGCTGAGTTCTCGTGGGGTCATGGATTTAATGACCCAAGAGATTTACTGTGGTTTTTTTATAAATGTTGCTGGAGGGCTGCTGCACTTCCTGCAGCCCCGCTACTATAATAAAGAAAAATGATTTGTGGTGATCCAGCCCTTTCTAGGGACATCACCAAGCTAAACAATTACTGAAAATAGCCCTCGCAGGAGACTATGGGGCACTCCTTCAAGGAGCAGTGAAGAATAAATGATGCTGCTCATTTATATAATGTTGTGGGTGTCCCGGAGCCCAACTGGGACACCCATATTATAAATTTTTTTGGGAGGCTGTGGTGGAAGTCCCAGGTCCCTGTGGCCCCAGCCAGCTAACCAGCTGGCACCCATAGTGCGGCAGGAGTGTGCATTTTTGTTTTCAAGTGGATGCCCCGGTGCCTATCCTGTGGACCCACCACTCAACTTTTATGGGAGGCCGTGGGAGGTTGCCCCAGGGCCCCCTGGATCCCAGCTGGTTCCCCTGGTGGGAGCCAGCCCTTTTTAAAAATTCTGGTGGATGCCTCGTGGCTGCCCACTGGTTGAATGCAGGGCCTGGCCTTAGGCCAGGCCCTGAGTCCTTGGAGTTTTGCGTCCTCACCATGCAATGCTAATTGCCCCACATATTACATCCCTCATTGCATGTTCTATGACATCATTGATAATATCACTGAAACATTTGCAATGAGATCATTGATGACAAAACTGTGCATGGCAAGGACGTGAATTATAGTTACCTAGGGCACTAGTTATAGTTATTTGACATAACTCTAACTGGTGTATTTCATTGGTTGTGTTCATCTAAAAAGCATGTTTTAACTGACATTTTCACCTTTCTATAACATTCCTTTAACATTTTCTTTTCAGTCAGTGGATACATAGGAAATTAATTGTTTTGCTTATAACTTAGGCACGGTTTGGCGAATCTTCATGAAACTTTCCAAAAAAGTCACATCTACCTCAGCTCCTTCCTTGAAAGCTTCAGTGTGATCCGTCAAGCAGTGACTGAGAAAAAAGGTGGTCCAAAAATAAATTTTCCCTATGCAGTTTTCTATGGGAAAATTAGACACAGGTACAGCCAAAATAGAATTGCACCAAATTATGCAGAAAGGTAGACCTTGGTCCAAAAAGCTTGCTTGTTGTGATTTGGCGCAAATCTGTTCAGTAGTTTTTGAAAAGTTGAGATAAAAAATGTATGTATATATCATGCTGTGGAAGATCTGCAGAGACAATATATCTGGAGATAAATTCTGATTGGCTGCCACCACATCAACAAAGATGTGGCAGCAGCCATTTTAGGACTCTGGACTTAGTCCCAGGTCCTGAAAGTAAGTTAAAACAAATATGCATGGGGGAAGTGTAGGGATACTATTGCCACACTAAGCATGGTGAAGGACCCTCCACCAGGGGACAAAAATTTCATTTCTTTTATCTCATATCCACAGTGATGGGAAAAATTGAGTGAGCTGATGCCCTTTTTACAGTGCAGATCTTTAAAAAAGGCCTTTTTAATTGTAATCCCTGTGGGCTGGGCCTGGGGTGTCAGCGCAATGGGTGTATTAGGGGAGTGGGTGTCTAGCCACCCTCCACATGCCTTTTTAAGTCTTGGGGACCCCATCCCTGAGGACCACGGTGATTTATTAGGGGGTGTGAGGTCCCTTTCCCAGAGCCTTTGAAAGACTCTGGGGAACCCCTCCCCTAGAGCAAAATAAATATTTATGCGAGGGAGGCGTGTGCCCTCAGGAAACCCATCCCCTATGGCTGCAACACTTTAAAATTGCATGGGTGCCCCGGTGCAATAGGAGACCATGGGCCTTGGGGGAGCCTCAGGGACCCTGCCAGCTCACCAGGCTGCACCCATAACAGTGCATGAGCCGGGTACAGTGGTTTGCTCCTGCCCAGCGGGAATAGCTTTTTTCTCTGCTCCACCAAACAGGAGCAAACATGTAGTCGCTGCCTGCAGAAGCACAGACAGGGATTTGAAGTTCTTCCTGCCAGTGCTCCTGCAAGCAGGGGAGTGCAGTGTACTGGGGGATCCCTGAGACACTAATGCCTTCAGGCCCCGGGTGATGGGGTCCTCTTGGCCACTGACTGGCTCAGAGAGGGGCACACCATGCCCCAAAAAAATTGACCCCCTGACAGTGGGCTCCCTGGGGTCCTTTGGAAGCTCAGCATGGGGTGCCCAATGACCCCTTCCAATAGAACACAAATTGTACCTGTGGTGGGGTCCCTAGGGCCCTTAAGTGGCTCTGGGAAGGGAGCAGCACCCTTCCCCCTAAAAACAATATCCCCCCGGGGCCCTGTGGTTCGAGGACAGGGGGCACATGACCACATCCCAAAAAATAAACAACTGCCCCACACCACAACCACACTTACACAAAGCAACTGGAAGTATCAAATACAGGCCTCTCATTTTGCCCTATGGCTAACGGGGATCTAATACAGACACAGATTGATTTGTATAAATTCACACAGAAACTCAAACTTAAAGCCTTTTTTGCAAACACAACTCGGTTAACTGTAAATGTATCAAAACCACCACAAACAAGTGACTTCATGGTACTAGAACTAGAGGACATAAATCTACTGACAAATATACCCATCACCTTACCAGTAGACTCTACTTGCAAGGATACAATGATTCACTAATACAGACAATGAAAGAACTAGGCATTGAAACATCACACACAACTCTCAGCAACTTCAAACCCAAATCAATCGTCTTACTTCAATCACCACCATTGTCCTTTTCTCGACTACAGTTACTCTGTGTTTGAAGATGGGACTCAGTAAATATACACAGAAAAGAAAATACTTGCCTCATAATACCAACCCACCCCAAAGAAAAGGGCTGAGAGATCTCTGCAATCAAGCAGATATATTAATCACAGAAGCTGATAAAAGTGGGATTTTAGTTATTTTGCATCAAGATGAATACCTAGCAGAAGCCTATCGACAGTTGCAAGATCAGGAATGTTATTAAAAAACTCAACAGAAAGCATTCAAAGGAGGCTTAAAAAAAACTTGAAGGATGATGTGAGACTGAGTTATTAACAAAGGAAGAAAAACAATTCCGTTATATCACACCACACCAAGACCACCTTATACCGCTTGTTTTAGATTTCTAAGAAGGGATTTCTCCCCAAGGGAAGACCAATTATAACAGGCATCAACTTGATTTGCTCAGAACGGGCCGAATACATTGACTATCATCTACAACCATCCATGAGATTACTTCCATTGGATGTTAGAGATACGACAGATGTAGTACAGAAATTGCAAAATATCGACTGGCAAGAAGACTATCTATTAGCAACAACAGATGTGGTGAGATTTAAGCCTGGGCAGTAAAATCCGCTTCGCTTGCGGAGGTTGCAGATTTTTGGTAACTCCGCGTTCTGCGTAGAACACGGAGTTACCGAAAACTCCGCGATCCGCGGCGTAGCGGAGTTTCTCCCTTGTGTGCGCTTTCAAAATGCGTTTTTGCACGTATGGTAGCGACTTACCAGGATCCCTGCGTTCGCCGATGATTTTTCCTATCCATTCACGTGCACCACGAGATTTTGGTAGCCGGCCGCGCGATCCCGTGAGAGTGTGCGATCGCAAACACGTCATTCGGACGTGCCATCGGACATCCGCGTTCGTGAACAGGAAATACGCATCGCAAACGGGCGGGACAAGTGAAAAACAAGATGGCCGCGCCCATTGGCGACCGCATGGGCAAGTTTGCGAGATATTTTCCCCCGAACACGCAATACGCGTTCCCGAACAGGAAAAACGCATCGTGAACGGGCGGAACAAGCAACTCCGCGTGCTCGCGGAATTCTGCGTAGCTCGCAGAGTTTTTTTACCACTTCGCGGAACTCAGCGTAGCGCGACTACGTGAACTCCGCCCAGGGTTAGTGAGATTATGTATTGGCTGAACCTTTACAACTTCCAATTAATTTGGTTTAATGGACTTTATCTGTAAAACTTCAAATTGCATCAATTGATTTGCAAATATAATGGGCGCTTAATAATAAATGTGTTTATGTAAAATTGGATACAAAACAATTAATTTTTGCATAGTTATTCAGATATGAACTTTTTAAGGAATCACATAAACTATTGATTCATAATACTTGTTATGTATTTGCATTGTGCCTGTCTCCAGTTTGTGTATTTCAAGTTTTATATGCTTTAACCTAGTCAGATGCATTTTCAATTAATAAATAAGCTGTTACATTTTTGCCAGCGTATTATTGAACAAGAGTGAACAGCCCATATGCCTTACTCCACTTATCTTAGGATACACGGCTTACTTAATGAAAACTTCTAAATCAGTGCTAAATTATGGAATGTCGCTATATTATGTGTTTGTTGTTAGTTTCTAATTCATAAATATTTTTATTCACAACATAAATACATGTATTTTTCACAACTGAGGTGATCAAAGTCATGCTCTTCAGCCACAGCTAATGATACCAATTCAGAATACTGACAATGAAGCTGAAAAAAATAAGTTTGCCTTTAATACACAAATATAAAAAAAGAAATATTTGCCATCTTCAAATGTTGGTTTAGATGTTTGGAACAATCAGGAGGTAGTTGAGGTAGATGATGATACAAATATGAGATAGCATGCCAAATGATCATTGAAGTACACAAAAAAGTGATGGATGGAATGCTTGAATTAATCTTGGCCACTGGGAATTTCTCTGGCCGCATCCCATTCCATCATTCTTTTGCATACCACTACACCGCAGCATGGACGGAGCCATATGCAAATCAGTCTTGACCCTGCCCATTCGGAACAGAGCAGCCTGAACTGCCAGGCCAGGTCCTCCTTGACAGGAACACAAGCGAACCAAGACCGGCTTTACCCTGATTGGGGCTCTTTATTCATTGTACAACTTGCTCAGTACATGTGGATAATTGAGACAAATAGCTAATTCAATAAATGTATTTAATCTAAACATGTGTGTCCTCTTTTTATATTATGTTACAAATAAAAGTTAACAATTTTGTATGTTGCATTTAATGTGTGAAGCATACTCTACACAATAGCTTTAGGAAATTGTTAGCATCTAATACAACAAAGGAAAGTATACTATTTGCAACATAAACATTTTGTTCTTTCAAAATGTTAACTCATCTGATTTAATAAGCCATTTTATTTAATAGTTGGCATGACTTGTTATTAAAAACATATTTGTTTTATTAAAAATTAACTAAAAACTTCAAAAATTAAATAATCTAACCTGTACTATTCCTAATATCCATGCTAAAATTATTAAAACTACTCTAGAAACCTAACTATAAAATCAAACACATTTTTTTCTGTAAAGCCAAACCTCCACCCGATTATTAAATATACTGATCTAATACTATAAGCAATTACAATTATTTATTCAAATATAACTAATCTAAACATTTACTAAAACATATATAAGAAAACACATATTAAAACACTTCCCCCTAACTCTAGTACCCACATGTACTATCTTAATGATTATACTATCTACCAAAAAGTATACACTAAATAAACATAACTTATACTTGATTATATTTTATTCTGACTAAATGAACAATTCTATATTAAAACCACTGACCTCATCCCACTAAAATAACAAATATAAAAAATATGTCTAAAAAATAAACTCTACATTTTCTGGGCAATTGTGTTCAGAGCTTCTTGACATTCCTGCGTAATGATGGTCAGTTGGCATAATTGCCTATTTGTAAGAAACTTGGTAATTGGCTGAGGGGGGTGAAAGCCCACCTCAGGCAACAATCGCAATCTTTGTCTGGGTGAAGCACAAACTGTCACTAAATTAACCAGTGCGTGAGAAAGTCATCCTTTTGGCCCTGATCACCCCATGTTTTGATTGGTACTGGTAGTAACTGACGCTCATTGTACCCTGGGCTATGCTTGCTAGACCCAGGGCTACTGCTCTGCTTTAAAGGTATATAGTTGTTAGGTGTAATTGCAATTGGCAATGACAGACCCCTGTAAGTCCCTAGTATATAATAGGAAAGGGGGATTCAAACTACCTACAATTCCCTAGTATATACTAGGGCAGGGAGGTTTAGAGGTCCAGTAGATTTCTTATACTGGGGTGTGCACTGCTTGTTGTCTGCTGTTATTTTAAAGCCAGCCCTGCATTGCAGACTGTCTTTAAAATTAAATTATATGCAAATTCGACTTTGGAATTTAAGTTACTTACAAAGGAGTGATCTGCCTTATGTTTACATATAAGTCACCCCAAAGGTCTCCCCTAGGTGCCCCAGGGGTAGGGTGCCACGTAACTATAAGCAACGGCATTATAACAGATGTGTTATAGCCTTAGTGAGGGAAAAACTGCCACTTTCGTTTTTCCCATTGTAGATAATGAGCTCCCTATGCTAACATAGGAATATTTTATTTAAGTATAAATATTGACAGGAACAAAATAAAATATCATTCAGGTATCAAGATGTTAGTTATGATAAATTCAGCCACTTGCCACTGTTAGATTTATATTAACTATCACAGAAAATAAGTTATTAAACTTTCTTTTCTGTAATCCAAATGCCAGCCTTCAAGCTGCTCTCTTCTTATTGGCTAGCGTCTGCCAGGGTGAGCCAAGCTGTCTTAATGATGTGTGAAGTTGCCAGCAAGAGAGACAATGGATTTCCTAAGGAAAGAGAAGTGCAGCTGCAGAAGCTACAGGTAGGAAGGGGGTGGAGTGACTAAACCAGTATTCAAAGGGAGAATGACACTTTAGGCCAGCACAGGCTCACCCCCACATCCTGCCACCCCAGCCACAGAGGAGCCCCTGTAATTAGATTGGTGGGAGGCTGGAAGAGGAGTTTTAGGTAATCTTAGCCACACCAGTGGGTTGGCTTAGCTTGATCTAACCTCCAAGGAGAGACTTTCTCCATTTTGGATTTTGGAAGAATGGTGCTTTCTGGGGCAATAATGTGCCCCAGTTTTGAGGAAGTGGCCATACACCTAGGTGGCACCCTGCTTCCCATTATTCAGGGGTGCCCCCTGCTTGATGCCATGGAACAATGCATACATATGAAAGAGTTGCCAAGCAACTCACATCTGCTGTTATATTCCATTTAGGTACCTCAATATAGGCTCAGGTAACATCGTAACCTTTCACCTATACTCTCCCCTACACTACACACATAACGGTTCTTGGGGACTGACCTTTTACCTAGAAACGACAATGCACACAGAACGCGGGATTTTCCCTGGTAAAAGCCTCATACATTATGCATGAGGATTCTTGGAAATGCAGCAGGACTACCATCTTCTGTATAATAACTATGTATAAAGTTCATTCCCGACGACATCCTAAGTCCGACAAGTGGCACAGCAAGGTAGAACCCCCGGGGAGACCTTTGGGTATATAAATATCACATCTTGCTGAAACAGATAGAGGAGATCATGACTTCCCTGCCGACACACTGACGCGAGACGCTGATGTTCCTGCATGCAGATACTACAGCTAGCAGTGGTCTAACATCCTTCGTGGGGTGTCTAACTCGAGACCAAGACGGGGTCCCACAGTCTCTCACTTCAGGTAATGGGGTTGACTTTATCCTAGAGGGATTCTTGGCTCAGCATCTACATACATGCTAGGTACACTTAGGTACATCTAGTTAGGGTAGCATCGTAGGAGTACACATTTTATTGTCAGGTATTTTATATACTTGCCTGTATTCATGGTTATAGCAAAATGGTAGGAATCTACCATCCTTTTACTTTCTTAGTGCTTCTAATCATTTATATCTGTTACTGTCTAATGGTTGTTTCAGCACACCTATTTTACACTAGAATAACGACTGTTCAATAAATACTTATTGAAAAATGTCCATACCGTTTATTCTGTGTATCTCTCTGAGACTAAGTGAGCACGAGTGACTGAGCGAAAAGTAGTACACTGTTTCCACGGTCCTGAGGGATCAGGGTTGTCATGTTCGATAGTTGCCAAGAACTATTCTCTCCTTGGTAAGAGGAGTTTCTGGTGGCACTGTGAGCTAGCTGGTACACAGGCCAACATACCCGGTGGGTGTGTCTAGAATCAGACTGACACCAGTCCTACAGTGTATGTTGTCTAACGTGCAGATCCTATATAGGTTTTATAGGAACTACACAATATGGCACCCAACATTGGTTGGGTACCTATTTAACAGTCAAATCTGAGTAGTTCAATTGTGCTATTCTCAGAAGACCCCTACTCACATTTTCCCAGAGACGTCTGGAGTGGGAGGGTACAAAATCCGCCGCAGCAGAGTAGGCAAAAATCCTATTTATTGGCTGTTGGTTAATCAAGCTTGAAGGACACATTGTTCCTATTGTGCATAACACCTTATCTCAGTTCCTTTGAAAACATCTTCTTACACAAAAAGAAAATGACTGAGCAAGCGGATAACGCTGTACATGAACTTAATCTCTCAGCCGAAGAAGATGCAGAGGCAATACAAATTTCAGAAAACGTTAGAAATGCCATCACCATAAAACTAGCTTCATATAGTTTAATAGCTAGGGGTGGGCCAGAAACCTTTGTGATTGAGGCACATGAATAATTTAGAACAGAGGTATTCTATTCATGGGTTATATTCACACAGGCAAATGTATGAACAAAAACATTTCATTACTACACAGAAGATGACATACCAAACGAATATTGTCCATACAAGGACATTGAAATTCCGCTCACTTACCAAGAGCATTTATACTGGTTTAAAGGTGCCCTCCCCTATTCAAGAAATAAAGTAAGACTCGGTCCACTCGGAAGAGACGGAGCAACATGGCCAGTATTAGCGGCCTACACACCACATCCTGACATTGAAACAATGCCTGTAGGAGACTTACGTACAGTTCATAAAGAGCTAATAAGACTTTACGGAAACATGACACATTTTGTGATGTGAACACTCACATTTCAGCCAGCGATGGCTACACCAACAGGTCCAATTCAAACATCAACAACTAAACTTACACCACAAATGTTACACGCAGTCATGGGCAAGATGCCCACAAAACGTGAACAAATGCCATTCTGGGTGGCTCAAAAAATAAGACACCAGGAGGCGGTATTTCCAAACAGGTAAAACACAGAATGTTAGCAATCTACTTGCCCATGGGGATAACCCCCCAGATAGAGGACTGTACCTCTTGGGGTACAGTTTTCGCTGCCATATATACCAGGACTCATGGTATCCCGTCATTAACAGTAATATCAGATGTATTAAGACAAATACAGAACGAGTATGGAGCAGAACCTGCTCTGAACTTAGGGATGAAATTACTAGGTAATTTTGCCCAGGTATCAGCTATAATATTAGCAAATATTAAAGGGGAGGCAGCATTGATGGCAATACCCCAACGCCTGAGGGAGTTCACTCCTCTACAACAGGAACATGAATTACCTAAAATAATTGAAACTGCTTATGCAGAATTAGGTAGAGACAGTTTGGGAGCTAGAGCAATAAAACCTCAACTGATGGGTAGTCCCAAAAAAGATACCTTCAAGCAAGCACCTACTTCTTCAAAGAAGAAATTGGATAATAACAAACAACAAAAGAATGAAGAGAATAGATCTCAATCCAGAGGTAGGTCTCCCCAACAGGAGCCCTCCGAAAAGAGGTATAACCTTAGGAATAGGGACAACATTAGAAAACCTGACAGGTATCAGGACACTGATACACATTCCTCTCATTCCTTTCAGGGTTCATCGAAAAACTCGGATTGGGAAGGACGGTCAGAACACAGACAAGAAGAGCGTACAAAGTCCAGAGACACACAACGCACAGACTACACTTCTAAACAAGAAGAAAATACTAAAGCAAAACCTCAATTCAAAAAGAAGAAAGTAGCAGGTCTCAAAGTTAGACATGCCAAGAATTCTGAGGACTCAACTACTGAATGGGGAATGGGCTCTGACAATGCGCAACAGAAGTAACAATAGCTCACCAGAACCTGATGGAATTTCTGGTGACAGCGGAGTTGAGTGAACATATCACGGTGGAAACGCCTGATACTAGGGTAAGTGTCCTACATAGGTTGCATGAAATAATACTCCAAATGGAAGGGGACAAGACCAGAAAAATTATAGGTCTCTTTTGGGAGAACTTGACTTTTGCTGTGACATTCTTTTAGCTGAAAGAGATTGGCTGCCTACTATTGTTATGGATTGCCCAAAGGGGGAAACAGTAATTGTGCCAGCTTTCTCGTTCCCCAATATCTAAAACACACATACGCGTGGGAGTGGGCGGTGGCCCTTGCCCCTGCACTATATAGCAACCACAATGGATGGGATGAAGATTCAACCCACCACGTGATACATTAAAATATACTCCAACTCCACAGAGACAGTATCCAATTAAGCAAGAAGCTAAAAAAACAGGTCAGCGAGATATTAGATTAACTTGAATACCAGGGGGTGATTGAAACTTGCACCTCTTCGATGAATAATCCTTTGTTTCCCGTAATGAAGCCCGATAATTCATATTGTCTAGTTCTAGACTATAGACATTTAAATACATGCACAAAAACATTTGCAGTACAGAACACACACAGTGCCGCATTGATGAATAACATTGTGCGGAAAAAATATTAAACAACACTAGATATCTCAAATGGATTTTTCTGCCAAAATATAGTGCCTGAGAGCAGATATGTGACAGCATTCTCAGTGCTGGGGTCCCAGCGTCAATTTTGTCGACTCCCTCAGGGGTATAAGAACAGCCCGGGGTTATTCTCAGCTAGAGCAACTGAGTTACTCAGGAATGTGGATGAAGGGGCATTGTCCTATGTAGATGATATTTATCTGATGGATGATGACCTAGAGGAACACTTGACCAGGGTGAGCACCATCATTTTGGGATTTGCCTCTGAGGGCTACAAATTCAAATTTAAAAAACCTAAAATAGCCCACCTCGATGTCCTATTTTTGGGATATGAGCTCTCAAGTGAAGGAAAAAGCTTGGCAGCTAACTTTTTTGAAAAGTATGCACTGCTCCAACCTCCAAAAACATTGAAAAATTTACAATCCATACTGGGATTCCTGAATTTTGGTAGAACATACATTTTGAACTACGCAGAAAGGATTAAACCTTTCTACGACCTCATAAGACCTGATATTTCAGTTTGGCAATGGACACAGGAACACACAGATATCCTTCGTTCCCTACAAGCTGACATGATAGCGTCTAAACACTTACAGACACGTGTAAATGTCTGCAACCTAGTGACCCGTATAGTTGTGGGTCAATCTGGGTACACCTACCTAACATACAATGAAGGCGAAACAGTACCCATAGCGTACAAGTCACACTTATTCATGAACGCTGAGATGTGCTTCACATCCACAGAGAAAATTCTGACAGCTGTACAGACTGCTGTAGTGAGAGAAAGCGATACAAAAGGGGATGATGGACGGAACGTTTGAGCCAATCAAACACTCACCCCCAGTCAACTGATCTGGGTTTAATCCATCATCATTCTTTAGCTCACTCCACCACCCCAGTTCAGACATGGCCATATGCAAATCAGTCTGACCCTGTGCCTCATGGGAACAGTCCAGCCTGAACTGCCAAGCCATGTCTTCCCTGGACCGGAAACAAGCATCCTAGGACCGGTTTCTGGCATTTCAGCCGTCATCAGCCAGGCTTGCTTGAATCCAGTGGCAAAGTGAGCAAGGGACCCACGTCTGGGCATACCCCCGCCAACTTAGGGCGACCAAAGCGATACAAAAGGGGGGGGGCTGAAATGCCAGAAACCGGTCCTAGGATGCTTGTTTCCGGTCCACCCACCCCGCGTTCCCCAAAGTCTTACGAGAAAAATGGTACCTCACTTGTGTGGGTCGGCCTAGTGCCTGCGACAGGAAACGGCACAAAACGCAACGTGGTCACACCTCAATTTCGCAGTGAAAAATGACCCTTTTTTGGCAAAGTGCCTAGCTGTAGTTTTTTAACCCTACCTCTGCCGGCACCTAGGGAAACCTAGCAAACCTATACATTTTTGAAAACTAGACACCCGGGGGCTTCCAGGGAGGTATGGCTTGCATGGATCCCCCAACGTTTCCTTACCCAGAATCCCCTGCAAACCTCAATTTTAGCTGAAACAATCACTTTTTTCACACATTTTTGTGTGGGAAAGTGTGGCATCACTGGCCTCACACAAATTTCCTACCACCCAGCGTTCCCCCAGGTCTCCCGATAAAAATGGTGCCTCACTTGTGTGGGAGGCCCAAGTACCCGCGACAGGCAAGGGCCCACAACGTATTGAGGCGACCTCAAAATGGCCTTTCACAAAACCACCTGGTTTTGCAAGGGGGTCACCTGGGTTTTTGGCCCCGTGCTCGGCGGCCATCTAGGGAAACCTACCAAACCCACACATTTCTGAAAAGTAGACACCCGGGGGCTTCCAGGGAGGTATGGCTTGCGTGGATCCCCCAACGTTTCCTTACCCAGAATCCCCTGCAAACCTTAATTTTAGCTGAACAAATCACTTTTTTCACACATTTTTGTGTGGGAAAGTGTGGCATCACTGGCCTCACACAAATTTCCTACCACCCAGCGTTCCCCCAGGTCTCCCGATAAAAATGGTGCCTCACTTGTGTGGGAGGCCCAAGTACCCGCGACAGGCAAGGGCCCACAACGTAGTGAGGCGACCTCAAAATGGCCTTTCACAAAACCACCTGGTTTTGCAAGGGGGGTCACCTGGGTTTTTGGCCCCGTGCTCAGCGGCCATCTAGGGAAACCTACCAAACCCACACATTTCTGAAAAGTAGACACCCGGGGGCTTCCAGGGAGGTATGGCTTGCGTGGATCCCCCAACGTTTCCTTACCCAGAATCCCCTGCAAACCTCAATTTTAGCTGAAAAATCACTTTTTTCACACATTTTTGTGTGGGAAAGTGTGGCATCACTGGTCTCACACAATTTCTACCACCCAGCATTCCCCAGGTCTCCCGATAAATGGTGCCTCACTTGTGTGGAGGCCCAGTACTCGCGACAGGCAAGGGCCCAAAACATTTTTTGATAGGCAATGTTGATGTTGCCTCAAAACGTTTTGTGTCCTTGCATGTCGCGGGTACTTGGGCCTCCCACACAAGTGAGGCACCATTTTTATCGGGAGACCTGGGGGAACGCTGGGTGGTAGGAAATTTGTGTGAGGCCTGTTCCACAACAACAAGGCTGCCTATGACAGAGTCCTGAAACTGAACAAAAGTCAACTTTGACGCAGGAGAACACTCCTTGAACACAACAAAAGCATTGAAAGTTGCTAAATTGAAGAGATGGATGGCCAACTTCTTATACCAAATGTAAGACTTACGAATAGCAGTGTAAGGTTCCAACCTCTGATCTACTCTATCAACACCACCCATGTGCTTATTGTAGTCTAAAATGCACACAGGTTTGCGCACTTCAGCAATCTGACCCCAAACAGCCACAGGAGAAGTACTCTCATCATGGATGGTAGTCAGCATGTACACATCCCTCCTGTCCACAAATTTCACAGCTAGCAGTTCCTCACTACGCAAGGCACTGCACTGTCCCCTCTGAAGTTTTTTGCAAACAAGCTCTTTTGGATAACCTTTACGGTTAGAGCGGATTGTGACACAAGCAAAAGTGTCCACTTTGAACAATTCCTTAAACAATTGCACAGCAGTGTAGAAGTTATCAAGGTATAAATGGTGGCCTCTGTTAAACAGTCCTCTAGCAAGATCCCACACAATTTTCTCTGAAACTCCAAAAGTGGACGGACAACCAGGGGGGTCAATAGTGGAATCCCTACCAGTGTACACACGCAAATTAAAAACATATCCTGTCCTACTCTCAGACAACATATACAGCTTAATTCCCCTCTTGCTAGGAATGTACTGCCTAAAAACCAAATGGCCCTTGAACAGGACCAAAGACTCATCAATAGATATTTCTTTCCCTGGAGTATAGATCTCTGAAAATCGATCTACAAAGTGATCAAGAACAGGCCGAATCTTAAAAAGACGGTCACATTCAGGGTGATCTCGTGGCAACGCCAAACCATTATCAACAAAATGCAGCATCCGAAGCAAAAGTAAATACCGATCACGAGTCATAACTGCAGGAAATATGGCCGTTGCCATCAAGGGACTGGTAGACCAATATGAACCCATGGACGGCTTCCTTATCAAACCCATCAAAAAAGTCAAACCCAAAAACTTCTTCATCTCTTCCAGATTTGTGGGACTCCACCGGGTAGCTCTAGAATGGGGCCTAAGTCTGGCACTGTTGTCCCTCAAAAACTGTTCAGCATACAAATTAGTCTGCTCAACAATCTCACCCAAAAATACATCATCCATAAACAACTGAAAATACTGTATAGGCAAATAATGTTCACAATCCACTCTACACCCTGCATAACCACTAAAGGCAGGCAACACCGGCTGCACCATGTTTGGATCAACCCAGAGTCCAGCACTTCCAGTAGGAAGCCTAGCAGCCCCAGGCTGCAATCCAGATGCCTCTTGCACCATCGGCACAGTAGTATCCTCCTCTAAATCAGGCACTTCATCTGCACTGAGAGTACCTTCATCATCCGATGATTCCATGTGGAGAGAAAACTCACTGCCTGAATCTTCCCCTCCCTCCTCTCCCTCAGACGCACTGTCAGTCTCATAATCCTGCTCAGAGGAAGATTCAAGAAGCAAACCAACCACCTGCTGAGCAGTAATTCTACGGCTAGCCATAATGCTTACTAATAAAGGTTACTTGTCAAACAAGTCAACAACAACAAACCCTTTGTAAAAAAAGAAATAAACAAAATGTAGCTTTATCACAAAGACCTATATACTCCAACACTATACCACTCACGTGACAGAAGCAGCTAGACTCACCACCACCTACTCTGCACAGACACAGTAAGGATCAACAATATCCCACTAAAAAAGAAGAAAAAAATTACACATAAGACAATGCAAAACATCGCAAAGAATTTCATGCTCTGAACACTAACAAATATGCTGCCATTATGGCACCACTTACAAAAAAATTCATTCATGCATGACAATAATACTCATTTGGAGTACACACAACAAAAATATTTTTCTTACCAAATAAATGCAATTACGCAAAACTGCAGAACCACCACTGCCGAAACCGCAAACAGGAATCAAAAGCTTTACACTAGAATAAAAAGGAGAAAAAAACATTACAATCACATATGCAAATAATGCACCAGTCCACACACAATCCACCAGCCAAGCTAAGGGGTAGGTGGGCCTAACAGTATAAATAAAATATTCACCCCCGTAAAAGGGGAGCAACCCTTGCCCTTTTGGCCACTCCCCAACACAAAAATTAAAAAAACCCTGGTGTCTAGTGGCTTCTGCCCTCCTTGGGGGCAGATGGGCCTAAAAACATACTGCTATTCTGCCACCCAAGGGGTCACTCTCCACAAATAAAAGCCTGGTGGACTAGTGGGAAGAAACCTTTATCTTCCGCACACGATCTCTCACTACTCAACTCTACTCTCAACTCTATTCACAACTGGATGTTAGCTCACCAACTCATTCTGAATCCCGCCAAAACTGAATTCCTCCTCCTCTCTACCTCTCTCTCACCTCCTCCTGTTCAATCTTGGATGGATCAGCTGAACCTACTCAACAACAAACCCATCATTGTTGACAGCGCTAAATCCCTAGGTGTCATTCTTGACAAAAGACTCAACCTAATCTCCCACATCAACTCTATTGCTAAGAACGCACGTTACCAGTTGCGCCTTCTACGGGGGATCCGTCGGTTCTTCCCGGAGAAAGACTTAAAACCTTGGTACAATCTCTGGTTCTCTCAAGACTGGATTATTGCAATTCTCTTCTGACGGGCCTACCCAAATCCCACCTCTCCCCTCTCAAATCCATCCTCCATTCAGCAGCTCGCCTCATTTCAGGGTCTAAACGAAGCGACCATGTCACTCCTATCCTCTCTTCGATGGCTTCCGATCGAGGCAAGATCGATTTACAAAACTGCCTGCATCACACACAGAGCCTTACACACCTCCTCCCCTCGTTACCTGGCAAATAAATTGAAATTGTCCTGTGGCTCTCGCCCTTCTCGCAATGCGGAAAAGCTTCTGCTTGAGCCCACCCCCCGTCTTCAAAAAGGGAAAGATCGATGGCGCAATCCTTCTCAGGAAATGCGGTGATAATCTGGAACTCGCTTCCCCATTGCTCCATGCCACCTCCTCTACCCGGATCTTCAAAGCTGACCTCAAATCTCTTCTCTTCCAAAGACACTTTCAGAACTAATACTTTCACTCTCAGCCCCCTCTAGGAAGTTCGCTCTTCATTGTAAATTTGTACTTTTTCCTGTACATTCCTCACCCTTGCGTGCTGGAGTTTATGTACCCTTCTACCTATACACACACAGTGTAGATGTAGTTCACAAACGCAGATATATTCTAAATTTACCTAGTCCAGTCCACATAACCTGTGTCTCTATGTAGGCAATACACGTGTCCTGCTGACACTCCTCATGCACTGACCAGCACCTATATAAATCCACCGTGCACACAGTCAACATGCATATGCATTGTACAAAAATCCTGCAGCGCAAAGCTGAACACCAGTGCACATTAATTACTCACCTACACAATACGCTCACCGGTGTGAATTGGGAGCAGTTTGAATTGACGCGTCCTAGCCACATACCAATAATAACTTTGTGGTCTACTGCCCATTTACATTTCATGGAGAAGCAAATTAAAATAAAATAGAAGCTGGGGTGTACACACACACACACACACACACACTCTCTCTCTCTCTCTCTCTCTCTCTCCCTCCCTCCCTCCCTCCCTCGTGCCTAGTGGGCATTCCTGCTGCACGATCACATGATCGTGCAGCAGGAATGCACAAAAGAGGCATTGGGGGAAAGGAAAACCCTTTCCTTTCCCTCGATGCCTCTTTTGATACAACCCCCCTCCCCGAGCCAAACCTCACCTGATTTTCGACGCGCTGGAAGCAAATGGCTTCCAGCGCGTCAGTGGGAAACCCTCAATGATGTCAGCGCGCCTCGCGCGCTGACGTCATTGATGGGGCGGGGGGAGGCAGGGAAGCCCTTCCCCTGCCTCCCCAAAAAAAAAACCTAACGATCGGATTCCCACGGGGAGCGCCAGCGCTTCCCCGTGGGTGGTCTTATGACGAGCTGGACTCGTCATGAGCACACGAGCACTGTGTGCCATGACGAGTCCAGCTCGTCATAAGCACCGAAGGGGATAAAGGGTCAGAGCAGGATCTCAACGGCAGACGAGGAGAAGGAACCTCCTGGTCACAGGAACTACACGAGCATTGCGCTCGAGAAATTCAAGGATGCAAAGACCTCCATCAAGGATTACAGCTAACTTTTCAGGGTGTAAATGGAGAGAAGCCACATCTGCTTAACCACGCTCACGAATTCTACACGAGAATTGCGCTCGAGAAAATGAAGGATGCAAAGACCTCCATCAAGGATTACAGCTAACTTTTCACGTTGGAAATGGAGAGAAGGCACATCTGCCCTGCATATTTATCCACGAAGATGCCACCGTTTTGTGCAATACCTCTACTCAACTGGAGTACTTTCTACTGGCTAATCAGTAACTGCTACCTCGTTGGGTAAATGTATAGTGCCTTTCCTACACTACAGCTGCGTAAAGGACCAGAAGAATTGTCTCCAGTGACCTGTGTGTCTGTAATTTTGCCACCGCGCCGAAAGCGCCGGGAACCTTTGATAAGCTGTCCATCATAGTGGGGAAAGGGCGGGCAGACGTTGCATACCACTAGTGTATGTGTGGCGGGGCCAAACGAGCGGGGCTTCTAGGCCCGTTCACATGCCTCTTGTTTATAAAGGGTCAGAGCACGATCTCAGCGGCAGACGAGGAGAAGGAACCTCCTGGTCACAGGAACTACACGAGCATTGCGCTCGAGAAATTCAAGGATGCAAAGACCTCCATCAAGGATTACAGCTAACTTTTCAGGGTGTAAATGGAGAGAAGCCACATCTGCTTAACCACGCTCACGAATTCTACACGAGAATTGCGCTCGAGAAAATGAAGGATGCAAAGACCTCCATCAAGGATTACAGCTAACTTTTCACGTTGGAAATGGAGAGAAGGCACATCTGCCCTGCATATTTATCCACGAAGATGCCACCGTTTTGTGCAATACCTCTACTCAACTGGAGTACTTTCTACTGGCTAATCAGTAACTGCTACCTCGTTGGGTAAATGTATAGTGCCTTTCCTACACTACAGCTGCGTAAAGGACCAGAAGAATTGTCTCCAGTGACCTGTGTGTCTGTAATTTTGCCACCGCGCCGAAAGCGCCGGGAACCTTTGATAAGCTGTCCATCATATTGGGGTAAGGGCGGGCAGACGTTGCATACCGCTAGTGTATGTGTGGCGGGGCCAAACGAGCGGGGCTTCTAGGCCCGTTCACATGCCTCTTGTTTATAAAGGGTCAGAGCACGATCTCAGCGGCAGACGAGGAGAAGGAACCTCCTGGTCACAGGAACTACACGAGCATTGCGCTCGAGAAATTCAAGGATGCAAAGACCTCCATCAAGGATTACAGCTAACTTTTCAGGGTGTAAATGGAGAGAAGCCACATCTGCTTAACCACGCTCACGAATTCTACACGAGAATTGCGCTCGAGAAAATGAAGGATGCAAAGACCTCCATCAAGGATTACAGCTAACTTTTCACGTTGGAAATGGAGAGAAGGCACATCTGCCCTGCATATTTATCCACAAAGATGCCACCATTTTGTGCAATACCTCTACTCAACTGGAGTACTTTCTACTGGCTAATCAGTAACTGCTACCTCGTTGGGTAAATGTATAGTGCCTTTCCTACACTACAGCTGCGTAAAGGACCAGAAGAATTGTCTCCAGTGACCTGTGTGTCTGTAATTTTGCCACCGCGCCGAAAGCGCCGGGAACCTTTGATAAGCTGTCCATCATAGTGGGGAAAGGGTGGGCAGACATTGCATACCGCTAGTGTATGTGTGGCGGGGCCAAACGAGCGGGGCTTCTAGGCCCGTTCACATGCCTCTTGTTTATAAAGGGTCAGAGCACGATCTCAGCGGCAGACGAGGAGAAGGAACCTCCTGGTCACAGGAACTACACGAGCATTGCGCTCGAGAAATTCAAGGATGCAAAGACCTCCATCAAGGATTACAGCTAACTTTTCAGGGTGTAAATGGAGAGAAGCCACATCTGCTTAACCACGCTCACGAATTCTACACGAGAATTGCGCTCGAGAAAATGAAGGATGCAAAGACCTCCATCAAGGATTACAGCTAACTTTTCACGTTGGAAATGGAGAGAAGGCACATCTGCCCTGCATATTTATCCACGAAGATGCCACCGTTTTGTGCAATACCTCTACTCAACTGGAGTACTTTCTACTGGCTAATCAGTAAATGCTACCTCGTTGGGTAAATGTATAGTGCCTTTCCTACACTACAGCTGCGTAAAGGACCCTCCCTCCCTCCCTCGTGGGCATTCCTGCTGCACGATCACATGATCGTGCAGCAGGAATGCACAAAAGAGGCATCGGGGGAAAGGAAAACCCTTTCCCTCGATGCCTCTTTTGATACAAACACCCCCCTCCCCGAGCCAAACCTCACCTTATTTCCTGACGCGCTGGAAGCAAATGGCTTCCAGCGCGTCGGGAAGAAAGGAAACCCTCAATGATGTCAGCGCGCCTCGCGCGCTGACGTCATTGATGGGGAGGGCGGGGGGCGGGGGAGGCAGGGGAAGCCCTTCCCCTGCCTCCCCAAAAAAAAACTAAGGATCGGATTCCCACGGGGGAGCGCCAGCGCTTCCCCGTGGGTGGTCTTATGACGAGCTGGACTCGTCATGAGCACACGAGCACTGTGTGCCATGACGAGTCCAGCTCGTCATAAGCACCGAAGGGGTTAAGTGGATCTCTCATATGCCAGGATATTATGCTGCACAGGGCCTGTAATGGTTCAGTAGCGAACCTATCCTGTCACTTGAGGTGTACCCCAGCAGCCGTGATTACCCCGGTATTCAAGCTACTTTCAAATGGGAGTTACTTGATGCTGAACGATCAAGGTTGTTGTGGGATGCTTCCGGGCATCGCATATTTAGTCACCATGAGCTCCAGGGTTACTTGCTGTATGAAAGTATTGTTTCTACTGACACACACAGTCAGGGAGGTGCCGCTATGGCCTTAGTTGAATGTTTCCTTTATACAGTTTGATACTCTGAGCAGAATGAAAGCCATGCTTCTACAGAAAACCATGTCCTTAACCTCCGCCCGGGAGACTTTTGATCTCCAGATCGCAAGGTCCTCGGCTGAGATACTGGCACTCATAGGTACGAACTGCCCCTTCCATTTCTCAGAAATGGTAAATCGTATCTTTAACATGTCTGATACAATGGGTATAGTCCACCTATTTAAGACCATAGGTTCGGGACTGTTAAGCACCTTTGAGACGGTTCTCGGAGTTATACCAAACTTTATACACTCTGTATTCGGAAGCATTTTTGAAGGACTTCCGCTTCCTGTTTCAAATAGCAGGTATCCTGATTGTAATTTTTCTGCTAAGCAATGGACGTCCCAGTCACTAAAGAGATGGAAAAAGCACTTCTGGAGCGTAAATACCGTGATCGCATTGTACAACATCTGGGCACACCTCACCTACGGTAACTAAGCGCCTCTTGGTTCCTGTCATTTAGACCAGTCTGGATGGACTGTGTCTTACCTTATCTCCAATGCCTGTTCTGCGGAGAAGAATGCATGTTGGATCTCTGTCTGACACTTCCATCAGTTGCGCAACCGGACTTTGATGCTTTACTGGACCTGATAACGGCCCATGTTCTGCAGTGTCCCCAGCGTATTCCTATGTTGATGGCGGCATTCTTAGAGCCTCCACAGGAAGTCTCTGCTCCTGTTGGCATGGATACCGGCTCCTCCACTGACACTCAGACCTTGGATGGCACACAGGCTGCCCCAGCATCGGCTGCAGGCAGTATGGAAGATCATCTGTGCTCAATTGACGTGATCTGCAAGGTGTTACAAGGGTCGTCCTCTGTGAAAGCAGGCAACAGCAATGTTGCGTCTATCAGCTAGGACACATAAACATTTGGCTCGTCTTGTGCTGGTAAAAATTTGGCCTTTTTTACACAAACTAAAATTGAACTCCAAAACAATTGACACTTATTATGACCTGCAGGGCTTTCCGATGCTTGTAGTGGTTCGAACTATATATACGGACACGTTAGAGCTATTGCTTGAGTGAATTTTTTTTCCTTCTAACACATTTTTTGATTTTTTAACATTTTGTAACAGAACTATTGTTTTACTGCAGTTATTTGCATACCAATGTGTAGACAGCCTAGTAGTATGTTAGAATTTAGTTATGTTGTCCAGTCGCATGAGGAGTGGGTGTTATATTCCATATAGGTACCTCAATATAGGCTCAGGTTACATCGTAACCTTTCACCTATACTCTCCCCTACACTACACACATAACGGTTCTTGGGGACTGACCTTTTACCTAGAAACGACCATGCACACAGAACGCGGGATCTTCCCTGGTAAAAGCCTCATACATTATGCATAAGGATTCTTGGAAACGCAGCAGGACTACCATCTCCTGTATAATAACTATGTATAAAGTTCATTCCTGACTTCATCCTAAGTCCGACAAGTGGCACAGCAAGGTAGAACACCCAGGGAGACCTTTGGGTATATAAACATCACAGATGGGACAGATAGAGGAGATCAGGACTTCCCTGCCGACACACTGACGCGAGACGCTGAGGTTCCTGCATGCAGATACTCCAGCTCGCAGTGGCTAACATCCCTCGCTGGGTGTCCAACTCGAGACCAAGACAGGGTCCCACAGTCTCTCACTTCAGGTAATGGGGTTGACTTTATCCTAGAGGGATTCTTGGCTAAACACCTACATACATGCTAGGTACACTTAGGTACATCTAGTTAGGATAGCATCGTAGGAGTTCGCATTTTATTGTCATGTATTTTATATACTTGCCTGTATTCATGGTTATAGCACAATGGTAGGAATCTACCATCCTTTTACTTTCTTAGTGCTTCTAATCATTTATATCTGTTACTGTCTAATGGTTGTTTCAACACACCTATTTTACACTAGAATAACGACTGTTCAATAAATACTTATTGAAAAACGTCCATACCATTTATTCTGTGTATCTCTCTGAGGCTAAGTGAGCACGAGTGACTGAGCAAAAAGTAATACACTGTTTCCATGGTCCTGAGGGATCAGGGTTGTCATGTTCGATAGTTGCCAAGAACTATTCTCTTCTTGGTAAGAGGAATTTCTACTGGCACTATGAGCGAGCTGGCACACAGGCCAACATACCCGGTGGGGGTGTCTAGAATCAGTCTGACACCAGTCCTACAGTGTATGTTGTCTAAACGCGCAGATCCTATATAGGTTTTATAGGAACTACACAACACTGCTGCCTGAATCTACAAGTAGAAGCAGGACTGGCATGCTGGAAACCTGATCTTCACCCCAAAGGTATACACTGTGAAGGATCGCACCTGCTGCACATTCTGGGACTACAGCCTTGCTTCAAGAAGGATTAAGGACTCCCTGCAAGCTACAGGTTAACTGAGCCCACCTGCATCATCTCCACCAAGAAGTCCCCATCTTGGAGTGCGTCCGGTTCTCTTTTAAGGATTTGGCCTTCTGCATTGTGGGAATTGTAGTGCCAATATCCCAAGGACCATCTCAGAGATTCTAGACCCCTATATTGGTGTTGTGGATGGTTTGAACCCTCAATGAGACCTTCTGGAAGAAGATCCAGAAGTTTGGTGAAGTTTGGGAACTTTTTGGTAAAAAGTTCCATAAGGTGACTGACTCGATGTCAAAAGTCAAGCCGGCGACCTTCAACAGTGACCTGACCTGGATTTCAGGCTTGTCTTGCTGGAAACTCCGGAGCTCTAGACTTCCAGGATTTGACCGGGGCCTCGCTGAAAACCAAGCTGACAACATTGACGCAAATCCGGCCTGAAGAGGAGCCTCGCTCAACGTCAAGAGAAAAAGCTCGAGAAAAACGACTAAATGCGAAGGTAAAATTTTGACCGAGGCCTCCCGCTTAGTGTATCGGACCAGGGCGCCATTCTGGTCAGCCTCAAACTTAGACTTTGTTCCGGTCAAGCATGACCAGATGTCCCAATTTGGTGCAATATGTTTTTAAACACTAGAAAGTGTTTATTATTTAAAAATGTATATCACTGGTTCCTTACACTGGATTTTTGTCATTTTGGTGTAGGTTTTTTATAAATTTGAGTTGGATTTTTATTGGGTGTTGTTTCTTACGTATTTAATGTATTGGTGTTTTTAAGTGCTTTACACACCTGTCTCCTAAGTTACGCCTGCTTGCTCATTGCCAGCTACTAACAGTTAAGCATAAGCAAGGGAATAATTTATGGAGACCATGACTGACCCTTTTATTGTGTTTGTGGTCTTATTACTAGTGGTAAGCACATTTGACCCTAATTAATTCGGTTCCCCACTATAGCCACATCTTCTCAAAGTTATGAGCAGCACCCAGGGAGGTAGAATTGGGCAAATGTATAAACTGTTGCTTTAATTAATCCTGGATGATCGAGAAACTCAAGTAGCAAAATGGGAGCCAAGACTTGGATTTTGTGGTATAAATCTGAGACGCCACTTGAAGTGGGGCAGGAAGTATTATTAACAGCAGGTTTGAGGAGCCAAAACTGCAAAAGCATATACAATCTTTATTATACACCTGCCAAGTTGTTTACTAGGGGGAAAAGGCCCAACTCTAGTTGTCTCCGGTGCATGGACGAAGCAGGCATACCAAATATGTACTGTATGTGCCCAGAGTTGATGGCTTTAAAAGATGGAATCTGGGTTTTTATAAAAACCGCTCTTAAAGTACAGGTCAAGCTCACACCCCACCTGATATTATTTTGGGACTGATGAGCGATTTGTGGAAAAAAATGGGAAGCTCTATTTCATATTGGTGGCAATGGCAGTGGCTCATATGTGTATAGCTGCATCCTGGCTGAACCCTGAGCCCCCAACATACCATCAATGGCTGTTGAGACTGCTGTCTATGTATAATCTTGAGAAAAATCTGTATAACTGTACAGGCAGCAGGGCAAGAAAATGTGGAATTTTGATTTGGGCACTGGTGGTGGAATGGGGAGAGAGCCAATGTGAAGTAGTAGGCTGGCTAAGCCAAAATAAATGATGTGGCAACTAGTTCATCAATACATTTCTAATTACAGGATAATAAGAGTTCAGAAAAATGAAGCAGTATTTTAATGACAACCCAACACTCATCATATGTTAATTTGCATTATTTATGCAATCACAATGTGAAACAGACATATCAATGAATTGCTCAAGGACAAGGGGAGATCAGTAAGGTGAAGCAATATGTTAAGGGAAACCAAAGTCTGACATGTATTACTTTTGTATTAACTATGTAGTATAATCAAATATTGTGCTTATATTACCTATTACTATTTATGTATATGTACATGCAATTATATAACTAAAAGCTCCTTGAAAAATAAATATTTTTTACAAATGAAATGTAAGTGGGGCTGGGTAAAGCCCCGTCCCCAACCAACTTGGCAGGAAAGCCCAACCTGTTTACACCTATTCCTCTTTGTGTCACTGTCTGAAAGGAATATACATCCGGCCGGGCGGTCGGATGTCCACCGCCCGGCCGGCAGTGGCGCCCGCCGGACCGGCAGTGGACATCCGTCCGCGATCGCAACCAAGAAAACCGCCGGTCAAATTAGGATGGCAGTGGTGACCACGGCGGTGGGAAATTCCAACCGCCGCTTTTCCGCCGGTTGCCATCCGCACCTCTGCCATCGTAATTCGACCGGCGGTGATGTCGCGGTCCATGCGGGCGGTCTTTTCCCGCTACTGTGGCGGTCGGGGAGGTTTTCCGACCGCCATCGTAATAGGCCCCTAAGCTATGATTAAATATTTAAACTTAAATTGCCCAATACAATCAGTGCAACAGTAGGAAGTGTTGGATAGCAAAATAATTAAATTTACTATTTCAACTTCAGTGAGTGCAACAGTAGGGAAAGTGTTGGATAGCGGAGGGGTAAAAATTACTAGTACCACTCCAAACAGTGCAACAGTAGGGAAAGGGTTAGATAGCTGAGGGGTAAAAATTACTATTCCCACTCCAGCGAGAGCAACAGTAGGGACAGTGTTGGATAACGGAGGGGTAATAATTACTATTCAAACTAGGGACCTAGAGGGGATAAGAAATGTGAGGAAGACTTACAAGTTGGAACTGTGGAAAGCAAAGCGGGACTGGGATGAAGCTAGATGTCTTATAGTAAGCCAATCAGCCCAGCACTCCAGGTATATGACGCCAAAGTGGTGAGCTCTGTGTCGTATGGAGCAGAGTTATGGGGCCTGGAATGTGTAGAGGATCTTAGCACCTTAGACTCTAAATACCTAAGAGGCCTAGGAATGCTACCCCAGAGCACCCCCCTTCTTCCCCTCTTGCTAGATTTGGGCAGACACTCACTGACCTCCGAATTGAGACCACGTCTCTTGTTATTCTGGCTCAAGATTAAGACAACCCCTGAATTATTACCGTATGCTCGCGCTATGGAGGATGTAAAGTGTAGGGACACATCCAGTAAGTACAATTGGCTGAGAGGTATTAAAAAATTGCTTATAGCAATCGGGATGGTCAAGGTATGGGAAGTTAATGACCCCACCTTGCTTCCCCGGAAATGTGACCTGAAGAATGCTTATTGGGGATGGGTGCTCCAAGAGGAAGTGAGCATGGCACATGGGAAGCTTACGCTAGACTTCCTGGCTCATAAATTAACCCGTTCCCCGGAAGGATACGTTAATTTTATAGAACATCCGGGAGACAGGAAATTATGCATCCAGTTTAGGCTTGACACATTGCCCCTGAATGCTTTTACTAGCATTTGGGTATGCAGGAACAAAGCCACCCTTAGCTGCCCGGGTTGTAATAACCATAATGAAACTCTAACCCACGTAATGTTTGCTTGCCCACTCTACACAACGCCAAGGAAAAATTGGCTTATCCCGATTTGTAAGATATTAGGAACAAACAATTATCGAATCGCATTGAGGATCCTAAAGACAGATGCTAGGCCTCTATTCGCCTGTGCGGTGGCAAAATTCTTGGGTCAAATGTGGGGCATTAGAGGGAGGGCCCAAAGGTTGGCTAAATAAGTAATACTTTATTAAGCCTTAATAGTGCTAACATTCCCGTGTAGATGGTGCCCCCTCAGGGTAGTTAAGGTAGTACTTTGTAAACTGGTAAATTGATGTTATTCTATGGATCCCCCATAGTTTTATTGTATTTGATGAATTTTAACTTCGATCCATTTTTATTATAGTTTTGTCGTTCCTAATTTAAAACTAAGGCTGCCTTTAAACAGTTTATCCTTGAATGTCACTGGTTTTTAAAGAGCAGATGTGGATAAGTGCCGCCCTCTTTTTATAATATAGATTGTATTTAATTGTAAATATTTTATCCCTTGATTGTGTATTTTTTTGTAGTGCCATTAACTTAGGTTTTTACCTATTTGTTGCTGTGTTTTAAAGGTTGATGTACATACTTTTATGGATTGCAAGATTGTCAAGAGCCACTTTACCAATGGCAGAATCCTCACTACCACTGATGCACCTTTACTTGTTTAGATCTGCATTCTACTGTACTATCTTAATAACATCATTGTACTGTATGTGAACTTTTATGACTTAAAGTCGAAATAAAGTATTTATGATGACTATTCCAACTCCAGTAAGAGCAACAGTAGGGAAAGTGTTGGATAGAGGAGGGCTAGAAATTACTATTCCAACTCCAATAAGAGCAACAGTAGGGAAAGTGTTGGATAGCGGAGGGGTAAAAATTACTATTCCCACTCCAATGAGTGCAACAGTAAGATAAGTGTTGGATAGCGGAAAGGTAAAAATTACTATTCCCACTCCAGTGAGTACAATAGTAGGGAAAGTGCTGGATAGAGGAGGGGTAAAAAATACTATTCCAACTCCAGTGAGTGCAGCAGTAGGTAAAGTGTTGGATAGCAGAGGGGTAAAATTTACTTTTCCCACTCCAGTGAGAGCAACAGTAAGGAAAGTGTTGGATAGCAGAGGGGCAAAAAATGCCTATTCCCAGTCCAATGAGTGCAACAGTAGGATAAGTGTTGGATAGCGGAAAGGTAAAAATTACTATTCCAACTCCAGTGAGTGCAACAGTAGGGAAAGTGCAGGATAGCGGAGGGGTAAAAATTAGTACTCCAACTCCAGTGAGTGCAACAGTAGGGAAAGTGCTGGATAGTGGAGGGGTAAAAATTACTATTCCCACCCTAGTGAATGCAACAGTAGGGAATAGCGGAGAATTTCTTTTACTATTCACACTGAAACACTTAGAAAAATATATATATATATTAAATTTTTTAAATAATAATAAAAATCAATAAACAAAATGTAGAAAATAAAAATATTAAACATATAAAAATAACACATATTATAATACTAATTACGTAGAACAAAAACCTACATATATTATATAAACTAAAATAATAAATACATTTACAATAACATAATTCTTTTAAACTAGAAAATATTTACAAACAAAAAATGTATTAAAACATAAATATATTTATTTTATTTACTACCCTATAACACCACACCAATAACAAAACACTTCAACATTTGTAATTAAATGTATTTACATAATTAACATAATTAATAATGAATTAAAAAAATATTATTGATAAAAAAATAATAAACATTAATTGACTACACACACTTTAACACTATAATATCCACAACACACACCTAAATTAAACTATAAAATAATAAAACACAATTAAAACTTATTTTAAAATTAAAAACTATTACTATTGACAACTAATAATTAAATATTTTAAATGTATTTAATACCCACCCTTTACCCCTTTAAAAGTAAAAACACACAAAAAACAATTAGCAAAATTAAATATCAACTAATTAACATTAATTAACAACTATATAATTAATTAAACACAAATGACTTCCCACTCTTTACTCCTATAAACACCACAACACACACCTAAAATTAATTACACAATTACCATAATTAATTACCATCTAATTTATTAAAATTAATTAACAACCAATTATTAATTCATCAATTATAAATAAATTACTTCCCACCCTTCCCATCCTTTACACCCATAATAACAACAACACACACCTAACATTAATTACACAATTACCAAAAATAATTACAAATTAATTATTTAAAATTAATTAACAACCAATTATTAATTCATAAATTAAAAATAAATTACTTCCTACCCTGTACACCTATAAACACCACAACACACACCTAAAATTTATTACAATATTACCTTAATTAATTACCAATTAATTAATTAAAATTAATTAACAACCAATTATTCATTAATTAAAAATAAATTACTTTACACATTTAACACTATAACATCTTAATTAAACAAATATTAATAAATACAAATTAATCAATACATTTAAAATAATTAAATTACTTCCCACCCTATTCTTCTATAAACCCACAACCTGTAACAGAATTAAAAACGCAAAATTCAAATAAATGTTTTCTTATATAAATTTAATATACTTAAATTACTTCCCACCCTATTCCCCTATAAACCCACAACCCGCTACGGAACTAAAAACGCAAAATTCAAATAAAAAATTAATAACTACTAAACATTTAACACATATATTGAAAATACAAACAATTCTTATACAAAAAAACATACATCACATACATATAAAATATATACTAAAATACATAATAATAAAAAATGATATTTTCAACAACTATATTTTTGCAAATGATATTAAACCCTTCGATATCTTTTAAAATCGATATTACTTGCCTTAAGTCAATATTCTTGACCACGATGTTCTTGCTGTCGATATTTCTGACCCACAATATTAACAACTCGATATTTGTGCAACTCGATATTTTGTACTCGATATTCTGTCTCTGCACGTTGATCATACTAGTCAACAATATTAAATGCACAGTCATCAGTGTATGATAGTTAAATAAATAATCAGAAAATAACATCATTATTTTTTAACTTTTCACAACTTCCTTTGTCCTTTCACATGATAAATCATTTTGACTTGTGTGTCAATTACACATCCCTATCAAAATTAGTCAGTTGTGTACTGTCCCTGTCAAGAACTGACTGAGTTCATATTAGTTTATTTGCTTGAGTCTGGATGTTTCAGCCTGGGACCAACCCCACATTGGCCTAACAACAAATGACTGTAAATGTGGCAATATATTATAAAATATATTAGTGATTGTTAAGTTGTGATCAATTTTGTGAAGATGCCCTCTCCACTGATACTGTAAGCTTAGTAAGCACTTATGTGAGGATTCATGTATACATTAAAGTGTGCCTTTAGATCCTTACTTGACTCAATTATATTATATGTGCTTGACAGTTGGAAATATGTTACAAAACGTATGAATAACTATGAGATGTTCATATCATGGCTAACTAGTAAAAAAACATATTTTGTGTAATGTACACTCAGATTGTTAAACCATCTGACTTACAACTTTGCGCACTTTACTCCTGCAAACCATTTGAAAAATTCCTGTGGTCCCTCTTTGAGCATAGTTGTATTGCTATACTGATGAATTAAATATTTATCTTGCCTTTGAGTAGCATGACTGTAGTTGTGTTTAAACTACAATTTTAGGGTACAACATTTCCATTCTTTACAGGAAACGTCTTCTTTTAAAATAATTGAAAGTCATTAGGCAGGTCATGTTGCCCACAAGGCATGGTGCATGGTGTTTATAAGTAGTACACATAGAAATAGTAAGTTAACATCCATACAGTGAGTACAACTGCAATTTTATTTTGACAGTTGGAAACCTGGCTGCAACTTTACATATACACTGTGGTCCAGATCTACAAATGTTTTGCATTGGTGTTACTGGTGCAAACCTGACTAAAGTATTCCAACGGGATTTACTGTACACTGCGAATCGCTATTTGTGATGGATAGCAACCCAAAGTAAGCCAAAGATGCACAATGCGCTACCGTGAGTTACGTTGCATTTATTGGTTATTCCATGGGTTGCGCGCTGGCATACCCATTCAACTTGCCATGGTTTGATGCACGTCCTTATTTACAAAGACCTGTAGACAGGCATTTGTGTAAAAATCATGTGCCTGCTCACGGTAGGTACAATGAGAAAAATGTTTTAATTTAACATCATTTCCCCACTTTGCATGTGTGCTGCATTGTTGAACACACAAACAAAGTGGTAAAAACCTTAAAGCATAGTTTTGAACTAGAAAGGACCGCGTCATATGCAAAAAATATGCTTCACAAAACACAGACACCTTTGCACAATGGCACACGGGTGTCTGCATTGGCACATGGCAGCCAAAAATGTGCCTGCACAGGGAGAGAGAAGGATCTTAGTAGATATGGGACTGCCCTGCTCTTTCTATTTCACACAATGTAACACAGGAACTTTAATTTGTCTGCTGTGTTGCATTGGTTCGGTGTAAATCTGACCCTGGAAATCCACAATAAACAATCATTTTGCTATCTCTTGCTATGTGCCATCTACATATATGATTAGGCAACTATTTCTATGGTTGATTATAAACCAAAATAAATCAGAATTTGGACGTAGAAAAAAATAATAATGTAAGGATTTATTTTGAAAGGGTATTGTTCCCTGCATGAATCCTCGGGAGGGTAATTGCCATTAGCATCCTGCTACAGCTCTCTGAGGGCCTGATTCACAAGGAGCTTCTACAGTTCTGTGGGAGTCTCCACCCTCATGGCAGAATCTCCGCACCGCAGTTTCCATTGCGGAGGTTCCGCCACGACTGTGGATGCTCTTTGTGAATTGGGCCCCATGAATTTAAGGACGATGATGTGTGTAAAGTTCTCTCCATGCACATACAAATACATGGTTGTGTAGCTGTACTTTTTTACCCATGGCAGGATGGGCAGTTGTGATGGAACATGGAATAGAGGTCCCCTGTCACATGCAAATGTTAGCTTACACCTGGAAATCTCCCATACTTTGTTCCCCCTGTCATGCAGACAACAAACTCAGTGGGAAGAGAGCTGCCTACAAACCTGGTCTTGAGTGACCACAGGTAGTTACCTTACACGTACCACCTGCTTGATTCAATGTATGATTCTGTTACAATATGTTTGCATTTGTGTGGAATTATTTTCAGTCCAAAGTTTGATGTCTCTTGGGACTTTGTCCATGCTATACAAAGAATAACCAACAATGAAATTAATGTTGATGAATACCCAAATTACTCACATGTGAGATAACAAGCCACAACTCCAAATTGAGATGCATATTCACTGCATGTTGTGGTAATAATGTACTGTGGTTCCCTGTTTTTGGTACTTTGTTAAGAACTTTTTAGAATGCTATCAACAGGACATCTTTGTTCATCTGCATACACTTTAACAATTATTACTGAATATACAACACTGCATCTGACAACTTTCAATGATTAACTATAGTAGCTGCTGGATTTAATTTCAAAATATGCCTTATTTATTTGCGTGTCATAACTTGGAGGAGGCCATTGACTTTTCTTGTTCATCTTTCCTAAATCCAAGAACATATTACGCCTGCAGCTTTTCAATGGCATATTTTTAACCCCAAAGGGACAATAACAGAACTTTCTGTCTCAAAATATTTATCACAACACATCACCTAGCGTGGATTTCTAAAGAGCCCAATTAATGGCGCACATGCTAAAATTATACGATGTTGAATGCATGAAGAGGAAAGGGACACCGTGTAGATTGCTGAGTTTGTAAAACAATAATACAAGTATCTAGAGTTAGTATATGAAATGGTTCTCTCTTATTTTAACATTTTTATGTATCTTCATCTTTATCCTATAATTGTGATGAAATATTTGTTATCTTAATGATAGAGTATGGAAATAATTTTAATGTGAATTATTTATATGTGCTTTTATGATCTTTTTTAACATGATCGAATAAAGATGATTGATTGAATGCATGTGCGCTACGTTGTTTCTTTCGTTGCGGTTTATTTTGTTTCTTGAGTAGAAAATATTGCAAATATTTATCTCAGAAATACACATATTTATAGTTGATAACCTTCTGTATCCTCTCAACTGCAGGAGAGGGTGTTCCGCCTCATGATCTTGCAATACATGCATATTAAAAATTAACCCCGCTGAAAGAAATCTGCGCACAACTCCTGTGGCTGTTTCCAATCTACTGCCCTTTGTACCTTTTTAAAGTGAGCACATTAAAGCCTGATGTAGAGTTTGCCACGTGCGCACCACCTGCTAAAAAGCGGAGGATGTCCTGCCTCCCTGTTCACAGTGCAGAGGCATCAATACACTTTGAATAAGGTGGCCGAGAAGGAACAGACCAAAGGGGGAAAGAGAAGGGAAGAAGAGAAAATGGAAATCTTCATAGAATGAGTGTCGGATTCAACAGAGATGAATATACAGCCTTTATCCCGGCAGTACCTCATTGCCAAAGCCATGGTTTCAAGGACAATGGCAATAAAAAAGGACATGTGTTGCAGCCATACATCGGAACCTAGAGCCCGATTCACAAAAGTAATCTGAGACAAAATCCTAACTTTACGACTTTCGGTACTCGCAAATGGCATTTAGGAGTAGTAAAGTTACAATTTTGTCTCAGTTAAACTTAAGTTTTGGTCTTAAGTTAAACTTAAGACCAAAACTAAAGTTTAACTGAGACAAAATCCTAACTTTATGACTTTCGGTATTCACAAAGGGCATTTAGGAGTAGTAAAGTTAGGATTGTGTCTCAGCTAAACTTAAGTTTTACTTAAGTTAAACTTAAGACCAAAACTTTAGTTTAACTGAGACAAAATCCTAACTTTACTACTCCTAAATGCCCTTTGTGAATACTGAAAGTCGTAAAGTTAGGATTTTGTCTCAGATTACCTTTGTGAATCAGGCCCCTAGTTGTTTTTTTTTAGAGTTTGGCGGATGCAGGACATCTGAAAACAAAATTGGGGGATTTATCGCCCGCCCTATTTAATGTACATAGATGTTTAAAAAGGGCATCAAATCATCAGCTACTATTTGGTGGAAGTCCAAACTCTGCCCGACGCTGAATAACCGTTACTCTTTTCAAACATTTTACCCTTGTACCTTGTGCTGTCGGTATTGAATGTTTCTTATGGTTGACCTTGGATCTTGGCAGCTTTTTGTTGTCGGAACACATGTCAAGTTGGCAGATACGTTTTGTTATAAAACATAGACCGACAAACTAGCCAAGAGTTTTTCGCCAATTTGAACAGAATTAAAACATAGACCAGTTATTCAAACAAAGCAGCAGCAGGACAAGGATAAAATGTATGTTTTAGGAGTCAGGAAAATGCTGTATAATTTAGGTAAAGCTGGTGGTATTAACTGCTACCCCTATGCTGTCTCTATGCTGCATGCCCTGTGGGTTACTTTTCAACTCTTGCAGTTATATAAACCAATCATTTTGTTTACGAAAGCAAAATGCCAATAGTATTTGGAAGTTTTAGTTGATAGCTGCTGTGCCTATCATCATACACTGGGGGGCAGATCTACAAGAAACTAACGCAGCGCGGTGCCGCAAGTCATTTTGCTGCACCACGCTGCGTTAGTTTAGAAGCACAGGGATGCAACATATTTACAACAATATGTCGCATCTCTGTGCTTCCCCCAGCGCTGGTGCACAAACTGCTGCCATGCGCCGGTGCAGGCACCCTTGCACCATGGTGCAAGGATGCCTGCATCATGGGGAGATTGTTTTTGTGCAGGAAGGGCCACCCCTAGGGTGGCGTAGCATTCTGACGCATTTCCAGATTTACGATTTCTCGTAAATCTGGAAATGCATCAGTGGACATGGGTGTTGCATGGGAACACCCACAGCAACACCCATGTCACGCCCCTAAAACGCAAACTGTTGCGTGAACAGGGGCGATATTTACAAGCACAGGTTAAGTCATGCAGGGTGACTTTACCTGTTCTTGTAAATATCACTTAGCAGGTTGCGCCACTGGTGCGTCACGCAACGTGATGCACCGGCGGCGCAAGGGGCTTGTAAATCTGCCCCTATGTTTTAACGTGCAGGGCATTAGGCCTTTCCTAAAAATGTTCTAATCTTCTGTCAAATGAAAACAATTAGAAATTACCTGCCACCATAGTCAGAGGCCATGGTATCGTACCTACTGTTATGTCATTGAGGGATCAAAGTGGGTGTTAATGTCATTGATGAGACCACTAAGATCCTTATTCCAAATGGGTTGTAATTCACGTCCCAGTCAGTAAGGGAAAATGCCAGCCTAATGGAAAGTTTACCAGTATGGCAGAAAAAATGCAACCCATGCTTATTTTTACCTGGATATTTCACGCAGATACATTTGTGGATGAAAACAGGTCCAGGAATTAGGAATAATTTCTGGAAACTAGTGCAGACATACTGATTCCGACAGTAATTCCTCAATTTTCAGGGCAAATTCGGAATGAACGAGTATTGATACATCCTGGAAGTAGAGATACCCTAGATGTCGGTACTTCCAATTGCAAATCTCACGTACTTCTGATTTTGGGTAAATTATATGCCACTGCTAGAATTATTTGGTTGAATTTCTGAAATGTCCTAGCAGATTTGGAAGTAAGAAATAGATCCGTCTAATGGTTCAGTGCATGTTTTATGCAAGCAAGTTTCATTTGTCAAAGGGATCTGCATGCAGAGATGAAGAAAAGCTGGTAAAATGCTTCGCTGTCTTTCGAAAACGAACTTTCCGTCAATAGTAAAGCAGCAGAAGAAACCTGCAGCTTCTGAGATCAGGATTTCGAAGCACCTCAACTGCCCTGGTCATGGAGTACGTCTCTGCTCAGTTATTAACTCTTTAGTTGCTGGGCGTTTTCCTCCCAAGCCTGATCCTTTTTTTGGCTATTTGGGGTACTTTGTGCTTAGGCCTCTATATTTTCTTTTTCCACATAAGGTAGCCACATCAAATTTGCGTTCTTTTTTTCCAACACCTTGTGGATTCTCAAGGTACCCAAGGTTTGTGGATTCCCCCAGAGGGGACTGAGAAAATACCCAATATATGTAAAAAGTTTGAGTTTTTTTAGAAAAATAGGGAAAAAATGGCATCACTGACCGGTTTGCCGCACTAAAGTCACCATCTTCCCAGTTTTCAGGAGCTGAATCAAAAAATCGAATTTCGTACCATAGTTGTGGCATTTTTCAAAGAGTTTGCCCATTTTCCCTATTTTTTGTGCTCTCGACCGTCTTCCAGTTTGTTTGTTTGAGAATCTTTATTTCGGCACTAGGCCATAAAAGAACATAAAAACAGATAAAATCTAAAACATTTAAAATGGATGATAAAATCGATCATAAATGTTGCCATCTGGACATTCATAGTCAAGTTAGATGCTTCGACACCAGCCATACTTGAATTAATACATTCAAGATTCAAGGGCTATACATAGCATACAATCTCTGCACTGGGAATCTTAAATTAAAACAATGAACCATAAAACCAGCATATTATTCTCTTAAAATGTTATGCAGAAAATGTGTTATGATTTTTAGTTGTTTGCGTGGTGAATGTAGAGAGCTCCACAAATGGACCTCTATTCCTGAGATGTCATGGATATTATATGCCTTGTTCTCAATCTCCACATTCCCAGCAGGTATTGAGTAAGTGAATACAACAGTGGTTTACTTGTGTCAGATTTGAAAATCCTGAGAACCACTTTGTAATTCCTGACACGCATGCTCTTACATATCGGGATTACCCATCATCTCCTGATTAACCAATAAATAGGGCAAAAGAACAGCACATGCTCAATGGTCTCATTATGGGCACCACAAGCTGGGCACTTCTATCATTAGCGCTCGGTGCACATGACCATTTAACAGTGAACTCCTGAAGGGGCAGAGATCTGCATTGGAATTGCAAGTAAAAACATTTGGCCATGGTGGCTCGATCTCGTCAAGAAAATCATCCTTCTTGGTGTAGTTCTTGGCCAGAAGGAAGAAATCTATTAATGTACCATGGCTCGCCAGCGAGTTAAATAGGGAGTCCCAGTGCAACCAGTAGGCAGTTTTGATATTGGCTTTAGAAACGGACCCTGCCGCCCCTGGTACTGACCACAAATCAGGCAGTCCGAGTTCCTTGAGAGAATCCTTCACATGTTTAAGCCATGGGATTCCACGAGAACCAGGGAGGGAAATTTCCTCATCAATCCCTTGCTTGTAAGATTCCAGTTATGGAGTTGCCCAAATCCTTCTCCAATAAAGCAAGGGACTTAATCCTGCACTGTCATTGATTGGTCTTAGCCCACAATCCAGCCTGAGGGGTGCCAGGGGGGTACTCACAGGAACTCTGACCAACTGTCTCAAGAACCTGTTTTCTACTGCGACTAGCAATGGTATACCAAGTGCCCTCACAACTCTGCACCATAGGTGGTGGTGCCTAAGGCCTAAAGCTTGTATATTTGCAAAGCTGGCTGGGATGGGCGAAATTGTGATTCCATCGGTGTTTTAATGATTCCTCCCATGCTTTGTTCCATCTTTAGCCTGCGCTGCACATATTGGGGGCGATTACGATGTCGGGCGGAATTGCGTCCACCCGACACCGTCTCATAAACGGGACCAACCGACCTCCGGTCGGCAGTCCCGCCCACCTCATTAGGATGTGACTGAACACTGTTCAGTCGCACTCTGACATTTCCCTATGGGAGCATGCATTACAGCCATAAACCGGCAGTAATATATGCTCCCCTAGGGAAATGGGAGGTGATGTTCATCCCTGCACCCATGGCAGGCACCTCAAGGTGCCTGCCACGGGGTGCAGGGATCAACAGGGGGGTTCAATAGGTGCCCCCTCGGCCCCCAACCAGAGGCTGCACACACAAGGAGGCCCTGCTGTGGGCCCCCAAAAATGCTTCTCGACATGGTTTCCATGTCGGACAGGCCACATGGAAACCATGCTGGAAACCGTGCATCGTAATCCCAAGGGCGGAAAGGCCCACCCTTTGGGATTACAAGCTGATTACAACTGGCCGATGGGCTCCTTGAACCCAGCGGAAGCCAGCCAGAAGGAACAGGCAGTTTCAATTCTGACCAGCTGATACATAATCAGCTTTCCGACCTCCATCGTAATAGGTTCCTATGTGTTTTTCATCCCATTTGCTCCATGAGGGTAAGGTTCTAGATATGTGAAGGTGAGCATGTGTTTGAGGGGAACCCCAGATAGAGTGGGATTTGCCCTTCTAGAGCACTCTGGATTCAAAACCATATACTTGGTCTTGCTCACATTAATTTCAAGACCCCTTAGTTTACAGAAGTGTTCAAAGTGCTCCAACAGATTTTGCAGCCCCATAGGGGATTCAGAAAGGAGGAGGGTGTTGTCTGCAAACATGAGAGCCGGAGCCTTCATGTTTGCTAGTTTGGGTGCATCATTATCACAAAGTCCCAGGAATTGTAGAAGACAGTTTATATATAAAGTGAAGAGCCTAGGGGTGAGTACACACCCTTGCCTTACTATTCTGTTGACTGGGAATGCATCTGTCAGTTCTATTACATTGCCTCACCTGACCCTGGTGTAATTTATATTATGCAGCCTAACCAGCATATCTATCAGGTAACTGGGTACCTCCATCTCAGCGAGCACCTGCCAAAGAGTCGCTCTGGGAACTGGGTAAAAAGCTGATCGCAAATCAATGAAATCTACATAGAGGCAACCCTTGCCCAGAACTACTGTCTTCCAAAAATACATCTGTAATCTAAATACCTGGTGTATACTGCTGGTTGTCTCTCTAAATCCTGCCTGTAGCATGGTCAGTATATCATTGGCTATGATCCAGTCTTGGAATCTGGTCAGGATAGTGCTACAAAATAGATTTTGGGAACTATCTATCAGACTAATAGGTCTGTAGTTTAGAGGTGATTCACATGAAACTTTTTTAAAACAGGGATGGTTTCAGACCCAGCAATGTCAGGGAGATTGGTGCTCCTTTCAATATGGACATGATTGCTACTGAAAAGTATTTCCTATTTCATCTACAAACAGATCACCTGGATTTTTGTCTAATCCAGGAGCTTTATGGGGCATAATTCCTCTAACGGCCTTACTAATTTCCTCTGATATGATCACCCAGATATCATTCTCACTGAATCCAGGTGAAAGCTCCAAGGGTGGACACCTCCCCTGCAGCCACATTACTGTGCCCTAGAACCTCAGTGCCCCGAGTAATGTCTGTCTGTGCCTGGGAGTCACCATACGGAGTATATAGGCTAGAAAAGTGCTTAACCCTTTCACTAGCTGATATATTAATGTTAATTTTGCTGGGGCCTGCTATGTTGCCAGAAGAAACCAAGGACCAAAATCTACGATGATCCTTGGATATGACAGCACTAAGGAGGCCTTCCCAGATTCCCCGCTTTAGGTCCTTTACAGCTTCCAACATTACCTTGTTGTAGGATTGCCTAACAGCCTTTATTAAGCGTCAGTCTTGATACTTAATATCCACTAAGAACTTAGTTTTGGCATCTCTACAAGGCTTGTTATACCATGTTATTGGACCCTTCCTTTTCACTGACTTCCCAACTTCAGTGTAGAAGAGGTCCCTCAGATTTTGGAACTATTTATGGTGGACCTCCGTAATCTGGCCTTATATCTCACAATCAACTCTTAGCCTGTATTGCAAAGCCACGTCTTCCATACAAGCAGCAACCAGGCAAATAGATCTGTCTCCATTTTACCCTTTGCCTGTTGTTAGTGAGCCTCAATCTTCAGTCAAATTGGTCAGCTTCAGTGCAAGGTGATCCCGTCAGGTGAACATTCACCCTGAGTAGTAGAGCATTGGGATCACTATTGCTACGAGGAAGCACAATCATATTAATCAGCTAATGCCATAATTTAACATCTTAAAATGTATAATCAATTAAACTTGTATGATTGAGCCTGTGTTATGTATGCATGCCTGATTCATTAGAACAGGATCTGCCATTATAGGCACGTAGTCCTTGAATTAATGTCAGGTCATTGATCTGAACAGCTAGATGTGTCCATTTCTTAATATGCGCAATATCAATTTCCCGGATTGCCTATGCTGCATCCTCCTCACAGCACAATGCCTGATTGTTTAAGCGCAAGGGTTTGAACTGGCAGTTAAAATCCGCTCTCACAATTGTCTTTGCAGTTGTTGGAAGTGTGGCCAGGTGATTACCCAGATATTCAATGATAGCATACTCTTTTCTGTTACCTTTAGGGCTATTGTATACATTACAGATGTAATATACAACATCTGAGGCGGTGGTCCAACTGAGGCACAATACATCAGGGGAGTCCACCTTGATGTCCCTCAGTGTACCTAGTAATGTGATCTTCACCCACATCGTAAGGCACCCCTGAAGGACTACCTGCCCCAAAAGATGTGGCTGCTTTGAAAAAATTGACATAGCCTACATGGTTGACCGGCTTTAATAACTAGGTATCCTGGAGGAGACCTATATCATATTGTTCAATAAATCTATGCCACTCTGGTTGTCTTTCTTTCTACTCATACCTGCTACATTCCAAGAAATTAGTTTAATTTTTGTGGCCACATTATGGGGTATCCTGCGTGCCTCCTCAGGTGCATAAGAACTGCCATACTAGTCTGGAGCAGTTATTCATAGTACTTGAGAATGCAGTTGAAGTTTGCTATTAGGTCCTGACTCCATTGGGCCCCCCAACTGACTACAAAAATTGGGGAGCTGGCTCCCCCTCACTCTAGTAATAGCCATTTGACAAGGTATTTTGAATATGCTGCACTGTTGGCCAGTCAATCAACATTGGTGAGTGCTTCAAAACAATTGTGGGTGTGAATTGCATAGGTATCCCCCATAGTCATCACCTGTCAGTGACCTGGAGCTGGCACATTAGTATTTCTTTGTGACTGCTGAAGCAATGAAAAAAGTGTCCAAGGAGCTGGCCTGTAGAAGTATCCCAATGATAGGGTTCCATAGAACTCCTTAACAATGATGTATTACCTATGTGGCCAAATAGTACCCTTTCCGTCACCTGAGGAAATCTAAAGTTCTGAATAATGAATATCCTGCCAGGTCCTATCTAGGCTACCCTGCAGACATGCAAGATATTGTTTGCCTCTAGTAGTGGAAAATCCCTGTGCTGTGAAAGCCAACTCAATGTCTTGTTCTGAAGCTCCTCATATGACTCAGTCTGATCTAGACGTAGATGCAGAACCCTGGTTAGGACTACTACATATGGGCAGGATTCAGATGGAAGATTGATTGTGGTTTAGTTGGAGCTCCTATTAGAGTCAATATATCCGGGGTTGGGTAAATAAGTTTTCACTCCAGATATGTTCCCTGAGATGTTGGATGCATGAATGCCAATTCTCTGTTGAAGAACTTTGGGTGACTGGTCAGTGTCGGACCATTCACGAACCTGGCTTGCTAGGCCTTGTCCTGTTGAGGACTTTGGGGCCAGAGAACCTGCACAGCATCTGGCCCTTAGGTTCCTTCCAGTTTGTGGTGGAAACCAGTCTAAAACCCATGGGTGATCCAGGAAATCTATAGATTTCTGGAAAGAAGACAACATTCTGAATTCAGCAGGGGGTCATATGTGTAGATCTCTCAAGGTTTTCCCAAGGAAAATAACTGTTGAAATAAAGAAATATTGAAAATGAGTAGGAAAAGAACGGCCATTTGTGACAACATTTTCATCTGTAACTTTTTGTCTCAATGCCTGATTTACAAAAGCAATACACCATTATGTCTGCTAGAGCACTCTAGTTGTGGGGCTATATAGGGTTTGTTTTTAAGCCTTTGCAAACCTCAAATTTTGACTAAAAAACAATTGTACTCACATTTATGTGATATAAAGTTCCTGGAATCTGGGGGGAGCCACATACTTTCTTCCACCAGGCATTCCTACAAGTCTCCCTACAAAAATTCTATCTCACCTGTGTGGGTAGGCCTAGTGTCCTTGACAGGACACATCATATTTTTCCAAACAAAGCTGACACTTTTTTTGCATAGCGTATAGCTGTAGATTTTGAACTCTAACTCAGCCGACACCTAGGGAAGAATAGAAAACCTGTACAGTTTTGAAAACTAGACACCTAAAGGTATTCAGGGTGGAGTGACCTGTATGGCTCTCACAAGGTTTTTTTACCCAGAATTCCTTGCAAACCTCAAACTTTGACTAAAAATACAAATGTCCTCATATTTTTTTCATGGAAATTTCTGGAATCTATGGGGAGTCATAAACTTCCATCTACACAGCATTCCCCCAAGTCTCCCAATAAAAATGGAACCTCACTTGTAGACCTAGTCCCTGTGACAGGAAACGTCCTAGAACACATTTTCCTCACATTTTCCTCACATTTTCCTCACATTTTCCTCACATTTCTGTGATGGAAAGTTCTGGAATTTGTGGGGAGCCACAAACTTCCATCCACCCAGCATTCCCCAAGTCTGCCGATAAAAATGATACCAAACTTGTGTGGCTACGCTAATGCCCACGACAGGAAACAGCCCAAAACCCAACATGAACACATCACATTTTTCCACAAAAAATGGACCCCCTTTTCCAATGTGGAAAGCTGTAGATTTTGGACCATAGCTCTGCCGGCACCTAGGGAAACCATTTTCAAATGCAAACACCCACGTTGGGACTTTTTTGTTGCTGAGCAGCCAGATGAAACATGGCAAATACTCAGCAAATTTACAATGCCTTCAGAAGTGCCCTTTCCTCTGAAGTCACAGAGCTCTCCATCAGGCAAGTAGGACATCATCCACCATGGTGTCAAACATTATGACCTCTGCCCCACTGGCAGATGGTGGGTTCCCTGCCATAACTCTAAATATCCTCCTTTGTGTGTCAGAATCATGAGGGATGAATATATAGCCTTCTTCTTGATAGTACCTTCTTGCCAAACCCATGGTTTAAAGGACAGTGCTACTAAAAAGAATAAAACCCCACTTTAAGATGTACTAGCAATGGCTGTAAAAGCCTTGTCCACTATTTGCAAGAAGACCACTTCGACAAATGAAGAACTGGACCTGAATAAATAACCTTCCCCTGGAGAAGCTGTGAAGAAGATGAACACAGGGTAACGTTCTGGAGAAACATGGGTCCATAGAGCCAGCAGCAGACTCTATATGCAAAATACAGCAGCAAAGAGGGACTGTGGACAGGTGAGAAAATCATGATGAGGGAAGAAGTAAATCAATGTGCTATGATAGCAGGCCTCAGGGATTTGTGACTTTGCCTGTTTGGTGCAGGTTGTGCTCTCTGACCTGGAAGTGACCTTTGCACAAGTATGTGACCAAGACTTGAAATGGCATACTACCACTGTAGCCCTGAGACCCAGTCACTTGCGTCCCTGTGCACATAGATGCCATGTTAAGAGACTGTTACAACATAACCATTATGCCAGGTTCATTCTAGGCAGATATTTCAGTATATGTTGTGATATGTGATGCCCACAGGCTCTGAGTCCTCATGATCACATCCTCAAATAGAACAACAACAGAAAGCAGATTGATGTTACAGCTCACAAGAACAGTTATGAGAAGAACAGTTCCTATTCTAAACTTCAAATATAAAATGTTTATGTTAGGGGATGAAGTCAAATCTAAATAAAGTTGAATTCATGGAAAAGATGTTTTTAAAAAAAAATAGAACCAAAGATGTGTCCAACATTGACATTTAGCCCTCAGCTGCAGCCAGCACCCAAAAGCATAAACAAATTAGACTGTGTAAGTTTTATATACAGGAATGATGGTTAGCACAAGACTGACATCACTTAGAATATCAAGTAGTTCATTTATTAATACCAGACTGGGCGGCAGGGTGGGACCAAATCCAGATTCAAACGAGGACTTATTTTATGAATGCACATTTTGTTATGCATTTTACACCAGATGCGCCAATGACCAGAACTCAGCAGGCTGGCAATAAAGTATCTGGATTGTCCTATTGGCAGTGTGCCTGCTGAGAATGTGTTCAGTGCAGCTGGTGCGGTTGTTACAGTGAGAAGGACCAGTCTCTTCCCTCAAAACATGGAGAGATTGACTCTGTTAAAAATGAACAATAATTTCATACCACACAATTATATCATTCCTGAAACAGCAAAGGAGGAGGAGGAAGATTGGTCAGAATCCAGTGTGTTAGCTGACCAACTTCTGGGTGAACCACCTAAGTTTGAGGATGAACTCTATTTCCCAGGGTTAAGTATGCCAGGGACCCCATAGAGCTTTTAAATTATTTCCATTTGAACTTCTATCTTTGCAACAAAAAAAGTAGCTAGCGGAAAATTAATATTTTGGGATCAGATTTATGCTGCGCCACCATTTTGAGTCACATATATTTCCGGATTGCAGTTGGACCAGTGTGCGTTAAAGAAGCCTCCACAATTCCTTCATGACATTGGAGACAATACCTGCCCCCCCTCGCATGCCTATTGCCTATGCCTTTTTGCATCACATAACCCTAGCAGGTCTGCCCCAGAAGATCACTGATTTACATGAGTGCCAATACCAAATTCCAATGTGTTGCCTATGTCAAAGATGAATACCTAAACTACTGTACTTGACTTGGTAGAGGTAACTACAACTATTGCAATGGTGAGTGAGTGATCAAGTGATGACGACTGATGATTTATGTAGTGGCAGACAGTGATGGAGGGTGTTGAACTGTAATGTGGGTACTTTCTTGAGATGATTGATTTGCAATGTTTGGGACCTGAGTGATGAGCGTCCATTTTTTCCCAGGAGGTGATTGGCCTTTACAAACTTACTTAGCGAAAATTAATTAACCTGATCGGTTCACTCCTATGATAATTCTGATTTTTCATCATCTAGGATGGCTGCACCAGAAAATCATTTGATTTACAAGACGTTCAAATTCCAATCTGTTGCTTGCATCAAAGGGGAGAGAGTGTACCTACCACCGTGCTTGGATTGGAACTGGTAAACATTGCACCAATGAGTGATCTGATGTGATTGTGAGTGATGATTGATGATTCATGTGGTGTTATACAATGAGGGAGGGTGTTGAACTGTAATGTGGGAACTTGCCTGAGATGATTGATTTGCAATGTTTGGGGCCTGAGTGATGGGCGATAATTTTTTCTCTGATGTTGATTAGCCCTTTCACACTTAGCCAGATTTACTTTCAGGGTCCTCTCCTTTTTTCTGGTTCTTTAGAGACCAGAACAATTACTTTAGTTAACAAATAAAAACTATGAAAAATACTGCAATTCTGTTTCTTTACTTGTTCTTCAACAGCAGTGTACTACACGTCTATCTTGCTCAGGTCATGATGACTGGTCTGGAACAGAGGTTCCCGAAGTCAGGAGGAGGATGGAAGAACTCAGGGCAGGAGCTGTGGGACTACCTCATCAACAGCTAGAAGCAAGAGGTTATCTACTTCAGTTCAAAGGTAAACCAAGAGTCTTAGGCCTAGTACTCAGCTATGTGGAATGGAGAGAGGTGTGTCTATTTGTCGAATGGTTCTGTGTGTGTGTGTGTTGCACTTGTGGCAAAAGTGAAACTCTGAGTTCCCCTGTTGTTGTCTTTGCTCTGCCTCTGTGTCTTCTTGATACACTCCTCATGAAGCTTACCTTCCTTCTGTCCTTCTCCGTGACTCTAAAATACAGTTTCTCTTTTACAATCTACAGCCCTTCTAGTCTCCTGCACAAAAGGCGAAAGCTGAGCTCAACACTCCTACTTACCTACCAGACCAGTCCAGACAGGCAGCCAAGAGTGATGGACATTCCTGAAGAGAATGCAGATGCACAACCTAGTTTTGCAAAACAGTATAATTTTCTTTTAACAATTGTATTTGGAGAACAGGGTGGGTGGGTTCACTTCCAACCTAGAAGACAGACCATTTAGATATCTGATAACTTGGGTCTCAGGGGCAGAAGGACTATTTGCAATACAATTAACTGTACTCTGTCATATTCATTCCTTTGTTTCCTTCCACAACAGTTTGATGACGAATGATGTGCTGCTCATTTCCCATATGAATGTTGTCCTTGTGTGGTGTTTGTCTGCACTACAACATATTGTGAATACAACAAAGGGGCATGTGCGAGCAACTTTCAAATTCATCGCAGTGTGGATGTGTATCACTGTGTCAATCAATACAGCATGAACTGCACTTTATTAACAACGCACCCCATACACACAAATAAATTTCAAACACAGCACAGTGCATGTTCACATAAACCACCTGTAATGCTTAGTGATATAGCACAGAGTGCATGCACAGTGCTATAATGATAGGGCTCAGAGTGCATGTACAGTGCTATAGTAAACCTCAGAGTGCATGTACAGCGCTACATCGATAGCTCTCAAGAGTGCATGTACAGCTCTGCATGCACAATAAGGGGTGTAAGAAAATAATGAATGGCTTTTTTCCACATTAGCAGCACTTCTGTCGGCCCAGCCAAGCCTGGTCAATCCTGCTTTTTGTGTGGTGCTGCGGCTCATACATCACACTTGGGGCTACTCTTCCACCCTGTTGTGAAGGCAGCACTCTCACCTCAGAAACACATCCCAATGTTCACACTTCACTCCGGTCTGTTAGGAGCCCCTCCAGTGCAGTGCCCATTGCAGTCAGTGGGATGCATGTGGGACTGCGGGAATGGCTGGAGGCCGCGGGCAGCTTCTTTCTAGCTGATTGGCTATGTAAGCCTCCAAATATACACTAATGATTTCTATTGGGATTTATCTCCATTTTGTTTATTGACTGTAGGCTCAGGGGGCCTGCATAGAGACCTAGCATTGGCCAAGGGAACATTTTAGAATCTGGTTATTGTTTTGGGGGTGTGCCTGGGAGTACAATGCACTTGACAGTGGGTGACTCCACCAAGGGCAGTCTAGAGGTGTTGTGTTGATTTGTGAGGAAGCATAAGCCGTCAAGCCTTGGAGAGCAGTAGAGAATTCAGAGCCGATGACTGAAGAATCAGGAGCAGCTGGAAAGGACTCGGTGGCACCGGTAAACTGTGCCATGTGGCAGAGTCAGAGTTTTTTTGGTGAACTCCACTCTCCAAGCAGATTGCAGAATGGCAAAAACTCCAAAAACTCTGCCTGTGGAGCTGAGTTTTTCTGCACACCCTTACAAAAAACCCAAAGGTTACAGGGACGCTATAAACAGAGTATTGTGGGGGCGTAAGCTTTAGTTAGGTCAGCTAACTATAACCGCTGAATTTCACTGGTTTTCTATGAGTGAATTATGAGCCTAACTACAACGTCCCTGTAACCTTTGTTTTATATATATATATATAGTAACCTTTGTTTTATAGATATATATATATATTTACTGAAAAAACACAGGTTTCAGGGATGTTATAGTTAGGTTGACAATTCACTCGTACAAAACCATAGAAATTCAGCCGTTATAGTTAGTTGAGCTATAATTTGTGCGCCACAATGCATTGCTGATGACATCACATAATACATCACTCATGAGATGGTCAGTGACATCACTGATGACATCTCAAATGACATCACTGATGACATCACTGATGACATCACTGATGACATCATCCAGTGAATGTGTGTTTCTGTAAAGTTTAAATATGTTTTTTATTATATATATGCTAAGGTTTATTTAACAATGAGTGGGTGTATGAGTGTCTTAATGGATGACTTAGTGGGTGCGTGTCTGACTGTATAAGTGAGTGATTTAAAGTTTCTTATTGAATGCATGGGTTAGTGACTAAACTGTGTGAATGTCTGTATCAGTCTGTCAGTTGGTGTGTAAGTGGCTCCATGGGTTATTGAGTAGCTATATGAGTGTCTAAATGGATTATTGAGTAGTTGTCTGAGTATCTGTATGGGTGTGTGAGTGAGTGTCTGTGTGGGTGGGTGGGGGTGTTTGACTCCATGCATAGATGTGTGAGTGGCTGATTCACTGAGTGTATCGGTTCAAGTGTGCTCCTCTGAAGGGCAGTATTGGTGGGTGAATGTGTGTACAGGCCTGTTGGTGAGTTTTTAGATGTCTCAGTTGTACATGTGTGAGTAACTACATATCTTAAAGGGAGTATATGTGAGTTTTTGACTATATAAATGACTATATGTGAGAGTGAGTCATTGTGACAGTGGCTGTATGGATGAGTGTGTTCTTGTGTCATTGATTATATAAGAGAGTAAGTCTGTGTTAGTATCTGTATGAATAAGTGACGTAGTATGTGTATGACTGTATAGGTGAGTAAATGGCAGTGTGATTGATTCTTTGGGTGACTGAGTAGGTGTTTGAGTACCTCTATCGCTGAGTGACACTGTGTGAGTGTCTGTATAGCTGTATCAGTGTATATGGTAGTGTTGTATTGATGAGTGACTGCATGTATGAGTGACTGTATGGGTAAATGAGTGGATGTGTCTGTAGTTCTAGGAATCAGTGAGAGAGTATGTAGTAACTGGTATTGATGTGTCTATGGTTTCAAAAATGATAGTCTCTATTTTAGAGAGAGTGTATCAAAGGTTCTACTAGGGTGTGAGGAGGTGCATCAAATGTCCACGTGGATGATGTCATCAGTGATGTCATCAGTGATGTCACTGACCATGTCATGAGTGATGTAATATGTCATGTCATCAGCAGTGCATTGCGGGGGCGCGAGTTATAGTTAGCTCAACTAACTATAACAGCCGAATTTCTCTTGTTTTGTACGAGTGAAATGTCAGCCTAACTATAACGTCCCTGAAACCTGTGTTTTTTTCAGTGAATTTCAAAGGTTTTTAAAATGCTAATTCCTAACTATAACGTCCCTGAAACCTATGGTTTTTTCAGTAAATGTCAAATGTTTTTTAAATGCTAAATCCTTACTATAACGTCCCTGAAACCTATGGTTTTTTCAGTAAATGTCAAATGTTTTTTAAATGCTAAATCCTAACTATAACGTCCCTGAAACCTATGTTTCTTTCAGTGAATTTCAAAGGTTTTTCAAATGCTAATTTCAAACTATAACATCCCTGAAACCTATGTTTTTTTTCTGTGTATTTCTAAGGTTTTTTAAATTGTAAGTCTTAAGTATAAAATTATTTCTAACCTTACCTTTTTTTACAGTATTTGTAAGTGTTTTTTTAATTGCTTTTATTTAGAAATGATTGGAACTATATATATATATATTTTTTTTTAATATACTTAGTTTTTCTAAAATCTTGTTCAACAATTAAAGTCCCTCTTTTAAAATATATATATCATACACTACTAAAAATATACTCTGTTTTTTATACGTACAACTTACATTTATATTTTCTTGAAATAATGCTTTTAATACTGTGAAAGTTGTTTTATTGTATTGTTATGCTTTCTTTTTTAAAAGTTTTCTTACAAAGGAGTCGCGCACCCTACGCGAACCTACATGATGGGTGTGTGGATTCAGGGTGAGCGAACCCTGCTGGCTCGCATTTCCGGAGTTGCGCTGGAGTCGCGACTCCGGTGTTATATTCAAAAGTATTAAATATCATTGTATAAATTATAAATATAAGTTTTGGTTAAAGACTTTCACTATTTTAATTTAGAAAACAATTTATAAACAATATTTTTTACTTTACTATGAACTGTACGAAATTTCATGAGTGCGAGACTTATACGCGGAGGGTGCACAACCCTTCCCGGCACATATTTCTGGGGTCGCGCAGGGGTCACGACTTCGGCGTAATTTTCAAAGTGTAAAATAACACTATACAAAGTTAAAATATCATATTTGCATAAACACTTTCACTAATATACTTTTAAAAATATTTTATAAACACCTATTTATACTTTATAAATATGTATACGAAATTTTACGGGTGCACGACTTGTGGGCGACGGGTGCGCACACCCTACGCGACTCCATGTGACCTGAAAAGAAAGCTTCTGAATGGTTTAAAACATTTTCATTCTGTAAGAGGGAGGATCCAACACCTGTTTGATTACTCTTATTATTTGTCTGTCTTCCTGACAAGACCTGCTTCTTCTACCTTCCTTCATTTTTCTATTTTTGTGTGTTTCTTTACTTTTTATTTAAACAATGGCATCTAGTCATCCTGATGTTGACCCTCTGGAACAAGAAGAAGATGATATGATGGAGCCAGTAAAAACAAAGAAAGGAAAGTGTGGTTTGGGCCTTCTTCAGTGTGCCGGAGGGAGAGAAGAAGGTCAATGCAAGGAAGTTACCTGTAACATCTGTAAAACAGTACTCTCGAGAGGCTCAGAAATGAATTACTCATGTGGAACGTCATCCATGAAAAAACATTTGGAGACAATCCAGCCCTTGCATCTGGTGAGAGAAGTTACGCAGAGGGAGAGGAATAAAGCAACACAACAAGATCCAAATGCTCCTTCAACATCCTCACAAGCACTTCTACCAACACCGAGGCCACACATTGTTCCAGAATTACTGGATGCCACCATTAGTTGTAAGAAATGTGATGCAAAACTGCATCGGGGAACAATACATTGACGTCATTACCAATGCAATTAAAGCACATAAGTGTTGATTTTTTTTTTAATCTGCTCTCAAATTTCCTTTTCCTTTTTTTTTCCAAACAGTTTTATTGGAGTCTTCACTTTTGTTTTGTTTAAAAAAAAGTCAAAAACACCCAAAAAATAAAAAATTGTTAGAAAATACAAAAAGAAATTTAAATTATTTAAAAAACTAAATGGTTCTTACGGAACCACATATACTGGTTAAAAATACCTGAGTGATTGCATGAGTGCAAGGATACTGCCTGAGTGATTGCAGGACTACTTGTATAGTGTCTGAATGATTGCATGAGTACACAGGTAATGCCTGGATGATTTTGTGAGTGTATGGGTACTGCTTGGGTGATTGTTGGAATGCATGGATAGTGCCTGGATAATTTGAAGAGTGCAAGGGTAGTGCCTGGGTTATTCCACGAGTGCATAGGTAGTGCCTGGGTGATTAGAGGAAAACATAAGTACTACCTGGGTGATTGCACGAATGCTGGAGTAATGTCTGGGTGATTGGAGGAGTGCATGGGTACTGCCTGAGTGATTCAAGGAGTGCATGAGTAATGTCTGGGAGATTGCATGTGTGCAGGGGTAATGTCTGGGTAATTGGAGGAGTGCATGGATACTGCCTGGGTGATTGGAGGAGTGCAAGGGTAGTGCCTGGTTGATTGGAGGAGTGCATAGCTAATGTATGGGTGATTGCCTGGATTATTGCATGAGTGCATAGGTTGTGCGTGCATGATTGAAGGATATATACATCCAGGTATTGATCAGAATCAGCATGGCTAGGTTAAAAATCCTCACCGTTAATATATCTGGCCTTAACGATTTAAAGAAAAGACAAAGAGTGGCTGCGGTATTGCAAATGTCTGGGGCTAATATTATTTGCATTCAGGAGACACACGTCGAGGGGTCACAATGGTATCTACTTAATACACTAGGGTATAAATTGAATACTGCAACAACACAGGGGGCAAGGACTAGGGGGGTGGCCATTTTGGTGAAAGGGTGTGGGATACAGTTTGTCTGATCTTCATCCAATAAGTATGGGCAGTAGGCAATTACAGAATGTCAGTATAACAATGATAAGAAAATGACATTATATACAGTATATGGAAGTGTTAGTGACGATCCGAATGTACTGGATTATATCTCCAATGAGCTTGCTCACTGGCCCCTCCCATTGAGAGTTTGTGGCGATTACAATTTGAATCTTCCCTATGATTGGTCGTTGGAACCTGGGTACAAATACCGGGGAAGGAAACCAAAAGTGTTTCAGGCCCTTAAAAACTTATGTCAGACCCATGGCTTAATAGACTGTTGGCAAATAATGCACCCAAATGATCCAGGATTTCCCTTCTTCTCTAATCCGCATTCAACACATGCGAGACTGGATTATATGTTTGCTACGAACACTGTGAGTTCTAATTGTTCGATAGAAAAATTACCACAGGTCCTATCTGATCATAATCTCCTAGTTTTAAATATAGAAATGGGAGCAATGAACCCCAATGTGAAAGTTTGGACCTTTGAAAGAGCATTGTTGCTTAACAAGGAATATTGTCGACATATGAGCAAATGGATACCAGGGTTTTTGGAGGATAATATGGGCAGCGCGGCAATGAAAGTGGTTTGGGACGCCCTGAAGGCAGGGATCAGAGGGGAAACGTTACGATTTTCACTAAATCTTAACAAGGAGGCTAATCAAAAAATGGTGGCACTGCAGATAAATTTGGGAATAGCCGAGGAAGGACTGATAAGGGCTGTTCAGGAGGGACGGGAAATTGAAAGTGAATTAAGATGTGTGGCGATTGCTAAAAATTCTATCATTGATATCTTAACAGAAAAAGCCATAGCCAAGGCAACAACACATAGAGAAATCACCTATGAACTAAGCGAGCAGGTTGGTCATCAATTGGCAATTCGTACTAGACAACAAAATACAGCCAATCTAATACGGGAGATTAAAGATCCAGAGTATGGGCAAAAGACCGAGTCTAAAGCAATAAGAGCAGCATTTCAACGGTATTATCAAAAACTATATGATGACACTGGTACAGAACAGGAAAAGATCGAGGAATATCTAGATCAAAGTCCATCGTTAAGATTAGAGGTAGAGGATCAGGACAGTTTGGACTATATACCACAATGGGAGGAAATTTTGCTCTCTATGAATAGCTTAGCAAAGGGGAAGGCGGACGGTACGGACGGGATACCAACAGAGTTTTATGCTAAATTCTCTCCGCAGTTAAAGAGAATAATCTGTGATTTATTTACACATATCTTTCAGGGTGGGCGACCCCCGTGATCATGGTCTTTATCCAAAATTGTGTTGTTTTTTTTTTAAAACTAAGAGCCTACTGAACTTGGGTCTTATCGCCCTATCATCCTGATTAATGGCGACTCAAAAATGTATTCTAAATTATTAGCTAGTCGATTGGCATTGGTTACTCATAAAATTGTATCTGATTGCCAGCATGGGTTCATCCCAGGGAGGTCTACCACCGACCATGTCCAAAGAGTGATTACATTGTTTGATATTACTGATGTTACAGGAGACCCTATGGCACTCATATTATTGGACGCTGAAAAAGCTTTTGATAGGGTCTCCTGGAAATATCTATGGACAGCTATGTCAAGAAGTGGCATTAGGGAGCATTTTATTAGAGCAGTCCAAATGCTATACACTGAACCATCAGCCATAGTTATGGTAAATGGGATGGTGTCAGAGAAGATAGCCATTACCAGAGGGACAAGACAGGGGTGCCCATGCTCCCCCCTTCTATTTGCGGTGTTCATTGACCCGTTCATCCGTAGACTTGAGAATAACATATTAATATCGCCAATATGGTCACGAAATTGGCCCACAAAAACATTGGCATATGCGGATGATATCGCTTTAGTCACCAGCGATCCTGTCACCGCAACAAAGGTGATAGAAGAAGAGGCCAAAATCTTTGGAGGAGTATCAGGTTATAAGCTGAACCAAGATAAAACACAGATAATTCTCAATCATAAAATTAGGATGAGAGATAACCGAGTAGTGGAAAAAGCTACTTATCTGGGGGTTAGCATAACGTCAAAATTGGATAGTCTAGTTAATAACAATTCTTGAACCATTAATACAACATACGAAAAAAGATCTTGTTAGGTTAAATAACTTGCATCTGTCCATTGGGGACAGGTGTAACGTGATAACAATGCTTTTTTACCGAAATTTCTATATTTTTTCAGGACAATATGTTTGGAGTTTACTCCTCAATGGTTTAAGACAATAGAAAGTATGTTTTCCCGGTTTATATGGGGCTATAAGAGACCACGTAGAGCATTACGATTCATTACCTTGCCTAAAGACAGAGGTGGCTTGGCCCTTCCCAATTTTAAACTTTACTATTAGGCTACTACATTAAGATACAGTATTGAACTATTATCGACAAATACAGACAACAGGACAAATGTTAGTATTCCAACACCACAGGAACTTATATTGGGTTAAGAAACTAGAGGGTGCCTTTGGCGGCGATTACATGATAGCTATTTTAAGAAAGTCCGTTTAAAAACCCTTTTCGGCATTCACAAAGTTTGGAATAATACATGTAAATTGTTGGGAATTGGTAGGTTATCCTTCTATACACCGTTAATTAATAATCACAATCTACCAGAGAGTTTTGCAAATGCATGTATGGGTAGATGGCTACGGGCGGGGATCACGCAGCTTGGTTGTTTTTACTCAACCCTAGGGCTGAAGTCTATTGAGGAATTAAAAAATGATTATACATTAGACCATAGGGATTTTTTAAATTTCTCCAGGTTAGGGATTTTCTGTGGAGAAAGGGGGTGGAGGATCCAAATTTCAAAAAGTCCAAACCATGGAAATCCTAATTAAAAATAGAACAGTAATTATTGGAGAAGTTTACGAGGGAGACAGCGTTATAACGCTGGCAATTCCACGTGGGTTGATAACAACGTGGTCGTTACAACGACCGCAGTTGTTACACGCGTGGCATTACATCGCAAGTCGTTTCAACGACTTGCGCTAGGTGGTGTGTAACACCAGGGAATGTGTTGGATTTTAAATCCAACACCTTCCCTGCTGTTGCGCTAACTGGAGTAGGAATATAAATTTATACTATTCCTAAGTCCAGCGCGCCATCTAGCGCAAGTCGTTGAAACGACTTGCGATGTAATGTCACGCGTGGTAACAAAGCAGTCGTTGTAACGACCGCGTTGTTACCTACCGCGTGGTAACACCATGCGTTGTAACATCATACATTCAGTTCATGAATGTATGAATGCTCTTTTCCAGATGATATGGCAAATGTTTTTTAAAATGGCAGGCTAAATTTGGGGTTTATTCTGAAACTTTTTATTGTTCTTATGAATTATCTCAGTCTCTCTTAATGTCCACCAGACTACAAGCACAATACTACAAGACTTTTTTTTCGTTATATTATACACCAAGCAAGATAGCTTAGTGGGGGTCTGGTAAAGGAACGGTATGTCCACGCTGTGCTTTATATGAGGCCGATATTGTGCATATATTTGCATTATGTAATGTACTACAGGAGCTAATCACCGATATATCAGGCTTTTTATCAGAGATTCTAAATGCAAGAATTGAAATTTCAGTGGAAGAAATAATTTTAGGTATAGCTGGAGTAAATCGACCAAGGAATATGCAAGGATTGATTTTTGTGGCAATGGCTGTTCTAAGGATATATATAGCATCAGGTTGGTTGGATCCAACCCGGCCGGTGTTTCAACAATGGCGAGCCCGATTATTGGCGACATGTAGCTTAGAAGTAGCTATATATGAAAGAAAGGGGCGTAACAAACGTAAAAAAGGGTTGAAATTATGGGATCCTCTAATACAGTGGATGCAAAGCCTGAGTGGGACAGGATAGATCCCCGTCTGTTTATTGTATATAATGGCGAAACCCAAACATAAAATAACCACGATCTGAAAGTACAGATCACGATGGATAATGTTGTACCAGATGAATTAAGTGTTTGTCATCATAATATCCATGAAGTTTGTAACAATGTTATGCTTATTCGTAAATGTCTGAGAAGGGTGGGGGTTATGGGTAGGGGGTGGCTTTCAAATGTATAAAAACAATAAAGAATATAAAAAAAAAAAAAAAATACAAAATTAAATTTAAATTATTTAAAAAACAAAACGGTTCTTACGGAACCACATATACTGGTTACAAATTGAAAAATTACCTGAGTGATTGCATGAGTGCAAGGATACTGCCTGAATGATTGCAGGACTACTTGTATAGTGTCTGAATGATTGCATGAGTGCACGGGTAATGCCTGGATGATTTTGTGAGTGCATGGGTACTGCTTGGGTGATTGTTGGAATGCATGGATAGTGCCTGGATAATTTGAAGAGTGCAAGGGTAGTGCCTGGGTTATTCCACGAGTGCATAGGTAGTGCCTGGGTGATTAGAGGAGTGCATAAGTACTACCTGGGTGATTGCACGAATGCTGGAGTAATGTCTGGGTGATTGGAGGAGAGCATGGGTACTGCCTGAGTGATTCAAGGAGTGCATGAGTAATGTCTGGGAGATTGCATGTGTGCAGGGGTAATGTCTGGGTAATTGGAGGAGTGCATGGATACTGCTTGGGTGATTGGAGGAGTGCAAGGGTAGTGCCTGGTTGATTGGAGGAGTGCATAACTAATGTACGAGTGATTGCCTGGATTATTGCATGAGTGCATAGGCTGTGCATTCATGATTGAAGGATATATACATCCAGGTATTGATAAGAATCAGCATGGCTAGGTTAAAAATCCTCACCGTTAATATATGTGGCCTTAACGATTTAAAGAAAAGACAAAGAGTGGCTGCGGGATTGCAAACGTCCGGGGCTATTATTATTTGCATTCAGGAGACACACGTCGAGGGGTAACAATGGTATCTACTTGATACACTAGGGTATAAATTGATTACTGCAACAACACAGGGGGCAAGGACTAGGGGGTGGCCATTTTGGCGAAAGGGAGTGGGATACAGTTTGTCCGATCTTCATCCAATAAGTATGGGCGGTAGGCAATTACAGAATGTCAGTATAACAATGATAAGAAAATGACATTATGTACAATATATGGAAGTGTTAGTGACGATCCGAATGTACTGGATTATATCTCCAATGAGCTTGCTCACTGGCCCCTCCCATTGATAGTTTGTGGCGATTACAATTTGAATCTTCCATATGATTGGTCGTTGGAACCTGAGTACAAATACCGGGGAAGGAAACCAAAAGTGTTTCAGGCCCTTAAAAACTTATGTCATGCCCATGGCTTAATAGACTGTTGGCAAATAATGCACCCAAATGATCCAGGATTTACCTTCTTCTCTAATCCGCATTCAACACATGCAAGACTGGATTATATGTTTGCTACGAACACTGTGAGTTCTAATTGTTGGATCGAAAAATTACCACGGGTCCTATCTGATCATAATCTCCTAGTTTTAAATATAGAAATGGGAGCAATGAACCTCAATGTGAAAGTTTGGACCTTTGAAAGAGCATTGTTGCTTAACAAGGAATATTGTCGATATATGAGCAAATGGATACCAGGGTTTTTGGAGGATAATATGGGCAGCGCTGCAATCGATGTGGTTTGGGACGCCCTGAAGGCAGGGATCAGAGGGGAAACATTACGATTTTCACTAAATCTTAACAAGGAGGCTAAACAAAAAATGGTGGCACTGCAGAGAAATTTGGGAATAGCCGAGGAAGGACTGATAAGGGCTGTTCAGGAGGGACGGGAAATTGAAAGTGAATTAAGATGTGTGGCGACTGCTAAAAATTCTATCATAGATATCTTAACAGAAAAAGCCATAGCCAAGGCAACAACACATAGAGAAATCACTTATGAACTAAGCGAGCAGGTTGATCATCAATTGGCAATTCGTACTAGACAACAAATTACAGCCAATCTAATACGGGAGATTAAAGATCCAGAGTATGGGCAAAAGACCGAGTCTAAAGCAATAAGAGCAGCATTTCAACGGTATTATCAAAAACTATATGATGACACTGGTACAGAACAGGAAAAGATCGAGGAATATCTAGATCAAAGTCCATTGTTAAGATTAGAGGTAGAGGATCAGGACAGTTTGGACTATATACCACAATGGGAGGAAATTTTGCTCTCTATGAATAGCTTAGCCAAGGGGAAGGCGGCCGGTACGGACGGGATACCAACAGAGTTTTATGCTAAATTCTCTCCGCAGTTAAAGAGAATAATCTGTGATTTATTTACACATATCTTTCAGGGTGGGCGACCCCCTTGATCATGGTCTTTATCCAAAATTGTGTTTTAAAAAAAAAAAACTAAGAGCCTACTGAACTTGGGTCTTATTGCCCTATCATCCTGATTAATGGTGACTCAAAAATGTATTCTAAATTATTAGCTAGTCGATTGGCATTGGTTATTCATAAAATTGTATCTGATCGCCAGCATGGGTTCATCCCAGAGAGGTCTACCACCGACCATGTCCAAAGAGTGATTACATTGTTTGATATTACTGATGTTACAGGAGACCCTATGGCACTCATATTATTGGACGCTGAAAAAGCTTTTGATAGGGTCTCCTGGAAATATCTATGGACAGCTATGTCAAGAAGTGGCATTAGGGAGCATTTTATTAGAGCAGTCCAAATGCTATACACTGAACCATCAGCCATAGTTATGGTAAATGGGATGGTGTCAGAGAAGATAGCCATTACCAGAGGGACAAGACAGGGGTGCCCATGCTCCCCCCTTCTATTTGCGGTGTTCATCGACCCGTTCATCCGTAGACCTGAGAATAACATATTAATATCGCCAATATGGTCACGAAATTGGCCCACAAAAACATTGGCATATGCGGATGATATCGCTTTAGTCACCAGCGATCCTGTCACCGCGACAAAGGTGATAGAAGAAGAGGCCAAAATCTTTGGAGGAGTATCAGGTTATAAGCTGAACCAAGATAAAACACAGATAATTCTCAATCATAAAATTAGGATGAGAGATAACCGAGTAGTGGAAAAAGCTACTTATCTGGGGGTTAGCATAACGTCAAAATTGGATAGTCTAGTTAATAACAATCTTGAACCATTACTACAACATACGAAAAAAGATCTTGTTAGGTTACATAACTTGCATCTGTCCATTGGGGGCAGGTGTAATGTGATAAAAATGCTTTTTTTACCGAAATTTCTATATTTTTTCAGGACAATATGTTTGGAGTTTACTCCTCAATGGTTTAAGACAATAGAAAGTATGTTTTCCCGGTTTATATGGGGCTATAAGAGACCACATAGAGCATTACGATTCATTACCTTGCCTAAAGACAGAGGTGGCTTGGCCCTTCCCAATTTTAAACTTTACTATTGGGCTACTACATTAAGATACAGTATTGAACTATTATCGACAAATACAGACAACAGGACAAATGTTAGTATTCCAACACCACAGGAACTTATATTGGGTGAAGAAACTAGAGGGTGCCTTTGGCGGCGATTACATGATAGCTATGTTAAGAAAGTCCGTTTTAAAACCCTTTTCGGCATTCACAAAGTTTGGAATAATACACGTAAATTGTTGGGAATTGGTAGGTTATCCTTCTATACACCGTTAATTAATAATCACAATCTACCAGAGAGTTTTACAGATGCATGTATGGGTAGATGGCTACGGGCGGGGATCACGCAGCTTGGTTGTTTTTACTCAACCCTATGACTGAAGTCTTTTGAGGAATTAAAAAATGATTATACATGACACCATAGGGATTTTTTTTAAATTTCTCCATGTTAGGGATTTTCTGTGGAGAAAGGGGGCTGGAGGATCCAAATTTCAAAAAGTCCAAACCATGGAAATCCTTATTAAAACTAGAACAGTAACTATTGGAGAAGTTTACGAGGGAGACAGCGTTTACAACGCTGGCAATACCACGTGGGTTAATAACAACGCGGTTGTTACAACGACCGCGTTGTTACCACGCGTGGCATTACATCGCAAGTCGTTTCAACGACTTGCGCTAGGTGGCATGCAACACCAGGTAATGTGTTGGATTTTAAATCCAACACCTTCCCTGCTGTTGCCTTAAATTGGAGTAGGAATAGCAATTTATACTATTCCTAAGTCCAGCGCGCCATCTAGCGCAAGTCGTTGAAACGACTTGCGATGTAATGCCACGCGTGGTAACAATGCGGTCGTTATAACGACTGCGTTGTTACCTACCGCGTGGTAACACCACGCGTTGTAACATCATACATTCAGTTTACGAATGTATGAATGCCTCTTTTCCAGATGATATGGATAAATGTTTTTTAAAATGGCAGGCTAAATTGGGGGTTTCAGCTGAAACTTTTTATTGTTCTTATGAATTATCTCAGTCTCTCTTAATGTCCACCAGACTACAAGCACAATACTACAAGACTTTTTTTTCGTTATATTATACACCATGCAAGATAGCTAAGTGGGGGTCTGGTAAAGGAACGGTATGTCCACGCTGTGCTTTATATGAGGCCGATATTGTGCATATATTTGCATTATGTAATGTACTACAGGAGCTAATCACCGATATTCCAGGCTTTTTATCAGAGATTCTAAATGCAAGAATAGAAATTTCAGTGGAAGAAATAATTTTAGGTATAGCTGGAGTAAATCGACCAAGGAATATGCAAGGATTGATTTTTGTGGCAATGGCTGTTCTAAGGATATGTATAGCATCAGGTTGGTTGGATCCAACCCGGCCGGTGTTTCAACAATGGCGAGCCCGATTATTGGCGACATGTAGCTTAGAAGTAGCTATATATGAAAGAAAGGGGCGTAACAAACGTAAAAAAGGGTTGAAATTATGGGATCCTCTAATACAGTGGATGCAAAGCCATAGTGGCACAGGACAGATCCCCATCTGTTTATTGTATATAATGGCGAAACCCAAACATAAAATAACCACGATCTGAATGTATAGATCACAATGGATAATGTTGCACCAGATAAATTAAGTGTTTGTCATCATAATATCTATGAAGTTTGTAACAATGTTATGCTTATTCGTAAATGTCTGAGAAGGGTGGGGGGGTATGGGTAGGGGGTGGCTTTCGAATGTATAAAAACAATAAAGAATATTTTTTTTTTAAAGAAAATACAAAAATAAATTTTAATTCTTTAAAAAACAAAACGGTTCTTACGGAACCACATATACTGGTTAAAAATCGAAAAATTACCTGAGTGATTGCATGAGTGCAAGGATACTGCCTGAGTGATTGCAGGACTACTTGTATAGTGTCTGAATGATTGCATGAGTGCACGGGTAATGCCTGGATGATTTTGTGAGTGCATGGGTACTGCTTGGGTGATTGTTGGAATGCATGGATAGTGCCTGGATAATTTGAAGAGTGCAAGGGTAGTGCCTGGGTTATTCCACGAGTGCATAGGTAGTGCCTGGGTGATTAGAGGAGTGCATAAGTACTACCTGGGTGATTGCATGAGTGCAAGGGTAATGTCTGGGGGATTGGAGAAGTGCAGAGGCAATACCTGGGTGATTGCAAGAGTGTACGGGTAATGTCTGGGTAATTGGAGGAGTGCAGTAGTAATGTCTGGGTGGTTGCATAAGTGTAGTGGTAGTGGCTCGGTGATTGGAGGAGTCCAACTCCATACGTAGTGCCTGGGTGATATTAAAAGTGCATGGGTACTGTCTTTGTGATTGAAGGAGTTCCTGGATAGTGCCTGGGTGATTGGAGCAGTGCAAGTGTAGTGCCTGGGTTATTCTATGAGTCCATTGCTAGTACCTGGGTTATTGCATGAATGTAAGGGTTATTGCATGAGTGCATAGGTAGAGCCTGGGTGATTGCATAAGTGCAGTTGTAGTGCCTGGGTGATTGCATAAGTGCATAGGTAGTGCCTGGGTGATTTTATAAGTGCATGGGTACTGGCTGACTGTTTGAAGGATTGCTTAGGTACTGCCTGGGTGAATGAAGGAGTGCAAGGGTAGTGTCTGGGTTATTGGAGCAGTGCATAGCTAATGCTTTGGTGATTGCATGAGTGCAGGGGTAATGTCTGGGGAATTAAAGGATTGCATAGGTAATGCCTGGGTGATTGCATGAGTGTAGGGGTAATGTCTAGCTGATTGCATGAGTGTAGGGGTAATGTCTGGGTGGTTGCATGAGTGTAGTGGTAGTGCCTAGGTGATTGGAGGAGTGCATAAGTAGTGTCTGGGTGATTTTATAAGTGCATGGGTACTGGGTGGGTGATTGGAGGAGTACAGGGGTAGTGCCTGGGTGATTGGAGGAGTGCAAAGGTAGCGCCTGGGTGATTTTATAAGTGCATGGGAACTGGCTGGGTAATTGCATGAGTACAGGGGTAGTGCCTGGGTGATTGGAGGAGTGCAAGGGTAGTGCCTGGGTGATTATATAAGTGCATGGGTAGTGGCTGGGTGATTGAAGGAGTGCATGGGTAATGCCTGGGTGATTGCATGAGTGGAGAGATAATGTGTGGGTGATTGGAGGAGTGCATGGGTACTGCCTGAGAGTTTGAAGAAGTGCATGAGTAATCCTTGGTGATTGCATCTGTGCAGGGGTAATGTCTGGGTGATTGGAGGAGTGCATGGATACTGCGTGGGTGATTGGAGGAGTGCAAGGGTAGTGCCTGGCTGATTGGAAGATTGCATAGCTAATGCATGGGTGATTGCAATAGTGCAGGGGTAATGTCTGGGTGATATTATCAGTGTATGGGTACCAGCTAGGTGATTGGAGAAGTGCATGGATAGTGCCTGGGTGATTGGAGTAGTGCATGGATAGTGTCTGGATGATTGGATGACTGCAAGGGTAGTCCCTGGGTTATTGCATGAGTGCATAGGTAGTGCCTGGGTGTTTGGAGGAGTGCATGAGTAGTACCTGTGTGATTGCATGAATGCACGAGTAGTGCCTGGATGATAGAAAGACTGCATAGGTAGTGCTTCTATGATTGCATGAGTGCAGCAGAAGTGCATTAGTGCATGTATGAGTGCATGGGTAGTGCCTGAGTAAATGCATGAGTGCATGGGTAGTGTCTGGGTGATTGGAGCAGTGCATGGATACTGCCTGACCGATTGAAACAGTGCATAGATAATGCCTTGGTGGTTGCATGAGTGCAGATGTAATGTCTGGGTGATTGGAGGAGTGCATAGGTATTGCCTGAGTGATTGAAGGAGTGCATACATAATGCCTGGGTGATTTCATGAGTGCATGAGTAGTGCTGGGTGATTAGAGGAGTGCATGGATTTTGCCTGGATGCTTGCAGGACTACAAGGGTACTGCCTGGATTATTGCATGAGTGCATAGGTACTGCATGGATGATAAGAAGACAGCATGGGTAGTGCTTCCATGATTGCATGAGTGCAGCAGAAGTGCCTTAGTGCATGTATGAGTGCATATGTAGTACCTGAGTAATTCTGTGAGTGCATGGGTAGTGCCTGGGTGATTGGAGGAGTGCATGGATAGTGCCTGGGTGATTGAATAAGTGCAAGGGTAGTGCCTGGGTTATTTAATGAGTGCATAGGTAGTGCCTGGGTAGTTGCATGAGTGCAGTGGTAATGCCTGGATGATTGCATGAGTGCATAGGTAGTGTGTGGGTGATTTTATAAGTGCATGGGTACTGGCTGAGTGATTGGAGGAGTGCATAGATACTACCTGAGCTATTGAATGACTGCATGGGTAGTGCCTGGGTGATTGCATGAGTGCATGGATAGTGCCTGGGTGATTGTAGGAGTACCAGGATAGTGTCTGTATAATTTGAAGAGTGCAAGGGTAGTGCCTGGGTTATTGCACGAGTGCACGGGTAATGACTGGGTGATTGCATGAGTGCATGAGTAGTGTCTGGGTGATTGGAGGACTGCAAGGGTAGTGCCTGAGTGATTCAAGAAGTGCATGAGTAATGTCTGGGTGATTGCATGTGTGCAGGGGTAATGTCTGGGTAATTGGAAGAGTGCATGGATACTGCCTGGGTGATTGGAGGAGTGTAAGGGTAGTGCCTGGTTGATTGGAGGAGTGCATAGCTAATGTATGGGTGATTGCATTAGTGCAGGGGTAATGTCTGGGTGATAGGAGGAGTGCATGGATAGTGCTTGAGTGATTGGAGGAGTGAATAGGTAATGCATGGGTGTTTGCATGACTGCAGGGGTAATGTCTGGGTGATTGGAGGAGTGCATGGATAGTGCTATGGTGATTGGAGGAGTGCAACGGTAGTGCCTGGTTGATTATATAAGTGCAGGAGTAGTGCCTGGGTGATTAGAGGAGTGCATAGGTAGTGCCTGGGTGATTTTCTAAGTGCATGGGTACTTTCTGAGTGATTGAAGGAGTGCATGGGTAATACCTAGGTGATTGCATGAGTGCAGGGGTAATGTCTCGGGGATTGGAGAAGTGCATAGGTAATACCTGGGTGATTGCAAGAGTGTACGGGTAATGTCTGGGTAATTGGAGGAGTGTAGGAGTAATGTCTGGGTGGTTGCATAAGTGTAGTGGTAGTGCCTAGGTGATTGGAGGAGTCCATAAGTTGTGCCTGGGTGATATTATAAGTGCATGGGTACTGTCTGGGTGATTGGAGGAGTGCCTGGATAGTGCCTGGGTGATTGGAGCAGTGCAAGAGTAGTGCCTGGGTTATTCTATGAGTCCATTGCTAGTACCTGGGTTATTGCATGAATGTAAGGGTAGTGCTTGGGTTATTGCATGAGTGAATGGGTAGAGCCTGGGTGATTGCATAAGTGCAGTGGTAGTGCCTGGGTGATTGCATAAGTGCATAGGTAGTGCCTGGGAGATTTTATAAGTGCATGGGTACTGGCTGAGTGATTGAAGGAGTGCTTAGATACTGTCTGGGTGATTGAAGGAGTGCAAGGGTAGTGTCTGGGTGATTGGAGCAGTGCATAGCTAATGCTGTGGTGATTGCATAAGTGCAGGGGTAATGTCTGGGGGATTAAAGAAATGCATAGGTAATGCCTGGGTGATTGCATGAGTATAGGGGCAATGTCTAGCTGATTGCATGAGTATAGGGGTAGGGCCTGGGTGATTGGAGGAATCCATAGGTAACACCTAGGTGATTGTATGAGTACAGGGGTAGTGCCTGGGTGATTAGAGGAGTGCATTGATAGTGCCTGGGTGATTTTATAAGTGCATGGGTAGTGCCTGAGTGATTAAAGGAGTGCATGGGTAATGCGTAGGTGATTGCAGTCTTGCAAGGGTAATGTCTGGGTGATTTGAGGAGTGCTTGAGTAATGTTTGGGTGATTGCATGAGTGCAGGGGTAATGTCTGGGTGGTTGGCGGAGTACAGGGGTTGTGCCTGGGTGATTGGAGGAGTGCAAAGGTAGTGCCTGGGTGATTTTATAAGTGCATGGGAACTGGCTGGGTAATTGCATGAGTACAGGTGTAGTGCCTGGGTGATTGGAGGAGTGCAAGGGTAGTGCCTGGGTGATTATATAAGTGCATGGGTAGTGGCTGGGTGATTGAAGGAGTGCATGGGTACTGTTTGAGTGTTTGAAGAAGTGCACGAGTAATCCTTGGTAATTGCATCTGTGCAGGGGTAATGTCTGGGTGATTGGAGTAGTGCATGGATACTGTCTGGGTGATTGGAGGAGTGCAAGGGTAGTGCCTGGGTGATTGGAAAAGTGCATAGCTAATGCATCGGTGATTGCATTAGTGCAGGGGTAATGTCTGGGTGATATTATAAGTGTATGGGTACGGGCTAGGTGATTGGAGAAGTGCATGGATAGTGCCTGGGTGATTGGAATAGTGCATGGATAGTGTCAGGATGATTGTAGGACTGCAAGGGTAGTCCCTGGGTTATTGCATGAGTGCATAGGTAGTGCCTGGGTGATTGGAGGAGGGCATGAGTAGTACCTGGGTGATTGCATGAATGCACAAGTAGTGCCTGGATGATAGGAAGACTGCATAGGTAGTGCTTCTATGATTGCATGAGTGCAGCAGAAGTGCCTTAGTGCATGTATGAGTGCATGGGTAGTGCCTGAGTATATGCATGAGTTCATGGGTAGTGTCTGGGCGATTGGAGCAGTGCATGGATACTGCCTGACTGATTGAAATAGTGCATAGATAATGCCAGGGTGATTGCATGAGTGCAGATGTAATGTCTGGGTGATTGGAGGAGTGCATAGGTATTGCCTGAGTGATTGAAGGAGTGCATACATAATGCCTGGATGATTTCATGAGTGCATGAGTAGTGCTGGGTGATTGGAGGAGTGCATGGATAGTGCCTGGATGATTGCAGGACTTCAAGGGTAGTGCCTGGATTATTGCATGAGTGCATAGGTAGTGCCTGTATGATTGAAGGAGCACATGAGTTGTACCTGCGTGATTGCATGAGTGCACAGGTACTGCATGGATGATAGGAAGACTGCATGGGTAGTGCTTCCATGATTTCATGAGTGCAGCAGAAGTGCCTCAGTGCATGTATGAGTGCATATGTAGTACCTGAGTAATTCTGTGAGTGCATGGGTAGTGCCTGGGTGATTGGAGGAGTGCATGGATAGTGCCTGAGTGATTGCATAAGTGCAAGGGTAGTGCCTGGGTTATTACATGAGTGCATATGTAGTGCCTGGGTAGTTGAATTAGTGCATAGGTAGTACCTGGGTAGTTGCATGAGTGCAGTGGTAGTGCCTGAATGATTACATGAGTGCATAGGTAGTGTGTGGGTGATTTTATAAGTGCATGGGTACTGGCTGAGTGATTGGATGAGTGCATAGATACTGCCTGAGCTATTGAATGACTGCATGGGTAGTGCCTGGGTGATTGCATGAGTGCATGGGTAGGGCCTGGGTTATTGTAGGAGTGCATGGATAGTGCCTGGATAATTTGAAGAGTGCAAGGTTAGTGCCTGGGTTATTGCACGAGTGCACGGGTAATGACTGGGTGATTGCATGAGTGCATGAGTAGTGTCTGGGTGATTGGAGGACTGCAAGGGTAGTGCCTGAGTGATTCAAGAAGTGCATGAGTAATGTCTGGGTGATTGCATGTGTGCAGTGGTAATGTCTGGGTAATTGGAAGAGTGCATGGATACTGCCTGGGTTATTGCACGAGTGCACGGGTAATGACTGTGTGATTGCATGAGTGCATGAGTAGTGTCTGGGTCATTGGTGGACTGCAAGGGTAATGCCTGAGTTATTGCATGAGTGCATAGGTAGTGCCTGGGTGATTGGAGGAGTGCATAAGTAGTACCTGGGTGATTGCATCACTGCTGGGTTAATGTCTGGGTGATTGGAGGAGTGCATGGGTACTGCCTGAGTGATTTAAGAAGTGCATGAGTAATGTCTGGGTCATTGCATGTGTGCAGGGGTAATGTCTGGGTAATTGGAGGAGTGCATGGATACTGCCTGGGTGATTGGAGGAGTGCAAGGGTAGTGCCTGGTTGATTGGAGGAGTGCATAGCTAATGTATGGGTGATTGCATTAGTGCAGGGGTAATGTCTGGGTGATTGGAGGAGTGTATAGCTAATGCATAGGTGATTGCATGACTGTAGGGGTAATGTCTGGGTGATTGGAGGAGTGCATAGATAGTGTTTGGGTGATTGGAGGAGTGCAAGAGTACTGCCTGGGTTATTGCATGACTGCATAGGTAGTGCTTGGGTTATTGCATGAGTACAAGGGTAGTGCCTGGGTGATTGGAGGAGTGCAAGGGTAGTGCCTGGTTGATTATTTAAGTGCAGGAATTGTGCCTGGGTGATTGAAGGAGTGCATGAGTAATGCCTAGGTGATGGCATGAGTGCAAGGGTAATGTCTGGGTGGTTGTATGAGTGTAGTGGTAGTGCCTAGGTGATTGGAGGAGTGCATAAGTAGTGTCTGGGTGATTTTATAAGTGCCTGGGTACTGGTTGGGTGATTGGAGCAGTACAGGGGTAGTGCCTGGGTGATTGGAAGAGTGCAAAGGTAGTGCCTGGGTGATTTTATAAGTGCATAGGTACTGGCTGGGTGATTGGAGGAGTACAGGGGTAGTGCCTGGGTGTTTGGAGGAGTTCAAGGGTAATGCCTGGGTGATTGCATGAGTGGAGAGATAATGTGTGGGTGATTGGAGGAGTGCATGGGTACTGCCTGAGTGTTTGAGGAAGTGCATGAGTAATCCTTGGTGATTGCATCTGTGCAGGGGTAATGTCTGGGTGATTGGAGGAGTGCAAGGGTAGTGCCTGGGTGATTGGAAAAGTGCATAGCTAATGCATTGGTGATTGCAATAGTGCAGGGGTAATGTCTGGGTGATATTATAAGTGTATGGGTACAGGCTAGGTGATTGGAGAAGTGCATGGATAGTGCCTGGGTGATTGGAATAGTGCATGGATAGTGTCAGGATGATTGGAGAACTGCAAGGGTCGTCCCTGGGTTATTGCATGAGTGCATAGGTAGTGCCTGGGTGATTGGAGGAGTGCATGAGTAGTACCTGGGTGATTGCATGAATGCACAAGTAGTGCCTGGATGAAAGGAAGACTGCATAGGTAGTGCTTCTATGATTGCATGAGTGCAGCAGAAGTGCCTTAGTGCATGTATGAGTGCATGTGTAGTACCTGAGTATATGCATGAGTGCATGGGTAGTGTCTGGGTGATTGGAGCAGTGCATGGATACTGCCTGACTGATTGAAACAGTGCATAGATAATGCCTGGGTGATTGCATGAGTGCAGATGTAATGTCTGGGTGATTGTAGGAGTGCATTGGTATTGCCTGAGGTTTTGAAGGGGTGCATACATAATGCCTGGATGATTTCATGAGTGCATGAGTAGTGCTGGGTGATTGGAGGAGTGCATGGATAGTGCCTGGATGATTGCAGGACTTCAAGGGTAGTGCCTGGATTATTGCATGAGTGCATAGGTAGTGCCTGCATGATTGAAGGAGCACATGAGTAGTACCTGTGTGATTGCATGAGTGCACAGGTACTGTATGGATGATAGGAAGACTGCATGGGTAGTGCTTCCATCATTGCATGAGTGCAGCAGAAGTGCCTCAGTGCATGTATGAGTGCATATGTAGTACCTGAGTAATTCTGTGAGTGCATGGGTAGTGCCTGGGTGATTGAAGGAGTGCATGCATAGTGCCTGGGTGTTTGCATAAGTGCAAGGGTAGTGCCTGGGTTATTTCATGAGTGCATAGGTAGTACCTGGGTAGTTGCATGAGTGCATAGGTAGTGCCTGGGTGATTGTAGGAGTGCATAAGTAGTACCTGGGTGATTGCATGAGTGCTGGGGTAATGTCTGGGTGATTGGAGGAGTGCATGGGTACTGCCTGAGTGATTCAATAGTGCATGAGTAATGTCTGGGTGATTGCATGTGTGCAGGGGTAATGTCTGGGTAAATGGAGGAGTGCATGGATACTGCCTGGGTGATTGGAGGAGTGCAATGGTAGTGCCTGGTTGATTGGAGGTGGGCATAGCTAATGTATGGGTGATTGCATTCGTGCAGGGGTAATGTCTGGGTGATTGGAGGAGTGTATAGCTAATGCATGGGTGATTGCATGACTGTAGGGGTAATTTCTGGGTGATTGGAGGAGTGCATAGATAGTGTTTGGGTGATTGGAGGAGTGCAAGAGTACTGCCTGGGTTATTGCATGACTGCATAGGTAGTGCTCGGGTTATTGCATGAGTACAAGGGTAGTGCCTGGGTGATTGGAGGAGTGCAAAGGTAGTGCCTAGTTGATTATATAAGTGCAGGAATAGTGCCTGAGTGATTGAAGAAGTGCATGGGTAATGCCTAGGTGATTGCATGAGTGCAAGGGTAATGTCTGGGTGATTAGAGGAGTGCTTGAGTAATGTTTGGGTGATTGCATGAGTGCAGGGGTAATGTCTGAGTGGTTGTATGAGTGTAGTGGTAGTGCCTAGGTGATTGGAGGAGTGCATAAGTAGTGTCTGGGTGATTTTATAAGTGCATGGGTACTGGCTGTGTTATTGGAGGAGTACAGGGGTAGTGCCTGGGTGATTGGAGGAATGCAAAGGTAGTGCCTGGGTGATTATATAAGTGCATAGGTACTGGCTGGGTGATTGGAGGAGTACAGGGTTGTGCCTGGGTGTTTGGAGGAGTGCAAGGGTAGTGCCTGGGCGATTATATAAGTGTATGGGTAGGTGCTGGGTGATTGAAGGAGTGCATGGGTAATGCCTGGGTGATTGCATGAGTGGAGAGATAATGTGTGGGTGATTGGAGGAGTGCATGGGTACTGCCTGAGTGTATGAGGAAGTGCATGAGTAATCCTTGGTTATTGCATCTGTGCAGGGGTAATGTCTGGGTGATTGGGGGAGTGCATTGATACTGCCTGGGTGATGGGAGGAGTGCAAGGGTAGTGCCTGGGTGATTGGAAGAGTGCATAGCTAATGCATGGGTGATTGAATTAGTGAAGGGGTAATGTCTGGGTGATATTATAAGTGTATGGGTACTGGTTAGGTGATTGGAGAAGTGCATGGATATTGCCTGGGTGATTGGAGGAGTGTGGGAATAGTGCCTAACTCTATAGATGAGTGCATGGGTAGTGTTTGAAGGAATGGATGAGTGCAATAAAAGTGGCTGTAAACATTATTTCACATTAACATGCTTATTACATTAAAATCTTTTCAAACTTCACCATTACCTTCTGTAAAAAAGAAGAAGAAAAACTGTTATCGAAAATAATATTATAGTTTTAAGAACACAACATAATTTTCGAATTACATAACATTTTCAGTTTCCCTTCTTTGCTGTTCTCAGATTCTACTGAATTTCACCATACACAGTGATTTCAATGTAGATCATTATACAACAGCAAGGAAAAAAAACAATCAATGAGATTGTAATAAAAAAAACAATCAGCGTTGAGCATTATTTAGAACATGTGTTTACCTATCTACAGTTTCTAAATTGCATTCTTCCACTACATTAAGTCTTTTATTTCTCTCAAGTACAGTTTGTAAAATATTCACTCTCATTTACATTGCGTATAATATAAAGTTCAAATATATAAACTACTTCTTTCAAACACAATTTTCCAAATGCAATATGAATCAGCACAAACAATAATCCAAACACTAATTGTTCACATCTTCCCAATAGGCCGAATAATGTTTCGAAATCCATTTGCATTGAAAATATCCAAAATAAACTCATTATTTCGTGTTTTCAAAACTTTGGCATCAAAAATATGAGATATGAATTTGGTAATTGGTAAGGTAACCTACATTTGAATTCCAAATGAGCATCATTGCAGTGTGTCCATCCTTTATTGCACTTTAAATACAAAGTATAGTGTCAAGATGTTGTAGTAGGTCCATCATGGAAAATAATAGCCACTGCTTTAGACGTTCTTCCTGAAATTGATACTTGACTTGCCACAACATTTTTAATTTTGGTTTCCAATTTTGTTCCATTTGCTCTACAACGTTGTAGCATTAAAATTAACCCTGGGTGAAGTACTACGCTACGCTCGCGGAGTTTGCGCTACTTCGCACTACGCGAATTGCACGTAGCACAGTGCAAACACGGGTAGCGTAGCGTAGCAGTCATTTTCACATCCCGGCGAGATTTTTTCCTCGTTCGTGATCAGCAACATCAAGTTGCCGATCGCGAGCGTGGAAAATAAACCTCCCGGCGAGATTCTCAACGCGGGGAGGTCAGGTTTCTCATAGCGAGTGGTCGCGTATGCTCGCGACCGCTCGCGATGAGAAACTACCAGTCCGCGTTGAGAAAGCTGCCGCTCGAGTAGAAATCGACTCGAGTGGCAGAAAACGACCGCTTGCACTGTGCAAGATGCGGTTTGCACTGATTGCACAGTGCGGACAAGCATCCGGCACTGTGCAATCAGTGCGAACAGCATTTTGCACAGTGCACTACGCAGTTCGCGTAGCTACGCTTAGCTCGCATAGTGCGAAGTGCACTTCGCGTAGCTACGCGTAGCGCTACTACGCGAACTACGCCCAGGGTTAATTAAAATGACATATTTTCCATATCTTTCTATATATAATGTTGACAATATTTCTGATTTACAATGAGAACATTTCATATCTTGACTAGCTGTTTTTACTAATTTGTTAAAAGACACTGATTTGCAACCTGGTATCGTCAACTATATGAATAGTTCAGTGTCTATTTCAGTAGTAGAAGAAAATGAACACTCTTCACATTTATGATCCCATCTGTAACTTAGTCCAAATAAATTTTCAATTTCTATTCCTTCATCATCCAATACTCCAAGCATAAAAATAAGAAATGCTTGTGCATCTTGTTGTATATTCAATGTAAATTTCAATGATCCAGTACATACATCCAAAAGATGCCAAATGCCAGAAGCAGTATGGATTTTAGTTCTATAAGTTACAAACTTGTGAAAAATATAATGCAGTAAAGAACAGAATATTTTTTATTGATTTTCCATAATTTCATGATGAAGATCCTCTAGATAAAAGACAACATTTACAATTGCATTAGCGCAGCAGTTGATATCTGAACTTTATTTTAACTGGTATCCTACAATATCATCAACAGTGTCCATTTTCATTTTCTTTGCAGTTTCATCATCCTCTTGAATTGTTTTCTTTTTTTGACTCTCAGTAGAATATTTGTCATATTTTCGTTTTGGACACACTACACATTTCTCATACACGGGATATTCACCTAAGTTAGGAGCATAAAGTCTTCTTAACCGATTGTATTCTTTTACACAATTTACATCAGCACTCATCTTTTTCTCATCAAAATCAATCAAATACAAACCAGATAATGTTCTTACTCGAGAAAATGCAACGTATGCCATACCCTCTTTAAACACTGTACTTCCAATATTTACTAAAGCACTGTCTACACTTAAACCTTGAGATTTATGAATGGTTACTGCATATGCTAATGAAAGAGGAAACTGTTTTCTACGAACATACAAGTCTTTTACAAGCAAAAAACGAACAGCACAACGTCCAATCTGTTTTACCTTTTCAATCTGATAAAATGTAATCTTCAAAAATTCAATTCCATCTCTGTTCTGAAAATTTACAAAATAAACAACTTTTCCCATTGCTCCATTTAATAAACCTTCTTCTACATTTAAATTACGCCGTAAAATTTCCCGACAGTTTACACATACATATAAAGTCTTTTCTAAACCTGCAGACGTAGACACCGACTTTTCCAAAGAATCCAATTTTGACTGTAATTTCTCTAAGAGAACAATAGTAACTCCTTCGTGTTCCATTTTATCGATAGCATCCATTTTCACTATTGGTTGTCTTTCCAATTTCAAAAGTTCTTGATTGAATGTAGAACACTCTTGCAGTGTTGGCATTAGGTAAACTAGAGACTTCTTTTTTCCAATTTTCTTGTATATTATTCCAGGTGCTATGTTTTCGTTTGCAAACAAGTTCGTTAAAAGCCGACTTTGTAAAGCTTCTTTACCATGTTTTGTCAAAACACCAATTCTTATATCTTGAAGAATTTTTCCATAATGTTCATCACTTGCTTGTCGCATATTCTTAATAAGTTCTTTATATTCAAAATGAGACCAAATGTTGACATTTTCAATACTTCCCAAAGATTGTCTAGTGTCTTCATGGACAAGTGATTTAAAAAAGGGTTACCCTTTCACAGGAGTAAGTTGTAGTAGGTTGCCAAATACAATTACATGTTTTCCTCCAAATACAACATCATAATCTGTTTTTAAAATCTGTTGTATTCTTAAATGTACAAAGGCAAGCATTAAGTTTTAGACCATGCTCACCTCATCAACGATTAGAAGTTTCATTTTCCTCAGTACTCTTGACACTTCATAAGAAGCTTCTCCAGATAGCTTGTGATATTCCAATTTATTTTCATGTTCAACTGGTAACATGGGTAATCGATGTAAAGTAATCCCTTTAATGTTGTGTGTTGCTAATCCAGTTGGAGCTGTTACAACACAAGATAAATGGTATCCAGTAGTTTTGTGTAGATAACTGGTGAAAACTTTAATTAAGAAACATTTTCCTGTTCCAGCTCGACCACTGATGTACATTCGAATAGGTTTAAATGATGTGCATTGGCATTCTTTTTTTTCATGTAGCAAACCGTGTTGTATCTGTAGTGTCACTTGCTCATATATTTCTTTTTGTTCAATATTTAGTTGTTCTTCCAACTTTCTCAAATCAATAATATCCTGTTTTGCTTGCTGCATTGTCGTTTCTACTTCATTCATGGCTATTGCTGCTTCATTTTCAATAATTGGTTGTCCTAGTGGATCTTGACTTAGTGGAGCAGAACTCTGACTATCTTGAGAACTGTCTCTAACTATTTCAGCTGCAATAGTAGTTTCTTGTTCAATCTCTTCATTTAACATTTGTAGATAAGTAGGGAAAATTGTGCATTGAATGTTATCTTTACATGCATTAAAAGAATCTTCATAGCAGTCAAAATCTCCAAGTAATTCCGCTTCACTACGCCAAGGCTTGAAGAGTTGCAGTAGTGCTAAATACAAAAATTCACTTTTTTCTGGAGTTTCACAACTCAGTTTTCTGTGGTTAATAAGATTTCCTTTGGTATGTTTTACCAAACATCCATCACATCCAATTACTGCATATGTTTCTTCATTTATATTTTCAGTAACATTTCTCTTAAAGCTGTAATGTTGCAGTACTTTATAGAGACATAAGTTTTCCAGATGTGGACTCCTTTTGGGAAAGTACGTATCCAACATATTAGTTTTAACACTATCTGCACTTTCTGGTTCATTCAATGCTAAGTATTCAATTTCTTGTAGAGATTTCAAAACTCTATTTCATGTAGCCACAAGACCTAGACTTACCTCTTGACTTTGAATATAAACTCGCAGAGCTAAACCGATCCGAACATTCATAGGATCCAATCTCTCGATGGGACAGCATTTTCAAACTAAAGCTGTACAATTTGTTACTAAGACTCTTCTCTTGAGAAATTTCTTCCCACATTTTCTTCAACTCTGTCTTTTCAGATTTCATTATATATGACGTAACGTAGTGAGCAATAGCAATTGAATTATCTGTAAAATACTGGATATCCATGTTTGCATTCCACATTGTCAAAATCACTGGACTGTAGTCATTAATATACTTTTAACCTTCAGTTCTTTTTATGTTGTATGTATTCTTTGATGGTTTTTGAGTTATAGTATGTCATACTGCTGACATAAAACTATTGACTCTTCCTTTTGAAATTACTGGACGTGGGAATCCAAAACGACATTTTGTATAACATTTTCCCTTTGACTTGTACTTTCGTCGACAATATTTTCCACATCAATGACTTTGAAAACGTAAAACTTGTTCTCTTAAGCTCTCTTCTCCTCCTTTTTTTGGAATGGCACAGGTAACATACTCTTCAATAAAAGACAAAACAGTTTCATTAGAATCGGTTCCAAATGTAGGTGCATCCTTGATCCATAATAGCATGTGTATATGAGGAGCACCTCTGGCTTGGTACTTCTTTCTCCAAAAGAAATCAGTAACTACTCCAAGAGGTGGATTATTTTTATTGCAGATAAAAGACATCATAGCTTGAAACCTATGATTAAAATATCTGCACACATTCACAGGATCCAAAGAACACAATTCTCCAGCTGTCTTCAATTCAATATTCTTTCTTTTTTTTTTTTCTTTTTTGTCCTCATTTGTGCAATTAAATATGGTTATGGTAAGGCCAAAGTCACCTTATATACCCCAAAACTCTTGAGAGAAAGCCGCCAATAGGATACAAGGTTAAACCAGGTCTCAACAACCTTCAAGGTATTTGGAATTGGTCAAAACATGGTCCCACCATGATGATTCCATCCAACTTGTTTGGATTCGCATTAGATAAAATCATTGGACATCTCGCCCTAGTTTAACATATATTCTTATCCCATAGTTCCCAGTACTTTGCTTGTTTGCTCTTCCCACTAGCTTTATCCAGCTTCTTAATTCTATCTACTGCCCTACGCCACTCTGCCACCCCAGGAGGAGTAGGGAGAATCCAATTAATACACACCTCCCGTCTAGCTAAGAGGATCAAGACAAATAATAAATATTTTTGGTTTTACTTAGTACCATATCCGCTGCATTATTATCCGAAATGCCAAAAAATAACTGTAAAAGTGCTTACCTTGATGTTGATATCTAAAGCTTTTGAAATACTCTTACCAACTTCTTCCCAAAAGACACCAAGGTGTGTGCACAGATGAAACATATGAATATCATTTGCATTTATCTCGTTGCATTTCGGGCAGTGTTTCGTCTCCTGATTATTTATTTTAGACAGCTTCTCAGGCGTCCAATATGACCTGTGTATGGTAAACAAATGGTTTTTCCTTAGGGGTGCAGAAGCAATAGTATACCAAAGAAAAGTGAAGGATACTTGCCATAACTGTTGCAAGCCTTGATCGGGAAATACTTTTTTCCAAATGTCGTCTGGGCTGGTGAAATCGCCTTCCTCGTTCTGAATCATGTACCAGTACCATTTAGATACTTCTTTCCGGGTTGGGTCTTTTTGAAACTCTTCTTCCAATTTTTGTGTAGAAGCTGATGTTTTCTCTTGGTCTTTTGACCAACTCGCCAGCTGGTAGTATTTGAACTTGGAAAGACCACCGTTGGTCTTTTCTAGCAATGAAGCCCAACTTTGTAGGATGCCGTTTTCAAGAAGTTCTCCCCAGCGAGTTATACCTGCACTTATCAATGGGGCAGCAAGGGAGTCTTTTAAGCAGTCCGGGGTTCCAGGTGAGCACCATATAGTTGCTAGACCACTATAGTAGGGAATTTTCCAAGATTTCCTTAGATCATACCATAGCTTATATGCTGATCTCAGAACTTTTAATTTTATCTTTTTAAAATATTTTGGATGACCAAATTTATAAAGGCAGTTATCCTCATCCGTTACAGTGTGCGAGTATGAAGGATACAAATCACGGGGTCTAAGAAGGATCCAAATATTCTTAAATTGAAAGGCTCTGTAATAGGCCAAAAGGTCCGGGCTAGCTATGCCTCCTCGATTTTTCCTCTGGCAAAGCTTCTTCCACGCTATCCTTACCCCTTTGTAAGCCCAAAAAAAGGTGTTAATTTCACTTTGGATCTTCTTTAACCATATGGGCTTGAATTCCAGTGGGATTGCATTAAATAAGAAGGTGAATTTGGGCAGAATTGACATTTTTACAGCATTTGTTCTCCCCAAAAAAGTAAGGGACAGACTATTCCAGGACTTTAGCAATTTTCTCATCTCTTTAACTTTCGAGTTGAGATTTGCTTGGGCAATCTCATCGGTGTTTTTTAGAACCTCTATCCCCAAATATTTAATTCTGTTATTACCTCCTTTTGATGGTGAATTCATATTCCAGAGCATCATCTCAGTCTTCTGGCGATTAACTAGGTAACCGGAGACGCTACCGAAGTCTGTTAACAACTTTGTTATGGGGTGAAGGGATTTATCTAAATCACTTGTGTAGAGCATTAGATCATCTGCATATAATGCAACCTTAATGACCCATTCTTTAAAGGTGAAGGGAATAATTTCTTGAGACCTTCTGATCATATTTGCAAGAGGCTCAATGTACAAATTAAAAAGATGAGGGGAGAGCGGGCACCCCTGTCTTGTGCCTCTGTTGATAGCAAATTCTTTCGAGAGACTTCCGTTTATCAGAATTTTTGCTTTCGGAGCTTTATATATGTTTCTAATTGCTCTCAAGAAATTATCTCCTAAACCAAAGTGAAAAATAACGGATTGCCGGAATGACCAGTTTACATGGTCGAATGCTTTAGCAGCATCGAACGTAAGTACCGCTAATGGGATTTTTTCTTGGGTGGCTATATCAATGGAGCCAATAAGTTGGTGAGTAAGTTCGTGTAATTGCCTCCCCTTAGTGAAACCTTTCTGGTCGTTGTGAATAATTTTATCTGTTATATTGCCTAACCTTATAGCTAAAACCTGGGTGAAGATTTTATAATCATTATTAAGAATAGAAATAGGCCTGTATGACTCACATTTATGAGGGTCTTTACCAGGTTTCAAAATTAAACTGATAGTGGCATCATTCCATGATTTTGGAAGCTGTTGGCCATCTAGATATATGGAATTAAAAAGGTCTGTCAAAATGGGGGCTAATTGTTCTTTTAGGGCTAGATAAAATTCATTTGGGATAGCGTCAGGGCCAGCAGCTTTGTTTTTTTTCATCTTATTTATCGCCTTCATGACCTCCTCTATAGTTATTGTTTTATTTAAGGCTTCACATGAGTCTAAGTCTAAACTTGTTATTTGTGAGTTTTTTAAATACAAATTTACCGCCTGAGCAGGAGGTGTTAAATCTTCCTCATATAATGCCTGAAAAAAGTCTACAAATGCTTCTTCTATACCTAGGCTGTCTTCTACCCTCCCTCCATCTCGAGCCTTATAAATTGCCATAATCTTGTTCCTATTGGAATCTATTTTAAGCCTCCATGCTAGTAATTTCCCACCGTTTTCCCCTTACTCATAGGTTGACAAACTGCTAGCCTCCCATCTTTTCCTGACTCGATCTTCTAAGTATAGTGATAAATCCTGCTTTTTCTTAGATAATTCTTCAATTGCCCTTTCTTGTTCTGCCTTCGATGTAATTCCTTCGCTCTTTTTTTGCGTTTCTAAAATATCTGCTTCAAACTGTTTGATTTTATGTCTATTCTCCTTGTTCTTCCTTGCTGCAAGACCAATGAGGTTTCCTCTAATGACGGATTTATATGCGTCCCAAACTATGTGACTGGGTACTTCCCCGTTAGCATTTATTAGAAAGTATTCTGATGTCTCGCCCCTCAACTTCCCAATTAGTTGTTTATCTAACAAGAGAGTACGGTCTAGTGTCCATCTTTTCTTACCCTGAGGGAGTCTTGGATTAATTCCATCTGGACTAGGGAGTGGTCGGAAAGGTGCGCTGGTATATGTATTACCTTTTTTACCCTTTTGCTCCATAATTTATCAATTAAAATGAAATCAATTCTGGAAGCGTGACCATATTTATGGTTCCTATAAGTAAATCTATTGCTTTGGTCACCTTTGATCTTCCAGATATCTACCAGCCCCAAGTCCTCTTTAAACCTATTCAGCCAATCCCTCATTTTTATTAAGTTGAGACCTCTTCCAGGCGGGTGTCTATCATGCTTAGGATCTAACAATATATTAAAATCTCCTCCAAGAATTATTGGCGTGGACACATTAATTAGTTGGGCATATAATGATTGAAGTGGTTCAGGGTCATCCGAATTAGGGCCATAGTAACCCACCACCGAGAAGAGGTTGTCCCCAGATTTCATTTTCACTAGGATCATCTACCTTTCGGGTCCCCACACTCTTCCAACATAGTTATTTTAGATGGTCTTTTGACAATTACTGCAACCCCCTTGATACAACAGGTTTGATTTGTGCAAGCACTACTTTCTATCCATTTTTCATATTTTGTAAATTCATGCCATTCTGTTTTTAATAGATGAGTTTCCTGCAGTATTATAACATCACTCTTTATTAGCTTGAGTTATTCAAAAATCTTTTGACGCCTTCTCCTGACCCTAAGCCCATTAACATTCCATGTTGTGATTTTTATTTCGCCTATCTTAGAGGAGTTTTTTAGTTCTACAAGCTATTGTGGCCTTGTTTACCATAAAATGTACATATCGGACAAATGCATTTTTTGGGGTTTTTTCCCTATGCTCCCCACCCAATGAAAACAAGACGTCATAAGTGTGCTCAAAATAAAACAAAAAACCTACAGCTCCTACCCACTCTACCCCTCCCACCCCTCCCTGGAGAACCCTCCCGACTTCCATTTGGGCAATCTTATTACCCTATTTGAGCTCCGTTATTGTAGGGTTGTCCTATCTTTATTGTGTTATATCTCTGGCTCTTACTTCAATCTCATTTATTTGTGAGCTTTTATTTGCTCCAACAGTGATTCTAGCTCTTTTGGTTCATGAATGTTAAAAGTCTTGTTATTCCACATAATTTTCAAAAGGGCAGGAAATTTCATTTGAACCGATGCCCCTGCTGCTCTCAGCTCTTTCATGTAATTCCCTAAGGCCCACTGTCTGTCTGCTGTCGCCCTAGATATGTCCGAGCGAACTTTGTAATTATAACCATCCTTTGTGAGAGTGGTAGACTTTAACGCAGCGTTTAAGATAATCTCTTTTATAGTATAAGTTTTGAAGTTAACAAGTATTCGGCGAGGGTTTTTCCTTGGTTTATTCAGTCTGAAAGGGTCCCTGTGAACCCTTTGAATATCGTCCTCTAGCGCTTTTTCGTCTAGCTCTGGAGAAATTCCCTTGATCAGGTTAATTATAAAAGTCTTTAAGTTTTGGCCTTCGGCGCCTTCTGGAATACTCAGAAACCGTAAATTACTCCTCCTTGCGTTGTTTTCCAACGTTTCAACTTTGTCTCTAAGTTCCTTCTCTGAAGATCTTAACTCCTCAATGTCATTCTGCCATGATCTCACTTCTTTTTTGGTTTGTTCCAGAGATACTTCTACAGTGGAGACCCTAACGACTAAGGCATTAACCTTAGATTCTAACGCCTCGCATGTGCCTGGATCCTCTCCTGATTTTTTTCAGACTTGGCAAAGCCATGCTTCATTTCTTTAAAGAGAGACCCCATTAGTTCCCCAATTTCAGTGTGCGGAGGTATCTCTAAAAACTGATCTTTATTTATAGTCTTTTGATGTTGATTTTCATCCCTCTCGTGATCCTCTTCTATTTCGATGTCATTATTACCCTCCTTGTCTGTCTGATCGAGGACTTGAAACGGGTTAGATATCTCTATTATTTGCATATCACCGATAGATGCTAGATTTTGCATGGTAGGGGCCCCCCCTACAGATCTTTCCTCTTTCAATATTGTGTTTTTAGACACCTGTTGAACTTTGAAGAAGGAGCGAAGAGATGGTGTGACTTTTAGGCTGGCACCCTTTTTTAACTGCTCTTTTTTCGCCGCCTTCGCTGCTCTAGTAGAAACCACTGCCACTGTATCACCTTTTACTCTCTGGTTTCCTTGTTTCTTAGTTGCTTTTATAGCTGTGCTATGACTAGGACGGACAGTTTGTTCTTGGTCAGATTCTTTAAATGTTAGTAGAGCAGCGTCGACTTTAGACGGGACGGTTGAAGGTTTCCTATTCCTTAGTGCATAACTTATATCTTGAATTTGACTCTTTGTACTCTCTTTTTTGTCCAAGTCCCTTAGGTCGATAGCAGTCTTCTCAGAACCATCCAGAATCTGCAGTTTTAAGTCTTCTGGAGTTACAATATCTTCTCGTAGTGATTGTTTATTAGTGTTATTTTTGGGTGTAAACAGGTCCTTTACCTGGCCCTTCCCCCTCCTTCTTGCTGAATTCATACACACTACGCTACGATTTACTGTAGTGGTTCTGTGTTCCTCACTTAGTTTAATTACACAACTCTGTTCTGATTTAGCATTTGAATTCAAAACAGATAGCAGAGAGCTGCTTGGGGGGCCTCTAAAACTTACTTTCGTTGTAGCTCTTCTCCTCCGGAGTAGCTCAGCTGCAGCGGCTGACCAAACCGCTCCCCTCCCTCCTCTCGGTCTCTGAGGGTCAGAGGGCGGCTCTCCTCCGAATCTTGCCTGCACCTCCGCCACTGTTTTTGCCTCCACAGCGCCTCCAACAATGGCACGTGATCCTCAGCCGACAACCCCCAGCCACCAAACTCCAAAAACTCCCGGGCGAAAAAAAAGAGAAAAGAAACCGGTCTCCCGATCAGCCGAGGACTTCACGGCTCAACGCGGCTCGGCGCTCTGTGGCTCCTGCACTGATCAGCAGGACGGACACCGCTGTAGTAACACCACAAAAAGGCACCGAAAACAGGGAAATCAAGTCTCACATCGGGGACGCTCCACCCGGAAGAGTCATCCGTGCCTTTCACCTCCACGAGCCATTACGTTCTGCGAGGACTTCCCTATCTCACGGAGCTCGCGACCCGCTCTCCTAGCTGGCCGCCATGTTCTCCCCCCTCAATTCAATATTCTTGACATTTTAATTTGCTTGTAGAAGAAATTCAAGTAAATCGTTCCAAGGATATTCAGCACAGCTAAGTGTTAGAAACCACGTAGAAGTACCTAAGTTTCTTAACGTACATTTAAGTTCACTGTGGCGACGATACCAATACTCATTAGTACCACGTTGACACGCCATTAAATTAATTAACTGAGATTCCAAATGATCGTCTCTTTGTTGAACTTTGTCCATAAATTCCTTGGCAGAAACATGTGTAAGATGAACTCCTATTTTTAATATGTGATTCACTGCATATGAAAGTCCAGACAAGTCACTTTCAAATAGAATATGAAATATATATGGAATGCACTGTTGAAATCCTGAATCTTCTGAGTACAATCTTGTTGTCCGGTATTCTGAAGCTGGAATCTGTACTGCTCATTCATCATATCGTCCACCTTCTCCAGTAGGGAACAGCTGTGGAAAACAACAAGCTTCCAAACTTTTTTCCCATACACTCATGGGAGTTCCCTTTGCTTTCTTCATCTGAAATAATTCAATAGTGTTTCCAATCACTTCTTTTGAATGTAGAGGATGTGTACTGTAATGTCCGTAAATCTCTTCAATCCTGGACTTGTCCACTTTTTCTATTTGGCCAGTTGAAATTTCTATATCTTCTTCTAAACATATTGCCTGTTCTTCCACATTTACAGTTTTATAATAAATATTGTTCTGTGCAAGATATAATGTAGCCTTTTGAAGTTTGGTGAAATCAACTAACTCTTGCCATATTTTCCAACTCTTTGTTGGTACACCATTAACTAGAATAACTACAGGCTCACTTTCCTCTCTCTCTATACCAACAGTTTCAATATTTTTCTTAAAATCTAAAGGTAAGTACACAACTCTTCCTTTCAGAGCTCTCTGTAAATCTGGTGGAGGCAGCTTACCTGTTTTAGGCTCCATACGAACTATAGCCTGAAACGGGTGCACAGATTGAGTAAGAATGGACTCATATGTATTTAAATCTACCAGTTCCGGAGGAATAGCTACCAACTCTAGGTTGTTATGTACTGCTCTAGCTGGCATTTTGTTCTCTTCTAATTTGTTGTAACAATATTTACAAATAAGTTGATCAGTACCCAACTGAAAACGACCTTCCACCAACAAATAATCACCAAATTGCTCCCACTTATCATTTTTTTCCTTGTCACTTTTTAAATACGCATCAAAATTCCCAGTTTGACTTCTATAGTGAGTACGTCAACAACAAATACAAACATAGTTTGGTTTTTCACATGAAAGTATCTTAAACTTTGTAATTTCTTCTTCAAACATCTCAGTTCTAATATCTTCCACCTGTTCTTCAACACCTACTCTTATCAAGCTCTCACTTTCTCTACTCTCCTCTTGTGAACCAAAGTAACGAAACTGTATATCATCACAAACTTTTTTTTACATCCGATACTAAACATTGCAAAAGAGTAGTGTTCATTTCACTTAAAGATAATGCAGGTCTTTTTGCGTAGTACAATCTCCTTACTAATATCCGCATTTCTGAGTGATGTACTGCTAACATTCTTAAATGATGAAAAGTACTTTGACACACTTTTCTAGAAAGACAAGCCAGAGAATGACCCTGCAACTTAGTATATTTTCTCACTTTACAAGGATCTAGTCCTTGCAACATCTTAATCTTCTGTTTAACACTTTGTTTGGCATATTCTCGTAAGAAAATTCATAATATATCGATGGATTCCTGTCGAATACTACAAATACTACTACAATCCCACTTATACACTGGAGCTTGTGTACGTCTCCCTTGAACTTCTTCAGCTATTACTTCTTCTACATTTCTAGGAACCATCTTTTCTTTTTCAATTGAACAACCATCTTTTAACTCATAACAACGACCACTGGTATCAACTGCATGAACTAATGAATTTTGTTGAAAATAGCTTTCTTCATTAATGCCTTCGCTGCTAGGCCTTTTCCCCACTGTGCTAAGCCTTTTTTGGGCTTTTCGGGGTAGTTCGTGCTTAGGCCCCTGTAACTTTTTGACCACATAAGGTATCCACGCCAAATTTGCGTCCTTTTTTCCAACATCATGGGGATTTTAAAGGTACCCAGGGTTTGTGGATTCCCCTGGAGGGCACCCAGAAATTAGCCAAAATACAGCTAATTTTTTTTGGGTGGGGGAAATGGGAAAAAAGGGCTACAGATGAAAGCGTCTGGTTTTTTCATTGCAAATGGTATCAACAAAGGGTTTGTGGTGCTGAAATCACCATCTTCCCAGCTTTTAGGAACAAGAAGACTTTTGTCAGAAAACCAAAACTTTTTACACAGTTTTCGCATTTTACTGGCACATAGCCTATTTTTGCTGATTTTTGTACTTTAACCTCCTTCCAGTTAATGGTAAAAATGGGTATGAAAGCAATGATGGATCCTGTAAATATATACATTTCCGAAAAGTAGACAAACTTCTGAATTCAGCAAGGGGTCATTTGTGTAGATCGCTCAAGCTTTTCTTATAGAAACTAACAGTTGAATATAGGAAAAATTGAGAATGAGTTAAAAAAACACCTATTTGTGGCAACGTTTTCACCTGTAACTTCTTCTAAGTATGGCAGATTTTGGAAAACAGTATACTGTCTCATCCGCTGGACCCTTCTGGTTGTGGGGATATATAAGACTTGTAGGTTCACGAAGAACCCAAGGAACCAAGAGGCAATAACTAAGCAGCATCTTGCAACGGTTTTTTATTGTGTACCGGGTATGTAGCAATTCATTTGGGAAAATATAAACAGGGAAAAATCGGTATGAAAGACACCTATGTAGTTGTGAAATGGGAACAGTATATAGAGTTTAGAAACAGTAGCTATTTGCACATCTCTGAAATTGTGGGTACCCCTACCAGCATGTGAATTATAGGACATTTTTCAAAGTTACTTATTTTTTACACATTGTCTTACATTTGGAAGGCAAAAATGCATTGAAAGTCAATAGATAATAACAGTTGCTCTACAATTCTGTGTTCCCCTAAGTCTCCCAATAAAAATGTTGATTCCACCCAAAAATATGTGGAAAAGTGTTTTTTTCAGCTAAATTTGAGGTTTGCAGGGGATTCTGGGTAGGAAAGCATTGGAGGATCCACGCAAGCCATACCTCTCTGGACTCCCCCAGATGTCTAGTTTTCAGAAATGTGTGGGTTCTGGAAGTTTCCAAGATGGCCGCCGAGTCCGGGGCCAAAAACCCAGGTGACCCCCCTTGCAAAACCAGGTTGTTTTGTGATAGCTAATTTTGATGTCTCTCCAATAAGTTTTGGGCCCTTGCCTGTCACGGGTTCTTGACCCACCCACGTGAGTGAGGTACCATTTTTATCGGGAGACCTGGGGGAACGATGGGTGGTAGGAAATTTGTGGATCCATGCAGGTTCCAGAACTTTCCCACACAGAAATTTGGGAAAAAAGTGAGTTTTTTGGCTAAATTTGAGGTTTGCAGGGGATTCTGGGTAGGACAATTTTGGGGGACCCACACAAGCCATACCTCATTGGACTCCCGGAGGCGTCTAGTTTTCAGAAATGTGTGGCTTTGGTAGGTTTCCCATAATGGCCAGCGAGCCCGGTGCAAAAGACCCCGGTGACCCCCCCTTGCAAAACCATGTTGTTTTGTGATAGCTAATTTTGATGTTTCCTGAATACGTTTTGGACCCTTGCCTATCGTGAGTACCTGGGCCACCCACATAAGTGAGGTACCATTTTTATCGGGAGACCTGGGGGAATGCTGGATGGTAGGAAAATTGTGGTTTTTCTGAAACCAGAATATTATGACACAGTAATGCAAGAAAAATGTGACTATAGTCACATTTTGAGGTTTTCATGGAATTGTAAGTAAAAAAAAACTTGTTGGGATCCATGAGAGGCACACCACCCAGCACTCTCCATTTTTTTTGCTTTACAGAAATATCTAAAGTTGATAAATGTTCCCTAGAGACAGACTAAACCCTAGCACAGAAAGATAGAGACACACACATACTGGTTGGATTTGGCACAAGGGTGAGTGAAAGGTTCAAAATGTATATTGTATTAACAAGGGATTTCACAAAAGGAAATGCACTGTTAATAATATAAAGGTTAAAAACCTGAACCAATGACTCACAGCTTGTGAGCTGTAAAGCCACGACAAGGCACCAACCTCTTTACAGGCCATTCACACACCTTTCATACTTGACACACACTTTCACACCACCAGCTGCAGCCCCAGCACATTACAACACTCACATCCACAGACAATGTGGAGACAATGTACACCCTGGCAGAGAGGGACAGAAAAGACAAATATTACTTCAAAATGAACAATTCCTTAAGTACTCACACATACTGGTTGGATTTGGCACGAGGGTGAGTGAAGGTTCAGAGCGTAAAATTCTATTAACAAGAGATTTCACAAAAAGGAAATGCACTGTTAATATTTAAAAGCTTAAAAACCTGAACCAATGACTCACAGCTCGTGAGCTGTAAAATCACGGCAAGGCACCAACCTCTTTACAGGCCATTCACACACCTTTCATATGTGGCACACAAGACCATTCACACTGCCAGCCACGGGCCCAGCACATTACAACATTCACATCAACAGACAGGGCCATTCAAGGGCCCATCACTTTCATACGCCCACATGACTGACACAGCAATCACACCAGCTGGTGGTTGACATAGTGTGTGCAGTGGCGTTTGACTAGCAGAGTGTGTAATGACCAGCAGCAAGTCACTACTCACATACTGCCAGCCAAATTCCAGCCCACGCACACCGCCAGCCAAGCACCAGCCCACCCACACCACCACCCCATGCATACCGCCAGCCAAGTACCAGCCCACGCACACTGCCAGCCAAGTGCCAGCCCATGCACACCACCAGCCAAGCCCCAGCCACGCACAACGCCAGCCCACGCACACCACCAGCCAAGCGCCAGTCCACGCACACCATCATCAATTTTTTTTTTAACAAGAAAGAAAACACAATCTAATTGGAACAAGATACAAAACTATAACTACAAAAACAACAGCGGTAACTAAAGACATCATTCTAATGCCAACCGTGAAACTGAACAAGAACTATAAAACCATACAGACCAGGCAGTACACTATTAGACTCATGGTTGCTCCCAAAAACTCTTTTGAGTGAGATACAATCTGAAACATGAGGGCACACACAGCCCAGGATTAGGACAATCAGCACAGTGCATACGACTGTCCTTCCGCATACCTCTTCGCAAACAGACTCTACATCTCTTACAGGGATTGGTTTTTTTGGGCGTGGGAGGAATTAAATCAGGAAAGTGGCAATCTTTCATTCTAGCCACATCCTCCACCACTCCAACCCTAGGAACACTTGCATGTTCCACTACAACAAGGCTCCCTATCACAGACTTCTGAAACTGTACAAAAGTAATCTTTGACGCAGGAGAACACTCCTTGAATACAACAAAAGAATTAAAAGTTGCTAAATTGAAGAGATGGATGGCCAACTTTGTATACCAAATGTAAGCCTTACGAACAGCAGTGTAAGGTTCCAACCTCTGATCTACTCTATTGACACCACCCATGTGCTTATTGTAGTCTACAATGCACACAGGTTTGCGCACTTCAGCAACCTGACCCAAAACACTCACAGGTGAAGTAGTGTCATCATGGATGGTAGTCAGCATATACACATCCCTCCTGTACACAAATTGCACAGCTAGCAGTTCCTCACTACGCAAGGCACTGCACTGTCCCCTCTGAAGCTTTTTGCAAACAAGCTCTTTTGGGTAACCTTTACGGTTAGAGCGGATTGTGCCACAAGCAAAAGTGTCCACTTTGAACAAATCTTTAAACAATTGCACAGTAGTGTGGAAGTTATCAAGGTACAAATGGTGACCTCTGTTAAACAGTCCTCTAGCAAGTTCCCACACATTTTTCTCTAAAACTCCAAAAGTGGACGGACAACCAGGGGTGTCAATAGTGGAATCCCTACCAGTGTACACCTGGAAATTATAGACATATCCTGTCCTACTCTCAAACAACATATACATCTTAATTCCATAATGTGCCCTCTTGCTAGGAATGTACTGCCTAAAAACCAAACGGCCCTTGAACAGGACCAAAGACTCATCAACATCTATTTCTTTCCCTGGAGTATAGATCTCTGAAAATAAATCTACAAAGTGATCAAGAACAGGCCGAATTTTAAAAAGATGGTCACAGTCAGGTTGATCTCGTGGCAACTCCAAAGCATTATCAACAAAATGCAGCATCCGAAGCAAAAGTAAATACCGATCACGACTCATAATTGCAGGAAATATGGCCGTTGCCATCAAGGGACTGGTAAACCAATATGAAGCCAGGGATGGCTTCCTTATCAAGCACATCAAAAAAGTCAAACCCAAAAACTTCTTAATCTCATCCAGATTTGTGGGAGTCCACCGGGTAGCTCTAGAGCGGGGCCTAAGTCTGGCACTGTTGTCCCTCAAAAACTGTTCAGCATATAAATTAGTCTGCTCAACAATCTCAGCCAAAAATAGATCATCCATAATCAACTGAAAAAACTGTATAGGCAAAAAAAATTCACAATCCACCCTACACCCTGCATCACCACTAAAGGCAGGCAACACCGGCTGCACCATGTTTGGATCAACCCAGAGTCCAGCACTTCCTGAAGGAAGCCTTGCAGCCCCAGGCTGCAATCCCGATGTCTCTTGCTGCACCATCGAGACATCAATGTCCTCCTCTAAAACAGGCACTTCATCAGCACTGAGAGTAGCTTCATCCGCACTGAGAGTAGCATCATCATCAGATGATTCATCATAGACAGAAAACTCACTGCCAGAATCTTGCACTCCCTCCTCTCCCTCAGACGCACTTTCAGTCTCATAATCCTGCTCAGAGGAAGATTCAAAAAGCATACCAACCACCTGCTGAGCAGTAATTCTACATCTAGCCACAATCCTTACTAATAAAGGTAACTTGCCAAACAAGTCAACAACAACAAACACTTTGTAAAACAAGTAATAAACAAAATGTGGCTTTATCAAAAAGACCTATATACTCCAAAACTATACCACTCACTTGCCAGAAGCAGCTAGACTCACCACCATCTACTCTGCACAGACACAGTAAGGATCAACAATATCCCACTATAAAAATAAGAAAAGAAAATTACACATAAGACAATGAAAAACACATCGCAAAGAATTTCATGCTCAAAACACTAACTAAATATGCTGCCATTATGACACCACTTACAAAAAATTCATTCATGCATGACAATAATACTCATTTGGAGTAAACACAACAAAAATGTTTTTCTTACCAAATAAATGCAACCACGCAAAACTGCAGAACAACCACTGTCGAAACCGCAAACAAGAATCAAAAGCTTTGCACTAGAATAAAAAGGAGCAATAAAACATTACAATCACATATGCAAATAATGCACCAGTCCACACACAATCCACCAGCCAAGCTAAAGGGTAGGTGGGCCTAAGATTATAAGGCTGATCTGCCCTGAAGAGGGGTAGAAACAGGCAAAATATTCACCCCTGGAAAAGTGGAGCAACCCTTGCCCAAGAGGCCACTCACCAACACCAACATTTAAAAAACCCTGTTGTCTAGTGGCTTCTGCCCCTCTTGGGGACAGATGGGCCTACAAACATATGGCTGATCTGCCACCCAAAGAGGGCAGAAATGGCCACAATCATCCTCCCATAAAGGGGAGCGACCCTTGCCCAAGGGGCCGGTCCCCAACAACATTTAAACAAAAACCTGGTATCTAGTGGCTTCTGCCCCCCTTGGGGACAGATGGGCCTGAAAACATATGGCCGGTCTGCCGGGGCAGAAATGGCATAAGAATCACCCCATAAAGGGGAGAGACCATGGTCCAAGGGGCCGCTCCCCAACATAAAAAAAAAAAAAAATCCCTGGTGGCCTAGTGGCCATTCAAAAAATAAATCAGCCGATCTGACCCCCAGGGTGGCAGAAACGGCCAAAATAATGCTTCCCAAAGGAGAGCAACCCTTGCCCAAGAGGCCACTCCCCACAAATAAATCCCTGGTGGTCTAGTGGGCCCAATTTTAAAAAGAAATGGCAAGATCTGCCTCCCAGGGGGGCAGACACAGCCAAAAACATTGCCCCCAAAAGGGGAGCAACCCTTGCCTAAGGGGTCACTCCCCATAAACGGTTAATTACATGCACAATAAAAAAAAAAAATCCCTGGTGTCTAGTGGGCATTCCTGCTGCACGATCGCATGATCGTGCAGCAGGAATGCTCAAAAGAGGCATCGGGGGAAAGGAAAACCCTTTCCTCTCCCCCATGCCTCTTTTGTTAAAATGCCCCCCTCCCCCGAGGAGAAACTTACCTCCTGTTTAAAGGACGGGCTGGAAACAAATGGCTTTCAGCGTGTCCGGTATCCTCTAATGACATCAGCGTGCCTCGTGCGCTGATGTCATTAGATGATATGGAGGGGAACCGGGGGGCAGGGGAAGGGCTTCCCCTGCCTTCCCCGGTGGGGGTAACATGAAGGGCGGCCCACGGTGGAGCACCAGCACTTCCCCTGTGGGTGGATGCTAGGACGGCCGGGAGCCGTCCGACGCACACGCCCACCGTGACGTCGGACAGCTCCCTGCCGTCGGACGCACGAAAAGGGTTAAAGAAAGGCTCATTACTAGAATTGTGCTTCCATTCACCAGTAAAAGTTTTGCAAAAGTTACTTCGATTAACCAGTCTTTTTCTTTTGCTTTTCTCTTTTATAAAGTGCATTGTTTTATTCAATGTTTTCATTCTCTTCAATACCAATATAAATAATTTCTGTTTCAATTCAAAAGCAGTATCTACTACAGTTTCAATCTGTTGCTTCTTCTTATATGCTGCAGATCTTTTTGATACTTTGTACAATCTTTTAATACATTTTGAATTACTCTATTACGAAACATACGTACACGTATGTCCTTAAATTGTTTCTGTCTTTTTGTCACATGTGCTTATTTTCCATTGTGTTTCTTTATTTCCTTCTCCTTTGTTCAAAACCTTTCTTTCCTTCTTTGGTTAGTATTTTCATTGTTCAATCTCTCCACAACTTTTTAAATAAATTGTTTAGTTCTCTTACCAGAAGCCACTTTATCCGCAGCATCCTTTTGGTGTTTTTCTACTCCATTCGGTTTAGCTTTCATTAAGTACTTCTGTTTCCTTTGTTCTCTTCTCTTTTCATGTTTTCTTGCCATCTTTTATTTCTAATCCAAATAAAATATCTTCCTTTAAAAACTAATGATAGTTTAATTATTTTAGTACATTAATTAACATTTCTAAATTAATAACATTTCAATTTTGAAAATAACAACTAAGCGTAATATTACAATTATATTTCTATTGCATTTATAACTCATAAGAAGAGAAAAGTATAAAAATGAGCAAAACATCTGTGGTGGTCACACAGCCAAAGGGAGAAAGGAAAAAAAACAAAAGGTTTATATACAGCAAAATGAAATACTCAAACAACACAGCTACTGAAAAATGTAAGAAATGCAGAAAAGCAACAGATGTACAGAAAAAGGCAAGACAGGTGCAGAAAGAGGCAAAAGAAGTGCAGAAAGAGGAAAAAGTTTTAGAAAAACACAAGTAAGGTACAGAAACAAATAAAAGGGGTGCAGGAAGAGGCAAAATTAGTTTAAAACTAAATAAGACACGTACAGAAAGAAGGAAGAGAAGTACAGAAAGAAGCAACAGAAGTGCAGAAAAAGGCAAAAGAAGTGCACAAAGAAGCTAAGAGATACAGAAAAAGACAAGAGAGGTGCACAAAGAGACAAGAGAGGTGCACAAACAGGGAAGACGAGTACAAAACGAGGCAAGAGGGGTACAGAAAGAAGCAAGAGAGGAGCAGAAAGAAGCAAGAGAAGTGCAGAAAGAAGCAACAGAGATACAGAAAGAGGCAACATGCTTGCAGAAAGAGGCAAAAGAAGTCCAGAAACAAGCAATAGAAATGAAGAAACAGGCAAGAGAAGTGCAGAAAAAGGCAAGAGAAGTGCACAAAAAAACAAGAGAAGTGCAGAAAGAAGCAACAGATGTGCAGAAAAAGGCAATACAGGTGCAGAAAGAGGCAAGAGAAATGCTAAAAGAGGGAACAGAGATGTAGAAAGAGGGAAGAGAGGTGCTGAAACAGGGAAGAGGGGTGCAGAAACAAGCAAGATGGGTGCAAAAGAGACAAGAGGGGTGCAGAAAGAAGCAAATGAGGTGCAGAAAGAAGCAAGAGAAGTGCAGAAAGAAGCAGCAAACATGAACAATGAGACAACAGTGGTGCAGAAAGAGGCAACAGGGATGCAGGAAGAAGCAGGAGAGGTGCAGCAAGAAGCAAGAGAAGTACAGAAGAAAGCAACAAAGGTGCTGAAAGAGGCAAGAAAAGTACAGAAAGATGCAAGAGAGTTGCAGAAACAGGCAAAAGAGGTGCAGAAAGAGGGATCAGGGGTGCAGAAAGAAGCTAGAGAGGTGCAGAAAAAGTGAACAGGGATACAGAAAGAGGCAAGAGGAGTGCAGAAAGAAACAACAGAAATGGAAAAAGAGACAAGAGAACTTGCAGAATGAGGCAAGAGAATTGCAGAAACAGGCAACTGAGGTACAGAAAGACAGAAGAGGGGTGCAAGAGAAGTACAGAAGGAGGGAAGAGGGGTGTAGAAAGAGCCAAGAGGAGTGCAGAAAGAAACAAGTGAGGTGCAGAAAGAGACAACAAAGGTGAAGAAAGAGGGAAGAGGGGTACAGAAAGAGGCAAGAGGGGTGCAGAAAGAAGCAAGAGAGGTGCAGAAAGAAGCACTTTTGGGCTGCAGCTTTACTATTCAACAACTACTCAGAGTGTTGGGCCTACCTAATACAAAGCAGCAAGTTTTTCAATGTGTCTGTTAAAAGACTCACAATATTCCAGAAAGCATGCATGCATGTGTCTGTACCTTTTAAAAGTGCCATCATATATCAAAGAAACATGCAAATAGATTGGTAGTGGGCAGTGCTTGAGAAAATAGATGACTAGATGGGTAGCGCCTGAGTGAATAGTTCACTGCAAGAGTACTGCCTAGGTGATTGCATGAGAGCAGCAGTACTAAATGGGTGATTAGATCAGTGCAGGCGAAATACCTTAGACAAACAATGAGCGCAAGGCTAACACATGGTTGAAGACATGAGTGTATGAGTATTGCTTGAAAGAATAAAAAACTGCATGGGTACTGCCTGAGTGATTCTATGACAGCAGTGGTAGCAACTAGATGAGTGTATGACTGTATAGGAAGCACCTGAGAGAAAATAGGACTGTAACAGTAATGCTTGAGACATTCTATCAGTGCATTTGTAGTACCACATTGAGTTGATGAGAGCATCAGTACTGCCTGACTGAATCTTTGAGTGGGATAGTAGTGCCTGCATGATTGCACAAATCTATGGTCAATATCTGAAGAATTACATAGCATGTATGTATCTGTGCCTTTTCCTACTGCCATCATATGTAAAACAGACATACAGATACATGTGTACCAGAGTTTTACACCTCTACCATTTCTTCAACATAACACATGAGAGAATACATGAGGACGCAGACACATACCTCAGTCATAAGACTGAAAAGTCCCTTAAACTTGACAGACTACACTTCTCATTTTAAAGAGACACTTAAAATTCTGCAGCATACTTGAAGTGTACATCTCCATAGACCAATACGACGTAACCTAATCACTAATCCCTCTGCCAACATATTTTAAACCTCACTTTTGGGCTGCACCTTCACTATTCACCAACTACTCAGAGTCTTGGGCCTAGCCAAATACAAATCACCAAGTTTTTCAATGTGTATGTTAAAACTCTCACGATATTCCAGAGAGTATGCATGCATGTGTCTGTAACTTTTAAAAGTGGCATCATATATCAAAGAAACATACAAATAGATGGGTACTGGGTAGTGCTTGAGACAATGGATGACTAGATGGGTAGCATCTGTGTGAATAATTCAGTACAACAGTACTGCCTCGGTTATTGCATGAAAGCAGCAGTACTGAATGAGTGATTAGAACAGTGCAGGGGAAATACCTTAGACAAACCATGAGTGCAAGGCTAACGCATGGTTGAAAAAAGAGTGTATGAGTAGTGCTTGAAAGAACAAAAGAAGTGCATGGGTACTGCCTGAGTGATTCTATGACTGCAGTGCTAGTAACTTGCTGATTGTATGGGAACCCCTTGAGAGTAAATAAGAGTGTAAGGGTAATGCTTGGGCCATTCTATGAGTGCATCAGTAGTATCACAGTGAGTAGTTAAGAGCATGGGTAGTGCCTGACTGAATCTTTGAGTGGGATAGTAGTGCCTGGGTGATTGCACGAATCTATGGTTAATGTCTGACGGATTACATGGCATGCACGTGTCTCTGCTTTTTCCTAGTAGCATCATATATAACAAAAACATACAGATACATGTATACCAAAGTTTTATACCTCTACCATCTGTTTAGACATAACACATGAGAGAATACATGTGAACGCAGACACATATCTCACTCACAAGACTAAAACATCTCTTAAACTTGACAGACTATACTTCCCATTTTGAACAGACACCTAAAATTATGCGGTATACTTGAAGTGTACATCTTCATAGACCAATACGAGCTAACCTAATCACTAATCCCTCTGCCAGCATATCACAAACCTCAATTTTCGGCTGCAGCTTCACTATTCAGCAACTACTCAGAGTGTTGGGCCTAAGCAAATTCAAACCAGCAACTTTTTCAATGTCTCTGTTAAAACACTAACAATATTCCAGAGAGCATGCATGCATGTTTCTGTACCTTTGAAAAGTGGCATCATATATCAAAGAAACATACAACTAGATGACTAGTGGGTAGTGCCTGAGAAAATAGATGACTAGATGGCTGCCACCTGAGTGAATAGTTCAGTGCAAGAGTACTGTCTGGATAATTGCATGAGAGTAACAGTACCAAATTGGTGATTAGAACAGTGCAGCGAAAATACCTTAGACAAACCATGAGTGCAAGGCTAATGCATGGTTGAAGACAAGAGTATATGAGTAGTGCTTGAAAGAATAAAAAAGTGCATGGGTACTGCCTGAGTGATTCTATGACTGCAGTGGTAGTAGCTGGATGATTGTATGACTGTATGAGAAGTACATGAGAGAAAATATGAGTGTAAAGGAAATTCTTGGGACATTCTATCAGTTCATCAGTAGTACCTGAGTGAGTAGATGAGAGCATGGGTAGTGCTTGACTGAATCTTTGAGTGGGATAGTAGTGCCTGCATGATTGCACAAATCTATGGTTAAAGTCTGAGGGATTACATGGCATTCATATGTCTGTGCATTTTTCTTAGTGGCATTATATGTAAAAGAAACATACAAATACATGTATACCAGAGTTTTATACCTCTATCATACATTTAGTCAAAACACGTGAGAGACTACATGTGCAAACAGACACATACTTCAGTTATAAGACTAAAAGTTCATTAAACTTAAAAGAGTGCACTTCCCATTTTAAAAAGATACCTAAAATTATGCGGCATATTTGAAGTATACATCTCCACAGACCAATACAAGCTAAGCTAATCACTAATCCCTCTTCCAAGATGTCTTAAACCTCAGTTTAGGACTGCAGCTTCACTATTCAGTAACTACTCAGATTGTTGGACCTAAGCAAATACAAAGCAGCAACCTTATCCATCTATCTGTTAAAAGTCTCACAATATTCCAGAAAGCACGCTTGCATGTGTCTGTACCTTTTAAAAGTGGCATCATATATCACAGAAACATACAAATAGATGGGTAGTGGGTAGTGCCTGAGAGAATGCATGACTAGATGAGTACTGCCTCAGTGAAAAGTTCAGTACAAGAGTACTTCCTGGATAATTTCAGAAAGCCAACACTAATCCTTCTACCATGTTATTATCTACAAACTATTTCAAAACTCTTTTCATTACAATAATACAAAGTACAATAGAGAGCTGTACATTTCACAACATATTCCATACATCACATTTGTCTTACAATTTCAACACTTGGATCTTTTTTTTTTTTAAAGTAAAAATATCACTCGAAACAATAAAGCAATGCTGAATAATATATAATATACCTTACAAATTGGTTACTCATGTTTGAGGTAGTATTGCAGAATACTGAAATATCAGAAACTCTTAACAGATTTTCTTTTCCACACAAGAAATGTAATGCACCTCTCTCCGAAAGGTGAAACCAGAAATGGCAAACTTTCCCTCTCTTTTTGCACTCAAATAAATGTAAGTATCAAATCACATTGCTTCCATCATTATTTCAAATTGTAAAACACATTTCTATTGGTTAGACATATATACCCTTTCTAACTGTCTTCAAAAGGTGCCCAAACTGCTTCTGTAATTTTCTGAAGTAGCAACTCCACCGCGGTGGAGCCGCGAATCCACACGGGAGTTCAAAAACCAATTTTTAATAATACTAGTATAGATTTTCAGCAACACACTACTTCTCCACATACTACTGTCTTAGAGAACCTTAATTTACTAACTTTTCACTTATATTTATGTATCCATTTCACATTTTAGGTCCACAGTTTAGTTTCAACACTTCCCCCATTCTACTTAATGCCAGTTTCCATAGGAACAGCTCATGGAACATTCAACTGTACTGGCAGGTCACAAGTTCACCGTAGTTTCAAGTTCAGCACACAAGCTTACTAATGCAAACAGCAGGTGTGGTTGACTTTTGCAAAATATTACCTTATGGTATCTACTGTACCTTTCAAACATTTTCTAATAACGAACCACAAACATGATACCTCAGAAAAGTAACATGCATCCTATTTTTGAGTGCAGTCTTGATGAACAGCCAATCACTTATCAAGTTTTTAAAAAACAAAATGTTCTCCACCATTTTAGATACCTCTCATTCTACCAACTGACTACCTCAGCTACAGACATATTTTCATTCCTTCCTGACATCCCTTCAAGATGCTCACAGTGTGGATTGTAGGGCACAGCTATGTTTTCTGGGCCAAAAGGTATTCTGAACACAGAGGTATTGCCAAAGACCTAGGTTTGGAAAATGTGGACATTAAATGGATTGCACAGAAGGGATTAATGTGGCACCAATTGATGCCTTTGGATTACACCTTTTTGCATCTGCAAACCCCTGACCTCATGATTGTGCACTGTGGTGGCAATGACCTAGGCACATTGACTGGGGTAGGTCTGGAAATGCTAATGAAGGACACCTTTGCACAAATGATGTTGCTTGTGCCACAAACTGTCTTTGTATACTCTAATATATGCCAAAGACAGAAATGGAACTGGTCAAATCAATTCTGTCCACAGTTTGAGAAAGCTAGGAAGAATGTCAACAAAGCTGTTTCTGCATACCTCAGAGATCATAAAATGGGGTCCATCTACAACAACAACCTACCATTTGATATGGACGACATCTACAGAAGTGATGGAGTGCACTTCACAGATCAAGGGAACAGAGTCTTCCTCAACAACCTAAAGCTGTGCGTCCACACTTACATGTGGCTTCAACAAAGTCAGAATGAAAAGAAGGGCTCTTTTTAGAGCCACCCTATAACCCAACATATAATCTTACTTTTTTTAAAACATACATACTCTTTTTTTAATTATGCCTGGAGTCGCGAACCCATCGCGGTTACACGGGGGCCACGTTGAGAGCCGCGATGGAGTCGCAACTCCAAGTACACGAGAAAAAAAAATGGCCCCCATTCTTATAACTCAAACTCTGCCTCGGGGACCCCATCCCCCGAGGCCCAGCCATTTTATATATTATAAACAATAAAAAAACTACCCCCGAAGGCTTTTTTGATGCCCTGGGGACCCATCCCCCGGGGCATGCCCTCACATTGGGGACCGCAGGGGAGCCCCAATGCCCCCGCGGTCCCAGCCGGCTCCACGCCTCCTCGGGAGCCAGCATTGCTTTTGGACAAGGGGAGCTGCTGACATGCAGCTCCCCTTGTCCAAAAGCAATATGCTTCGCTTCATGGAAGTGAGAGCAGATTTTCTGCTCTCGCTTCCATGAAGCGAAGCATAGTTTGCAATGACAGAGTAGGAGCCGTGCTCCCGCCCTGTCATTAAAAACTGCAATGTCCCGGTGGTGGGCACCCTGGGACATTGCAGGAGCCGGACCTGGGGGGTGGCGGTCCCCATGGCCAAGGAGGGCTCCAGGAGGGGGGCTGTGCGGCCCCCCTCCCAACTTGTAAATAGCCCTGGGGAGGTGGTGGTCCCCAGGGAAGGGGGTCCACAACGGACCTCCGCATTACAATAATTAGAGCCCCGGGGAGGTGGTGGTCCCTGGGGCTGCGGGGGCATGCGCGGCCCATGCATATATTCTTCATCTTACTTCCGGGACCTGGCCCACCCGGGGGCTCATTAAAACGTTTTTTTATTTTTTTTCAGCAGAATTCGCACACCCAGCGTGAATTCTGCTGAATTATTTTTTTTAAATTGTGTTTTTTTGGGCCCTAGGGTTCCCTGTGGGACCCCCTGACCAGGCCAAGGGGGTCAGGGTGTTTCTACCCTGCCCCCCTTTTCTTTTTTTTAATCATTTAATACCCTTTTTTTTTAGATTCGGTTTTACCAAGTCACAAAATGGCTGCCAACACTTCTTGGTTTGGAGTGTTGACAGCCAATCAAAATGAAGCTCATGCTCGGGAGGGTTCACAAATCCATCACGGTCACCAGATATCAATATTTTTTATTTTTGAATTTCTCAGGAACTACTGAACGGATTTGCACCATTTAAAGCAAAGAGTGAACTCCAGAACAACAGCTACCTCTCTGCCAACTTTGGTGTAATTCCATTCAGCAGTTCGGGCTGTAGCCATGACAAAAGTTCCAATGGAAATTACCATGGAGAAAACGTGTTTTGGGACCCCCCTTTTTTCTTGCCCCCCCTTGACGAATCACCCCAAAAGTTTCAAGACAGGAGCTGACCAGAGCGTCCAATTTGTTTTGAAAGTTTTGCGAAGATTCGTCAAACGGCGCCAAAGATATAGATAAACCAAAAAACGCTTTTCCTATGGAAACTAGGTCCTAACTATAACTACCTACTGGTGACCGCCAGTAGAAAATATATATATATATATATATATATATATATATATATATATATATATATATATATATATATTCACAGAAAAAAACATAGGTTTCAGGGACGTTATAGTTAGAAATTAGCATTTAAAAAACCATAGAAATTCACTGAAAAAACCATAGGTTTCAGGGACCTTATAGTTAGTTGGACATTTCACTCGTACAAAACCATAGAAATTCGGCCGTTATAGTTAGTTGAGCTAACTATAACTTGCGCCCCCACAATGCACTGCTGATGACATCACATATTACATCAGTCATGACATGGTCAGTGGTGACATCACTGGTGACATCACTGATGACATCTCAAATGACATCACTGATGACATCACTGAGGACATCATCCAGTGACTGTGTGTTTCTGTAAAGTTTAAATATGTTTTATATATATATATATATGCCAAGGGGTATTGAAGAATGAGTGGGTGTATAAGTGTCTGAATGGATGATTTAGTAGATGCGTGACTGACTGTATAAATGAGTGATTAAACGTGTCTTACTGAATGCATGCATTAGTGTTCAATCTGTGTGAATGTCTGTATCAGTCTGTCAGTTGGTGTGTTAGCGGCTGCCTGGGATGGTGAGTAGCTACATGAGTGTCTATATGGGTTATTGATTGGTTGTCTGAGTATCTGTATGGGTGCCTGAGTGTCTGTGTGGGTGGGTGAGGGATGTGTGACTCTGTGCATAGATGTGTGAGTGGGTAATTCACTGGGTGTATGGATTCAAGAGTGCATCTGGGAAGGGCTGTATGGATGGGTGAGTGTGTGTATGGGTGTGTTGGTGAGTGAATGGATGTCTCAGTGGTACATGTGTGAGTAACTACATATGTGAAAGGCAGTATATGTGAGTGTTGGAGTATATAAATGACTATATGTGAGAGTGAGTGATTGTGAGAGTAGCTGTATGGATGTGTGTGTGCGTGTATCAGTGATTGTATAAGAGAGTAAGTATGTGTTAGTATCTGTATCAATAAGTGAGGTGGTGTGTGTATAACTGTATACATGAGTAAATGGGAGTGTTAATGAATCTTTGCATGATTGACTAGGTGTGTGAGTAACTCTATGGATGAGTGGCGATGTGTGAGTGTCTGTATAGGTGTATGAGTGCAAATGATAGTGCTGTATTGATAAGTGACTGCATGTATGAGTGACTGTATGGGTGAATGACTGGATGTGTGTGTAGACCTAGGAATCAGTGAGTGGGTATGTAGTAACTGGTATTGGTGTGTCTATGGTTTCGCAAATGGAAGTCTGCATTTTAGAGTGGATGTATCAAAGGATATATTAGGGTGTGAGGAGGTGCATCAGATTATCATGTGGATGATGTCATCAGTGATGTCATCAGTGATATCATCAGTGATGTCATCTGAGATGTCATCAGTGATGTCATCATTGATGTCACTGACCATGTCATGAGTGATGTAATATGTGACGTCATCAGCAGTGCATTGCGGGGGCGCGAGTTATAGTTAGCTCAACTAACTATAACGTCCGAATTTCTCTGGTTTTGTACGAGTGAAATGTCCAACTAACTATAATGTCCCTGAAACCTATGTTTTTTCAGTGAATTTCTATGGTTTTTTAAATGCTAATTTCTAACTATAACGTCCCTGAAACCCATGTTTTTTTAAATTAATTTCTAAGGTTTTTATAATGCTAATTTCTAACTATAACGTCCCTGAAACCTATGTTTTTTCCAGTGAATTTCAAAGGTTTTTTAAATGCTAATTACTAACTATTACGTCCCTGAAACATATGTTTTTTTCAATTAATTTCTAAGGTTTTTTAAATGCTAATTTATAACTATAACGTAGTAGTCGCGTTTGCAGAGTGGTGGAGAAAGGAGGCTGAGCCTCTGATCAGCTCTCAGGAATTCTGCTTCGTAGGACTTACAGGAGGTACCAGGAGGGCTTCTTGGCCCCCAAAGTCCCCCAGGAGTAAAGTGGACTTCATCCCCCAACCCGTAGTGTGCCAGGAGGCGCGTTTGCGGAGTGGTGGAAAAAGGGGGGCGTGGCCTCTGAAGACGTCTTAGCAATCCCACTGTGTGGGACTTACTGGAGGTAACAAGAGGGATAGTTGGCCCCCAAGGACATCCTTGGGGGCCAACTACCCCTCCTATTACCTCCAGTAAGTCCCACACAGCAGGATTGCTAAGTTCTCATACCAGGCCACGGCCCCTTTGCCCACCACTCTGCAAACGCGCTCGCTGGCGCACTCTTGGATGGGCATTGAAGTCACCTTCACTGCTGGGGGTCCTTTGGGGCCAACTAGCCTACCTCTTACCTCCAGTAAGCCCCACACAGTGGGATTGCTGAGAGGTGGACACAGGCCACGCCCCCTTTCTCCACCACTCTGCAAACGTGCTACCTGGCGTGTTCTAAGTTGTGGAATTAAGTCCCCTTGCCTCCTGAGGGTCCCTGGGGGCCAACTAACCCACCAGGTACCTCCAGTAAGCCCCACACAGCTGGATTGCTGAGAGTGGTCCGAGACCATGCCCCCTTTTTACACCACTCTGCAAACACGCCGCCTGGCACACTGCTGCTCAGGGCATGAAGTCCACTTGTGTCCTGAGGTCCTCAGGACACAAGAGGACCTCATCGCCCCACCAGCAGTGTGGCAAGAGGCGCATTTGCAGAGTGGTGTAAAAAGGGGGCATGGCCTCTGACCACTCTCAGCAATCCAGCTGTGTGGGGGTTACAGGAGGTACCTGGTAGGCTAGTTGGCCCCCAGGGACCCTCAGGAGGCAAGGGGACTTAATTCCACAACTTAGTACGCGCCAGGGGGTGCGTTTGCAGAGTGGTGCAGGGAGGGGGCGGGGCCTCCGGCGAGATGCCGGCTTTTCTTTTTTTTAAACATTTGTAGAAGGGGGCTGTGTGGCCCCCCTGCTTTTACTATTTTTTGGGCCCTGGGGACCCCATCTCCCAGGGCCTGAGCATTATTATTTTTTTTAAATGGGAAGGGGCCGCGTGGCCTCCCTTCCCTGGGCCGCTATTGTCCCTGGGGACCCCATACCCCGGGGTCTGGCCAGCATTTCTTTTAATTTTTAATTTAGAGGGAGGCTGCTTGGCCCCCCTCCTGAGGCCTATAATGGCCCCGGGGACGCCATCGCCCAGGGCATTGCCTCGTTTTTATTTTATTTATAAAATAAAATAGTACGGGAGGGGGCCGCGTGGCCCCCCTCCTGAGGCCAATTATGACCCCGGTGACCCCATCTCCCGGGGCCGGCCTTCCATTTTAATTTTTTTTAAATAATTCACTAAAACGGAGGGGGGCCATGTGGCCCCACTCCCGGGCCACTTCTGGCCCCGGGGACCCCATCTCCTGGGGCCTAGCCATACGTTGCGGACCGTGGGGTTAGCCCCAATGCCCCCAGTGTCCCAGCTGGCTCACCGCCTTCTGCGGGAGCCGGCATTGCTTTTGGGCAAGAGGAGCTGCTGACATGCAGCTCCCCTTGCCCAAAAGCAATCTACTTTGCTTTTTGGAAGCAAGAGCAAGTTTACTGCTCTTGCGTCCAAAAAGCAAGCAGAGTTTGCTATGACAGGGCGGGAGCTGTGCTCCCACCCTGCCATAGCAAACAGCAATGTCCAGGGGGTGGGCACCCTGGGACATTGCAGGAGCTGGCCCTGGGGGGTGGTGGTCCCCATGGGCATTTAGGGCTCCAGGAGGGGGGCCACGTGGCCCGCTCCCTTCATTTTCATAGCCCCAGGGAGGTGGTGGTCCCCGGGGCCGGGGGTCCATAACGGACCCCCATATTACCATATTGAATGCCCCGGGGAGGTGGTGGTCCCTGGGGCAGTGTGGGGGGGCTCAAGCCCCCCACACTAATTATTTTCAAAGCCCCGGGGAGGTGGCGGTCCCCGGGGCTTGGGGGGCCTTTCAGGCCCACCCATCCTAATTTCAAGAAATCCCCTGGGAGGTGGCGGTCCCTGCGGGCTTGGGGGGCCTGTGAGGCCCCCACCCTCATTTTAATTATTCCCCGGGGAGGTGGTGGTCCCCGGGGCTGCGGGGGGGCCACGTGCCCCCGCGCATAAATTATAAAGCCCCGGGTAGGTGGCCTTCCCCGGGGCTGTGGGGCCCCCATGGGCCCCCACACCATAATTTAGTATTGCCCCCGGGACCTGGCCCACCCGGGGGCTTTTTAACAAACAAAGCGCGGGAGACCGCGCTTCATTTTTTTTGTATAATTTCGGCCGGATTCGCGCATCCAGTGTGAATTCGGCCAAAATTATTTTAAAAAATGCTTTTTTTGGGCCTGGGGGTCTTTGTGGGACCCACTGAGCAGGCCTAGGGGGTCAGGGTGTTTGTACCCTGCCCCCTTTTCTTATTTTTCATCTTCTTTTTTTCTGATTTCTGGTTTCAGGGACGTTATAGTTAGAAATTAGCATTTAAAAAAATCTTAGAAATTCACTGAAAAAACCACAGGTTTCAGGGTCGTTATAGTTAGTTGGACATTTCACTCGTACAAAACCAGAGAAATTTGGCCGTTCTAGTTAGTTGAGCTAACTATAACTCGCACCCCGCAATGCACTGCTGATGACATCACATATTACATCACTGATGACATCTCAAATGGCATCACTGATGACCTCATCCAGTAACTGTGTGTTTCTGTAAAGTTTAAATATGTTTTATATATATATATATATATATATATATGCCAAGGTGTATTGACGAATGAGTGGGTGCATAAGTGTCTGAATGGATGATTTAGTAGGTGCGTGACTGACTGTATAAGTGAGTGATTAAACGTATCTTACTGAATGCATGGCTTAGTGACTAAATTGTGTGAATGTCTGTATCAGTCTGTCTGTTGTTGTGTAAGCGGCTGCATGGGTTGGTGAGTAGCTACATGAGTGTCTATATGGGTTATTGATTGGTTGTCTGAGTATCTGTATGGGTGCCTGAGTATCTGTGTGGGTGGGTGGAATGTGTGTGACTCTGAGCATAGATGTGTGAGTGGGTGATTCACTGGGTGTATGGGTTCAAGAGTGTATCTGTGAAGGGCTGTATGGGTGGGTGAGCGTGGGTATGGGTGTGTTGGTGAGTGAATGGATGTCTCAGTGGTACATTTGTGAGTAACTGCATATGTAAAAGGCAGTATATGTGAGTGTTGGAGTATATAAATGACTATATGTGAGAGTGAGTGATTGTGAGAGTGGCTGTATGGATGAGTGTGTGCTTGTATCAGTGATTGTATAAGAGAGTAAGTATGTGTTAGTATCTGTATGAATAAGTGAGGTGGTATGTGTATAACTGTATAGGTGAGTAAATGGGAGTGTGATTGATTCTTTGCATGATTGACTAGGTGTGTGAGTAACGCTATTAATGAGTGGCGGTGTGTGAGTGTCTTTATAGGTGTATGAGTGCATATGATAGTGCTGTATTGATGAGTGACTGCATGTATGAGTGACTGTATGGGTGAATGAGTGGATGTGTGTGTAGACCTAGGAATCAGTGAGTGGGTATGTAGTAACTGGTATTGGTGTGTCTATGGTTTCAAAAATGGTAGTCTGTATTTTAGAGTGGGTGTATCAAAGGTTATATTAGGGTGTGAGGAGGTGCATCACATTATAATGTGGATGATGTCATCAGTGATGTCACTGACCATGTCATGAATGATGTAACATGTGACATCATCAGCAGTGCATTGCGGGGGCGCGAGTTATAGTTAGCTCAACTAACTATAATGGCCGAATTTCTCTGGTTTTGTACGAGTGAAATGTCCAACTAACTATAACGTCCCTGAAGCCTGTGTTTTTTTCAGTGAATTTCTAAGGTTTTTAAATGCTAATTTCAAACTATAACGTCCCTGAAACCTATGGTTTTTCCAGTGAATTTCAAAGGTTTTTTAAATTCTAATTTCTAACTATAACGTCCCTGAAACCTATTGTTTTTTCTGTGAAATTCGAAGGTTATCTAAATGCTAATTTCTAACTATGCCTACAGAGGTAGGACATGTGCAGAAAGAGGAAGAAAGGCGCAGAAAGAAGCAACAGAAATGCAGAAAGAGGCAACAGAAGTCCAGAAAGGTGCAGAAAGAAGCAAGAGATATGCAGAAAAAAACAACAGAGGTGCAGAAAGAGGCCTTGTTGCAAAGTCATCCTGTGCCCCCAACTTTTTTGCTGACTCGTACTGGTGGTAACTGACTCTGACTAACCAGGCCCGGAGCCAGTGCTATGCTGAAAGATGCTTAAAATACAGTGAGAATACCTACATACACTAGAGTACACTATGGGTTGGGGTACCCCTGTGATTGGCATGACCTCCCCTGTAAGGCCCTAGTACATAATAGGGCAGGGGGATTAAAACTACCTCTAAGTCAGAGGTGCAGAAAGAGGCAGGAAAAGTGCAGAAAGAAGCAACAGAGGTGCTGAAAGAGGCAAGAGAGGTGCAGAAACAGGCAAGAAAGGTACAGAAACAGGGAACAGGGGTGCAGAAAGAGGTAAGAGGGATACAGAAATTTGCAAGAGAGGTACAGAAAGAAGCAAGAGCCATGAAGAAAGAAGCAAGAGCAGTGAAGAAAGAAGCAAGAGAAGTGCAGAAAGAAGCAAGAGAGGTGGAGAAATAGGGAAGAGGGAAGAGGGTGCAGAAAGAGGGAAGAGGGACACAGAAATTTGCAAAAGAGGTGCAGAAAGAAGCAAGAGCAGTGCAAAAATAACTAACAGAGGTGCAAAAAGAGGCAAGAGTGGTGCAGAAAGAGGTAGGAGAGGTGCACAAAGATGTAAGAGAGGTACAGAAAGAGGCAGGAGGGGTGCAAAAAAAGGAAGAGAAGTGCAGAAAGAAGCAACAGAGGTGCTGAAAGAGGCTCGAAGGGTGCAGAAAGAGCCAAGAGAAGTGCAGAAAGAAGCAACAGAGGTGCAAAAAGAGGCAAGAGGGGTGCAGAAAGAGGTAGGAGAGGTGCACAAAAAGGCAAGAGAGGTACAGAAAGAGGCAGGAAGGGTGGAAAAAAAAGGAAGAGAAGTGCAGAAAGAAGCAAAAAAGGTGCTGAAAGAGGCTCGAAGGGTGCAGAAAGAGCCAAGAGAAGTGCAGAAAGAAGCAACAGGGGTGCAAAAAGAGGCAAGAGAAGTGAAGAAAGAGGGAAGAGGGGTGCAGAAAGAAGCAACAGAGGTGCAGAAAGATGCAAGAGGGGTGCAGAAACAAGCAAGAGAATTGCAGAAAGAGGCGAGAGAATTGCTGAAAGAAGCAACAGAGGTGTAGAAAGAAGCAAGAGAAGTGCAGAAAAGGCAAGTGAGGTGCAGAAAGAAGCAAGAGCAGTGCAGAATGAACCAAAAGAGGTGCAAAAAGAGGCAAAAGGGGTGCAGAAAGAGGTAGGAGAGGTACACAAAGAGGCAATAGAGGTACAGAAAAAGGCAGGAGGGATGCAGAAAGAAGGAAGAGAAGTGCAGAAAGAGGCAAGAGAATTGCTGAAAGAAGCAACAGAGGTGGAGAAAGAAGCAAGAGAGGTGCAGAAAGAGGCAAGTGAGGTGCAGAAAGAAGCAAGAGCAGTGTACAAAGAACCAACAGAGGTGCAAAAGGAGGCAAGAGGGGTGAAGAAAAACGTAGGAGAGGTGCACAAAGAGGCAAGAGAGGTACAGAAAGAGGCAGGAGGGGTGCAGAAAGAAGTAAGAGAAGTGCAGAAGGAAGCAACAGAAGTACAGAAAAAGCAAGAGAGGTGCAGAAACAGACAGGGAAGGTGCAAAAAGAGGGAACAGGGGTGCAGAAAGAGGCAAGAGAGGTACAGAAAGAGAAAAGAGGGGTGCAGAAAGAGGCAAAAGGGATGCAGAAAGATGCAAAAGAGGTGCAGAAACAAGCAAGAGAAGAGCAGAAAGAGGCAAGAGAATTGCTGAAAGAAGCAACAGAGGTGTGGAAATAAGCAATAGAAGTGCACAAAGAGGCAAGTGAGGTGCAGAAAGAAGCAAGAGAGGTGCAGAAAGAGGCAAGAGGGGTGCAGAAATGTGCAAGAGAGTAGCAGATAGAAGCAAGAGCAATGCAGAAAGAACCAACGGAGGTGCTGAAAGAGGCACGAAGGGTGCAGAAAGAGGCAAGAGAAGTGCAGAAAGAAGCAACAGAGGTACAGAAAGAGGCAAGAGTGGTACAGAGAGGGAAGAGAGTTGTAGAAAGAGGCAAGAGGGGTGCATAAATAAGCAAGTGAGGTGCAGAAAAAGGCAAGAGAGGTGCAGAAAGAGGCAAGAGAGGTACAGAAACAGGAAAGAGAAGTGCAGAAAGAGGCAAGAGAATTGTAGAAAGACGCAACAGAGGTGTAAAAAGAAGCAACAGAGGTGCAGAAAGAGAAAAGAAGGGAGCAGAAAAAGGGAAGAGGAGTGAAGAAAGAGGCACAAGTGTTGCAGAAAGAAGGGACAGAAGTGCAGAAAGAGGCAAGAGAAGTGCAGAAAAAAGCAACAGAGATGCAGAAAGGGGGGAGGAGGGGTGGAGGAAGAGGCAAGAGGGGTGCAGAAAGAAGCAAGAGAGGTACAGAAAGAAACAAAAGAAGTGCAGAAAGAAGCAACAGAGGTACAGAAAGAGGCAAGAGGAGTGCAGAAAGAGGGAAGAGAGGTGCATAAAGAGGCACAAGGGTTGCAGAAAGAAGGGACAGATGTGCAGAAAGAAGAGAAGTGCAGAAAGAAGCAACAGAGGTGCAGAAAGAGGGATGAGGGGTGTAAAAAGAGGCAAGAGCAGTGCAGAAAGAAGCAACAGAGATGCAGAAAGAGGCAAGAGGGGTGGAGAAAGAGGGAAGAGGGAAGCAGAGAGAAGTAAGAGAGGTGCAGAAAGACGCAAAAGAAGTGCAGAAACAAGGAACAGAAGTGCAGAAAGAGGCAAGAGGAGTGCAGAAAGAGAGAAGAGCGGTGCAGAAAGGGGAACAAGGGGTGCAGAAAGAGGCATGAGGGGTGCAGAAAGAAACAAAAAAAGTGAAGAAAGAAGGAACAGAGGTGCATAAAGAGGCAATAGAGGTGCAGAAAGAGGGAAGAGGGGTGCAGAAAGAGGCAAGAGGGTGCACAAAGAAGCAAGTGAGGTGCAGAAAGAGGCAACAGAGGTGCAGAAAGAAGCAAGAGAAGTGCAGAAAGAAGCAACAGAGGTGCAGAAATAGGCAAGAGGGGTGCAAAAAGAAGCAAGAGAAGTGCAGAAAGAAGCAAGAGAATTGCAGAAAGAAGCAACAGAGATGCATAAAGGGGGAAGTGGGGTGGAGAAAGATGAAAGAGGGATACAGAAAGAAACAAGAGAGGTGCAGAAAGAAGTTACAGAGGTGCAGAAAGAGGCAGCAGGGGTGCAGAAAGAGGGAACAGGTGTGCAGAAAGAGGCAAGAGGGGTGCAAAAAGAGGGAAGAGGCATGCAGAAAGAGGCACGAGGGGTGCAGAAAGAAGCAAGAGAGGTGCAGGAAGTAACAAAAGAAGTGCAGGAAGAAGGAACAGAAGTGCAGAAAGAGGCAAGAGAAGTGCAGAAAAAAGCAACAGAGATGCAGAAAGGGGGGAGGAGGGGTGGAGGAAGAGGCAAGAGGGGTGCAGAAAGAAGCAAGAGAGGTGCAGAAAGAAACAAAAGAAGTGCAGAAAGAAGCAACAGAGGTACAGAAAGAGGCAAGAGGAGTGCAGAAAGAGGGAAGAGAGGTGCATAAAGAGGCACAAGGGTTGCAGAAAGAAGGGACAGATGTGCAGAAAGAAGAGAAGTGCAGAAAGAAGCAACAGAGGTGCAGAAAGAGGGATGAGGGGTGTAAAAAGAGGCAAGAGCAGTGCAGAAAGAAGTAACAGAGATGCAGAAAGAGGCAAGAGGGGTGGAGAAAGAGGGAAGAGGGAAGCAGAGAGAAGTAAGAGAGGTGCAGAAAGACACAAAAGAAGTGCAGAAACAAGGAACAGAAGTGCAGAAAGAGGCAAGAGGAGTGCAGAAAGAGAGAAGAGCGGTGCAGAAAGGGGAACAAGGGGTGCAGAAAGAGGCATGAGGGGTGCAGAAAGAAACAAAAAAGTGAAGAAAGAAGGAACAGAGGTGCATAAAGAGGCAATAGAGGTGCAGAAAGAGGGAAGAGGGGTGCAGAAAGAGGCAAGAGGGGTGCACAAAGAAGCAAGTGAGGTGCAGAAAGAGGCAACAGAGGTGCAGAAAGAAGCAAGAGAAGTGCAGAAAGAAGCAACAGAGGTGCAGAAATAGGCAAGAGGGGTGCAAAAAGAAGCAAGAGAAGTGCAGAAAGAAGCAAGAGAATTGCAGAAAGAAGCAACAGAGATGCATAAAGGGGGAAGTGGGGTGGAGAAAGATGAAAGAGGGATACAGAAAGAAACAAGAGAGGTGCAGAAAGAAGTTACAGAGGTGCAGAAAGAGGCAGCAGGGGTGCAGAAAGAGGGAACAGGTGTGCAGAAAGAGGCAAGAGGGGTGCAAAAAGAGGGAAGAGGCATGCAGAAAGAGGCACGAGGGGTGCAGAAAGAAGCAAGAGAGGTGCAGGAAGTAACAAAAGAAGTGCAGGAAGAAGGAACAGAGGTGCAGAAAGAGGCAAGAGGAGTGCAGAAAGAGAAGAGGGGTGCAGAAAGAGGCAAGAGAAGTGCAGAAAAAAGCAACAGAGATGCAGAAAGGGTGAGGAGGGGAAAGAAAGAGGCAAGAGGGGTGCAGAAAGAAGCAAGAGAGGTGCAGAAAGAAACAAAAGAAGTGCAGAAAGAAGCAACAGAGGTACAGAAAGAGGCAAGAGGAGTGCAGAAAGAGGGAAGAGGGGTGCATAAAGAGGCACAAGGGTTTCAGAAAGAAGGGACAGAGGTGCAGAAAGAAGCAAGAGAAGTGCGGAAAGAAGCAACAGAGTTGCAGAAAGAGGGATGAGGGGTGGAAAAAGAGGCAAGAGAAGTGCAGAAAGAAGCAACAGAGATGCAGAAAGAGGGAAGAGGGGTGGAGAAAGAGGCAAGAGGGAAGCAGATAGAAGCAAGAGAGGTGTAGAAAGAAACAAAAGAAGTTCAGGAACAAGGAACAGATGTGCAGAAAGAGCCAAGAGGAGTGCAGAAAGAGAGAAAAGGGGTGCAGAAAGAGGCACAAGGTGTGCAGAAAGAGGAACGTGGGGTGCAGAAAGAAACAAAAGAAGTGAAGAAAGAAGGAACAGAGGTGCATAGAGAGGCAAGAGAGGTGCAGAAAGAGGGAAGAGGGGTGCAGAAAGAGGCAAGAGGGGTGCACAAAGAAGCAAGTGAGGTGCAGAAAGAGGCAAGAGAGGTACAGAAAGAAGCAAGAGAGGTGCAGAAAGAAACAAAAGAAGTGCAGAAAGAAGCAACAGAAGTACAGAAAGAGGCAAGAGGAGTGCAAAATGAGGGAAGAGGGGTGCATAAAGAGGCACAAGGGTTTCAGAAAGAAGGGACAGAGGTGCAGAAAGAAGCAAGAGAAGTGCGGAAAGAAGCAACAGAGATGCAGAAAGAGGGAAGAGGGGTGGAGAAAGAGGCAAGAGAAGTGCAGAAAGAAGCAACAGAGATGCAGAAAGAGGGAAAAGGGGTGCAGAAAGAGGCACAAGGTGTGCAGAAAGAGGAACGTGGGGTGCAGAAAGAAACAAAAGAAGTGAAGAAAGAAGGAACAGAGGTGCATAGAGAGGCAAGAGAGGTGCAGAAAGAGGGAAGAGGGGTGCAGAAAGAGGCAAGAGGGGTGCACAAAGAAGCAAGAGGGGTGAAGAAAGAGGCAAGAGGGGTGCAGAAAGAAGCAAGAGAGGTGCAGAAAGAAACAAAAGAAGTGCAGAAAGAAGCAACAGAAGTACAGAAAGAGGCAAGAGGAGTGCAAAATGAGGGAAGAGGGGTGCATAAAGAGGCACAAGGGTTTCAGAAAGAAGGGACAGAGGTGCAGAAAGAAGCAAGAGAAGTGCGGAAAGAAGGAACAGAGATGCAGAAAGAGGGAAGAGGGGTGGAGAAAGAGGCAAGAGAAGTGCAGAAAGAAGCAACAGAGATGCAGAAAGAGGGAAGAGGGGTGGAGAAAGAGGCAAGAGGGAAGCAGATAGAAGCAAGAGAGGTGCAGAAAGAAACAAAAGAAGTTCAGAAACAAGGAACAGATGTGCAGAAAGAGCCAAGAGGAGTGCATAAAGAGAGAAGAGGGGTGCAGAAAGAGGCACAAGGGGTGCAGAAAGAGGAACATTGGGTGCAGAAAGAAACAAAAGAAGTGAAGAAAGAAGGAACAGAGGTGCATAAAGAGGCAAGAGAGGTGCAGAAAGAGGGAAGAGGGGTGCAGAAAGAGGCAAGAGGGGTGCACAAAGAAGCAAGTGAGGTGCAGAAAGAGGCAACAGAGGTGCAGAAAGAGGCAAGTGAGGTGCAGAAAGAGGCAAGAGAGGTGCAGAAAAAGGCAAGAGGGGTGCAGAAATGTGCAAGAGAGTAGCAGATAGAAGCAAGAGCAATGCAGAAAGAACCAACAGAGGTGCTGAAAGAGGCACGAAGGGTGCAGAAAGAGGCAAGAGAAGTGCAGAAAGAAGCAACAGAGGTACAGAAAGAGGCAAGAGTGGTACAGAGAGTGAAGAGAGGTGTAGAAAGAGACAAGAGGGGTGCAGAAAGAAGCAAGTGAGGTTCAGAAAGAGGCAAGAGAGGTGCAGAAAGAGACAAGATAGGTGCAGAAACAGGCAAGAGAAGTGCAGAAAGAGGCAGGAGAATTGCAGAAAGAAGCAACAGAGGTGTAGAAAGAAGCAACAGAGATGCAGAAAGAGACAAGAGGGGAGCAGAAAAAGGGAAGAGGAGTGCAGAAAGAGGCACAAGTGTTGCAGAAAGAAGGGACAGAAGTGCAGAAAGAGGCAAGAGAAGTGCAGAAAAAAGCAACAGAGATAGAGAAAGGGGGAGGAGGGGTGGAGAAAGAGGCAAGAGAAGTGCAGAAGGAGGCAAGAGAACTGCAGAAAGAGGCAAGAGACTTGCAGAAACCTGCAAAAGAGGTACAGAAAGAGGGATCAGAGGTGCAGACAGAGGCAAGAGAGGTGCAGAAACAGATAAAACTGGTGCAGATAGAGGCAAGAGGGGTGCCAAAATTTGCAAGAGAGGTGCATAAAGAAGCAAGAGCAGTGCAAAAGAACCAAGAGAGGTGCAACTAGAGGCAAGTGAGGTGCAGAAGGAGGCAAGAGAACTGCAGAAATAGGCAAGAGAGTTGCAGAAACAGCCAAAAGGGGTGCGGAAAGAGGGAACAGGTGGGCAGACTGAGGCAAGAGAGGTGCAGAAAGAGGGAAGAGGGGTGCAGAAAAAGGCAAGAGGGATGCAGAAATTTGGAACAGAGATGCAGGAAGAAGCCAGAGCAGTGCAGAAAGAACCAACAGAGGTGCAGAAAGAGGCAAGAGGGGTACAGAAAGAGCCAAGTAAAGTGCAGAACGAAGCAAAAGAGGTGCAGAAAGAACCAACAGAGGTGGAAAAAGAGGCAAAAGGGGTGAGGAAAGGGGTAGGAGAGGTGCACAAAGAGGCAAGAGGGGTACAGAAAGAGGCAGGAGGGGTGCAGAAAGAGGAAGAGAACTGCAGAAAGAAGCAACAGAGGTGATGAAAGAGGCGCGAAGGGTGCAGAAAGTAGGCCTGGGCAGTGAACTTCACTCCGTTCATGGAGTTTGCGGAGTTTTCTGCACTCCGCACTCCACGGAGCTCGTGGAGTGCAGAAAACTCCGCTTCACGATGTGCAGCGTAGTTTTTTCCCCGCTCGCGATCGCGAACAGTAAGTTCACGAGCGCGAGCTGCCGCTTGGGTAGAATTTATACCAGAGCGGCAGGAATACCAGCACAAACTGCAGTTCGCACTGCACTCCGCCACTCGCATAACTTTGCAGAGTTTTTTGTAACTTTGCGGAGTTTCGCGTAGCAAAACTCCGCGAACTAAGCCCAGGCCTGGCAGAAAGAGACAAGACAGGTAAAGAAAGAAGGAACAGAGGTACAGAAAGAGGCAAGAGGAGTGCAGAAAGAGGGAAGAGGGGTGCATAAAGAGGCACAAGGGTTTCAGAAAGAATGGACAGAGGTGCAGAAAGAAGCAAGAGAAGTGCGGAAAGAAGCAACAGAGTTGCAGAAAGAGGGATGAGGGGTGGAAAAAGAGGCAAGAGAAGTGCTGAAAGAAGCAACAGAGATGCAGAAAGAGGGAAGAGGGGTGGAGAAAGAGGCAAGAGGGAAGCAGATAGAAGCAAGAGAGGTGCATAAAGAAACTAAAGAAGTGCAGAAACAAGGAACAGATGTGCAGAAAGAGGCAAGAGGAGTGCAGAAAGAGAGAAGAGGCGTGCAGAAAGAGGCACAAGGGGTGCAGAAAGAGGTACGAGGGGTGAAGAAAGAAACAAAAGAAGTGAAGAAAGAAGGAACAGAGGTGCATAAAGAGGCAAGAGAGGTGCAGAAAGAGGGAAGAGGGGTACAGAAAGAGGCAAGAGGGGTGCACAAAGAAGCAAGTGAGGTGCAGAAAGAGGCAACAGAGGTGCAGAAAGAAGAAAGTGAGGTGCAGAAAGAGGCAAGAGAGGTGCAGAAAGAGGCAAGAGGGGTGCAGAAATGTGCAAGAGAGTAGCATATAGAAGCAAGAGCAATGCAGAAAGAACCAACAGAGATGCTGAAAGAGGCACGAAGGGTGCAGAAAGAGGCAAGAGAAGTGCAAAAAGAAGCAACAGAGGTACAGAAAGAGGCAAGAGTGGTACAGAGAGGGAAGAGAGGTGTAGAAAGTGGCAAGAGGGGTGCAGAAAGAAGCAAGTGAGGTGCAGAAAGAGGCAAGAGAGGTGCAGAAACAGGCAAGAGAAGTGCAGAAAGAGGCAAGAGAATTGCAGAAAGAAGCACCAGAGGTGTAGAAAGTGGCAACAGAGGTGCAGAAAGAGACAAGAGGGGAGCAGAAAAAGGGAAGAGGAGTGCAGAAAGAGGCACAAGTGTTGCAGAAAGAAGGGAGAGAAGTGCAGAAAGAGGCAAGAGAAGTGCAGAAAAAATCAACAGAGATGCAGAAAGGGGGAGGAGGGGTGGAGAAAGAGGCAAGAGGGGTGCAGAAAGAAGCAAGAGAGGTGCAGAAAGAAACAAAAGAAGTGCAGAAAGAAGCAGCAGAGGTACAGAAAGAGGCAAGAGGAGTGCAGAAAGAGGGAAGAGGGGTGCATAAAGAGGCACAAGGGTTGCAGAAAGAGGAACGTGGGGTGCAGAAAGAAACAAAAGAAGTGAACAAGGAAGGAACAGAGGTGCATAAAGAGGCAAGAGAGGTGCATAAAGAGGGAAGAGGGGTGCAGAAAGAGGCAAGAGGGGTGCACAAAGAAGCAAGTGAGGTGTAGAAAGAGGCAACAGAGGTACAGAAAGAGGCAAGTGAGGTGCAGAAAGAGGCAAGAGAGGTGCAGAAAAAGGCAAGAGGGGTGCAGAAATGTGCGAGAGTAGCAGATAGAAGCAAGAGTAATGCAGAAAGAACCAACAGAGGTGCTGAAAGAGGCACAAAGGGTGCAGAAAGAGGAAAGAGAAGTGCAGAAAGAAGCAACAGAGGTACAGAAAGAGGCAAGAGTGGTACAGAGAGTGAAGAGAGGTGTAGAAAGAGGCAAGAGGGGTGCAGAAAGAAGCAAGTGAAGTTCAGAAAGAGGCAAGAGAGGTGCAGAAAGAGGCAAGATAGGTGCAGAAACAGGCAAGAGAACTGCAGAAATAGGCAAGAGAGTTGCAGAAACAGGCAAAAGAGGTGCGGAAAGAGGGAACAGGTGGGCAGACTGAGGAAAGAGAGGTGCAGAAAGAGGGAAGAGGGGTGCAGAAAAAGGCAAGAGGGATGCAGAAATTTGGAACAGAGGTGCAGGAAGAAGCCAGAGCAGTGCAGAAAGAACCAACAGAGGTGCAGAAAGAGGCAAGAGGGGTACAGAAAGAGCCAAGTAAAGTGCAGAACGAAGCAAAAGAGGTGCAGAAAGAACCAACAGAGGTGGAAAAAGAGGCAAAAGGGGTGCAGAAAGGGGTAGGAGAGGTGCACAAAGAGGAAAGAGGGGTACAGAAAGAGGCAGGAGGGGTGCAGAAAGAGGAAGAGAACTGCAGAAAGAAGCAACAGAGGTGATGAAAGAGGCGCGAAGGGTGCAGAAAGTAGGCCTGGGCAGTGAACTTCGCTCCGTTCGCTGAGTTTTCTGCACTCCGCACTCCACGGAGCTCGTGGAGTGCAGAAAACTCCGCTTCGCGATGTGCAGCTGAGTTTTTTCCCCGCTCGCGATCGCGAACGGTAAGTTTGCGAGCGCGAGCTGCCGCTTGGGTAGCATTTATACCAGAGCGGCAGGAATACCAGCACAAACTGGAGTTCGCACTGCACTCCACCACTCGCATAACTTCGCAGAGTTTTTTGTAACTTCACGGAGTTTCGCGTAGCAAAACTCCGCGAACTAAGCCCAGGCCTGGCAGAAAGAGACAAGACAGGTAAAGAAAGAAGGAACAGAGGTACAGAAAGAGGCAAGAGGAGTGCAGAAAGAGGCACAAGGGTTTCAGAAAGAATGGACAGAGGTGCAGAAAGAAGCAAGAGAAGTGCGGAAAGAAGCAACAGAGTTGCAGAAAGAGGGATGAGGGGTGGAAAAAGAGGCAAGAGAAGTGCTGAAAGAAGCAACAGAGATGCAGAAAGAGGGAAGAGGGGTGGAGAAAGAGGCAAGAGGGAAGCAGATAGAAGCAAGAGAGGTGCAGAAAGAAACTAAAGAAGTGCAGAAACAAGGAACAGATGTGCAGAAAGAGGCAAGAGGGGTGCAGAAAGAGGCACAAGGGGTGCAGAAAGAGGCACGAGGGGTGAAGAAAGAAACAAAAGAAGTGAAGAAAGAAGGAACAGAGGTGCATAAAGAGGCAAGAGAGGTGCAGAAAGAGGGAAGAGGGGTACAGAAAGAGGCAAGAGGGCTGCACAAAGAAGCAAGTGAGGTGCAGAAAGAGGCAACAGAGGTGCAGAAAGAAGAAAGTGAGGTGCAGAAAGAGGCAAGAGAGGTGCAGAAAGAGGCAAGAGGGGTGCAGAAATGTGCAAGAGAGTAGCATATAGAAGCAAGAGCAATGCAGAAAGAACCAACAGAGATGCTGAAAGAGGCACGAAGGGTGCAGAAAGAGGCAAGAGAAGTGCAAAAAGAAGCAACAGAGGTACAGAAAGAGGCAAGAGTGGTACAGAGAGGGAAGAGAGGTGTAGAAAGTGGCAAGAGGGGTGCAGAAAGAAGCAAGTGAGGTGCAGAAAGAGGCAAGAGAGGTGCAGAAACAGGCAAGAGAAGTGCAGAAAGAGGCAAGAGAATTGCAGAAAGAGGCAAGAGAGGTGCAGAAAGAGGCAAGAGAGGTGCAGAAACAGGCAAGAGAAGTGCAGAAAGAGGCAAGAGAATTGCAGAAAGAAGCAACAGAGGTATAGAAAGGGGCAACAGAGGTGCAGAAAGAGACAATAGGGGAGCAGAAAAAGGGAAGAGGAGTGCAGAAAGAGGCACAAGTGTTGCAGAAAGAAGGGACAGAAGTGCAGAAAGAGGTAAGAGAAGTGCAGAAAAAATCAACAGAGATGCAGAAAGGGGGAAGAGGGGTGGAGAAAGAGGCAAGAGGGGTGCAGAAAGAAGCAAGAGAGGTGCAGAAAGAAACAAAAGAAGTGCAGAAAGAAGCAGCAGAGGTACAGAAAGAGGCAAGAGGAGTGCTAATGTGGAAAATGTATAATTGTAAAAAAGTTGGTGCAGCCACACAGTCGCATAATTCCAGTGGCCCTGCTCATACCTCTGACTAGGTCCAGAAGTGCTCCTCAGTGATTCCTTCTTTTTTTGTCTCATTGAGTTCATAATTTAGCTCTTATGGAAAGAAGGAAGACAAAACCAGAGGTTACCACTCCACAACACAGACTACCATACCACATAATTACTCTCCATAACACATAATCCCACTCTACATAATTCCTATACACTAAATACCACATACCTTCTATCCACATAATTTCACTGCACAACATACCACATAATTCCACTACACACAACCTACATCCACTCCACTCGAAGAAACGTTAATAAAACACTTTTAGATTAACAATGCCAATAGCTCTAACTCTCACAAATGCGAGACCTATTACATTACAAATGCTTCTTTAACTGGTAGTCACGTTTGCAGAGTGGTGGAGAAAGGGTGCTGGGCCTCCGACCAGCGCTCAGGAGTTCCGCTGCGTAGGACTTACAGGAGGTACCAGGAGGGCTTCTTGGCCCCCAAAGTCCCTCAGGAGAAAAGTGGACTTCATCCCCCATCCCGTAGTCTGTTTGCAGAGTGGTGGAAAAAGGTGAGCGTGGCCTCCGAAGACGTCTTAGCAATCCCACTGTGTGAGACTTACTGGAGATAACAAGAGGGGTAGTTGGCCCCCAAGGACCCCTGGCCAGCCTGCTTATTTGAGGAGGAGGGCCACGTGGCCCCCCTCCTGAGGCCAATTATGGCCCCCGGGACACCATCCCCCACAGCCGGCCTTCTGTTTTAAAAAAAAATTAAATTAAAGGGGAGGGGGGCCGAATGCCCCACTCCCGGGCCACTTATGGCCCCGGGGACCCCATCCCCCGGGGCCTGGCCTCTTTTTAAAAAAAAATTAATTAGGGGAGGGGGTCACATGCTGCTGGCAGTCCTTAAAAGATAATAATACAGGGAATTAGGATTGTCCTTGTGCAATCGCTCATACAATCAAAAGAGCACCTCCCGTTCCGCCTCATGGCTGATCAGAGGCAGAGGCAGACCCGCTAGTTACCGTGGTGGTGCCGCGCCGTGGCCGGGTGAGCCACTAATGTATTGAAAGAAAGTTTTACCCATGGCTGGCACACCCAGGAGAATTTCAAGCTTCAAAATCAGCGAAGAGCAGAGGCACAATCCCCCACTGCGTCTCAGGTCCGACGCGTTTCGAGTGTAACTCTTCCTCGTGGACCAATGAAGACTGACAACAGCTGTGTGCAACGAATCTTGCCCTCTTTATTTCAACATCTCGTAGGTACTCGCTTCCAATGAGCAGAAATGCATGGTGGGATTCGGAGTACAATCCAACCCCAGTGGGTCACACGCTGCTGGCAGTCCTTAAAAGATAATAATACAGGGAATTAGGATTGTCCTTGTGCAATCACTCATACAATCAAAAGAGCACCTCCCGTTCCGCCTCATGGCTGATCAGAGGCAGAGGCAGACCCGCTAGTTACCGCGGTGCCGTGGCCGGGTGAGCCACTAATGTATTGAAAGAAAGTTTTACCCAAAGCTGGCACACCCAGGAGAATTTCAAGCTTCAAAATCAGCGAAGAGCAGAGGCACAATCCCCCACTGCGTCTCAGGTCCGACGCGTTTCGAGTGTAACTCTTCCTCATGGACCAATGAAGACTGACAACAGCTGTGTGCATCGAATCTTGCCCTCTTTTATTTCAACATCTCGTAGGTACTCGCTCCAATGAGCAGAAATGCATGGTGGGATTCGTAGTACAATACAACCCCAGTGGGTCACACGCTGCTGGCAGTCCTTAAAAGATAATAATACAGGGAATTAGGATTGTCCTTGTGCAATCGCTCATACAATCAAAAGAGCACCTCCCGTTCCGCCTCATGGCTGATCAGAGGCAGAGGCAGACCCGCTAGTTACCGCAGTGGTGCCGCGCCGTGGCCGGGTGAGCCACTAATGTATTGAAGAGTTTTACCTAAGGCTGGCACACCCAGGAGAATTTCAAGCTTCAAAATCAGCGAAGAGCAGAGGCACAATCCTCCACTGCGTCTCAGGTCCGACGTGTTTCGAGTGTAACTCTTCCTCATGGACCAATGAAGACTGACAACAGCTGTGTGCAACAAATCTTGCCCTCTTTTATTTCAACATCTCGTATGTACACGCTCCAATGAGCAGAAATGCAAGGTGGGATTCGTAGTACAATCCAACCCCAGTGGGTCACATGCTGCTGGCAGTCCTTAAAAGATAATAATACAGGGAATTAGGATTGTCCTTGTGCAATCGCTCATACAATCAAAGAGCACCTCCTGCTCCGCCTCCTGGCTGATCAGAGGCAGAGGCAGACCCGCTAGTTACCGTGGTGGTGCCGCGCCGTGGCCGGGTGAGCCACTAATGTATTGAAAGAAAGTTTTACCTAAGGCTGGCACACCCAGGAGAATTTAAAGCTTCAAAATCAGCGAAGAGCAGAGGCACAATCCCCACTGCCTCAGGTCCGACGCGTTTCGAGTGTAACTCTTCCTCATGGACCAATGAAGACTGACAACAGCTGTGTGCAACGAATCTTGCCCTCTTTATTTCAACATCTCGTAGGTACTCACTCCAATGAGCAGAAATGCATGGTGGGATTCAGTAGTACAATCCAACCCCAGTGGGTCACACGCTGCTGGCAGTCCTTAAAGATAATAATACAGGGAATTAGGATTGTCCTTGTGCAATCGCTCATACAATCAAAGAGCACCTCACGTTCCGCCTCATGGCTGATCAGAGGCAGAGGCAGACCTGCTAGTTACCGCGGTGGTGCCGCGCCGTGGCCGGGTGAGCCACTAATGTATTGAAAGAAGTTTTACCCAAAGCTGGCACACCCAGGAGAATTTCAAGCTTCAAAATCAGCGAAGAGCAGAGGCACAATCCCCACTGTGTCTCAGGTCCGACGCGTTCGAGTGTAACTCTTCCTCATGGACCAATGAAGACTGACAACAGCTGTGGCAACGAATCTTGCCCTCTTTATTTCAACATCTCGTAGGTACTCGCTCCAATGAGCAGAAATGCATGGTGGGATTCGTAGTACAATCCAACCCCAGTGGGTCACACGCTGCTGGCAGTCCTTAAAGATAATAATACAGGGAATTAGGATTGTCCTTGTGCAATTGCTCATACAATCAAAGAGCACCTCCCGTTCCACCTCATGGCTGATCAGAGGCAGAGGCAGACCCGCTAGTTACCGCGGTGGTGCCGCGCGTGGACGGGTGAGCCACTAATGCATTGAAAGAAAGTTTTACCCAAGGCTGGCACACCCAGGAGAATTTCAAGCTTCAAAATCAGCGAAGAGCAGAGGCACAATCCCCCACTGCGTCTCAGGTCCGACGCGTTTCGAGTGTAACTCTTCCTCATGGACCAATGAAGACTGACAACAGCTGTGTGCAACGAATCTTGCCCTCTTTTATTTCAACATCTCGTAGGTACTCGCTCCAATGAGCAGAAATGCATGGTGGGATTCGTAGTACAATCCAACCCCAGTGGGTCACACGCTGCTGGCAGTCCTTAAAAGATAATAATACAGGGAATTAGTATTGTCCTTGTGCAATCGCTCATACAATCAAAAGAGCACCTCCCGCTCCGCCTCATGGCTGATCAGAGGCAGAGGCAGACCCGCTAGTTACCGCGGTGGTGCCGCGCAGTGGCGGGGTGAGCCACTAATGTATTGAAAGAAAGTTTTACCCAAGGCTGGCACACCCAGGAGAATTTCAAGCTTCAAAATCAGCGAAGAGCAGAGGCACAATCCCCCACTGCGTCTCAGGTCCGACGCGTTTCGAGTGTAACTCTTCCTCATGGACCAATGAACACTGACAACAGCTGTGTGCAACGAATCTTGCCCTCTTTTATTTCAACATCTCGTAGGTACTCGCTCCAAGGACAATCCTAATTCCCTGTATTATTATCTTTTAAGGACTGCCAGCAGCGTGTGACCCACTGGGGTTGGATTGTACTACGAATCCCACCATGCATTTCTGCTCATTGGAGCGAGTACCTACGAGATGTTGTAATAAAAGAGGGCAAGATTCGTTGCACACAGCTGTTGTCAGTCTTCATTGGTCCATGAGGAAGAGTTACACTCGAAACGCGTCGGACCTGAGACGCAGTGGGGATTGTGCCTCTGCTCTTCGCTGATTTTGAAGCTTTAAATTCTCCTGGGTGTGCCAGCCTTGGGTAAAACTTTCTTTCAATACATTAGTGGCTCACCCGGCCACGGCGCGGCACCGCCGCGGTAACTAGCGGGTCTGCCTCTGCCTCTGATCAGCCATGAGGCGGAACGGGAGGTGCTCTTTTGATTGTATGAGCGATTGCACAAGGACAATCCTAATTCCCTGTATTATTATCTTTTAAGGACTGCCAACAGCGTGTGACCCACTGGGGTTGGATTGTACTACGAATCCCACCATGCATTTCTGCTCATTGGAGCGAGTACCTACGAGATGTTGAAATAAAAGAGGGCAAGATTCGTTGCACACAGCTGTTGTCAGTCTTCATTGGTCCATGAGGAAGAGTTACACTCGAAACGCGTCGGACCTGAGACGCAGTGGGGAATTGTGCCTCTGCTCTTCGCTGATTTTGAAGCTTGAAATTCTCGTGGGTGTGCCAGCCTTGGGTAAAACTTTCTTTCAATACATTAGTGGCTCACCCGGCCACGGCGCGGCACCACCGCGGTAACTAGCGGGTCTGCCTCTGCCTCTGATCAGCCATGAGGCGGAACGGGAGGTACTCTTTTGATTGTATGAGCGATTGCACAAGGACAATCCTAATTCCCTGTATTATTATCTTTTAAGGACTGCCAGCAGCGTGTGACCCACTGGGGTTGGATTGTACTATGAATCCCACCATGCATTTCTGCTCATTGGAGCGAGTACCTACGAGATGTTGAAATAAAAGAGGGCAAGATTCGTTGCACACAGCTGTTGTCAGTCTTCATTGGTCCATGAGGAAGAGTTACACTCGAAACGCATCGGACCTGAGACGCAGTGGGGGATTGTGCCTCTGCTCTTCGCTGATTTTGAAGCTTGAAATTCTCCTGGGTGTGCCAGCCTTGGGTAAAACTTTCTTTCAATACATTAGTGGCTCACCCGGCCACGGCGCGGCACCACCGCGGTAACTAGCGGGTCTGCCTCTGCCTCTGATCAGCCATGAGGCGGAACGGGAGGTGCTCTTTTGATTGTATGAGCGATTGCACAAGGACAATCCTAATTCCCTGTATTATTATCTTTAAGGAGTGCCAGCAGCGTGTGACCCACTGGGGTTGGATTGTACTACGAATCCCACCATGCATTTCTGCTCATTGGAGCGAGTACCTACGAGATGTTGAAATAAAAGAGGGCAAGATTCGTTGCACACAGCTGTTGTCAATCTTCATTGGTCCATGAGGAAGAGTTACACTCCAAACGCGTCGGACCTGAGACGCAGTGGGGGATTGTGCCTCTGCTCTTCGCTGATTTTGAAGCTTGAAATTCTCCTGGGTGTGCCAGCCTTGGGTAAAACTTTCTTTCAATACATTAGTGGCTCACCCGGCCACGGCGCGGCACCACCGCGGTAACTAGCGGGTCTGCCTCTGCCTCTGATCAGCCATGAGGCGGAGCGGGAGGTGCTCTTTGATTGTATGAGCGATTGCACAAGGACAATCCTAATTCCCTGTATTATTATCTTTAAGGACTGCCAGCAGCGTGTGACCCACTGGGGTTGGATTGTACTACGAATCCCACCATGCATTTCTGCTCATTGGAGCGAGTACCTACGAGATGTTGAAATAAAAGAGGGCAAGATTCGTTGCACACAGCTGTTGTCAGTCTTCATTGGTCCATGAGGAAGAGGTACACTCAAAACGCGTCGGACCTGAGACGCAGTGGGGGATTGTGCCTCTGCTCTTCGCTGATTTGGAAGCTTGAAATTCTCCTGGGTGTGCCAGCCTTGGGTAAAACTTTCTTTCAATACATTAGTGGCTCACCCGGCCACGGCGCGGCACCACCGCGGTAACTAGCGGGTCTGCCTCTGCCTCTGATCAGCCATGAGGCGGAACGGGAGGTGCTCTTTTGATTGTATGAGCGATTGCACAAGGACAATCCTAATTCCCTGTATTATTATCTTTTAAGGACTGCCAGCAGCTTCTGACCCACTGGGGTTGGATTGTACTACGAATCCCACCATGCATTTCTGCTCATTGGAGCGAGTACCTATGAGATGTTGAAATAAAAGAGGGCAAGATTCGTTGCACACAGCTGTTGTCAGTCTTCATTGGTCCATGAGGAAGAGTTACACTCGAAACGCGTCGGACCTGAGACGCAGTGGGGGATTGTGCCTCTGCTCTTCGCTGATTTTGAAGCTTGAAATTCTCCTGGGTGTGCCAGCCTTGGGTAAAACTTTCTTTCAATACATTAGTGGCTCACCCGTCCACGGCGCGGCACCACCGCGGTAACTAGCGGGTCTGCCTCTGCCTCTGATCAGCCATGAGGCGGAACGGAGGTGCTCTTTTGATTGTATGAGCGATTGCACAAGGACAATCCTAATTCCCTGTATTATTATCTTTTAAGGACTGCCAGCAGCGTGTGACCCACTGGGGTTGGATTGTACTACGAATCCCACCATGCATTTCTGCTCATTGGAGCGAGTACCTACGAGATGTTGAAATAAAAGAGGGCAAGATTCGTTGCACACAGCTGTTGTCAGTCTTCATTGGTCCATGAGGAAGAGTTACACTCGAAACGCGTCAGACCTGAGACGCAGTGGGGGATTGTGCCTCTGCTCTTCGCTGATTTTGAAGCTTGAAATTCTCCTGGGTGTGCCAGCCTTGGGTAAAACTTTCTTTCAATATATATATATATATACATACACTGAAAACAACAAAGGTTACAGGGACGTTACAGTTAGCAAATAGAATTTAAAATATCTAGAAATTCAGTGAAAAAAACAAAGGTTACAGGGACGTACAAAACCAGTGAAATTAGGCACTTATAATTATCTGAGCTAACTATAACTTTCGCCCCTGCAATGCACTGCTTATGACCTCACATATTACATCACTCATGACATGGTTAGTGACATCACTGATGACACCACTGACGACATCTCAAATGACATCACTGATGACACCATCCAGTGAGTGTAAGTATTTTGTAAGTTTATAATTGTTAAACAGATGTACTAAGGTACTGCAAAAGTTAAAGTAGTATACTAGATATACTGCTAATAAATTATACTACTTTTAATGTATATTATGTGAGTGGCTGTGTGACTGTATGTATCCATGTACATATGGGTATGTGAGTGGATGTATGGGGGTATAAGTGGTTGTGTGAGTAGCTGTGCGGGTGAGTGAGATACTGTGTGAGTGGCTGTATAGGTGAGTGAGTGGGTGTGTTAGTGGCTGTATGGGTGGGGGAGTGACATGTAGTGGCTCTATCAGTGGGTAGGTAGGTGTGTAGTGGTTTTATGGATTGAGTAAGTGGGTGTTTGAATAGTTATATAAGTGAGTTATTGGGTATGTAAGTGGCTGTATGGGTGAGTGGTTGTTTGAGTAGGTGTTTCTTAAGTGACTTCGTGTGTGACTGACTGTATTGAACAGTTAGTGTCTGTGTGAAGGGCTGCATGGGTGAGTATAGGAATGTGTGAGTGCTTGTATGGAAGAGTGAATGGGTATGTAAGTGGTTGTGTGAGTGAGCATATGAGGGCTTGTATGGGTGAGTGAGTGGTTGTGTTGAGAGGCTGATTGGGTGAGTGAGTGGGTGTGTGACTTTGTCAGTAAATAAAAGGGTGTGTGAGGAGCTGTAGGGTGAGTGTTTGGTTATGTGAGTGGCTGTATGGATGAGTAACTGGTTGTATGAGTGGCTGTACAGTTGCGTGAATGGTTGTTTGAGTGGCTGTATGAGTGAGTGAGTGGGTGTGAGTGGCTCTTTGGAGGAGTGAGTGGGTGTGTGAGTACTGTTATAGGTCTGTGTATGGGTATGTCAGTGGTTGTACGGGTGTGTGAGTGGGAGTGCGAGTGCGAGAGGTTATTTGGGGGGGTGAGTAGGTGTATGAGTTGTTCTGTGGATGGTCATCAGTGAAGTTATTTGAGATGTCATCAGTGATGTCACCAACCATGTCATTAGTGATGTACTATGTGAGGTCATAAGCAGTGCATTATGGGGGCATAAGTTACATTTAGCTCAGGTAACTATAACTGCCAAATTGCACTGTTTTTTTACAAGTAAAATCTGACCCTAACTATAATGTCCCTGTATCCTTTGGTTTTTTTTCAGGGAATTTCTAAGGTATTTTAAATTGTATCTGCTAATTATGATGTCCCTGTAACCTTTGTTTTTTTCAGTAGATTTCAAAAGCTTTTTAAATGCTAATTCCTAACTATAACATCCCTGCAACCTTTGTTTTTTAAGTGACTTTCTATGTTTTTTTAACTAGTAGTCACGCTTCCAGAGTGGTGGAGAAAGGGGGCTGGGCCTATGACCAGCACTCAGGAATCCCGTTGTATAGGAATTACAGGAGGTACCAGGAGGGCTTCTTGGACCCCAAGGTCCGTCTGGAGTAAAGTAGACTTCATCCTCCAACTAGTAGTGTACCATGAGCCGCTTTTGCAGAGTGGTGTAGAAAGGGTGCGTGACCTCCGAAGACCTCTGGGCAATACCACTGTGTGGGACTAAATGGATATAACAGTAAGGGTAGTTGGCACCCAAGGACGTCCTTTGGGGCCAACTACCCCTCCTGTTACCTCCAGTAAGTCCCACACAGCAGAAATGCTGAGACCTGGTAGGAGGCCACGACCTCTTTCTTCACCACCCTGCAAACACACCTCATGGTGCACTTCTAGTAGGGGGATGAGGTCCCCTTGGCCATTGAGGGTCCTTGGGGGCCAACTCCCCCTCCTGTTACCTCCAGCAAATCCCAAACAGTGAGTTTGCTGACAGTGTGTTAGTGGCCATGCCCCCTTTCTCCACCAGTGCAAGTGAGGCTCTTAGCACACTACTAATTGGGGGATGAAGTCCCCTTGGCTCCTGAGGGTCCTTGAGGGCCAACTAGCCATCCTGTTACCTCCAGTAATACCCAAACAGCTGTATTGCTGAAAGGTAATCAGAGGCCATGTCCTCTTTCTCCACCACTCTTCAAACTTGCGTCCTGGCCCACTACTGCTTTGGGAAAGAAGTGCACTTTATTCCTGAGGCCCTCAGGACGCAAGAGGACCTCATCCCCCACCAGCAGTGCACCGCATGTTTGCAGAGTGGTGGAGAAAGGGGTGAGGAACCCCCACCATATCTGGGGGTCAGGGTATTCATAGCCTGCCCCCTTTTGTTTATTTTTTTGGGGACTCTGCTTCAAGCTGAGTCCCAAGGTGGCTAGGAACACTTCCAGGTTGAATTGTTGGAAGCCAATCACATTTTAGCAGGATCTGCAAGTCCACTGCAAGGACAAAGCCCCCAGATATCTCTATTTTTTAAGTTGGATATCTGAGAAACTACTGAATGGATTTACACCAAATGGGAGGGTGAGTAGCTGTATAAGTGGCTCTATGGGGGACGAGTGGGTGTTTGAGTACCTATATGGGTGAGTGAGTGGCAGTATAAGTGGCTGGATAACTGTGTGTTTGGCTGTTTTAGATGGTGTTTGGTTAATTAGGTTGATGTGTGGCTCTATTGGAGATTCAGTGTCTGTATGATCATCTGTATGGGTGAGTGTGTGCGTCTGTGAGTGGATGTATAGATGTGTTAATGGGTATGTAAGTAGTTGTGTGGGTATGTGAGTGGGTGTATGAGTAATTGTATGGGTGAGGGTATGGCTGTGTTCAGAGGTTGCAGGGGTGAATGAATGGCCATGTGAGTGGTTGTATAGTTGAAGAAGTGGGTGTGTGAGTAGCTGTATGAGTTGTTGTATGGGTGAGTGACTGGTTGTGTTCGTAACTGTGTGGGTGAGTGAGTGGATGTGTCAGTGTCTGTATACATGAGTGAGTGGGTATGTGAGTGGCTATATGATTGGCTGTGTATCAGTAGTTGTATGGGTCTGTCAATGGGTGTGTGAATGGTAGTGTGGGTGTGTGAATGGGTGTATTGGAGGTTGTATGGGGTGTGAGTGGTTCCGTGGATGATGTCATCAGTGATGACATTTGAGTTGTCAACAGTGATGTCATCAGTGATGCCTCTGACTTTGTCATGACATGTGAGGTCATAAGCAGTACATTGGGGGGCTTAAGTTATTGTTTGCTCTGGTACCTATAACTGCTGAACTTCAATGGTTATGTATGAGTGAAATGTGAGCCTAACTATAACGTTCCTGTACCTTTTGGTTCTTCTGAGGTTTTTTAAAAATCTATTTCTTAACTATTACATCCCGCTACCTTTGTTTTTTTCAGTGAACTTCGAAGGTTTTTTAAAATGTATTCGCTTAAGTTCATTGACTATTTAACTTTTAGTTTTTGAGAAAAATTCAAGCCTTTCTAAGTTAATTTGATTTAACTATGATATATTCTTGGGACGTTTTAGTGTTTATGTCTAAATGTTAAGAGTATATTATAAAATGTTTATATAGTTTTCACTTTTTTGTGAATTTTTTCTCATTTTTTTTGTTATTTAAAATTGTGTTTTGTTTCCATTTATAGTTTCTTCATTTTTATTTTATTTTGTACAGTTTTATTTTTTTAAAATATTTTAATGGAGTTTTTAAAAAGATTATCTGAAAATTTCTACATATTTTGAAGAGAAATATGTAGTTATTTCTATAATATTTTTCACCAACATTTGTAAGTTCTGTGGTTCTTCTGTGGTACTGAAACTGGACCTCAAGAACTCTATGGTTTCCTTCGATTCAATTTTTTTTTGTAAATTCTTTTTATTGAAAACAAATGACTCAGGCTTCGCACATTATATGACGGTAACATGGTTGATTTACAATACATTGACAGTGAGCCTCGATAGTTAAAACAACTCCTCTGCAATGTCTAATTTTACAGTTACTGCACTTTTATGGTCAGTCAAATACAGCCTCCATGTTCTGCTCTCTCCTTCCCCCATCCTGAATTCCCTCCCGCAGTCTCTGATCCCCCCTGCCCCTGTTCCTCATATCCACCCCGGCCAATGGATGCTCTGTCCACTTTATATGCTGGGTCTTGATGATCAGCGAATACCCAGTCATTCACGACCAGGAGTTGGGAAGCCCAGTAGTACACCCATCATACACCCCTCATTATAACTTGGCCAGCGCTATTCTGGGGGATTCACCTCTTCACAACAATCTATGAACTTCCTGGTCAATTTCTTTGAACACTGTTGGCGGAATCTTGTTGGCCGTGTTTTGCATAACATAGAGTAGTCTCAGCAGACTTATCATCTTATACAGGGCCGCCCTACCCATTAGCATTAGCGGCAGCATTCCCTAGTGTGTCACATCTCCTCTAAGCCTATCTAACTGTGTCTCGATATTCTTGCTGAGGAACTCTCATGGGTCCCGCGTGATGTAGATCCCTAAATATTGAAACCCTTCAGATCTCACCAGAGCCAGGCAGTCCCGACGCAGGGGGGAGTCTCCCCCGACAGAGGGTACATCACTGACTTGGAGCAGTTAATCGTATACCCAGAGTGATCACCAAAAATACAAAACACCTGCATAATCCTGACAATGGAAGACTGGGGTGTGTGATGAATAAAAGGACATCATTTGCGTAAAGGGAGATCCTTTCCTCCTATCCCTCCAGTGCCTCTATACCCCAAATTATGGGGTCCCATCAGATCCACATCATCAGTGGCTCAAGTGCCAGGGCAAACATCATGGGAGACAGCAGGTAGCCCCGCTGAGCACCCCTCTGAAGTTCAAAACTACGCAATGCTGTTCCGTTATTCTTGACTCTTGCCATGGAGGACCGACAGAGTAGCCAAACCCATGCCCTAAACTTTGGACCAAAGCTGAGTCTCTCCAGCACTGTGAACATATAGTTCCACTCCACAGAGTCAAATGCCATCCTAGAGTCTAAAGCTATTGCTACCGTTTGTGTCTCCCGGTTCTGTGTCTCCCGGTTCAACTCCGTTAGGTGAAGCACTCCATATAGAGCCTCAGGCTAAGCTGGGTACTTCTGTTGGGAATAAAACCAGACTGGTCAGGGTAAACAGTTGAGGACAGGATCCCCTGCAGTCTGGTTGCCAGGAATTTAGCCAGCACTTTGGCCTCCACATTCAGTAGAGGAATGGGTCTGTATGACCCGCAGTCAGTGGGAGGTTTACTATCCTTAGGTATGACCACTATCATCGCCATCCTTTGATCAATGGGGAGGCATGCAGTAGAATTAGCTTTCCCGAACATCGCTAGCATTGGTTTAACCACAACACCTGCCAACCCTTTGTACAATTTGACCGGTAGGCCATTGGGTCCCCGTGTTTTACCTGACTAAAGCTTGTTCAATGCTCAATTTAGTTCTTCCTCTGTCAGGTCCATTTCTAGGGTCTTGAGTTCCTCCTCTGTAGCACCCGGAGGGCCACACTCTTTACAATCTGCGACTGTCATGGAGGTTGGGGGGCATACAGAGCCTCATAGTAGGAAGCTAAGGCTTCTGCTATAGCAGCATTGATGGTATGGGTGCCCCCTGTCTGGCCCATATCTCAAATGCCCATGACCTCTATCACAGCTCTCTAGCCACGCCAATAATTCAGCTGCTTTATCCCCCACATAATATAAGCAACGCTGTGCCGCTAATGCATGCTTCTGTGCTAGGTCCTCGGCCAAGGCTTGTAAGTGGAGAGGTGTGGTGCAGCGGCCAGGGCAGCTGACTTCAGAGCACAGGGCTCACGGTTCGATCCCCGGCTCCGGCGGCATCTCAGCTCAGCACCATGTGACTCTGGGCAATAGCTCACTTAATTTCCACGACGGCCCCCAGCGCCTTGAGACCCGTAAGGGTGAGTAGTTCGCGCTTTACAAATACGGATTTACATTTACATTTATTTGGTGAAGTTGTAATGGGTGTCTATTCATCTCACCCCCTTCTTCCTGAACTAACCTTTCCATCTCCAATATATCTCTTTCGATGTCTGTGCATGGTAGATGAGATTTCTTTTTTTAACCTGCAATTATTGCCTGGGCCCCCCCTCTGATCATTGTTTTGAAGCCCTCCTAGAGGGTCACTGCCGAATCAACCGACCCCTGATTGTCTTTGAAATACAAATCAGCACAGTCATGTACTTTGTCCCACATCCCCCTATCTTTCAGGGACCAGGCATCCAGTCTTGGTGGCATCTGGCGGACCCGACAGCTGGACCTCCACAGGGGAGTGGTTTGATATTCCTCTTCCAGGTGCGTTGCTGCACAGAACCATGGCACCTGGGCCTGGCGCGTCATCAAGTAATCTATAGTAGAGAAACTTCCATGCGGTGCCGATAAATACGTGTGTTGACGACTCGCAGGGTTATGCTCCCTCCATAAATCTGCCAACCCATTTGCTGATATGAATTGGGGCAGGGGACCCATCCCTCCTCCCCCAGCTGCACCATCCGTTCTATCCATGCCCGCATCTAGAACCGCGTTCATGTCGCCACCCATCAGCAGTATTCCAGGGGACAGTTTCAACAATAGGCTTCCCAAGTAAGAAAGAGTCATCCCCAGGAGTTGTGGCGGAGCATAGACAAAACAGATATTCAAATCAGTCCCTTCCCATGTCCCATTATGGGCCACATAATGACCGTACATATCGTGCCACACCCCTGGGAGACATAGGGTAATGATTTCCTAACAAAGACGCCCACTCCCCATGAATCAGATGTATATCCTGCATGTGCCTTATGTACATATCCCATTCTATCTATAGCCTTATAGTGATGACCCCGGAGGTGAGTTGCCTATAGTAGTACTATGTCAGGGCCATGGCATTATAAGTGTTGTAGAACTAAGGTGCATTTGATGCCGCTTCCCAGCCCGTTAACATTCTAGGACCATAGCCTCGGCCCCCGGGAGGTGTCACATGTACCCTTCGACATCATCCTTTTGGGTATTCACTCTCAGTTGCTGTACATTCCAGTACCCTCACATGTTACCTAGGGAACATTCAGTAGGTTTAAGGCCCCCCTAGTCCCTCCATTACGAAAATAAAAGTCATAGGACTGCAAATCTGCTGTAAACAGTGAACTAAACCTTGAACCCCTTGACCCCCCCACCCTGCTACCCTGCTCTGTGGATCTGAAACTACCCACTCCCCCAACTCGCAGAGTACCTGGCTGTCACTCCAAACAAAATATCCAGTAATGGGGGTGAGCTGCAGCTGCCCGGTCAATGGCATATCAGATAACCAATACTGTCATAACTGAAACATCCCTCATATAAATTGGTTTAAACATGTATGCCCCAATTCAGAGTGGATCTGACTTATCCCTTACAAGACCACATTAACAACTCCTCGCATGTGATCCCCTCCAGCCCCCGTTCCCCCTGCACCTCCCTACCCCTCCCAATTCCTACATGGGGCCTCCTGTTCTATGCATCAAACCATCCACTTCATAGTACTTTCCCCCAGGTGTGCTCAAATACCCCACGGGAGGATGCACTTCTCACTGGCTGTCCGGGGGGGTTCCTCCTCTCACCGGGGCCCTTGGACTGATCATTCTTCCTGTCAATATTAGCCCCCTTCCCGTCCACCCTCCATCCTTTCAGCCAGTCCCACACTTCCTCAGGGGTGGCGAAGTCCCATGTCTTTCCATCTGTGATCACTTTCAATTTGGAGGGGTAGAGCATCATGTATTTTAGTTCTTTAGGGGCACATGCATCAAGCTAGGCAATTGCGATTCCTTAATAGCGATTATTAAGGAATCGCTATTAAGGAATCGCAATTGCCTATGCATGTAGAAATCGCTCAATAAATAGCGATTCCTAAACATTCCTTAATTGCTACTCGCAAATTGCGAGTCGCAATTAAGGAATACCTACCCATTCATTCCTATGGGCCAGGAGGCCCATAGGAATGAATGGGAAATTATTCACTATTAGCGATTCGCTATTAAAGAATGGCTAATAGCGGGAGCTATTTCAAGGGTGCCAGGGTGTCAAAGGACACCCTGTTGCACCCTGAAATCTGCATATGAGTACATCTTGCACACACACATGCCCCAAGGGCATGTGTGTGTGTAATGGAAGTTTGAAAAATGAACTTTAGTGCATTTTTCAAAGTTTTTGCAAATTACCATGCAGTTTAACTTCATGGTAATTTGCTCCCCTATTAGCGAAATCGCGAATTTTTTAACTTTAATGCATTGCATTTAAGGAATCTCAATTTGTGATTCCTTAAATGCAATTGCAATTTAAGGAATAGCAATTTTGCGATTCCTTAAATTGCGATTTCTGCATTTGGGATGATGCATCCCAAATGCAAAAATACTGGTCGCAACGGGGCAGATTCTGAGAATCTGCCCGTTTGCGACCAGTATTTCGTTTGATGCATGTGCCAGTTAGCTCTTAGTGCTCTTTTCATCTCATCGAAGCTTTTCCTCTGACGTTGCACCTGTAAGGTAAAGTCCAGGAAAAAGCAGATCACCGAATTGTCAAGGTGTAGATCTCCCTGTGTCCGTGCCACTTGTAGTATTGCGTCCTAATCCCTGAAATTCAGTATGCGGGCTATTATTGTACGCGGAGGGGCTCCTGGTCAAGGAGGTGGGCCCAATGCCTGATGGGCTCTCTCCACTGAGAAAAAGGTTGATAGTCGCTTCGGTTTCCGTTTGTTAAGGATCAGGTCCTTGAGGAACAAATCAACACTGGGGCCCTTGGAGCCCTCAGAAACTCCAACCACTCTGCCACTGGAAATCCTGCAACATTTGCCCTACCTCGGATGGAAACGTGATGCGGTGACCCCCAGCGGTTGTACAGCAAGGCACAGGAGCAGCAGGGGGGTGCCGCGGAGATGTGACACCACCTCTCAGCTGGCCAGGAGGCCATGAGAAGAGGGCGGTCACTTTTTCAGAAGAATTGTGAAAGCCAGCCTGGACTAGATTGACATCCACAGTCATGACATTCAGTTTGGGTTCTATAGGCGTGATGGAGCCCTGTAGTTCCCTGGGTCAGTGGACATCTTCACTGCATATTTGTTAAGGTTATTCTATTGCGTTTTTTTGGGGGGGTGGCCTTTCACCATTGCAGGGGCTACCTCCTCACTTGCACCCCCGTGACCAGGCCACAACCCACGCAGGCCCGGGCATGTCAGGTACCATCCAACACCATCCTGCACACTGGTCCCACCGATCTCCCTGCTGCCCAACTTGGTATGGACGTCAGTCACTGCTATATTTATAGGCTGCAGCCCATTGTCCACCTCTTCAAGGCCTCAAAATGCTCCCAAGTCCAGGGGACCCCCAAGCACCCCACCCGTGTCACTCTCTCCAGTCAGTTCCTCACCCGATATCTCACTGGGCCCCTGCAGCAGGGAGCTCTTTACCAGCAAGGCCAAGACCTCTCCTGCAGGTCCCTAGGCTCCACTCACAAGGCATGCCAGGGCCCATTTATTCTGTGCCATTGAGCTAGCTATCGGCCTCCCCATTGGCCTTGCTCTTCAAGCCTCATCTGACTCCACCTTTACTGGCCATGTAGGCTGCATGCACAGGACTGCCACCTCAAACCCTCCATCCGTTCGAGTCCTGTCTAGATGTCATCAGGCCACACACTAGGGTCCGTGGCCTCCCGCCTAAGCCGTTGACATGGGCAGGGCTCGCTGCAGTCCACCCGGCACCGGATTTCTCTCTTGCAGCCCACCTCTGTCTACACCTCCGGGACCCGCCTGGGACCTTCACCGCATGCCGGACCCTTAATGAATACTGGCTTGTCCATGCTTGCAGGGTCTCGGCTCTGCTCCCTCAGCTGGTGAGCAGCCTGCATCACCAGCTGCTCTCCTCAGGCACTAACTTTTCCAGTATGCAATGTGTGGGACAGGGGTGATTCACTGAGCTCAGAGCCCCCCGGCCAGCAGGGCCATGACCGCCCTCTTCTCATGGCCTCCCGGCCAGCTGAGAGGTGGTGTCACATCTCAGCGGCACCCCCCTGCTGCTCCTGTGCCTTGCTGTACAACCGCTGGGGGTCACCGCATCACGTTTCCATCCGAGGTAGGGCAAATGTTGCAGGATTTCCAGGTGTATATCAGGGGACTAGCCCCGGGAAACACGGAGCCCATTTAGCAAGCAGCCATCTTCCTCTACTGCAAACCACACCCCCTAGTTCACTATTTTGGTATTTAAACTTAGTATAGACGTATTTGAGGTCAACAACGTCAGAAAATATTTTTTATTAAACAATTACTCGCTCCATTTACGTTTTTTGCAACCTCTCTAATCTGCCGAAGTGCACCACTGATTTGTGCGATTACGTGGTGACACCTGCTCTTTTCATTGGCCACATGGGTTCCACACCTTTTTATGGATAATACCCCACCCAACACTTGTTATTTCTATTTGGACTGTTAGGAAGCAGGACATACAAATTGATATCAGGTATTTTTGAGGTTGAAACTTTCTGATAATTGCTAACCTGTACCAATGGCTGTAGCAACATCATCTACACAGGAAGACGATCCTGTTCTTCTGGAGGCGATAAAGAGCTTAATGTTCTAAACAAAAATGAGAGCGAGAGGAGGGAACAACAAGGCTCATCTGTCTCCCCGAAGAACTTCTGACAAACAAAAAGAACAAACTAAAAGTAGTCTCAAAAGACCAGCATCCTGTTGGTCACAAATGTTATCTTCATTAAGGACAACCCATTAGGTTTTTAAAAGAACTCCTCGCCCACCAACCTAGTTGGTGGCATGCTTTATCATTGGGTTCACATGTAGGGGAGAAGTGCCTCATAGGTGTGCTTCGACATCTGATTAAAGTGGAGCAGAATTGTTTGGGGTGAATAAAGTGAGTGTAAACCTTAAAACTGCCTCCAGGATACTTAGTCAAAGTCACAGAATTTATTTTGCTATTAGAGAGTTCTTTGGGCAGGATTAAAATCAAGGATAGATGTGGAAGAGAAAAAATGATCTCACACATCCCAAGAAGGTGAAAGGGTCTACATGTTTCAGCCAATCAAACCAGTATCAGGTGGCTTTCTTCAGGACCAGTGCTGCCAGCCCTGGAACAAACCCTAAGCAGGTGTAGTGTACGCACACACACTAATGTGTGCATAAGTGACAGTGGCTTCATAACTTCCGCTTTCCACCTACAATGAAAATATCTGAAAAAGAGAAATGGAGACAAAACATACATGAATCCATGACTCACATCAAAAAGTTGATGGTTGATGCAGAGTTAGGCACAGCTTGTGAATTGCCCTGCAACAACAACCAAGTGCCACTGGTTAAAAGGTCTGTCATTCATGAGTGCTATATATACACGCCTTTACAGTGATCTGATCATTTTCGTTATTAATGACAAGAAAGGTTCTGGTTCTGGCTGTACTCATGCATGTCACTTGTCATTCTTGATGATTTCAGGCATTCAATCATTTATGCAAAGTTTACCCCCAGGGTTGGGATTTTATGCTCAAACATGTCATATGTAAATCTAGGTGACTGTAGGATTTTAAACATAGAATTCTACATTCAAACTTTATATTCATACAACCAGGCAAAGAACCAAGAGTCCAGGCGAAAGAATCTCTGTGATTATTCGGGGTTGTGTGGTTGCCCCTATGTGTATAAAAGTAGATAGCACCTTCTTTTGTTAAGATAATTTAGTGTAACATGGATCCCGGTGGGAGTCGGTGCCTGTAGTCACACTCTGTCGGGAAAAGATAGATGCAGCTATTAGCCAAAATCGGGAAAATGTGAGAAAAAATGTGTGCGTGACCATGGTGACTCAAAGGAATCTGAGGAACCGCCTGTGTCTGCGCTAATTTACTTCTTCAAAGTCTCGTGCCTGTCTGGTCACCTACAGTGTATGCCTGGTTGTGTCAGTGTGTGCTTGGGTGTGTAAGTGTATAAATATGTATGTGCCTGAGTGTGTCAGTGTATGCATCAGTATGTGCCTGGGTGTGTCAGTGTATGAATGAATAAATTGGTGTGCGCCTGGGTGTGTCAGTGTATGCGTCAGTGTGTGAATGGGTACGTGCTGTATGAATGAGTGTGTGCCTGGGTGTGACAATGTATGCCTCAGTGTGTCCCTGGGTGTGTCAGTGTATGTGCCAGTGTGTGCCTGAGTGTGTCAGTGTAGAAATGAGTGTGTGCCTGGATGTGTCAGTGTGTGCCTGGGTATATCAGTGCATGAATGAGTGTGTGCCTGGGTGTGCCAGTGTATGCATCAGTGTGTGCCTGGGTCTGTCAGTGAATAAATGAGTGTGTGCCTGGGTGTGTCAGTGTATGTGTCATTTTGTGCCTGGGTGTGTACCGTATGAATGAGTGTGTGCCTGGGTGTGTCAATGTATGTTTCAGTGTGTGCCTGGGTGTGTCAGTGTATGCGTCAGTGTGTGCCTGGGTGTGTCAGTGTATGGATGAGTGTGTGCCTGGGTGTGTCAGTGTATGCTTAAGTGTCTGCCTTGGTGTGTCAGTGTATGTGTCAGTGTGTGCCTGGATGTGTCAGTACATGAATGTGTATGTGCATGGGTGTGTCAGTGTATGCATCAGTGTGTGCCTTGATGTATCAGTGTATGTTTAAGTTTGTGCCTGTGTGTGTCATTGTATGTGTTAGTGTGTGCCTGGGTGCATCTGTGTATGCGTCAGTGTGTGCCTGGGTGTGTCAGTGTATGTGTCAGTGTGTGCCTAGGTGTGTCAGTGTATGGTGTCAATGTGTGCCTGCGTGTATCAGTATATCAATAAGTGTGTGCCTGGGTGTGTCAGCGTATGTGGTATGCCTGGCTGTGGAATTGAATGCATGAGCGTGTGCCTGGGTGTGTCAGTGTATATCTCAGTGTGTGCCTGGGTGTGTCAATGTTGTGTCAGTGTGTGACTGGGTGTCTCAGTGTATGAATTAGTATGTGTCTGCGTGTGTCAATGTATGTATCATTGTGTGCCTCAGTGTATCAGTGTATGTATGAGCGTGTGCCTGCATATGCCAGTATCTGTATCAGGGTGTGCTTGGGTTTGTCAGTGTATGCAGCAATGTCTGCCTATGTCTCTTGTTGGACGTATTATAAAGGGTAAAGATATAATTAGTCACCTACATTACTGCAATAATTGGTTCCACGGAGCTGTGTAAAAAGAGAGAAAACAAAAATATAAGGTATTATTACATGTTATAAATTTGCAAATTAAAGTTTACGATTCTGCAAAACAAATGTTTATGATAATAATAAAGCATTATATAACTGTAACACTATAAAACAATTATTAATTTAGTTTAAACATTTCATGTTCCCTTTTTACTGTTCTCGGCTTTTATACTTGTACATTATAGACACTGTACTGTATAAAGATTAATTCTTGAACAGTGGAGGAAAAAACAATCCTATAGGTTGTTGAAACAAAAACAGAACTGCACAGTATGTCACTATAAATAAGTGATACTATGCATTGCACTCACTACAAATACTTAATCAATTCTCTTACCTAAATGTACTTAACTAATCTAAAGAAACATAGGGCACATGCATCAACATAAGCAATTGCTATTCCTCAATGGCGATTTTTTAGAAATTGCTATTTAGGAATCGCAATTCCTTATGCATGTAGGAATCGCAAAAAAATGCGATTCCTACATATTCCTTAATTGGGAATTGCAAATTGTGATTCACAATTAAGGAATAGCTTCCCATTCATTCCTATTGACCTAGAGGCCCATAGGAATGAATGGGAATTGCGTGCGCAATTTACGAGTACCAAATAGGTACTTACAAATTGTGCATTCAATTTCAAGGGTGCAAGGGTGCCAAAAGGACACCCTGATGCACCCCTGAAATTGCCATATGACCACATGTTGCGCACACACATGCCCCAAGGGCATGTGTGTGTGTAACATGTAACTTTGAAAAATGCAGTTTAGTGCATTTTTCAAAGTTTTCGCAAATTACCATCAACTTTAAATTGATGGTAATTTGCGATCCCTAATTGCGAAATCGCAATTTAAAATTGCATCATGCATTGCATTTAGGGAATCGCAATTTGCGATTCCCTAAATGCATTCGCAATTTAAGTAATCACACATTTTGTCATTACTTAAATTGCGAATTTGCATTTGGGTTGATGCATCCCAAATGCAAAATATTGAATCAGCAAAGGGGCAGATTCTACAAATCTGCCCCTTTGCGACCGGTATTTAGAATGATGCATGTGCCCCTATATCTTTAAAAAATGTTATGATATTACAAGCAGTCCATTACTAGTAATAGATGTAAAGCACTCTTGAATTTTTTGAACTCCTTTTGAAGACATCAACCCTGGTAGGCTGAATGATATCTTAAACACTGATGATCCGTGTAGAAAGAACACTGTATACCACTTTTTGAACAATAATTCTCCTTAGACTACATTTTTCATGAAAGATGATAGCCACTGTAGTGTGCATTCTTCCAGAAACTTACATTTTTCCAGCTTTGAAGTTTGTAATTTCAGTTTCCAATTTAGATCCATCTGCTCTGTATCATTGAAGCATTAAGATAATATAATTCTCACTTCTCCATACATGCAATGTAGACATTAGATCTGATCTGCAATTTGGACAGTTCATATTTTGGTCAGCCTTTTTGATCAATCTATTGAAAGACACACTTTTGGAATACAACAGTGTTAAGTACAGAAATAGTTCAGAATTGATCTGAGTGGCAAATGAAAAGGAGCAATCTTCACATTCATTGTTCCATGTGTAACTCAGTCCAAATAAGTCATCAACATTTACTTCTTCTTCTTCTAAAACTCCAAGGATGACCATTGTAAATTCCTGTGCATCTTGTTGACTGTTCTGAGTAAATAATACTGATCCACTGCATATATCTGCTAGATCTCGAATGCCTAAAGCACAATGCATTAAAGTCCTATCACTATGCAAATGTCGCTCCAAACCACACAGTGTACAACATGATCTTTTCTGTGACTTCTGTTCAATTGCATTTATAAGATGTGGTAAGTGAACGAGTGCATTGAGAACAACATTTCCATAGCAGTTGACATCAGAAGGGTTTGACAACTGGTAACCTACAATATCTCCCACATTCTCCAGTTTTTTCTTCTTAGCACCCTTCTTGTTCACCTTCTTTTCTTTCTTTTCCACAGCATCCGTAGATTCTTTTGTGAACTTATGCTTTGAACAGATTATCCATTTTTCATAAATGGAATACTATCCTAAATGAGGAGTGTATAGACTTCTTGACCAATTGTACTCTCTGACACAACTTGCATCAGCACTAACTTTTTTATCATCAAAATCAATCAAAAACAAACCAGACAATGTTATATCTCCTAACAATGCTACATATGACATACCTTCTTTAAATAAACTTCTTCCAAGATTAATCCAAGCTGCATCTATACTTAAACCTTAGGATTTATGTGTAGTTGCAGTATACACTAGAGAGCGTGGGAACTGCTGCCGCCAGATATATAAGTCTTTCACAAGCAAAAAACATATAACACATCAGCCAATCTACTTTACGCCATCAATCTGATCAAATTTTATGGCTAAGTATTCAACCTCAACCCTATTTGAAAAGGTAATGAAATTAATAACCCTACCCATCGCTCCATTTAGTATTCCTTCCTCTACGTCTAAATTATGCACAAAATTACTCTACAGTTTTTGCACATGCATAAACACTTTTCTAATCCAGCAGTCCTAAATACAGATATCTCCAATGAATCCAATTTTGCATGTTGTTTTCCACTTAGCAGTCACTCCCTGGTATTTTGTTTTGTCAATAGCTGTCATTTCCAAAATTTCTTCTTTCTCCAGTTTTAGTAACTGTTCATTGAATTGGAACACTCCTGAAGTGTAGGCATGAAAAAAACTATGGATTTTCCTTCTTCAATAATATTGAACATTAGCTGTGCTGCAGTATTGTTAGAAGAAAACAGTTTCTTGATAAGTTGCATTTCTAAGGTGCATTTGCCCTCCTTTGTCAGAACTCCTACACTAATGCCCTTCAGAATATGTCCGTATTCAATGGCAGATGCGTGACGCATATTCTTCAGTAATTCCCTGTACTGAAGGTTTAGCCAAAGGTTTATAATGCCAATACTTCCCAAAGAATTCGAGTTTCATCATGCAGAAGTGTCTTGAAAACAGGCTGTTTTTTCACAGACATATGTTGCAGTAGGTCACCAAAGACAATTAAATGCTTTCCTCTAAACAGGACATTGTCATACTCTGTTCTTAAAATATTTTGCATTTTCAAGTATACAAAGGCAAGCATTAAGTGTGAGACCATGCTCACCTCATCAATGATTAAAAGCTTCAGTTTCTTCAATACTCTTGACACCTCATGACAAGCTTCACCAGATAACTTCTGGTAATCCAGTTTATTGTCATCTTTAACAGGTAGCAGTAGTATTTGATGTAGAATAATGCCTTTAATGTTATGTGCAGCCAATCAAGTGGGGGCTGTTACTAAACATGATAAATTTGATTATGCAGTCCTCTGTAGGTAAGAGGTAACAACCTTAATTAAAAAGATTTCCCTGGTGCCAGCTTGTCTGCTGATATAAAATAGTATTGGCTTAAATGATGAGCATTTGCTTTCTTTCTTCTCCTAGAGAAATCTGTCCTCTATTTTCTCTTTTACCTCCATATAAATTTATTTTTGTTCATTGTTTAGTTGTCCAACTAACTGCTTGAAATCAACAGTTTCCTATCTCACTTGTTTTATTGCACTTTCCACCTCATTCATGGCTATTGCGGCTATGTTTTCATTGATGGGTTGTTGTCAGAGGATCTTGACTCAGTGGTGCTGAACTTTGGTTGCTCTTTGGGAACTCATCTTAGCTACCTCAGCAGCAATCATTTCTTCCTGTTCAATTTCTTCATTTAATATGTGCAAATAGTTTGGAAAGAGAGAACACTCAATACTGTCTTTCACAGCATTGAATTAATCTATGTAGAAGTCATAGTCCCCAAGCAATTCCGATTCAGCACAGTAAGGCTTGAAGAGTTGTAAAAGTGGCAAATAGAAAAACCTTTTTCTCTCTGGAGTTTGGCAACCGAGGGCCAGATGTATCAACATTGTATTTTGCGAGCCCTTAATAGCGAATTTTACCGATTCGCTATTATGGACTCGCAAAATGCAATGTATGTAGGTTTCGCAAATAAAATTGCGATTCCTACACATTCCTTATTTGTAACTCACAAATTGTGAGTCGCAAATAAGGAATGGCTTCCCATTCATTTCTATGGGCCTAGAGGTCCATAGGAATGAATGGGAATTGCATGCGCAATTTGCAAGTACCCAATAGGTACTCGCAAATTGCGCATGCAATTTCAAGGGTGCAAGGGAGCCAAAAGGACACCCTGTTGCACCCCTGAAATATGCATGTGTGCACATGTGGCACACATACATGCCCTAAGGGCATGTATGTGCGCCACATGGCACTTAGAAAAATGCAAAAAAGTGCATTTTTCCAGGAATTTGCAAATTACCACCAACTAGAAGTTGGTGGTAATTTGCGATTCCTTAATGCAAAATCGCAGTTTGTGATAGGTACATGAATTGCATTTAGGGAATCACAAAAATGTGATTCCCTAAATGCATTCGCAATTTATTTAATCGCAAATAATTGCGATTATCCATATTGCGAATTTCAAAATATTGATACATTGCAAAACGCATTTTAGCGTTCACAAACGGGCCGATGCATAGGTTAATATAAACTATACCTCAATCAAACTGGTGCTTCATATGCTGGACTGTTAATTACATAAAAAAGGTTTGAACCTCCTTTTGTCATAATAGCACACTATTAGTTCATGTTTAAAATATTTCAATATTGTTAAAAAATAATTACATTAATTAAAATAATCCTCTATATATACTGTTTAGTAACTTTTTAAACATAATAAATAAATATACAAATACTAATTTAGGTGTTTTTTAAAATACATTATTTTAATGTAATTTTGCATACTAAATTACTTAAATATTCAATTCAAAATTAAGTTAGTAGTGCTGGAGCATTCAGTTTGTGCTACTTTCAATGCAAAATATATTTAAATAATTTATATTTAAATAAAAAACGCAACTTTATTTTTTAAAACTTCAATAAACATTTTTAAATGTCCCTATACTTCATCTTAGAGAGATCTCTGCTCCAACAGTGGAGGTCTCCGTCAAGTGTGCGGAACATCAAATACTGTTGCCAAGTTGATTCGATTTAAAATCTTTTATTCAGTTTTGAAATAAAACCATAAAAGTACATAAAACAATTCCATATAATATAGGTAATGCCTAACCATACATAAAAGCGCTAATAATAAGTGCAAAATATATCATGATACACAAAGATATTTCAAAGATCATCATAGATAAAGTGTTCAGAAATAGCTAAATATAAAATATAAAAATAAAATAACCACATTACTAGCAATAAGAGCAGAATATTGCACACTTCACAAAACATTTCATAACTCATCATTAGTAGGAAGCAAAAAAGTAGTGGTAAAGCAGATGGAAAGTTAAAACTAATAGTAACCTTATTACTGACTCCACCCCCTGTTTCAGAGGGTGCGGACATGTAAGTCTACACTTTTGAGTACATTTACACTCGAAAATGGGGATAGACAGATGTAGTAAAGTTATTCAAAAGTTTTAAAAATAAACAAACACATGTAATTACACTCATGTGAAGGTCTACCTTTATAAACACCCACAAAGGGGCCGATTCCGATCTCGGCCGGTAGTGCTCCGAATCGGATTCGGATTCACCGGATCCGATTCGGAGCCCTGTTTCCCGACCGAATCGTACGCGGTCCGGCCGAGTGAGTACGATGCAAGCACCCGCAAAATCGCCGACTGACTCGAACGCGGCTTCAACACGCTCCGACTGACTCGCATGGACACGACTCGCACCGCGCTATGGAGACGTTTCCCGGCCGGGTAAGTACGATGCGCGCCGTGAGCAGTCCAACCGACTCGCGCCGTCCGGCTCTAAAAAGCTGTCGGAGCCGGACTTTGGGGGTCCGCGTCGGACCCCCCTGTACGCGTAGGCGCGCGAGTCACACACAGGGGGGACCCATGGGTCCCCCCTACCTGTGCATATACGCCGCGATGCGCATGGACGCGTACACGCTGTAGGGGGCGCCCTTGTCCGCCTCGCACCCATTGAGTCAATGGGAGCCCGCGTACGCGTTGTACGACTCGAGTCCGATAGCATGCGTGCGCATCGTACTCGTTCGGTCGGACTGCTAGGGTCCGATTCGGTCGGCATTCTCTCCGGGTCCGGCTCGGTCGGAGAGATTTCCGGCCGGAATCGGAATCAGCCCCATAGTCTTTCATTTGGCTTCTCAGGAGAAAAAATAATTCTGCTGTGATACAAGTAGCCTACATTCTACTGAATAATCATCAGAGAGGAAAATGTTCACCTAGAAAGGCCTGTTTTTTGTATTCTTTTTTCAGGCTGCAGATTAGTGTGTCTGCTGAGCTAGTAAGATCAGGGAGAGTTGAGGGAGAGTGTCATATGGCATTCATGCCTCTGTATTTAAGGTCGACAGCCGAGATGTGCAAATGTTCATTTTATAGAGTTTGGGAAACATTATGTGACACCTCATGTGAAAGCTGAATCCTTTACAGGTACAACTCAAGTTAAAAAGCCACAAAACATAAGAGCTATCTGAATTGTTTGGGAGGAAAAGGTCTTCTGAAAGTCATTTTCTACTCAAATCAGATTCCAGTGCTAAAAAATTTGCAAAATGTCAAATCCTTGAAATTCATGGAATTGCAGTTGTCATGGGTTTTATGATTTTCGCAAATTTCATGGTAGTAATAATAATTTTGCCTGGGCATAGTTGTCACTAAATCCCAGAGGAAAACCAATGTTTGCATTGTAATCAATCAATCAAACATGAAAGCGTGGCTAATCACCCGTGAGGGTTGCAGGCACTGAGGATCTTGCTGCAGAGTCTCAGTCAAATAGCTCAGTCCAATAGACAGGTCTTAAGTCCTTTCCTGAATTCCAGTAGCAAGGGTGGGATATGGATGTGAATAATAACTTCCTCTACCCTTGACCAGCTTGCATCAAACCTCTGTCATAAGTATGACAGAGTAATGAAAAAAGTCCTCCTATCGCATAGCTTGGCCTAGTCCAAGGGGATTACTAAACACTCTTGTCTTGCAGTCAGTACCGGGCTGGTCTATATGGCAATCTGTCTGTGACAGAGGGGACATTTGTTTCGCTGTTTGTGGACCTGTTTTTTGGTCTTATGGGCTGGTTTTTACTGCTGCTTTCCATGATATTACCAAATGTTGCCTGTTGCTAGCACAAATTCACAAAGGTGAATAGCAAAACACCTATATAGAGGGTCTATACAAGTTCAAAGCTGCCCTGCATTGCAAATGTAGGCCACTTTTTTAGCTATCGGATTCGCGAATGGGGCGAATTTTTTGATTGAGGTGGAGTGTAAAAAATAGCCTCCTTGGTCTTCCCAGATGGCCAGGATGATTGTGTGGGCTTCCGCCTCACAGTCTAAAACCACCTCCTTGCCCAATTTCTAGAAGTTCTTTTGTCTTCCTTCCTTGGTCTTGACAAAAGATAGAGATGGTTCTGCATACTTCAACAGAATGGCCAAGAATGTTGATGTTTGCCATGTCAAAGTGTGGGGCCATATATTGTTATACTCTCTCGGCATTGCAAGGCTGTGCAGCTTTTTACCCCATGCCAACTTGTCACATGCTAGAGAGGACTTTTTTATTTTTTGGACCCTTCTGGTCTTGCCCTATGGGTGGGAGGTTTGTTGTGCCCCCACACTTCTTCCACCTTATGCTAGTGTAAGCACCAAAATCTACATGTGACGGTAAATACTGAATGTTTCCGATGCAACTTCCAGCAAGTTTTCCCAGTTGAAGGTCAACAAACAGTGAGGTATTTACCACAATCAGTAATAATGAGTTGGTAAATGCCACCCAACTCGGAATTTTGTCTCCTGTACAACCAGGGGATTGCACAGGGCTTGGAAAACATCGACAACCTTGGAATCATGACCATATATATTATATATGAAGTGCCTTCTGACATTAGAGTATTGTACCCTATATTTGTTATCAGTTGATTTTTGGATAGTAACTATCCATCACCTTTTGATTAATATGTTATGAATATCTAGCCTTCAGTAACTTTTTGTCTAATGTCTTTAATTCATAATCAACTTTTGGCCAAACATAGGACTTGCTGCCAAGTTACAGATAATTGTCAAGTGTGAATATTTAATGTTAAAAAAAAAGCATGTTCCAACGAAAAAGGTAATGGCCGTACATTACTGCAAATGGTTAATACAGCAAGCCCATGTCAGTTAAATCGTCAAAATAATAATGTTTGTGAGTTTCAAAGAAATTGCATAAACCACCTGAGACGTTGTCAACATCTCAGCCGGAGAAGAGAATCCTGTTTTTGTGACGATCTTTGCCTTCCTTATTTGATCATAATGACTCATAATCAATGTTTAAATATGCAAAGCAATGCTATTTTGACTATCATTATGTGAAATCAATTTTAATGAAGTTAAATTGAGTAAAGAAAATACAAGGATGCATTTGTATTCAAGGAATAATAAATTAAATTTGTTAAGCATGATAAACGTTTCGATATTCATAAATTAAACATTGTCGTTTTGAGAATATGATTTGATTGAATATTGGATTCGTTTTAAGTTTAGAAATAAAGTTGTTCTGAGTTAGGCTAGATGGAGACAGTTTTGTAGCCAAAAAAAGGTCCAATGAGGATAGTCTTGTGAAAAAAAGGCTAGAAGCTTAAACCGCCAATACATTTTTGCATTTGGGGAAGTCCGAATGTCAGGGACTCTTACTAAGGAAATAGAGAAACATGAAGATCAGTGCCATAGGATCCCAATTATTCTGTCTATAGTTTTATGTAACACTGGTCAGCAATGTCTTATACATGGACAGGCGAGCCAGATTGGTAGTACCCTCAAAGTCACTAGAAGCAGTAACCCCTAAAAATTATACAAAGGAACTGTGGGGCATATCATCAAGGCGGCGTAAAACAATTATCGCCGCTTTTGCGTCCGTTTTCGGGCGAAAAGCGGCGATAATTGTAATGCCCTATCAGCATGGACACGCTAACGCGTGAATCCATTCCTTAGCGCCCATTTCCTTTGCGCCTCGCCTCGCATCGCTAATGAGATGCGAGGTAGGCGTTCCCGTCTGTAAGTCAGCGAAAATCATCGCTAACACTGCTACCCCCTATTAACAAGTAAATCGCTAAGCCGCCTAGCGACATAAAAAGCAGCGCTAACCGGGTATATCGCCGGTTTGTTACGCCTGCTATTTTTCCTACTTAGCCATATCTATCATGGGAGGTGGATTGTCATGCTGAGTCCACATCTCCCTATCTACAAAGTTTTGCCTAACGCGGTTTTATATCGCTGGTATTCTTGCGATATTGCCTCTTTCCGCCGCTATTGCCGGGATTTCTATCGCCTCGGCGATGCGCGTTGGTGATAGTGCGCCAACTGGGCGATAGAATCCGGCGATAGACGGCGTTAGTGATGTGCACGTTAGACGCGGCCAGCGATAATTATCGCTGGCCGTTGATAATATGCCCCTAATTGACATTGGTATGCAAACAGCGAATGGAAACCCCACTCCCTTACCAGCGCATTAAAAGTTCTAAGCATTCTATATATATCTGTTCAATGTTGGAGGAGAATAAGCCAGAATGTCCTTACCCTGTCACAGGATTCCCATGGAATAAACCATCCAAACAGCACTTTAGTGTAAATGCAAATTTCTCGGAAATGGCTGAAAAGATTTACACCAAATAACAAGGAACTTCCTTTCAGAGTATAGCTCTAACTTTCTCCAAATTTGCTGGAATTCTGTTCAGCAGTTTATCTGTATCGTTTCCATTGGAATTAATGTTTGAATACGACTTTTGGGACCCCCCTTTTTTCTTAATCCCGCTTGACTAACCACCCCAAAACGTTAAAGGAAAGAGACGAGATACATCAATTTTAAAAGTTGTGTGAAGATCCATCAAACGGCACCAAAGTTATTAGCAAAACGAAAAACGGTCCTCCTGTATATATAATATTATAAATATATACAGATAATATAGTAAAATGTATTTTTCATCATCATGGTTTCTTCATAATAACCTCTCTTAAAACATATTTCTCAACTTTAGTATTATTGAGTATCCCATAGATCCTGTAAGCCCTACAAATTCTATATAAGGACACAGGGAGTTGCGAGTTGAACCAGAGAGAGAGTGCATGTGACGTCCGAGACAGTGCAGCACATTCAGGTGCTGGGTCAGGATTGTATTGTAATGTATTTTACTCCACCTGCTCAGCCAGTGCCTGTGATCTGATCACAATAGAATGTTGGAGTCTGATGAGCCTCGGAATGTTGGGACTCAGAGAGGTGAAGTGACAGTTGGTCATGGGCTGAGCAGCTGACAGGCTGCTCCTGGTGGGGCTCTCCTTCATAACTTATCTACATGTTATACTACTTGTTACCTGCTTGAATAAATCACCTTGAAGTTAACCTACCTGCGTGGACCTTCTTTACTACATAATTTGGCGACGAGTTGGTGACGTACCTACGTGGAACAAGCGGATCTAAGGTACCTGGCGAACACAGGTGGACCTGGATAGCACAATCTACAGAAACTACAGTGGCTACTACCACAATGTACAAAAGCGAAGGTATCCAAAGGAAACGTAAAGGTGCCAACATGAAACAAGCGTGTTCTACAATCAATAAGAATGACGACAACAAGTGAGATACAAGCATCAAAAAAAGAAAAGAAAAGAAGACATCAACACAAGTAAGATGAAGCACTACGCCGTTCAGCCCCACCAGTGTCCTCACCACCGGACAGCCCTAGCCCAGGCGTGGTGTGTTCATCTGCATTACGAATATGGGACTTTGATTAAACATCTTCTGCCTGTGATGTCAAGCACATCATCTTTACAGGTAGAAAATTCACTACAGTCACGCTAGTGCATTCCCAGACTCCCACTCTACGATCTGGTGGCAATACAACTACAATGCGGCATGTTATGGAGTCATGTTGCTGCCTACGCTGTGTGATCTTGTCCAATTCTACACTACGTTATTTGGGACTTTGAAATTTTCTACCAGTGATTCTTTCTGGATCATCTTTCTTTGGATTTTGAATTCCCAGGCACATACTCTACGACCCTGGGAAAATGCATATACATGTGGGAGTTTGGAGCAACATAGAGAAGGGGAACCATTACCAGTGACACTGCACCTACCCACGTCGTTCTCTGTGGAGAGTTGTCTGCAGGCTGCTGTCACGTAGAGTATCTTGTTGCTGTCTGCACCGTGTGACCTTGTCCACTTCTGTCCTGCATTCTCCAGTGATTTGTAGTGTTCCTTCTGGGCTGTATTTTTGGTCGCTGCAGGCTGGAGGATTTTGCCATGCTGTGCCTCATTTTGCCAGTTTGGATTTATTCAGCTCGTGACTGGCGCTTGATTCTTGGTGGTGTGGTCTGTGCTCTTTGCCCTTTTGCTGCAGTTTGCAATTCGAGGCTACATGTTGAACTAGACGGCTTTTGGGCCTCTATCGTGTCTGCATGTCGGCTGACTTTGCTACTGGAGAAAAATTATGGGGACTTTTTATTTTTGGCCTGTTTCGATCTGTGGTGAGTTTTCTCAACATCCTTGCCTCCTCACAAACTTCATCGCCTGCCCGTTATTTTGGTAGTTTAAAACGTTATTTCCGTTGCTAGCATACAGCGCGGAGATTCCATCGACGAGTGCCCTCTGTGACGTCATCCTTGGGCAAGCTGATGGGCACAATTTTTAGCGCACGAGCGCGCCGTGAGCCATCGGACACAACGTGCTGTGCGTGCTGCCATCTTCTGTTTGGCACTAGCGCAGAGGCTGTGGGCAGCACTATCGACATTTCTGACGTTCACTGCGTGGTCAACCTTCCTTTTTTTGAGGTCTCCCACCTTTTTGCCCGTTTGCAACAGAATGCTTCCTGCCCGAGTTCACCGTCCTCCATTCAATTAGGTGAGAGTTACTTGGGTTCTTCATAACTATGGGCGCACTTACGTTACCCCTGTGTGTCCCGTTTTCTGGCATTTCTTTTCGAACCAGTCAGCCTCATTTGCTTGCTATACACCGCTCGGTGCATGAAGAAGGCTAGTAGCAAGATTAAGAGACATTTTACAGCATGCTACCCACGTCGCGGGATTTCTTGTGCCGTGGCTCTCAAGCTTTTCACTCCGGACCACATAGGGATAAGGTTAAGGTATTCCTACTGCTTCTGGGTCCTTTATGTTAAAGAAAAGTATGCCTTCGGCTTTCCTTTCTATTTGGGCATTCCACGTCAGCTGAGGAACTCTGGCACTTTGCTCTAACACAAACATAGCTTCCTACATGGACAGGTGGTGATTTTCCCAATAGTCACCATGGACTTTTGCATTTCCCACATAACTGTTTGTATGCAATTATCTTGCAGGGGATTGCTTCGTGGGTTTTCGTGAGCATGTTGCATTATCATAGTTACGCTTTACAATTTGTTTCCCTTCACAGGGATGTCATTGGGTTCTTGCCCCATTTTCACACACACACCTGCCTACATGGGCCACATACGGTTTTCACCCTTACACAGGGCACCGTTCCATGGGTCACAGTCCCATTTACATTGCGAACCTCACACAGGATACGTCTTATGGGTTTTAGACCCAACTCTACTCTGCACTGCATTGTACCTCTACGCGGGGGTTGTCCTTTCACGGGTTATCACATTATGGGTCACAGTCCCATTTACATTTACACAGGTATCCTTACGCAGGGCACCGTCTCATGGGTCACAGTCCCATTCACATTTACAAAGTCACCCTCACACAGGGCGTCTTAAGGGTTACAGTCCCATCTTTACAGGGCAGTACTGTTTTTCCTCTACATGGGGGTTGACTTTACACGGCATGCTATGTCATGGGCTTTTGTCCCATTCAAGTGCTCCTCACCCTCCTGCCTAGGAGTTGAGGACGGCCATGGGTTTTAGTCCCATTGGTTATTTTTTTTCCTTTGTAATTTCTAGGATGTTACATTGCTGTTTTATTTACGTAATGTTACACTCAAACTTTTATTGTATTATCCATTGGGATATGGGGAGGAGTTTAGTGATACTGTTTGTGTCTCTTCGCTTCCTCTCTGTTTCCTTCAGTTCAGCTTTCCGATTGATGTCACTTCCTTTTCATCTTGGGAATCTGGACCTTACACATTTCGCTGTTATTTCTTCTTTAGTATTCAGTCTTTCCCTTTCTGCAATGTTCTTCTCGTTCTTCCTTGTTCAGGAGGAATCTCTTCCATCTCTTCTCCTTGTGCTTGGGTATGTCTTCTGTTCTGTTCCCGTCGTGCCTTGTCCTTCTTTCCTTGCTTGCTTGCCTGGCCAGTGGGTGTGCGTAGGGGTTGCCTTTGGTACGTCTGTCTGTCTCTATTTCGTATTTCCTCTCTTGCGTCTCACTGCCTCCTTCTTTCTATTTCGTTGTTGTAGAGGTTGGGTTTTCCATTCGCTTACTTACACCTTACCTTCTCCTCCTTGTCTTCTCCCATCTATCTCCTCGCTCTGCTTTGTTTGCTCTTTTCCTTGACGCTCTCTCTGTCACTCCGTTGTTCCTTCCTTGCTATCTATCCTTTGTTCACACTCGTTACTTTTATCATATATTGCATTTGTTCTTCTGTTGGAAGGAAAAGGGATATGTAGTATCCTGCATTTGTATTGTAATGTATTTTACTCCACCTGCTCAGCCAGTGCCTGTGATCTGATCACAATAGAATGTTGGAGTCTGATGAGCCTCGGAATGTTGGGACTCAGAGAGGTGAAGTGACAGTTGGTCATGGGCTGAGCAGCTGACAGGCTGCTCCTGGTGGGGCTCTCCTTCATAACTTATCTACATGTTATACTACTTGTTACCTGCTTGAATAAATCACCTTGAAGTTAACCTACCTGCGTGGACCTTCGTTACTACACCACCTTCTGCCTAACTCTACACCTGCCTGGGAGGGGGGGGCAGCTAAAACTCAGGGAACATGGCAGGCGCGCAACGCCCATTGGGCTCAAAGGGGCTTCAGCCCCCCTCGGGCTGACAGCTTCCCGGGCACACACACAGACATTAGCATCTCCCACAGAAAGGGGCTTTGAAGCATCAGGCATCACACACTTGCAATGGGAACACATTAGGACCTGAAGATTGAAATCGGAGCTCATTGCTTGTATGCATCTGAACTGCAGATTGAACAACAAGCTGCCTAGTCAGAACAAGTAACAACAGGTGTCACATCTGGGCAACAAGCAGAGAATGCATTTCACTGCATCCTACTAGCCATACAAGAGATCAGAACTGCTATGGAATGGAAGATCGACAAAGTTATATTTACGTCAACCTGCTGAGAGCATATCACCGTAAACTGTCTGACAGGCAATGGCAGCGTTGTGATTGGCTGGGATGCCGACCCCACAGGCGTCTATGGGGAGGCCATTTTCTCTATGTAGGCTGCGTGCAGCCTTCATAGAGAAAATGCAGACTGAGTATGACTGGTTTGGTCGGCCCTGGGGCTGACCAAACAGTCAGCGCACTCAGAGTGGGCAAGCCACTCCTCCCCTGTACTCCAGCAGACCAGCCCACCCACCCCCAACCAGGCATACCCTTCTGCTTTCTTGCAGTGTGAGAAGCAGAAACATAAAATGGTATTTAAAATACCATTTTATGTTTCTGCTTCTCACACTGCGAGAAAGCAGTGGGGCGACGCTCCTCTGCCCATATGGAGGAGCCACCCCTGAAGAGAGATAATGATTTGGCCTTGAGCTGAACGGTGATTGGACTCTTTGTGCATCCACGGGCAAGCACGTGTCCAAGCACTTATTTGAAGTTGTGCTGAGAGTAAGGCAGAGAGAGAACTTGGGTGACAGTGTATGCTGCTAATTTTTTCGGGTGAGACAGTCTCGGCTCTAGTCAACTATGTCTGCCTCCTTCTTCAGCCTTCTAGTTTGCCTTTGTGTAGAGATAGAAATAGGACTACTTCTATCACAGAACCTCGTTGGGAATGGAGATAGAAATAAGACTGCTTTTTTCCATAGCAGAACAGTTTAATGGTGCAAACAGGCAATCAGAGATTTGCGCACTTCATTCTGACATAAAACTTACATGATTTTACAATAAACGAAATACACGCTTGCCAAAGGCCTGGATGTATCAAAGTCAACATTGGTGTGATTCCACGGTCAGCGAATTACACGCTCATATAAGGCTAAGCAACTATATTGTGCAAATTTCAGCAATTAGCACACAAATTGAGTTTTTTTGTGCATTCTTTTTAATTGTCAATCATTCTACAATTGAGTCAATTTATTTTTCCTCAGGTCTAATTTTTTTTGTATACTACAGGGTTTTTTGAGTGTGTTTTATTCATTGTAAAACTATTGCAAAAATACAAAGTGTACCACCTCCAGCTCCTAGAGTGGAATTTATGGTTATGATCCTTTAAAACATATTTTGGAGCTATTGATGTGCATAAGTCTAAGCCTGAGAGGAAAAAGAGTCAACAACATAAAGGAGCTTTTCAACGTCGTTACGGAATTCTCCAACCCAGTTGCCTGCGAAAACAAGCTCACAGGAGCTGTGCGACAAACTCGCCCACTTCTTCCACAACAAGATCGCAACCATATACAGAAACTTCAAACCCCAACCCACACCTACAGACTTCCTCGACAGATACGTCACAACCATAACTGACACGAACCATGCACTGACCACCTGGAACATCTTCTCCACCCAGGACACCACCTCCACCATGAAACCCACAACTCAGGAGCTCCGACAGACCCATGCCTGTGCCACATCTTCAACCTCAGCAACCAAAGGATCAGCCAGAAACTGACCATACTACTAAAGTCCGTTATCACCACTGCAACATGTCTCGATGCCTGGAAACACACCAAAGTCAGACCACTACTCAAAAAACCTTGGTCGATCCCAGCAAACTCAAAAACTACCAGTCAATCTCCCTGCTCCCATTCCCAGTAAAGGTACTGAAAAAGATCATCAACAATCAACTAATGACACACCTGGAGCAGAACCAGCTACTTAACGCTGTAGTGTAGTTCCTATTTCCCTAATAGGCTCTGCGCATTGGAATAATATACCCTATAGGCTTGACATAGGACTGAGGTCGGTATGTCCCTATCGAGTATATTAAACTTAATTACTTGTGCCAGCTAGCTCAGAGGCCACTAGAAACTCCTTGAGAACAAGAAGGGAGTAGTTTCTGGCAACCGAAAAACATGACAACTTTGTTTCCCTTTAGAATCGGAACACGTCTCAGAATCGTGGAAACAATAGATAACAGTTTCACTCAGTCAATCGTGCATGCTTAGTTTCTACAGAGTTACACAGAAAGGAAAGACGGGCGTTTCAATAAAAAGCGTTTTATTGAACAGTCTTGTTTCTCGTGTAAGAGATATGTGCTGTTATGATCACAAGACAGTATGCAAGATAAATAATGTACAGTGTAAGCAGTAGAAATAAATAATACTGCGCTAGCATTATCTTTTAGCATATATTCACGTACATAAATAACATGAGCTAAAAATGTGAGTACTCAAACGATGCGTCTCTAATCTAGTTCTACCCCAGTGTACCTAACCTAAGTGTGGTGCAAGGTAAGAAGTAGGTGAAGTATTCTCTAGTATGATATACTAAGAGTCTTGTATGCCAAGAGTCTAGTATGCCAAGAGTCTAGTATGCCAAGAGTCCAGTATGCCAAGGGTCTAGTATGCCAAGAGTCTAGTATGCCAAGAGTCCCTCTAGGTTCTAGTCAGCTAAATACCTTGAGAATGAGAGAGGTGGGAATCTCTAGCCGGATCTGGAATTCTAACACCCCGCGAAGGGAGTCAGAACACTGGAAGCTGGATTCGTCTGCGTGCAGGAATGACAGCGTCTTCTCAGTGCGTCAGGCCAGGATACGGGCTCCTCTGAAGTCGAGGTCTCCTCTAACTTGCTTGGGCAAGGGAAGGTATATTTATACCTGGTAGGTGTCTTGGAATGTTAGCATTGACGTGAAGTTGGACAGAGGAAGACCTCAGGAATGAACCCTTAAGGTATAATGGTTCATACATAATAGATGAGTTCTTGGAGAAATCAATAGTCCTGTGCTAGGGGAACTCCCGAAGCTTAAGGGTCTGGTTTCTAAGAACTCGTTGTGACGTTAGGGTGGACGGATGTCGGTGACCATGCCTGTATTTGGAGTGCACGGTTAATGCCAAAATATGGACAGGGATTCTATGCCTTTATAAGGGCAATGCGAATTGTGCCTATATAAGGACATGATTCAGGAAAACCTATATACGGACCCCTAAAGCGGAATACAACACCCACTCCATCTTCGATTGAACGATAATACTAAATGCTAAACATTTAAATGCTAAACATAAAATCGAGTACCACATATTGCTAAAAACATTTCTAAAAGTATTTTTAAAAGAAGCTCAAAACTGTTGAAATGCAATAGGTACTGTACATTTAAAGCATCGTTTCCATTCTAAGCATATAACGGAAGTAAAAATGCAACTTAAATGAAAACAGAAATATATACATATGACGAAATGGTCGATAAATTCTCAAAATCAAAACCATTATATATCATAGAATTAAATGAAATGTTAGACAAGTAAGGTGACAATGTGTCCCTGGAAGTATTCAAAGAAGTCCGTTTTATAAGACTAGTTCTACTGTAAGCAGATTGTTCATTTGCCATGTTTTTTCTTATCGAGAAAAATGTTGTTTTAAAAGAAAAAGTTCAATTTCTGGGAATAGTTCCAAGTTTTGAAAATATGAAGGCCAAATTTCAATGGTGCCCTGGTACACTGTGAGCCGAATCAAAGTCAGTGTATGGGTCTGGTGTAAACATTAGATCATCTATGTCCGTAGCCAAAATATCGTCCACCGAAGTTGGTGACATTTGGAACACCTCGTTCAGAAGGTTAATTGCACAGAGATGAGAAACATCGCCTTCAGCAGAAGATGCAATGTTTGCGTCCGTTGTTACCTGTGTGCCTGTTGATCCATCTCGTACCTCAGCTGCAGCCGGAAGCGTCTGTGAGATCTCAATGAATGCCGTCATCAGGATTGGAAGCCTCTGGGGACAACACACAGCATGGGCCGTTATTGGGTGGAGCAGAGTATCGACATCCGTTGGCATGACTGATGGGAGTGTTAGACATGTGTCTAGCACGCATTCTTCACCGCAAAACAGGCAGCGTAGAACAGGTAAGATGCAATCTTGCCAGATTGGTCTGAATGACAGGAACCACGTTGTATTAAGTTCCCGTAGACGAGGCATGCCCAAAAGCTGTACTATTCGCTCACAGCATTTTCGTTCAAGGAGGGCTCTCTCCACATCGCTCGGAGTGATGTTGGCGAAGAGGCTTGCCATAGCATAGTAGGAGGAATAGAAACAGAATTCCTGCAACAAGTGCTAGAATTAATGGCACACCACCAAACACCGAATGTGCGAAGTTTGGGATGATTCCGAGGACAGCCTGGAAAGGTGCTAATAGTCCGGAACAGATGGTCTTAAATACATGTACAATTCCGCTTGTATCTGACATGTTAAAGATACGTCCTATCATTTCTACGAAATGTATAGGGCAGTTTGTACGAATTAAATTCTGTATCTCAGCCGAAGTCCTTGCAACTTGTAGATCATAGGTTTCTTTGGCTGCGGTCAAAGGCACTGATTGTTGTATAAGCATGGCTTTCATTCTGCTTAAAGTATCAAATCGTATAAAAGAGACATTCAATGAAGGCCATAAAGGCGACTCCCTGACTGTGTCTATTGGGGCAAACAATACTTGCATACAGCAAGTGACCCTGGAGTTGACCGTTACTAGATATGGGATGCCTGGCAACATGCCACTGCAACTCTGATCATTCAACATGAGGTAACTCCCATTAGAAAGTTGGCCAAACGTTGGATTAATCACAGCAGCTGGTGTACCCTGCTGGTGGCAGGACAAATTTGCCACAGAACCATTACAAGCCCCTTGTAAAGATATGTCCTGACAAATCAGTGAACCGCTTAGTGCATTTTCACAGTGTGTACCACTTAGAAACACTTCACGATCCCCACTCCAACATCTATATGTGTATGGTAAATTCCAGGATGTCTTAATGTATTCTTTACCCAACCTTTCATATTTGCCTGCTTGCATCTGTTTAAGGCAATACTGAAACTGGAAAGTAGTCACAGGTAGACTAATTTTGCCATGAATAAGCCATTCTGTAGCTGGTTTTTCTGCCATTGTAAATGGTAATGTTTCAAGTTTTTCAATGCTCAGTACTGTATACTTTGCTCCCCTTTGTGCCAGTTCGATCTGTTTATCAGTTAGATTGTATTCTGCAAACAGAGCCGTTGTGTTGATAAAACGCCATGGCACATAGCCCGCACGCAAAGATTGCAGCGTCCAGCTTAATAACATAATAGAACGTAACTGAGATTGGCCTTGCTGTAACATGGCTAAATCTTGTTCCAGTATGTCGATAGCAGAGGATACAATACTGTCCAATGAATAAATTCTGGAGGACAAAGTTGTTAACCCATTGTCGACCACAGAGAGAGTTTTCTCTAAGTTAATACGATCAAGTTCACATATTCGTTCTGCGGCCTCCATCTGTGACACCTTCCATGCTTCATTATAAGCAGCATAAATGCCGGCATATATGAAACGTTTTTGACGCGGTTTTCTTGGTCCAAGCAAGAATTCCCTAAGGTCTGCGACTTCTTTAAGTAAAGATAAGTGTTGTTTCACATGCTTAAGTGTAGATTTGTGCAGCCAATCGAGGCATACTTTTCCTACACTGTATGTTGTTACTACCCCCGGATGCTGTCTTTGGACATATCGTGGGTCTGGCCTATGAATAGTAAACCCCTGTGTTTTATTCAGGAATCTCCCTTGACAGTTGTTTGTGTCTGTGGGCCAGATCAACCATTTTCTCCAATCAGGATTTGTTCTGTTGAATTGTAGTATGGTGTCAACTGTAACCGCTGCCTGTGTATTATTTATTTATTTTTTAAAATATTTTTATTTTCAGTTTATGAAATAAAAACAACACGTAAACATTGGAAAAGGAGTCATTTATACATGAAATGCGATCCAGGTCAAATGGTGAGTTACATGAATGTGCGAAGGGATGTGTAGCAAATTCATCAAGGGGAAAAAGCAAGCCACAATAAAAACATCGTTAAGGACGCATTCAGATAGTTCTGTTATAGTCACATCGTTCAGGTATGGACTCGGCATGATTGCTGTTGGTTACCCAGTTCTGGCCTATCGCACGGAGGATCAGGACTTCTTCCTTCTGTGCCCAACTCCAGCTTGTAATATTTTATCCAGGGCTTCCATATTTTCCTGAATTTACGTGGACAGCCCCTTGCCTTATAAACCACCCTCTCCGCTCCCATATACAGGTCCATATTAGTCTTCCATTCCGCTAGCGTGGGAAGTTGCTGGGCCCCCCAGTATTTAGCTATATCTCTCTTGGCCACCACCAATCCTAAACTAGCCGGAAGGAGTCCGTGGCGCGGTAGATCAACCTCTGTGGGGATCCCTAATAGCAAGAATTTTGCATCCAACTCTAGCTGGGATCCTAATATGTTGCTTAGTTCCTCCCGGATCGTGTTCCAATAAGTGTAAATATGTCTGCATTCCCATAGGGTATGTATGTATGTACCGTGTTCCACATGGCATCTGAGACAGTTTGGGTCTTCCGCTTTTCCCATCTTGTATAGGCGTGCCCTGTCAAAGTAGGATCTATGCAGGATCTTATATTGTATAAGGTGCAGCCGCAGCCTAATCGCTACTTCGCGCGGGTGCATGAGGGCCGCCTCCCAGTCTATATCTTCTAAGGGACCCGTGGTGACTTCCCACTTAGCGCGCAGCGGTCCGAGGTTATCTGGGAAATTATTCAATTGTGTTTTATATGTCAGGGATATCGCCTGGGTCGGGATCTCTTCTTGCAAGAGCCTGCCTTCTAGTGGGGCATATTCTGGCAGCGTCGCGTCAACCAGCCCCTGAGCATGCCAGGCATGTTTAAGTCGAAGAAATGCGTAAGCTTGGGAGTCATGGAGCTGGTATCTAGCCTGTAGAACTGCGAAAGAGGCTAGGGAGCCCCCCTCCAATAGATCCCCAATTTTGGAGATACCTATGAGGTCCCACTTTCCAAATCCACTCAGTTTTCTGAGCTCGGTCAGTCTGGCGCCTTCCCACAGAGGGGTCTCTCACGTAGGTTTTCCCTCCCATTTCATCTACACCCTTCCACGCCGCTATTACCCGTTGGGTTGCTGGGAGGAGGCGTGTGGCCCCGGAACCCCCGTATATGTAGTGTATGTGAGTACGTACTTGGAATTGGAGCCTTTCCAGTCTGTATGTGGGATGGTCAGCTGGCGCATGATTCCATTCGTTGAGCACGATGAGGTGTGCCGCTCTGTCATAGGCTTTAACATCTGGTAGGGCCAGTCCACCATTGTACTGATTGCGCTGTAGAGTTCGCACAGTTATGCGTGGGTGGGCCCCATCCCATAGCAAAGACGCAACTCACTGTCTATGGCGGCGAAAATTCCATCTGGGATTTTGTGATATGTGTTTTGCAACACATAGAGGAATTGGGGCAGGGTTACCATTTTGTACATGGCGGCTCTACCCATAATGGTTAAAGGGAGCGTCCTCCACCGTTTCACATCCGCCTGGAAATTTACCAATACTCGCCTAATATTACGATCCAGGCGGACCTCCGGGTTGGTGGTGATATAGAGTCCCAGATAGAGAAACCCCACCGTAGATATCCTCAGACAACTCGGATATAGCTGGGGATCCACCTCACCACTCACCGGATAAAGGATGTATTTAGTCCAGTTAATCTTGTATCCGCATAAGAGCCGTAGTCTTCGAACACTTGTAGTATGTGGGGGAGTGTCTCCTCGGGTTGTGTGATATATAGCAATATGTTGTCCGCATATAGGGATATGCGTTCTACATCTGAAAGACATGAGTCATCGCGGAAACCCCCCAACCCCGGCCGGGTACGAACCATGCAAGCCAGCGGTTCCAGAATGAGAGCGAACAAGAGCGGAGACAGGGGACAGCCTTGTCGTGTACCACGTTGTATTGGCCAGCTATCCGAGAGAGTACCATTGACCCAAACCCTTGCCTCCGGGGCCTTATAGAGCAACGCCAGCCATGCTCGGAAGACGGGACCAAAGCCCATCGCCTCCAAGGTATACCACATAAAGGGCCAGTGTATTGTGTTGAATGCTTTCTCCGCGTCAAGCGAGAGAAGCAAGTGGGGGCTATCCCCACCCTTAACCATGTCAATCCAGTTGGCAAGGCGCCTCAAGTTAAACCGGGTGGCGCGCTTTGGCATGAATCCCGACTGGTCCATATGGACCAGGGAGAGAATCACTTTTAGAAGCCGTTGCGCCAAAATGGATGCCAAGATCTTTGTTTCAATATTAAGAAGGCATATGGGGCAATAGGACCCACAATCCTCTGGGGGCTTCCCCGCCTTGTGAATGACCACAACCGTGGCGAGCCGAAGGTCTCGAGGCAGGACCCCCTGATCCTTGGCATCTCGGAACATTTTAAGGAGATGGGGCGCCAGCAACGCACTATTTAGTTTAAAAATTTCCCCCGGAAGGCCATTAGGCCCTGGAGTTTTACCCGGTTTCTGCCGGCCAATAGCTTCAGTCACTTCCGCTAATGTCAGGTCACCCTCTAGGCTATCTATTTCGTCCCGCGTTAAGGAGGGCAGCTCGATGCCCTCAAGGTATCGGCGTATCTGTGATTCGTCAGCCTGGGTGTGGGCTGTGTATAATGTTGTATAGTACCGTTCAAAGGCTCCAGCTATGGTCTCAGGGGTGGTGTGGGTGATCTCGTGTTCCTTGATGGACCGTACCTAGCGGGATTCTATTTCCTTCCGTCCCAGCCACGCCAGCAGTTTTCCCGTCCTATCTCCCGTTTCATTGCCTGTGTATTATTATCACTTGCAGGTGTTGGTACAGAAGGTGCTTTCATGTCTTTAATCTTGGCTAAACCAAGGCAAGACGTTTGTTGGACAGTGTCATTCAAAAACATTATTTGTTGAGGGACGATACAGGCTCTAAATAAAGCTTCTATCCCCTGCACTTGCCAATTTTTAGAACCCCAGACCGATTTTGTGTCTATTGTGTCTTTCCACAAGTCGAATCCATGTCTAGACAGTTGGGCAATACATTTTGCAGAGTAAATCTGTTTTGTATTAGTTAACATAATTTTCAGTCCTGTTTTGTTTACATTTCTATAGTAAAATGTTTCTGGATCAGATGTATTGTATCCTGTAAATGTATGGAAACTTTTTAGCAAATGTTTTTGAACTACCTTTTGGTGGTGTAGGACAATGCTCCCATTGGTTAAACATAAATACATTTCTAGGTGTTGCAGTTTTATGCAAAAAATGATGACCATAGTGGTTATAGCAATACAGCTGTTCATAGTCTGATGAACCCTCTAAATATTCATTATTTGAAAATGCAGCAGATTTTTCTAGGTCAAACATCATGTTATTTACAGTTTCAAAGTCCCAATCATCAGAGTAGGTACTGGATGAAACAAAATCACTTAGTGAAATCTTAAATAAATGTGGAATGTTCAAATGTTCCGTCGGGCCAAAAATATCGAAATCTGTTTTGTCCCACACTATACCATCCTGTATAGGAACGGCTGTGATCTTCACTGCAGACAAGTCTCTTGTTTCACGATGGGATGATTTGTGAGGTTTCAAAAGTAAGTTCACTTCTTTTCTTTCAATGTCCAAATGGATGTATCTCCCATTTATAAGCATGCTCATAGTCATAACCAAAGCTAGCCAAAGCAGGAAGAAAAATATTCCAGAAATAACCCAAAGTTCAATCCATGGTGAAACCAGATAAGTCTATTTCAGAAAATGTAAAAAGTCTTGTACTTGTTTTTTGAAAGTTTTTGATGCAGGCGTCGTTTCAGGTTCGCTGGGATCCTCCGAAAACGTATCAAAGTTAATGAAATAGCCAGAAGCAGTTCTGTCAATTGTTGAAATTTCATCAGGATTTGTTGAAATCGCTGGAACCAGTTGATCACTTGTTACATTGGTGTAGACAGGTGTATTTGGACGAGCTGTTACTTGAGTTTCAAGAGGGATGAGTTCCATAGCATTGTTGCTTAGTCCTTCATCTGTTACTGCTGAATTCTCGATGGTTATCAGTCCTTCAGTCTGAACTTCTTGGATAGTAGCGAGAGGAGTGTGTCTGCTACTAGGTCGGAGTCCACGAGGCCTACTATTTAGTATTGGCCACATACTGTGGTTTGATGAGGTCGATTGACACAAATCTTTTCTCCTTTTTTCCAGCAAGGGGCGGCAGAAGTACTGTTCTTGTTCCGTGTATGGCTAGGACAGGTACTGGTTGTCTGTAAGAAAGTCCAAATTCCTTCTTGTCCGCAATTTTCTCTCTGACTAGATCCCCAACTTTTGGAATCCAGACAGGCCTTGCTGGGACTGCCGGTTTTTCCCCAGTGGTGGTTGGCTTCAGGAACACGTTGCTTTGTTTCGATCTTAGTTCATTTAGATCCTGTAAAACAGCCAAACGATCTTTGATATCAAAGGGTTTACTTTCCACCACTGTGCCTTTACATTCCAGATTGGGCACCCACATTCTTGTCCCAAATAGGACCTCATATGGAGTGACCCCCCCTAGAGAACTTCTTGGCAAATTGTTTAATGAGCGTTGGACCCCATAAAGATGTTTGACCCACCCATCACCCGAACCTAATACTCTAGCTGTTATAGACTGCTTTATGTCCCGGTTTTTCCTTTCCACAACAGAATTTCCCTCAGGATGAAATGGAGAGGAGTACCGCAATGCAACGCCCAGACTGGCCATGGCTTCTTTGTAAGCTCGAGAGCTAAACGCAGGGCCCTGGTCAGAATGTAGTGTGCCTATTGCGTATGTTCCGATAAAGACTCACAAATCTTTTATAACAGTTCGTGCGTCAGCCGAGCGCTGAGGCCATATCCATAGGAACCTTGAGCACAAATCCACTGCGACCATGATATATTTATAGTTACCGTCCCTTTGCAAGGGACCGCAGTGGTCCAGGTAAACACAAGCTAATGGTTTGTCTGAAATTAACAGGGGTGTCTGCGCAGGACGTTTCACTGTGGAGACTTTCATCTGTTGGCATATTTCACATTTCAGAACATAGTTCTTGGTCTGCTTCCTAATGCCAGGCCACCAATATCTTTGTTTCAGTAAAGATACTGTTGCAGAAATACCTGCATGGGCAGAGGCTATCCCTTCATGTGCTGCTAGGATTAGTCCTAATCTGCGTTCCTTGTTTGGAATTACCCTATCCCCCACTCCAGGGATTCGAGCAAAAGGAACGTTGTTCGCATCAATTACATAAGAGAACTTGAGTGGAAACTTTTTTGTAACGCTGCACCACTGCCTTTGCTTGTAGCATTGACAGCCAACATTATCTCACTGTCTATTTTCGTTTTTGAACGAGTGATCGCAGCTACGGAAGCCGTCTGAACAGCCCCCTTTGCGGCTTCGTCAGCCAATGAATTCCCTGCAAAGTGAACGCCATCACGTTGATGACTCAGTGTATGGATCACGTGAGCCTTTGGTAGTTCGTTTTTCAACTGAACTACTTGTTCCCAAAGCGTTTTATGCTTTATTGTGCCACCTTTTGCATCTTTGAACCCATTTTCAAGCCAATTTTGTATATATTCATTATACGACTGCACACAGTAAAAAGAATCGCACACGATTAGTGTGGGGAATTCGCGATCTGTAATTTCAAGTGCCAGTTTGAATGCTTGTAGTTCAGCTCGCTGAGCTGTGCAATCTCCTAGAGACTGCGCTTTTGTGACCATAGGTCTGAAGTTGCCATCGTACATGCAACCTTTAACGATTGCGCACGCTGCACTGTAAACTTGCTTTCTCCCTGTTGCGGGTTATGCGGATCCGTCAGTGTAAATTATGAATTCATACTGATCGAGAGGCAGAATCTCAGTGGGCAGAGGACATTCATGTTCATATTGCAGGAACGCTTGTGTTTTTAAATCAGGATCAAAAACATATTCAACATCTGTTGCAGCAAGAGAATTAACCCATTGTATCCATTTCGGATTTAATGCTTTCGCATTTGGAATGCTCGCTTTAGTTACCGCCTCTAAGGCCGGAACTGGGGTTACAACAATAATGGGTTTCCCTTGGGCTAGAGCTCTTTCTTTTGCTACTGCAGTTTGAACTGCCGTCAGTATTTTTTCAGTTGAAGTGAAGCGCATTTCTGCTTGTGTATACAAATGTGATTTGTATGCAATTGGTACTTTTTCACCCTCATTAAATGTTAAGTAGGTGAATCCGCATTGACCCGAAATTATTCGGATCACTAAATTGCGTTGACTTATGCGTGTTTGTAAGTGATTTGTTGCTAACATGTTAGCTTGGAGTGAACGCAAGATTTCTGTGTGTTCCTGTGTCCAATTTTTGATTGAAAAATCAGGTTTGATTAATGCGTAGAGAGGTTTAACCCTTTCTGTATAATTTAGAATGTCGGTTCTTCCAAAATTTAGGAAACCCAGGATAGACTGTAAATTTTTCAGCGTTTTTGGAGGTTGGAGCAGCGCACACCTTTCTAAAAAGTTGGCTGCCAAGCTCTTGCCTTCACTTGAAAGCTCATATCCTAGAAAAAGGACATTGAGATGGGAAATTCTTGACTTTTTGAAGTTGAATTTGTAGCCCTCAGAGGCGAAGCCCAGTATAATGGTGCTCACCCTGTTCAAGTGCCTATCCAGGTCATCGTCTGTCAGATAGATGTCATCGACATATGACAATGCCTCATTATCATAAATTTGTAGTAACTCCGTTACTCTCGCTGAGAATAACCCCGGGCTGTTCTTGAACCCTTGTGGGAGTCGACAAAATTGACGCTGAGTCCCCATTATTGAGAAATATGTTAAGTACCTGCTTTCAGGTGCTATATTTTGACAAAAGAAACCGTTTGAGATATCCAATGTGGTTTTATATTTTTTACGCACAATGTTATTCATTAATGCTGTACTATGTGCATTTTGCACTGCAAATGTTTTAGAACAAGTGTTTAAGTGTCTGTAATCCAAAACTAGACAATATGTATTGTCTGGTTTGGAGACAGGAAACAAAGGATTGTTCATTGAAGAGGTGCATGTTTCAATCACCCCTTGGTATTCAAGTTGATCTAAGATCTCCCTGACCTGTTTTTTAGCTTCTTGCTTTATTGGATACTGCCTCTGTGCAGTAGGTTCATTTTTTAAATGTATTTTATGGTGAGGTGAATCCTCATCCCATCCTACATGATTTTTATATAATGCTGGGGCCTGGGCAACTGCCCATTTCCTGGCATAAGTATATTTTAGATGAATTGGAATATGGTTGGAGAAGGCAGGCATAATAATTTCCTTGCCATGTGGGCACTCCCTGACAAATTGTGGTGGCCAGTCTTTTTCTGCTAGAAGTATATCATAACCCCTTGAAAGTTTTTCCCAAAAGAGCGCTTTCACTTTTCTTGGTATGTCTCCCTCCATTCGGAGTGTTATTCCATATAACGTTTGTGGAGAACTAATCCTGGTGTCTACAGTCGCAACTGTGATGTACTCATTCAAGTCCACTATCTCCAGAAGTTCCTTCAGGTTCTGGCGAGCTATTGTGACTTCTGCAGCACTGTCCAGCATTGTCTGAGCCCATTCTCCATTCTTGAGTTGTGTTCTCAGTATCCTCGGCATGTCTGATCTTCAGACCTGCTACCTTCTTCTTTGAGAATTGAGGTTTGGATTTATTTTTTGGAACGTGTTTGTCGTCTTTCGATTTTACGCGTTCTTCTCTATGTTCTGACCGTCCTCTTCTTTCCGATGTCTGTGACGATATCTGAAAGGTACGAGAGGAACGTGTATCAGTATCTTGATACCTGTCAGGTTTTCTTAAATTATCCCTATTCCTGAGGTTATACCTCCTTTCAGAGGGCTCCTTTTGAGGAGACCTACCTCGGGATTGAGAACGTTTCTCATTTAAATTATGTTTATTAGTTTCCCACTTCTTTTTAGAAGATGTAGGAGTTTGTTTAATAGAGTCCTTTTCAGGATTCTCAGATAGTTTTGGCTTCAATGGTCTTCCACCCAAACTATCTCTGCCTAATTCTGCATAAGATTGTTCTATTATTCTGGGTAGTTCATATTGATGTTCTGTTACATCAAATTCCCTTAATCGTTGGCGGATCGCCACTGCTGCTGCCTCCCCTTTAATATTAGATAATATGATTGTTGAGGCCTGGTCGAAATTTTTCAGTAATTTCATACCTAAATTTAGAGCAGGCTCTGCCCCGTATTCATTTTGAATTTGTTACAGGACATCTGGTATTACTGCAATTGACGGAACACCATGTGTTTTAGTATAGATGGCAGCAAAGACTGCGCCCCAAGTGGTGCAATCTTCCAGTTGTGGTGTTATCCCCATTGGTAAACATATTGTTAGTATTCTGTGTTTCTCATAAGGGCTAGTATTAGGAAATACTGCTTCTATTTGAGTAATTTTTTGAGCTATCCAGAATGGTATTTGCTCACGTTTTGTGGGCATTTTACCCATGACTGCGTATAGAGTCTGTGGTGTAATTTTTTGTGTATTCCCCTGTTGAGGAGTTTGATTTGGAATGATTAATGGTGGTTGGACTGTAAAAGTCTGCATGACATATTGGACAAATTGTCTGTAAATTTTTATTAACTCTGTAAGTTGAGTAAGTAATTCCTCGTCTGACATCTCTTCAATGTCAGGATGAGGTGTGTAGCCGGCTAGAATCGGCCATGTTGCTCCTGGTCTACCTAGTGGACCAAGCTTGGTAATGTTTTTGTGATGTTTTAGGGCGCCTTTAAACCAGAGCTGATGCTCCTGGTATGTTAGTGGAATTTCAATATCCTCGAAAGGAATATATTCCTCTGGTGGTTCATCTTCTTTGTAGAAGTGAAACACTTTTGTTACTGAATTTGATTCAGGAAATATTACCCATGAATAGAATACCTCTGTCTGAAAGGATTCGTGTGCCTCTATCACGAAAACTGCTCTACCTCCTCTCGGTGGTAGGCCATGTTTTATAAGTTTCAGAGTGATGGCTCTTCTTAAGTTTGGATGGATGTCTATAACACCCTCCTCGGTTTCATTTAAACCTCTAAAGTTAAAAGCTGTTACGACTGGTTCAGCCGCAGCTACACCGGAAGTTCCCAGTGTTTTCGTCCCCGTGTATGGACATTTGTTTTTTGAAAAATGTAGAACAAGTTTCAAGGAAACAAAAGATAAGGTGCACAATATTTTGGAACACTGTATCCTTCAACGTTGAACAAACCAAAATAGCTAATATACAGTTTTTGTCCTATTTAGCTTTGGCGGATATTTAACCCTATCCACTCCAGACGTCTTATGGAGTATGTGAGTAGGGGTCTCTGAGAAAAGCACGACTGAGTTACTCAGTATCTAGCGTTAAATTACTGCCTAACCAAACGTTTGGGCGCCATGTAGTGTAGTTTCTATTTCCCTAATAGGCTCTGCGCATTGGAATAATATACCCTATAGGCTTGACATAGGACTGAGGTCGGTATGTCCCTATCGAGTATATTAAACTTAATTACTTGTGCCAGCTAGCTCAGAGGCCACTAGAAACTCCTTGAGAACAAGAAGGGAGTAGTTTCTGGTAACCGAAAAACATGACAACTTTGTTTCCCTTTAGAATCGGAACACGTCTCAGAATCGTGGAAACAATAGATAACAGTTTCACTCAGTCAATCGTGCATGCTTAGTTTCTACAGAGTTACACAGAAAGGAAAGACGGGCGTTTCAATAAAAAGGGTTTTATTGAACAGTCTTGTTTCTCGTGTAAGAGATATGTGCTGTTATGATCACAAGACAGTATGCAAGATAAATAATGTACAGTGTAAGCAGTAGAAATAAATAATACTGCACTAGCATTATCTTTTAGCATATATTCACGGACATAAATAACATGAGCTAAAAATGCGAGTACTCATACGATGCGTCTCTAAGCTAGTTCTACCCCAGTGTACCTAACCTAAGTGTGGTGCAAGGTAAGAAGTAGGTGAAGTATTCTCTAGTATGATATACTAAGAGTCTTGTATGCCAAGAGTCTAGTATGCCAAGAGTCTAGTATGCCAAGAGTCCAGTATGCCAAGAGTCTAGTATGCCAAGAGTCTAGTATGCCAAGAGTCCCTCTAGGTTCTAGTCAGCTCCATATCTTGAGAATGAGAGAGGTGGGAATCTCTAGATGGATCTGGAACTCTAATACCCCGTGAAGGGAGTCAGAACACTGGAAGCTGGATTCGTCTGCGTGCAGGAATGACAGCGTCTTCTCAGTGCGTCAGGCCGGGATACGGGCTCCTCTGAAGTCGAGGTCTCCTCTAACTTGCTTGGGCAAGGGAAGGTATATTTATACCTGGTAGGTGTCTTGGAATGTTAGCATTGACGTGAAGTCGGACAGAGGAAGACGTCAGGAATGAACCCTTAAGGTATAACGGTTCATACATAATAGATGAGTTCTTGGAGAAATCAATAGTCTTGTGCTAGGGGAACTTTCCGAAGCTTAAGGGTCTGGTTTCTAAGAACTCGTTGTGACGTTAGGGTGGACGGATGTCGGTGACCATGCCTGTATTTGGAGTGCACGGTTAATGCCTAAATAAGGACAGGGATTCTATGCCTATATAAGGGCAATGCGAATTGTGCCTATACAAGGACATGATTCAGGAAAACCAATATACGGACCCCTAAAGCGGAATACAACAACGCCTCCCAACCCAACTTCCTCAGCAATCACAGCTTAAGAACCGCCTTGATCACAGCCACTGATGACATCCGAACCCTCCTCGACAGAGGAGAAACAGCAATTTTGATCCTCCTTGGCAGCCTTCGACCCTGTATCCCACCACACACTGATCAAAAGACTCCACCACATCGGCATCCAAGGGGACGCACTCAGAGGGATTACTTTCTTCCTCACCAGAAGAACCCAGAGGATCCTCCTCCCACCTTTTACCTCTAAACCTAAGGAGATCACCTGTGGAGTCCCCCAGGGCTCATCCCTTAGCCCCATGCTCTTCAACGTATAATGACCCTGCTGGCCAACATCGTCAGATCCCGCAGTCTCAACATAATTTCCTACGCAAACGACACCCAACTCATCCTCTCGATCACTGACGACCCTACCACCACCATAACCAACTTCCACAGATGCATGATAAATATCACGGACTAGATGAAGAACAACTACCTCCAGCTGAAACAGGCAAGATGGAAGTACTGATCTTTGGCAACAGCAACAACACATGGAATGACTCCTGGTGGCCATTAGACCTAGGACTCGCACACACTCCCTCCAACCATGTCAGAAACATCAAAATCATCATTGACAGCAAGTTCGCCATGAAATCACAGTCAATATTGTCTCCTCCACCTGCTTCCTCAATCTGCACATGCTACATAAGATCTTTAAGTGGCTCCCCCCACACACGAAACGCACTGTGACACAAGACCTCATCATCAGCCGACTAGACTTTGGCAATGCCCTCTATGTAGGAATCCTTGCACACCTTCTACAGAGAGACCATGCAGATCGCCGCAGCCAGACTCATCCTCAGCCTTCCCCGATTAACCCACATCACACCTCACCTCAGGAAACTGCACTGGCTCCCGGAAGTAAGAGATGCCAATTCAAGCTGCTGACCCACGCGCACTAATCTCTATACAACCAAGAACCCGCCTACAAGAACCACTGCCTGAATTTCCACCAACCATCGAGAAGAAGAAGCTCCTCCTCCCTTTCACTTGCCCATAATCCCCGCATCTACTGAAGCAGAAGTGGAGGACACTCCTTCTCCCACATTGCAGCAAAGACTTGAAACAGCCTCCCCGCGCTTCTCCAGACCATCACCTCACTCCTGGAATCCCGAATGACCCTCAAGACCTGGCTGTTTGAATAAGCCTCTGGGACCTGCAAGTGCCTGTATACCCTATTGGGTGATTAGCCATGCTTTATAAATCCTGATTGATTGTATTATTTTTTAGGGGTTGAAGGTCAGAATGTGTATGATGATTTACCAAAATATGAACCCACGGGAGATGAGGATCTGGATGAGTTTGACACAACTGTGACTCAGTTGGACAAGTTTTTTTCAAAAACAGAATATATAGTAGTACACAAAATGCAATAGTCCAACAAAAGTGTTGATACTTGTTAGACTTTGCTTTTTCAGCGGGTTCCTCACCAGACTTTCTGCTTTTCTGCCTCCTGTTTTTGCCCTTGTTTTTGATGGCTTTAGGACTCTGGGCAATTTACCACTGCTATTCAGTGCTAAAGTGCCTAGGCTCTCCATGTAAAATCGTGTTTATGGATTGGTGTTTCCATGATTGGCTTATTTGATTTACTACTAAGTCTCTAGTACATTGCACAGGTGTACCCAGGGACTGTAAATCAAATGCTACAAGTGGGCCTGTAGCACTGATTGTGCACCCTTATAAGTTGCTTTTCAAAGGTGTCTCGGACCTGCCACTGCATTGTCTATATGCAGTTTTCAACTGCCATGTCGACCTGGCAAGTACGCCTACTTGCCAGGCCCTAACCTTCACTTTCATTACATGTAAGGAACCCCTCATGTTGGCCCAAGGTATACCCAAGGGCAGGGTGCAGTATATGTAAACGGTAGGACATGTACTGATGTGTGTGACATGTCCTGATAGTGAAACATTAACAATTTCATTTTTTCACTATTGAAAAGTTGTCTGTCCCATCGGAAGGATTGGGTCTTGCTTTGTAACATCTTACAAGCATAATTTACCATTGGGACAGGATAGTAGAATGGAGTTTAGTATGCCTGAACTCAGGATTCAAAAATACATCTTTTAGTAAATATGGTTTCTAAATTGTGTGTTTGAAAATGCCACTTTTAGAAAGTAGGCATTCTCTTGTTTAACCATCCTGTGTGCCTCTGCTGGGTTAAGGATTCACTTTCTGACTTTAGAGTGACAGGGGTTGGGGATGTACATTCACTGTAGACAGCCACTCTGGGGCTGAGGTGTGTCCTGCCTTTCCTGGATGAGTCAGGGCTGGGCTTAATAGACCTGGGCTTCATTTAGAGTAGTGGGAGGAGATTCCTTACACCTGAAGAGGCCTGTCCTGCCTTACACAATGCTGTCTCCAACTCCTGCCAGAAAGCTGGGCCAGAGAGGGCAGAACTGGTTTGGACTAAGCGCAGAGACTCTTTGGCACAAGAGAACAAAGGGAAATGTGGTATAAATATTGGGGACCAGACCCCAGAACTTTATAACTCTTTTGAATTAAGGAACCTGCCAAGAAGAAGAGCTGGAGACTCTGTGAGGAAGAACTACCACTTTGCTGTGTGCTTTGCTGTGTTGGCATGCAGTGGATGCTTCTGTCTTGGGCAGAGAAAGGACTGGACTGAACTTTCTGCAACTTCTTTGTTTGAGTTTCTCCAAGGGCTTGATGTAGAGCTTGCCCCCTGTTCAAGAAGTCTCAGGAACAGCAACACTTCAAGTTCATCTGCTACCAGAAGTGGGAACTGTGTGTTTGGTGCTGCAACAGAAGAAAAAGCAACCTGATGCCATCAACAACGCCGCTGCCGGCTCCGTGTCCTGAAGGCACTACAAAGGGCACCACCGCACTTCACACCACAACCCTGGTCTCACCGGCGACGCCGCCCGACGCAGCCACCAAGCAGCTACTCGTGCCTTGACCTGTGGCAGCGCACTTCGCTCTGCCTCGCTTTACAACACCGCCCTGGTATCCTCAATGACGCCGCTTCATGCTGACATCGATGCCGCTGCTTGTACCATGGTTCGAGGGCACTGCTCATAAGTTACACAATGCACCGCCCTCATCCCGCACCACAGCCTTGGCCTACCAACACTGGCGCCATCGACTCAAGTTCGTGAGTCAATGACAGTGCTTTAGCAATGACAACACCGCTGCTTGCACCGTGACCTGGCAGCACTGCGATGAGCACCACATCACTTCACACCGAGCTCTGGTCTCACCGACGCCGCTAGACAACTGTCACAATCCGCTGCCTGCACTGAAACCTGAGGGCACCGCATGCCCCACCACTGCACTTCGCACCACAACCCCGACGACTGCAGAGGCAGACACTCCCGACTTCAACCACGAGGAGTTCGCTCTGCAACACGTGTGACTTCAAGGGCCCAGCGACTCCTGCACCGACCTCCGGAACCGACGCCTGCCGATTGCCGACTCTTCGGAGCTCACCGACACCCTGCATTATTAAAGGTACTGTTTTGTGGGTTCTCCCAATACCATAGCCAGACCGCGATGCAGCGGTTAGCCAGAACTGTTTGGATTTGTTGTTGACAACGCCGCCGTGATAGCCCAGGATGGAGCTATCGACTTCAAGGAACTGTATTTTAAGTCTATTTTTGCTTAATGATATTTCTAAGAACTGTATGGTGGATTTTTATCATTTTTGGTCTTGTTTTGCGCAGATAAAATATTGGATATTTTTCTAAAACTGGTGTGGTGTCCTTTTGTAGTGATTTCACTGTATTACTGTTGGTTGTGTGCAAATGCTTCACACACTGCCTCTGAGATAAGCCACACTGCTCATGCCAAGTTACCAAGGGGGTGATCAGGGGTTATTTTAGAAGTGTATCCCCCTTATACTGACTAGGAAGAAGGGTCCCTACTTGGACAGTGTAGCAACCTGCCAACTAGAGAGACCCATTTCTAACAGTACTTATATTACAGAATCAAAATGCTGCCAGCTAAGTGTGAGTTTGACATGTTTACATCTGAACTAATCAGAGACCAACTAGTAGCAAAATCTAGTTAAAAAAATATACAGGCGCATTTACATATGTGCAAAAATCCTTCCTTGCATAAAGCCATAGATATAAATAAAAGCATTGAAGGATCGTACAAGGATGCAAAGTTGTTAGAGGAACCTTTAGCCAAGGCTACAATTTCATGAGCTAGATTTACCAAATCAGTTTCCAATGTTCCCTCAGAAAATAGAAGATCCAAAACAATGAGTAGGCCAAACATTACATCACAACAATATCAATAGCTGTTTTTAGGTGTGGTTCACCAGCACATTTCCTATTCAGGAATGTCCTGACCAGGGGCAACAATGTAAGAAGTGCAGGAAAATGGGTCACTTTTTCAGAGTATGTAGAGATGGAAAAAACTGCTGTGTTCATTGTGTAATCAATGAACAGTATGGGGATGGGGATATTGAGGATGACAAATATGAGGAATGTAAGTAATTAGTGTTGGGTGTGAGAAGTGAAGATATGGGAGAAAGGAAACATATTGCTGATCCTGATGTTGATGTAATGATTGAAGGTCAAGGCATTAAACTTCTGGTTGACACAGTTGCTCACATCACTATCAAGAGAAATGTTATAAATTATGGTCAGACAAGATCTTTGGGCAGATTTACAAGCCCCTTGTGCCACCAGTGCGTCACTTTTTATGACGCAACAGTGGCGCATTTCACTGCCCCATATTTACAAGGACAGGAAAGGCCACCTTGTGTGACTTTTCCTGTCCTTGTAAATATGGCCCCTTTACACGCAACACTTTGCGTGAAAGGGGCATTCCATGGGTGCTGCATTGGACGTTCCCACAAAACACCCATGGAACCTGACACATTGCCAGATTTACGAGGAATTGTAAACCTGGAAATGCGTTAGAATGCTACGCCACCCTAGGGGTGGCATAGCGAGGCACAACGAGGAGAAATGTTTTTATTTCTCCTTGTTTTTTTCCTCTTTCAATGCGTGCTGCATTCTACAGCACGCATTGAAAGAGGAAAATGCCTGTCGTGATAGTTTTTTTAGCAGGAAGGTGCCCCTTCCTGCACAAAAACAATCTCCCCAAGACGCAGGCATCCTTGCACCATGGTGCAAGGGTGCCTGTGCCGGCGCATGGTAGCTGTTTGTGCGCCAGCATACAGGAGAGCACAGGAATGCGACATATTATTGTAAATATGTTGCATTCCTGTGCTTTGAAAGTGCTGCAGCGTGGCGAGCTGAAGGGCTTGCGGTGCCGTGCTATAGCACTTTCTTGTAAATCTGCCCCATGTTTCCACCAAATATCCTTACAGTAGCATTTGAAGAAAGCAGAGTAGATTTAATTGGTATCTTTTGGGCGCCATTGGAATGTTGGGTGAATCAATTAAAGGTAAATGGTATGTTGCCAGGAAAGGTATCAATGTTTTGGAATGGGTGCATCAAGCTGATATTGGAATCACAATAAAACCAGACTGGACAACCCTGTTACAATTGAAAGAAATGAAGTTGGACCAGTACATGGCACAAAAGCATTTTGCGAAGGGAAGTTCAGCAAAGTGCTTCAGGAAAAATTGGGGAAAATATCAGATTTTACATATACTGTTAAAGTCAAGCAGGGTGTACCACCAGTGAAGCACAAGTTATACAACATCCCTTTAAGTGTAAGGAAAGATTTCTCTGAAATGCTAAGAGACATGAGCACATGAGGTTTTATTGAAAAACAGAAGCATCCTTGTGGTTGTCCCTATTGTATTAGCAAAGAAAAAGTCATATACATTTCGGATTTGCATTGATTTGAGAAGCGATAATGGAGTCATATGGGTGGATAACTTTCCGTTACCTAGAATTGAATATTTAACCACAAACATAGGTCAATCTAGTAGGTTCAGCAAAATGGACTTGAGAGCAGCATACCATCAAGTGGAATTTGACAAGAACTCTCACCATTTAACTTCCTTCATAACACCAGAGGGAGTGTCTTAATTTTTCAGGATGCCATTTGGTATAGCTTCCGCCACTGCAGTATTTCAGAGATTAATGTCTGATATGTTCAGTGATTTTGCACAAGTTGTGATTTTGCAAGATGATATTCTGATATTTTCAGACACTGATTGTGAACATGATCGTGTTTTGAATTAGGTATTGAGAGTCTTAGCTAAAAGAGTAGCTACCCTTCGAAAAGACAAGTGTATTTTTAAGACAAGAGAGATCAAATATCTTGGCAATGTTTTTTCTGAACAAGGGGTGAAGCCCAGACTAAGTGTGGTCAAAAGTATTGTTGAAGCTCCAGTGCCAATGAACAGAAAGGAATTGCTATCCTTTCTAGCACTTTGTGAGTTCTATGCAAAATTCCTAAGAAAGTTTGTGAATGTCACCAAATGTTTTAAAGTATTGTTAAAAAAAGGTGTAGGGTTTGTATGGTCCGAGGAAAGCGAGAGCACTTTTAATAGAGTCAAGGACAAGATAATTAAGGCACCTGCTCTACAATCATTTGAAGAAGGCAGAAAAACAATTGTCATGGTGGATGCCTGTGAGTATGGACTGGGAGCAGTTTTGTTCCAATTGAATGGCAACCATGAAAACACAATAGGTTTCACTTCTAGAACATTATGTCCAGCGGAACATAAATACTAAGTATTAGAAAAGGGATTACTAGCTTGTGTATGGAGTGTAGTGAATTTCAGAGTGTATATTTTGGGGAAGGTAATTTGTGTCAAAGACAGATCATCAACCCTTGGTAGACATTTTATCAGGAAGAAAGTTGAAACGCCTGACTGCTAGAATTGCCAGATTATTGGCTAGATTGTTAAAATTCACATTCTCAGAGGAGTGTCTCCCAGGTGGGAAAAAACGCAGAGCTGACTGCCTTTCGAGGTTACCAATTGAAGTGCCTGGGGATTATGAGTGGGAGTCTGAAATAGAAGAGTGTTTTATAGTACATATTGGAGATATAAACATTTGCTGTAAGAAGGACGAAGATTGGGTAAGAGCTTTTGAGGACAATGAGGAAGTGATGTCACCTGTGAAGTCAGGTTGCCCAAAAGAAAAAAAAGTGGGTGCTATTCCTGGGCCATTTGAGTGGCCTTCACTTTTGACTTTTTGAGCACTATCTGTATTTATCTATTGGCACTGTGTCAACTCGATACACCTGTGATGTGTATCCTTTTTAATTCTTAAATGTGGAACTTGATATTAGAACCCATTAGAATTATTAAGCAGGCACATTAACCTCAGACCATATTGTTGTCTATTTTTCATTCAGTAACCACTGTGACGGAGTCCTGACGAAGGCCTATGCCGAAACGCGCGTAGTTTGTCAACCAGCCGCCAGTCTCCTCATACCATTACAATGATGGATGGTTTTAACATATTGTGTGTATGACCAATTGTTAAATAAGATTGCTAGTTCCTTTTACATTGTTAAACAGACGTATGGTTTCAATTATTGATTATATGACCATAAATATGATGGCAATGTTGTTGTGAATAACAAAGAATGGAGAAATTTGACAACTATGAGATTTTTGTGTAATCAACTCCCGGAATGTAATGAAAATATGTACACAATTCAACCATAAATAAGATTAAAACATTCTGGAAGTTTCTTAAAACTAATTGTTAACATTTGGATATATATTTTTGTAATTCAAAAAAAAGATTATATATTTTTATCAAAAGTGAAAAAATTTATGAAATATATATAATATCAGTTTGTCATTTGGTTTTCATAGTAATGTTATTTCAATGAATGTCTGGAATTGATATGCCTGCAATTTGTTTAATCCACCGTGCCTAGGTGTTTCTTTCCCCATACAAAATAATTAAGGCACCTGCTCTACAATCATTTGAAGAAGGCAGAAAAACAATTGTCATGGTGGATGCCTGTGAGTATGGACTGGGAGCAGTTTTGTTCCAATTGAATGGCAACCATGAAAACACAATAGGTTTCACTTCTAGAACATTATGTCAAGCAGAACATAAATACTAAGTATTAGAAAAGGGATTACTAGCTTGTGTATGGAGTGTAGTGAATTTCAGAGTGTATGTTTTGGGGAAGGTAATTTGTGTCAAAGACAGATCATCAACCCTTGGTAGACATTTTATCAGGAAGAAAGTTGAAACGCTTGAGTGCTAGAATTGCCAGATTATTGGCTAGATTGTTAAAATTCACATTCTCAGAGGAGTATCTCCCAGGTGGGAAAAAGCGCAGAGCTGACTGCCTTTCAAGGTTACCAATTGAAGTTCCTGGGGATTATGAGTGGGAGTCTGAAATAGAAGAGTGTTTTATAGTACATATTGGAGATATAAACATTTGCTGTAAGAAGGACGAAGATTGGGTAAGAGCTTTTGAGGACAATGAGGAAGTGATGTCACCTGTGAAGTCAGGTTGCCCGAAAGAAAAAAAAGTATGACTTGAAGGAAGTGACCCGATTCAGGTCACCCGGGTCACGCAAGACCACCTCTCAGCCTTCCATACCAAATGAAGAGTCGGTCAGACAGTAGAGAATACAAACCAATATCTGTTTATTCAGAGTATGCTCAGAGCGGAGCCCAGTCTGCCCAGTCTCTAAGGAGTGCTGCAGGGGGACTGACATCAGCAAGCATAAGGATACATTATATACATTTCAGAACGAATGAAGGCACGCCCACAATGGAATTTTCCAAGCAAGTACAGCGAAACTGTGGAATACAAAAAATAAGTTTTGATTCTGCAGCCGGGCACACACTATCTAACAGTCAAGGTCATTCTGCCCGTGCCCGCCACTAGACAATTGGGAGAGGGTTTCCATCTAAGGGGAAAGGTATGCGTTAATAAGAACAGTGTATTTATTAGCAAAGCAAAACCTTAACCTTGGAGAAACAGAACCTAACTGAAGCCTTTTCTCGGAAATGGCAGAGTATAAGTTTCGATTGCAACCCAAAATGGCTTCTGCATATAAAATGGCACCGCGAATGCTAACATACGTATAACAATGCATAAGTAGTATTCTTTTTATTCTAGCAGACCCTCCTTTTAGCAAGAGCTAAACATTTTTATAAAAGATGCAAAACAATAGAACAAGAATCATAAGTAGAGTTGACTATGAACAGTCCAGAATAAGAGATGGAAACTGTAAGGAGGGAAGAAGTCTCAAAAATGCCCTCATCAATTTGCATAAGGGCATCTATGTCTTTTTGAACCATAATTGCAGCATTAGTATCATGGATGGATGTCTTCTTTGGAAGGAATAGAGAAGTGCAATAGGAACAACAGAATGGGAGACATTGGATGAGGATACAATAAAGTATCAACACTACACCTAAATATATTATTTTCTCAAAAATCCAACCCCAGTTGCCAAACAATGACCAACTCCAGTTTCCACTTTCCATTCCTTTGACATTCTCCAAGATATCCAATATATGTTTAGTAATGTTTTGTTCCATATTCTTAATCCCGACTACACATTGGTCCCTGACTACAGCGCACACACCACCATTCTTTGCCAAGATGAAGTCAACTGCATATCTAGTCTGCTCAGAATAAATCTGCATACTCTCCAATTGAGTGGTGATGTCACGCAAAGCTGCTACAGTGGAATTAGACAATATCTGTAGCATGCATCCTGAATTCTCTCTAGCTTTCTCACCCCTAGCCATAGCAGTGCCACCAAACGTAATCATGGAGGAGAGAATATATCCAAAAGTGATCCCATTACTGTAATTGTTGACTTCCAAATCTGTCACTCCATCACAGAACACTGCAGTCAACGTTCTCTTTACCCATCTTACACTTGGCTTACTGTACTTACAAGGCACGCCTAAGGGAAGCACCATTCCTAGAGCAACATCATCTGTGCCATTATAAACATTTGAGTAAGTACCATTAGACAGGAAATAAAATCCTGGATGTGCATAAAGTGGTCCTTCATAATCTACTGGAGCATATCTGGTGTTCATTCCAAAGGTGCTCGGATCCTTTTCTTTTGCTAAAGACATCGTATTTTTGAACAACACTGTCCCAGAACAATTGACGTACAGAAATGCGTCAGTACTATTTATTATCGGGCAACAGGCAGGATAATAACCAGCTTTCCGGGTGACTGTTAAATCTTGGTAATGCCAGCCCACTAAAGTAACATTCTGTTCTTCCATATACAAATTATCACAATACGTATTATTGTCACACCCTGGATACCCCTTTCCTCGTGGCTTTCTGTAATAAAGACAAGGGCCTGGATACCCCATACCAAACTCACCCCTCACCTCTACAAACTGGGATGGGCGGGTATATGTATAGTTGACAAGGGACAGTGGGTAAGCACGCAGTCCATAAACTTGTGACAGATTCCGTTGGATAGCAAGCTGTACCTTCTCCGAAAAATCTTTTATGTGTGTCTAAAAAGACATTATTCGGAGTCATTCTTTTCTGTGGAACTTGAGGGATAATCTTACCCTTGGTACATAATGTCACATCCTGGTTATGCTCCAAAACCCATGACACCCCACCCAAAGCCAATAGCACCAGAATCACATGAACAACACATATGAACTTTTTCATTGTAGACCAGAGGACATGTGTGTGAACTGGAAAAATCACTGGCTGCTCTTCCTCAGCAACCATTCTGCTAAAGGGATGTATAACGAATAATGAAACGGGGCTAAATGCAAACGAGAGAAATATACAAGTTCCCAGTGTCCGTCAGAGCCTCACTGGTACAGGCTCCAATTGTTCATCAAAACATTGGCGCTCTTGAGCACTGGCGGTGTAGCTTGCTCTGCCCTAAGCTCGTGTTCCCATGTCGACCAGGATAATATATCCCTCAGGGCATACCTTTAATCTATCCTGTCCAATGTTCAATTAGTGCACAAACTTCTCATCACTCTAAGCTAACTCCGTTGGTACTATAGCAAAGTACACCCTAACTTACACAGTCCATCCCTAGCTAATCTGACTACTCCTTTAGTGCACTTTTCTCCAGTCGAGGGCACAAATTGTACCTAGTGACTCCAGACACAGAGGGATCAACAAAAAGTGGCTCCTGAATTGCCCATATGTCCGGAGGAACTGCCGCATTCAGCACTTCATCATTTTCCTCATCTGTTTGCGTCCAAGTCAGCCTGGCATCACTGAAGGGGACAAACTGAGGCACCGTCTCACATCTGGCGGTTGTCCCTCGGGTGAGGAGGGTGCATGCAGGAGGGCGCTCCTTCCGCACCCTGGCTGCAAAACTGTGGAATTCCCTCCCTGCGCACATCCGTAGCATTGACAACTATCTGGCATTCCGCAAGGCATTAAAACATATCTTTTTACTTTGCTTTAGGCCTTGCCTTTGTTAGTAGCTTCCCATCTTCCGTCTGTCAGCGCTGGGACGCCCCTTTGCTGGGGCAGCTGCGCGCTTTACAAAACTTGTAACATAACATAACATAACATTCGGAGTCTCCTACTCCATCCTTCACCCATTGATCATAGGGAAAAGGCAGAGGGACCCTGCGACAGTGGGTCGCATGGATCCAGTTCTTATGACCAGCAACCTTGACTGCGGTGCATGTGGCTAGAAGGACATGTTCTGGGCCCTTCCAGCGCGGCTCCAAACTTTTCTTCCACTGGAAGTTCCTTACGAGAATGTAATCCCCAGGCTGAATGGTGTGTCCGGGCCCCTCGGGTGTAGCTGGCAGGGATTCCTAGACCTATTGGTGAATAGAACACAAACTGTCAGTTAACTGGCAGAGGTAGTCAATCAACAACGCGTACTCAATATCTGAAAACCGTCGAGGGCGTGGGACGCCCCAGACATTTGCCGGGCGTCCAAACACGTCCTCGCATGGTGACAATGCTGTCCTAGAATGTGCTGTTGTTCTTGTAGACAAAAGAGCTAACGGTAAGGGATCTGGCCATTTTTAACCCTGTGGTCTCCCGTATTTTTGCTAGTTTAAGTTTGAGAGTACCATTGTACTTCTCAACTAAACCTGCTGACTGTGGATGATTGGCAGCTGAAACTTCTGTTTAATACACAGACCATCACAAATCAATTGAATCACTTTTGCATTGAAATGACTTTCGTTATCACTCCAGATCAAACGGGGCAAGCCGAAACAAGGAAAGAACTCCTTCAGGAGTACCTTTGCGGTCGTAATGGCTGTATTGTCCTTAGTGGGATAGGCTTCAACCCATTTACTGAATGCACAAATGACTACCAAAACATACTTCAAATCATTGCACCTTTCTAACTCTATATAATCCATCTGAAGGACCTCAAAAGTGAAAGTGGGCGGTGCAAAATTATCAGGCGGTGTGGGCGTACCCACTCCAGGATTGTGCATCATGTGCACCATGCAATACTTCACTAAATGTGCAGCCGTTTTTGAAATGTTGTCGTTCTGCCATACAGGATCTAACAACTTCGTAACTACAGGAAGAACATATGCATCTCTTTCACATTGTCAAGTGTATCTTCAAACATGGTAACTTCAGGTACCCATCTAGCCGGGCCTGCTACAAACATCCGTTTCATTTTAGTCTGAGCCGTTTCTTTTGCTATCTGATCCGCAAAAGCATTTCCCCTTCCCACATCGTCAATGACTTTCCCATGGGCACTACACTTCACTATAGCCAATTTGTTAGGAAGTGTCAAAGCAGACAAAAGCCTCAATATAAGGTGCCCATGCTGAATTTTGGTGCCATGTGAAGTAAGTTGCCCAAACTATGCGCGACCCAGAGGGCATATTGGCTGTCAGTATAAATATTGACAACCAGTCCTTCACTCAATTCACAAGCTTGTATAAGGGCAACAAGTTCAGCGGCTTGAGCCGACTGATAAGGGACTTGTGATGTCTCCACTACCGTACGCAGTGCAGTAATAGCATAAGCAGCAGTAGTAGTACCATCTGGTAATTTAAAACAAGAGCCATCGACATATAGTTCCCCTTGTGGGTCAGATAAGGGAACATCAGTCAAGTCTACCCGTCCTTTTGTCTCTTCTTCTGTCCGGAAGATACAGTCATGTTTGTTGACTTCATCACTTTCAGAAGGGAGGGGCAGTAAGGTGGCTGGATTCAGAGTGGCACATCTTTTGATCATGATGTGTTTGGCAAACAATGTTAATTCATAGCCAGTCAGACGTGCACTGGTGAGGGGCTGTGCCTTTGTCTTATTCAAAAGTGTATCCACAGCATGGGGTACCATGACTGTGAGATCAGTATCCAGCACAAGTCCGGCCGATTGTCTAATCGAAACGGCCACGGCCGCAACCGCTCTTAGACAACTCGGAAGGGCTCTCGCGACTGGATCAAGGACAGCAGAGAAATAAGCACATGGCCGTTGCTTATCTCCAAATATTTGTGTTAAAGCAGAAAGCGCACAACCAGCCATCTCATGGACGTACAACACAAATGGTTTATTGTAATCTGGGGTGCCTAGTACTGGAGCCGAACAAAGCGCAGTTTTCAATTGCTCAAAAGACTGCTGACATTCAGGCGTCCAAGGCAAAGGCTCATGCACATCTTTCATTGTTAATGCAAGCAAGGGTTTGATTAATAGGGAGTAGCTAGGTATCCACTGCCTACAGTAGGAAGTGATACTTATAAAAGCATGCACATCTTTCTGAGTTTGTGGAACAGGCATTTTAACAATGGTGCTAATACGTTCAGGGGTTAATCTCCTACCCTCCTTCGACAGTAGGTGACCTAAGTAGGTGACTCCTGTCGACAATACTGAAATTTAGAAAGAGAAGCTTTATGTCCATGGTTAGCCAAATACAGCAACAATTGAACCATACTGTCTTTACAACCTTGCTCTGTATCGGAGGCAACGAGGAGATCATCAACATACTGCACCAATACACTACCTGCAGGAAGCGAAAGGGAATCCTTCTGACTCTTTAAAGCCTGGCTGTAAATACTCGGACTCTCAGTATAGCCCTGAGGAGCTCAACAGAACCTAAAGCTTCTGCCAGCTAGCGTAAACCCAAACAAGTATCTACTATCCGGATTATTAGGAATACCAAAGAAGGCATTTTTCAAATCAATGACAGAAAAGAATTTAGCAGTACAAGGATTCATCGTAAAAAGTGTAGTAATATCTGGGACTACTGGAAACTGAAGAACCACTATTTTGTTAACTTCACGCAAATCAATCACAAAACGATAAACATCTTCATGATCATCAGGGGAACCTGAGGGTATCCGTTTAAGAATCGGAAGAATAGGACTATTACAAATATTGGCAGACGTCTCCTCAACAAATCCTTTCTTCATCAAATCCTGAATAATTTGCAATAAGGCTCGCTCTCCGGCCTGTGGTATTTTATACTGAGGAATACGAGGCAGAATAGCATTGACTTTAACTTTTATCGAAACCGGCGGGATATGCAGCAATCCCACATCTGTATCACCAGTTGCCCACAAAGTAGATGGTATATCAGCAAATTCAGCAGGAAGAGGAAGAGACAGACACTGTTAAGTGCTCACATTTGGACCCATCGTCATGTAAACACCTTCCGGAGAACAATAAATCGTAGCATGCAATTTTTTCAACAAATCCAAACCCATCAAATTCTCACCACAATTTGATGTTAACAGAAATGGTGAATCCTCTGTAAAAGGACCAACAGTTAGCGCAAGGGGTCTTTAAATGGGGCTTACTACCGGTACACCAGAAAAACCTACCGAAACATTATTATGGCCAGACAGAGCAACAGAAACAGAACTTTTTGTCGAACCTGTGTCCACCAAAAATTCCTTAGTCGAACCTTGCAGTTCTGCTGTTACATAAGATCCACGCTGGTCTACAGGTATCGGAACTGGTCCCTCACTCAGTCCTAGCTATAAGACATTCCTGTCATCTCCTCCACATCATATCCTCCACATCATAATCATCATGATAATACTGTCCATCACGAGGGTCGTCAAAGTAATTGTTATCAGTACGAACCTCCAGCCCAACGACCCCCTCCACGAGAACCTCGTCCTCTGGGGACTGCCACCTTCTGCAAAAGCACGGGACACTCGCTATGCCAGTGACCCTCCTCCTTACAATACGCATACTGATTCGGCCCCAGAGGCGTCGTGTTCGGTTGCCTACTGGTACGTGGAAGCTGTCGGACAGAACCACCACATCCCCTACCATTCCCTCTAAGGCTTGTTGCAACAACACCTTTGTTTTTAAATCTTTATGCTTTTTATCTGTCCTTTCTTTCTCCTCATTGTCTCGATGCTCATAATATTGAGCCATGTTCAAAATAACGGAAGGGGAAGAGGTGGACCAGGTACTCTCAGAAGCCTGAAATCGAGTCGCAATTTCAGGAAGCAAATTAGAAACATATCTATTAACGAACAACCAAACACCCCCCTCAATAGACAAATCCTGGCCACTATAATCCAAAAACGTATCTTCGAACCGAGTAAAAAAATCAGACACACTTTCTTTCTTCTGCCTACAAGCCGACAATTTATCCCAATCTACTTTCCTCGGCGGAATAAGAGAATGCATATACGTAATAATGCAGCCTGGCAACGCTAAAATGTCTGCTCAGGGCTTATCACCTGGTTTTCTCTTCTGGTCCCATGCTATAATTTGATCCCAAGTACCACCCAACTCCAGAACATGATCTTGAGTATGGACCTGCCTCCAAATATCAACTGGAACAAGAAGACCGAAAAACATTTCGATATCAACAATAGTCATTACCGTCGAAGAGGCAGCTTCGGTCAATTCTTTATAATAGGCAGCAGGATTTTTCCTAGGATCAGGCAAATGAGTTTTAAGAGATAAAACCTCACTTCTTTTCCACGGAGTATAAACTCATTGCTCCTGGAACCGGGCCGCGACTGCCGCTCAAGTAACATTACCACGCTGATCTGTTAACTCTGGTGTCTCTGGATGATATATGGGATGAACCTCTCGCATCGGAAACTGAGATACCATGGTAGGACTCTTGTTGTGCAACCTACTTCTATAAGCAACCAAAGTGGTAATGTTCCCAAACACTTGACCTGGATCCAAACCACTAGCATACACATGGTCTCTAATATCAAATAAAATTTGTGGCGCATCATCCCCAAAATATTGCTGCCAAAGGCCAATCAACGTAGAGGACATATGTTTAAGGGCATGCTGCTGTACAAAAGGCTCATAATATTTCATCACACTCCAAACATCCTCCACACTGTAAATGGGATTACGACCCCACTGCGCAGGCTTGATTAGCTACAACCTTCTTCTCTTCATCTCCCACCGCAGACCGTATAAAAAGGCCCATACTCTCATGAAATTTTGATAAATCTCTATCCTCGAACCCAAGAACTGGTGTCTCAGTGCTTAAAAATATCAGAGGATGGAGAACCGCAGAGGGAGAAGCAACAGAAGTATCAGGCACAAGTGTCGCAGGCAAGTGCATTGCAGGAGTAAGAGCAGGGGACAAGGATGCTGAGACAATAGGTGTGGAAGGAGTACTAACAGTCATCATTGCCACAGACGGCAAAGAAACAGAAGAAAGAGGAGGAGGAGGCGAGGCCACAGCCATTGAAACGATGGCAGTAGACACAGGAACAGAAAGAACAGCTGTAACAGGTGGCTGTGATGGTACAGGAACAGTGGGATATATTCTTTGTGGAGCATACGGGGCGGGGGTCGAGTATCTAACAATTCTTCCACAAAAGTATCAGTTTCCTCCTGAGCCAAATACGATTTATCAATTTGCAATCGAAACCTCCTATCTTTGCATTCAACTCCCTTTTCCTGTTTTTCTCTATCATATGCTACAGCTTTCTGAGTCAGTGTCTGCATTTTTCCCTTCCGGGCCTCTTTCTCGGACTTCAATTGTCTCTGCCTAGCTCCTTCTCTGCCACGTCCTAAGAGAATCAAACATAGACTGTCTACTTCGCCTCTTGAATAACCGTTCCTGTAAATACCCAATCTTTTGTTCATCAAAAGTGCCCGTTAACGGCCACTGCAACTTGGCATTGCCCTTGTATATTTGTGCCAAAATGTACTAAACATAATAGGGCCAAGACCATGTTTCACATACATATCAAAATTTGGGGTGCCTTCTGGAGGAGCCGGCTGAGCTTCTTCCAATCGAGCATCTGTAGAACAACAACGACAACACAAAGAAAACAGCTTACTGATTCCAGGCATTCTCAAAAGAAAACAAGTTCACTATTCTATGCCTGGTAAGGCAATTTGCAAATGCTTTTGTCCCAAAGACGTTCCTCAGACCATTCCCAATGCAAACCAAAATGGTACCATATCCAAGAAGAACCAAACCAAACTCACCTGATATATGCAGGTCGAAACAAATTAATTCTCCACTGCCGACTCTTCAGACCAAACAGTCAGATCCAAGGGTTTTGCCATTTAGGACTCCAGTCGGAATGACCACTGGGTGAGGCACCGTCCGGCAGGACGGAAGGGGCAGCTGCGAGCAATCGATGCCCTCCTACAAGGATCCCTGAACCGTCAGTCCGACCCGACAATGGCCTCGACCTCCCCCCATCCCGGGAAGTGGATGGGTCACTCACCCGAAGGAGTCCCTGTTCGGGCACCAACTAAAGGAAGTGACCCGATTCGGGTCACACAAGACCACGTCTCAGCCTTCCATACCAAATGAAGAGTCGGTCAGACAGAGAATACAAACCAATATCTGTTTATTCAGAGTACGCTCAGAGCAGAGCCCAGTCTGCCCAGTCTCTAAGGAGTGCTGTATAGGGACTGACATCAGCAAGCATAAGGATACATTATCTAAATTTCAGAACAAATAAAGGCATGCCCACAATGGAATTTTCCAAGCAGATACAGCGAAACTGTGAAATACAAAAAATAAGTTTTGATTCTGCAGCTGGGCACACACTATCTAACAGTCAAGGTCATTCTGCCTGTGCCCGCCACTAGACAAGTGGGAGAGGGTTTCTATCTAAGGGGAAAGGTATGCGTTAATAGGAACAGTTTATTCATTAGCAAAGCAAAACCTTAACCTTGGAGAAACAGAACCTAACTGAAGCCTTTTCTCGGAAATGGCAGAGTATAAGTTTCGATTGTAACCCAAAATGGCATCTGCATATAAAATGGCTCGCGAATGCTAACACACGTATAACAATGCATAAGTAGGATTCTTTTTATTCTAACAGACTGATGAATTGCAAATCTTTTGGAAGATATCAGATGAGTTGTCAGTAGAAGGTGGTAAGCTAGTATTTGGAGACAAACTGATTCCATCTTTATGTTTTTGTCAGGGGATCATTGAACTCGCACATTCAGGTAATTTTGGGTCAACTGTAACTAATAGGAAGGTGAGGGGCGATCTTTGGTGGCCAAATTTTATGGTGAATTTGATGAGTTTCTAAAAAGGTGCGCAAAGTAAGCAACAAGGTTCTTGTAACTGATGGTATAACTCAATCAGCCGCATTATGTCCCAGTACAGCGTGACAATGTGTAGGTGTGTACTTCCTGGGTCCATTTCATATTTTGCCAGATGAGGTATTTTATCACCATGATTGATCACTTTTCAAGATGTGCCAAAGTTGAGCCAGAAAGTGAACAACTACAATGAGTGTAATTATTTATTTTCAGAAAGTTTTTGCTAGAGAAGGAATCCCAGGTGTACGTGAAACTGAAGAAGAACTCACAACCTCATCTGACTACATAATTAAACAGGAATATAAAACTAAAATGTTCAAACCTCAATTCAAAAAGAAGAAGGTAGCTGGACTTAATGTCTAGCATGCCGCAGATATTGAGGACTCTGCTTCTGAATGAGGAGTGGTCACAACAGTTCATCGGAACCTGATGGATTGACTGGCGGCAGTAGAGCTGAGTAACAACATCCACATGGATAAGTGTTCTGCATCGCCTATAGGAGATGCAACTCCAGTTGGGGGGGACATATAAAAACCCATTCAAGTTCTCTTCTAGGACAACCTGTCATTTGGCTTTGACATTCCCCTGGCCAAAAAATAGTGGTAACCAGAATTTGTCATGGACTGCCCAAACGGAGAAAATGTAATTTATACTTTCTTCTCCGACCTCATTGCAGAACATGTAAAAGACTCATTTGCACAGGGGTGGATATTAGCGCAAACCCCAGCATTGTACCACAACAATGTGGGGTGGGAGGACTGTTCCCCTTATCATGAAATACCATTGAGGTTAACCCAGCAACCACAAAGACAATACTTTATTACAAATGAGGCTAAAAAGCAAAATAGGGAAACTCTCCAACAACCTGAAAACCAGGGTGTAATGGAAAGTTGCACCTCTTCAATGAATAATCCCCTGTTTCCAGTAATGTAAACCGATTATTCATATCATCTAGTATTAGATTAGACACTTAAACACAGTTACTCGCAAATTTGCAGTAAAAAACATGCACAGTGCAGCACTAATGAACAACATAGTGAAGAAAAAATACAAAAACACTAGAGGGCATATTTACAAGAAAGTGGCAAAGCGTGTCACTAAGCCAAGAAGGCTAACGACATGCTTTGTCACTTTAGAAATGCAGGGCTGAACCAATTTCATTAGAACATGGGCAGCCCTGCGTTTTCCCCTGCGCTGGCACTAAATTGAGCTGCCTAGCGCCAACGCAGGCATCCTTGCACCATAGTGCAAGTCTGCCTGTGGTGAGGGGAAATGTGTTTATGTGCAGAAAGGTCACCCTTCCTACACATAAACAATCTTTAAATGCCATTTTGTAACTTATATGTGTGATGCTTAATGCAGCACACATAGAAGTTGCAAAATGGCATATTTTCAAAATGATTGTCTATGTGCAGGAAGGGGGACCTTCCAGCACATAAACAATCATTGACGTTTTGCTGTTTCTATGTGTGCTGCCCAAGACAAGTAGAAATAAAGCATTTCTCCTCGTTTCGCCTGTTTAAGACTAGGTTTTCCCTGGTCTTAATTTTGGCTCTGCCTCCTATTTACGCTGCTCTTGTAAATAGTGGGCAGTGTCAAAATCAATGGGTGTTGCGGTGGAACGCCCACCACAACACCCATTGCCCGCCCCTTTCACGTTAAGTGTAGCATGAAAGGGGACCTTATTTACAAAGCAGCGTTAAGCCACGTTAAGTGGCTTAACGCTGCCTTGTAAATAAGGCAAAGCTCCTATCGCCATCACAACGTCACAAAAAGTGACGTTGTTGTGGTGATAGGGGCTTGTAAATATGCCCCTAGTGACTTGAATGTAGTTTTCTGACAAAATATAGTGCTTGAATGCAGGTATTTGACCACATTTTCCACACTGGGTTCTCAGAGGCAATTCTGTCAATTGCCTCAGGGGTATAAGAATAGCTGCTGGCAGTTTTCAGCTCAAGTGACAGAACTTCTTCAAAATTTTGATGACTAGGCATTGTCTTATGTCTATGATGTATATTTGATGGATGGTGACCTTTCAGTAGCCTTGACAAGAGCAGATCGCATAGTTCTGCGATTTGCTCACATGGGCTACAAATTTAATTTTAAGAAATCAAAGATTGTCCACCTTAATGTCCTGTTCATGGAATACAAGCTGTCAAGTGAAGGCAAAGGCCTTGCGACACATTTCTTAGAGAAGTGCACACTTCTACAGCCTTTAAATACATTGAAAAGATTATAATCCATATTAGAATTCCTAAATTGTGGCAGAATTTACACTCCAGATCACTCAGAATAGGTTAAACCGTTCTACAACCTCAAATGTCCAGACTTTTCAAGCACACACTGGACACCGGAACACACAAAACGTTTGCGCTCAGTACAAGGTGACATCATTGCTTCAAAAAAACCTACACACACGTGTAAACACAACAAACCTGGTGATCTGCGTAATTGCGGGGGCATCAGGGTATACCTATATTACATTCAATGAAGGTGACACTGTACCGATTGCATATAAATCACATTTATATACTAAAGCTGACATGCGTTTTGCACCGACAGAAAAAATACTGACAGTGGTACAAACTGCTGGGGTGAGGGAGAGAGCACTGGCTCAGGGTAAACAAATAATTGTCATGACCCCAGTGCCGACCTAGGAGGACATCTCAAGAGCAAGCGTTCTGACTGCAAAAGCATTACATCCATAATGGATACACCGAGCTAACTCACTCACTACAACAGATTTAGACTGCAGAGTTGACTCTACACTACAAGCCAAGCCTTTCTGCAATATGAACATGAATATATCCCCTGCCCAATGAAGTCATGCTTCTAGATCACGAAGATTAAATCATATATACTGATGGTTCTGTCCAGCCTGCCATAGGGACAAAGCACCAATACTCAGCAGCATGTGCTGCCATACACGGGCACATGCAGGATGGAGAATTCTATCCTGAAAAGACCTACATGCAGCACTGCACAGTTAGCTGAACATAAGGTTCTAATTTTGACAGATTACAGATTACGGATTCCCTACATTGAGTGTGATTTGTATTATTGTGTCCAGTCTTATAACACGACTGGAGCCAGAATGGATTCAGAGATTCAAAAGGGTACACAATCAAGCAAAAGATGCTTTGGGAAAAGCGGCTAAACTGAAAGAGTGCTTCCCTAAGGACTCATGTAATACATACCTTGAGTCACAAACATACATGTTGCAGGGAATTTGATGGCTGATGAAGTCGCAAAAGTGCAAACTGCTGCAGTCACTGCAATAACTCATTCAAATACGAGAATAGAGACATCATTGTTGTTGTCAACTCTGCTCACAATGACATCCACCTGCCAAAAGGCTTTCCACTCATGTACTCCTACAAATTATATGCGCAAAATGGGCTGTTTGCTCACATTCTTGGAGTGGGGGATAGAGTAATGCCAAATTCAGACCTCAGGTTTAGCTCTAGATGCACATGAGGTCTATAATCTGCACACACAGGGGTGGCTGCTACGATTTCACTATTACAGCAATACTGGTGGCCAGGTCTCTATAAACAAACCAAGGACTTTGTCCTTAAATGCGACATCTGTCAGCAGATGAAGGGTTCCACTATAGCATGCCCACAACAGACACCTCTACTCATTTCTAACAAGCCACTCACTTGTGTTTATTTGGATCACTGTGGCCCCTTGTCATCAGATGGGGCTTACAAGTGCATCTTTGGGGTGGTAAATTACTGCTCTTGATCTCTTTGGGTCTGGTTACAGTGGTTGGCTGATGGCTAAACTATTAGAAAAGATCTGCAAGTCTTATCTTGACATACGCAGTTGGCACATTCCATTCCGGTCACCGTCCGACGTTTGCATCCCGGGCTTAGAAAGATGCCATGAGAATTTTGGGTGTGACCCTGTGGTATTCCTCCATGTACCATCCTCAGAGAAATTCAGTTGTGGAGAGGAAAAAACTGGACTTACAGCAGTCTTTAACAGGGAGTGTATAAGTCTCAGGTCGCAGTTGGGTCCATCACATATATGGGGTAGAGAGGGTGTTGAACAATCTGACTAGAAAATCCCTAGGTGGTCGGACTTGCCATGCGAACCTGTTTGGGGTTAAAATGTGGGTCCCAGACCTCAACAGTCCCAGCATAGTAGCAGATGAAACACCATTTGAAATAAACTAATGTTTGATTGTCTGACAGGAATTGAATGGTTTCCAGTACTAACAAAGCAACGCCCAAGTAAAATGCACCGCCACTTGTGAAGTGTAGTAAATGCCAGCAGCTGGTTGGATCCCAAAGATTGGGGATCTGGTCAGGAAGAAAACAGTGGACACCATTTTTTTTTCACATCCTACAGAGCACCTGTAGCTGCCCTGGCAGTTGAAGGTACCAGAACTGTACTTCTTCTACCTCTTGCTGGCTGCAAAGATAAAACATTCTGCTCCATTGATTTGATCAAACCTCATTATGTGGTTTATTCTCAACAGTAGGCCACGTGGGCTCCTGGGTCATTACCTGCCTCCTCTCACTACTATACAGGATGTTCCGATGGAAGCTTTAATCGCAGATGAAGCCTCCACAGTGGGGCACACCAGTAACTAACAATGAAGTATCACTTCTACCTGCTACATCAACAACTACATTACAATCGACTTGAACTGAAAAACAGATTTCAACTCTGAATGGTGACACAAATGTTGTTTACTTAAATGTACCACAGATCGAGTCATCTCCCAGTTTTACACAACCTACAGCGCTGCCAAAAATAGATCGGACTGCCGCTGGCTACTTCATCAACACATCCACTTCTACCTTTCTGGATGAGACTGCATGTTTTCTGTCTTTGACTGAAAAAGACATACTTCGTTCCTCCATGGTTGCGGCTTTGGATTACAATTGATTTACTTTTCCTGGTCCTTTTGATTGGTTTTGTAACAGTCTTTTTATTGCTTCTGAATGGACACTATCTCCCAGAACGTTCTGCTGTACAACTGGTGAACTTGGTTCAAACACCACATTCTTTATCACACAAAGTGCAAAAACACGTTTACCTGGTGAATATTTCAGCTGATCCAGTTCCTGATGGGATTGTTTGGGGTACAGTACCGTATGATGTATATAGTACTACAGAACTCTTGCAAATACCATATGTATTCTTTATTTCTCTGAATTACATTATCATCCCTAGTACTGTCTCTGATGATTGGGATATTGATACAGTGTATAAAATGCTGGAAGATATTGAGCACTCAAATGTTTTTTTTCTTCTGACGAAATCTATGAAGGCACAACTAATTATGATGAAGTGTTTTAATTTGAACATTATGGTCACCTTTTCTTGCATAAACCAAGTACTCCACATGCTGTGTTTAATTACACACAATGGGAACATTGCCCTAGACCTCCACAGGGCAGTTCAAAAACATTTGCACAGACATTTGTTTATTTTTCTGGTGTTGATCATTGGACCCAGTGCCTTACAATTACAACGCTTGCACCAACACCTGCAAAGAAAAATATGCCAACAAACACCAAGTTGATTTATTTTACTTCTTTTCTTTCCCAGCTGTACACACAAGGGTTTGACTTTTGGAGGGATGCTATTGATGTAAAATCAATTTGGGGAACAAAGTACTGGCAGGTTCAGGGGAACAAGGCTTTGTGTAGAGCATTCCTTATACCACAGCAGATGATTTTCCTAAACAAAACTGTGCAACAAGCATCATGCCTTGGGTTGGCTAAAATCAAGGATTTGAACACACCAAATATTCCCACATTAGTACGATTTGCAAACTGGCAGCAGTTCACAAAATACACAGAGGAAACACTAGACGCCATGCTATTCAATGGCAAGTACAATTCATCAGACACCAATTGGAGGGGATGATTAGTGTGGCTGTTAGATACTAATGGATGTCAGGCACAGTTCTGGGGTAACACCAAGGGTTTCAAGATCAGCAAGCCCGACCTGCGTTACATGCAGACAGAACACTCTTGGTTGTTAGCAACTTACAGTGTTGGGAAGTTATGCATTGATTGGCTAAAAATCTCAACATTGTCACAGGTGAAACAGCACTTGTCCCTTCTTTCTGATGACAGGTAACTATGGAACGTCTTGCTAGGTCCTCAAAAACCACGTCAAAAACACTTCTTGTATGCAATTTACAATGAGTAGTGGAAAGTTTCTCAGCAGGAAGCTGCTGAAAGACTGTGCAAGATTGACAGGACTAATATAGAATAGGCTCTAGCGGTGGTTGATAGCTGTAGGATCACCTTCTTGACACAGAGTAGACTGGCTTATCTAAAGAGGCAATGTGTAAAGTATTTGTGCAACACACCCACACACACAGTAACACATTGAAAACACCACAAAAATGCTACACATATGTTCAGAAAAATAGATTACATGTTTATGGGTAAAACAAGACCAAAACAAAAAAAATCCATTAAGTAGAACTAAAAAGTAGTGCTTAGAAGCAAATAGTGCTTAGGGGTAACTTGAGGTTACGCTGGACAGGGATAAATCCAAAGTTCAGGCTGAACATGATAGAGGTCAGGCCAGCTACAGGACTTACACAGGTCCCGCTGAAAAAGCACCTTGGATGGAGCAAGTGTCGACATGGAAGACTCGATGCATCGGCTCTAATCTGCGCAGGCAATCATGGCTTCATTGACAAACCCCTTTACAATGCAGGCACTGTGTCATTGTTGAGGTGTGCTGTCCATCATCCTCGAGTCACACAGTCCGTCGAAGCGATGTCGTTGATCAGCTACTGCAGTGGCACCGAAGGGAAATGTGTCAGAGCCATGGAGAGCTGCCAATGCTCACCCCATAAGATGGTGCGCTGTCCCAGAGGGCAGACGCAGCCTGAGCAGAGATCGGCTGGGACTGGAAACTGCAGGTGGAAGTCCCAGCGGCAGGTGCAGACGCCCATGACAAAGTGGCAGAGACCTCTGGGTTTGCACAGTTGAGGAAGGAGTGGTATGGCGGAACGAGGCTGCCAGGACCACAAGCAGTGCTGGAGCCCATGGCCTGGAGCCATGCCTGTGCTAGAGGTAAGCGGCGTGATGAAGGAGGAATCCCAGGCCCCAAAGCAACGAGCATGGGAGCGAGGCCCTGGGGGGCCCTTTTGGAACACTAGTGGATGCAGAAGCAGGGCTGTGAAGCAGCGGCCCTGCTGGATTGGTGACAGACACCAAGCCCTCGGATTGAGGCATGACGGCCGATGGTGTGAGGCCTCAAGAAGTGACTTCTGTCAAGGGACATACAGAAAGAGGGGCAAGCCCCCTCTGAGGGACAGAGGCAGCCACCACAAGGTACGTGGGGCCTGAGAGACTGACTCACAGCCCCAGTGAGAGACACCCCTGCAGGCCTTGGTGGGGAAAGAGGAGATTAAATGTTCCCTGAGGCCTGCTGTGAAATAAGTCAGGGAGATCCACCTGGCTTGCTACATTTTAGAGGAGGCTTGTTTCTGCTGAATGAATGAAAGTTTATTGTTTGATTAATTAAAACCTTACAATATATATGCAGTAATTCTTGATAATAAAATCCAATTATAAAAATTGATTATAAAAACATTTGGGCATCAAGTTCATTATACTATTTACATATTATGTACATCCTACATTACTTTCTTTTAGTTTTTGATGTTCTAACTTAATTCTCAGTTGCGTTAAGAACTTTACAAAAGCTGAAGTTAAAATTATATCGTCAGTATGAAGGCATCTTATCAGAGCTTGCCTGCAGCTCCTTATTCCACGAACATTAAAATGTCTTTTAAGAATGGATACTCTCTCCACCTTCAGTTCAGGACAAATACAGAGGAGGTGCATGATGTTCTCGTCACCAAGTTTGCATAAGTTACAAGTCGTTGGTGCCTCTGTGCGCAACCATGGCATTAGATGACATGCGCCCGGGAACACTCCAAAGCGAGTATTTATGAATATTTGCTTATACTTAACAGACCAAGGAATTTCGAGATACGATTGCACTTTTACCTTGGTATATCCATTCATTAGAGGCCACGCATGCTTTCTTTTTGAGAAGGTCTCTTTATCCAACAGTAATGATAGATGCTTAGTTGTACTATTGATAACTTTTTTAAATGAGTTCGCCGTAATCGGCATTTCCCAGACCGAGTTTACTGAATATACTTCTAATGATGTAAATAGATATTTCCACGCCTGGGCTTTCCAGTTTAAATTTATTTCCTGCCACAATAATTTGGACAATTGATTTGTAGTATCCGTTTTTATCCTTTTCCAGACTTTAATAAATTGGCTTTTCCGCGCAAATGCCTGATTAGTCAACCCAAATTCCATTCGCATCTGCGCGGGTGATGCATTATGTGGAATTAAAAAGAGGGCTTTATAGATGTTCGTGACTGAATTGTTGATTATGAGTGAGTCTTTTCCACACAATGCTTCACTTCCATATGTCAGAGTTGGCAAAAGTTTTGCTGATATTACTTTCAACAACGGTCCATAACTCTGCCATCCTATGGATTTCTGTATAATTCTGAAAGCCGCTAGTAATATTTTTGCTCTCCGTTGAATATCAATCATGTGTGGTTGAAATGATCCTCGGTCATCAAATAGTACTCCTAAGTATCTATATGTACTCACTTGTTCTAATTGTGAGTTATCCAAAATCCATTTATACTTATGTTTTGACCTTGAGTATTTATTAACCTCCATAATTTTTGTCTTTGTTTCGTTGATCACCATTCTATTTTCTTTAGAGTGGTTGGAGGTCTTATTTAGCAGGCGTTGTAGTCCAACCCTCGTTTGACTAAGTAGGATAACATCATCTGCATATAGCAGGTTTGATATTGGAGTATTGACTAATTTAGGTGGACAAGCATTCACCTCATCTAAGGCTTGCGTAAGATCAGCTAAAAATAAGTTAAAAAGCAGTGGGGCCAGAACACATCCTTGTTTCAAACCTGACGCTGTTGGTATTTTTTCTGATACTGTTTGTCCATCACCCATCCGGACCCTGACCCATGTGTCAGTGTAAAGAAGTTGGATTAATTTTAAAAGGGAGAGTGGTATACCTTGATCAATTAACTTCTGCCATATAAATAAAAGATCTCTACTCACACAGTCGAAAGCCGACTTAAAATCTACGAAACATAAGTATAGTGGTTGTTTCTTTGCAATGTATTTGTCCATTAGGACAGATAATACAAGGATATTTGTTGTAGTACCTAAGCCTTGTGTAAATCCAGTTTGGTTCGGAGGGATTATCTGCTTTTCTCTTACCCAATCAGTTAAGTTAGATAACAGTACACCTGCAAATAATTTGGCATCAGTATCCTGGAGCGTAATGAGTCGGTAGTTTTCCGGCAGAGACCAATCTCCTTTTTTGTAAATAGGAGCTATCAATGATCCCTTCCAAGTTTCAGGTATCGATGTTGACTTTACAATTTCCTTGAAAACCTTCGTCAGGTAACCTGACCATAGACTGGGGTCATTCTTATAAAGTGCAAACGGGATACCATTCGGGCCAGGCGCACCATTTTTTTGTTTCTGGATTAATTTACATATTTGTTTGCTCGTTATATCAATTTCTTGTATCACGTCGTTCTTTGTTAGTTCAATCATATTGGCCCTAACTTTCAACTCCGTTTTATCCCCACAAGGATTAAGATGTATAGACAGGAACCTGATCCATTCATTCTCTGTTAAGGAAGATGTTACAGCTGTTCTGTTTGGTCGCACTAAACCATTTATTAATGTCCAGAATTCTCTGGAGTTTGATTTTTTACTGCAAAAGAGTACTTCAGCCCACAGATCATGTTTTTTTTATTCCTTTCGTCCCACAATAACTTCTGCAAGTTGCGATTGACCCCTTTTAATTTTAAACACAAGTCCATATTTCTCGGATTCTTTTTTATCTCTCTCCTCAATTGATTACGTGATCGTTTCATAATTCTCGTTGTTAAGGTTAACGTAAATTTCTTCCCACTTTCTGCTTGCACCGGTTGTTTTTTGAAAGTTTTTTGCTTAAAGGTATTAACAAGTTTTTGTATAAAATCCACCCATTGGTCAATCGCAGTTAAGGTGTTATTTTCAAAAGAAGTTTCCACCAATTTAAGGGCCATCATGTTAGTCACATCTTTGCTGTGCTCCTTCCAAATTAGTTTCCTGTAGTTTACTGAACCCGTCTGTCCTGGCAGTGTTTCATATTCAGTATGCTTGTTGAAGGTCAAGTTGGTAATAAGTATTTGTTGCCCGTGATCACTCTCAGATGTTTTTACAATTGAAAAAGAGATCACATTAATAAAGATATTCAAGGATACCATTGTATAGTCGATTCGTGATTTATGATCCTGCGATTGGAATGTCCATGCCGGTGGGGAGTCTTGGGGTAACCTCCCATTTAGGATTGTTAAGCCCAGTGCTTCCACATCTTTGACAAAGGTTGCACTTAATTTGCTTTGAAAGACGTTGGGAACTGTTGGAAGGCATTGTTGCGGAATTGCCCAGAGATAATCTTGTTCTTGGATTAACTCATCTCTCATGTAAGGTACAAACAAATTGAAATTAAAATCCCCTGTGATAATGTACTCTGAGAAAGGGTCATACATCATTAGCTTAGATAAAAATGCAATCAGGGTATTAGTCATATCGATTCTCGCAGTAGCTGTAGGTTGTATATATATGTTTATTATAAACAGGTTTTTTGAGAGATTATTTTCCATATACCGCAACTTCACTATCAATAAGTTAGAATTATTCGTATCAATTAGCTCGTGTTCCACTCTTAATTCTAGAGCAACAAATGTGGCTAAACCCCCACTGGGGCGCCCCCATTTACTTTGTTTAATTGCTGGCATGAAATATCCTTTGTATCCCTCAAGTATTACGGCGTTGACAGACCAAGTTTCCTGTAGCAATATAACATGACAATAACTAGTCATTGGGGTTAAATAAGCATTGTTTATTTTTTTGCGTAGGCCATTAATATTCCATGAACACAATTTTAAAGTTTCATCTTTATTTATTTTAGGTATTGATTTTACTTTTGTATTCTGTCATTGTGCTTTACTGCCATGGAGAGCCATACCAATCCATTTTTCATTTACTTTAGTTTGCTTTTCAATTTCTACTAGATCCAAAGGTAGTTTGAGCAATGAGTCTGTTTTTACAATTGTATTTTTTAACACTGAATGAACCTGTGAATTTACTTTATTTTGTTAGTAGCGATTCAGGGATAGAGGTGCAGCAAATGGTTTCGGATACACCGCAGGCTGTGGCCTATTGATTTTTATTCCCCAACTGGAGAAAACATCCTTTACATTTGTAATTAGTTCAGCTACAAGTAAATTGTCCAATGTTATCAGGGTCTTTTCCTGGTTACTATCTGGCGTTGCAAAAAATTCGATTGCTTCAATATTTTCACTTGAAACTTTTTCAAGTGAGCGAATAGATTTAAAGAGGTGGAGGATATTTCCTCTATTTTGGATATCGTGGCTGCCTCTTGAAAAGTATTCAGGAATCAAAATCAATTGCGGTTTGTCATGTATTGTTGTTTTTAGACTTCCCAAATCTATAGTCGGTAGGAGGTCATAATTTGAAGTCTGCTGAGGCTCTTTGTCATGTCGCCTTATACCTTCATAAGTTGTGTTTTTTTGCCTTTGGGGATCATGAGGGTTATTAAGATTTATGCTATATTCGCTCTGAATTGGTCCTAGTGTTATATTGACTAGTTGACCATCCATGTGCTCATTCCTCGCGACATTAGTTTTTTCAATTCTACTTACGTTCTTAACAGTTTCCATCTTGTCACATACACTGTGCGCTAAATTATATTGAGCCTGAATTGTTCTTTGAAATATAGGTTGAATTTGTTTTTCATCCTCATCCTTTCTTCCCTTCATGTTCTTCTCGTTTATGGTTGAAATTTTTGTGTTATCCTTACTTTCCACATGTACCTGTATTGTCCTTTGTATTGTTTGTAGGAGGTGTCTTTCTTTTTTCTCACTCTGCTCCTCCTTCGATTTTACCTTATTGAGGGTGATCTTTGGTTTTGCTAGTTTTTCCTTTCCGTTTTGATCCGATGCAGTCTTCTCCGATACCCCATAAGGTCCTAACAAACCTCCCTCTTTCCCATCTCCTTCTGGATCATAAGGGTTTATTTCACTAGTTGATGATAAGCTATCTATGCCTTTTTGTTTTTGTATATCATTTCTGTCTTCCTTAGGATAATTTTCCCTGGTGCCTTCATTAAATAAGGCAAAGTACTTTTTACTACTTTCGTTAGTTAAAGAGCTCCTGTCCACCTGTGATTCTTTATCTTGTTTTCCCTTAGAGCCTTCGATTTGGTTAGGATTGTCATCTCTCAAAGCATCGGACTGGTCTTCTAGAGCTTGTGTTGCTATTACCAAGCTGGATTTTGCTTTATTCCTTGCTTTACGCAGTTTTTTCTTATGCTTTTTTGATAAATAAAACTTTGGGGATGGCTCTTCCCTTACCTCCCCATTAATATGAGCTTCTTCATCATGTAAACTTTCTGAATTTGTTATATTATGTTGTTGACTCTCGTCAGCTTCCATTCTTCTTCTATCCATTATTGCCAATATTGGGCTACATTTGAACTTTTTTGCCGCTGTGCCTGTTTTTTTCTTAATTTGCTTCATCTCACTGGTTGGAAGGGGTTCAAGTTCACTTATTGATGGTTCTTTCACAATATCTTTTTTACTCGAAATGACCGGTTTCTTTGCCTCATCAGAAATCATACCTTCTTGTTGCTGGTTCTGTCCTGTTAATATAATTGAATTACCTGTATTGGGCATTTCCTTAGGTAAAAACCACTGGTCAGAGTCACATTGATGGTTAGCCTCATTTTTTTGATTGACGTCATTAACTTTCCAGTTTTCGCCTACTTTCTTATGTCTCCCATTTTGCAGACTTATTCTTACGTCTTCTAGAATTGTAGTCATTGCCTCTGGTAATGTTATTAATTTATTTATAATTGGGGCACATGTACAATCCGTGATTGTAGTAGAGGCCTGCGTTTGTGCTCTTTTTATCAGACTGTTCAACTCAGCTAGTTTCTTACTATGCCCATTACCGCACTTGCCATCACGTTAAGTAGATCTTCTTGAATCTCCATTTTACTTGATTGGAATGTCAGAGCTTCTATTGCCATAGTGGATGTACGATAGAAAATATCCCAAATTGACCCAAGTTCCTGGTTGCTTGTAGTAGGCGCTGTGGAATTATGGTGTTGTCGATTACTCAGATTTTTTTGACCATTATAATCACATTGAGTTACATTCTCGGTCCCCCCTTCATTGTACAATTGTTTTCCTTGCAATTTTTTTTAAGTACAATTGGATGTTTTGTTATTAAAAATAGCTCTATCACTCGGTGTACTACATAACTGTATTTCCTCTTTATTTTTTCTATGTTCTCCTTTATTTGCATCCAGTTCATCCATTTTAAGGTAATACGTTGTACTATTATCTTTGTCAGATCTTTTGTTAGGATCAATATCCACATCAGTTTCTACACGGACGTCACTGTTCGCTGTGCATGGTAATGTTCCGGCTCTGAATGATTCTTGAGTTTCTTGTTTTGCTAATATTGTGTTAGTTTCTGTGCCAGCTTCCCATTTGACTTTCTCGATTATCACATTTACCTCCAAAGGTGGCGGGTTACTGACAATCAACATATCCAATGATCTTTCAGGTATATCCAGATCACTCAGTAACCTTTGAGTTGCTGAGGCTACACTAGCATTTTAAGATCTGTGACATGACCATTTGTTGTGTTTGCTTTTACCACTTTTTCCGTTTCTAAAGGATACATACACTTCATCTGTGTTTGTCCGTCTGAGTCTTGACCAGAATTTTGTTCACTTTTATTATCTGGTTTAATCGGTGTTTGCAGATTGCTTGCTTCTACTGCAGTTTACATAGACATAATTGCCTCCAGTGGATCCTTCATAAAATCAAATTTGTACGGAGTTTTTGTTGATTTTTCAAACATTCTTGCAATAGGAGAAATTAGGGATTGATTCCCTCCTACTGCATTTGCCTTTGTTTTTGGCGCTTTTAATGCTTGTATTTTTCTTGTCCTTCTTGAAGTAGTAATACCAGAGGCTCTTTCTCTGCCTGAGCGCATACTGTAGCCACTACAACCAAAATCTTTACTATCTTGTGCTCCAAAACACCCGCAGGGGCTCAGGGTAAACGCTTGAATCTTTACTGAGCCTCCTCCGCGTCCTCTGGGCACACTCTCACAGCCTTGTGGCTGCTGAAACTCGCAGAAGCACTCGATAAGGTGTGCCTATTGGTCTACTTCTTAACTTCTTTTTAATTTCGCATTATCCACAGTATCCTCAATTTCAACAGTATTCACGTCTGCAGCAGACCAGGAGCAGTCACGGTGGTGTTATAGAGCAAATGAGCAAATGAGGCAAAGAGGCAATGTGGCACCTCTGTTCCTCTATTCCTCTATTCCTCTGACCCAGCCCCAGCTCCAGCTCCAGCACCTCTGCTCCTCAGCTCTTATGCGTGCATGCTGCTTGTACTGCCAATTGCTGCAAATTATGAGAGGACCTCGTGTTATTGTCAATAATAATGTCAATAATAATGGTTACAGCTAACTATATAAAAGTTTACCCAAATCAATTGGTTTTATTAACAATAGTTTTGAAGAATAGTTCCTGTTGCAAATATTGTAAGTAATTCCGGGATTTTGCAGTGAAGCCAGCAACAAGCGTAGCCAGGTAGCCCTGCAAGTGCAAATGCAAGTGCGCTACAAGCACCCTTCAAGCACCCTTCAAGCACGGTATCAGCTATACCCCTGCAGCACCGCTCCTGCTCCAACTCCAAATTCCCTCCCAGCTTTTCCCGGCTCTTCCCCAGCTCCGGCTCAGCCCGCACTCACAGTTTTTCTTTTTGTCCCAAGGTCCCGGTTTTAGAAGTCCCTTGTTGTAGGTTTGCAGGTTTGCAGGCGGGAGTAAGCAGGAGCGGAACTGCAGAACTGCAGAACCGTGGCTCCGCAGATCCGCTGCAGCAGCCCAAGCCCCCGCGGCGCCGGCAACAGCCTGCACCCGCAGGAGTTCAGGTGTTCAGAAACCCCCCCCGCCACGAGACCGATGCTGAGCCACCAGGCAGGAGCGGGAATCAGCTGCTCAACCGCAACCCGGGAAACCAAAGCTGGAATCTAGCTGAAGCCGTCGCTCTTCACCTCCGCTCTCTGCTCTCCTCTCAACGCTGCTCTCCGCTCTTCCCGCTCAGCGCTCAACCGGAACCGGAATCGCTGTGTAAGGTAAGGACCATCCAGGAGAGATGTGGCCTACAAGGCATACAACTGGCATTCACACACCCGGAGGTGATGGGATGAAAACCTGCAAACAATCTACCCCAGGGTTCTCCAATGTCGGTCCACCATCCGGCTTGTTTCTGCTGGATGGTGAGTGGCCTTGCAAACTGAACTAGATGTTTATGGGCTGTAGGACGAGAAAGTAGAGACATTGAGGAGCTTTGACCCACCCCACCAAAACAAAACAGGCACCAGGGGAAAGGGGCACTTTTTGGAAATCTGTAAAGTGGACACCCCGACTTTGGGGCCACAAAGCGCTGGATAGAAGTGGCCTGAGGTTGGAGTTTTGGAGGCTGGGTGCGTGTTGGGACCACCTGTGGCCTGGACCCGGTGGAATATATAGAATATTGCTCTATGCAGATGACCTCTTACTTTATCTAAACGATCGCTCAGTGGGGGCACAGCACATAATGGCTCTGTTGGATGAGTTTGCGCAGTATACTTGTCTTCGAGTGAATAAGGCTAAGACTTGTCTGTTCCCTCTGGTTGCCGGTAGCCAAAGTCCAAATTGTATGCCGCATGGGCTGAGCTGGGCCCCAACGACATTTAAGCATTTAGGGATCCAAGTGTTTCACTCTCAGGATGACCTAATTGAAGGGAATTTGGGGAGGTGCCCTCTAATCTCTCGAAAATATGTATCCCTTTCTGGCGATCTCTGAAACTGCCCATTATGTCACGGATTTCCTTACCTAAAATAGTGATTTTGCCACCTTTGCTATATTTTTTCACCAATCTCCCAGTTAAAATCCAGGGTTCCTGGTTCCAGCAATTGGACACCATGCTTAGTGAGCTGGTGTTGGATGGCTGCACACACAGGGTGTCATTGGAGACTCTTCGCTGTCCTCCTGATGCTGGAGGCCTAGGGGTTCCTGCCTTCGAACTCTATTATGTATTGGCTCAGTTACAATGGGTAACATATTGGCTGGCTGGTTCCAGACAGGAAGAAGTGGGAAAGACAGGCACATTTAATACGCAGGAGGCACTGCTGGCGAAACTCTTATCTCAAAAGAGACTGGGGGTGTTGTTATCAGTGGACCTGGAAAGTTGGAGGCGATCTCTGGAAAAGACTAGTGGGAGCCCACCATAAGCCCCAGCATTACTGTTAGTGGGGTTCCCTCATGGTGACCCGATTAAATGCTATAGTGCACCACAGCTAATGGCGTGGATGGACATAGGATTAACTACAGTAGGGGACTGTTTTCAACTGGAAACGCTGATCCGATTGGAAGAACTACTGGAACAATATGGGCTGCCCCCAGACCAAATCTTAACATAAGAGGCACTAACGAGGTCGTTCGGAGACTTATGGTCTAACGGTAGGGAAGAGCCCAAGACTCATACGATACTCCAGGCAATGCTTACTATGGGGGATGCACGACATCTAGTAAAATGGCTCTATAAAGCGCTGTTGGAAATGACGCAAAGGCCACTTCTGGCTTTAAGGACTAGATGGGTGACCCTACTGGGGCTTGACATGTCAGATAGCGAATGGAGTAAGGTTTTGGCACACCCTAAACAAGTATCCAGGAATACGCGTCTGAAGTTAATTTAATTTAACTACACACACATTACCTACAGATAACCTCAGAGACTTCAGGTCGTTTATGGAGGGGAGCCGAGAACATGCCCTAGATATGCAGTTCTAGATGCTGACTTTGAGCATATTATGTGGAGCTGTCCCGAATTGTGCCTATTTTGGTGGGAGGTGGTGCATAGATTGGCCGGTGTATTAGGCTGCCCACTTACCTGCTCCCTGGGCATCTGTCTGTTGGGCCTGTTCCTACAACCTAAGGCGAAGAAGGCAGGGTCCAAATTCCTGGATTTGGTCTTGATGTTGGCCAAGAAGCGCTAGCGCTGGTATGGAAGTCAGGGGGGGTCCCACAGTTAGAGGCCTGGGTGTGGGATGTAACGAGCTGGGCCAGGGCAGAGGAAAGAGCGCTCATCAAGGAAGATGCTAGAGGAGTACACAGACGCCCCATAGCAGACCTGTGATCGTTTATACTGCAAAACTGGAAGGGACCACCTGAAGATATCGATGGTACAGCGGAGAGGGAGGATGGCAGGGAGGATGGGCAGAGTAGCTCTTCGCACTGCATGTTGGACACGGGAAATACAAATTAGGCGACCCTCTGAACTATACCTGAAGGGATCCACATTTGAGGCAGGAAGGTGGAAACATATATATTCAATCCTATCCTGGACCACATGATCATGGACGTGGACAACGTACGATGCAAGATGGGAGTTGACTGCAGCATACTCCCCTTATATATCTATATGTATGTAGATGTATAGGCATATGTGCACACCCCCTGCCACAGTCACTCCTCCTATTCTATAGCGATAGATTGAATTATGACAGACTGTCTTTTTGCCAGCTCTGAAATGAGACAGCAAAGCACCCCCAGTGATACCTTAGTTGATTATATTGGCTGTAGAATGTTTGTTCTAGCTTTGATTTCTTAAATGGCCACTGTAAAGGTTCCGTACATGAACTAGTATGATGTACAATAACCGGAGAAAGAGTCTTGTGCAATATCCTGCTATGCAGATAGATGTCTAAGATGCCTCATATCATAGACGAGAGTAAGCAATAGCTGCAAGACAACTATGGAGATTATATCACTGGGTGAGCACACTTACATTGATAGGAAAGAGCGGATCCCCCAGGGCCGGAGGTCTGTTTGGTTTGACTGGCTTAGACACTTGATGTTCTGAGATGTGTGACAAATATCCTGTTATTGTAGGCGGATGGGTATTGAGACGTTACCTCTCTGATTCACATACTGCTTAAGGCTGATGGAAAAGTTTTCTGTGATATGCATTTATAATACGGTAAAGTATATTGCAAAATGTCAATAAAAAATATGTTTAAAAGAAAAAACAGTACACGTCCTACCTTTTACTTACACAACACTGTGCCCTATGGGCTACCAAGGGCCTATCTTAGGGGTGACTTATCTGTAATAAAACAGGAGTTTAAGGCTTGGCAAGAAGTTTTAAATTTGATTGGGCCGGAGCATCCCATAGCAGTCAGGGAAGGCCGACAAATAACAAAGTCAATAGTTCCATTTCAAATGGCTCAGCAGCAGGCCAACCCTGAGTATTTCCAGCAAATCAGGAGTATTGAAAGCACTCCTCTCAAAGTCGCATGAGGTTTGCCCCAAGGACAGCACCCCAAAGATCAATCTTTGCATGGAATTTGCACAGCCTTGGCGCAAAGGCGGGGAAGGATGTTTATCTCATTTCTACGCGACTATGAGATCGGACTCTTCTAAGAAACCTGACAGCAGTCGTCGACTCCAATTGTGGGATTCAAGGAATATTTTAATTTAGCAGCAAAAGAGGCAAAGCCAGGAAAGGCCAAAGGGGGTATAGCAATTTACATCTCGACTTACATCTTGTGGGTTCAAGAGGAAGTGGACATTGGCCTCTCATGGATTCAGTGTGTTAAGATTGTAGTGGATCCGTATACCACACTATTAATTGTAAACCTGTACATCGACCCTGCCCATAAGCATAAATTTAACAAGATTCAGACCCTTATTGGTCTACTTAAAGCCTTAAATGTCACGCAACCACAAGCGTTTATATTATTGTCAGGCGATTTCAATACGAATTTATTGCATGGCTCACATGGTAAACCTCTAAATTATATCCCGGAAATCGTTCGAAATCAAACAAGAAGGGATCTACAAGGCCAGTCCTGCATAACAGCCCTAGAAAACCTGAGTTTCTATAATTTCAATGGGCGAAGTCCATTGGATAATCCAGCGGCCTTTGCTAGAGTTACAATCAGGTCAGGCTCCACATTAGATTATGCCCTGGCTGAGCCTGATCTATTCAAAAGGCTTACCAATTTTGCTATAAAAGTAAGATCAGATAGTGATTATTTTGTTCAAACATTTAACCTGGAATTCACTCCCCAGAAGTACAATGCCTGTCAATATCTGCTCAGACATACAATTTGAGGCACCTTATATGGAAGGATATGACAATAGGGGACATCATGACTTCATCACTAACTACTTTCCACGGGAAACAGCATTTATAACGCGGGCTGAGCTTGCCTGAACCACGCATATGCCTTAACCATGCTTATGCATGGTTAAGGCAGTCAGCAGTCTAGATGCAGAACGGATGGGTGGGAAGAGGAACAGGAAGGATCAGGAGAGAAAGGCCTGGGACGTGGCCTGGTAAGTGGGGATGGGTTTTGGGGGTAGGATTTAGGGCTGGGCCGGTTTTTGGGTTCAGAGCAGGGGGTGGCTCGGGGTTGTTTTTAGGGCTGGGGTTTAGGGCTCAGGTAGGGGGATGGGGCAGTTTTCAGGGTAGGAGGGTCAGTTTTAAGGCTCAGGGCGGGAATGGGTTTGGGGTCGTTTTTTGGGCAGGGAGCCAGATTTTAGGGCTCATGTGTGATCTTTACCACGCATATCCCTTTACCAACCATTCCTTTACAACAAAATTCATTGTAAAGGCATGCATGGTAAAGACGTGGTTGTGGTTCAGACTGTGTTGTTTAGGCTTGCGTGGTTAAGGCATGGGTTGTTGTATCAGACAACCCCTTCCACAGGAACTGGCGAGTTCCACTTCAGGTCTGTTGCCTGTTCAGGAATGGGAGAAGTTTGTTGAAACTCCAATTACACATTTAACAACAACTCATTCAAGGCATCAAGGTATAAAATCCAGAGTGGGGATGAATGGTTTACACCACAATTACGCACCATGAAGAAGCAACTCAATAAAGAGCTTAGGAGGGCCCGTTTGCGGGGTGGTCAGCCCACCCAGGATTTACTGTCCAAAATACCTAAAATGAAACATAACTACAAAAAAGCAGTTTGGACAGAGAAGCAAAACTTCAATATAGACCTTTAGATCAAATTATTACATGAAAGTAAGCAAACAAGCTCCAAAGTATTTTGGGCCAAAATAAATAAAATGGTCAGTGAGAGAAATCGGCACTACAACACTGACATTACGGAGGCAGCGTTCTGAACACACATTGACACAGTTTAAAATTTAGAGGACCGGAATCTCCCCTACTGTTATCATATACAGAGTCTGGCTTATTTAGCCAGGGGAAGTAACACGTCTGCTCCAGTCAGTGTGCGGATTACCTGCCAATTAGCGACAAACAGGTAGCCAAAACGTTAAAAAGGCTCTATTCAGAGGGGGCCCCATCCCTAACGGCCTTCAGAACACCTTATTTAAAAAGTCTGTCAGCTTCTGGTCCTTGAATCCAACTCCTCCTTTTAACTATGCCATGGTGTCAAACACTATTCAGGAATCCTGGCGCTGCAGCATCTTGCAGCCTATTTTTAAATCAGGTGAATGCTCAAATCCATCTAACTATAGACTACTCACCTTAACAGATGTAGTAGCCAAGATTTATGCCTCAAATTTGCTCATTGATTTCGAGAACATATCCCGAAAACACAGACTGACTTCAGGGCAGTAATGACCACTCTAACAAACCTGTTGGCTGTCACTCTCTTGGCTGAACAAGCGATCGCCAAATCCAGTAAACTGCTCTCCTATTTCATTGATCTCAAAGTTGCCTTTGATAAAGTTCCAAGGGCCCAACTTTGGAAACAAATGGTTAGGAGGGGTGCACCTGCAAAACTGTTGGAGGCAATAATCAACCTATTGACCAACACATGGGTACAAATTGAGTTAGGAGATGGCCGAAGGGTTACAAATAAAATCTATACGAACATGGGCTTAAAACAGGAGTGCGTTCTTGCACCCTGTTTTTTTAAATATATTTACATGGCCGACCTCAACAGCAACCTGGCCCTAATGCAGGGGGATCCTCCCAGGTTGGGCACGGCACAAATTAGAAGCATGCAATGTGCCGACGGTATAGTCCATCTTAGTAAAACCACAATTGGACTGCAGCGATCGATAAATCAGTTACTGGGGTATACCAATGGTTTGCGACTGAGCCTGAATTACATTAAAACAAAGGTTCTTTGCTTTAGATGTCGAGGTATCCTAAATTCACTTGGCGAGCTGATGGAAAAGTATTAGAACTGATCAACACCTATAAGTACCTTGTTGTCCATCTAGATTTGCCTTTAACCTACAAACTGCATTTACAATAAAGACGATCTATTACAAATAATCTGCTGTTTGCTTTTAAAACATTGAAATGTAAGACATTGAACACCTCAATGCTTCTTCTCCTTCCGGTTGTGGGAGCCAAATTCATGCCCTCATTACCCTATGGCTTGGAATTGCTTAAAGGGAAAGACGCTGTAACCTTAAACATTCTGCAATTGAGCCTCTTTAAAAACCCTTTGCAATTCCACGGTATGTTTTGCAAGCACAAATCAGACTTGAATTTGGTCTACTCCACCAGGGACCATCCAGGCAGGGTGCCCTGGTAAAATTCTGCTGTAGGACGAGGGCAGCCAAAGCTAATTTGCTGATGCATCAGTGTTGGGTGGAAATTGAAAGGCAGGCCCGCATAAAGAACTCTATGTTTCAGTATTACAGCACTCATTTAAAGCACTCCAATTAGAAGATACCTGGCAGATCTCCATGGATTAGGCCACTTTTAAATGCATCACAAACAAAGCTGCCATACTTTCATCATTTGTCATGGACAAGGCTACTGTAGTGAGTAAAGGGCATGCGTGGGTGGACATGCCATCATATGCAGCTTGAACTTTTCAGCCGTATCTATCTGCTCACTTCCCAGAGGGCAAGAAACACAAACTCCTGCTAATATCTCTTGGTGTATTCACATCGAATGATCTTACGCCCCCGTAGAAACAGCACTGGACAACTTCAGAGTGCCTGCTTTGTAGCCAAAAAAATGAATCTTTGCTTCATCTGCTGTGCATTTGCCCGACCTTGCTGATACATAGAGAAAGACTCTTACGTACCACTCTAAGAGTTCTGGAAATCAGGTCATGTTGAACAGCTGTTATTTCCCTACTGGCGGGAGCTTCTGTGCAACTGCACACAAGACAGTAAGATTCTTGAACTTAGCTGCTAAGGAGCTGGAGAAATCTAGTATCTAACTTTTTGACTTGTGTACCTATTTGAGATTAGATCAATGGCTCTAACTGGAAGTAATAGGCACACAGCAACTGTGCATTTTGTGGTCCTGTCAGTATTTTAGACCTTTTAACAGACCTACATTACTATTGCTGGGATTGTAGTAAACATTACAACAGTAAGCCCCTCAATTTCCTTCCACATTTTGTAAGGAAAACAGCATTTTACTTAGTATTTTATAAAAAAAGGCACATTATGGTAAACGTTTGCACAGCACGTCCACACTTTATTATTACAAGATGAGGAGCAGCCCTTGAAGTAGGCCTTGGTCATTTTTTTATTATATTGGGTGTAGCATTTTGATTGTATTACACTATTTCTGTGTGAGCTTCAATAGTTCAAAGTCAAATGTGATAAAATGCATTGACTTGCTATTTTTCTTAACAATGATGTTTTAGTAGCTATAATGTATTTTCATGGTAATATTTTAATATGCTTTTATGTACAAGTAATAGTTTTAACTAACTATGCATGAATAAACTATTGATTGATAATTTTAAATGCCAAGTCGCAGTGGCAGTACACTGCACACACAGGCACTGCAATGGCTGGCCTGGAATGGGTTTGAAAGGCCACTTGTGTGAGTGGTACAATCAGTGCTGCAAGCCCACCATTAGAATTTAGGATACAGACCCTGGGTATATGCTATACTGCTGTACAAGGGACTTATAAGTAAACTAAATATGCCAATTGTGTATACACCAATGTTACCATGTTTAGGGTAGAAGCACATGCACTTTAGCACTGGTCAGCAGTGGTAAAGTGCTCAGAGTACTAAGGCCAACAAAACGTACAGCAAAGAAAGGAGAAAGCAGGCAAAATGTTTGGGGGAAGACTATCCTAAGGAAGACAGGTCTAACAATCATCTTATCATGTTTGACCTTGAGAGACCACTTCTTGCTGTGACTCCAACTATTGTATACTACTCCCATAGCTAGAGAGAAGATGGGATGGAATATGTTTGATGCCGGAGCTGTACTGGTGCACTCAACAAGGGGGCCTGCTATCATCCCTGATATATGTAATTGCAGTGGCAGAATGGGTTCAGAGAGAAAGGAGATACAGAGGAATAATGATGTAAGGAAAATCTCATAAAATGTGTGTGTGTTGATGTCTTGGATTATAGGGAACAAATGGAAGTGTTAATGCGTACCTTTCACAAATTCGGCTGAGCTTCTGGACTCCGAACAGAGCCAATACATTCCTTTTCTCACTAATACATGTGGCAGATTGGGATGCATTGAGATGTGCAAGTTATAGTGAACTGAATGGGCACCAGGCACATTCAAGTGGGCATTTGAATATACATTGACCCTTTGAGAGTACTCAACAGCAACTACACTCAAACAGTTGCTGCCTTGTGCAAGATGTTACCATTTTGGCACTGACTGTCGATATCAGTGGCTTTGTGGCACTGACTAAGATGGTGGTACGTTTATGGTTCTTATTATTACTTGTCAACATACCCCTGATGCTCCCTCAGAGCCTATACAAAAACCTGAAATCATAGATCTTTGATATAATCTGGGGCCCTGGGAGGAAAAGGGTGGCAGTGGGTGACTTAGGCTTCTGATATCAGAGGGTGATCTGGAAGTACTGCATCGGGAATAATATTATCTGGCAGCACAACTCTAATGGGTGGCAAGATGGATGGCAAACTAAAGCTGTGTATGGTGAAACTAATTTTAGAGGCTGTGTATGCCACTAGCTCAAGCAATGTGGGTCAACCACCAATGTGCAATGAGACTGTGAAAACGAAATGGGCTACTGAGGGACTATTGGGAGTGATACACTGGAGGAAGGACAAAACACACCACTCATGCACCTGAACTACAGGTGAGGGTGGTGAAATTGATGGGATAACTAAGGCGGGCAATAAGGATATCCATATTGTTGGCAGAGGGCATCACCCAAGAGGGAGGCCTGTACAGAGCAATGCAGCTCAAGACTTTTGATGAACTTAGAAGAGATTGTGACCTACCAGGTGGGCAGTTTGTAGCATATAACTGACTGGTACAAGCAATATGTTGGACGTGGAGACTAGAAGTAGATGTAGCCCCAGTGGATAATGTACTACAGTTGCTGCTTACATTAGATATGTAGCCTGTGAGACAATTATACAAGGCGCATAGAAAACTGAACACAACTAATATTGAGGGAGCTGAATTCAAATGGGAAGAAATGCAGGGAAAACAATTCATGTCAAAAGAATGGGCTACAATACAGGGCTATCCAAAACTGGTCTGAAGAAATATCTGGTTAAAATACATACAGTTTAACTATTTGCATCAGACAGATTTGATCCCTGTAAGAACTGATGACATTGATCCTAACATTTCTAGTAATTGCCCCAGATTTTATGCAAAATATGCAGCCTTCTCTCGCACTATGTGGTCTGTCCCAACCTGACTGAATACTGGAAAGAAATGACCAGAACACTAACAAAAGTAACTGGAAATCAAATCTTTATGAACCAATGATATGCCTTCTTCGGGACAAGATAAGACCAATATGGGAAAAATGGAATGTAATTTATTGATATGACACTCCTATTGGGGAGGCATCAAATCCTAGCGTTAAACATTGGGTTACTGGTTGACTGGAGTTTGAGATGCTCAGCTGAGGAGATGCGTCGGTTCAACTCGAAGATGCGCTGTTCAGCAGAGAAAATGCGTCGGTTCCGCTGGTAAGCACCTTAGGCCAATTTCAGAGAGTCCAGGACTGGAGTGGCACCACTTGGCATGGTAGACTCACAGATGGCAGAGTCCAGGTGCAGTCTCACCGATGGCAGAGTCCAGGTGCAGTTGCAAGGTTTTTTTAAGTCTCTTATGTCCCTGAGGCATCAGATTTGGAGGTCAGCCAAATAGACCTTGGAGTCACTCTGGGTTCTAGGCTCAGAGATACAGGCCTAGTCCTTCTCATCATGAAAAGATCACAAAATGCAGCAGGTCAGCACAGCAGAGCAGGACTACATCAAAGTAGCAATCCAGCAGAGTGGCAGTCCTTTCAGCAGCACAGCTTCCTTACAGAGTAGTCCCAGGTCAGGAAGTGTACTGAAGTGGAAGTGTCTGAGGTCTAGTACTTATACCCAGTGGTGCCTTTGAAGTAGGGGATACTTCAAAGAGATGGCACTGAAGTGCACAGATTTCCTCTCTTCCAGCCCTAGCTCCAAACTCACTACAGGGGGGTATGCAGTTCTTTGTGTGTAGACATAGCACAGCCTATTCAGGTGTAAGTGAGGCTGTGCCCAGATCATCCCTCCCATCCTGTCAGGATGGCCCATCAAGTCACACCTATGTTCCCATTGTGTATGGATGTCTAGGTGGAATACACAAAGTCCAACTGCCAACTACACCCAGACATGTGATCAGATACAGGCTGAAGGCCCCAAATGGCTAAGGCAAGAAAATAAAAAGTGGCATTTTCAGAATTGAAATCTAAAAACCAACGACACCATAAATTTGAATTTTAAATTAGGATTACAGAGACAGCAAACGTGATCCTATTATATCTTCTCATTTGGGAATTATGCCTATAAGATGTAATAAAATAATCCCAATGTTATCCTATGGGAGCTATAGGTCTTGCAGTAGTGAAAAACTATTTTAAACGTTTTTTTACTACCAGAACATGTAAAACTAAAAAGTACATGTCCTGCGTTTTAAATAAATTGCACCCTGCGCTCTGGGCTATCAAGGGCCTACTCTAGGGGTGACTTATATATGTTAAAAATGAAGATTTATGCCTGGCAAGAGGTTTGTCCTGAAAGGTCTACATGGCAGTTTAAAACTGCACACACATGCTCTGCAATGGAGCGGCCGAAATATGTTTACAGGGCTTTTTAAGTGGGGGCACATTCAGTGCTGCAGGCTCACTAGTGGCATTTAATTTTCGTGTCCTGGGCACAGGTAGTGCACGTTACAAGGAACTTGTAAGTAAATAAATATGGCAATTGTGAATAAGCTACAATGTTACCATGTTTTAGGGAAAGAGCACAAGCACTTTAGTACTGGTTAGCAGTGGTAATGTGTGCAGAATCTTAAGGACTGAAAAAATGAAGTCAGCAAAAACAAGAGGTCTGAAGGGAAAAAGTTAGGGAAAACCACACCAAGGATGGCAGGCCTAACCATAGGTTCTGAAAATCCCTTGGGCCACCCAAGTTACTCAGCTAAGAGGCTGATATGAAAACATGGGCTAAAGGCATAATAACAAAAATCAGGCAACTGTACAGAAAATCACAGTATGAGATACAGCATAAGTGTGGGAAACCCTATTATTACAGTTTCCAAAAAAAGGTAAATTACCCCTGTAAGAAGGGATAACCCACACACCCTCTAGGTTTTAAAAATAAATCTTACAGTCACACAACAACTACTAAGATAGCACTTAAATTGGAGACAAAGCAGACTGGTAGGAGATATATTGGTGAGTGAAGGAATTGTTCTGGCAGTGTGCCATACATACTATAAATACAAGATCTAGGGGAGAAAACCAAAGTTAAAGGGAGAATGTAGGTTTATGCTCTAAGGCATTGGACCAAGTTTATGAAAAGTATAGCACAGTTTCAAGTTTGCCTTAGTTATAGAGATGTTTTCAAAATTATTTTAACTTCATAAAAATATTATCCTATGATAGAGATGTACTGATGCATGGAAAGAAATAAAACACAGAATATTTTCTTTCTGAAAAACAATAAATCATCCTGGTTAAAAGAAAAATCAGAAACCACTCTGCAAGTATCACATATAAAACTTCACCTGTTTCTGAAAGGGAGTTACACTGAACTGCACAACACATTGCTAGCTTTATATTCATGAATTTAACAATAAATGTTCTGCATTTATTATACAATTTTGTCACTATGCTCATTCATATGGATGAGCAAGAGACTAAGGAATTAACCTTTGTTGAGGTAGTCTAATTGTATGATCACACATTATAATGAATACAATAGCCCTGCCACACTTTAAATAGACATTGCAATTCACCTCAGCCTTCCATAAACAGTACCGGGCCTTTGGCTTCTTTCCTCTATGTGGTTAAAGAACTCCTTACTGAATTTCAATATCCTTATAATGTACAGTAGAGGGTACTTTATCCTACATACACTAAATGTGAAGACTTCTGATGTCATTAAAATGAACCAAAGGATTGAAGGCCGAGTTGTACGTAATTGTCATGATGGTAATGTTCTTTATGGGTCAAAGTACCCCTGATGTACAGTATGAGGCTCTTACAAATCAGTAAGGAGTTCCATGACCACATAGAGGAATGACGTCGAAGACTGAGTTCATATATAAGGTCATGGATCCCCGGAGTGACTTGAAATATTCTTTTAATATACAGCAGATGATATATTATACCTCATAATGCATTTTCACACCGTCACCCTTCTCAATAAACTGCTTAAATCCTTAGTTTCTTTCAATTTAATGTTCATTGCAGACAGGAAGAATAAAAGCAGACTCTTACTGAGAAAATAAACACACAAAAAAGTGGTTAGTATTTTTTTCCAAAAAGATATTACAATCAGTTTAATGTAAGCCTGGTAGAAATAATGTTGTGGCTCAGCTTGTGTAGAAAGATGCAGAGATTTTATCTTTTCTTTAATGATCAATAGCATGGAAAAAATAAACACGTTGCCATAAGTATAGCCTTTCTGCTGATCCTTTTTTCTGTTTAAAGAAATATAGCAGAAGAAGGAAAAGTCAATAGTCTTTTTCTTGTTTAAACTGCAGCTGTATTTATGCTCCATGGCCTGCCATTCATCCTGGCTGCATGCTCTGGCAGCAGGCATTCTGACGCCAGAACTAAACTATAATAACTTATTAAAGTTGAGCATCTATATCCTTTCATTATTATACAACACTTCACAAGTCGATCAGAGATGTCACAAATTGCATGTACTACGGAAATTAAATATAGACATTTATACAGGGATTGAAGGTTTCCATGTATTATAAGGCCATAATGCACAATAACTGTCATGTATTGTTATTACATAGTTATTGGAAGAGGAAATGTGTATTGAACTCATCCCAAAACAATACTCAAGTACACTGTAATGTGCTGCACTAACATTTAGGCTTCCATTTGTCTTTAAAATGTTATATCCACTGAAAATGCAATTTCGGCAAAATAGTTCATATCTTCACGGGCATGATATTCCTATGAAGACAGGATTTTGAAGCTGCAGTTTATTTTGCAATAATAGTCAAACGTGCAATAAAAGTTTTTTTTACTGTTTGTGTGTTGTGTGCATTCACAATTCATAACTTGTGTGCTGCAATGAAAAATCTCATAATACTCTGCGTTGTGGGAATTGAATTGAAATGTTTCAGTGTGATTTAAAATAGGGTTAAGCATAGCATTAGGACTGAACTGCAGGTGAACTGTGTGATGCCAATCAATTATTTATGCTGATGCAACACAAAACATTGAGGGGCATATTATCAAGGGCTCATCGCCACTTTAGCGGCACTTTTTTGACGCTAAAGTGGCGATATTTTTATCGCCCTATTAGCAAGCTGTCGCTAACAGGCGTTAGCAACAGCTTTCCGGCGATAGCACCCGTTTTTTCTATCGCCTTGCATGCCAGCGATATTTATCGCTAATGACATGCAAGGTAGGCGTACCTTCTCTAAATTTAGCAAAAACTCCCGCTAACCGCACTTCGCCCTATTAGCAAGGATAGGCCGGACCCGCGAAGCGATAAAAAAAGTCACGCTAAGGCCCGTTATCTGCAGGAACTTAAGACCAGAAAATAGCTGGTCTTAAAAATGGGGATAAGTCTTGGGCCCACATCTATGCATGTTTTTGGTGCTGGACAGCGCTGCAAGCAATGTTGCAGCGCTGCCCTGCGACAAAAATACAGTGCAGTAATGTGCACCATCAATAAGATAGTGCGCATTCCCGGGCCCCAGTCATGAAAAGTGTTGCTGCGCTGCGACAAGACAGCTTTGCAACACTTCTCATAACACCCTCCTTGCAACAGCATGGATGCGCTGTACTCACTGGACAGTGCTCCATGACGCAAGTAATGACAGATACGTCAGGAATCCTGATGTATCTGTCTGCGCTAAAGTCACGCATTGCTGCAGTCTTGTCACAACCATGACGCAACTCCAGCAATGCATGGGGCCAGCCTATCCCTGTGAAACTGCCTCACCCTCACGCCTGCCATCAGGCAGGTGGAAGGTACTGATGCAGTGCTGTTCATGAGGGGTGCCCGAATGTCGACGCAGCTGGAGATACATCAGTGGTGGTTGGGCGCTCCGGTGTCATCGTTTGGAAGCATTGGTGCAGTGTTGGTGCGGAGGGAGTTGACGAGATGTTCTTCGGTGGCCTTGATCCAGCTGCGAGGGGGTGCAATGATGGCGGTGGCATCCGGTGGGCAAGGTGAAGACGTGATGTTACCAATGATGGTCGGTCCAGGAAAGTCCGGTGTTGTTGCTGCACTTGACGTTCACGCTGGCGGAGGTGACGTGCTCGACCATGTGTCCTGCTATGTGGCTTGTTGCGTTGACTTGCTGCTTGCGTCTGATGTAGGGGACCTTCCCCATGAGGGGGTGAAGTTCTGGTCACTGGGGTTCTCCAGGTGGAACTTGAAGTCACCGAGTAGGATGTCGTCGGTGGATGGGAGATCCTGGGGTGCAATGAGGCCTAAAATGGTATGGGAGAATGGGGGGCATGGCCCGGGGGGCCTGCACATGAGGGTGCCGCAGAGGATGCACCTGTGCCTGGTCCGGATCTTGCAGTTGACGTGGTCCATGGTCACCCTTGGGTCATTAGAGTGCGTGGTCAGTCGGAGTGTGCCTCTGTAGGTGATGGCAATGCCTCCTCCCTGACGGTTGGGGTGCTCCTTGTGAGTGATACTGCAGCCGTCAGTGACGGTGATGGCGATGTCCGGTCCGGAGCAGAGGTTGGTCCTGGCAAGCGAGGTGGTGTCCAGGGTTGATGGCGAGGAGGCTGCTGGCGTCGTATCGGTGGAGTATCCAAGAGGAATGCTCCTTGGTTCTGAGCGCGGTGTGGGGGCAGACGGACGCAAACGGCGTAGCCTATAGGTTGCCTTTGGCATGGGAGACGACCATTACAACGCAGGCAGTACATCGTTAACAACACAACTCTGACAACGCAGGTGCCTTAACATCGCATTTGAATACAACGCATTGTGAGGTCAGTAATGGGGTAATTTCAACTTTTTCAGGTGTGCATGGGTATTGGATTTAAAATATGAAAAATGGGGTGTGTTTTGGGGTAAAATATGAAAAATGGGGTGTTTCTTGTGGTAAAATATGAAAAATTTTGTGTTTTTTGGGGTAAAATATGAAAAATGGGGTGTTTCTTGGGGTACATTTTTGAATTTTTGTGTTTTTTTTTGTGGTCAAATTTCTAAATCCTGGGTGTGTCTTGTGCCAAAATAAAGAGAAATTTGGGGGTGTATTTGTCTCAAATGTGATCTTTTGGGTGTCTTTTGGGTGTTCAGAAATGAATTTCAGGGTTCACGGTTGGGTCTGTTGTGCCAAGGTTATTTTTGGGTCGCACACACTGTAGTGGGAACAGTGATCGTCATGTCTCAGCTATGCAAACCCTACTCTCCTGTTGCAATGTGCCTAGTATTAGTATGTATTAGAATGGAATGCAATGTCATGGCATGGCATGCATCGCAACTACGTATGTGCCTTTGGCACACGAGTGGTACGCCCGCTGTGCATGGGCGCACAGCGGCCACCATTGAGAAGTGCGGGGGGTGTCTGGACAGCTGTGAGGTGGTAAACCCCGTAATGAACACTGGATGGTGCGTGTCCGCGGGGATGTGTGTGTGAGCGTGTGTAGTTAAAAATTTATCGAGGGAAGTCTCACCTCTAAGCCATGTCCCGTGTCTACGTAGCTCCTGCTCTCCTGCGTCTGCTTCCAGGAGAAGGAAGTAGGCAGCCAGGCTCCCTCGCATGAGTCATTCACAACGCTGCGATGCGGCGGTGGTATTGTTAATTGGCAACGGGATAAGTCATGCAGCCAGGGTCCGGAGGGGTGGGCATGTTCTCCATGCAGGCTGCAATGCAGCCTGCATTGCGAACAGAGAAGTGCGCATGTCTGCATTGGGCGGCCTGAGTGGGCCGACCAAACAGTCATTGTGCACTTGAGTGTGCATGCCAATCCGCACATTCCCTGCTCCGTGTTTGGAGCAGTCCTACCCACCCGCCCAACCCCTGAGGATACATAGCATGATTACATCCGTTATTTATCCCTTGTTTGTCCCTTTTTTAACTGTTTCATTGGCTTCTATGAGCCCGCACTACACGCTTCCCACCGCTGCTGCCCCTGCGGCCCCGTGCCCCTGTCCTCGCACATTCCCGCCTCCCAGCTGATCGTTCCTCCACCCTCCCTACTTAATGGCGGACGTTGCACAATTGCGCAGCAGACAGGAGCTGCTGGCGCGCAGAAGGCGCGCCTAAGACAAGCCCGTCTGCGCACATCTGCAACCCAACCGCGACTAGGGCCAGTAAGCCTGGATCACGGGCCACCCACTGCTACGGCACAGCCACCTGCCACGCACTCAAACTCAGCAAACACGACCCACGGCCAGTTCTCCTGCCTCCACTGCCACCAGAGCTTAACCACCACCCCGGACTCCAACACAGCTGACACCAGCACCGGTGACACCCTAGGATGCATCCCCCTCAATGGGCGCTCCGTGCACATACACGTCGTGGAAATCTGGAACCTACTCGACTCTCTCTCGCCCGACATCGCCTTCTTCACGGAGACCTGGACCAATGCCTCCTCCGCCCCCGACATCAAGACCGCCATCCCGGACAGATACAGGATCCAGAGGAAGGACTGCACCAACCACCCGGGAGGGTGCTTCGCCATTGCACACAAGAGCACCCTCCGCCTCACCAACCCCAGCAGAACCTTCCCCTCCGCCAAAAACCTGCACTTCCAGATCCAGACCAGCCACAACTCCACACTCCGAGGAACCCTCGTCTACAGACACCCCGGGCCCCGGACACACCAGCCAGCCCACCATCTCCACCTGGATGCCAGTCACAGCCGAAGACACAGCCTCAACCATGCCCTCCCACATCTACCACAGAGCCGCGGCCGCCATCACACACAAACCTCAATGCACCATCAACACCACCTTCAAGACAGGCACCTACCCAGACGACTGAAAGCGTGCAGAAGTCTAGCCCCTTCTCAAGAAGACCACAGCTGACCCCACCGACCTCAAGAACTACCGGCCCATCTCGCTCCTCCCCTTCGCAGCCAAAGTTGCAAAGTTGCAAAGTAGACAGTCAACAGGGAAGTGACACGATTCATTGATGACAACGCCATCCTCGACCCGTCCCAATCCGGATTTCAAATCAACCACAGCAACGAGGATGTCCTACTGGCTGCCACAGACGACATCCGCACACTCCTGGACCAAGGCCACTCCACAGCCCTCATCATACTCGTCCTTTCAGCGGCCTTCAACACCGTCTCCCACCACACACTAGTCACCAGACTACATGACGCCGACATACAAGGAACAGGCCTCGGCTGGATCCGATCATTCCTCCCTGGAAGAAGCCAAAGGATCAGACTGCCAACCTTCCTCTCCAATCCCACATAAATCACCTGCGGAGTCCCAGAGGGTTCATCTCTGAGCCCGACCGTCTTCAACATCTACATGGCACCCTCGATGCCAATGTCCAACAACACGGCCTCAACATCGTATCCTACGCTGATGACACCCAGCTCATCCTCTCCCTCACCTAAAAGACCACCACCGCCAGCCTCAACTTCCAGAACAGAATGCAGGACGTCGCAGTCTGGATGACCAACAGCTGCCTGGAGCTCAACGCCGTGAAGACAGGAGTCCTTGTCCTTGGTACCAAACCTTCAGCATGGGACAACACCTGTTGGCCTTTGCCCTCGGAAGCCCATCTACCCCCTTGGACCACACCAGAGACCTCGGCATCGTACTTGACCCATCCCTCACCATGAACAGACAGGTCTACGCCGTCACCTCCAGCTGCTTCAACACCCTCCGCATCCTCCGCAAGACCTTCAAATGGATACCCCCAGATTCAAGGAAGACAGTCACCCATGCACTCATCACCAGCAGACTGGACATTGGAAACGCACTCTACGCCACCAGTTACAAGTCCCTACTCCACAAACTACCGACATTACAGTACACCGCCGCCAGACTCGTCCTCGGCATCCCCCGACACTAACACATCAGCCAACACCTACGTAGACTCCAGTGTCTCCCCGTGGTGATAAGAGTCACCTTCAAAATCATCACTCACGCCTACGAATGCCTACACAATAACGTAAACAAATACCTCAACAGCAGAATCAACTTCCACGTACACAAATGAGACATCCGATCTTCCAACCTCGCACTGTCCGAAACACAGCGCATCCACAGAGCCAGAGCAGGCGGGAGATCCTTCTCCCACATTGCATCCAATACCTGGAATGAGCTACCGGCAGACATCAGAGGTGCCCCCTCCCTGAACACCTTCAGGAAGACCCTCAAGACCTGGCTCTTCGGCTTACAGATCTGCGGACCCCCACCCCTCAGTGCCTTGCGACCCTCACGGGTGTGTGGCATGCTTACAATTCCCCTGAGTGATTGATTGATTGAGTTATCATCATGTGATGTTTGTTCCTCTTCTGCACTGCTTGAGGTGGTGGGGCAAGACTCTTCCAACATAGCGGTAGACCCGCCACTGGGGGTGCATCATCTACGTGTGATAGGTATGAGCGACTCCCCCCCGGCCCTTCTGCGCTACGCTTCCCACCTTCTCCTTACCTGGACATTGACCCCGTGGCGCAATCCACTGCACTCTCTCCACATCTGTGACTCAGCCAGCAGGAGCCTGAGCCAGGTGTACTTTCACTGGGCTGGGTACAGCAGTCACCGCGTAGTCGGCTGGTGGACCGCCCGATGCAGTTGATGCAGCAGGGCTCCCTTAGGCGTGTAGTTGCAGCGCTCAGTCCACACAAGTTCGGTGTCGCACAGGGGCCTCACCCTCCAGGGCGTCCGGCCAGCCCAACATCATCCGTCCTGTGATGCAGGGAGACGGCACCCACCATTGGTGATCCCCTCCGTGCACCCCGGTGTAGTGGTGGATCATAGTATGCAGAGCGGACATCACTACGTTGGTGCGCAGGATCACCTCTACCATTGACTGCACCAAGGTGCGCAAGGCAGGCTTCTCACACAGGTCAGCAACGTGTCTCCATGTGACCTGCCATACTTCACCACCAGGTACGGGTGATCGCCGCACATCAATGTCTCCCGCCACGGCTCATCGACTCCACATCTACTCCACATTCCACTCCAGGCCACAGACGCAGGTCCAGCGAGGGATCCAGGTACCAGACGCAGGTCCAGCGAGGGATCCAGGAACCAGACGCAAGTCCAGGGAGGGATCCAGGAACCAGACGCAGGTCCAGCGAGGGATCCAGGAGCCAGACGCAGGTCCAGCGAGGGATCCAGGAACCAGACGCAGGTCCAGCGAGAGATCCAGGAACCAGACGCTGGTCCAGCGAGGGATCCAGGAACCAGACACAGGTCCAGCAAGGGATCCAGGAACCAGACGCAGCTCCAGTGAGGGATCCAGGAACCAGATGCAGGTCCAGCGAGGGATCCAGGAACCAGACGCAGGTCCAGCGAGGGATCCAGGAACCAGACGCAGGTCCAGCGAGGGATCCAGGAACCTGACGCTGGTCCAGCGAGGGATCCAGGAACAAGACGCAGCTCCAGCGAGGGATCCAGGAACCAGACGCAGCTCCAGCGAGGGATCCAGGAACCAGACCCAGGTCCAGCGTGGGGACCAGGATCTCATCCTGGTCAACCAGGATGTTGGGTGGCTTGAGGGGGTTGTTGATGTGTGCTGCACTATGCCCTGGCTGCTCAAATCTGCATTATTCCTTTTTTTGGTGCATCTTTTATGTTGGAGGTGGACAGATAGGCTAAGTCAAGAGTTGCGGGTTAGCGTGCCTTTTGCTATCGCTAAGGGCTTATTGCTGGATTCCACCAGCTATCGCCGGTTTCATTAACGCCGTCGAGTTAATGTTAGCGACGGTTTTCGCCGCTGATCCCTGCAGCTATCGCCTATTACCAAAACGTTGCTAATACGTCGCTAACAGGGCAATAACTTGCAGGGATCGACGGCGATAGAAAAACTAGCGCTAACCTAGGTTAGCGATAGTTATCGCCATTTCTTGCTAATATGCCCCTGAGTGAGATAAAACAACTTCTTCACGAGAAGAAGGCTGCTGCATAAAAGAAAGCTTTGCAGGCTAATTCTGAAACTGCATTCGATTCCTAAAACATCAGGTCATGTTAAAATATTTTCATGAACAATACCATTGGCTACCCTGCATGAATTCGAAACTATTCACTGTTAATTGGAACCATATACATTTGATGGTGGCGTTCAACAAATGAATCCACAAGTAAAAACACAGTGAAATATTAAATGTAAATTTAGCACTGGTGGCACAAGACACATAAGTGAGGAATTCCAATGAAGCAAAATCAATGTTCTTTACTTAAATTTTAATGTGAATTTATCATGATATTCCTTTACTTTATACGTTTGTAATTTAAACACTACTTAAACAAACTGACATGATTATGTTAAGTACTGCCTCTTAATAGCTTCATAATGTTCATTAATGTGATTTTGTCCGTAAAAACAAATTCTGAACTTGAACCCGTAGATTTTCAACCTCGCACCGCAACAGTCTATGAATTCTAGGAATTCACAAACATCCAAGAGTACTGCTAGAAGCCTATGACAGTCACGGGTTGAGAGGACTAATCCTGGGTGATCGTTTTGAATTGCTTACCGGTTCTATGTCAAGATGGTTTTTCATCCTTAAATGGGCCCAGGATAACAGGTGGACTTGCAAAAATGTTGGCTTGCATGCGATGCACTTTTATATTTTTCTCCATTCTGAAATTATATTTCCCATGCAGAAACCTCTTTCCCTGCACAGCCAGCTTTGAGGTTGTTCCAAACATATTCATAGTCTGTAAACTCGTGAGCTTTACATCAACAAATGTTTCTATGGTGGGAATGAATTACGGACAAATTCTCTCATGAGAATGATTCCAAGCTTTCCAGAACCTCCCCAAAGTGGAACTCACACTTACCGCCAGGGGTGTAGCTTCAGGGGGTGTGTGGGGTGTGACACTCCCCACAAATAAATGCATTTTGTCTTGGTAGTTTAGTCTGGGGCCCTGAGTATGTCTGTATCAGTTTTACACGTAGTGTGCCAAGAATAAAAGACAAAACAGTGACCTTTAATGTAAAATAGGAAAGAGAGAGAGAGATAAACATATACATCTGGTTGTTGAATGTCAAAATGTTAAACCAGATAGCCTGGAATCAATATTGCTACTTTGGTTCTCCAAATTGTTTGATCCAAGGCAAACATTCTATTTCACAGTCTCTTTTTTTATTTATTATCACATGAGAGAACACTTAAATACCTGAGCTCAGGATGTGCGTTGTAAAAGAACCTCTAATGTTTAACTATAATGTTGTTCTATCTACAGTAAGATTTTTGTGCATGTTTTGGGTTGGCATGACTACTAACTTGCCTCTTAGTTCACTAATGACTGTCATTCATGGGCTAGTCATTAATGTTTCTAAGGTCATGATTAAAAACTATCAATTTTAATAAATGACTATATATGCAGTGATATAATCTGATGTACTAAGGCTGTGGTACTCAAAGTATGGCCGGGGACAGAAGCAGCCCTCCAGCCCTCGTAACCTTTACATGCGTCCCCCTGGGTAGGGTTTGGGGTGTGACACTTGCTATGTCTGTGTTAGTTTTTCTCGTTCTCATTTCAGTAAGAGTTTTGGACCGGAAACTAAGGTCTATAGAGTGACTGGTTTACTAAAAAAAAAATGCAAATTCATGACAACAGAAGTGCCCGTTGAATGCGTGCAAATTTCTTTCTTTGTAGAATTCACAAGCATTGACAGTAGTAAGCTTGGAAAGTTGTGCCAGTCTCAGTTTTTCTGGCATACTGATGTCAAATAAGCACCCAAAAGGTGATGGGATGAATGCTTGAAAATAGTCTAACCAGTTGCAATTGCTCAAGGTATCATTGCAAGCCATCGTTTTTCAGCAACTGGGCTACTCTAGGCAGAGGCCAACCTTATACAAATTTGTACTGACCCTGTTCCTCATGGATACAGTCCATCCTGAACCTTGCTCATATAAAACAGCCATCCTGCAGCCCACAGCTATTTTTTGTTGGGAAATCTGAGATTCACCCCCCCCCCCAAATCTCACTGACTAAGCTACACCCCTGCGTCAAGTAGATATACACATGTCCAGTTACTTAATAAAAATCTTTGTTACTTTGATGTCCGTGAGGCCCTCCTTGAAGTATCACTGAGGAAGAGAGGTGAGTCACAGTGAACATGAGTTAGACCTGATGCCTTGCATTGAGTCGAGGTCTTCAGTGTTATAATCTTTACAATGAGAAGTGTAGTAGCATCCAAAAGGCAGACATTTTTTAACCATATAAAATTAAATAAAGTATTTTCTACACCTTTTGCATACCCCTTTTGATGTATATTCCCATTCTAGCCAACATAAAGAACTCCTGCACCTTCCCATTAACATGAGCCACACCCAGGCCACAACTGATGCTAGGAGGCATTGGGTCTTTGGAAAAAGGAACGCCAGGACTATTACACAGAAGACCTGGACACGTGTAATAAGGATTACTGGCAATTAGTTGTAGTATTACCTCCCTATCTATCTTCCTTAATGCAGTACTTAAAAATTGAGAATTTACAGAGGCAGCCAACAACCAAGCCAGATGTAACACCAATCGCCAGCAGGGATCTAAGCAATGACAACCAGGACTCTACACAGCATTCTTAAGAGAACATAACATCTAAGTATATACCAAAGACGATTATGTGACGTAGTCATCAACTGATGGGCCAGGAGAGCCTGAAAATGCCACCCTGTAGAACCCTCATATTGAAGTGAAGCCTCAGGGGCCCATCAGATAAGCAAGAACCCAAAAGAAAAGGAAAGGATTAATCATTAATAGAATTTTGTTGGCCACAATCTAGAAGTGCCATCTCATCTCATCTCTTCAGGGAGCTAAACATGGGAGAGGGGTAGAAAGATAAATCATTGCCCATGTTTCCCAAACAGAAACATGACTATATGGAGGATGCAAAATTAGGTCTGAAGACCACCAATAAGACCACCTTAAACAGATATGAAGGAAGCCCACAAAGGCCAGACCAACAGTCAAAACAGTGAGCAAAGTTCCTTTCATCAGAACTGGCTTATGAGATCCAGCTGATCACCAAACACTTCAATCAGGAAATTTCTTGAAACTATTAGCAGGAGAGGATTTAGATGCAGTACAAGAAGTCACTGACCTGGACAGTGAGCACACTAAAGGCTAACAACAGCTTCACTGGAGCAGCCCACCACTGTGTTTATGGTACCTGAAATATACTTCATACCGAAGCACAAATCTCATTGACGTCATAACTCACTGTAAAATTATGGGCAATACATCATCTAAACTAAAACCTTCCTGTTACACATATGGCCTTTGTGACAGATATGATTCTCATAATATCCTAATAGTTTTAGGGATTTATTCTAGCTATCATCCTGGACTAACATCTGATTCAAACAACACAACTTTATCACCTCTCCTTTTCTCAATAAAGGTATTTTTCCCTAAAAAGATGCATGTAAAACCCTAATCCAACCACATTCAATTATCACTTCTGTGACAATGCTTGTTACTTTTTCCACTTGCAATTGATACTGCACATGACTAACAAAGTACCCTTTTACCTCACATTTTATCCATGCTGCAGGGCAATCTTTATTATTAGTAAGTTAAATTGCATACAATCCAAGATATCACACAAATGTGCAAAACATTGTTATTTTTTTCACTTGTTTCAAGATATTTGCATAGCGGGGTTCCTGATTAGGGACATTAGGGCCCTGCTCTACCATTTGTTTAAAATCCATTAATACTTAGAAAACAGTATAGTATCTGATACAAACATCATCTGAGCCACACTATGTATGCTAAACAAACTCCAAAACTAGTCAGTATTAGCTGCCATGCCCCCTGTCATTCATCAGGCTGGGTGAAGAGCATCCCAGTAGAATATATGGGAATTAGGTTTAGCAAACTCAAGTGCAGCCCTCTAATCCCAATGAAGTGCAAGGCCATAAATTGTAATTCAGATTTGAGCATTTTGCTCTGCCACCCTACTGGAGGCTAGAGACATATCCATGGTGCATGCCCTGCTTTTGACTCCACCCTTTGCCACTTTATAAGGGGCTGGGTTTCACAAGACAGGTACATAGGAAGTCAGCTGAGGAGTCTCCAACACTACCCAACACATGATCTTCTGGCCTCACTGCATCAGTTTCATATTTTACCTGGTGATCTGCCTAACACTCAACTGTAAAGCTACCACTTGCTTCTCAGCTTCTGGACTGTCAACTCCTAGAAGGTTAAAGATGTAATGAATATGTGGGAAAGTAAGCCTGAATGAGGTAAAATCCATGTGAGCATATCGCAATAATTTAGTTGCAAATATAACATTGCTGTCTGTGGACTATTGTATTCCTGTGAAAAGACAAGGAGAGATCCTGTTCCCAGGAGGGCATCAGACGCTGATTTGCTGATGAGAAATAAGAAGAGCAACATGTTACAATTCTTCAGAATGTGATGTCTATATTAGTGTGTGTTCCTACAGTAGATTGCCACTTATCACACTTTTACCGAAACTTTATGTCCCTTTGCTTTCAAACTCTACTGAGTTTCTCAAAACTCTCTTTATGAATGTTCTGCTTTGATATTTTGATCTTTTTTAGCTGATTTAAATGGTAAAACATAATGGACCTGATTCACAAAGGTAAAGTGAGAAGAAAGTCTAACTTTACGACTTTCGGTATTCACAAAGGGCATTTACTACTCGTAAATGCTCTTTGTGAATACTGAAAGTCGTGAAGTTAGACTTTTACCTTTGTGAATTGGCCCCATGTTTTTTTCAGTGTCCCGAACTAGAACTTCTTAGGTGTTCTGACTAACTACATTTTCACAGAAATTTTTATAACCAGGATTCTTTCCTTAATGGAGCATGCTTTAATGCATTTATTATAAGATTTAATTTAATTTAAAAATATTGATTTTATATTTATGTGATATATTGCCCATTGACATTAATCTGAATGTAACTTGTGATTTGCAATAAAGTTGATCTACTAAAAAGATTTATTAATAAAACCTTTTAACTCATACCTAAATCTCATTATTGACTAAAAACAGATTAGTTATTGTGATTATTATTTTATGATGTTCAACTCTCTTCTTCTGTAAAACAATGGCAAAGATCCATCGCATCAGAAGTGAGCGGAAGGGGTTAGCCCTGAGGCTGGTAAACCATGACTTTTAATCCCTGTTTCCACTCCAGCCCTTATGTCGTGTCATACTTATGATATGTTATGTTGTCGACACCCTACTTCAGAACCAGTGTTTGGGCACTGCTATTTTTGTTGTTTGGGGCTGCTGGAAATATTAAGTATGATGTCTTCATATTATAAAGATATATTTCATATTTATTTTGCAACTAACATTGTATTACACTAAAAAAAATGTGCAGCCTGATATAAAAGCATTTTTTTAACAAACACATTAATTTTAAAAAGATGTACTACTAATCCATTGTCAGTATCTATTTATTTATTAGTATTTTTTGAGAATTTATTTATTAATAATTGTATGGACTTGCCCTGGATGTTGGTGTGGGTCTTTTTCTGTACAGTTGAACTGTGTGTAATTGGATTTATGTTAGTGAAAGAAATTTGGTTCTCCACAACCAAAAAAGGAGAGCCAAATAGTCAATGGATGTGTTGAGGTCTTCTGTATACTTCCAGTAAGTTAATCTGTACCTGAATTTAGGTCCTGGTAGTAATGTAAAATGAAGAGAGAAAATGCATTCCAAATTGTCACAGAGTATGTCATAGTGGTTAGAACTTGAGATCCTGACTGTGATCAGTGTAAATTCTTTTCTGGTTTGTGTTCTACATTGGAATGTCTGTGTAAAATTCATTGAGATATTTCAAGCTATGGTATATTCCCAAAAATAAAGTTTGTATTTATCCCCCCAAAATATTAAGGTAACATAGAAAGTTTGCACCATATCCACTTTTCGCAAATACTGTCGATGCCCACTTTGTTGAAGTTGGCAAGATATTGCTACCAAAGAAATTATGTTTGCTTTTAAGATTTGTAACACTGCTGATATTCACGCTGTGACCCTGGTGGCTCATCAATTTTGTACACTTTCTGCTTTTGTTAATGCTTAAATTGTGCCACTACAGCTGAATTTCTGCTTCTCTAAATTTACTATTAGGGAAAAGTTGGTTAAAAAATGTAGTGCCTGTGAGCATTTCTAGGGTGTTCTACCCATCCGAATATTTGAACAGCCATAAACTCGTAAGTGTATTGGAATTAAGTACAATTTAGCGTAGTTTCTTACACTGAGAAACATATCTACATTTACACCTTCCCAGGGAAGAAGTGAGTATGTTTCCAAGGTTGAGATGGGGAGGGAACACCCAATATTGATTTGGAATGTTGGACATTGGTTGTCTGATAGAAAAAATACTCTGGACAAACAATAAACGTTAAAGGTCAGATTTATTCTCTTTTTACGCAATGCAACACAGTAAGGCAACTTGCGGCATTGTGTGAAAGGGAGGCAAAAGAAATGTGCCATATCTAGTAAATCAGGACTCACCTCTGCTCTCTTGTAGTGCTGGTGCACTTCAGCCAACTTAGCGCCAAGGCAGGAATCATTGCACCATGATGCAAGGGTGTCTGCATTACAAACAGGATTGTTTTTGTGCAGGAAGGTATACCTTCCTGCACAAAAACAATCCTTGGTTGCCTTTTCCTCTTTTTATGTCTGCTGAAGACCACAGCACAAAGAAAGAGGATGTCACAAGGAGAAATGAAGATATTTCTCCTTGTTAAGGCAGTATCATGTAAGCACACCATTTTGGTGCAAACCCAGGTTTGCTGCCTTTAGTAAGTCTTGGTGTGTGTCAAAATCAATGGCTGGATGCATGGGAGCGGTTTGGTCAAAATCAAGGGGTGGATGCATGGGAGTTCCCATTCTCCACCCATGGAATGCCTCCCCAATGCAAAGTAACGCAAGACAGCGCTGCCTTGCATTAAACTTTATTTTCCTAAGCCACACACAGCCACTCAAATTGGGATTTGCAATGTTAGTACATCTAGGCCTAAGAGCACAAATGAAAATGTGGGTAATGAAATGTGAAATGTACTCCAAACATAAGAGTAGCAATGCAAAAGCAAATGATTGGCAACTGTGTTAGGTGTGGTGTGAATCAAGCCCTAAGGTTTTGGTTAAATGTCACACTATACAGACATGTGATAAGCAGTTGGTTATTTTGAGGGTACTGACAGGTGGACGATAAGAAAGTTAAATATATGTGAGACAGGCATATTGCAAATATGTTGCATATCTTAAAAGGTAAAACAAAACCATATCTAAGATTGATATCATTATATTTTGGAACAGCGGCTGTAGTTGGGCCTCAGTTTATTTGAAAATGCTTTTCGAGCTTTGCTTGTAACTTTAGAGCTGTTTAATGAAATTTTGCACTCATAAAGTCGATCTCGTTAAATTTCATGCAGATTGGTGCAGTGGAAACGTTATAAGGGGAAGGTTAATTTTTCATTGTAGCTCCTTTAGAAATATTTGCACACTGCTATAGCAAAACTGCTTCACCTAAAACCCCTGGGAAATCAGCCAGTTATGACATAATCAATAACAATTCAAATGCACCATTGAAGACAGCACTGATGATATCACTTATGACATCAGCCACAAAAAATGTTCATGTAGTGGCCATCCAAACAGACGTTTTGTGTAAGCAGACCTTGCTGAGGCTTTGAACCCTCCCCCCACACCAGATGACAGGAAGAAGGGCTTCCTCATCCAACAGGATTAATTTTTCGAAAATTGTGGCTGTAGACTATCTGCTGACTGAAGCTTGTGAAGAGTCTTTAAAGGACAAAGAAAAGTGCATAAACATTTGAAGCCTGCTTAACAGTTCTGAAATGAAAATATTTCAAGATCTACTGAAGGATTTACACCAGACCACTAAAATGACCTATTCTGAGTAAAGTTCTTGTTTCATGTAAATTCTGGTGTAATACAATTCAACTGTTTTGTTGAAGTGGTTATCAAACGTTCTTATGAAAAAACACACATTTTCATTCCCCCTACAGTTGTTTCCCCCAGCACGCCAAGTTAGTGCCATATGTTGTGCAGATTCATCACACAGTGCCAAAGGTCTAAGCACGAAAGAAATTGCATTAAAGAAACTTAAAACATTTGATTTAATTCAGCCTGGAAATGAGGGGCCACATCTATTCAGATTTTTGCGGTCGGAAACGGCCGATGAGTCTGTTTCCGACCACAAAATGTTTTCACATATGTATGAAACACAAATTGAAATTCGGTAATACCTTACCGAATTGCAATTTGTGTTTGCAATTCGGTATTTGGAAGGGGCGTGTTTAGGGCATCGTATCCAAATACCGAATCTGAGTGGGATGTATGAATGTTTTGCGCCCGAATTAAAGTTGGAAAACATTCATATTTTACCGACTCCTTGAAGGAGGTGGTAACCCATTCGCAAATGGGAAGGAGTCCCCAGGGGGCCCCTTCCCCTTTGAGAATGGAAAAAAATATTTTTTGAGAGCAGGCAGTGGTCCGATTTGGCTGCATTTAAAAAAAAAGACTGCTTTCTTTAAAAGCAATCACAGACATGGTGGTCTGGCTTCCAATTGCCCAATACTGGGGGGGGGACAGAAACCCCACTAGACACCAAGCATTATAGATTGTCATTATTTTAAAAGTGATGGGAGCAGCCCATCCTGTTCCAGGGCCACCCCAGAGGGGAATATATAGATCTGCCCCCCCCCCTGGGGAGGCACATTGGAGGGTTTGCAAATAATTTTCCCCTTCAGGTGGGCAGAAAACCCACCAGACAGTAAGATTTTTTAAATGGAACATCCCAGCCAGACATTGGGTTTTATTCCCAACACAAAGTGGCAACACAGTATTTCAGCACCCTCCTCTCGAGCCATTTAAGGAGCAATGTGTACAAAAGAAGCTTTGATGATGTCATCAGTGATGTCATCCATAATGTCCTTTGAAATGTCATCAGTGATGTCATAAATTATGTCATAGAACATGGCATGGGTTATGTAATATATGAGGTCATAAGCAGTGCATAGTGGAGGCCTTCAGCCGTGCACATTGGGGGTTGGGCACAGGGCCAGGCCTGCAGACATGCCCTGCAGCAAAATCCCCACAGGCAGCAACCCCACACTGTGGATAGCCTTTGGCAATGCGCAGTGGGGGGTTGGACACAGGGCATGTCCTGCCACCACGCTCTATGGCCAAATCCCACCAGGCTTCCAACCCCATGCCGCGCACAGCCTTTGGCGTGCCCAGTGTAGGGTTGGCCTTCGGGCCCCAAAAACCCCATCCCCTGGGGCTAGTTCCAATAAAAAACCTTAAAAAAAGCCACAAGGATCCCATCTCCTGGGGCCAAATACAATTAAACAGGGAAAGAGGCATGCAGCACCACACCTTAAGCCTTCTTGGGCCCCAGGGACCCTAACCCCATGACCAAAATATAAGGGGAAGGGGGAGTGCAGCACCTTCTCTGAGCCTTAATTGACCCCATCCCCTGGGGCCAAATATAATAAAAAAGAGGAGTCGGATGCTCGCCACCCCCTCTTCAAACCTTATTGGGCCCCAGTGAACCCCCCCCGGGCCAAAATCTTAGGAGAGATTTGAAAATGTTCCTGCTAGATGAGAGCAAACATGTTATCCCACTCGTGTTAGTGCAGGAAGGGAAACTATTGTGTTCCCAGGGTGGACTCCCTGGGGCACAATAAGTGAGGTGGCCCCAGGGAATGGGCTCCCAGGGGCCATTAAACTCTCAGTGGGGCACAGCACTACATTCTACACCACTCCACTCAACAGCACTGCACTCTACACTACTACACTCTATTTTATTCCACTCTATGCCACTAAGCCACTCAACGTTGCGATACTCCACTATATGCCACTCCACTTTATGTCACTACACTGTATGCAACTAAATTCAATGTTATTCCATTCTATACCACTTCACTGTACACTACTACACTGTATATGCCAGTCCACTTTATGCCAATCCTCTCTATGCCACTCCACAGTACAGTATTACATTGCATACCACTACAGTCTACCCCAAAATGCACTCAATCAATCAATCAATCATTATGGATTTGTAAAACGCAGCTAATCACCCAACAGGGTATCCAGGCACTTGTAGGTCGCAGAGGCTCATTTGAACAGCCAGGCCTTGATAGGAAAGCAAGGAGAAAGTAGGGAAAATGAGGGAAAATGAGGAGAAGGCACTCGAAAAACAGGGGAAAAAGCAAGGAGAAAGCAGTGAAAACAAAAAATACGAGGACAAATCATCAAAAAGCAAGGGAAGAAGCAAAATGAAAGCAGTGAAAATGAGGGAAAAGCAAGGAGAAGGCACTCAAAAACAGGGGAAAATACAAGGAGAAAGCAATGAAAACAAGGGAAAAGCAAGGAGAAGGCACTCAAAAATGGCAGGGAAAAGCAAGGAGAAAGCAGGGGAAATGAGGGAAAAGCAAGGAGAAGGCACTCAAAAATGGCAGGGAAAAGCAAGGAGAAAGCAGGAAAAATTAGGGAAAGGCAAGGAGAAGGCACTCAAAAAACAGGGGCAGAAGAAAGAAGAAAGCAGAGAAAATGAGGAAAAAGCAAGGAGAAGGCACTCGAAAATGGGGGAGAAAAGCAAGGAAAAGACAGAAGCAAGAGCAATGCAGCAGCACAGGAAGAGTAGGTACTCCCTACCCCACTCTTCTCTACAGCACTCCACTCTATGATATTATCTACATCTTACTCCCTATGCCACTACAGGCTATGCTATTACACTGTGGACAACTACACTGTATCTCACTCCACTCTATGCCACTCCAGTATACGCAACTCCACTGTATGCCACTGCACTCTATGCTATTCAACTCTACACCACTCAACTCTACACCACTCCACTCTACCCCACTCCACCCCACTCCAATCTATGCTATTCCACTGTACACCACTCTACTCTATGCTATTCGACTTTATGCAACTACACTGTAACTTGCTCTACTCTACTCCAATTCAGTCTACACCACTCCACTATACGCCACTCCACGCCTCTCCACTCTACAGCACTCCACTGTATGCTAGTACACTGTAAGCCATGCCACTCTACCACATTCCACTCTAAGCCAAAGCACTGTACGCCATTACACTGTATGCCAATCCACTCTACACTATTCCACTATACACAACTCCACTGTATGGGACTCAACTGGAACACACTCTAGTGCACCCCACTGCTCTGTACACCCCAATACTGTACGACAATCCACTCTACTCTATTCCACTATATGTAACTCCACTGTATGGGGCAACACTCTATGCTATTCCACTCTATGCAGCTCCACTGTACATCACTCCACTATATGCAACTGTAAGTTACAGTATTCCACTGCATGCCACTCCACTCTATGCCACTGCACTCTACAACACTCTAGTCTACCCCACTCCACTCTATTTCACTTCACTCTATGCCACTCAGTTTTATGCCACTTTATCTTATTCCACTCCAGTCTATGTCACTGCACTCTACACTACTTTCCTCTATGCTACTCCACTCTATGCTACTCCACTCTATGCTATTCCACTGTATGAAACTCCACTCTTCCCTCTGCACTCTATGCTATTCCACTCTATGCCACTCCACTCTATGCCACTCCACTATATGCTATTCCACTTTATCCCACTACACTCTACGACACTCCACTATACAACACTCCACTATACGGTATTCAACTCAACACCACTGAACTCCACTCTATACTATTGTAGTGTAGCAACATTTATGACATCACAAATGACATCATTTTTAATAACACACTGGAGAAGGTGAAAGTTATAGTTAATGCAGTGTGACAAGTAAAGTGACAACACTGGATACGTAGGTGCGTGAGTTATAGTAATTTTTAATTTCTTTGTAAAGTTTATGCTGGGTTTGTATACAAAGAATAAAATAACATTTTCCTAATCATTGAAAGATATATCTCTCTCTCTTGTTCTCTCTCTCTCTCTCTCTCTCTCTATCTCTCTCTCTCTCTCTCTCTCTCTCTCTCTCTATATATATATATATATATATATATATTTATATACATGCAGTTATCAGACCCTCCTAAAGAAAGACACTGCCGACCCCAGCGATCTCAAAAATGATCGTCTGATCTCCCTTCTCCCCTTACCCGCCCAAAGTATTCGAGAAAGCCATCAACCAGAAGCTCACTGAATTCCTGGAACAAAACCACCCACTGGATGCCTCACAAACAGGAATCCTTGCCTACCACAGCACTGAGACCATGCTGAATGCCACCTCAGATGAATGCAGAACACTCCTCGACTGTGGAGAAATTGTGGCTCTGATCCTTCTCGACCTCTGGGCTGTGTTTGACACCATCTACCACAACACCCTCATCAACAGACTCTACAACAAAGGCATACAGCAGATTCCCACAAGTGGATCACCTCCTTCCTCGCAGGATGGACACAGAGCATCCGACTGCCTCCCTTCACCTCTGGACCCAAAGACGTCATATGCGGTGGTAGGATCAGGGCCACAATTTCTCCACAGTCATATGCGGTGTACCACAAGGATCTTCCCTCAGACCCCTCTAATGCCAAAAGCAACTTCTGCAATGCCATGATCAACATAGGCGAATGGACGAGAGACAGCTGCCTCAACTCAACTCTGACAAAACTAAAGTGCTGATCTTTGGGAAGAACACCTCTGCATGGGACCACAGCTGGTGACCTGCAGAACTCATACCCACACCCACACCGACTGACCATGCACGCAATCTTGGCCTCATTCTCAACAACTAACTGACCATGAAATGACAAGTCAACGCAGTCGCCTCCTCCTGCTTCCACACACTTCGCATGCTCCACAGAATCTTCAGATGGATCCCAACCAACACAAGAAAGACCATCACTCAGGCCCTCTCCACAAGCTGCCTAAACTATGGCAATGCCCTCTATGCCGGCATCTCCAACCAGCTTCTCAGAAGACTCCAGACCATACAGAACACTGCAGCAAGACTCATCCTTCACCTCCAAAAATGAACCCACATTGCTCCCCACCTGAGAGTCCTCTACTGGCTACCCATCCAGGAGAGATGGCAGTTCAAGATTCTCATGCATGCCTACAAAGCCCTCTACGACCCAGAACCTGCCTACCGCAACCATTGATCGAACTTCCACCAACCCTCTAAACACCTAGGGCCAGATGTACGACCATTGGCATTAGCGACTCGCAAATTGCGAAAAATTGCGAGTCGCAATTTGCGAGTCGCGTAATGCCAACGTACAACAGTGTCAGAGACACTGTTTGCGATTCCCAATGGGGTCGCAAATTGCATCCCTCATCAATATTCATGAGGCACTCACAATTGGCGACCCCATTGGGAATGGCTGGCCCTCCCAGGTATGGTGGTCTGCTGGGCTCAGCAGACCTCCATGTCTGGAACTGCTTTTAAATAAAGCAGTTTTTTTTTTTTAAATGCAGCCCATTTTCCTTAAAGGAAAATGGGATACATTTAAAAGAAGAAAAAAGAAACAATTTCCTTTCATTTTTAAGGGCAGGTAGTGGTCCCTGGGACCACTGCCTGCCCCTAAAAAAAATGTTTCCCTGTATTCTCAAAGGGAAAGGGATCCCCTGGGGACCCCTTCCCTTTTGCGAGTGCTTTACCACCCTCTTGAAGAGAGCGGTAAATTGCAAGTGTTTTGCGACCACAATTGCGGTCGCAAAACCTTCTTACATAGGGTAGCGAGTCGCTATTAGGAAGGACGCCCTTGGAACGCCCCTTCCTAATAGCAAGTCAAAAATCCTATTTAACGAGTCGCAAATAAATTGCGACTCACTAAATAGGGTTTGTACATAGCTCAGTGGTATTTTTGCATGTGCAAACGGGCCGCAAACCCGTTTGTACATGCAAAAATGGGTCGTACATCTGGCCCCTACACTTCTCTTCACTCGCCCTCGCACACAACCCCCGCATCCGTCCCAGCCGCAGCGGTGGCTGCTCCTTCTCCTACATAGCTGCCCAGATCTGGAACGACCGCCCCCTCCAGCTCCGTACAGCCCCCTCACTGGCAGACTACAGAAAGACACTCTAGACCTGACTCTTTGACAGAGACACAGCGCCCAGACACCCTAAGGGTAACAGTGTTGCATTCTGCAAATGCTGTTTGAGTGATTGATTGATATATCTCTATATATCTATATATATGTATTTATTTATATATATTCATATTATATATATATATTCATATATGCCTTACCGATACTTACCATGCATGGTAAAGGCTTGCATGGCACAAAAACATATCTGCATGGTAAAGGCTACGTGGTAAAGGCATTGCATGGCAAAAGCAGCATTGTAAAGGCTGTTTCCCCATTTAGCATTGTCTTATGTTCATTTTTTGGAGATGTAGAGTGTCCTCTTTAAACCTTTCTTTTGCTCTGTTGTCAAGAAAATGCTTTGCATCACATTTTATCCTGTAATGTCAGTGATGTCATCTGACGTCATTTTAGATGTTACCAATCATCTGGTGTAAGATCATTAGCACCACATGGCAAGGCGTGAGTTACAGTTTTCACAGTTTATTATAAACGTGGGATTTCAGTGCGTTTATGTTTTGCATTGTAACTATAATGGCACTTTCAGTGTTTTTTACATGGAATTTCAGTATTCTGGAAACACATGCACATTTTTTTATTCTATTTAAATATACTGCATCCAGAGTAATTCCATACAAAGCCCCACCCACCCGAACTTCAATTGGTCTTTGGCTTTAATCATTTTTCTCTGGATGCAACAAAATGGCGTGTAGCCAGGCCTTATTTTAGCAAAAGACACACAATTGATGGACGGAATGCAGAACAAATGAAAACATTCACCCCCAGTCAAGAGATCTGGTTTAAATCCATCATTCTTTTGCTCACCAAGCCACCCCAGTTTAGACCTGGCCATATGCAAATCAGTCTTGACCCTGTGCCTCACAGTTTATTATAAACGTGGGATTTCAGTGCGTTTATGTTTTGCATGTAACTATAATGGCACTTTCAGTGTTTTTTACATGGAATTTCAGTATGCTGGAAACAAATGCGAATTTTTTTATTCTATTTAAATATACTGCATCCAGAGTAATTCCATACAAAGCCCCACCCACCCGAAATTCAATTGGTCTTTGGCTTTAATCATTTTTCTCTGGATGCAACAAAATGGCGTGTAGCCAGGCCTTATTTTAGCTGCACGTGGTCTGTGTCCGAATGCAGTGGGCATGAGAGATAAGGTCAGGCCATATGCCAGGCCCTGCGCCCCGCCTGCTGAACTAAGTTCTCGTTCAGCTGCAAGTACCTTTGGGTGCAGGGCCCAAACACAGGCCCACTGCCCGTTCCATGCTTGGCTTGGCCTTCAAGCATACAACGTTGTTGAAAGGGCTGGCCTCTGCCAGTGCTCTGCGCCCAGTCCTATCCCATCAAACTACTTCTACAAAGTGTGTGACCTTGTACAGTGGTATCCGAGCTGTATGTGACCTATGAGAATGATCTACGGCCAAGCGTATGTTCAATCCAATCCCACTGAATCAGAAGAGCTTGTCCTCGCACAAGAGGCTCTCTGGCAGCAGACGCCAAGATCCTATGTCACCAGACAACCTAGACACAAGCCTTGGCTGTGTGCAATGATCTCTGAGAGTAGCCTTCATGGGACTTCCTTCAGACTGTCTTAAAGCTCAAAACGTCCTTAGAAACCTTGCTCTAAATTAATATATATAGCGATTAAGTCATGCTTTATGATTCTTATGAATGTATCTTAAAAGGGGAATGTTTTATGTTTGACACCGCAAATAAAAAACAGATGGCCAACTCAGGTCAATGAAACATTTTCCCTGATTTTTGAGGCCCAGAGGTATTTTGCGTTCTAAAAGGTCCCTTGCCATTTTTAACATTTCCCTTCTCAATATTATCAGATTCTGTCTCTGCATGTGAGCTGCTGAAAAGGCCATATCAGTGGTTACTGCAAAAGCGAACATAACTTCAAGTTGCACATTGCGTGCACTAAACAGCTGAGGGACAAACTGAGGAAAGGAGACAACATTGGATGTCAAGGTGAAAATACTCTTTGTACTGTTTCATCGAAAAGCTAATTTCATTGAGACTTTAAAAGGAACCAAAGCATGAAATAGTCATGTGCTCTGCTACTGTGGGATTCATTTGTTATGTATGCAGAAAAATGTTCAGGGTTTTCATAGGTAGGAACGTGAAATATCAAGCAAGGTTTGCATTCCTCTCTTTATAAATCAAATGGTTTCGGAAATGTTCTGGGACATTTTTACTTACATAAGAAGCCACTTGCGTTTACACGCAGGTCTCATGAAGAGCAGGAGTTACTAGATAAAAAACAAGACATTTTCCAAAGTCAGCAGCGAAACTGTTTTTGCACAGGTTAGTTTATATTTTATTCTGCTTCCTCTGCTGTACACCATTTTAGTTATCGTCTTCTCAAAACAAATTGACTCTAATAAATCCAAAAGGAAACACACATTTGAAATGTCTTATTTCTACACTCCTGAAGTGGACCCATGTGAAATTTTAATATATGTTCGCTCAATTGGAAAAAAATCCTGAATAGCATAAATTCACATAATTATACATTGCAAACTGTTTTGGTAGTTTTTTGCTCGCGGGAGACTGCATTGAGCAGAAAATATATCACTGAGAGACTTGTTTTGCTCAAGCTAGTCTCCTACCAGTATCTCGTGTGACTTTTTTATGCGAGGTATGCCCTCGTCTGATAATTTATGATATATACCAGTAAAGCACATTTTGTGCTATTAGCCAAGTTTCATGTCATTTCATTCAAAATGTTAGTGTTAGAAAGGGGATTTCTGGTTGGCTAAGGCTTGCGCCAAAGCCAGGCAGAAACCACCTTTCTAGTCAGGGCAAGGGAGTTACACGCTGAAGATAACCCCTGCTCACCCCCTTGGTAGCTTGGCACGAGCAGTCAGGCTTATCCCAGAGGCAATGTGTAAAGCGTTTGCGCAACACACACACACACAGCAGCAACACACTAGGCACACTACAAAAGAAACTCCACACAAGGTTATATCAAAAATAGCCTTTGTATTATCATAAACACATTAGAAACATAATCACACATTTACACTGTGCCAACTGGCATGGGCAATATTCACAGGAGATTATATACAGGACCAGGCCAATCGAGCCATGGTCAGAACCATCAGAATGCAAATATAAAACACAACCAGTAACTACTGGTACCATAATGACCTAAGCATTATCATATTAGCATAAACCCACATTAGACCCAAACCTCACCAGCATAAACACATTATGCAATAACCTCATAAGCATAACCACATTAAGCTAATAGGTACTACCCCAAAACATCATAGCATGACATTAGGCATTAGCATAAACACATTATGCAACACTCATGGTGCAGGAATCACATTTGGCAATAATCAGATCAGGCATAAACACATTACGCAATCCTTGTAGCGCCTTGCGCCCTACCCATCACCAAAACGGACCCCATGCCAACTGGCCTCTCACAGGGGGCCCCAATGCCCTGTGTCCACAATGTCAGGGTTCAGCTGCCGATGCAGCAACATCAACAGTGCGCAATGGTGCAGGCCTAAACGCTGCAGCTGCCCACTAATTGCTGGGCAGCTGTGAAACTCTCTGTAGGCATGGGCACTCCGGGCGCCCTCTAAACAAATATGCCCAATCGTTGCAGCTGCCCTCTAGCAAGCGGGGCAGCTGTGAAATGGCCAAACTGGGGAGAGCACGGGCCCCTCTGGGCCCTCAACCAACAATATGCCCCCTCGTTGGAGCGGCCCGCAACGGCAGATCCGCTCAGGAAATGAGCCTCCACACTGTGCCTCGAACAGGCACCAACCACATAGAGCCTTCACTTACCAGCTCTTGGTGCAGGACTCCTCTCTTCGCCCGGTCCCCCTTCTGGGACCGGGACTTCACGGGGGAGCCCGCAAGGCTCTGGACGGCCCTCCCGGCAGCTCAGCGATACGCAGGGCTCTCTCTGACCAGCATCGGCATTTCTCCCCTACGCAGGGTTTCCCTCGCTTATGGGAAACCTGTGCTGCCATTGGCGGCCTCGGCTGCCTCTCCTAACTTCACCCGGGCCCCCTCCTGGGACCCGGGGCTTTGCTGTGGAACCCGCGAGGCTCCGGACTTCCGGCTTCCGGCCCGCCCCCAACCAGGCAACGGTGCTTGTCTTCCGGCGGCTTCTACTTCTCGGCCGCGATGCGGGGTGGGCACCCGCTGTTCACAATAGCATGAGAGCGGGGTGGGCACCCGCTCTCCACAGTGAAACCACTGACAAGCGGGGTGGGCACCCGCAAACAATTCCTTACGCGGGGTGGGCTCCCGCCTCGCTACGGCATCATGGGGGAATCCCTCACGCCGGGATTCCCTCTTCCACGGGCAGCTTAGCGCTGCAAAACCCACGCATTCCTCTTCTGGGGAAAATCCCAAAAAAGCGCTCCCCAGGCGCTAGGAGCCCTGAAGTCCATGGAAAATGCAAAGAACAGATGCAGCAAAGTCCTGAAAGAGTAAAAGGGCAAATGCTGGGCCCAGGGAGGCAAGCCCTCATGGCAGCTCCTCCTGTGCCCCAGCAGCAGCACGCCCCGGCAGGATCAGGGCCCAGCACAGAACAGCACAAGAACAATTTCATTGGGTCACAGCCCCTACCTTTATACACCAAATCTCTTTGTCTGCAGGACAGGGCATGGGGGAACCAGATGCAACTGGTTCAGGGGGGATTTGGAGCACTTTGTTTTCCAAGCTCCTCTTCCCCTTTGTCAGGTGGGGGCTAGGTGATCAGACACACCACAGGGGGCGGAGCCAGCATTGTACAGGCTAGGCACAGTCCTTTTCAGGGTCAGGGGATTACTCCTCCCACTACTCCCAAGGCAGATGTCCCATTCAGCCTAGCGCTGACTCACCCTGCCCCTCCTGGAGCCACACACACCTCCCAGCCCCTGTCACTCACATGCCAGACATGCAATTCACATCAGGCAGGCAGACACATAGCACACAGAAATGCCAACTTCTAAAAGTGGCATTTCTAAAATAGTTATAATAAATCTGCGCACACCATTGCATAGCGTTTATTATCACTTTTCCAAACATGCCAAACTTGACCACGCTGCACCTCCCATATCAGGAATTACCACTGAAACACTTATCAGGGAATCCCCAATGCATTCCTATGGGAGGGCAGCCCCACAGTAGTGAGAAACCGAAATGGCTGTTTGTCACTACCAGGACATGTCACACACTTAAGGTACATGTCCTACCTTTACCTACAATGCACCCTGCCCATAGGGCTAGCTAGGGCCTACCTTAGGGGTGACTGACATGTAGTAAAAGGGGGGTCATGGACATGGCACACACTTTAGGTGCCAAGTCACAGCGGCAGTAACACTGCGCGCACAGGCCCTGCAATGGCAGAGGCCTGAGATAGGTTTGAAAGGCTACTTTGGTGGGTGGCGCAATCAGCGCTGCAAGCCCACCAGTAGCATTTAATCTACCAGCCCTGGGTATATGGGATACCACTTTACAAGGGACTGACAGGTAAATTAAATAGGGCAAATAGGTGTAGACTAATCTTACCATATTTAACACAGAGAGCGCACGCACTTTACACTGGACAGCAGTGCTAAAGTGCCCAGAGGCCTAAAACGACCAACACCATGTCAGAAAAAAGGTTAGGGGGAAGGCAAAAAGTTTAGGGATGACCCTGCAAAAAGGGCCAAGTCCAACACAACCCCCTTCCTGCCAAAACGCAGGGTAGACCAATCACCACCTTGATGGGCTTCCCTGCCTTGGGCGATAGAACACGGACGCAGGCCCGCAACTGCAGGGACACCCTCCAGTTCTACGCCACTATGAACTCACATGGTTCCCTCTGTCAAAAGCTCTCAGGTCCAACTAGGCTACCCCACTGGTACTCCCTAGCTGTCCACGGCCAGGACCAGGCCCTAGGCCACCCAGTTGTATCTGGTCCTGGCCAACTCACTGAGTGGGGGGCGGTAGCCCCTGGCACATAGTAGCCATTCTCCACTGTTCCTCCCATCAGGGCAGTTCCAAACTGCCACTGATCCTGCAACTTAGGGTCTGCACCCTCAAGCTGACCAGAGGTCACGGGCGAGGCTCTCCTCCCCCTACCTCTTCTTCTGGGGTTCCGTACCTTCCTCCTTGGAGAGGCACCATCAGAACACAACTCTCCAGCCAGCTGAAACTGACTAACAGGAGGCCAGCTCACTCAGACCCTCGGAGACTCTTGTCTTCAGAAAAACAAAGCACACAGCACAGTTCCTCTTCAAGCAGGGGTGACACAGCACACAGCAAGGTCCCTTAGGCCTCTTCCTCAGCAGAAATAGCAAACTGTAGGTCAGCCCCCAGACACACAGCAATGGCGGCACTTTTCCTAAGTCTATTCAGCTGTTCTCTTTGGCAGGGATTCCCCCTCGATCACGAAGTTTCCAAGTCTCCCAACCTAGGGTCTAAACCCTCAGGTTGCACCAGGGTCAGAGGTGAGGGCTCCCTCCCTCTGCACCCCCTTCCAGAGTTCTGCACCCTCCCACCTTGGAGCAGTACCCCTGGAAGCCAAACCAGTCAGGACACTGATTACAGATGTCCTTCCCTCCAGGTCATGCTGAACCGGAACCTGGCCCCCCAACCTTGGGGCTGAACCCCGTGGCTGAGCACTTGCCTGGCACGCCAGGACTTCTGGGGACTCACACAGTATACCCCCCGAGGGTAACACATGACTAATGTGTTGTGTGACAGTCTGCCTGGCGCAGATCTTCCGATCCCTGTCCATCTGACAGTGCGTGAAGATCCCTCAGGACAGAAGTGGTGTCGCCATGGTCACTTCTAGGAGACTCAGCCCTTCTGGCTGGTCCCTGACCCACTGGTTCTTCCACTGGGGAACACATCCCCCTCTCACCCCTCACTCTGGACTTCTGCACCCTCCCAACTGGAGCGGCACCGCCAGACACCAGAACCGCTGGAGCTCTGCTTACAGATACTCCACGTTCTCCTGACACTAGGAGATCCTCCTCAAATGGCCTACAAGTACAGCCTAGGCCCCCGACCTGGCGCTCCCTTAGGGAACCCTCCAGGCCCTGAGACTGGGTTTCGGGCACCTTGGGACACACAGTCCCACACTCACTCCTTCTCCACTGAGACCGGACGTGAGCCCCTACACCCCTCCCACTACACTGGGACCTAGCTGGGCTACACTGAACCTCTTCCACCACACAGGACCGGAAGATACCTGAGCCACTACTTTTGGAATCACTCCCCAATGCCTCTTCAGACCCTCTAGCACACAGCCAGAGGTCTGCCTCCCGTGCAAGCTCCCTGGGATCAGAGAACTTACACCCCAACAGGTGTTGGCGCAACCCCGGAAAACAATTACTGAACACGTGCTCTCTGACAACCAGATTGAACAGCCCTTCAAAATCATTTGCCGTGCTAACCATCACCCAATCGTCCAGTGCAACACAACATTCATCCACAAACTCCACCCAAGACTGGTGAGACAGTTCCTTACTGCCCCTGAATCTCAACCTGTACCCCTCTAACTGGGAACCAGGTACCATACTCTGGGAACTGGGAATGGGACTTCCTGCACTGGACTACATATTGCTGCCACCACTGGATCCCACCCTTACTGGTGAATCCAGACAACTCAAACTACACTCAGGGGATAACCTACCCTCCAGAGCTAGCTTTTTCTCCTCCACACTCAGCTGCGCTAGCTCCACTTTGAGCCTTTCCAACGCTAGCTGATCCTCCCTTTCTTCCCTCCTATCCACCCACTCCTCTGGGGACATGGAAATGGATGGGGCACTGCCCCCGGCACTAGACCCAGCAAGGGACTCCCTATCTATGGGATCCTCCCCACCTACTGGCGTCCCACCCTGTCATTTTCTCTCTTCTGCCACCAAAATAAAAGCGCAGAAAACACCATTTAAAAATGACACTCTTGAGGAGAAAACAAAATCAGTAAAAATAATCCCCAAACACGTGATTCTCTAAATGCAGAGTTTGTAGTGCAACCAGTTGTCGCTGTGGTACTGCGCAAACGCAAGTCCTATCCTCACCGCTGACAACCAATGTTAGAATTGGGATTGCTGGTTGGCTAAGGCTTGCGCCAAAGCCAGGCAGAAACCACCTTTCTAGTCAGGGCAAGGGAGTTACACGCTGAAGATAACCCCTGCTCACCCCCTTGGTAGCTTGGCACGAGCAGACAGGCTTATCCCAGAGGCAATGTGTAAAGCGTTTGCGCAACACACACACACACAGCAGCAACACACTAGGCACACTACAAAAGAAACTCCACACAAGGTTATATCAAAAATAGACTTTGTATTATCATAAACACATTAGAAACATAATCACACATTTACACTGTGCCAACTGGCACGGGCAATATTCACAGGAGATTATATACAGGACCAGGCCAATCGAGCCATGGTCAGAACCATCAGAATGCAAATATAAAACACAACCAGTAACTACTGGTACCATAATGACCTAAGCATTATCATACTAGCATAAACCCACATTAGGCCCAAACCTCACCAGCATAAACACATTATGCAATAACCTCATAAGCATAACCACATTACGCTAATAGGTACTACCCCAAAACATCATAGCATGACATTAGGCATTAGCATAAACACATTATGCAACACTCATGGTGGAGGAATCACATTTGGCAATAATCAGATCAGGCATAAACACATTACGCAATCCTTGTAGCGCCTTGCGCCCTACCCATCACCAAAACGGACCCCAAGCCAACTGGCCTCTCACAGGGGGGGCCCCAATGCCCTCTGTCCACAATGTCAGGGTTCGGCTGCCGATGCAGCAACATCAACAGTGTGCAATGGTGCAGGCCTAAACGCTGCAGCTGCCCACTAATTGCTGGGCAGCTGTGAACTCTCTGTAGGCATGGGCACTCCGGGCGCCCTCTAAACAAATATGCCCAATCGTTGCAGCTGCCCTCTAGCAAGCGGGCAGCTGTGAAATGGCCAAACTGGGGAGAGCACGGGCCCCTCTGGGCCCTCAACCAACAATATGCCCCCTCGTTGGAGCGGCCCGCAACGGCGGATCTGCTCAGGAAATTAGCCTCTACACTGTGCCTCGAACAGGCACCAACCACATAGAGCCTTCACTTACCGGCTTTCGGTGCAGGACTCCTCTCTTTGCCCGGTCCCCCTTCTGGGACCGGGACTTCACGGGGGAGCCCGCAAGGCTCTGTACGGCCCTCCCGGCAGCTCAGCGATACGCGGGGCTCTCTCTCTTCACTACGAGAGCCCCGCTGACCAGCATCGGCATTTCTCCCCTATGCGGGGCTTCCCTCGCTTACGGGAACACCGCGCTGCCATCGGCGGCCTCGGCCGCCTCTCCTAACTTCACCCGGGCCCCCTGCTGGGACCCGGGACTTTGCTGTGGAGCCCGCGAGGCTCTGGACTTCCGGCTTCCGGCCCGCCCCCAGCCAGGCAACAGTGCCTGTCTTCCGGGTCGCGCTCAGCCGCGGCCCAGCAAGTTCTTTCGGCGGCTTCAACTTCTCGGCCGCGATGCGGGGTGGGCACCCGCTGTTCACAATAGCATGAGAGCGGGGTGGGCACCCGCTCTCCAAAGTGAAACCACTGACAAGCGGGGTGGGCACCCGCAAACAATTCCTTACGTGGGGTGGGCTCCCGCATCGCTACGGCATCACGGGGGAATCCCTCACGCCGGGATTCCCTCTTCCACGGGCAGCTTAGCGCTGCAAAACCCACGCATTCCTCTTCTGGGGAAAATCCAAATAAAGCGCTCCCCAGGCGCTAGGAGCCCTGAAGTCCATGGAAAATGCAAAGAACAGATGCAGCAAAGTCCTGAAAGAGTAAAAGGGAAAATGCTGGGCCCAGGGAGGCAAGCCCTCATGGCAGCTCCTCCTGGGCCCCAGCAGCAGCACGCCCCGGCAGAATCAGGGCCCAGCACAGAACAGCACAAGAACAATTTCATGGGGTCACAGCCCCTACCTTTATACACCAAATCTCTTTGTCTGCAGGACAGGGCATGGGGGAACCAGATGCAACTGGTTCAGGGGGGATTTGGATCACTTTGTTTTCCAAGCTCCTCTTCCCCTTTGTCAGGTGGGGGCTAGGTGATCAGACACACCACAGGGGGCGGAGCCAGCATTGTACAGGCTGGGCACAGTCCTATTCAGGGTCAGGGGATTACTCCTCCCACTACTCCCAAGGCAGATGTCCCATTCAGCCTAGCGCTGACTCACCCTGCCCCTCCGGGAGCCACACACACCTCCCAGCCCCTGTCACTCACAAGCCAGACATGCAATTCACATCAGGCAGGCAGGCACATAGCACACAGAAATGCCAACTTCTAAAAGTCGCATTTCTAAAATAGTTATAATAAATCTGCGCACACCATTGCGTAGCGTTTATTATCACTATTCCAAACATACCAAACTTGACCACGCTGCGCCTCCCATATCAGGAATTACCACTGAAACACTTATCAGGGAATCCCCAATGCATTCCTATATGAGGGCAGCCCCACAGTAGTGAGAAACTGAAATGGCTGTTTGTCACTACCAGGACTTGTCACACACGTAAGGTACATGTCCTATCTTTTACCTACAATGCACCCTGCCCATAGGGCTAGCTAGGGCCTACCTTAGGGGTGACTGACATGTAGTAAAAGGGGGGTCATGGACATGGCACACACTTTAGGTGCCACGTCACAGCAGCAGTAACACTGCGCGCACAGGCCCTGCAATGGCAGAGGCCTGAGATAGGTTTGAAAGGCTACTTTGGTGGGTGGCGTAATCAGCGCTGCAAGCCCACCAGTAGCATTTAATCTACCAGCCCTGGGTATATGGGATACCACTTTACAAGGGAGTGACAGGTAAATTAAATAGGCCAAACAGGTGTAGACCAATCTTACCATATTTAACACAGAGAGCGCACGCACTTTACACTGGACAGCAGCGCTAAAGTGCCCAGAGGCCTAAAACCACCAACACCATGTCAGAAAAAAGGCCAAGGGGAAGGCAAAAAGTTTAGGGATGACCCTGCAAAAAGGGCCAAGTCCAACAGTTAGCAATTTAGCACACCCTTAATTAGCCTCAGTTCATGCCACGAAAGTGTTCTTTTTATGACATATTTATGCTGTGAGGCCTATTCTTTGAGCCCATATTACAGAGTGAAGAGCAAGGGTTTAGTAGCATATGCAACTAACAGTAGTTACAATAGTACATTTTTGTGCTAGATCCCATAACCATAATCCAGGAATCTACAAAACCAATAGAGTATTTGAAGAGAGTGGTCCTGAAGGGAAATGTTTGATTAATTCCTACAGGTGAAAGAAAGGCCCTTGCTCACAGAAAGCCCAGTCAATGATGAAGAGAGCTTTGTAGTGGATTATATTTGCCAATGACAATTGCTATTCATTGCCAAGGTTTTCATTGTTACAATCCAGGCAATTGTTCTTACTTGCCTGAACTATTGTAACTCCACTCTTGCGGGCGTGCCTAGGTCATCCTCAATGGCTCAAAAAGCCATTCTACACTAAACAGCTAGGATGATCTCTTGAGTCAGAAAGTTCAGCCACATAACATCACTACCAGAAGGCCTTCACTCGCTTTCTCTTCAAGCCAGAATAAAATGTAAGTTGGGGCATGTTGGACTTGGCCCTCTCTGCAAGGTAACCCAAACGTTTGGCTTTCACTTCTCCTATATTTGAAGAATTGATTTTTGTTGACTTCAGGACTGTATGCACTTTAGCACTGCTAACTAGTGATAAAGTTATTGTGCTCTATCGTTTAAACATGGTAAAATGGGCTTACAACTGATTAGCATATTTCATTTGCTTATAAGTCCCTTGTAGAGTGGTATACCATGTACCCAGGGCCTGTAACCTCTATGCTACAAGTGGGCCTGCAGCATTTATTGTGCCACATACTTAAGTTGCCCTTTAAAACATGTCCCAAGTCTGCTATTGCAGCCTGAATGCAGTTTGTTTTAAACTGTCAATTCGACCTGGCAATATAACCCTCTTGCCAAGCCTCACACTCCCCTTTTATTGCATAAAAGTCACACCTAATATAGCCCTAGGTAGCTCATAGGGCATTGAGCATTGTGATTTGAAGGTTGGACATGTACTTTTAAGTTTTACATGTCCTGGTACTGGAAAACACCTACATTTATTTTCTACTATTGTGAGGCCTACCTCTCCCATAGGACAACATTGGATTGCTGTATTACATTTAAAAAGTGCTAACTTTTGATTGAAAACAGGTAAACATTTCATGTTAGTTGTCTGAGAAATTGTAATGAAAAATCTTCTTTAAAGGTAAAGTCAGATTTTAAGTTATAATTTTGAAAATGCCACTTTTAGAAAGTTAGTGCTTTCCTGCCCTAACTATTTGGTTCCTACAATTTGTAACTGGGTCACATAACTGGGTGTAGTTGGCAGTTGGGCTTTGTTTATTCTCCCAGACAGACACATAATAGGGAGATTAGGTGTGCCTGCATGGGCCATCAACAGGCAGGATGGGGGCAGAGCTGGCACAGCCCCACTTGCAACAGAATAGGCTGTGCCCTGGCTTCACACAAAAGACTTGCCATCACTGCATAGTTCATGCAGCCAGCCTGGAGCAAGGGCAGGGGAGGGAGGAAAGCTTCAAGCCTTCAAAGGAAATTGCTTAGAGGGGTATCCTACTTCAAAGATGACACCAGGTATAAAATGAAGACCCTAAGACCCACTCCTAAGTTCACCTTCTGGACCTGCTGAAGGACTCGCAGAGGACTGCCTGCTGCTTTGGCCTGCTGTGAACTCCACAAGACTGCTTTGCTGCACCTGGGAGAACTGCGTTGCTGCCTGGAGCCTGTCTTGAACCCTTAGAGGCCTGCACTGCTGCTTGAGCCCTGTTCCACTGCTTGATCCCAAGACTACTGGAGTGAATCCCAGGGTTAGTTGGCTGGCCTCCTGAGCAGAGCTTCAGGGACAGAAAAGACTCCATCATGAAACCGCTCCTGGACGCAGGCTGAGTGAATCCAAACCATCCCAAGTGGTGCTCCTCCAGGCCTGGACCCTTTGTGGTGATAAAGATGCCCAGATAGCCAAAAGCCAAAACTTGGGACTTGCCAAAACATTTGGGTAAAATTGCTCTGACAGCCAAGGAAAGACTGTTTCTAACCTGTTCCTCTAGCTGTCAAAGTTGCATCGCTGGTTGGCCTGACATTGCAGCAGCTCTGCCTGCATTCTTCTCCACAGCAGCAAAGCCTGCTCAGAGGTCCTTCACCAAAGGAGTATCCAGACTAGTGGAACTTTCATCGGCTACGGCCTCCAGGCACATTCTGCTGGAGATTTCTGACTTCCAAAAAAGTGACTAAGTCTGAATGAAGAAATCTACACCACAGCTTCATCCAGTGGCTCCCCAACAACAATTCTCCCTCCATGGATATCACCTGCTGCCTTGCCCCGCTGAACTTTACCTTCTCTGAACAATTTTTCTTTTCGAAAATGTTTCTAAGTCTGAAGGTAAGCGCCAACCGGGCACAATCCACTTTTTGTATCTGAATCGCATTCCATTGCAGAGTGCCATATTTTTCGACTTTGACCCAGGGTTAGAATTTGGGTTCCTGGTTGACTGGAGTGGAAGCCCTGGTCAAGCAGTAACCATAATTATAATCAGGGTAAGTCACAAACATACCCTAAATTAACCTGAGCTCACCCTCTGGTAGCATGGCACAGAGCAGTCAGGCTTAACTTAAGAGGCAATGCGTGAAGTATTTGTGCAACACTTCGAACAGAAAAACAGTGAAAACACCTCCAAAAAGATTACACACCAGGTTAGAATAATAGAGCTTAATTTAATGAACAAAAGAAGAACAAAATGACAAAAATCCAAAGAGTAAAATAGAAGTTATGAATTTTGAAAGAATAAACTGAAATAGACTGCCTAAAAGCATTAAGCGCCAACCGGGGATACCTGATTGGGCCTGACCGGGTCAAATCCAAACGTTCCGGCCAACTGCGATGAAGAGTGGTTCGGATACAGTTCCAGCTTAGTCCATCTGAAGGTTTACCTTCTCCAGATTTGTGCTAAGAGTCACCAGGAGCAAGGAGAGCATAAGTGGCAGTGGTCAGCATGACATGAAGAGTAGGCCGGGCATATGGGCAGGCTGGAGCCACCCAGTGGCAATCTATGCCAGCGGACAATGCTTGCTTTGTGAAGGAATTAATTTGCGGCAGCCCATGGTGATGCTTTGTGCAAGCAGTGCGGTTCCAGTGCAAACGGGCCCGTTCACGAAGAGCCCAAAAGCTTGATTAAGTGAGCCAAACTTTCAAGGACCCAGGACCGGAGAGGCAACTCTTGGGTTCATGAGCTTGTTGAAAACTGGTCCAGGAGCTGTGGGTAGCCTGTTATGTCCCTGAGGCTCAGATCAAGAGGCCAGCAGACTAGCCCTTGGAGACACTTTGGGGCCCTGGGTTCAAGAAGTTTCCAGGTCCAGTTCTTCCTCTCCAGGCAAAAGGGCAGCAGGGCAGCACAGCAAGACAGCAGTTCTAGAGCAGCAGTCCAGCAGAGTGACAGTCCTACAGCAGCACAGCAGTCCTTCTTATTGGCAGAGTAGCCACAGGTCCGGAAGTGTACTGAAGTGGTATGGTCAGAAGTCCAGTTCTTTACCCAGTGGTGCCTTTGAAGTGGGAGAAACTTCAAAGAAGGGCTTAGAAGTGCACAGAGTCCCTGACCTTCCTGCACTGGCTCCAGACCCACTACAGGGGGGTATGCAGCCCATTAGGTGTCGACAGGACACAGCCTATTTAGGTGTAAGTGTGTGGCTGTATCTTGCTCCTCCCTCCCATCCTCCCAGGAGGACCCATTAAGTCACACCTAAGCTTCCTTTGTGTGGCTGTCTAGATGGAATGCACAAAGCCCAGCTGTCACCCAACCTAGACAAGCAATCAAAGACAGACAGTAGGCACCAAATGGCTAAAGTAAGAAAATGCCAACTTTCTAAATGTAGTCACAAAACAATGGGGTAACCCAAAAGTAACCTAAAGGACCTGGGTAACTTATGATACAGACAAACAATGGTCCTATCGGAAAAAGCAACAAGAGGCAAAGGAGAACTGAATATATCAAAAGATCTCCTACCACTATAGGATAAGAAGAAAAATGGTCTTGTAGATTCAATCCACAGTTACAAGGTTAGGGCAGTAGACAAGATATCAAAACCAGAAGATTAAAACACATACACATATTTGCATTTCTGAAAGTTTAGTTACACATAAGACAGTCTCAAACAACAGTCTTATTTACACATATATCAAAAACTCTTAGATCCACAAATGGATAAAGCGATAAAGACGAGTGCTCAGAGAAGGTGCTCATGTGGATAAGGAGTAGAAAAAGGAAAATAAAAAAAGGAGGGGGTCTGTTAGATGTAGTGCACTTTACTGGAGACATATAAGCAAATTAAATATGCCAATTAGATATGAGTCAATGTTACCATATTTAGAGGAGAGAGCACATGCACTTTAGCACTAGTTAGCAGTTCTAAAGTGATCAGAGTCCTAAAGCCAACAAAAACTAGGTCAAAAGAGGAAGGAAGGCAAAAGGTTTGGGTAGACTCTTCAGACTGGGCCATTTTCCAACACCCGGTCTCGCAATACTAGATGTCCATGGTTGGCACTTTGATCTTTTAGGTGCTAGTTTTTCTCTTTAACTTAAAAAAAACATAACTACAGCTCTACTGATTGGATTTTTATTTTTTTGGTGTCAGATAATTTATGAAAATTTACCCTAGGTTTCTAAATTGGTGTGTCAATTTTCTTGTGTTGTATTTTCACTTTGTAATTATGTTGTGTGCTGTATATGTACTTTACACATTGCCTCAAAGTTAAGCCTGACTGCTTTCGTGCCAATCTACCAGAGGGTTTATCACAGGTTAATTTAGAGACTTTTGTAGTTCACCTGACAGCTATCGAGGCAGTTGCTAGAACAGAGGTCACCCCAAATTCAACCGACAACCCAGTTTCTCACAAGGCATATCATATGCAAGGCCATTCACAATACTCAACTACCTATCATGGCTTTCAAAATTTCTGGTGGAATCATGAACTTAGGGTGTATTGAAAAGCTTTTTCTACAATACAACACACATCTGCCAAGTGACCACACTGTTTTTCTTAGGTGGAGCTCCTGTCATCTGGAACTCTTTACCAGTTGACCTGAGACTTGCTCATAAAATCCTCTAATTTCAAAAGGATAAAAACATACTTGGTTAAACTCTAACCCAGTTAATTTCTCCCTGACTAGTTGTCTTCATTGGTCCCCTTTACCCCTCATTACTCATACCCCGAACTTCACTGCCCTGAATATTCCTTGCTTGCTTGACCCATACCTGCTCTTGTCACATAAACTCATGGCTCTTTTCTTCTAAAGGTTTATCTCAATGTTCTTCTATAACTATTTATCCCTATGTAAGCTCTCATTTCTTTGTCTCCCCTGCTGTGTCTCTTTCTTTCCTTTCCCCAGCATCACTTTTGCTTGCTAGGTGTGTCCATATTCTGCTCTCTAGTGTCTACTCCTCTATCCTCTAATCCAATTCTGTTGACAATCTGAGGTCGTGGGTGCATTGCTACTTAAATCGGTTGATCTACCTTGTTCTTTTGTACTGTCGATGTTACCCTCCTTGGTTTGATGACACATGATAGCAACAAGAAATAAATAAAATGGCAATTTTAAAGTACCCGCATGAAGAAACTAATTTCATCACCTTTGCCTTTCTGTTTAATAGGAGGACATTTTGCATTGTAAAAGCTTTGCATATGTTGATAGCCTGGCTACATGACACAATATCAACCACCAAAACATTGATTAACCATATTAGTAACCCTGGGCATCCAATTCCGCTCCGCTCGCGGAATTTAGGCAATTTCGCGTTCCGCGGAGAACGCGGAATTGCCAACAATTCCGCGATCCGCGACGTAGCAGAATTATTTTCTTGTCGCGCTTTAAAAATGCGCTCTAGCACGCGCGATAGCAACTTACCGGGATTCCTGCGCGTGCGCCACGAGATTTCGGTAGCCGGCCGCGTTATCCCGCGAGAATTTGCGATCGGGAACACGTCATTCGCCGCGCCATTGGACAACGCGAGAGTGTGCGATCGCGAACACGTCATTCGCCGCGCCATCGTGCACCGCGAGAGAGATTGCGACCGCAAACACGTCATTCGGGTGCGCCATTGGACATCCGGCGATATTTTTGTACAGATCGCGATCCCGAACATGCAAAATTTTCAATCTGGAGAACAATAACATCGCAAGCAGCATAAAACCTTCTATAAATTGATGATTTGGATGAAAAAAAAACCTCAGATTGATATTTGGCTGTCCTTTTTGGTCAAATGTTTTGTTCCTGTCCAGCAGGCTCCTCCCAGTGCTTTGTCCATCTCCTGTTCATTTTTCACTTGGATTTGAGCTGGAAGGATCACTCTTTGTGTCTGCTGCATCATTATCATTGGATTTGAGGATTTGGGGATTTGAGATTTTACAAGTAAGTTGGTGTTGTTTGATTGGGGCATTGCAGTTGCTGCAACTTCATTTTTGGTACTTTTCATCATTTTTAAAAAATAAATCGTTGTGGGTAGCCAGTAGGTCCAGAGCTAGTCATGGGTCATGGATTGCTGTGTGATGTATTTATTAATTTCAAACATCATTTAGGGGGCATGGATGGCATTGGATTGAATTGCAAAATGTGTTTTTTTGGGTGTATTTCAGTTTTTGGGCTGTGTGTTAAATACATGCCTTAGTTGTGTGTGGTGTGCTGCAGGCCTTGTTTAGCCCTGTGTATTTTCGTTTTTGCATTTTATTGCATTACAGGCAAAGCAAAAGCAGTGTGGTTTACCATGCAGCCTTTGCCTGGCTATTATAGGCCTGTTTTCAGTACATTGTTTTCCAGGCCTCCTGCTTGTTGCTTGTGATTTGTGAGTGTCCATGTGGCTGGTAGCCATTTCTGGTGGGAGTTACAAGTGTGCTGCTTTTGCCATATACTTAGGCCTGCATGTGTTTCCTTTGTGGCCTAGGCTTCTTGTTGTGGGCCTGGCCATGAGGCTGGCGGCCATTTTGAAGCCAGGCAGTGTGCTTTTGCCATAGGCCTGCATTGTCTGTCTTCAGTTTCTTGTTGTTGTGGGCCTGGCCATGAGGCTGGCGGCCATTTTGAAGCCAGGCAGTGTGCTTTTTGCCATAGGCCTGCATTGTCTGTCTTCAGTTTCTTGTTGTTGTGGGCCTGGCCATGAGGCTGGCGGCCATTTTGAAGCCAGGCAGTGTGCTTTTTACCATAGGCCTGCATTGTCTGTCTTCAGTTTCTTGTTGTTGTGGGCCTGGCCATGAGGCTGGCGGCCATTTTGAAGCCAGGCAGTGTGCTTTTTGCCAAAGGCCTGCATTGTCTGTCTTCAGTTTCTTGTTGTTGTGGGCCTGGCCATGAGGCTGGCGGCCATTTTGAAGCCAGGCAGTGTGCTTTTTGCCATAGGCCTGCATTGTCTGTCTTCAGTTTCTTGGTGTTGTGGGCCTGGCCATGAGGCTGGCGGCCATTTTGAAGCCCGGTAGTGTGCTTTTATCCATAGACCTGCAAGCTTGTAGCCTAGTCTGCCAACAGGCCTTTCATCCAGTGGGCCCAGAGGTAGTCAGGGGTGCATGAAACAACTGTTTCTGTGTGTTCTGTTGAATTTAAACATCATTTAGGGCACATGGATGGCATTGGATTGAATTGCAAAATGTGGATTTTTGGGTGTATTTCAGTTTCTTGGGGTGTGTGTTAAATACATGCCTTAGTTGTGTGTGGTGTGTTGCAGGCCTTGTTTAGCCCTGTGTATTTTCGTTTTTGCATTTTATTGCATTACAGGCAAAGCAGTGTGGTTTACCATGTAGCCTTTGCCTGGCTATCGTAGGCCTGTTTTCAGTACATTGTTTTCCAGGCCTCATGCTTGTTGCTTGTGATTTGTGAGTGTCCATGTGGCTGGTGGCCATTTCTGGTGGGAGTTATAAGTGTGCTGCTTTTGCCATTTAGGCCTGCATGGTTTTCCTCTTGGCTTACTGCTTGCATCCATCCCCTTTGCCAGCTGCAGCTCCCTGAATGATGTGATGAGCAAATAATTTAATGCCAAACAGGGTCCACTTCTATTACATTTGTATTTTTGTTGTTGTTCCTCTTCTTTCCTATCCTTCCTGACAGTGTACACAGTATACCATGAAAGCCCTTGTTGACAGTCTCACAAATGGCTACACTAATTTATATCTTTTATTTGTTTGTACTACTAGTAATTGAACCACAACAACAAATGCAACATTTCACTGCTGTTCTTCTCCTGGCTTCTTTGCTTTTAGGTGCACAAAAAGACAGAGGAGGAGGTGTCATCATTATCATCACCCGTTGTACTGCCAGGCAGAAGTCCTGCTGCGCGTCACGTCCACGTGTGACCACAGACATCTCTGCAACTTGTGCACCTGCGTCCTGCTGACATCTGAAGAAGATGGCCCCAAAGAAAGGTACCAGGTCCTCCAGTACCAAGAAAGTTGCCAGTGAGAAGAAGGGACAGAAGAAGGAAGTGGCACTTGCCAAGACTGGTGTGCCGGCCGATGTGTTTTTTGGTAAAAAAAACTTACGCCTGCAGCAGCGGTGTCCAGCGGGGACCAAGCTGGGAGCAGCACCTCTGCATCAGTGGGCCCACCCCAGCAACCTAGGCCCAAGCCCATGACTGTGGCAGAGGTAGCCAGTCTACTAACGACCAGTGATGTTGAAATGTCATTATCGCAAAGTAGTACCCAATCCACGCACTCAGCAGATAAGTGGGCAACCTCAGCCGCAACCCCAGCCCCAGCCGCAGCCGCAGCCGCAACTGCAGCCGGAGCCGCAACCACAGCCGGAACCGCAGCTGGAACCGCAACCACAGCCGGAACCACACCCGCAACCACAGCCGCAGCCGGAACCACAGCCGGAACCACAGCCCACAATAGTAGTTGTTCCACCTGAAGTAGGGGCAGTTCAGGAAATCAAGCTTTTTGCAGACGAAGAGGAGCAAGCCACTGTTCCAGAAGATCCATTGTCTTCCATACCCCCAGCAAGGAAAAGGAGGGTTAGTCCATCAACTTCTTCTTCAAGCCCCACTTCTGATGATCTAGATGCCACTTGGAAGCCACCAGCTCAGCCTGAGAGTGATGCACGCCACAAGACAAGGCTAGTGAAAAGGAAGGTTCCAGAAAGCCTTACAGTTATGGAGGTAGATGTAGACGAGGGGGGTGATGATGATGAAGAGCCAGTCATCACGAACATCACTCCTGGGCCTGCGGAGATGGAGACCAACATTATTAGACTATCCCAAATCGCTGCGAGGGATGTAGCACGGATACCACCAACACAGGTAATGCCAACACGACCTCCAGCTTCCATATTTGCCTTTGCAAAGGCCCGGCAGGGACCTACATCCAGCTCAACCACCACCTCAGTAGGTGGTGGTAATGTAAGTGCACAGAGTCAAATTCCATGCACACCCTCCATTTCATCTGGTATTGAAAGTGGCACCTCCAGCAGCACCAGAAAGTTCTCCTCCCCAGTTTGGGACTTCTTTTTGGTTAGCAGTAAGGAGGAGAACATTGCTATATGCTCAATTTGTTGGCAGGCTGTTAGGCGGGGTAAGTTTGGTACAAACTATGGTACCGGAGGACAAACAAGTCATCTAAAAAAACACCACACTATCAAGTGGGAGGCTCACCTACTTCACTTAGAAAAAAGTAAAACTGGACCCATTGCTGTTGTTGGGGATGAAGAAGTAGGGGAAGATATGATCGCGGTGGAAGGTCAACAAGAGGAAGACATTTCTAGCCCTACCCCCAGCAGTGTACTGGTAACGCCCACATCCTCAGCAACATCTGAGTGGCACCGTAGTAAGAGTCAACATGAGACACCAAGGCAACCGGGTACTGCAATGAGCAAAAGTGCAGCGTCGTTGAGCCTAGCTGGGTTCAAGAAGAAAGGTCCACCACAAAGGAATATATTCCAGCCTACCATTGACAGCATGCTTAGGTCGGAGGGGCAGTACCAACGCAACCACCCAACGGCACGGTTGTACAATGCGAAGCTGGCTAAAATCTTAGCGCTGGACCTTCTCCCTTTTTCATTTGTGGAAGGGGTGGGTTTCCTTGAATTTGTGTCAGTCATCTGCCCTAAATGGAAGGTTCCCAGCCGGTCCTATTTCACCCGAGTTGCTGTTCCAGCACTACATCACGATGTGCTGGAATTGGTTGGACAAGCTTTGCAGCAGAGTGCTGTTCACAAAATCCACCTGACAACAGACATGTGGACCAGTTGCCAAGCCACTGATTACATGTGCATCACTGCACACTGGGTCTCTTTTGTGGGGGTTAGAGAAAAGCTATCTGAAGTAGGTGCTGTTGACACAGCTGCGATTTTTAATGCTTCTCGGAAACATGCAACTGTAGCCATGTTCGCCATGGAGAAATCTCATACTGCTGAAAACATTTTGGAAGAGTTTAACAGCAAGGTCTTTGAATGGCTGCGCCCCAGAGGGCTTCACATTGGTTTTGTTGCCACGGATAATGGCAGTAATATACTTAAGGCCATGACGCTTGGTGAGTATTTCAGGGTCCCGTGTTTGGCGCACTGCATTAACATTATAGTTCAAGACTTTCTGAAAAAGAACCCATAGTCAGCAACTTACTGACCACCTGCCGCAGAATATGCACGCATTTCAGCCATTCTTTTAAAGCCCGGAAGCAGCTGAGGATCATTCAACGTGACTATAGAATGACAGTCAAAGCACTCATCCATGAGGTGGCAACACGTTGGAACTCAACGTATTACATGCTTGACCGTCTGTTTGAGCAGTACAGACCAATCAATGAATATGTCATGCGAAGAGCGGATGCTACTGTGAAAGGCATGACCCTTCAGATGGACCAATGGTGCCTAGTTAAATCTCTTACAGAGATGCTTCTTCCTTTCGAGGTCTTCACACGTGAAGTCAGCAAGGAGGACTGTACTATGGGCCAAGCTATCCCATTGTTGCACATGCTAGAGCAACAGCTGAAGGGGGTCTGTGAAGCGTACATAGGTGTGGAGGAAAAAAGAAGCATATGAGTTGGTGGAGAGCTTATCATGTCGCTTAAGTGAAAATGCAAGGGTGCAAAATAAGATTCTGTCACAACAACATTACATTTGTGCCACAATTCTGGATCCACGGTACAAATCGGCACTGCACAGTAAGACATTACTCCCTTTTTCAGAAGTGGATGTTGCCCGGTACAAAACTTGGATAGCTGAGGCAGCCAGTACATTGGAAAATGAACCGCTGGTAATTAAAGGCCTCAAACCCACGTCAAGTACTGCAGCAGGGCATCCGGCGTCAAGTTCAACTTCAGAGCCTGTGGGCAGTGCATTTGATTCACAGCTGTCACCAACACTATCGACAACAGCAAGAACCGGATCATCAGCCCCAGTACAAACGGCACAGGATTGGTATTTACAGCAAGAACTTGCTAGGTCCAGTGCTGATGCAAAGACAAAAGAGGCCGCACTAAGTTTAGCACCCCTGAACATTGACCGAATGGTCCAGGCCTACCTGGATGACCCAACAGAGGTCTACATTGATCAAAACCCATTTCGGTATTGGTATGGCAAAAGGGGCCAATGACCAGTGCTCAGCAGGCTGGCGATAAACTATCTGGCTTGCCCTGTCGCAAGTGTCTCTTCTGAACGTGTTTTCAGTGCTGCTGGTTCCATTGTAACAGTGAAAAGGACCAGTCTCTCACCCAAAAACGTGGAGAGGTTAACCATGATCAAAATGAATTAGCAATTTATAACACCGAATTACACAATACATGAATCAACGCAGGAAGATGAGGACAGCGGCTCAGGTGACGGAAGTAGCGTGTTGGATGCTGAATACCTACTTCTGGTTGAACCTCCAGAGTTTGAGGACGAGCTATACTTCCCTGACAACTAGGCTTCCACTTCTTACTGTGGTTCTCCCTTATTTACTTCTATTTGTGTGTCTGTCTTTCTGTTTGGAAACTTCAAATCACAACAAATCCATCACCACCGTCTTCGTATTTTATTGCCTTATATGAGTTTCAGCTCCCTGCATTTCAGTCCACTCCTCCGAGTCCTGCTCCTCCATCCTCCTGAATCGACCTAAATCTATTGCCCTCAAGCCAGATGATGATTGGATGTAGCATAATCGAAGAAAAACTAAAATCTTGCCTCGTTGAGTCTCTCCAAAAGAAGTGGAACATGATGATGACTACTATAGCTATCCTCCTTTCCGAGCCGGTACAGACTGCCCATTAACTGAAGATGAGAAGGAACAGGTAATGAATGATGACATGCATTGGACGCTGACTGAGTGATTTGTGTTGTTGCTGTTTGTAGTGCATGAAGGTAATTCATTGTGTACTATTATCTAATCTACACACTAAAAGTAACTCAATGCAATGTTTGTTTCCATTCTTGTTTTTCAATAACAATTTTCTACTTCTACTGCATGCCGATCCATTGCATTTTGAATATGGAAAGGGGACTCAATCTGTACACTACTGCACACTGAGTTGGACAACACACCATTATGATGACCACAGTGACATTATCTCTTCGCAGTCACTCAGTACGATCCGAGATGATTGATGGAATAACTCAGTGCGTTTCATGAGTGCATTAAAAGGTAACCAAGTCAACAACAACCACTGCAGACCTACATGTCTGTGTAGTGGTGGAGTCGAGTGTGGTGGTATGACTGACAGCGGGGCATTGATTTAGTCACTTAATTTGTAAAATGCTATGTTGCTGTATATCTGCTTTATCTGCCTCTGTCAAAAAGGTACGCTAAATGGAGGATGTGTCACGGGTGCCGTGGGCCTGCTCTGTCCTGTTGTTGTTGGAGGTTAATGCTGGAAACAGACTAGAGTAGACATGATGTATCCAAATCCATGCCGCCTCTGAAAGTGTTCTTGTTGCACTCCACCGTAATTTAGGCATTTTTTTTCTACTTGATTTTTCAATATCCCTTTTGTTTTCCCATCTGCAATTACAGGCCGGCCCTTACCCTGTGCTACACTGGGAAAAACAACTCTCACTTACCTTACCAATGAATCTACATCTGCCAGGCAGGCAGTGGCGTCACCCAAGATTGATGGCCGGAGCGTCCATGGAAGGGAGGACTAAGACGAATGCTGAGATGCAACTCCCCATTTTGACCAGGATAACATACAGTAACAGTATCAACTTTCATCATCTTTTAAATTTGATTCATTTTTTGTCTTCAATCACTACTACTGTGTGTTGTTGTTGTTATGTTTGCTCTCTGCTTATAATTCAATTCATCCCTACAGCAATTTTTGACTTTTCTTTGCTATCTTTAAGCCCGGGCCGGTACAACAGAACAGAAACTGTATGTAATTCGGGTCTCTCTGAGGGCAGACAGGCAAGGCAAATTGCATAATATACTGCTGCCCTGTACTGTCTAATTGTCTAGTAGTAGTAGTTAGTAAGTACTATCATTAACCATCAAGTTATCATCATCATGCATGCATTTCCTTTTTCTCCCTTAACTGATTTATGGATATGGTTGTCTGCCAAGATTGTGTTTTGTTGTTGTCCATGCGTACTGTTTTTCTTTGTCAAACCTTTCCCAAAACCCCCTTCCCAATCATTCATCAAACCCTAACCCTCTTCCCCCGGGCTGTGTGACTTATTGAGGTGTGACTAAATTAAATGTACACCAATAATTTATCACACGCTTGCTGAGGCGGATGTGGCTAAAGCAACAAAAATGCATTTTCAAGGCAGGGCGAGGATCTTCTTCTGCTTGCCCACCCTCCTATGAGCAGTATATTTGTGATTTTTTAATTTTTTTTTTTTACCAAAGGAACCAAATCCATCAGCATTAATTGCCGGCATAGATTGGATTTGTTGTCATCCTCCGAAACAGCACTAACGGTTACGCTTGTGTCGAGTCACGGTGTACTGTAGGCCTAGTCGAGTGACTCGACACAGCTAGAGTTTGTAACTCTATGTACTAGGCTATCCCTGCAACCATTATGTTTCCTTGTATTTTGGCATATTATTGTTTGGCAGTAAGTTCCATACTGTACTTTGTTCTACTACTCCTCCCACAGTCTCTCTCAGGCGACTGACTGTCTCATTTTCTTTTATTTGCAAGTGCTACTGCCAGGGTCTACTACTACTACCACCACAACCATGGCATGTTGGGAAAGAAAACCATCATCACCATGCAGCCATCGCCATGCCCAAGTTAAACATCAAGCACAGGTAAGAGAAGAAGTTTGGGGGAGGCATAATTAATAACGGAATTTTTTTCATTAATTCTATTTCACACACCCCTTTGAGTCCAGTTGCAGAATGCATAGATTAGGAGGAGAGACTGACAGTACTAGTAGGACAAGTCCCTCAGTGAGGGGTACCGCATCTGTCTGTTTGTGTCTTAGTAACTCAGCCAATTATTTAAATCAAACACTGGCTGTGGCACTGCACCAGCAAGGAAACCGTGTGACGTAAAACAGTAACCCCACCCACAAAACATTAACAACATCGTATATAAAGTCTAAATATGTAATTTAATACGCTAACAAAAATAAACTATGTTAAAAAAAATCCCACAACACCTGACCCACCCCTCTCCCTAACCCCAACTAATGTCCATGTCCTGGAACGAAAAAGTCCAACAAATGTCCAATAGTCCAAAACCCAACGCCCGATTCCCACCCACCAAAATAAGCTATAAAAAAGGGGCAATAAATAAACGGGGTCTCAGCGGGCTCGCCTCTCCAGGACACGGATGCGCTCCTCTAGGCGGGCCACGCGGCGCTTCAGCGCGCGGCAGTTGCATCCACAGGGGGGGCAGCAGTGCTTCTTGCAGTGTGGCGGCGGGCAGCTGCCAGGCGGTGGTGCTGTAACACTGGAGGGGGTTGCTGGGGCCCGGGGCATTGGAGGAGGCTGCAGCTGCTGCCGCCTCCTCCTCCTTCTCCTCCTACTCCTCTAGAAGAACCAGCCGCTGGTATTCGGCCTGTATGAACTCCAGCTTCCGGCGCCGGGCCTTGGCTGCCAACTCCTTCCTGTCGACTTTACCTTTGGAAGGAGTAGCTATATCAAGAAGAAAAACCAAGACTATTGTAAAATATACTCTTAGCAAAGCAGTCAGACAAATTCATTCTACACATAGTGGCACAGTAGCACTAGCAAGCACAGTACGTAACATTTGTGGTATGTATCTATCCTCCCACTACCTCGGCCTCGAACATTTGTGGGAGTTTCAGGCATTCCACCACCCATGCATCTGATTCATATCACAAACCTATGCATGCATCCCACGTATCCTTCTCTGCCAGTCATAAATATAAAATCTCGCCCGTCAATCCTCCTTCCACCATTCTTTCCCTTTTCGTTCAACCCATCCAACAAGGTCATCTGATCTGACTTTTAGTCTTCTCCATAACACTTTCACAGCTGAGTTGAAGTCCGATAGAAGAGGCCATTGGTTACTCAGTATACTCCCATCGCTAATGCTATTGCTAATGCTAAGTAAAGGGTGTCTTCTTCAACCGTTCACAACAACTTCTTACTTAAGTCTCAACAGTACAGTATACATTACACCCTTGTAGCGAGTGTAATGTCAATAAGTAAGGATTAGGAATATAACTTACCACCGCCCGCCACTGCTGCTGGCTCACCCCCTGCAGCTCCTCCTACAACTGCTGCATCACCTGCACCCTCAGCGGCCGCGTCACCTTCGCCGCTGGCCCCGGTACTGGTGGTCGGTAGTATGCCTAGAAAAAACATTACACATTTTTCAGATGCCATATACACCTCCCCCTATTTTTCACTAGCAAGAATGAAAAAAAGTTAATACATACATAATACATATACAACACACATCACTAGTACAAATCAGGTAGGAGAGTAGACACTAGTAGTGTTATATGGTCCCTAGGGTCATTCTAGTCTTTGCTAAGTTACCCCGAGCCATGCAACCATTTTAGCTCTGTCTTTTATTTTTGCGCAAGATACCTCGCAGCTTGTTGTGAAAGACGCCTTTGAGCCCACATGAGCTCATACTGCTACTGTCTGAGCGCTGCGTACAAGGTCGAAAAACAAGCGACTTTGTTATGGAGTTCTGGTGTTAGTCCATATTGCTTATCCATAAAAAAACAGCATTTTTGGCACGACTGAGAAATGCTTGCACTATACTAACGCGCACCATTTTTCTCATTACAGACGGAAGATTCCCTTATACGAAGAACCAGAGCTTTGCAGAGCTTATGATGTAACCAGTACTAGGTTCTTCTAAGGTGAGGGCTCCCCAGAATTCTCACATCTCCATTTATAATTTTATATAAACTAGATTCCTACCAAGGGGAGGGTGGTTCTTCCACCACTGCTCAGTTATCATGATCTCGCCTTTTGGCTTCTATGGACTTGTAGTTGTAAGTAACTTGTAAGTCAACTAAGTGTAACAATGTTTATTGTTTTAATCTTATGCATTTTGCTGTTGCTGCTGCATTATAGAACGTACAGAGCTTGTCAGTTGGAAATAAAAATAAACCTTTTGAACTTACATAGACTCGGAGGTATTTGGTGTGGACTTACACGAGAGAGTGAGCAAAAGGGTGTGCATTGCTTCCGCGACAGAGGTCGGGAGTGTTATGTTCTCTGGGTTGTCTACTCATTGGGTATTTTGGGGGGGGCGTTTCGGAGACCTAATGAGACACTATAACTAGTCGGTCAGGGGATTGTGGTGGCTTCTGATTGAGGTGTGAGGAAGGTCCAACCTCTCATCACCAACGTCCTATTTTCTTGTGCAAAGTTCTGTATGTGCAGAATCCCTACAACAGTAGTAGTATGTCCTATCCTATCAAAAATTCTAAAATGTGGTTGGGCATTTTCTTGGTGGGAATTGTCGAAAAGCCTCAAGAATAAGAAGACTAGAAGTAGTAGAAGAGGACAACCCAAAGGACTGGACTCAATGGCTATAGCTATTGGTGAATATGAGTTTTATTTAAAATATTTTAAATAAAGAGTGGGCAACTGGGCAAGCTTAGCTACAGACAGACTAATAGTAGTAGTACAGAGAGTCATAGCAGACGCAGTTAGAGGCAGGGATAACAAGAATTTAGAAACAGATAGTATAGATCAAAGAAGAATTTGTAAAAATTAGAATTAGGATACCGAAATAATAGTTCGGAAAAAATAAGGTGCAGGAAAAGTTTGGGAAATATAATTATTAATATTAACCACTGGAGGACTTACTGGGGCCAGCAGCAGAGCCCTCGATAGAGGAGCGGTCCTGTCCCTGGGAGGCATCTTGTAGATCTTCTTGGCCCGCCGCCTGTGACTCCGTCTTCTTGCCCCTGGGTGCTGCTGATCATGTAAGATTTCATAAAGAAAGAGACAAAAATTAAAGTTTGGTGTGAAATAAATAAAATATTTTCAAATACGCACCAAAAACATTTTTGGTAACAACAATTGCAATAAAATTGACCTATCTGATCGACTGGTAGTATTGCGAGATTCACGGACCGTCTAGCAAGCCTAACTACCACCTGACCTAGCCCACCTATTCCAATCCAGACGGGCCAATTTTTCAGTAAGTCTGCATTTCCACTTATTTTAGTCCTCAAAAATGCATAGATGGAGGACACATGCATACATTTTTGCATACACCAAATTGTTGGCTGGTTGCTGCTGATGTTCTGCTAGTGATGATATAAGCCTATTAACACTCAGTAAACAAACTACAAAAGGTTCTGCTAAGGACTGGGGTAAGCAGCACTCAGCAGCACGTGACGTGACAGAGGATGCGTCATGCACACCACTTACAAATTACCAACTAATAAGTAACTAAACCTATCAATCCACCACTATCCCTTCTTAGTGGCAGGAGGACAAAGGAAGGACTACTCTCTCTAGCATTACGTCACTTAAGTTCTCTAAAGTAAACTCTTACATAATCATCAGGCCAAGCGAGTGCAAAGTTGCAAACAAGTAAGATTAGTAGCGCCGAGCGCCTGTGTCATAACAATCACAGATTTTTAAACGTAATTTACCTGCAATGTAAGCAGCAGCATTCTTGCTGGTCGGAAAAAAAAATGTTCGCAATACATAACACAGAGCAGAAGAACACAAAGTAGTAATATTAAATAGCTACTCACCAAGCCCCGGGACCTCCACTCCTAGCAGGTCCAGCAGGTCCTGCTCCCGGTCCAGAATATCGGACCACCGGTGCGTCAGCTGATTATTGGTGCGCCGGACACCAGAGCAGCGAAACACTGCCCGACGCACCTTGCCCCACTGCTGCCGACGCTCCCGGAGCCCGTACCCAGACCCAGGCCTGCCGCCTGCTGCCAGGGTTAAGGGGAGGTGGCGCTGAACAAAAAAAACCAGTGCGGCCACTTCCGCCTCATTGAATAAGGCCCGTGCCTGCACCCCTCTTTGGCGCCGCCTTCCGCAAGGAAGGCGGTCGCGGCTCTGGCTCCGACTTCGAGCCCTGTGGCTGTGGCCCTTTGCCATGGTTCTGGGTAGGCAGGGCCGGAAAAGAAAAGGTAGGAATTAAAAAAAGTAAGTAAAAGAAATGAAAAAGCAGGTAATAGAAAAAGTGTGAAAAAGTAGTTAAAAACACACAAAAAGTAGAAAAAAACTCAAAATATAGAATCAGGAAAATAGAGAGATAGATAATAAATAAAAAAGACCCAAAAAAAGTTTACAGAAACAAAGGATTGAAAAGATAGAGGGAGGATTGAAAAGCAGGCCCAGAACCATAGCAATAGAGTGAAAAACAAGATGGCCGCGCCCATTGCGACCGCATGGGCAAGTTCGCGCGATATTTCCCCCCCGAGCATGCAAAAAGCATTGCGAACACGTAATGCGCGTTCCCGAACAGGAAACCCTTATCGCGAACGGGCGGGAGCATGCAATACGCGACCCGAAACTGGAAATAAGCATCGCGAGCGGGCGGGAGCATGCAATACGCGACACGGAACAGGAAATACCATCGCGAGCGGGCGGGACAAGTGAAAACAAGATGGCCGCGCCCGTTAGCGACCGCATGGGCAAGTTAGCGATATATTTCCCCGCGAGCACGCAAAAACACATCGCGAACGGACGGGACCAGCAATTTTGCGATTTCGCGGAATTTCGCGTGCTCGCGGATTTTTTTAGCAATTTCGCGGAGATTTGCGTAACGCGACTACGCAAATTCCGCTAGCACAAAAAAATATAGCTTACAAAAAGATTGTGTTAATAATATCTAAACTAAAATAGTATTGAACAAAATAATAAAGTATAACCAAATATCATTTAAACATTAATTATACACAAAATGGAAAAAAATATTAAATCATGTTTAAATAAATACAAAAATATATAAACCATATAATGGCAAACTAATAATTACTGCTAAAAATGCAAAAAATAACCAAACATAAATACAATATTTTATAATGTTTCAATAACCAAATAAACACAAAATAAAAAATATTAAAAACATGCTTACCTTCTCAGAAATTTTTCTTCCACATTTTTTTCAAGTCCAAAAGTAAGCGGAGACTGAGCTGAATCGACTATGTGTTTCCAACCTGCGCTCCACTGAAGCCGGCCATAACCTTCGGACTTTGCACCGGTCTTGCATCACTAGATATCCTCGGTTGGCACTTTGAACTTTGAGGTGCTATTTTACACTTTAAACTTTAACAATCCATAACTCATGTTCTACTGACTGGATTATTGCTTTTTTGATGTCAAATAATTTACTAACATTTTCTCTATTTTTCAGAATTGACGTGAGATTTATCTTGTGTGTGTTTGCACTTTATTGAGTGCTGCATAAATACTTTCCACATAGCCTTTAAGTTAAGCCTGACTGCTTTTGCGCCAATCTACCAGAGGGTTAAACACAGGTTAATTTAATACTTTTTATGGTTTACCCTACCAAAGATTGTTGCTTTTATTTGAGTAGGGTTTTACCCCACCCCACCCCAACCAACAACAACACAATTTCTCCCCTATCAACCCTACACCCAACTGCAAAAAAAAAAAAATCCTAAATTTTCATGAACAAAAAAATTATCAAGAAAATAATAGACATTAAGAATTTAATTATAAATTCTTTTTAAATTAAAGACATAAACTACAAAAAATAAACAACACAAACATATTACACTAAGACGCACAAACATTTTTAAAAAATGATATTACGCGACAATTTTTTCCACATCACAATTATTTTGCAACAATATTCTGGTATCACAGTATTAAAAAGTCAATATTTTGTCCAAACAACAATAGCCCCGAAGGCTCAGCTGCAGAGATTTGCACATAAATAGATTGCCTGGACAGCACATAATCTGGGTCAGTTGTGTGTCACTAGATCAGCAGAACAATCACAAGTTATAAATAAAGATATAGTCAATGAAAAACACCAGTGTAAAAGTGAGGTTATGGTTTGATAGGATATTTTTTTAAATGTCTGGAATTCCCCAAAAAAGCACAGTTAATGTGCACGTATGTTTATGAAACAAAACCAAAAACCTACTAAAATTCACCAGTTATGGTTCAGTAAACTAATCATAAATTGTGCCCCTGTCTTGCATTGCTTATGACCTCATGTAGTACATCCCTCTTGACATGCTAAATGACATTACTCCTGACATCATCCTATTATACATGTACTCTGGCCATTTCATCTTAAAATAATTATTTTAAAAAAAAAACAATATTACTCAGGAACTCAGCTCCAATATTGATGTAGCTAATAATAGAAAAACGACAGAAGTATTGATACATGTCGTTTGAGGGAAATTGACTTTCACGTGCACAAATGGGGGGTTATTCTCAAGAACGTGCGATAATCATCGCCAAAAAAGGCCAACACACGTTTTCATATCGCCGTCTATCGCGGTAAAATAACTCTGTGTTAACGTCGTATTCTCAACACGGCGGTAACATGCAATAGTTTCCCAAGAACGCGTCAAATGTCCGCGATAACATTACCAGGACGGCGATAAAAATCCAAACCCGAACGCGAAAAAAGTCGCGATGGGCCCAACCGCGATACAAAAATCAGCGATAAGCAGCGTCAGGCGGGAAAAATCACACACGTCAGGCGGGAAAAATCACTACAAAAGCAGAAAAAAAACCACAAACAAAAACAAAACAACTGCGAAGCACAATGGAGGTAGCCGGAGCAGGAACAGAGGATGAGCAGAACCCCACAAGCCCCCCGGAGGACCAGGCCGGGACCTCGGGGTCAGGGAAGGGCAAGGACAGGAAGAAGAGGAAGACGTGGTTCAGTCCGCAGGAAAACAGGATCCTGATAACGGAGGTGATGAAATACCATCAACAACTGTTTGCACCTCCAATGTGTCATTGGCGACAAAAAATGGAATATGGCAGTCCATCCTGGACAAGGTGAATGCAGTCGGAGTGCTGAGGAGGACAATGGAAGAGGTCAAGAGGCGCTGGAATGATGTGAAGCGCAAAACCAAGCAGAAACTCGGCAACAACCAGAAGGCAGCAATGCAGACTGGAGGTGGGAGTCCAGCGCCACAGGAGGAGCTGGACGAGATGGAGGAAATGGTGTCCACAGTCATCAGTGTGGAGACGGTGGCAGGAGTTGGGGGACCGGACACTGCTCAACATGACCTGACACAACAGCAACAGGGTGAGTAACGACCAGGGACTGGGGGGACGGGGGGAGATGGGCACAATGGCACACATGCACAATTAAGTATAGCACAGTGCACACCCACAATGACTCTGGATCATGTCCCTGATCCCCTTGGCACACTGCAGCACACCTAGAAATAGCAAGTAGGCCCCCGTCGACTATGTGCCCAGAGGGGGCCCTCCCCACACATCACTAATCTCACAACAAACCCATGCACAAGTACAAACACACATCCGTGATGTTGTCGAAATGTCCACTGTCCCGCATCAAATAGGCAGCTCCTCCCAAACAGTCACAATGTACATTGTCATGCAGTTTGTATGTAAACCTGTACAATGCATCAACATACATGTGAAAACAATGTTAAACTGCATCTCCCCTTTACTTTGCAGAGGTTGAATCAACACCTCCTGCAGAGCAGACGGTACACCTCTTCACTGATGATGAAGAGGACCTCCCCTCCATCGACACCGACGCCCTCCAACGGCTCATGGACAGCTTCGGCACCCCACCTCCAGGAGCAGGGCAGCCCAGCTGCATCGAGGAAACCCCACCCCCTGCACAGACCACACAGCAGGAAGCACCCACCACCACGGCTGTCTCCCAGGACCCCCACGAACAACACATGGCCTTCCAACGCCGTGTGTTAGGGTGCCAGGAGAAGATGGCTGATCAGGTGCGGGTGGGGTTCGACCTCATGGCAGCCAAACTTGATGCCATACCTGGGTGTCTAAGTCACATCAGGGACCACTTACAGTCCTTAACGGACACCCACAGTCCGCTCCATGCTCTCCAACGAACCATGGATGACATCGCTGGAGTCCTGACTCAGAGACAAGGACAACTGTCTAGTCAGAGTGGCTCCAGCGGTGTCATCCGGGAGTTGGTACACATGCGGAGGACCATGGAGAACATGGAGCGGGTGCAGGCGGAAAGAATGGCTGCCACTGCTGCACACCAGCGTGATGTAGCTGGGATCTACCATGCCCTGCAGATCCTCATCATGGCATTGCTGCCACAAGGCCTGGCGCAGATGAATGCTGCTGCTGCTTCGACATCCACATCTCCGCCCCCTGATGTGTCAGTGCCTCACAGTGCGGCAGCCAATCCACCTCCGGCCCCTGATGTGTCAGTGCCACACAGTGCGGCAGCCAATCCACCTCCGGCCTCTGATGTGTCAGTGCCACACAGTGCTGCAGAGAAAACACCACCACCCACATGTGAGGCACATGAGACAACAGAGGACGAAGATGCGGATGAATCTGCCATACTGGTAGTAAGGAAGCGGTAGCATTCTTCTCTGCCACATGGCCTGTTTCTGCTTGGTTCTGCCCTCTGCATCATCACCTTCCACTGTCCCCCGATGCACTCTGCGACACTCACCTTGGACCTCAACATGGACTGCCATATTCTGTTTGGTCAACAATGACACAGCTATCAGACTGCGGACTGAACTTTTCCTCTTCCGATGTACTTGTCATTCCCTGAAGGACTCTGGCTGGCCCTCCACGGGCCAACAATGTAAAGTGGGGTTTGCATGGCCCTGTACTGCTCCAGCTACAACACTCAATTCACTCAATAAACAATCAAATTCACACAGATGTGTCATGTCTATGATCATTCAAGTATGGAAGTATGGATGAATGTAGGGTCAGTGATTCCCCCTTACGTCCATGTTGCACATGTTGTGGGACTTGAGTCACAGGGTGCAACATTACTGATTGCGGACCGGGTGGCGCCGACACCACATCAGAGACACACGCATTAGTTACCTTCTTGTCCAGCCCAGAACGGAACCACGCCCAGAGCGCTGGGGTCATCGTTCACACCCCTACGCTGGACTGGCATACGCCAGGCAAGCCCACTCCGCTTACGCTTACAGGGGGGGGGACAACGCTACATGTCCCAGGTCTTCCCTGTAGTGATCTGCTGATCACAGGTCTAGTTGTCAGCATGCCACAGCCACTCCCTGAGGGCTTGTTCACACCCACACCACACCCATCCAGCACAGGCGTCACAGGACATGTGACCCTGCCAATAAAAGGGACCGGGCGCACGTGCCCGAGGCCATTTCCACTATCTAGCTGAGTATGTCTGTGTGGTCATTATTTATGCATGAGGGCCTAGGGCCCTACCACATCACATTCCCCACTGCCGGAGGTGACATGATGGCGTCCGCACCACGAGACTCAATCATAAAAGGCCCATGACTTGAGGTGCACAGAGTTGGTGGCATCCGAGGCACTTTGGCTGGCACGGGCCTACCGCCACGGGACGGTGACTTGAGGTGCACAGAGTTGGTGGCATCCGAGGCACTTTGGCCAGCACGGGCCTATTGCCACGGGACGGTGACTTGAGGTGCACAGAGTTGGTGGCATCCGAGGGACTTTGGCCGGCACGGACCTACCTCCACGCGGCGATGACTTGCGGTGCACTGAGTTAGTGGCACCAGAGCTGAGCGGGTGTACAGCCTGCGATGATGTGTAGGCCTCGATATGCCGTCCTGCCAATCAAGATTCGATTTGAATTGTGATCCCAGCTGGACCGCAGTGTACGCCGAGGGCAGCAGGCTGCACAGACATGACTCCACGGCGCGGTGCTGCAGGGTGTGCTGGGGGCCTGTGGCACGGAATCCAGCGATCGGCTGAGGAGGTTGCACCGGCACGTGGTGGGCCCTCTTGGAGACACGCCGGTGGTGGCAGGTGAGCATTGAGGCCTGGGTGCGCAGGGGCGGGCACTCATCGCTGGTTGGCAGACTGGTCTGGGGACCAGGGCTGGGGTGCAACAGGCACACAGGATCGCATAGGCACCACCGGTCACTGCGGCGCCCTTGTGGCTGGGTGGGGGGAGTGAAGGTGCAGGGGTATCAAGCTGATACAAACCGTGATGCTTACAGGTATGAGTAATCCTGCATCATGAGACCGTAACAGAAGTTGTGTGACCGTAACCTTCCTTTTCTTTCCTACAAAGGTTACGACCACACGTACTTCTGTTACGGTCTTTATGTGCAGGATTTGTCTTTCCTGTGAGCATTCCGGTTTGTCCAAGTGCTATACACTGTACAAGATTAGGTTTGTGACTATACGGACACTTGACCATTGTCACCATTTGTCCAACAGGTTTCTGGACACTGACTTCTGGAGTATGGAATGGTATTGGGGAGTTCCCGCAGCATATGCAGTTACATGAATCCACACGTTGCCCTGATGAAGTTCCCCGTTGGGCGTTGGCTGTGCTTTTCGTATTGTTCATTGGTGTATTTGTAATAAAGGACTGTTTTTACACTACTGTTGACTACTGGACTTCATGACCATGCGCACCCCCATTTCAGTTACTACAGTATTGGATCTGGGGCACATTGGCGTCTGGCAATGGCTGGCGTTGCGGTTGGTTGCGCAGGAACACTACGAATTGGAACTGTTGTGTAGTGCGGATACAGGGGCCCGCCGTTGCTATTGTGGACATGCATCCATGACATGGGTGAGGAAGTTTGATAGGGCTGGCCGTGAGACTCCTCTGACTCTGGCAGTTGTTGTTTGGGAGGTACCAGGGGCCAACAGGTGCAGCGCAGCCAACAGCTTTGTCTGCGGAGGGATGTTGGTTGTCCGCTGTGTTGGTACAGTCAGCCTGTGGGCAATGTGGGTCAGGATGCGGAGGATGGTTGTCCTTTTGTGCCTGTAGTGGGCAATGACTTCCTCTGGCGTTGAGTCTCTGAGGCTGGTGCATTTTGGGAACGTCCGATGTCCTGTTCTGCGCTGCCTCGGTGGTAGTGGGGGGGTGGTCGGAGGGGGCTGGGGGTGGTGGCGGTGGGTCTTGTGGCCCTCTCGGGTCTCCGAGCTGCACGATCAGTGTCTCCATGACATGTGTTGGTCTTCAGGTGTGGCTCTGGGCTGGGCTCCCTTTCATACTGCAGGTAGTCATCCTGCTTAACACCAGTAAAAGGCAGGTGTTAAATCCCTGCTGCTAACGCGCCTTATTGCCTGTTTTTGGGTCGCATCGCAGATCTGGCTGGTCGTTGAGAATATCGCGGAGTGGTGTTTTTGTGTGTTTTTGCACGGGAACGCCTACTCTGCATATCATTAGCGTTAGTTGTCTCTCTCATCTGTGGCGATGTTTTTTGCGGCACGTATCGCTGGAAAACTGGAGATATGGGCAGTTTGCCCCAGCTTGAGACTGGGGCGATAATTCTTTTGCCACTTTTGCTGCGCTAAAGGGCCGATAACTCTGCGATAAGTCCTTGAGAATATGCCCCACAGTCTTTACCACACAGGTAAGTGCATAGTATAGGCTTTAACCTTTATCATGCATTCTTTTCCATGTGGTGCTTTACCAGGAAGGTTAGTATATAGATCTCTATATCTTTCTATACACAGATATATACTAAATATTATGTCTTTTTGTTATTTTTTTAAAATGAAAGGGTTATTGAGTGGGTAGATGTAAAGGGAGGTAAGTTGATTTTAGGGTTAGGGCGCAGATACAGATAAAGGGAGGTAAGGGTGAATTTAGGATTTAGTGGTGGATAGAGGATAAGGGATGTAAGTTAATTTTAGGGTTTAGCTCTAGATAGAGGTAAAGGTAGGTAATGGTCATTTTAGAGTTTTGGGGTGGGTAGAGACAAAGGGATTTAAGTGTCATTTTAGGGTTCTGGTGTGGATAAAGGTAAAGCGAGGTAAGGGTATTTTTAGGATTCAGGGGTAGGTTCAGTTAAATGGATGGAAGGCAAATGTTAGGGTTTAGGTGTGAGTAGAGGTAAAGGGAGGTAAGGGAAATGTTAAGGTTTAGATTTGGGTAGAAATAAAGGGACTTAGGGGTAGTTGTAGGGTTTGGGGAGGATAGAGGTTAAGGCAAGAGTATTTTTAGGTTACGGAGTGGGTAGAGGTGAAGAGAGGTATGTCTATTTTTAGGTTTAAAGGTTGGGTAGAAGTAAGGTGGGGGATTTTAAAGGTTAAGAAGAGAGAAGAAGTATAAAGAGGCTAAAGGGGAGTTTGTTGGGTTATACCCCCAAATATATATATTACAGAATGGTGGCAGCCAATCCGTAGTTACCGTTAGGATTCCCAGGCATATGAATATGTCTGATTTTTGCTTGCTAATAACTTTGCCCAATTTGATGAATCTCCACAAAATGTTCCAGACCTTTGAATTTTCTACATTGGGAGGATGCAAAGTTTTGTGGTGATTGGTCAAGGGGTGCAAAAAAGGGGGTCCCAAAACGTATTTTTCCACCAGTGCATTTTTAAAAGACATTTGTACAGGATGTAGAGCAAAAACAACTGAATGGATTTCCTTGAACTTTGACAGGATTATAGATTATTGTGTGCAGATGATGCTTTTTTGGTACTAGTAGTAGGGTAAGTATTTAAGTTATAAGGCATTTTAACTTAGTGGTATCTGTGACTGTGGTAATTTTTAATAATGTTGCAGTATTTCACAAACGTACTGCATTAGAAAGCGATGACAAGGCATTTTGTGATTATCTAATGACTGTTTTTACAACACTTAAAGGCAGAAATGTCGTTTTGAGTACTCTTCGGTTGTGTTCTGGTTTATAAATTTCTCTACTTATTACCACTTTATAAAAGTTAGAGGGAACATTATTTATAAGTTTCTGTATACTTTAAAAAAAAAAATGTACCGCAGCACTTCTTAGGAAGTATCACAGTACTTGATTTGTTTTTCAAATCAATACATAAAAATTAAATGACACTGTACTACAGTATATTTTATAATATAGTGTACTACAGTGTATTTTCAATTGTTTACATATTTCATTTTTTTCAAAAATGTCTACAGAGTACAGCTTTAATGGCAAAAAAATACTGGGCTACTTAAATAGTTTTAAAGTAGGCGGTGCCTCTGCGACACCGCCAAGCATATTACAAGTTTCCCCAGCCTTTTCATGTTTGCTGTAACACTTTTCACCCTAAGTGGGATGGGTATGCCCAGACGTGGGTCCCTTGCTCACTGTGCCACTGGATTCAAGCTAGCCTGGCTGAAGAAGGGTGACATACCCTGAAACCGGTCCCAGGATGCTTGTTTCTGGTCCAGGGAGGACCTGGCCTGGCAGTTCGGTCTGGACTGTTCCCATGGGGCACAGGGTCAAGACTGATTTGTATATGGCTGGGTCCAAACTGGGGTGGCGTAGTGGGCAAAAGAACGATGGATTTAACCCAGATCTTTCGACTGGGGGAGAATGATTGCATTGTCAGCATTCCGTCCATCATTTGTTTGCTGCCATGAAAAGGCTAGCAGTGAGGAAACAAAGGGGGCCCTAGCAGGCACCATGTTGCCCCTGTGCACGGGGATGCATGCACCCTTTCTGCATGCATCCCCTTTCCTGCACGGCATGGACTGCACAGTCTATGCCGTGCAGGAATTGCCTTAGGTGCTCCCATTCTGGTGCCTTTTCCATAGGCACCGTAATGGGTCCGCCAGTCCGCCCACCTACCACACAATGAGGAAACTCGTAATCTGGTGGGCGGCAGTTGACTTTGTCGGTCTGCTCCCAGACCGCAAAAGTCATAATCAGGCTCTAAGTATTTTGACACATAACTTTAACACTACTTTTACATCTCATAGTCTATATTGTTTCCACATTACATCTACATCCGTTCACCCACTTCCACACTGTGTCTATTTCAACAACCTCACTTCACTCTATGCCACTCCAATCTGTGTCACTCCACTCTACGCCACTCCACTATACACTGTCACACTCTGTGCCACTCCACTCTACATCACTCCAAAATACGCCATTCCAATATATGCTAATCTACTGTATGCAACTCCACTCTACCCTTCTCCAATTTCCACCACTCCACTCTCCACTGCTGCACTGTACACTATTACATCTAGGCCACTCTATTCTATGACACTTCAGACTACGTCACTCCACTGTACACCACTACAGTCTACCTGACTAAACTCTACCACCTCCACTCTACAACTGTCCACTCTACAGTATTACACTGTATGTTTTTACACTCTACCCCACTCAACTCTATGCCACTCCACTCATCACCACTCCACTGTACGCAATTCTACTGTACTCCACTCAATTTTTTGCTACTACACTTTACAACACTCCACTGTATGCTTTTCCAGTTTATACCACTCCACTGTATGCCATTCCACTCTACATCACTCTACTGTACCCCACTACAGTATATGCCACTCCACTCTATGCTATTCCACTGTATGCAATTACACTTTATGTTTCTCAACTCTATGCTATTCCACTCTATGCCACTCCACTCTACTGCATTCCACTCCACTGTACACTTTTCACTGTATGCCACTCTACATACTCCATTGCACTCTACACTACTATATATATATATATATATATATATATATCTATCTATATATATATATACACAAACACGCACACACGCACACATATGTATATCTTTTTTTTCAATGAAAAAAAACAAAGGTTAAATAGTTGATAGTTGAGAAAACTTTATGTATTCTTTCTATTCTTTCTATAAAACCCTACTACTAAACAATCAACTTCTGCTCTAATATTAGAAATTCTAAAGCTATATTAATACACTAAATTTACATTGTATACACCACCTTCAAATTACTATAACTGGCACACCACTGAATACAGTGTTGTCAACTCACTAACCACATTACATTGACCATAACTCAAGCTGTTATGAATCACTGCTTATACCCTTTCATACTACATTACTTATAATATGTGAAATCATAGCTTTCATAACAACACTTATGACATCTGAAATAAGGTAATTTGTGAGAAGACTGTGCATGGTAGAGCGGTGAGATATAGTTAATGTAGTGTGTCTAGCGAGTTGACAACTCTATATGCAGAGGTGCAAAAGTTATAGTAATTTGAAGGTTTGTAGTACAGTTTAATTTATTTTTTACAAATTATTATTTATTTTTTTTAAATAGCATAGTACTTTCTAGGGGGCTTATTACGATGTCAGGTGGACTTGTGTCCGCCCGACACCGTCGCAGAGACCGGACCGACTGACCTCAGGTCTGTGGTCCCGACCGCCTAATTACGATGTGACCGCACATGGTGCGGTCGCTTACTCACATTTCCCTATGGGAGAATGTGCTACGGCCATAAACTTCAGGATGCCTGCCACACAGTGCAGGAATCAACAAGGGGGCACCAGAGGGGCTACCAACTAGAGGCCGCAAACAGAAGGGGCCCTGCTAGGGACCTCCAAACCCGCTCTCTGACAGGCTTTCGATGTTGGAAATCCCAGCATGGAAAGTCTACCGGAAACCGAGCATCATAATTCGGACAGCGTAAAACACCATCCATATGGATTATGGGCCAATCTCTGACGGGCAGATGGGCTCCTTGAGCCCATTGGAGGCCTGCTGGAATGACCAGCTGGTTTCACTTCCGACCACCTAAATTGTAATTAGGTGGTCGGAAGTAAAACCTCCGATCTCGGTCGGAAAGCCTCCGACCTAAGATCGGAGGCTTTTTGACTGAGATTGTAATTGGCCCCTAGGTAGTACTGTGGTTATTTGGTTTTATTTAAAAGTAAATATATACAAAATCAAAAATACATTGTAGTACACTATATTTTTTAAATATATTGTAGTACAGTGTATTGGTAGAGCGGCAATTTATAGTTAATGTAGTGTGTCAAGCGAGTTGACAACACTATATTCAGAGGTGGAAAAGGTATAGTAATTTGAAGGTTTGTAGTACAGTGGAATTTATTGTTTTTACAAATAATTTTTTTAATTTTCTTAAGTAGCATAGTACTTTCTAGGTAGTACTGTGGTGCAATGTTTTTATTTTAAAGTAAATATATAAAAAATCAAAAATACAATGTAGTACAATATATTTGTGAAATATATTGCAGTACAGTGTATTTTTACATTTTTGTACATATTTGATTTTTTTTTATTAAGTACCGCAGTACTTCCCAAGCGGTACCTCAGTACTCTGTTACCTTTTTTCTAAAATATATAGACATATATAAATAATTTGCCCTACCTAGTACCACTTTAATAAAGTGAAAATAGGGAGGGAAAAATATAAAACCTACTTCTTACCTTTCTCTAAAGCCCTAATCCAAAACACAGCCAAAGTGTGGTAAAAAAACATGGCAGCCTTTTATTTTTGTAAAGGCAGCAATTAGTTAATCATATACTACCTTATCATCGGCATTCGGCGAGTACCGGTAAATTAATGCAAAATTATTACCACATACCACGTCCTGAGTTATCTCTAAGTTTTAGTGCCTTATAAGTTGAAAAAAGCTCACACTACCTATCTCTACTACCAAAAAGGATAATCTACGCACCATAATGTATATCACTGTGAAATTTCATAAAAATCTGACTGGGCGAGTACAAAGTCTATAGAAAATGCATTGGAATAAAAATACGTTTTGGTACTTTTTTCTTTGCACCCTCTTAACTAATCACCATAAACCTTTGCATCATCAGCCAGTAGGAAAAGCAAAAGTTATGCAACATTTTGCAGAGATTCACCAAACAGGGCATAGTTATTTTCTATTAAAAGTTAATGTGACATTTTACTAAGGTGAACATTTCTGTGACAATGTAGCATTTTAAACTAAAGAAACACTCTAATTCACCAGATATAGTTATCTCTAGTAACTACAACTCATGCCCCACTGTAACTATAACTCATGCCCCACCATCCATTGTCTTGTCATTAATGATTTAAATTCAAATGTTGAAGTGCTGTTTTCAATAATGTGATAGAACATGCCATGAGTGATGTAATATGTGGGATAATTAGCTGTGCATGGGTAAGCGCGAGTTATAGTTACTTTAGGGCATGAGTTATAGTAACTAGAGGTAACTTTAACTGATGAATTTCAGTGTTTTTTTAGTTTAAAACTTTCCTTTGCCACTGGCATTTTCACCTAACTGTTCACCACTTTAACCTTTTTTTTTCAGTAGATTTCTAGTTTTTTTTTAACATAAAGTAATATTTCATTACCATAATAAAGTCAACCTCTGCCCTGCATGGTCTTCTTGAATGACTAGCAAGCAGTTAGCCTTGGAGGTCCTGGCTGCACTCAGGCACACTTATTGACTTTGTCAAAGAGTCACAGCACCAAAATAGAATAAAGTAAGCCTATTGATTTTATCAAAGGATGAGCATATCTATATATATAAGGCAGATCTATCATATTTCTCTGAAAATCACCAGTATTTGTAATCTATTGTATATTTTAGTACTCCACACAATACAATGTTTATTATTAGTAAATATTATAAAAAAATGTTTAATAAGGTTTTAATTTAATAAAGTGCGTGTGAGTCGTTCTTTTAACATAGCTTTATTAAGCATTTTGTGGGTGACAAATTTCAAAACAAATAGACCAAAAATAAGAAATCCAAAATGTCTCTAAGTCTTTTTTCAACATTGATAGCCCAGAAATTGCAATCATAAAAACAACCCCAAGAGGACGGTGCACTCCAGCTGAAGAGCATAAAGTTTCAGCTAGGAGTGCTGTAACAAAATATGGTAAGCTCTCCAGGTGTCATATTTTTAAGGACCTATGCAACTTATTGATTTTGCTTTCTGTTGCTGGGGGGCTGATGCACTTTCTGCAGCCCCCACAACATTAGTGAAAATGATTAGAGGTTCCAAATGGCCTTTTTGAGGCACCTCTATGAATCAAAAATAACTAAGTAAAGTCCTTGCCAGGCATTACAGGACACTGGCACTGACAGAAGCAGTGAATAGGAAATGAGCAGCTACTCCGCTCATTTCACATTCACTGCCAGCAACTGCCTTTTCAAAATTATTCTATAGGCAGCTTGGAGAGACCACTACAGTGCTTTGTTGTTTTTATTTTATATTTTTAAGTGCAGGCTTGGGAGCCCACTCCCGCTTTACCCAAATTCTTTTTTATTTTTTCTCTATGGGTAGCGTGAGGAGCCCACTCTCACACTGCCCAACCTCTCTTTATTTTAAGGGTCAGCACCAGGGTGCTCACTCTCACGCTGCCCAACATCTCTTTTTTTTGGACAGCTCTGGGAGCAAACTCCTGCACTGCCCAACTTCTTTTTATTTATTTTTAATGGGCAGCACTGGGAGGCCACTCCAGTGCAGCCGTAGGGCCCAGGAGGGTATTTTCCCTTTGTGCCCGCCCAGGTGGTAGCAGCTTTTTTTTTACCGCCCCCACCAGAGGGGAGCAAAGTTGAGTTCTCTGCCTGGCAGTGTGTGGGCAGGGTATGCCTGCACTCTCCTGGGCAGGGAACCACAGTGTCCCAGGGCAGGCTGCCATGAACAACATGTAGTATCATGCCTTATAGGTTTAGGTACACAGTGCAGATACCAGCAAGTGGAATGGGGCCTGACCCCCCTTTTTTGTAGAGTAGATATTTATTCCCAGAGGGTGGCTACCTTGGGGCCAAACAGAGGCTCAGGGAGGGGGCTGCATGCCCCTCATCTCTATGTAGCATGTGGTCCTGGGGACGGGGTACCTGTAGCCCAAAAGAGGCTTGAGGAGGGGGCAGCATTACCTACCTGTCTATGTAGTATTTGAAGGGGTCCCTGGAGCCCAATAGAGGCTCGGTGAAGGGGACTGCATTTCCCCTACCCTTTAATATACATTGGGCCCTGGGGATGGGGTCCCTGGAGCCAGGAGTGGCATAGAGAGGGTGGGCCCCACTCACACCCCCTCTCCAAATATTTTAGATAAACCTCCGCGGGCCCTGGCCCACCTGTAGGAACACAGTTTTTAATTTTTTTATGTCTGCCTGGACCATTTTTTCTCATATTACAGGCAGCCAATCACAGGCACTCGCTCCCCCAGGCGCCTTGCTCTTGTGGGAATGAGTTGGCCAAAGGAGAAAAAAGCCCCCTAGGCCAATCAGAATGTTCTATTTTTTAAATTGGGTTTGAGGGTCCCTCGAACCCAACCGTCCAGATGTACAAATAGTTTTAATCATTATTTTCTTAAAAACTACGGATCGAATTTACACCAAATTACAAAAATCACAGTTGCTGGACCAAAATCTAGCTTCCAGCCAAATTTGGTGTAATTGCATTCAGCAGTTTTTCAGGCAGTACTCTTCAGAAAAGTCTATGGAAAATGTCGGAGGATTTTGCATTCTGGGACCCGACTTTTTTCTTGGTCTCTGCTGGACGGTTCACTTTGAAACTTTCCAGGAACAGGCTGAGGTGGTCGAACGTTTTTTTAGAAATTTTCGTGACAATTTGTCAAAAGGTACCTAAGTTAATAGCAAAGCAAAAAATGCTCTTCATATGGAAACACAGACCCAACCATAACTACCCACTGCCAAGGGTTTATATGTGTGTCTGTGTGTGTGTAGTTGGGTAGGTGTGTGTGTCTGTGTACATGTGTCTGTGGGTGTCTGTGTCTGTATATATTGTTCAGCTAAGTCGTTCAAGAAAAAAATATCATCCGAAAAGAAGAGGTGTGAGCTGCAGATAGAGGATCCAGATATTGAGTATATAATCAACTCAAGATGTTGGAAGAATTGAAACTCAAGAAGGAGAAAAGGATGCAGACTGCATTTTAATGTATTACTGGTTTTTAGTGACTATAGAATAATCAGAGACAGGAAATTGAGGATGTTTTTTATGTAATAATCAGAACTGTGGATTATTAACAAAGTGCAGAATATTAATCTACACTTAAATGCACATCTAAACATTCACATGATTCTATTACCTTTGAAACAAATTTGATATGACCTGTTAAAGTACATTTTCCCAGCTTATGATAACTAAGCCTCAGCTAGGCCACAAAGCCATCTGTTATAAAATGGATGTCACATTCACATTTTATTTCTGCTGTTCATAGTCAAGCAAGTCACGTTTGTTTATTTCCAATGACACTGTTCTCGAACAAGACTCTCTTGCATGGGCACAGTATTTTAACTTTTCTCCAAGGACCTTCCGCTTCCATGTGGTATTGCATTCATTCACAATGGTTCACTGTTGTTTATATAACTAGTTTGTTTCAACACCTCTGGCTGATGATAGGTCAGGAAGGGCTGAATTAATATTCATGTTGGGGGTTTGAGTTAAGATGGTAGAGCTGTATGAGGATTTTAAAGTCTGAATTCAGTTGTTGGACATTTATTTCTTTGCTCACACCATGACAATTCTGCACTTTTCATGCTTTCTTATGAGAACATTTCCAATATAGCTCCTTGATTGTGGGGGTAAGCAAGTTGAGCTTGGGTTCTACTGCTGTCCAATTTCTTATTGATTGGTTGCATATGTGGTACTTAGATTATTTTTGATTTTGCCTACTATTCTGTATTCTCCTATGATTGTATGCAGTTAAATGAGATCTGCTCTATCTGCACTATACAATTTCTGTATTGTACCTTTTAAATTTATGTAATACATCTTCATAAATTTCTAAATCCTCCCTAGAACTCACCTATTGAGTCAGTGTTTCTTTATTTAACTGTACTTTTTGATGTGCTGATTTGTACCTTATCTTGGGACCCATTGCCTCATGAAATTGAGAGCAACAACATCACAAATACCCAGTCCGTGGGTGGGTTTTTGAGATGTAAATTTTTAAGGGTAAAGTGCACCCATCTCTGTCATACTTGGGCTGCGTTTGGCTGTCATTCTAGGAAACCTAACAACCCTAGACCGTTCTGAAAACTAGAAGTGGACATGTGGAGAGGTCCAGGTTGACTTCAATTGGGTGAGATACACCAGGGGGCAAATTTACAAGCCCCTTGCGTCACTTTTACGCTGCGTCACTTTTGTGATGCAACGGCAGCGTAAAAAATGTGGCAAATTTACAACGTGATGCATCTAGGGAGATGCGTCACATTGTAAAGCCCTGCATGACATTATACCTGCGTCAGGTATAATGTATGCAGGGTAGGCGTTCCCGTGCAGGAAAGCCTCGTAAAAGTGATGCAGTGAAATCTACAAGATTTCACTGCGTGACTTTTAGGTCGCCACTGCGTCAAAACCTTACTGCTGCTTCAAGCAGGCGTAAGGAGTGACGCAGTGTATTGGGAATAAGCCGCAACACGCATTGCTGGAGTTGCGTCGTGCTTGCAACACAACTCCAACAATGCGTGACTTTTCCACCAACAGATGCGTCAGAAGTTCTGATGCATCTGTCAATCCTTGCGCCATAGTGCTCTGTATTGTAAATACGGCGCATCTATAGTGGTGCCAGGGGTTTGTCACATGGGCGCAGGGAAACTGACGCATCTATACAGATGCGTCAGTTTCTTGTAAATCTGCCCCCAGGTTTTCTGGCCCTGAATGCCCTGCAATCATCAAACATCCCTCCTATTTGTGCAAGGTTAAGTAGCACAATCTGTTTGAGATGACAAAAGTTCTACTTTTCAGCGTTTGTGTACTTTGCATACTTCTCCAGATAAAAACAGTACCACATTTGTGTGGGTAGGCTATTGCCCAGGACCGAAAAAGGTCCAAAATTACACCTTCAAAATGTCAAGATTTTTGCTTTGAATTACTTGATTCGTGAGATGGTGAAATCTGCAGTATTTGGGCCCAGGATCAATCTCACACACTTATGAAAAATAGACACCACAGGAGGAGTCCATAGTGGTGTGGCATGAATTGATCTCATACATTTTTAATACCCTGAATGCTCTTTAACATCGAACATTTGATAGACTTTCCACATATTTCACTGCAGGAAAGTTCTTGAATCTGCAAGCAATTGTAATCATCTTGCCACCCAGTATTTTCATGCTTCTCATATTAAAACCAATATTACACATGTGTGTCTGGGCCTACCACCCAGGACAAGAAAGGGATCAGAATGCACCATCAAAACGTCAACACTTTTGCTTTCAATTATTTCAATTTCTTTAATTCTTGGGCTGTAGGTAGCTGCTGTACTTTGGTCTGGGGTCAGTCAGAACCTGTGGAAAACTACCAACTACTGAAATTTTTTAAAACTAGGCATCTGGGGGAGTCCAGGGTGGTGTTGCATTCATGAAACCACTACTGTTTCCTACAATAATGCCCTGTAATATTCAAACTTTGTATAAAATCATAGACTTTTCTTACATTTGTTTGAGAGTACGTTCCAGATCTGCAGGGAACAGTGACAGTCCCACCATCAAGCATTCCCACAATTCTCATGTTAAAAATGTTTCCTGGCAAGTGTAAGCTGTCGCTGAGAACAGGAAAGGTGCCAAGGTTGATGTTTTGTAATTCACCTATGCTACAAGTAATGTATTGAGTACTCGGCATGTTGTAGCTAAAATACCAAAATAAAGAACTGTTGCAAAAAAAAGGAAAGATGCCAAATCTCACCATGGAAATATCTTGATTTTTGCTTTCATTTACCTTAATCATTGGGATAAGAGTAGCTGTTATATTTGGGTCTGGGGTCGGTCTGCACCTATGAAACAATTTACTAGATCCTGACATTTCTGAAAGCTAGACATTTGTGAGAGTCCAGGGTGGTGTAGCCTGCATGGATCCCACTACTTCTTCTTACATGGACTGTCGTGCAAACACCAAACTTTGGGTAGAATCACAGAAGTTTCTGACATTTCTGTGAAAGTAAGATCCAGAATCTGATAGGAATGACAAATGTCCTACCACCTAGGCTTCCCACACTTCTCCTGCTAAAAATCTTTGTCCAGTGTGTGGGTAGGCCTATAACCCTGCACAGGAAAGGCCCCAAAACCTGCCATCTTAAAATCAAAAATGTTTCTTTCACTTAGATTAATACGTGGCATGTGGGTAGCTGCAGTATTTGAGCCTGGGTTTGGCTGCAACCTAGGAATACTACAAACCCCTGTCAATTCTGGAACCCAAAAATCTGGGGGCATATTAATGAAAAATGTATGCAGCGCAGTGCAGTAAGTCACCTTGCTGCACTGTGTTACAGGTAAAAGAAATGAATGCTCCGTGTAATCCAAATATGACTCATTCCTGTTCTTTCTTCAGCACTGGAGCATAATGGGCTGCTTAGCACCAATGCAAGCACCCATGCATCATGGTGCAAGGGTGCCTCTGTTGCATGCAGCATCGGTTTTTTTAAGTAGGAAGGGGCAGTTTCCTCTACAAAAACAGCTGAGGCATTTTCTTCTATCTATGTGTGCTGAAAGAGGAAGTAACAATGAGAAAAACAATATTTTTCATTGTTACACCCCGTCTGGGAAGGTGTATCATGTTGGTGCATTACCAGGTCTACCAGTAATGGTAAATCTGGAAATGCATCAAATTCCATGGGAGTTGTGTGGGAAAACCCACGCAAAGCCCATGGAATGATGCCCTGGGGCAGAGTAATGCAATGCAGTGATTTGCGTTAAGCTGCCTTACTCCTGATTTATCAAACCACTCAGGGCCACGTAAAGTGGCCTTGGATGACTTGATAAATTGCATTTTGAGTTTGCATCTTGCATGCACCACATTGCTTGGTGCAAGCATGATGCAAACCCTTTCATAAATATGCAACCTGGAGTATACCAGGTTGTTGTGGCCTGCATGAATCACATTGTGTTTCTTAACCAGAATGTCATGCATACATCAAAATAGGAGCAAAAGCATAGAATTTCCTCACATTTTTCTGGGGGAAATTCCTGAATATTCAGTTTACCCCAGGGAAAGTGAAGGAAAACTTGGTGATCATTGCAAGCCACACAACTTTGTATTCTCCTGTGTTTCAAATTTTCAGAAACGCAGAGAATTGAAAGGCTCATTGTGTGCCAGTCAACTGTGACCCCAAATGGTGCATAGGTGCGGATGTGCCCTAATAATGGCAAAACTGGTCCTGAGTTGCTGTGTTTCTGCTCACTGAGAATCTGGCCTGACAGGGCAGGACTGTTCCAACTGGAGCAAGGTCAAGACTGGTTTGCATATGTCTGGGTCCAAACTGAGATGGCATGGTGGGAGAAAAGCGATGGACTGGCATGCAGCCCTGAGCGATTACCAGAGGCTAAAATTGATTCAATCATTTCATCCATCACTTTGATTTTGATTCCCTAAGTGTTACAGGTATGCTCAGACATGGATCCCATGTACACTGTACCACTGGGACCAAGTTATACCAGGTGGGTGAGCCCTAATAAGGGTGAAACCTGTCATGAGTTGCTTCTGTTCCTGTTCAGGGAGCACTTACCCCGGCAGTATGGGCTGGACTGTTCCCATAGGAGCAGGATTGTGACTGATTTGAAGGTGGCATTGTGGGTGAAAAATGATAGATTGGGATGTGGCCCGAGTGATTGCCAGTGGCTGAGAATAATTCATACACTTTATCCATCTTTTCGCTTTTGATGCCCCAAATGATACAGCCATCCCCCATGGAAAGAGAGGAAATTTAGTGTTTTAGATGCCATTTTGAATTTCAATGGGAATTCTGTGTAAGAAAATTAGGGGTGGGTAGTGAACTCCGCTCTGCTGGCGGAGCTTGCAAAGTTTTTTCCACTCCGCACTCTGCTTAGAGGGTGGAGTTCTGCGAAAAACTCTATGTCCTGCATAGCATAGCAGAGTTTACCAGCACCAGGCCCCACCCCTAGTCTACACCGGAAGATAATGCGTCAGTGATCCCAGAAAGTATTACCCAAACCACTGCATAAGTCATTGCTGCTGATGATTGTCTTTTGACACTGCTGCCTGTGACGAAATACAAAAATCACACACACGCCGCCTCCTCAGACATGCTCCCACTCCCTGCTCCAGCAGGCTGGCTGCACTCAGAGCCAGGAGCTGCTGCTGCCATGAGGAGGAGCACCAGACCCTTCTCCCTGGGACTGACAAAAGGGCTTGCTGGCACTGAGGGACGTCGGGAGAGACTCTGGAGCACAGTTTCCATCCTGCCGACAGAAAGTTAAAGTGCAGAGAGCAGAATTTGGGCAGAAGTGCAGATGGAGAAGGTAAGAGTGACACCTTGCACGAACTATGCATGATGAAGACAGCTTCAGAGGCTGCAGCAAGTTTAGGGGAGGGTAGACAATCACATATCACATATACACATATACAGAGGCAGTTATTTAGTAAAAAGGTTTACATGCACATGGAAGCACAGCCCCAGATAGGAACTGAAACATTTAAAAGGGGTATACTAGGCGTAAACTGTTCTTGTACCAGATATAAGTGCACACTGAGCTAGGCTGTAGCTAGGCCATAATGCAGAGAGCTACCCGCTTAAAATAAAAAAAGATGCAGTTTGATGTTTCAGTGAGCTATATGCACTCATAGAAACCTATGTGCACAATTATGCATCCAGCCTAAACCCAGACTTTAATCCGAGATAGCTAAGTAGAAAAGCAGACAGACACTGAAACACCTATTGAGATAGTTAGAAAAGCACACAAAGATTCACTCATACAGACAGGCACAACTGATGTGTATTTTGTGGAAATAAAGGCAGTTTGTCACACACTTAAACAACCCAATATTCACTAGCACACCTACAAGGCAATCTATGCAGGCCCTTACAGACACATTCAGACAATCACATATCACAGAAACAGAGGCAGTGATTTAATAAAAAATGTACATACACATGGAATCACAGACCCAGATAGGAACTGAAACACTTATTCAGATGTCTGTAAAACAGCTGACACTTTCAAGTTTAATATGCAGAGAAATAATAACCTTTGCTTTATGTCTGATGCCAGATGTAGCTGGGCTTGGGCATGTAGTTTTACTGGTAGAGGTGTCTTGTCACTTAAAAGTGATATACAGGGCATAAACTGTTCTTATACCAGATGTAAGTGAACGATGAGCTAGGGTGTAGCTAGGCCATAGGGCAGGGAGCTGCTCGCTTAAAAATGAAAAGATGCAGTTTGAAGTTTCAGTGAGCTATATGCACTCATAAAAACCTATGTGCACATTTGTGCATCAAGCCTAAACCAAGACTTAAATCCGAGATAGCTAAGTAGAAAAGCAGACAGACACTGAAACACCTAGCGAGGTAGTTAGAGAAGCAGAAAAATATACTTTACTGGTACAGCTCTTTTATCATTTAAAAGTGGTACACACAGTGAAGTTTGTTCTTGTACAACATTTAGCCAGGGAGGAATTCACTTAAAAAGTAAAAGATGCACTTGGATGTTTCAGTGAGCTATATGCGCTCATACAAACCTATGTGTCCAATTATATATCCAGCCTACACCAAGACTTAAATCCGAGATACTTAAATAGAAAAGCAGAGAGACACTGAAACATGTAGTGAGGTAGTTAGAGAAGCACACAAAGATGCACTCACACTGACAGGCGCAACTGATGTGTATCTTGTGCTAATCAAGGCAGTTAACACACTTGGGGTGAGGAGTTGGCCTAACGGCTAGGGCGGTCGACCTCAAATCTGGGGAACCAGGATCGAGTCTCGGCAATGACGCTGAACATCCTGTGATTCTGGGCAAATCACTTAATCTCCCCGTGCCTAACAAAAAAATGAATGTGTCCTCATGTAACGCAACTGGTGCTATGTAAAGCGCTCTGATACACGATACCTTTGGGTCAAGTTTGCGCTATATAAAACTTCATAAAGAAAGTAACCCAATATTTTACAGACACATTTAGATTTAGAGGACCATAGATATCACAAAGACAGACAATCATTTATGAACAAAGTTACATACTCACAGAAGATCAGGCCCTGAAAGGGACTAACACAGTTTTTCACAAATAAGTAACCCTGGGCATAAAGCTCCACTCCGCTCGCAGAGTTTGTGGATTTTTGGCAACTCCGCATTCTGCGTAGAACGCGGAGTTGCCGGAAAACTCTGCACTCCACACCGGAGCAGAGTTTATCTTGTGTTTGTGTGCCCAAAATGCATTTTCGCGCACACGGGAGAGACTTATAGGATGCCTGCGATCGCCGACGAGATTTCCCATCCGTTCGCGAGCGCCACGTGATTTGCTAGGTGGCCGCGAACATGTCATTCGGGCGTGCCACCGGACTTCCGGCAGAAGTTTTGTGACGATCACGATCCCGTATACGCAGAATTTGCAATCTGGAGAAGATTCTCTATCAAGCAGCATCAAAACCTTCTCAAACTGATGATTTGGATTAAAAAAACTCCTCAGATTGAGATTTGGCTGTACTTTTTTATGCAAGGAGTCCTTTATCTTTTTTTAAAAAAAATTTAAGAGGAAGGAAGTGCCCAGTGTCTCTAACTTCCTGTTCCTGTCCAGCAGGCTCCTCCCAGTACTTTGTCCATCTCCTGTTCACTTTTCATTTGGATTTAGAGCTGGGTGGATCCCACTTTGTGTCTGCTGCATCATATATTATTGGATTTGAGGACCTTTGAATTTGAGATTTCACAAGTAAGTTTGAAAATTGATGTTGTTTGTTTGATTGGGGCCTTGCACCTACTTTTTTTGTACTTTTCATCGTTTTTTTTTAAATTTATTGTGGTGGGTGGCCTGTAGTTTCACTAGGGGCCTAGTTGTTTGTTTGTAAGTAATTTTTCTTCTCTTATAAAGGAAACATGTTGCACAGTTCACTACATTTTCTCCAACTTTTGAAATCAATTTGCAATATTTATTTAATTCACTAGCCGGCCAGAAGTCTGCCAATAGGCCTTTCAGCCAGTAGGCCCAGAGATACTCATGGGTGCCTGAAACAACTGTTTCGGTGGTGTTTGTTGAATTTAAACATCATTTAGGGCATGGATGGCATTGGATTGAAATGCAAAAAGATTTTTTTGGGTATTTCACTTTTTTTCATGTGTGTTAAATAAATGCCTTTGTTGGATGTGTGTGGTTGTTGTGTAACTTACAAACCTTTTTTAGCCATGTGGAATTTTGTTTTTGGCATTGTTGTATTAAAGCTGTGTTGTTTAGCATGCCTCCTTTGTCTGGCCTGTATGTGAGTGTGTTTGTAATAGTGGGCCAGCATTTGCCTTGGCTGAGCCTCCCCGTGTGGCCAGGGGCCATTTTGTAAAGTCTGTGTCCATATCGGCCTGCTTGAGTAAATTGTTTTCCAGGTCTCCTGCTTGTTGTTGTTGTGAGTGACCATGTGGCTGGTTGCCATTTTGTGGCAGTGGTAGTGCTTTTGCCATAGACCTGCATGTCTTCTTTCCTTTGTTCCTCTTGGCTTATTGCTTCTTGTTGTGCCCTGCCTGGCCATGTTGCTGGCGGCCATTTTGTGAAGGCAGCCAGTGTGCTTTTGCCATACGCATGCATTGTCTGACTTCCCTTTCTTGTTGTTGTGGCCTGCCTGGCCATGTGGCTGGCGGCCATTTTGTGAAGGCAACCATGGGGGGTTTTGCCATAGGCCTGCATTGTCTGTCTTTCCTTTCTTGTTGTTGTGGCCTGGCCATGTGGCTGGTGGCCATTTTGTGAAGGGGCAGCCAGTGTGTGTCTGCATTAGACCTGCAAGACTTCTTTGTGGCGTCCATGCCTTTTTTGCTGGTTGTTGTTTTGCATGCAATTTTTTCTTCTTTTATCCAGCAAAAAAAGTAGCACAGTTCACTACATTTTCTAATAAATTTGCAATATTATTGATATGAATTGATTTACTCTGTGGCCTAGTCTGCCAATGGGTTTTCCAATCAATAGCACCAGAGCTACTCATGGGTGCATGAAACAACTGTTTCTGTGGTGTCTGTTGAATTTAAACATCATTTAGGGCATGGATGGCATTGGATTGAAATGCAAAATGTGGTTTTTTTTGTATTTTTACTTTTTTCATGTGTGTTAAATAATTGCCTTTGTTGGATGTGTGTGGTTGTTGTGTAACTTGCAAACCATTTTTAGCCCTGTGGATTTTCATTTTTTGGCATTGTTGTATTAAAGCTGTGTTGTTTAGCATGCCTCCTTTGTCTGGCCAGTGTGTGAGTGTGTTTGTAATAGTGGGCCAGCATTTGCCTTGGCTGAGCCTCCCTGTGTGGCCAGGGACCATTTTGTAAAGTCTGTGTCCATATAGGCCTGCTTGAGTTCATTGTTTTCCAGGCCTCCTGCTTGTTGTTGTGAGTGACCTTGTGGCTGGTGGCCATTTTGTGGTGGTGGTAGTGCTTTTGCCATAGACCTGCATGTCTTCTTTCCTTTGTTCCTCTTGGCTTATAGCTTCTTGTTGTGGCCTGCCTGGCCATGTGGCTGGTGGCCATTTTGTGAAGGTAGCCAGTGTGCTTTTACCATAGGCCTGCATTGTCTGTCTTCCCCTTCTTGTTGTTGTGGCCTGGCTATCTAGCTGGTGGCCATTTTGCTTCTGCATTAGGCCTACATGTCTTTCCTTTGTTCCTCTTGGCTTATTGCTTCTATCCATTGTCAGCTGCAGCTCCCTGAATGCTGAATCCCACGTGATGCACAATGCCAAAACAGGTCTGTTACATTTGTATTTTTGTTGTTCTTCTTCTTCTTTCCTATCCTTCCTGAGTGTACTGTACACTAGTACACCAACCATGAAAGCCCTTGTTTTTGTCAAAGTCTCACAAATGTCTACACTGTATTGTTATGTTTTTTTAATAACTGAGGTAATAAATTTAATAAGTTATATTTGTTTGTTTGTACTAGTAGTAATTGAACCACAACAATGAATGCCACGTTTCACTGATGTTCTTCTTGCTACTTTGCTTTTAGGTGCACAAAAGAGGAGGAGACAACATCACCCATTATACTGCCAGACAGAAGTCCTGCTGCGCACGACGTCACGTGACTTGTGACCATAGACATCTCTTCAATTTGTGCCACTGCGTGCTGCTGACATCTTGAAGATGGCCCCAAAGAAAGGTACCAGGTCCAATACCAAGAAAGTTGCCAGTGAGAAGAAGGCACTGCCACTTACCAAGAACGGTATGTCGCCCAAGACCTTTTTTGGGAAACCAAAAATTGTGCCTGCAGCAGCGGTGTCCGGGGAGCAAGCTGGGAGCAGCACCCTGCATCAGCAGACCCACCCCACCAACCTAAGCCCAAGCCCATGTCTGTTGCAGAGGCAGCCAGTCTAATCACGAGTCCAACGCCAACGAGCAGTGATGTTGAAATTGACTTATCGTTATCACAAAGTAGTACCCAATCAATGCAGGAAACTCAGATAACTGGGCAACAACAGCCGCAACCACCCCCAATAGTAGTTGTTCCTCCCAAAGTTGGGGCAGTTCAGGAGATTGAGCTTCCTGCAGAGGAAGAAGAAGAGCAAGCCACTCTTTCAAAAGATCCATTGTCTTCCAGATCCCCAGCAAGGAAAAGGAGGGTTAGTCCATCAACCTCTTCTCCAAGCCCACCTTCTGATGATCTAGACACCACTTGGATCCCGCCTCCGTCTGAGTTGGAGACACACCACACCCACGGGACAAGGCTAGGGAAAAGGAAGGTTCCAGAAAGCCTTAGAGTTATGGAGGTAGATATAGAAGTGGAGGATGATGATGCGCCAGTCATCATGGACATTAGTCTCGCCCCAGTGGAGACCAACATTACCCCATCCCAAATTGCTGTGAGGGATGTGGCATGGATACCACCAACACAGATGATACCGCCAAAGCCACCTCCAGCTTCCATATTTCGCCGGAGGCGACCTACGTCCACCACAACCACCTCAGTAGGCCTGGGTGGTAAATTCCGTTCCGCTCGCGGAATTTGCGGAATTTGGGTAATTTCGCGTTCGGCGGAGAACGCGGAATTGCCCAAAACTCCGCGATCCGCGGATTTGCGGAATTTTTTGCTTGTTCGCGCTTTCAAAATGCATGTTCGCAAGATATTTCTCCCCGAGCACGCAAACGGCATTCGCGAACAGGAAAAAAGCATCGCGAACGGGCGGAACAAGCAATTCCGCGTGTTCGCAGAACTTTTGCGTGCTCACGGAGATTTTTTACCGTTTCGCGGAGCTTTGCGTAGCGCGACTACGCAAATTCCGCCCACCCCTACCTCAGTAGAAGTAGTTACTGCAGAGAGTAAAACTTCACGCCCAACTACCTGTTCATCGGACATTGCAAGTGGCACCAGCAGCACCAGAAAGTTGACCTCCCCAGTTTGGGACTTCTTTTCAGTTAGCAGGAAGGAGGTGAACATTGCTATATGCTCCATTTGTGGACAACTGGTTAGTCGGGGTAAGCTTGGTACAAACTATGGTACCTGAGGCCAAACAACCCATCTGAGAAAACACCACTTGATCCAGTGGGTGGAGCACCTTAGCGGCCAAAAAGCTGCATGTGTTGTTGGTGGAGGGGATGAAGAAGAAGATCCGATCACGGTGGAAGGTGAACAAGAGGGGGACATTTTGTCTGTTACACAAAGCAGCCCTGTACCCAGCAGTGTAGTGGTACCGCCCACAACATCATCAGTAACATCGCAATGGCACAAGAGTCAGGCCGAGACAGCAAGGGGTCACAGGCAAGAGAGTACCACAATGAAAAAACATGCGTTCGGCCTAACATCTGGCATCAAGAAGTCACCTGCATCAATAGCACCAGAAAAGAAAAAAATCCAGGCTACCATTCTCAGCATGTTTAGGTTGGAGGGGCAGTACGAACGCTACCACCCAATGGCACGTTTGCGAAGCTGGCTAAAATGTTAGCGCTGGACCTCCTCCCTTTTTCTTATGTGGAAGGGGTGGGTTTTCTTGAATTTGTGACAGCCATCTGCCCAAAATAGAAGGTTCCCAGCCAGTCCTATTTCGCCAGAGTTGCTGTTCCAGCACTGCATCACGACATGCTGGAATTGCTTGGACAAGCTTTGCAGCAGAGTGCTGTTCACACTATCCACCTGACAACAGACATGTGGACCAGTTGCCAAGCCACTGATTACATGTGCTTCACTGCACACTGGATCTCTTTTGTGGGGGTTAGAGAAAAGATATCTGCAGCAGGTGTTGTTGACACAGCTGAGATTTTTAATGCCACTCGGAAACATGCAACTGTAGCCATGTTCGCCATGAAGAAATCTCATACTGCTGCAAACTTTTTGGAAGACTTTGACATCAAGGTCTTTGAATGGCTGCGCCCAAGAGGGCTTAACATTGGTTTTGTTGCCACGGACAATGGCAGTAATATAGTTAAGGCCATGGCAGATGGTGGCCATTTCAGGGTCCTGTGTTTGGTGCACTGCATTAACATCATTGTTCAAGACCTTCTGAAAATAGAAGACCAAGTCACCATCTTACTGACCACCTGCAGAAGAATCTGCACACATTTCAGCCATTCTTTTCAAGCCAAGAAGCAGCTGAGGATCATTCAACATGATAATATAATGCCAGTTAAAGCACTCATCCAGGAGGTGCCAACACGTTGGAACTCAACTTATTACATGCTTGAACGCCTGTTTGAGCAGTATAGACCAATCAATGAATATGTCATGCAAAGACGGGATGCTACTGTGAAAGGCATGATCATTGAGATGGACCAATGGGGCCTAGTTAAATGCCTGACAGAGATGCTACATCCTTTCGAGCTCTTCACAAGTGAAGTCAGCAAGGAGGACTGTACTATGGGCCAAACTATCCCATTGTTGTACATGCTACAGGAACAGCTGAAGGGTGTGTCTGCAATGTACGCAGGTGTGGAGGAAAGAAAAGAAGCATATGAGAGGCATTATGTCATCCAACCATTACATTTGTGCCACAATTCTGGATCCACAGTACAAACCATTACTGCACACTTTCATTCCTTTTTCAGACAGGGATGTTGTCAACTACAAAATTTGGATAGCTGTGGAAGCCAGTCACTTAGAAAAAGAACGGCCAGGAATTAGAGGCCCGCTACTCCAGGGCACAATAAGTGCTGCAGGGCAGCCGGCTCAAGTTCAACTTCAGAGCCTGAGGGCAGTGTGGTTGGCTCACAGCAGCCAAAACCACCAAGAACAACATCAACAACAACAACAACAGGAGCATGAGCCCCAAAATTGGCACAGGAATGGTTTCTACAGCAAGGGCTTGTTAAGTCCAGTGCTGTTGCAATGGCAAAAGAGGCCGAGCAAAGTGGAGCACCCATGAGCATTGAGCGGATGGTCCAGGCCTATCTGGATGACCCAACAGAGGTCTTAATTGATCAAAACCCATTGCTCTATTGCTATGGAAAAAGGCGCCAATGGCCAGTGCTCAGCAGGCTGGCGATAAATTATCTGGGTTGCCCTGTCACAAGTGTCTCTTCTGAGCGTGTTTTCAGTGCTGCTGGTGTCGTTCTGACAGTGAGAAGGACCAGTCTCTCGCCCCAAAACATGGAGAGGTTAACCATGATCAAAATTAATCAGCACTTTATACCACTGGATTACACCATACCTAAAGTAGCACAGCAGGAAGCAGATGACGGCAACTCAGGTCATGGAAGTAGTGTGTTAGATGACCTACTTTAGGGTGAATCACCAGAGTTAGAGGATGAGATCTACTTCCTTGACAACTAGGCTTTCGAGTTACTTTCTTTCTTGCTTTTATGCCCCAAAAAAAAGCCCCCTAAAAAGATACAGCTAAGGAATATAATTTACTTTTATCATTTGTGTGTGTCACTGTGTTTCTGGTTCGAATCACAACAAATCCATCACCACCGTCTTACTCTAATATTGCCAGGTTGGAGTTGCAACTGTGTGCAGTCAGTGAAGAAGTAAGTCCACTCCTCCGAGTCCTGCTCCAGTCCTGTCTCGCCATAAATCCATTTCCCTCAAGCCAGACATTGGATGGAGAATAGTACAACAAATGTGAAATGTTTGCCTGCCTCGTTGAGTCCCTCAAAAGAACCTGACTATATCTATCCTGCTTTCCAAGCCTAGAGGGACTGCCCCGTACGAACAGGTAAATGATGGCATGCATTGCACGCTGACTCTGAGTGATTGGTGTTTGTGTTGATATGCATGATGTCTACTAGTATTTAATTTACACACAAAAAAGTGACTCAAATCAATGTTTCCCTTCTTTTTGTTCAATAACAAAATTGTACTACTGCAGGCCGATCCATTGCATTTTTGATTCTGGACTCACTTGGCACACTACAGAGTTGGACACCATGATGACCATACCATACTCGCAGTCAGTCAGTAGGATCAGAGATGATTGATGGAATAACTCGGGGTGTTTCATGAAGTGGCCTAAAAGGTAAACAACAACAACAACACCAGACCTACATGTCTGTGTAGTGGTAGAGGTGAGTGTAGTGGTATGACTGACAGTGGTGCATTGATTTAGTTACTTAATTTGGAAAATGCTATGTTGCTGTGTATGTGTGCTCAGTGCTGTCTGGCTCAAAACCTAAGCTAAGTGGAGGTTGTGTGGGCGGGCCTGCTCCTGTTGCTGTTGTAGGTTAATGCTGGAAACAGAGTAGACATGATTTTGCCATGCCGCCTCTGAAAGTTTTCGTGTTGCACTCCTCCTTAATTTATGCAGTCTAACTTTACTTTTCTCCTTGATTTTTCAATATCCTTTTTGTTTTTTCCATCTACACTTACAGGCCGGCCTTTACCCTGTGCTATACTGGGAAAAACAACTCACACTTGCCTCACCAAACCGCATCCACCAGGCAGGCACCCAAGATTGACGGACGGACAGTCCAAGGAAGGACCAAGAGGAATGCTGAGATGCAACTCCCAGTTTGACAATAATTATAGTATCATTTCCTTCGATTAATTTTTGCTCTTCAATCATTACGACTGAGTGTGTTGTTGTTTATTATGTTTGCTTATATTTGACTCCTACAGATATTTTTTAATTTTCTTTGCTAGCTTTAAAAGGAAGCCCAGTACAACAGAACATAAAAATGTATGTAACTTGGGTCTCTCTGGGGGAAGACAGGCAAGGCAATTGCATAATAATAATAATTAATAATATACTGCTGCCCTGGCTGTACTACTAGTCGAGGACTACTCATCAAGTCATCATCATGCATGCATTTCCTTTATCTCCCTTAACAGATTTATGATGGTCGGCTGCCAAGATTGTGTGTTGCACATGTGTAGAGTTTATCTTTGCTAAACCTTTCCCAAAACACCCCTTTCCAACCATTCATCCAACCCTAACCCTCTTCCCCCGGGCGGTGTGATTTATATTGAGGTGTGACTAAATTAAATTTACACCAATATTGATCACACACTTGCTGGGGCGGATGTGGTGAAAGCAACACTAACTCAAGGCAGGGCGAAGATCTTCTTCTGCTCTAAGTATATACATACTTCACTTTAGGCCACACTGGCAATATTAGATTGCCCAATGCCCACCCATACACAGTATTTAATATTCAAATTTCTATTCCAGAGGAACATAAAGAGTCCATCATAATAATATAATTGGTTGCCAGCATCAATCATTATCCTAGTTTCAGCACTAAAGGTTACGAAGGCGCTTGTCCGCTTCATCAGCGTCGTAGCTAGAGTCAACTTCAGTTTGTAACTTGTACTAGGCTAGCCCGCCATGCATTCTGGTTTATTTTACTTTAGCATTTTACTTTAGCATTGCTTATCATCATCATGATTTCTTGTTTGGCAGTCTTCTTGTGTACTTTACTTCTACTACTCATTCCTGAGTCTCCCTCAGGTGACTGACTGTCTCATTTTCTTTTTTTGCAAATGCTACTGAGTGTCAGTGTCTACTACTACTATTACCACCACCATGGCACCTTGGGAAACCAAACCATCACCATGCAGCCATCGCTTCGCCTAACATCAATCACAGGTAAGAGAAGAAGTTTGGGGGAGGCATAATTAATAATATGGAAATTAATTCATTAATTCACACACCCTTCTGAGCCAGTAGGGGTTTTAGTTGCAGACTGCAAAGGAAACCGTGTGAAGTAAAAGAGTAACCCCCACAAAACATTTACATCATATGTAAACTATAGATAATTTATTCCCCTAACAAATAATCTAATGAAAAAAAACACAACACCTGACCCACCCCTCTCCCTAACCCCAACCAATGTCCATAAGAGTTCAATGTCCATTACATTGTCCATAAATAAAGTAAACCCAGCTTTTCCCCAACGCCCAATTCCCACCCACCAAAAAAAAGATTAAAAAAGGGGCAAGGTGATGGAGCTCTAGCGGCGGGCTTGTGGGTTACTCTCCAGGGCCTTTATCTGCTCCTCTAGGCGCATCATCCGGAGGAGCATGCCTTACAGTTGCATGCACAGGGGTGGGCAGCAGTGTTCAGAGAAGAAGTGCGGTGGGCGGCTGCCCGACTGAGGCGCCGTTCCACTGGAGGCACTGGCGGGGGCCTGGCTGGGGCCCAGGGCATTGAAGGAGGCTGCAGCTGCTGCCGCCTCCTCCTCCACCAGATCCACCAGCCGCCGATATTCGGTAAGGATGGCCTCCAACTTCCGTTGGAGGGCCTTGGCTGCTAAATCCTTCCTGTTTGGTAGTAGTTTCGGTTGGGAAGAAGTAGCTATATCAAGAAAGAAAAAAGACAATTGTAACCAATACTCTTAGCAAAACAGTAACACAAAATTAATTATACACATAAAATTATAGTGGCACAGTAGCACTAGCAAGCACAGTACATAACATTTAAGGTATGCTCCCACTTACTCGGCCTCTAACATTTGTGGGAGTTTCAGGCATTACTACTAGGCACTATGAGTAGACAAGTCTTCTTCTTCTCTCTCTCTTGTTTAGCTAAATTAATCTTGTAGGCATGCCAGCTCATTCAGCTTGCGCCTTAGACAGACATACTCGTGTCACAGACTCACGTTATTTTTATTTACTACTGTCTGCAGGTTGGGCAGCTGTAGTCTACAACTACACAATTATCTTACTTTTCTATTCTGGCCATACTCTGTTACATCAATGGCAATTGCTGAATTTCACTTTCACCATGACTACTACAACAAGGTAGTGAGATGATATCTGATCCGAACGATCATTGATTATATATGGGACGACGTGAGGTACTATTGAATTTATTGATTGATTGTGTAACCAACCACGCAGCCGATAGGCCACCCATGGCAGGCTGACACAGTTGAAAATGACATAGGTAGGGAGTGGGCCTCCGAGTCGGAGGGAGCCGATTGATAATGGGTGGGTATGGGTACATACATACATACACAATATATGTTCTGTGCTTGCAAACTACTGTGATTCAAGAGAGTATTCGAAAATACGACCTTGAATCACAAATCTTGAAAAAAAACAGTCCTTGTTTTTCTTCTCAGTGACTTTTCCATTTATCATTGCATTGCTCTTCCTCCATTATATTTTTTCAATTCTAATCTTATTCTATTCTTCACCCTTGGCTTGGCACGTTTTTTTTTCTTCTACATTGTCTTCATCCAGTGACAATCTCCACCTATGCTATGGTTGAATACCATCCAGGCATCCATCCATTCAAAGTAAACATGGCTATCATTCTTCTTAATCTCTCAACAAACCTTTCACCAACAACAAATATTTGTTATTTTTTTTAAACCACCACCCATTTGTCCTTCCATGCTTGCCTTTGAGTTTGACCCATCAAACCCCCCGGAGGATTCCTATCTATTACCCATACAGTTTCACCTACCCAGGCAGGCATCCTTTCTTTCACCTCTCACCCATCCTTCAACCACCCATGCATCCGATTCCTATCAGCCACCTATTTATCCCACACATCCGTCTCTGCCAGTCATATATTACATATCACCTGTCCTTCCTCCTTCCATCCTTCTTTCCCTTTTTGTGCAACCCATCCATCAAGGTCGTCTGACTCTTAGTCTCCTTCATAAAACATTCCCAGCTGAGTTGAAGTCAGATCGAAGAGGCCATTAGTTACTCAACTCCAGCCGCAAATGCTTTGCTAATGTTAAGTGAAGGGTGTTTTCTTCAACCGTTGTTCACAACAACTTAGTCTCTCTCAACAGTACAGTGAGGGGCATATTCTCAAGGACCCATCGCCGAGTTAACGGCACTTTATCGCAGCCAAAGTCGAGATAAATGTATCGCAACATTCACAAGCTGGTGCTAACAGCCTATAACACCAGTTTACCTGCGAAAGCATCCTCAAAAAACATCGCCACAGATGACCCCTGCAACTATCGCCAAAGAGATGCAGAGTAGGCGTTCCCGAGCAAAAATCGGCAACAACAGCACACCACAACATTCTCAACGACCAGCCCGATCAGCGATAAGACCACAAAACAGGCGATAAGGCGCGTTAGCAGCAGGAATCTAACACCTGCCCTGACCTGGTGCAAAGTTGGAGCACAGCCTGCAACACAAAATGGAGCCCAGCCCAGAGCCACACCTGAAGGGCAACAGATGCCATGGAGCAACTGAACATGCGTGCCGGACACCCAAGAGGGCCACAACACCCACCACCCCCCCACCCCCTGGACACCCACCGCCCCCCCACCCCGGACCAACACTGAGGCAGCGCAGACAAAGACAGCGACCCTCCCAAAATGCACCAAGCCCACAGACCCAACACCAGAGAATGTCATTGCCCACTATATGCCCAAAGGGACAGCCCTCCTCCGCATCCTGACCACCATAGCCCACAGGCTGACTGTACCAACACAGCGGACAACCAACATCCCACCGCAGACAAAGCTGCTGGCCGTGCTGCACGTGTTGGCCTCTGGTACCATCCAACCAACCACCGCCTGAGACGGAGGAGTCACATAGCCTGGCCAATCCAAGTCCCCCACAACGGTCATGGATGACACCATCAGCTTGGTACCCCACTATCCATACCTCACACACACTGCGCAGGAACAGCCGGAGACCAAGCAAGGCGTGTACGCCACAGCCTGTTTTCCGCATGTGTCAGGGGGCAAGTGACCGCACACATGTCCTACTAGTGGGCCCTGGCGACACTGCACACAATAAGCACAACAGAAAGCGCACGGATCCCACCAATGTGCAGGCAATAGTGGACCACCGTGGAATCTCCGCCAATGACGTCGCCAACAACCCAGGCAGTGTGCATGATACCTGCACCTTCCGACAGTCCATCATCGACCTGCACCACCAGGATGGCACCCATGGAAATGCACTGCCCGTTGGCCAATACCAAATGCTCACACCACACACCTCAAATCCACAATCATGCAACACACAACACAGGAAATGCACACGTCACAAGCTCACATACAACATGCACACCCACCAGACATGACAGCACAGCTCACTGTGGGAACCTGGTCCAGCCATGTACATGAGCCATCTACGGCATGGCACCTCGGACACACAATAGCAGAATGTCAAAAGAGGTGGGGATCAGGCATGTGCGAAGGAGGCAAGGGACTGATGAATGAGAATGTACACAATGCCAAGTGTGGCGTGGATGTGCTGGCCAGACTGAAGTAAGCAGACCACACACATATCCATATCAACACACACCGCTGGTGTTTGGAGTGTAGTGGACAGTGGACGCAACCATGTCACCCCAGCCAGTGGGGAAGTCGTGGAAATGTAACTTGTGACGTCCCCCCCGTAAGCGTGAGGGGAGTGGGCTGGCCCGGCATATGCCAGGCCAGCATAGGGGTGTGAATAAAAGGCACGTAACCCTGGGCGTGGTCCTCTTCCGGAATGCCCAAAGTCTCTGCCAGGGCGGTGCCCCTCACCCCACCACGAGGCTGACGCCATGAGCGGTGCTGCCAGCGATCCTGTGCGCCTGCTGCACCCCCGAAAGCTGGTCCCCGAATCAGTCCTGCCCGCCCCTGCGCACCCAGGCCTCAATGCCCACCTTCCAACACCGGCGTGTGTCGATGAGGGCCCACCACATGCAGGTGCAAACTCCAAGCCCGAGGCCTGCGACCCTGGCAGCCTCCTCAGACCATCACGGCCTCCGCAACACAGGCCCGCAGTATTCCATTCACGTTGTCGTACTCCACCGGCATGCACAGCGGACAAGTAGGTCACACATTTGGAACTGAGTCTTGATTACACCATGGCAGAGCACATGAATCATGGCTGAGTGTATGTCACTATACACCCTTCGATGTGGTGCCAACAGGTCTTAGTGTTACATCACAGCCGCAAGATTCTGTGGGCCCACGCGGACTACTGCTCTAGGCCTACGCTGCGCTCGAGTAGGTCACAGGATTGGAACTGAACATCGATTATTCAAAGGCAGAGTACGAATCAATGCACGCAAGGAGAGGCATAAGAGGATGACGCGTTGCATTTGGGAGGGAAAAAGGATCATCATTACGGAGGTGATCGAACACTACTGACAACTGCCCTGATGTCACTTACTCTGTGCATCGCGAGCCTACAACACGTGGCTGTGGCCCACCGCTGACCGCTGCCTCCAGCCTACACTGCGGTCCAGTAGGTCACAGAGTCTTGAATCGTCAATGGCGGAGTCCATATGAGTGTACCGGCATCATTGCAGACTGCATCCCCACTCAGCCCCGGTGCCACTAAGTCTGTTCCCCAACATTCATGGACACTCTCTGGTCGTACATTGGTGGCGTTTGAGTCTATGGACTAGGGGGTAGTTTTAATCCTCATGCAGCTGGTACCGATTTGGTGGTGGCAACGAGGCAGTCGCTTTCCACTCCTCCATTTGCTGCTTCCGGATAGCTTCTGCCCTCTGCATCATGCCCTGGAAGAACACCTTCCACTGTCCCCCGAAACACTACGCGACATTCACCTCCGACTTCGATGAGGACCCGCTCAGTCTGCATGGCCTTACCTCATTGGACCGCAAGTCACTGTCCCATGGCGGTGTGCCTGTGCCTGCCGATGTGCACCCAGGGCCACTGACTCTGTGCAGCTCAAGTCCGGGACCCTGTGTGGATGAATATTGGATGACCTCTGTGACGGTGGTCTTGGGGTCATCGACGCCATGTGCATGTGGCCCTGCGCGGTCCGCTGCCTCCGGCCTCAACTGCGGACCACCAGGGCTCACACATCAAATCGAGTCCTGACCAGCCCAGACGTCGCATCACCGCAGGAGGCACACGCCACCATCGCCAGGGCCAACTCCAACCACCATCTGCCAGAGTCGAGACAGTGGTACTGGCAGACTGACGGAGTTGCTCAGACCTGTCGTGGATGCCATCATCTGCCTGATCCCCTGCTCAGCACTCCAGGTGCCACTGACTCAGTGCACTGCAACCAATGGACCGTTACTGATTGAGTTTTGTGATGTGGAGATGTTGCGCAGCAATGTCACCTCAGGCAGTGTAGGAGACCTGAAACGTTGATGAGGGAGTTGCTGCAGGTCTGACACACCCCACTGCATCTGCAGCAGGAACATCCCGAATGGACACAATCCAAGTTATTTTCATCACATGGGCGTGCACGGCTCTAGTGCCCCAACCTCAGTGCACTGCAACTCACGGACACTTCTGTTTGTATGTTGGGTGACCTCTGTACTTGCTCCGGCTCCCTCCATGTTGCTCAGCAGTTGACTCTGTTATGCATGTGTCTTCTGTTTCCATTGCACTGGTGTCCACTGTTCATGTTCTTGCCAGCACTGTGCACTCCGTGCGGGCTGGCTTATGCTCACCCCACACACATCCAGCACAGTCGTCACTGTACATGTGGCCCTGCCAATAAAGGGGCTGGGTGCACGTGCCCGTAGCCAGTTCAACATAATATCTGCGTGTGTCTCTATGGCAGTGTGGGTCTCCTTTGTTGGGTGTAGGTGGTCCCTGAAGGGTAATTGACACCCACGTATGTGATCTAGTTTGCCTTCCATGGGTTCGGACCACACCTGCACAAGTTCGGGCACCTCCTTTTGGCGTTCTGCCACCTGGCATTGGGGTGCCATGTGTGGTTCGGTGATGTGTTGTGGGCCAGCCGTGCTTGCGTGTGCTTCATGCTGTGTGGTCTGTTGCAGGGGCTGGGTTCTCCTCTATGTGGCTTGTCTTCCCTGGTCCTGGTGGTGGGTTGCGTGGGATGTCCATGGGCTGTTGTAGGGCGTCGGTGTCGAAGGTGTGTTGGTCGTGTCCTGCATCACTGATGGGTTGTCTGGTCTGACCTGCTGGAGGTGTTGTTTGTCCCTCTGCAATGTGTAGGGGAGATGCATGTTGACATTGTGTTGACATTTCTGTTGGTGCATTGTTCTTGTAGACATGCAGACTGTGTGACAATGTACATTGTGACTGTTTGGGAGGTGCTAGCAATTTGAGGGGGGACAGTGGACATTTGGACTACATGACTGTTGTGAGGTTGTACCCGTACATATGCATCTCACAGTTCCCTGCTCTGTCAGATGTGATTGGCCTGTTTCTGCGCATGGGTGGACCCAGTTGTGTCCCCTGTTCTGCAGTGTCGGTGTTGCACTTTGTGCCACATTGTCATGGGATGTGCTGTGATTGCCATGTGTGTGTGCTTCAGTGTGCCACGGGGATGGGGGACATGACCCTGGGTTGTTGTGGGTGTGCAGTGTGCTACACGTTGTTGTGCATGTGTGCCATTGTGCATATCTCCCCCCGTCCCCCCATGGACCTGTTGGTTACTCACTCTGTTGTTGTTGTGTCAGGTCCTCTCGTGCTGTGTCCGTCCTCCCGCCTCCTTGCACCGTCTCCACACTGATGGCTGGCCTCCATTTCCTCCAGCTCCTCCTGTGGCGCAGGACTCCCACCTCCTGTCGCCATAGCTGCCTTCCTGTTGGCAACGTCTTTGGGCCTGGTTTGGGTATTCATGTCATGCCGGCACCTCTTGGCCTCCTCCATTGGCCTCCTCAGCACTCCGGCGGCATTCAGGGTGGTCTGACTGTGGGTCAGTTGCTGGTAGTGCTCTGTCACATTCGTGATGCTGGTCTTGTTTTCCTATGGACTGCACCCCGTCTTCCTCTCCCTCTTCTCCTTGGCCTTCCCCGACCCCGTTGGTCCTTGCTGGTGGTCTGTGGGGCTTGTGGGGTTCGCGTTGGCCTCAGCCTGCTGCTGGTTTTCGCTGCTTTTTGTATCGCGCTTGGCCTCATCGCAGCTTTTTTTGCGTTCGTGTTTTGCATTTTTGAGGCGTGGCGTTGATTTTAACCCGGACAGTTGTAGGGTTATCTGGGGACTATCGCATGATACCGCCGTGTTGTGAATATTTGGTTAACACGGAGTAAATTTCCTGCGATGGACTGCGATGCTGAAGGTTGCGTTAAGTAACTTTTGCAATGGTTATCGCACGTTCTTGTGAATATCCCCCCTGAGTGTACACCCTTGCAGCGAGTGTGTATTGTCAATAAGTAAGGAATATAACTTACCACCGCCCGCCACTACTGCTGGCTTACCCACTCCTGCAGCAGCTGCTGCATCTGCTCCCTCCTGGCTGGTGTTACCTGCCCCGCCGCTGGCTCCGGCACTGGTGGTCGGTACGTCTGGAAAAAACATTACACTTTTTTTAGATGCCACATATGCCTCCCCCTATTTATTTTTTTTCACTAGCAAGATTGAAAATACAATACATACATACACCACAAACATCACTAGTACAAATTGGGTACCAGTTTAGAGTAGAGTAGACAGTAGTGTGTCCTATTCTAGCAAAAATAGTAAAATATCTGGCAACGCCTCTCAAGAAGAGGACAACCCAAAAGATTGGACTCAGTGGCTAGAGCTATTGGCGAATCTGAGTTTTAAAACTTTTTAAAAAGAAATAGAGTGGCCAACTCGGCAAGCTACAGACAGACTAATAGTAGTACAGAGTCAGAGTCAGTTAGATTGATGTAAAAAAAAAAACAGACACTAGAAATATAATAACTAAGGGGCATATTATCAAGAAACGGCGTTAAAATTATCGCCGCTTTAGCGGCAGAAAACTGCAGCTAAAGCGGCAATAATGGGCTTGATAATATGCCCTTGAGAATTCTAATAGAAGCCCAAGTTCTGGTGTCAACATGGGCTTCTATTGGAATTCTCAAGGGCATATTATCAAGCCCATTATCGCCGCTTTAGCGGCAGTTTTCTGCCGCTAAAGCGGCGATAATTTTAACGCCGTTCTTGATAATATGCCCCCAGTAGGTAGGTAATGCATGGATAACAAGAATTTAGAAACAGCTTGATCGAAGAAGATTTGGTAAAAAATAGAATTAGGAAACGGAAATAATAGTTCGAAAAAAATAAGGTGCAGTAAAAGTTAGGGAAATATACTTATTAATATTATCAACAGGAGGACTTACTGCGGCCAGCAGCAGAGCCCTCTGAGAAGTGATCCTGGCCTTGGGAGGCATCTCCAGCTCTCGCCTCAGACCCCGTCTTCTTCTTGCCCCTGGATGCTGATCATGTAAGATATAAGAAAGAGACAAAAATTGATTGGTGTGAAACAAATAAAATATTTTTTAAAACGCTCTAAAAACATTTTTTGACAGGAAACGACAATTGCAATAAAATTGACTGATCTAATCTGATCGACTAGTAGTATCGTGATTGCAGACAGTCTAGTTATTCTATTTATTAATCCAGTGTTCCATTCCGATTCCTGAATCATAAACCTAAGTACCACCTAGCCCGCATATTCTAAAGACATTGAAATGAATTGCCCAAAATTATAGTTGCTTCTTCTAAGTTCCAATCTCATTAGCAATCATCAATGAATCAACCCCCTTTGACGGGCCAATTGTTCACTATGTCTTCATTTCCATTTATTTTAGTCCTCAAAAATACATAGATGGACACATGCATATTGCATATACCAAATCGTTGGTTGATTGCTGCTGATGTGATGATGAGTTGCTATATTACTCACTCACTAACAAACTACAAAAGGTTCTACTAAGGACTGGAGTAAGCAGCACGTGACAGAGGACGTGTCACGCAGACCGCTAAAAAATTACCAACTAATATTAAATAACTAACTATAATAACTACCTACCTACCACCATTATCTTAGTGACAGGACAATGGAAAGGAGTCTCTCTAGCATTACCTAACTTAAGTTCTCTAACCTCTCTTACATAATCAGCCCAAGAGAGCGAAAGTAGAGTCGAGCACCTGTCTAGAAGAATAACAATCACATAATATAAGATTTTTAAACTTAACTTACTTGCGTGTAAGCAGCAGCAGCATTCTTGCTATTGGGGAAAAAAATTATATTCACAATAACACAGAACAAAACACACAACAGTAATATAATTAGCTACTCACCAAGCCCCATGACCTCAACACCTAGCAGGTCCAGCATGTCCTGCTCCTGGTCCAGGATGTCGGACCACCGGTGAGTCAGCTGGTTGTGGGTACGCCGGACCTCAGAGCAGCGAAATACTGCCCGGCGCACCTTCGCCCACCGGCGGTGACGCTCCTGGCTCCCATAGCCGGAGCTAGGCCTGCTGCCAAGCTTAAGGGGAGGTGGCGCTGTACAAAAAAAACAAGGGCAGCCACCTCCATGTCAGAGAACAGGGCCTGGGCCTGCACGCCTTCCGGGCGCCATCTTCTGCAAGGAAGGCGGCTCCTGATCGCACTAGCGTTAGCCTTGCCCTTAGCCTTAGCCATGGTCCTGGGGGAGCGGGGGGCGGAAAAGAAAATGTAGAAGTAAAAATTAAAGTCAGGAGAAGAAGTAGGGAAGTAAAAGAAATAAAAAGCAAGTAATAGAAAAACAGTACAAAAAACGAAGTAAAAGTAGAAATAAAACGCAAAATATACACCTAGGGAGAGAGAGGGATAGATAATAAATAAAAAGATCAGAAAAAAGTGTAAGAAACAAAGGATTGAAAAGATTGGAGAGGGATGAAAAACAGGCCCCAGAACCATGCAAAGAGTAGAAAAACAAGATGGGCGTGCCCATTGGTGACTGCGTGGTGAAGTTTGCACAATATTCCCCCTGAACACGCAATCCGCGTTGCCGAAAGTCAGAAATGTCTCGCGAGCATGCGGAACAAGCAACTCTGCATGATCACGGAACTCTGCGTAGCGTTGCAGAGTTTTTTAACCGCTTCACGGAGTTTCACATAGCACAGCTACACGAACTCCGCCCGGGCTTACAAATAAGTGAAAAAACTGACATATTCAAGTCTAACATGTAATGCCTTGTCAACCTTAAGCTACTGTTCTACAACATATGACTGTCCCCTGAGGTAGGTTGTAGTTAGTGAAGAGGTTATTCTCCTTTAAGTTAATGTCTGTGTAAGTAGGTATACAGGTGAGTGAGAGGGCCTGTGAGTAACTCTATGAGTAAGTGTGTCTGTGAATAGCTGTATGAGCAACCTCTCCCTCACCCATGCATATAACTGAGCAGTAAAGTAGAGTATCAGTAGTTAATAGGATGGGTGCTACGTACTTAAAAGTGAACACATGTAGTCTGAAGATTGCCTAAATTATATATACTCATGTAAACTAAATTTTAAATAGGTAAAATATGTAATGTGACACTATATAATTAAGTGATGAAATAATTCTATTTTTGTTTTCAGACATCAATATCTAGTTATCTACATACAATTACCATGCTAACAAAATGACAGAGAACAGAGAATCAGCACCAAATAGAGTGTGTCCCTAGAACTTAGAAACAAAAGGGGCAAAATGCAGAAAAGATGGTCGAAGAGAAAAGGCTTGCTGGTAAGAGGACCAAGACGTTTCTTAAAACTGTTTGTGCACAACAGGAAAAAATACAAAAAGACGTAAAGAAAAAGAAAACTATGATACCGAGTACTAAAGCACAAAAAGTCTCTGATGTAAAAAGTAAGAAGTCATTGAAAAAAGGAAAAACTTTAAGCAGAAGGCAGCGGCAGTTCAAGGAAATCAGCGGTAGGATGTTCCACACTAGAGTAATTTGCAACTTATTAGCATCTTTGAAGAAGTATAAAAGAAGAACACAGGCAATCAGACAAAAGGAATTTGTTGAAGGTGTAGTTGATAAGGCATGTGCTCTGCAGATAAAACTATTTATCTTAGTTTTAAGCTGAATGAAGACACCATATAAAATAGTGTTGTCTATCAGGAGACAGAGTCAAAAGAAAAGACTTGTTAATAGAAGTAAAATTGCAAAGTTTTTAGTGCTGAATGGATACATACTTTAAGTACTGAGCCTTTCTTTAATGAAGAAGGCTATTTCCAAGACAACACATTAGTGCATGCAGTTGATCTATCTGGATGTTGTTATGAGATGAAACATGTAATTCCTATTCCAAAGGAAGTAATGGTATCTAGAAATGTTGAGGAAGAGATTGCTGAAGAAATGCAAGGAAGGCGTAGACAGACCCCTTTCTACAAATGGAACTGTAGTAATGTTTGTAGTATTCGTCAACAATCAATTGATATATTGAGAAATTTCCTCCATATGTTTGCTTCCAGAAGTTTAAAACAGAAAATACGTACTTTGCAAGGATTAGATCCATGCAAAGTACGAAAGCATACTAATTTACGAGGACACTCACTAGCTTGTCTGTCAAAAAAAGTGTGTCAAAGCAGCTTTTATCATTTTAGAATGTTAGATGTACACCACTCAATAATGGGAACTTTTGTTAGAAGGCTTTCTTATGTAAAAACTACTGCTCAATGTTTAGGAGAAATTAATAGAGCTCTTTTGCACAGTAGTGTAGTAGAAGAACAAATGGTTTGTGATAATGTTGAATTTCATTTTTTTGGATCAGAACAGCAGTGTAGGGAAAATTAAGAAGTGGTAACAACAGGAGTTGTGGAACAGAACAGATGTATTAGTGTTAGTAAGTTTGTAAAAGGGATTAGAAAGTTTAATGCCGTTTCCTCAGAGCAACCAAACTGTGTTTGTATATGTTGTTGATGCATTCACTACCAAATCAAACTCGTAATGTTGATTTGTACATTAAAACTGAAATAATAATATTATGTGGCGAGAATTTCCTGTTTATTTAATTGTAGAGGGACGATTTGACTTGTCAACCCGACAAGTTATATGTAAGTACTGCTATAATAAGTTAGAGGAAAACAAAATGCCTGCTAGAGCTGTAGACAACAACTTAGAAATAGTACCTGTTCCAGAAGTACTTAAAGATTTGAATGTTTATGAATCTATATTAATACGGTCTATACATATATTTCAAGCTATAGTTAGCATGGAGCCAAAGACAGGGATATTACCCCCAACTGAGCTCTAGAAAGGTCTCTAAGGAAGAGTTGTATACTTGCCATTAGATTATAAGGAAAATATTGAAGCTATAAGGGTACAGAGAAATTTGGAAGAAAAACTTGTAATTCTATCAAACCGTGTCCTGACCAAGAGTAAAAAAATATGGCAAGAGTTAGTAGATGTTAGCAAAGTAAAAAATGCAACTTCAGATCTATTAAAAATAAAATATATTATAAAAATGCAGAAAAGTATTCAAGATATCACACATCTGGAGGGCAACACATCATCATTAACAGGACAGATAGAAAAAGTGGATCGAAGCAGAGTAGAAGAAATTTATGAACATTATAGCATCCGCCCCCTACATTCCAAAGAGATTGTTGGTGATGCTATTGATCTATATCAACTAAAAGGAAGTCCCTTAAGCATATGGGGAAATACTTTAGAAGCTCGCTGTTTTCCTCATCTCTTTCCTACTAGAGTAGGTGGTAGGTATGATGATCAGTCTGTACAAAAATCTGCGGCCGAGTACAGATGTACTAGACTTCATTCAGAGGATCCTAGATTTTGTCAATGTATCCCTTATATGTTTTATCTATTATTTGAAAGTGATTTGTCTTCATTGTCTTATGCTGTAAAGCACATTTTGAAAACAGGCGTAAATCTGCAAAATCTATCTGCAAGAGAATTTGTTGAGAAAATCCACGGAAAAAGTGTACTACTGGAATACAACTTGATTAATCTCATGTCAACGTGGGAGCAATAAATATTGGTATCATCGTCACGGTAAACTAAATTGCATGTTGAGAAATTTAGGAGCACCTACAAGGTTTCTAACACTAAGGGGGTCATTACGTTCACCATTGTTGCGGGGATGGGGACCGCCCGCCTATATGGTAGCGGTCCCGCAAATGAAATTAGGATGTGACTGCCACCAGGGCGGCCGCAAACGGCACGTTTAACATTGTGGCAGGTGCTGCTGGCTGCAGCACCCGCCGCAATGTTAAAAAAGCACTGTTTACATTTCCCTGCACTACGTGGCAGTCACCATGCGGTGCCTGCCGCATGGTGCAGGGAAATATAGGGGGCACCATAGGTGCCCCCCAAATGCACACACCAACTACCCCTGCACAAGGGAGGCCACAACGGGCCCCCAAAGTACATCCCCACCAGCAGGGCTGGTGGGGATCCAGCATCCTGATCTGGCGGACGGTGCCTGCTAGGCACTGCCACCATTCTGTGGATGTGGCGCGGTCCGACAGGCAATCGCAACAATTGCCTCTGTCGGACCCATGGCAGATGGGCTTTCTGCCCGCCAGGTACACCGCCTGCCATCCTAATCTGGCGGGCGGTAATTGGCCTTACAATGGCACTGAACCCATCACCGGCAGGCTGCCGGTGGCGGGTTCACCGCCATCATAATCAGCCCCTAAGTTCTGCTGAGTATGCATGGGATGACCTGCTTCAATTCTGCCAAGTTTAAATATAGAAGACATTGATCTAAAGACTACAGGAGAACTCTGCTCATTGGACCCTGCAAATGTTTGCAGATATTTTAATCACAGTTTTCAAGCCATGATGGATTTTATCTGGAACAAGAGCAATCCACCTCTCGGTGAAGTTACTGATTTCTTTTGGCATAAAGAATACCAAGCCAGAGATGCTCCACATATTCACATGCTACTATGGGTAAAAGATGCTCCAAAGTTTGGAACAGACACTGATGAGTCTGTGTTGTCTTTTATAGAGCAGTATGTCACTTGCAATATTCCAAATGAGAGTGTTGATAAAATTTTAAGACAACAAGTTCTAGGATTCCAAAACCATAGGTGTGGAAAATACTGGCATAGAAAATATAGATCTAAAGGAAAATTTTATACAAGATGTCGTTTTGGATTTCCACGACCTGTGATCTCAGAAGGAAGAGTTAACAGCTTTTTATCTGCAGTCAGACACACTTTCACATGGAAATCACCAAAGAATACATATAACCTCAGATGAACAGAACCCTCAAAATAAATCAATGACTACAATCCTGTGATTTTCAAGATGTGGAATGCGAATATGGATCTCTAGTGTGTTGTAGATTACTCAATGGCTGTTGCTCAGTACGTCACCTCTTAAATATTAAAGTCAGAGAAAACCGAGTTGAAGGAGATGTGGGAGGAGATTTCAGCAGAAAAGGGTCCTACAAAGAGATTGAACAGTTTAGTTTGAAAATGCTTTCTCAAAGAGAGATCGGCTCTTATGAATGTGCAGACTGGTTAAGCTCAGCTACCTTGTTTTCTATATCTAGAGGTGTTGTATGGGTGAGTTTAGGGCTTGCTAATACTCGTAACAGAGTAGTGAAGCCTTTTCCTGAATTCAATATTGTGCAGAATTTGAGCCACACAGTACAGATATTCTGAAGACGAACATGCTGGATATGTGCATCCAAGAAGGAGTCCTCATCTGGAAAGGATGTGTCTGTATGAAATATTTCAACATTATACATACAGAAATAATGTCACTGAAAACAGAGAAGAAGGAAAATTTGCAGTTGATGGATGTGAAGGATGTTTGGTCTGACATAACAAAGGAAGTTTAATCAACCATCGAAAGCTAAGTCGCCAAACACCAGACAAAAGAGAGTTTTTATATTTGGCCTTGTAACACTTGTTTAAGCCATGGCGAACTGAAAGTGAGAATTTGACTGTCATAAAGTCTCATTCAATGCTGTGAAAGACAGCATTGAGTACTCTGTGTTTCCAAATGTTGAGAGATGAGATTGAACAAGAAGAAACAATTGCTCCTGAGATAGAAAGAGAGAGTTCTCAGAGCAGTCAAAGTTCAGCCCCTGGAAGTCAAGATCCTCTTGGACAGCCAATCATTCAAAATCAAGCTGCAATAGCCATGAATGAAGTGGAGAATGTAATGCAGCATACAAGACAGGAAACTCTGGATCTAGAACAACAAATATATTAATTGAATACAGATCAGAAAAATATTTTTGATAAAGTAAAAGGTAAAATAGAACATGGATTTCTGCATGAGAAAAAAGAGTGTCCTTGTTCTACATATAAACCAGTTCTATTATATATAAGTGGTCAAGCAGAAACTGGAAATAACTTCTTGATTAAAGTACTGACAAGTTATCTACAGAAGACAACAGATTACAATTTGTCATGTGTAGTTACAGCACCCACAAGGTTAGCTGCATAAAATATTCAAGGAGTTACCCTTCATCGATTATTAATGCTGCCTGTCGAACATGATAAATTAGAATACAAATAATTATCTGGTGATACTTGTCATGAAGTGGGAAGAGTATTAAAGAAATTAAAGCTACTAGTTATTGATGTAGTCAGCATGGTATCTAACCTAACACTAGCTTGAATACATTTAGGAATGCAGCAAATATTAAAAAATGACTTTGACGTGTTTTTTGGAGGAAAACACTATGGGATCAATTCCGATTCGGGCCGGAAAAAGCACCGACCGACTCGGAGCCGGAAAAATTACCGACCGACACGTACCAGTGGCGCCCGACACGCCAAGTACGATGCAAGCCGCGATAAATCCGACCGACACGTTAGGAAACCAAGCCGACCGACCGAGCCGCTCGGAAAATAGCAATCCGGCCGGAAAAACACGCGAATCCAACCGACCGACACGCACCCGGAACAAATCCGACCGAATCGTACCCGCCAACTCCAAACCGTAAAGTACGATGCAAGGCGCGAAAAACACGACCGAGTCGGACGGAGGACAAGCCGTACGACCGACACGCATACAAAACCGAGCCGAAGCAACACAATACACCGCGACCGACGCGTACGCAGCATAGAAAACTGCACAAACACAGCGTGAACGAAACGGAAAACACCGTACGAGACCAATGCAGGGTCCGACTCGGTCACAAGAACGTTTCCAACATACACAAACAGCACAAAGGAAAAATCAACCAAAAAAGGCCAAACAAGCAATTACCAAGCCAATAAATACTGGGGGGTGGGGACAGAGAACAAAGACACACCCACAACTCCACCTATATAAAGGACACAAATCACTACCATGAGCCTTTGCAAATGCCATTCCACTGCCAGCACCCAAGAGAAAGCAACCACACACCCACAGCTCATCCCTCACACAAGCCACACACCATCAGCACACCAACAAATACCTACCTCACATACACCCAGCACAACACCCACCCACACACCCTCACCTGCACACCAACACACACATCACCCACCATCACCACCCATCACCATGCCCCCCAAGAAGAATCCCAAGTTCCTAGATAGTGAATTGGAAGTCATGGTAGACGAGATCCTCAGGGTGGAGCCACAGCTGTTTGGCACTCTGGTCCAACAGACCCCCATGTCGCAGAAAACCAAGATGTGGGAGAGGATCATCAACAGGGTGAACGCCCAATCACCATGTCGGCGCACAAAGACGGACATCCAGAACAGGTGGTATGACGTGCGCAGGAGGGTACGGGACATGCTGAAGAAAGACTACATCAACAGCCAACACACCGGCAGTGGCCCTCCTGCCAAGCCAATATACCTCAGGCCCTGGGAGGAGAAGGTGCGGGCCATCCTTCCGCCAGTGAGCGTATATGGACTAGAGGACATCCCAGAGCCTGGTGAGTACACAACAAATGTACACAATAAACTGCCACAAAACACACACATCACTGTCAAGGGGAGAGTCAAACCATGCACTCATAGCAATTACACAGCAACTAGAACAGAATCATCCCAAAATGTGTATGTCAGTCAGATAAACACAACACATGCCATCAAAAAAGTCACATCCAACTGTGCCAACACATGTACAAACACAACCACAACTACAGCTAGGCAGTGGCACAAATAGAACTAACACACACATCCACACATGTAGCCACCACAACAACACCAACACACAGTGAAGACCACTCAAAGGAAGGAATTCTGTGTATGCTGGCCAAGTCAGTGTAGCCAATAGCATCATGGGAGTCGCAGTCACACATATTGCCCCCCCCACAACTGTCCCATCAACACCACCCTGAACCATGCTCACATCACAGGGAGTGGATAAGGACTCACAAGATGGCTGACACTGGCTACTGCTGTGGGGAGCACAAGGCCCTGCTGCCAACTGTGCACCAACAAACAGCAGGACACCACTGACTGACATCCTGAGAGACAACTTCCACTCCCTGCAATGCAAGCACGTTCCATGGTGGGATATCTGGCTGGCTGGGTGGGAAGGGGGACTTGCAGCACTGACTATAGTCACCAGCACCTCCCCTCACACCCTCCCCAACACAAACTCCACAGTACCCACCTGGTGGAATGCAATGCCCTCCATCCTAACACAAGATCCCACAAAGCACCACCACCCTGGGTTATGTTGTGTGAAGCACAGGGACACTCCTGGGACTCTTAGCCAAACAACTGCCAGGACAACACTCCCAGCCATCCTGTCAGCACAGCCAGCCCACCCCACAGGGAAGCAGAGTCAAAAGGAAGGAAGCATGGGCATGCTGGGAAGGGGGTGGAGGCAATAGCATGATGGGAGTCGTAGTCACAGCCCTACATCCCCCACCACATGGCCCAGCAAGCCCACACTCACGCATGCACATCCCACAGAGAGTGGAAAGGCCCATCAAAGATGTCTGACACTGTTGCTGTGTCGTGGGGAGCACAAGGGCATGCTGGGTACTGCACACCAACCAACAGCAGGACACCACTGTCAGCCATCTTGCCATTGCCCTCACACCCACACCCACTGAACTCCACACAAAAGCAAGTAAGTATGGGAATGCTGGCAAGTGGGGTGGAGGCAATGGCATGATGGGAGTCGTAGTCACAGACATTGCTCAGCCTCACAACTGGCCCATCAACACCACCCTGAACCATGCTCACATCACAGGGAGTGGAGAAGGACTCACAAGATGGCTGACACTGGCTACTGCTGTGGGGAGCACAAGGCCCTGCTGCCAACTGTGCACCAACAAACAGCAGGACACCACTGACTGACATCCTGAGAGACAACTTCCACTCCCTGCAATGCAAGCACGTTCCATGGTGGGATATCTGGCTGGGTGGGAAGGGGGACTTGCAGCACTGACTATAGTCACCAGCACCTCCCCTCACCCCCCCAACACAAACTCCACAGTACCCACCTGGTAGAATGCAATGCCCTCCATCCTAACACAAGATCCCACAAAGCACCACCACCCTGGGTGATGTTGTGTGAAGCACAGGGACACTCTTGGGACTCTTAGCCAAACAACTGCCAGGACAACACTCCCAGCCATCCTGTCAGCACAGCCAGCCCACCCCACAGGGAAGCAGAGTCAAAGGAAGGAAGCATGGGCATGCTGGGAAGGGGGTGGAGGCAATAGCATGATGGGAGTCGTAGTCACAGACATCGCTCAGCCTCACAACTGGCCCATCAACACCACCCTGAACCATGCTCACATCACAGGGAGTGGAGAAGGACTCACAAGATGGCTGACACTGGCTACTGCTGTGGGGAGCACAAGGCCCTGCTGCCAACTGTGCACCAACAAACAGCAGGACACCACTGACTGACATCCTGAGAGACAACTTACACTCCCTGCAATGCAAGCACGTTCCATGGTGGGATATCTGGCTGGGTGGGAAGGGGGACTTGCAGCACTGACTATAGTCACCAGCACCTCCCCTCACCCCCCCAACACAAACTCCACAGTACCCACCTGGTAGAATGCAATGCCCTCCATCCTAACACAAGATCCCACAAAGCACCACCACCCTGGGTTATGTTGTGTGAAGCACAGGGACACTCTTGGGACTCTTAGCCAAACAACTGCCAGGACAACACTCCCAGCCATCCTGTCAGCACAGCCAGCCCACCCCACAGGGAAGCAGAGTCAAAAGGAAGGAAGCATGGGCATGCTGGGAAGGGGGTGGAGGCAATAGCATGATGGGAGTCGTAGTCACAGACATCGCTCAGCCTCACAACTGGCCCATCAACACCACCCTGAACCATGCTCACATCACAGGGAGTGGAGAAGGACTCACAAGATGGCTGACACTGGCTACTGCTGTGGGGAGCACAAGGCCCTGCTGCCAACTGTGCACCAACAAACAGCAGGACACCACTGACTGACATCCTGAGAGACAACTTACACTCCCTGCAATGCAAGCACGTTCCATGGTGGGATATCTGGCTGGGTGGGAAGGGGGACTTGCAGCACTGACTATAGTCACCAGCACCTCCCCTCACCCCCCAACACAAACTCCACAGTACCCACCTGGTAGAATGCAATGCCCTCCATCCTAACACAAGATCCCACAAAGCACCACCACCCTGGGTTATGTTGTGTGAAGCACAGGGACACTCTTGGGACTCTTAGCCAAACAACTGCCAGGACAACACTCCCAGCCATCCTGTCAGCACAGCCAGCCCACCCCACAGGGAAGCAGAGTCAAAAGGAAGGAAGCATGGGCATGCTGGGAAGGGGGTGGAGGCAATAGCATGATGGGAGTCGTAGTCACAGACATCGCTCAGCCTCACAACTGGCCCATCAACACCACCCTGAACCATGCTCACATCACAGGGAGTGGAGAAGGACTCACAAGATGGCTGACACTGGCTACTGCTGTGGGGAGCACAAGGCCCTGCTGCCAACTGTGCACCAACAAACAGCAGGACACCACTGACTGACATCCTGAGAGACAACTTCCACTCCCTGCAATGCAAGCACGTTCCATGGTGGGATATCTGGCTGGGTGGGAAGGGGGACTTGCAGCACTGACTATAGTCACCAGCACCTCCCCTCACCCCCCCAACACAAACTCCACAGTACCCACCTGGTAGAATGCAATGCCCTCCATCCTAACACAAGATCCCACAAAGCACCACCACCCTGGGTTATGTTGTGTGAAGCACAGGGACACTCTTGGGACTCTTAGCCAAACAACTGCCAGGACAACACTCCCAGCCATCCTGTCAGCACAGCCAGCCCACCCCACAGGGAAGCAGAGTCAAAAGGAAGGAAGCATGGGCATGCTGGGAAGGGGGTGGAGGCAATAGCATGATGGGAGTCGTAGTCACAGACATCGCTCAGCCTCACAACTGGCCCATCAACACCACCCTGAACCATGCTCACATCACAGGGAGTGGAGAAGGACTCACAAGATGGCTGACACTGGCTACTGCTGTGGGGAGCACAAGGCCCTGCTGCCAACTGTGCACCAACAAACAGCAGGACACCACTGACTGACATCCTGAGAGACAACTTCCACTCCCTGCAATGCAAGCACGTTCCATGGTGGGATATCTGGCTGGGTGGGAAGGGGGACTTGCAGCACTGACTATAGTCACCAGCACCTCCCCTCACCCCCCCAACACAAACTCCACAGTACCCACCTGGTAGAATGCAATGCCCTCCATCCTAACACAAGATCCCACAAAGCACCACCACCCTGGGTTATGTTGTGTGAAGCACAGGGACACTCTTGGGACTCTTAGCCAAACAACTGCCAGGACAACACTCCCAGCCATCCTGTCAGCACAGCCAGCCCACCCCACAGGGAAGCAGAGTCAAAGGAAGGAAGCATGGGCATGCTGGGAAGGGGGTGGAGGCAATAGCATGATGGGAGTCGTAGTCACAGACATCGCTCAGCCTCACAACTGGCCCATCAACACCACCCTGAACCATGCTCACATCACAGGGAGTGGAGAAGGACTCACAAGATGGCTGACACTGGCTACTGCTGTGGGGAGCACAAGGCCCTGCTGCCAACTGTGCACCAACAAACAGCAGGACACCACTGACTGACATCCTGAGAGACAACTTACACTCCCTGCAATGCAAGCACGTTCCATGGTGGGATATCTGGCTGGGTGGGAAGGGGGACTTGCAGCACTGACTATAGTCACCAGCACCTCCCCTCACCCCCCCCAACACAAACTCCACAGTACCCACCTGGTAGAATGCAATGCCCTCCATCCTAACACAAGATCCCACAAAGCACCACCACCCTGGGTTATGTTGTGTGAAGCACAGGGACACTCTTGGGACTCTTAGCCAAACAACTGCCAGGACAACACTCCCAGCCATCCTGTCAGCACAGCCAGCCCACCCCACAGGGAAGCAGAGTCAAAAGGAAGGAAGCATGGGCATGCTGGGAAGGGGGTGGAGGCAATAGCATGATGGGAGTCGTAGTCACAGACATCGCTCAGCCTCACAACTGGCCCATCAACACCACCCTGAACCATGCTCACATCACAGGGAGTGGAGAAGGACTCACAAGATGGCTGACACTGGCTACTGCTGTGGGGAGCACAAGGCCCTGCTGCCAACTGTGCACCAACAAACAGCAGGACACCACTGACTGACATCCTGAGAGACAACTTACACTCCCTGCAATGCAAGCACGTTCCATGGTGGGATATCTGGCTGGGTGGGAAGGGGGACTTGCAGCACTGACTATAGTCACCAGCACCTCCCCTCACCCCCCCAACACAAACTCCACAGTACCCACCTGGTAGAATGCAATGCCCTCCATCCTAACACAAGATCCCACAAAGCACCACCACCCTGGGTTATGTTGTGTGAAGCACAGGGACACTCTTGGGACTCTTAGCCAAACAACTGCCAGGACAACACTCCCACCCATCCTGTCAGCACAGCCAGCCCACCCCACAGGGAAGCAGAGTCAAAAGGAAGGAAGCATGGGCATGCTGGGAAGGGGGTGGAGGCAATAGCATGATGGGAGTCGTAGTCACAGACATCGCTCAGCCTCACAACTGGCCCATCAACACCACCCTGAACCATGCTCACATCACAGGGAGTGGAGAAGGACTCACAAGATGGCTGACACTGGCTACTGCTGTGGGGAGCACAAGGCCCTGCTGCCAACTGTGCACCAACAAACAGCAGGACACCACTGACTGACATCCTGAGAGACAACTTACACTCCCTGCAATGCAAGCACGTTCCATGGTGGGATATCTGGCTGGGTGGGAAGGGGGACTTGCAGCACTGACTATAGTCACCAGCACCTCCCCTCACCCCCCCCAACACAAACTCCACAGTACCCACCTGGTAGAATGCAATGCCCTCCATCCTAACACAAGATCCCACAAAGCACCACCACCCTGGGTTATGTTGTGTGAAGCACAGGGACACTCTTGGGACTCTTAGCCAAACAACTGCCAGGACAACACTCCCAGCCATCCTGTCAGCACAGCCAGCCCACCCCACAGGGAAGCAGAGTCAAAAGGAAGGAAGCATGGGCATGCTGGGAAGGGGGTGGAGGCAATAGCATGATGGGAGTCGTAGTCACAGACATCGCTCAGCCTCACAACTGGCCCATCAACACCACCCTGAACCATGCTCACATCACAGGGAGTGGAGAAGGACTCACAAGATGGCTGACACTGGCTACTGCTGTGGGGAGCACAAGGCCCTGCTGCCAACTGTGCACCAACAAACAGCAGGACACCACTGACTGACATCCTGAGAGACAACTTACACTCCCTGCAATGCAAGCACGTTCCATGGTGGGATATCTGGCTGGGTGGGAAGGGGGACTTGCAGCACTGACTATAGTCACCAGCACCTCCCCTCACCCCCCCAACACAAACTCCACAGTACCCACCTGGTAGAATGCAATGCCCTCCATCCTAACACAAGATCCCACAAAGCACCACCACCCTGGGTTATGTTGTGTGAAGCACAGGGACACTCTTGGGACTCTTAGCCAAACAACTGCCAGGACAACACTCCCAGCCATCCTGTCAGCACAGCCAGCCCACCCCACAGGGAAGCAGAGTCAAAAGGAAGGAAGCATGGGCATGCTGGGAAGGGGGTGGAGGCAATAGCATGATGGGAGTCGTAGTCACAGACATCGCTCAGCCTCACAACTGGCCCATCAACACCACCCTGAACCATGCTCACATCACAGGGAGTGGAGAAGGACTCACAAGATGGCTGACACTGGCTACTGCTGTGGGGAGCACAAGGCCCTGCTGCCAACTGTGCACCAACAAACAGCAGGACACCACTGACTGACATCCTGAGAGACAACTTCCACTCCCTGCAATGCAAGCACGTTCCATGGTGGGATATCTGGCTGGGTGGGAAGGGGGACTTGCAGCACTGACTATAGTCACCAGCACCTCCCCTCACCCCCCCAACACAAACTCCACAGTACCCACCTGGTAGAATGCAATGCCCTCCATCCTAACACAAGATCCCACAAAGCACCACCACCCTGGGTTATGTTGTGTGAAGCACAGGGACACTCTTGGGACTCTTAGCCAAACAACTGCCAGGACAACACTCCCAGCCATCCTGTCAGCACAGCCAGCCCACCCCACAGGGAAGCAGAGTCAAAAGGAAGGAAGCATGGGCATGCTGGGAAGGGGGTGGAGGCAATAGCATGATGGGAGTCGTAGTCACAGACATCGCTCAGCCTCACAACTGGCCCATCAACACCACCCTGAACCATGCTCACATCACAGGGAGTGGAGAAGGACTCACAAGATGGCTGACACTGGCTACTGCTGTGGGGAGCACAAGGCCCTGCTGCCAACTGTGCACCAACAAACAGCAGGACACCACTGACTGACATCCTGAGAGACAACTTACACTCCCTGCAATGCAAGCACGTTCCATGGTGGGATAACTGACTGGCTGGGTGGGTGGGTGGGAAGGAGGTCTGGCTGTCAACCAAACACAATCAATGCAGACCATGTTCACACCCCAGAGAATACATAGAAATGCCCAAATAATGCAGGACAATGTGCCACACCAATATCAACCCCTGACTGTGACGACTTAGGACAATACAATGTACAGGCCCGCACCCAGAGGCACAGTCACAACTGTCAGGTGTGTCAACCACCGATGCCTGCAGAAACATGACATACATTGTTTGTGTCTCCCAAAAACAGGTGATGATAGGGACACAGCAGCAGACGCTGAGGAGTCCCAGTCCCAGGCTCAAGAGGATGCCGAGCTCACTGGCGTCGTACAGCCTCTGTCCTCCTCGGACGATGAACAACCTGGCACATCCGGTGCAAGTCAACATGCTGCACCAGCAGGACCACCAGCTGCAGCACCAGCAGGTCCAGCAGCTGCACCCCTGCACCCACCCCTCCAACGACTGTCACCACGAATACCATCCCTGCCGACATGGACAGAATAAGGAGCAACACCAGCGCAGTGACCCTGGACCAACCTGGGGCCATGGACACCACCACCAACCCCCAAGGTGGACCAGGGTTATCTGTGCGTGCAACTGCACACACTGCACATGTCAGCAGGGGTGGTGGGAGGGGTGGGAGACAGAGGTCGCTGCTTGCAGACGTTGCTGGTGTGCATGAAGACCCACAACTGGTACGCATAGCTGATGCGTACCAGTCCAGCACCGGAGAGCTCAGCCAGGTAGTGGGGCTCCTCAGAGACATCAAACAGCAGCAGGCTGCCCATCATGCCCGCTTGGACTCCCACATGTCCCACGTGGAGTCACACATGTCACGTGTGGACTCCCACATGTCCTGCGTGGAGTCCAAGTGGGATGTACTACATGAGATGACGGCGGTGCACAGGGACATTTTACAATGCCTCCGCCAGATGAACAGCAACCAGTCCACACCTCCCTGTGTGCCAACAACATCTGGTACCGAACAAACTGCAACTGCCACAGGGAGGGAGGAGGACTCTGGCGGAGAGTCCCCTGCACCGCAGCAGCCTGCACTTGAGGGCCCCCCAAGAAGAGGGGTCGTCCGAGGAGGGGAAAGTGAGAGGCTGATGGCCAAGCGCAACTCCCAGGAAGCCTGAACCTGTTCTGGATTTTCGCCTTTGTGCACAGACTGTTCACCCTGTTGATGGCAACACTACTCCCACACATTGCATGGGGAGTACAAGTTGGAACAATGTGTCAGACAACTGTGGCCCCGATGCTGGGGATCCTGTCTACCTGGACTTTCAATTCACCTAGGAACTTGGGATTGCAAGATTCATGTACAGCACAACCCATCCTATGCACTATTAACACAGATGTATCACAATAAACACACTAATACACCATACTTGCCTCTGTCGTGATTCCAACGTGGGTGCTGTTATGGGGATGATGAACTGCAAAATTACACTGTGTATGCGAACTGCAACAGCAAGGACAACACAGGCATGTGAGTACAGGCAACGTGACACATATGAGGGAGACACACCACCAGGGGTACACAACACATTCACACCTAGGCCATCTGACTCATTGCCTACACTGATGTTGCCAGGGAAGACGGTGCAATGCACAGACACCACACCCATTCCCAGTTGTAGTCAAGTAGCCCACAGGTGCAGTAAGCAAATGGCAGTCAAATGTGTGACCACAGACAACGCACATCACTAAGTGAAGCACAGGTTTATTACACAGTAGCAACATGCCGTAACCACTACAGATGCAAGGTAACCCCACCTGGTAGCGGGCACACAGTCAACAACTGTAGACGGAAGGAAGTCCATGGGTGTGGCGCACATCACCTGTAGGGACACAACAGCTACCAGCCTGGATGTGCAATCACGTCGTCGGTGGACACAGTTGACCAAACGAATCTGAAAGTACCCTGTGAAGGACAGAAATGACACACAGTCAAAAGCAATGCAGTACAGGACAGATCAGCAAAACTCATGCACAATACATGTTACAAGATACCCACCCAGAACCAAGTTAGCATCTCAACACTGTTGGGGAGTACAGCCCACCTGTCACCACACATCGCAACACACATCCTGTCAAGTAGCCCATGGACACACTCCAACAGCACCAGAGCACCACCCACACATCATGCCAACTCACATCATTCACATGACACCTCAGGATACTCACATTCAGCTAAAGAAGTTGGTGATGAGCTGTGTGCGGACATCACCATCACCATCATCATCATCATCATCATCGTCACTGGCATCGTGGTCCAGGCCAGGATCCTCCACAGGTGGCGGATGTTGGTCATCGTCATCCTGGATGAGAGGCAACTCCTTCCGCACTGCCAGGTTGTGTAGCATGCAGCAGACGATGATAATCTTGCACACTTTCGCAGGGGCATATGGGAGGGACCCTCCGGTCTTGTCCAGGCAGCGGAAGCGGCTCTTCAGGAGACCAAAGGTCCGCTCAATCACTCTCCTGGTCCGACCATGTGCCTCATTGTAGCGCATCTGGGCAGGTGTCACAGGGTTCCTGAGGGGTGTCAGCAACCACGGCATGTTGGGGTATCCCGAGTCACCTACGGACAGACAAGTGCACATCAGCTGACTTGGAAAAGTGGGCGGAATACTACAGATCAGATCACACACAATGGCACAAAGTCAGTACACACCGACAAGCCAGGCACGCTGGTTCTGCATCTGTGCCATCATCCTGGGGATGCGACTACTCCTCATCACAAAGGCATCGTGTGCTGAACCAGGGAAACGGGCACACACGTGTGTGATGGTCATGTCTGCAAGACACACCACCAGTGCATTGACCGAGTGGTAGTGCTTGCGGTTCCTGTAGGCCTGCTCCTGGGCCTGTGGTGGTACCAAAGCCACATGTGTCCCATCAATGGAGCCAATGACATGCGGCATCCTCCCCAGGGCATAAAAGTCACTCTTCACGTCAGTGAGTCGTCGCAGTCTAGGGAAATAGATGTACCGGTTCAGGAAGAGCAACATTGCCGCCAAAACATCGCGGAGCACACGGCTGAACATGGTCTGTGACATCCCACCAGCAGACGCCACAGTATGTTGGAAGGTACCGGTGGCAAAGAAGTGTAGGGCTGCCATCACCTTCACCTTGGGGGTCAGCGCTGTAGGATACGTCCGGCCAGGCTGCAAATGTGGGGACAACTGCACTGCCAAATCCTCAATCAGCTGCCTGGTGAAGCGGTACCGTCGGATGCTGTCCCGTTCCACCATCGTTGCCAGGTCTGGGAATGGCCGATGGACAGCAGGAGCCCTGCAGTGCAGAGGAGAAGTAAGCAAGATCGTCAGTCACCCCACATATGCGGTATTGAACACACTCAAGATCCCAACATACATCATCATGAGGCACAACTACATGAAGTGTGCAGTACCGGAACGACATGTATGGTACATACATGGCCAACATCTGTCAACACGGACCTACAGGTGGCATCAATTTGTCCCAGGTTGGCCCATTGGATATCATGATGCTGTGTCACAGTCACCCCCACAGTGACATGTGAGGACAGATGTGCCCCAGGCACCACAGCTCAACGACAGGCACATTCCCAGGGACCCTGTAATGCCACATGGACACTGGCATCACCTGGAGTATCATGTGTACACCACAGCAAAACAAACATGACCCCCACAGGTAGTGGCCACACTTGCCATGGCAGGACAGCCATGGACGTCTGTGACACACACGCACAACATCAGAGTCCATGCACACACAACGTGGATGTGGAGACTGTCTCCCATTGTGCACATGAAATCAGAGACATTGTAAACACTACATGCACAAAGACTGTGGAGGGCCATCACTATTGTGCCACTGGGACACCCTGGCTCAAACATACCGTCCCACATGGGACTCACGGGGTATGTGACATGACATACACAAACACCACTGTGAAATGTGACCATGACACATGCACAGATATGAACAGTTGCACATGACAGTGGTCACGTACACGTAACACCCAGGATCCTGTCCCCATGAACACGTGCACAGCCTGGGGGTGGCTGCCCACAGGTGACACCCACAGGACAACATGTACACCAACATACACACAATAGGAAATGCAGCCTTACATGCCTTATGATAAGGTTTGGACAGGCTGTCGTGATGTAGGTGTGCCCCTCACTCCCTGGGAGCTATCTGTGGCTGGCATATGTCCATCTGAGACAGGCATGCTGACCTATGCCAGTCACATATACAGTGATGCGTTGAACCGCAATGGACCGATCGGTGCCTCCGGCCGGCCCATTGCTTTCAATGTGTGCGGGCACGCGTTGTACCCCTGTGCGCGTTGAACTGCAATGGACCGATCGGTGCCTCCGGCCGGCCCATTGCTTTCAATGTGTGCGGGTACGCGTTGTACCCCTGTGCGCGTTGAACTGCAATGGACCGATCGGTGCCTCCGGCCGGCCCATTGCTTTCAATGTGTGCGGGTACGCGTTGTACCCCTGTGCGCGTTGAACTGCAATGGACCGATCGGTGCCTCCGGCCGGCCCATTGCTTTCAATGTGTGCGGGTACGCGTTGTACCCCTGTGCGCGTTGAACTGCAATGGACCGATCGGTGCCTCCGGCCGGCCCATTGCTTTCAATGTGTGCGGGTACGCGTTGTACCCCTGTGCGCGTTGTACCGCAATGGACCGATCGGTGCGCACCCATTGACAATGGGCTTGCCTGGCAACGGACGCGTTTCGAATTTCGAACGAGTCGGTTGCTGGAAAATCAGTTGGTCACCCACAACAATGTTGCAAAATCATGTATGTCATGAAGTTGAAGTTTTGAAGGATGCTGTGGGCGTGTTTTGGTGCTGCTATTCCATGGATTGGCCAGATTCAGAAGATGCAAACGACTTGGACCTATCACTTTGGACACAAGGGACAGTATCTGCCTCTCCAGCACATATATATTGCTGCCTGTTCCCCTGAGAGCCCACTTGCCTGCACTACATGCTCCAGGACGACATCTGCCACTGCACTGCTGCTGTCTCTGCCCCTCTGGACCCTGCAATGGCACGTACTGTGGAGAGAGCCCCAGCCTTCAGCCTTGAAGAGAACCAGGCCCTGCTGGACAGCCTACTTCCACAGTACAGCAAGCTGTATGGGACAGCAGGGGAGCAGGTGAGTGTTCTGTGCACTGCCTTTCTGAATGTGCATTTTGTCTGACTAGCAAGGCTGAGAGTCAGCACGCCACTGGCTAGCAGGCTCACTGAGTAGTTGTCACCCCCATAGTGTGTAGTGACTTGCACTGGACAGGTATGGTGCAGTGACAGTGCTTCTGAACAGGGTTTTACTCCCCATGCAATGATACCATGTAGTGACTTCTGGAAAACTGTCCATGGGCAGCCGTGCACTGCCTGTGTACACCATGTGCCCCTGTGATTGCGACATGTATATGCAACTGTGTCATGCACGGATATGTTGCATGTGTAGTAATGGCCTTATCACTTTGTCATCCTGACAGGCTTCTGCCCATCGGAAGCATGAGATATGGAAGGACATCGTCCGGGCTGTCCGGTCCGTGGGGGTCTACAAGCGCCGGATCCGCAACTGCCAAAAGAGGTGGCAGGACCTTCGGGGCTGGACCCGGAGGATTGCACGGGTCCAGCTGAAGCTGTCGCCTCCTCGCAGGAGGGGCGGAACACGGACCCTGACCCCCACATGCTCAGGATCCTGGCGGTGGTCTTTCCAGACCTGGATGGGCAGCTGAAGGCCAGAGAGCAGCAAGGAGGGGGTGAGTCAAAGACTGCACTGTGTACTCTGTCTAACATGCTATGTGCCCTCCTCGGGCCTGGTTAAACTGCCACAGTACAGCAGTCATGTTGTCCAGGAGCCATGTCCCTCTATTGTGCACTGCCCACTCCTCATCTGATACCCAGGTGTGGCCCTTACATGCAGGGAATTCTGTCACTTAGGACTGTGTCCTTGCAGTTTGCTTGACTCAAGGTGGGAGACAGCATCTGTTTCCCTGACTCTGTGGTGGGCATCATGGGTGGGTCCATTGCTTACACAATGCCTGTATTCTGACATGTATTCAGCGTGTTACTTTGATCTGTGGTCCAATTGCTGAGCTGATCCACCACATGTGGCTGGGGTATCTGGCACACACCCATGCTGCGGGTGGGAACAATGTTTGGGCCCCAGGAGTATGTATATGACGTGTGTCACACATACTCAGCCAGCTGCCTACAGTCCAGGGCTCATCCCTCATTCATGTGGGGCTGGACAGTCATGCCTACTCCAGGCCATACAATACACTCTGTACTCCCACTCCCGTGTATCAGCGGACACATTGTGCACAGTGATTTGACCCCTCAGGTGTCTGCCTCTGTGTCAGTGTGCTGTAGATTAGTCGCCAGGACTGCTGTGGAGTTTCTTGGTAGGGGCTCAGCATGCCACTGGAGATGTGACCATAGGAGACGATACTTGTGTGACACATAGGTGTCTGATCAGCTGCCCATGCAGACTGGGGCATGTAAATGTGAAGTTCAGGCAGCTGTTCCCCATGCACAGCAGAGTGTGAGGGGCTCAGGTTCAGAGGGTAGTGTCACAGGTCTCCCATATGTCCAATAGGTATGACCTGGACAGATGAGGGTTAAGAGGATGTGTTGTGGGGGATGTACATGTGCACTTGTGCAGCTCCAGGACTTGCATTCCCCATGACCTACTATTGTGACACAGTGCAGAGTGTTGTTGTCTGGCTGCAAAGTCATACATCACTGAGACAGTGATGTATGACTTTGCAGTCATGCCTCCGCCATGGCATGTGTCTACTGATTGGTGAGCCTGCAGGGGAGTGACATGTGCTACATGCACACCATAGTGGCGCTGGCTATCAGGACATGGGTGCATCATGGTGTCTGTCGCTGGTATGCATCACATGCATTTCCTATTTGACTCTGGGCATCCCTTTCATCCGGAAACCTGTACTGACTCAGTGGCAAGAGCTGTGATGTGTCCACACCGTGTCCTCTGCACTGTCCAACTACTGTGTACTTGGTGCATGTGTCAACACTGGGGTGTTGCAATCCAACAGACACCAGACAGATGGGTGCAAGGCCATGTGGGATGTGAGTGCCATGCTTGGCATCAGACTGACAATTGACTCCTCCTGTTCAATTAGGGCACTTTTAGCAATGTACAACTGATGATGCCAGGGCTTGCTCTGTGATGTGCTGTGCTCACAGTGGTGTGTGCGTTATGTGCAGGTGACTGATGTCTGTCTGTATCCCCATTGTTTGCAGATACATCCACGGCCATGGAAGGGGACAGCTCCACGGACCAGGAGGAGCCAGAGAGCCAGACTGGGTCAGCAGCTGAGGAGTGGTCGGAGGGACCCAGTGGCACGGAGGGCGAGGGGAGCCACACCGAGGAGTCCTCAGCAGCATCCACCTCAGCTGAGGACCAGAGCAACTCGGAGGATGACTCCCTTGTGGAGGCGGGTGTCAGCAGCCACCACACCCCAGCTAGTGTTGCTGTCCCCGCCACCACCAGCACCACCACCGCCCTCCCATCGGCTCCCATTCCCCAGGTCCGTGGAGGCTCCCATGTCCGGGAGCGTGTTTCCTTTGGGCCAGGCACCGCACCCCCTGCCCCTGTGTCCCCTGCTGCCCTGAGTGAGGAGTCTGTGTACCTCCTTCGCCAGCTCCATGTAGGGCAGACAGCCATGCTGAGTGTCCTCCATGCGCACACCGCGCTGTTGACTCAGCTGGTGTCGTTCATGGAGGGCATCTCATCGGGCATGTCTGACCTACAGAGGGGCAATAGGTCCATGGACTCCTCCCTGACGGCAGCAGTGTCCCTCCTCAAACGGTCCCTCACCCCTCCTGCCTCTGCTCCATCCACACTCCCCAGCACCTTACCCGTCCCAAGCACACACACACCGGCACAGGCACACACCAGCACACACACATCCAGCACACTGACACACACGCCAATGACAAAACGCACACGCACGCACATTCAGGGGACTGAAGCCAGACTCACAGGGGATGGGGCCCTGGAACACACACACGCATCCACATGCACTGCGCAGTCCTCAGTTCCCTCTCCCTCCAAAGCACCCTCCCTTGCCTCACATGCAACCCCAAAGTCACAGCAGCTCTTCCTCTGTGACCTCGGCCTCTTCCCCACCGATGAAGCTGCTCCAGCATCCCGGGGGAAGAGGAAGCCCACCCACACGGAGCAGAGTGCCCCTCGCCCCCGGACACCCTCCCCCAGGCGCAGACGGACTGAGGCCCCCACCCGCAAGTCCCCCCGGAGTGGTAAGAGCAAGACCCCGCCACCGCCCTGCAGCTCAGGCACAAGGTGTAGGAAGGTGGAATCTGACTATATGGTTGCCCCCACTTTTTTTTATGGTGTTTTGCTGGTTTATGACTTAGTTGGACTGGGATCCTGCTATTCAGGGCCCCAGTCTATCTGCTTTCTCTGTAAAATGGTTTCCATGTGCCTTAGGCACATCTCTGATTGGAATCTGGAGTGCCCTTATAAGTCCCTAGTATATGGTATACTATGTACCAAGGGCATAGGTACCTCAGAGGCCTGCCAGGGGCTGCAGCATGTATTATGCCACCCCTGGAAGGCCATCCAAACTGACACCACAGGTCTGCTACTGCAGCCTGGGTAAGGTGGTGCATGCACCCCTTACTGTGATATAGGTTACCTATATCACGAAATACATACACACATATAAACCTATAAGTCACTCCTAAGGCAGGCCTTATCAATCCTAAAGGCAGAGTGCGTGGTTCCTATGTGAGAGGGTGCCCCTGCGTGAGCAGGGCCCTCTGCAGCGTTCGGAGACCATCTCTGATGCTGTTTGTAGTGCAGCCTGACCATATACTCTTAAGCGCATTATATCCTCGCGGTAAAATGCTAACTTTGGAATGGCTGCACCTAAACATGTCGTGTTTGGTGTCAAACATCTTGGAATACTACCCCCCGCCAATCCTGGCGGCGGGGGTAGCATTCCACCCTTCTAGAGGAAAGGCATGTTAACTCTGACGAGTCCGGTAACTTCTTTCCAGAGCCCTGGCATCACAAAATGGATGCTGCTGCCACAGACACGAGTCTGGCCTCCTGCTGCTGGACGAAACTCCGGCAGGGAGGCCTGGACAATAGGTTTCCTGTCCCAGGGAGGTGTGACCACCTCCCCAGACAGGACAATGTGTATTGGGGCTGGGCGGGAGCACTTTCGGGTGCTTTGAAGTCCTGCACTGGGGGCACATTTGGTGTCCCTGTGCATACCCCAGTTCAAACCGGATCAGGGGCTTGCAGCCCCTGCTTTGGCGCGAACTGGACAAAGGGAAAGGGGTGTAGCCACCCCTCTGCCCTGACCCACCCATAGGTGGGGCCACAGAGTAGTCCATCCCCTATTTTTGGAATAAAGGTAGGAACCCAGTCCTTAGGACTTTAGATTATACCTGGACGAAACTCTGAAACAGAATCCTGGACCTTCGACGCTCTACTCACGATTAGAGGACTGAAGAATCTCCCTTGGGGTCAAGGAGTGACTCCCTGCTTGGCAGGCACCAAAGAAGCATCTGTCCGGTTCGCATCACTGAAGCTCCCGTCGGACGCCGAAGTCATCGCATCACCAGAGGTGGATTCTCAGACTTCCCGAGGCTACCCTGAGTCCCCAGCAAAGCTGAGGCCCGTGGCTATCGTGGGTGACTTGAGACCGTGACCCCTGGACACCAAGCACACTTGCAAGTGCACCATCTTCTGGGTCTCCCAAGAAGTCGTGCTTTGGGCTCCGAGTAGCCCTAGCCTCCAGCACTACCTGCACCGAAGATCACTGGCCCCCACTCCACGAGTGTCCTGTAAGCCAGCTCCACGTGCGGCGTCACGAGGCTCCTTCGCGGTCGCTAGCCCGTTGGCTAGTAGCCCTTACCGAAGGCCAATCTTTTCTTTACTTGGCAGTCTGGTTGCTCCAGGTCTGCCCTCACTTACCCTTGCTGGGTGAGTTCTCCAGACCTTGCTGGTCTGCATCATCGACGATCTACATCTTACTCGAGACTTGCCGTTGCCAAGGCCTGTTGGGTCCAATCTGGTCGCCGACACCTATGCACTCGACAGACATCGAGCAACAGCCCGAATCCTGCTCCTGGTCGCCGACAATACCTCCCGGACCTCGTGGCTGAAGAGTCAAGACGACCGTCAACGAACTTGAAGCACTCGACATCGGTGGGCATCTGTCCATCGCCCTCCTGGTCACTGGCTAGTGACCCAGACTCTGTCCCCTCTGCTTTCAGGTTCTTCAGAACTCCGATCCACTCTTGGATCCACCCGGACACTTTTCTCCTGGTCGCCAGCAGCACTTTGCAGCAGATCGCCATAAGAAACGACGACGAAACCCGACCCCGAAAGGCACCTATGCACCCGGCTTCCCTGGGTGAGGTAACACGAGTACTCCGGTGCTCCCGTGGGTAGAGACTCTTCAAAGTCCTAGATCTCAAAGGGTTTTGTCCTAGTCCTCTTTTAAGTGTCCCTTTCCTCTATTTTCCCGATCCCGACTTTCTCCATAGAAGTTAACGGCGTATCGCGGTTGTGTATTTACACTGCACGCGTCTCCCGTGGGTCCCCTGTGTCACTACCTTGGGTGGTTCCTTGTGGTCCAAGCACTTCTAGAGGCTCTAGGCCTAGTGTCTAGTTCAGTCGTGGTTCGCATACCATTTTATTGGTATATGGTTTGGTACGCCCCTAGGGCTCAAACGTGTATTTGTGCTATTACTGTGATTTAAGATCTTATAACCCATGTACTTGAACTCTAGCCTCATAAAGAGACTAGAGGGGTGTGTTTAGTAATAAATACATATATTTTGAATATATACCTGGTGTGGTGCTCTTTCATTTGGTCACTCAAGAGATTATAGACTGGTAAAACAAGCTGCTTTACATTCCTTCAAGACTTAGCCTGAAGGCTGCTCTCCATAGCTACCACTAGGATAGCTTTCAATAAGGTTGTCTTTAACCTACCTACCATAAGAGTCGATTTGGACTGGTGCAAGGTGCCCACTATAATTAGTGGACAGCATATGCCAGGCCAACTTCTCACATTGGTGTGCAGCGTGTGGGATTCCAGCTTGCTATTGTTTTACCAGATAATCTCAATTGAATAGATCAACTGAAAACCACTAAAGGTACCTAAGGTACATATAATTTAAGCTTAGAATATCAGTAAGTTCTACTGAACTTAGAGTTGTGTGTTAAGGGATAGCACAACCCTTTCTACAACTCAAGAGAGTTTAGTAGGCCACACTAGAGTAGGTAGTGCATACACCACACCACACTAGTAATGTCTTTAAAAGCAGGATCCAGAGATGCCCTGCAGGAAGCCATGGAGCTTCCCCCTCCAAGTATGACACACTCCCATTCTTGGAACTGAGAGCTTTGTGTAACGTGAGGAAATTAAGGACAGGCCAAAGTCCCACCACCCAACACCTCCAGGAGTTGTTGGTGGCTTATGATCTTAGTAAGTCTTCAGAGACTGAAGGGGTAGGAGCAGAGGGTGGGCCAGCAGATGAGGAAGGGGCCAGGGTACTACTACCCCCAGCCCCCTCTGAAACTGACCAGGAGGGTGACAATGACCCTGACCTGGAAAACCCAATCCCTTCTGGGGAAGATGAAGATGAGGATCTGGAGAACCACACCTTTGTCCCCCCAGGAAGGATTATGAGTGTGCTCAGAAAGTCTAGGTCTCCTTCTCAGGAGTCTAACCACTCTGGCACCTCCATAGGGAGAAGGGTACGCTGTTCCCCAGAGAGATGGAAAAGCAAAGTAAGGGGAGGTAAAGGAGGAAGTCCTCCTAAGTGGAACTAGAGTCCTCACACACCCAGCAAGCTAGGTGTCATGCTTCATCATATGGACTTGCTCCTCGTCGGGTCGGCGGTGCAATACCCGACGGGCACCCATAAAGGGGCTCTTTAACGGAGATCTTCTGTTCCTGCCGTATGGTGCCGTGGGTGTGAGGGCCCTAGAAGTGAGTGTAGATGCAAAATAAGTGGTTAAAAAGGTTGGATAATCCAAAAGGGGAGTTTAATAGGCTGGTTATCCACCTTACTAAAAAATATAGTGGAGCGGCTGATCACTGGCTAAATTTACCAGAAGAGCAAAGCTCGACTCTCACAAATGGTCGACATGTTTCACGCAATATGATCAAACTATGATGCTATGCATTTCTTCAGGACCTATAGAAAACTATCTACACGATGTGGTGCGGTGGAGGAGTTCCTACGTACCACTGTTCCTATTTGCGGGCACGCAGTCCCGTCAGATCTAGTTGTAGCCTAAATAAGGATGACAAAAGCAAAGAAATTTAAAATGATACTCTGTAGGAAACAGAGCAAGGTCATCCCTAGATCCCCAGACCAAGTAATCCATCAAATAAGTGCAGAGAAAATAATGTGAAATCATCATTAGTGAACAAGGAAAATATTTCTTTAAAATTCAAATATACAAATATACATCGTGACTGGAAGAATGACGTAATAAAAAGGACTTCAAGCAAGTGCAAATTGTACTGTCTCACCTATCTAGGTGATGGCGCTAGCTCCTGTGATACCCTCAGTCCATGACACCGTAATGGTTGGTGTCCTAAATAAGGGAAATGGAGCAATCATGAAAGGGGAGAGACACAGCGACGGAGCCCACTCCACAGACCGGCGGGCCGGCAACCTCGCTTCCACCAAGATTCTAACAACGTGAGTCCGTAAGTTTCAACCAGCACGACACGGAGTCATGAAACGGGCGGTGAGGGTGGGCGCGACGAACAGAGAGAGTCCGCTCTGTCAGGACCCCCAGAGAAACACACCCGTCCACGTCCCACAGTTGACAGGTCGGACCCACTGTCCCAACCCGTAGTGCAAGGTGGGTGCCAGGCGCACAAATCCATGGGGGAACCTTTTAAGGAATATAGACAAGCCAGATCAAAGCCCGCTTAGGGTACTGGGCCTTCACAGTCAAAAGGCTCACTCACCTGTCCTATTGTGGACACAAGCCGGAAAAATCTACCCCTGCGCCAGACTGAGGAACCAGAGCGGTGCATAACGGCTACACAGGAGTTTTAAAGACCGCTAGGCTGGTCAGAAAGCCGGGGCAGCTGGTGCGATTCTACGTGGCGTGGCGTCAAGTCACGTGGTGAACACGACGTCGGACCCAAGTACTCAGAGCTGCAGCCCTGAAAGCGTGGCGGCCATCTTGTAAAGGGCATTGATATCAAAGTAGAGGCAATATGGGGACACACAAGATACGCAAAGGACAAGCCAGTTCAGGCAAAAGGCATAGTTGCATGAGTACACGTAGGGGTAATCCCCCTCCCTCCTCCTCCATGACTAGCGGACTCATGCACGCATCACCAGACACATAGCATTTCCACTATAAAGCAACACCATACCAATTCCATAAAAAACGGAAAAAGGTTAAAAGGTTGAGTGCGAATAGAGGGAAGGGGCAGCAGACAAATAAATGTAAAAACTATATGTATATGTAGAGAGAGTAAAACAAAACCATCCTATTAAGGTCAGGTTACTCACCCCGCAGAGTGCGGGGGCTAGTGAATAAAGTACAAAGAATTCACTGGACACATTGGACACAAAGGGAATAGAAAAGTAAGTAAGGATGCAATGATGAAACCTAGCAGTATTCCTTAACGAAGCCCGCTATCCATTTTTCAGGGCGGCCCAGGGTATATTGTCATTGAGGCCGCATGTGTCAGTAGACAACCGGTACACCCATCTCTGTTCAAGTCTAAATAATGCTTGGTGACTGATCTTGGGGTGTGATTCGAGTACCATCCATTTGAGGGTGTCTACCTTGTGATTAAGGTCCCTAAAATGTGTATACAGTTTTGTAGTAGTTTTCATGCACCTCACATTGCTCTTGTGTTCAGTGATGCGTATCTTAACTTGCCTCATCGTCATACCTATATATTTTCTGTCACAAGGACATGTGATAAGGTAAATACATCTCGATGAGTTGCAGTTGGTGTGTCTTTTAAGTTTCCATAAGAAGTTATCAGTTAGTTTTATCTCCTTATGAACAGATGTCTGATCACAAACTGAGCATGTCCCGCAGGGATAGTGTCCTATAACTGGTGGTAAATCCCACAAGGGATACGCATCACTGAACACAAGAGCAATGTGAGGTGCATGAAAACTACTACAAAACTGTATACACATTTTAGGGACCTTAATCACAAGGTAGACACCCTCAAATGGATGGTACTCGAATCACACCCCAAGATCAGTCACCAAGCATTATTTAGACTTGAACAGAGATGGGTGTACCGGTTGTCTACTGACACATGCGGCCTCAATGACAATATACCCTGGGCCGCCCTGAAAAATGGATAGCGGGCTTCGTTAAGGAATACTGCTAGGTTTCATCATTGCATCCTTACTTACTTTTCTATTCCCTTTGTGTCCAATGTGTCCAGTGAATTCTTTGTACTTTATTCACTAGCCCCCGCACTCTGCGGGGTGAGTAACCTGACCTTAATAGGATGGTTTTGTTTTACTCTCTCTACATATACATATAGTTTTTACATTTATTTGTCTGCTGCCCCTTCCCTCTATTCGCACTCAACCTTTTAACCTTTTTCCGTTTTTTATGGAATTGGTATGGTGTTGCTTTATAGTGGAAATGCTATGTGTCTGGTGATGCGTGCATGAGTCCGCTAGTCATGGAGGAGGAGGGAGGGGGATTACCCCTACGTGTACTCATGCAACTATGCCTTTTGCCTGAACTGGCTTGTCCTTTTGCGTATCTTGTGTGTCCCCATATTGCCTCTACTTTGATATCAATGCCCTTTACAAGATGGCCGCCACGCTTTCAGGGCTGCAGCTCTGAGTACTTGGGTCCGACGTCGTGTTCACCACGTGACTTGACGCCACGCCACGTAGAATCGCACCAGCTGCCCCGGCTTTCTGACCAGCCTAGCGGTCTTTAAAACTCCTGTGTAGCCGTTATGCACCGCTCTGGTTCCTCAGTCTGGCGCAGGGGTAGATTTTCCGGCTTGTGTCCACAATAGGACAGGTGAGTGAGCCTTTTGACTGTGAAGGCCCAGTACCCTAAGCGGGCTTTGATCTGGCTTGTCTATATTCCTTAAAGGTTCCCCCATGGATTTGTGCGCCTGGCACCCACCTTGCACTACGGGTTGGGACAGTGGGTCCGACCTGTCAACTGTGGGACGTGGACGGGTGTGTTTCTCTGGGGGTCCTGACAGAGCGGACTCTCTCTGTTCGTCGCGCCCACCCTCACCGCCCGTTTCATGACTCCGTGTCGTGCTGGTTGAAACTTACGGACTCACGTTGTTAGAATCTTGGTGGAAGCGAGGTTGCCGGCCCGCCGGTCTGTGGAGTGGGCTCCGTCGCTGTGTCTCTCCCTTTTCATGATTGCTCCATTTCCCCTTATTTAGGACACCAACCATTACGGTGTCATGGACTGAGGGTATCACAGGAGCTAGCGCCATCACCTAGATAGGTGAGACAGTACAATTTGCACTTGCTTGAATTCCTTTTTATTACGTCATTCTTCCAGTCACGATGTATATTTGTATATTTGAATTTTAAAGAAATATTTTCCTTGTTCACTAATGATGATTTCACATTATTTTCTCTGCACTTATTTGATGGATTACTTGGTCTGGGGATCTAGGGATGACCTTGCTCTGTTTCCTACAGAGTATCATTTTTAAATTTCTTTGCTTTTGTCATCCTTATTTAGGCTACAACTAGATCTGACGGGACTGCGTGCCCGCAAATAGGAACAGTGGTACGTAGGAACTCCTCCACCGCACCACATCGTGTAGATAGTTTTCTATAGGTCCTGAAGAAATGCATAGCATCATAGTTTGATCATATTGCGTGAAACATGTCGACCATTTGTGAGAGTCGAGCTTTGCTCTTCTGGTAAATTTAGCCAGTGATCAGCCGCTCCACTATATTTTTTAGTAAGGTGGATAACCAGCCTATTAAACTCCCCTTTTGGATTATCCAACCTTTTTAACCACTTATTTTGCATCTACACTCACTTCTAGGGCCCTCACACCCACGGCACCATACGGCAGGAACAGAAGATCTCCGTTAAAGAGCCCCTTTATGGGTGCCCGTCGGGTATTGCACCGCCGACCCGACGAGGAGCAAGTCCATATGATGAAGCATGACACCTAGCTTGCTGGGTGTGTGAGGACTCTAGTTCCACTTAGGAGGACTTCCCTCCTTTTACCTCCCCCTTACTTTGCTTTTCCATCTCTCTGGGGAACAGCGTACCCTTCTTAGTTTACAGTATCTGGGCATGTACGCTGGACTCCGTAAAACAGCCCCCTTAGTCCCTCTTTTTGTTTGACATGTACCTCCATAGGGAGCTCTGTTTCTTCTCACAGGAGGGAATCCTCTCATGAGAGAAGAAAGAGACTGGTCCAGTATGAGGAAACTCAACTGGAGATCAGGAAGAAGCAACTGGCTTTAGATAGAGAATCCCTAGATCTCCTTAGAGAGAGAAGAAAGTTGGGACTAGAGTCCCATGGTGGCAGCAATATCCCTAGAGATAGGGACAGGTCTTATGACCATAGAAACCTAAACAAGATTGTCCCTCCCTACCAGAGTGGGGATGACATCCACAAATGGATAACTGCACTGGAGAGGGCCTGTAAAGTTCAGAAGGTCCCCCAGAGGCAGTGGGCAGCAATCTTGTGGCTCTCCTTTGCAGACAAAGGTAGAGACAAGCTCCTCACTGTAAGAGAAGAGGATGCTGACAATTACACAGTCTTGAAGAGTGCTCTGATAGATGGGTTTGGCCTAACCACTGAACAGTATAGGTTGAAGTTCAGAGACACCCAAAAGCTCAGACTCAAGACTGGGTGGATTTTGTAGATTGTGCTACAAAGGCTCTGGAAGGTTGGATACATGGCAACAAAGTGCATGACTTTTTAGGATTGTACAATTTGATTATGAGGAGCAGATCCTTAATAATTGTCAAAACCAGCTTTTGCACCAGTATCTGGTGGACTCTGATCTGACCTCTCCCCAAGAATTGGGAAAGAAGGCAGACAAATGGGTCAGAACCAGAGTAAAAACTAGAAATCAGGGTGGTGACCAGAAGAAAGATTCTACTAAGTCCCAAGAGAAAGGTGGGGATAAATCTAAGGATAAGTCCCCTACAGGGCCCCAAAATTCCTCTTCTGGGGGTGGGTCCCAAACTCCTTCCTCTCCTGAAAAGAAACCCTATTGCCATGTCTGTAAAAAGCCTGGGCACTGGAAAACTGATCCCAGTTGCCCCAGGATTGGCAATAAAGAAAATGTTCCTCCCACAACTACTACCACCCCTCCTGGTACTACCAGTAGTAATCCTCCAGTTGGGAGTAGTGCACCCAAAAAGTTAGGTGCTTTTGCAAGAGGAACAGAGGTGGGCCCAAGTTTAGACAGGGACCCCTCAACAGACTCCTCTGACTCTGATGGTGGTATAGGATTTGCCACCTTTACCATGGGTCCCATAGCATTGGGCAGGTACAGATTGGAGCCAATAATTAATGGTCAGAAAGCTGTGGCATTTAGGGACACAGGGGCTAGTGTCACCATGGTGGCAGGGAAACTAGTCCCCCTCACCAGCTTTTACCTGAGTTTAAATACCAGGTGACCAACATTGATGGTGTCAGAACAGATCACCCCATGGCCATAGTCAATCTCAGCTGGGAGGGGGTCACAGGCCCAAAAGAGTGGCAGTGTCCCCAACCCTACCTGTAGATTGCCTGATGGGCAATGATCTGGAAATTTCAGCCTGGGCTGAAGTGGAACACCAAACTCATCTTAGGATGTTGGGCGTCCCTGTAAAGATTAGTGGGGCTGTGATGGCCACAGCCCCAGCCCAAGAATTTGGAGAGATGGAGCCTGAAAGAATGGCCCACTCTCCCCCAAAAGAGAGCACAAGGGTTGAAGAAAAGTCTTCTTCCCCCCAGACAGTAGGTAAGGGTCAGCCTCCTCAGGGAACTGACCCTACCCCTAGTGAAGGAACTGCCACAGAGGTAGTCAGGCCTGGCCTGGCCACACCCCTGATGGCAGAGGACCCTTCCAAGGTGGTACCCCGTCTGGAGCAGGTAACCTGCCCCTCTCTACCCTGCCTCAGTCAGCCCAGGGCTGCAGAGGTCAGGGAGGTCAGTGGATCCCCCAGGGCCCCCTGTCCAGAGGAAGCCCCCATCAGCAGATTAGGGGCACCCAGTCTAGTAGCCCTAGCCAGGTGAAAATTCCTCTACACACTGAGGGATCCCCCATACCTTTATGTAGGGACATCCCCCAGAAGGACTCTGGTAGGCAAGGGCAAACCTGGGACCAGAAGGTTCCAAACCTGCCATGTCCCTCCAGTAGTCCATCCAAAGGGACCCAACCCACAGCTGTAGGCAGCCAAAGGTTGACCCTTAGAGCAAAGTGCAACTCAGTCATGGAAAGACAGGCATACATGGTGACCAGTGATCTGAGGAAGCTGAGGCCAACATTCCTAGGGCCTCACTTCCCTACTCAGACACCTCACCAGCCTTGTACTTTACCTAAGCACACCACAGGTAGTGATTCCCCATGGTGGAGACCCTCTTATACCCTTAGGGTGAGGAATTGCTTAGTGGACCATAAGACAGGGGGCAACCATGCTAGTGCAGGTGCTTCCTTATATGACCACTTAGTCAATGAAGGCTCAACTGGCCAAGGTTAGCCTTATCTCCTTTCGTTTGGGGGTTATGTAGGAAGGTGGAATCTGACTATATGGTTGCCCCCACTTTTTTTATGGTGTTTTGCTGGTTTATGACTTAGTTGGACTGGGATCCTGCTATTCAGGGCCCCAGTCTATCTGCTTTCTCTGTAAAATGGTTTCCATGTGCCTTAGGCACATCTCTGATTGGAATCTGGAGTGCCCTTATAAGTCCCTAGTATATGGTATACTATGTACCAAGGGCATAGGTACCTCAGAGGCCTGCCAGGGGCTGCAGCATGTATTATGCCACCCCTGGAAGGCCATCCAAACTGACACCACAGGTCTGCTACTGCAGCCTGGGTAAGGTGGTGCATGCACCCCTTACTGTGATATAGGTTACCTATATCACGAAATACATACACACATATAAACCTATAAGTCACTCCTAAGGCAGGCCTTATCAATCCTAAAGGCAGAGTGCGTGGTTCCTATGTGAGAGGGTGCCCCTGCGTGAGCAGGGCCCCTCTGCAGCGTTCGGAGACCATCTCTGATGCTGTTTGTAGTGCAGCCTGACCATATACTCTTAAGCGCATTATATCCTCGCGGTAAAATGCTAACTTTGGAATGGCTGCACCTAAACATGTCGTGTTTGGTGTCAAACATCTTGGAATACTACCCCCGCCAATCCTGGCGGCGGGGGTAGCATTCCACCCTTCTAGAGGAAAGGCATGTTAACTCTGACGAGTCCGGTAACTTCTTTCCAGAGCCCTGGCATCACAAAATGGATGCTGCTGCCACAGACACGAGTCTGGCCTCCTGCTGCTGTACGAAACTCCGGCAGGGAGGCCTGGACAATAGGTTTCCTGTCCCAGGGAGGTGTGACCACCTCCCCAGACAGGACAATGTGTATTGGGGCTGGGCGGGAGCACTTTCGGGTGCTTTGAAGTCCTGCACTGGGGGCACATTTGGTGTCCCTGTGCATACCCCAGTTCAAACCGGATCAGGGGCTTGCAGCCCCTGCTTTGGCGCGAGCTGGACAAAGGGAAAGGGGTGTAGCCACCCCTCTGCCCTGACCCACCCATAGGTAGGGCCACAGAGTAGTCCATCCCCTATTTTTGGAATAAAGGTAGGAACCCAGTCCTTAGGACTTTAGATTATACCTGGACGAAACTCTGAAACAGAATCCTGGACCTTCGACGCTCTACTCACGATTAGAGGACTGAAGAATCTCCTTGGGGTCAAGGAGTGACTCCCCTGCTTGGCAGGCACCAAAGAAGCATCTGTCCGGTTCGCATCACTGAAGCTCCCGTCGGACGCCGAAGTCATCGCATCACCAGAGGTAGATTCTCAGACTTCCCGAGGCTACCCTGAGTCCCCAGCAAAGCTGAGGCCCGTGGCTATCGTGGGTGACTTGAGACCGTGACCCCTGGACACCGAGCACACTTGCAAGTGCACCATCTTCTGGGTCTCCCAAGAAGTCGTGCTTTAGGCTCCGAGTAGCCCTAGCCTCCAGCACCACCTGCACCGAAGATCACTGGCCCCCACTCCACGAGTGTCCTGTAAGCCAGCTCCACGTGCGGCGTCACGAGGCTCCTTCGCGGTTGCTAGCCCGTTGGCTAGTAGCCCTTACCAAAGGCCAATCTTTTCTTTACTTGGCAGTCTGGTTGCTCCAGGTCTGCCCTCACTTACCCTTTCTGGGTGAGTTCCCCAGACCTTGCTGGTCTGCATCATCGACGATCTACATCTTACTCAAGACTTGCCGTTGCCAAGGCCTGTTGGGTCCAATCTGGTCGCCGACACCTCTGCACTCGACAGACATCAAGCAACAGCCTGAATCCTGCTCCTGGTCGCCGACAACGCCTCCCGGACCTCGTGGCTGAAGAGTCAAGACAACCGTCAACGAACTTGAAGCACTCGACATCGGTGGGCATCTGTCCATCGCCCTCCTGGTCACTGGCTAGTGACCCAGACTCTGTCCCCTCTGCTTTCAGGTTCTTCAGAACTCCGATCCACTCTTGGATCCACCCGGACACTTTTCTCCTGGTCGCCAGCAGCACTTTGCAGCAGATCGCCATAAGAAACGACGACGAAACCCGACCCCGAAAGGCACCTATGCACCCGGCTTCCCTGGGTGAGGTAACACGAGTACTCCGGTGCTCCCGTGGGTAGAGACTCTTCAAAGTCCTAGATCTCAAAGGGTTTTGTCCTAGTCCTCTTTTAAGTGTCCCTTTCCTCTATTTTCCCGATCCCGACTTTCTCCATAGAAGTTAACGGCGTATCGCGGTTGTGTATTTACACTGCACGCGTCTCCCGTGGGTCCCCTGTGTCACTACCAAGCACTTCTAGAGGCTCTAGGCCTAGTGTCTGGTTCAGTCGTGGTTCGCATACCATTTTATTGGTATATGGTTTGGTACGCCCCTAGGGCTCAAACGTGTATTTGTGCTATTACTGTGATTTAAGATCTTATAACCTATGTACTTCGAACTCTAGCCTCATAAAGAGACTAGAGGGGTGTGTTTAGTAATAAATACATATATTTTGAATATATACCTGGTGTGGTGCTCTTTCATTTGGTCACTCAAGAGATTATAGACTGGTAAAACAAGCTGCTTTACATTCCTTCAAGACTTAGCCTGAAGGCTGCTCTCCATAGCTACCACTAGGATAGCTTTCAATAAGGTTGTCTTTAACCTACCTACCATAAGAGTCGATTTGGACTGGTGCAAGGTGCCCACTATAATTAGTGGACAGCATATGCCAGGCCAACTTCTCACACAAGGTCTCCGTCCTCCATCCCTCAGGCCCCCACTGCACAGGTGCCCCCACCACACCCTGCCCCAGGTTCCCCCACCCACAGATATACCATCCCCAAGAGGATCCGGCCTTCTCCCCCTGCCACTTGCTCTCCCAGCACCACACCCCCCGCTGCGCTTGTCTGTGCCACTGATGTGGTGAGGGTGTCCTCCCCCTCTGTCCAACCCACCTTGCCTGTTCCCCATTCTCCTCCCCTGGAGGTAGGCACTGCAGTGGAGTCCACTACCGCCCTGTCTGACTTGGGCACTGCAGTGGCGGACCTGTCCACCCCATCTGCAGGGGCCACTGCAGTTGTGCCGGCACCCACGACATCTGAGTCATGCCCCCCAGTTGTGCCGGCACACACCATGTCAGACACCTCCACTGCAGTTGTCAGTGGCTCTCCAGCACCCACCACCCCTTCCCTGACTCCCCTGGTGAGCCCTGATCCTGTCCCTGCGGTGCCTGGCCTGCCCCCCGGTTGCCCCTCCTAGTGGATTGTCCCTGGTTTTGTGCAGGCATGCGTAGGGTGACATCTGCCAGTGTCACCCTGTTTGAACTTTGACAATGGACTGGCCATTGGCCTTTGCTCTAATTTCTTCTGGACGTCGTTATCAAACAACACATATGCTGAATAAAGCAACTTTCTTTTCTCTAGTGCTCATGCTTCAGATGTACATGTTGTTGGTGCAGCTAACCATGCCCTTGCTGCAGTGATGGTGATATCTGGTATCATGATTATGAAGTGTTACTGTGCAGGAACCCATGTGGTCCAGGGGGAATGTGTCCTATCATGTGGTGTATCCATGTCATCAATAGCAGCATCTGAGGGTGTCATGTGTTCAGTATTTGGCAATGGGTTTCCTACTTACATTGGCAATTTCATATCTGTGGCTTCCACCCCTGCACATCTGTTGTGCCTGCCATCGTTGCATTTGTCTACTTCCCTGACCGTGTTGCCATCTCCAGTGGACATGCAGGTTTGGGCATCAATGGGGAGGGACTCATCCGTGTAGTCAGTGCAACATTGCTATACAAGTGTGTTGGATCTGTGCTGATGATTCCGTTGGCACATCCATGACCAGGCTGATGTGATGGGAGCCCTCATTTGGTGCTAATTGTTGATTGTGTGACCAAGTGCTCAGCTGACATGATGGGGCCCTACTGAGGCAACATATGGCACAGCTTTCCTCACACAGGAGTGGAGTCCCCTCATGGCAGTGTGTACACGTGTGACATTGCCTGCACCCAAGGTGTGTGTTGTATGTGCATGTCTGTGTGTTCACTTTCATTCATCTGCGCATGCTGTGATCCCTAGTGTTGTACCTGTTTGTGATGCTTGCTGACTTGAGCTATGTTCCCCCAAAGTCTTCTCCCTGTGTTCTCTGTGATGTGGGTGCATGGCACATTACTGGTCATCAGGGTGTCACCCATAGGTGTGTTTGCTGTCAGGGCTGAGTTTGTGTGCAGACGCAGATGGGTCACAGTCAGGTTTCCCCTTGGCACTTGTTGTTTGCCCCTGTCATGTGATTTCCAGTTTGTGTTATCTTTCAGTGATTGTGACACGTTGTGTGTGTGACTGATGGCACTCCTCAGGGTCCGGGCTGCAATGTTGGTTGTTGTCTATGTGTGTTCTTTGTGGGTGACCTTGGCTTCTTCATTGGTGTGTGACTGTGGCTGGGATCCCATTGGTCGGTGTGGTATTGCCGTCATGTCCATGTACAGCGTAGTGTGCAGTGTGTCAGACATTCAGGAGTCTTGTTGAGTGTCCATGTGTGATGTGTTTCTACACCTTGGTTCCCACCCACCACCCTGGAATAGTCATGGGTGCATGTGCAATGTCACCAGTGCATGTGTACTTCACTGCTGCACATTGTTGGAGGTCGAGGGATGTGGTGTTGAGTGTGTGCAGGAGAGTTGTTGCCCGGCTAGGCCCCTGCCTCCATGTTGGCCTTGGCTTACTGGCCATGCTGATTGATTTGTGCTTGTGTAGGTGTGATGGTAGTTTGTTGCTCAGGACACCTGACTGTGGTTCACAGTGTGAACGACATTTAGCTTTGTCATCACAGTGGTATTTTTATTCAGCCCAGGGTCACCACATTGTGGGGGCCCTGGGGGTGGTGCTGTGGTGTGTCTGTGACTTGCTGTGTCAGTTGTTGTTCCTACGTGCCTGTGTGACATGTGTGTTTTGTGCTCCCTCTCACCTGACAATGCCTGCTTGCCCACATAGGGGATTTGGATCCATGAGTTACCTTAGTGTGGCAGTGTATGCACATCTGTATGATTGGTATTCAGCTCTCCTCATGTGTTGTGTGGTTGCCTGGGGACACTGGCACCCCCACCCCTCACCTGCTGTGTATGATGACAGTGTTGGTCTGCCTGTTTGTGTTTGTGCATCTGCACCACTGCATTGGCATATCTTGGGTGTGCCATTGGCTGTATGTTGTTTGGTGTGTTTCCCCTGCTGTCCCTGGGACTCCTAGGTCATCGGTCAGCACAGTGATCATGGTTTGTGTGTCCCATTGCTGCCATGGTATGGTATCTGTTCACCTCACATCTGCTGTCTCCACAGGGTATCTGCATTTGTGTGCCCATTGGTGCAAATATGTGGTTATGCATTCTGATGGTCACTTCTGTCATTGTGTCATTGATGACTGTTGACGGTCTCAGCCCCCATGGGTGTTGTTTGTCTGCACATGGCCAAAGGAATGTTTCATTTGCACTGCAGTATTTGGCTCCCCCAATTTATGTTGCAATGGGACACATCCACTACTTTGCCACAGATGAGTTTTTGGTTCTGTGACCAGGAATGATCCATGCAGTTTGGCAGTTGCAGCTCTTTCTTTGTCAACAATTACCTTTTGGTCACTGTGATGATGAGGGTGTAGACCCCATTGCCACAATGGTCAAAATGTGCTTCAGCTATGGACCCCACACTTGCCTTTTGGTCACTGTGATGATGGGGGTTTAGACCCCATTGCCACAATGGTCAAAATGTGCTTCAGCTATGGACCCCACACTTGCCTTTTGGTCACTGTGATGATGGGGGTTTAGACCCCATTGCCACAATGGTCAAAATGTGCTTCAGCTATGGACCCCACACTTGCCTTTTGGTCACTGTGATGATGGGGGTTTAGACCCCATTGCCACAATGGTCAAAATGTGCTTCAGCTATGGACCCCATACTTGCCTTTTGGTCACTGTGATGATGAGGGTGTAGACCCCATTGCCACAATGGTCAAAATGTGCTTCAGCTATGGACCCCACACTTGCCTTTTGGTCACTGTGATGATGGGAGTTTAGACCCCATTGCCACAATGGTCAAAATGTGACTCAGCTATGGACCCCACACTTGCCTTTTGGTCACTGTGATGATGGGGGTTTAGACCCCATTGCCACAATGGTCAAAATGTGCTTCAGCTATGGACCCCATACTTGCCTTTTGGTCACTGTGATGATGAGGGTGTAGACCCCATTGCCACAATGGTCAAAATGTGCTTCAGCTATGGACCCCATACTTGCCTTTTGGTCACTGTGATGATGAGGGTGTAGACCCCATTGCCACAATGGTCAAAATGTGCTTCAGCTATGGACCCCACACTTGCCTTTTGGTCACTGTGATGATGGGAGTTTAGACCCCATTGCCACAATGGTCAAAATGTGACTCAGCTATGGACCCCACACTTGCCTTTTGGTCACTGTGATGATGGGGGTTTAGACCCCATTGCCACAATGGTCAAAATGTGCTTCAGCTATGGACCCCATACTTGCCTTTTGGTCACTGTGATGATGAGGGTGTAGACCCCATTGCCACAATGGTCAAAATGTGCTTCAGCTATGGACCCCATACTTGCCTTTTGGTCACTGTGATGATGAGGGTGTAGACCCCATTGCCACAATGGTCAAAATGTGCTTCAGCTATGGACCCCACACTTGCCTTTTGCTCACTGTGATGATGGGAGTTTAGACCCCATTGCCACAATGGTCAAAATGTGACTCAGCTATGGACCCCACACTTGCCTTTTGGTCACTGTGATGATGGGGGTTTAGACCCCATTGCCACAATGGTCAAAATGTGCTTCAGCTATGGACCCCATACTTGCCTTTTGGTCACTGTGATGATGAGGGTGTAGACCCCATTGCCACAATGGTCAAAATGTGCTTCAGCTATGGACCCCACACTTACCTTTTGGTCACTGTGATGATGGGGGTTTAGGCCCCATTGCCACAATGGTCATGGGCTGCTTGCATTGTGGGTGCCACACACATATATGTGTGGCACATGTGCTAGGGGGTCACATTGTATGTTGAAAGTCATGTTCGGTGTTGTAGGCATTTGACACAGCCTACACACGCTTGTCATGGTGGTGGGGGGATGTCTTAATCTTGCATTCCCTAGGTTGTGGTGTGCTTGTTGTGTCATGCATTGTCCATCCTATGAGTGGGGGTGGTAGTAGTGGTAGGCATCCAGCCCCCCTGGGTGAGGGTGGTAGTAGTGGTAGGCATCCTGCCCCCGTGGGTGAGGGTGGTAGTAGTGGTGGGCATCCTGCCCCCTGGCTAAGGGTGGTAGTAGTGGTGGGCATCCTGCCCCCTGGCTAAGGGTGGTAGTAGTGGTAGGCATCCAGCCCCCTGGCTAAGGGTGGTAGTAGTGGTAGGCATCCTGCCCCCTGGCTAAGGGTGGTAGTAGTGGTAGGCATCCTGCCCCCCGTGGGTGAGGGTGGTAGTAGTGGTGGGCATCCTGCCCCCCTGGCTAAGGGTGGTAGTAGTGGTAGGCATCCTGCCCCCGTGGGTGAGGGTGGTAGTAGTGGTAGGCATCCTGCCCCCCTGGGTGAGGGTGGTAGTAGTGGTAGGCATCCAGCCCCCTGGGTGATGGTGGTAGTAGTGGTGGGCATCCTGCCCCCCTGGCTAAGGGTGGTAGTAGTGGTAGGCATCCAGCCCCCCCTGGGTGAGGGTGGTAGTAGTGGTAGGCATCCTGCCCCCCGTGGGTGAGGGTGGTAGTAGTGGTGGGCATCCTGCTCCCCTGGCTAAGGGTGGTAGTAGTGGTAGGCATCCTGCCCCCGTGGGTGAGGGTGGTAGTAGTGGTAGGCATCCAGCCCCCCCTGGCTAAGGGTGGTAGTAGTGGTGGGCATCCTGCCCCCCTGGCTAAGGGTGGTAGTAGTGGTAGGCATCCTGCCCCCCGTGGGTGTGGGTGGTAGTAGTGGTAGGCATCCAGCCCCCCCTGGCTAAGGGTGGTAGTAGTGGTAGGCATCCTGCCCCCCTGGCTAAGGGTGGTAGTAGTGGTAGGCATCCTGCCCCCCTGGGTGAGGGTGGTAGTAGTGGTAGGCATCCTGCCCCCCGTGGGTGAGGGTGGTAGTAGTGGTGGGCATCCTGCCCCCTGGCTAAGGGTGGTAGTAGTGGTGGGCATCCTGCCCCCCTGGGTGAGGGTGGTAGTAGTGGTAGGCATCCTGCCCCCCTGGGTGAGGGTGGTAGTAGTGGTGGGCATCCTGCCCCCTGGCTAAGGGTGGTAGTAGTGGTAGGCATCCTGCCCCCGTGGGTGTGGGTGGTAGTAGTGGTAGGCATCCAGCCCACCCTGGGTGAGGGTGGTAGTAGTGGTAGGCATCCTGCCCCCCCTGGGTGAGGGTGGTAGTAGTGGTAGGCATCCTGCCCCCCATGGGTGAGGGTGGTAGTAGTGGTGGGCATCCTGCCCCCTGGCTAAGGGTGGTAGTAGTGGTGGGCATCCTGCCCCCCTGGGTGAGGGTGGTAGTAGTGGTAGGCATCTTGCCCCGTGGGTGAGGGTGGTAGTAGTGGTGGGCATCCTGCCCCCTGGGTGAGGGTGGTAGTAGTGGTAGGCATCCAGCCCCCTGGCTAAGGGTGGTAGTAGTGGTGGGCATCCTGCCCCCTGGCTAAGGGTGGTAGTAGTGGTAGGCATCCAGCCCCCCCTGGGTTGGGGTGGTGGTGCGCATTCAGGCCCCTGTGTGCATATGTGGCATTGGTGATGGGCATCCCGCCCCTATGGTGCTGCTGTTGCTGGTGTAAGTATATTCAGATTCCCCGTGTATGTGTGTGATGTGTCGTGTACGTGTTGTATGTGTTTTGTGGTTGGTGTCTGACTTACCTTCTGCGCCGTACGTGTCCGTGCCTGTTCCGGTAGTAGATGTAGAATATTGGTATGATCGGGACGAAGGGATTCATGGTTGGTTCGTGTCGTTCGTCCTTCTCGTTGCTTCGCGTCGTCCTCGCCGCTTCGCTTCGTCCTCGCCGCCGCGTCGTCCTCGCCGGTGCCGTGTTCGTCTCGTAGCCGTGGATCGTGTTGTGGCGCGATTCGGAGCTTATGTGCGCCTCTCCCGGATGCTTTGACGTGCCGTGCGTAGCGACGGGTTCGGCGCGTACGGGAAGCGCATCGTACTTGTCCGGCCGGACGGGGCTGCATTTTCCCTTCCGTGCGACTCGATTCGGCGTTTCCGGATTCGCCTCGGTCGGAGAACAGGACCTGGTTTGGGTGAGTACGGCTCGGCCGGAATTTTTGCTGTTGTGCGCATCGTACTTGCTCGTTCGGTGTGCTGTACGGATCGGTCGGGAAACTGGCTTTCGCATGGCTTTTTTCCCGACCGAATGGTATTGGGTGCGCCTCCGACCGAGATCGGAATCGGCCCCTTAATAGTCTTTAGAGACATGCTGCAACTAACTCCAGTCAAAGCACAACATGTCTTCAAGACACTACTACATAATAAAACTAGGAATTCACTAGGAAGTATTGGAATTGTAAACATTTGGTAAAAATTTGAATACAAAGAGTCAATCAGAAATATCTCCAAGCATCAGATATGCAATACAGGGATAGACTAAAGGACATTAGAGTGGGAGTTCTCACAAAAGAAGGAAAACGAGTATTACAAACCCATCTGATCAAAAATCTGTTTCCAAGTAATGTGTCACCTTTAGAAGTAATGTATACTTTTGTTATGGAAGAGAAGCCTATTGTTTGTTTGATGCCAACTCTGGAGGAGTGTAGTAAATTCAATGAACAATTATTGCAACTGAAAAAAGAAGAAATAATCGAAATTAGAGCAAATGATAAAATTGAACATCAATCAGTTACAGTGGTACTAACAGAAAAACTGCTATCAAAATTAGATAGTTTAGAAAACTCTATGTCAAAAACTACAGGATTAGAAAAACAGTTACGTATCTGTAAAATTGTTGTGTAATCTTATGTCATAATTTAAATGTTGAAGAAGGGCTGGTGAATGGCGCAATGGTTAAAGTTATGAAATATATTAATTATCCAAACAGAAATGAAGTGGAATACTTAGCCATAAAATTGATGTTATTGGTGAATTTAAGCAGATTTTTAGATGCGTTGTTCGTTTCTTACTTGTGAAAGATTTGTATGTCCAGTGAAAGCAGTTCCCAGTGTCTTTAGTGTATGCAGTAACCGTCAACAAATCTTAAGGTTTAAGTGTAGATACAACTCTTGTTAATATTAGTAGTAGTGTATTCAAAGAAAGAATGTCATTTGTAGCTTTGTTGCGCATTAGAACATTGTCTGGTTTATTTCTGATTGATTTTGAAGAGAAGAAAGTAAGTGCTGATGTGAGCTGTGTAAGGGAGTATAATCGATTAAGAGCTCAATATGCTTCTTATTTAGGCCAGTATCCTGTGTTTGAAAAACCAATAATGTGTCCAAAGTGGAAAATATCAAGGCAGTCTATCAGAGTTGAAGAGAAAGATGAACAAAAAGAAAAACAACAAGGATCTAAGAAAATAAAACTACAGCAGAATGAGGAAATAGAAGGGTATCACTTTGATAATAAATCTGGAGTGAACTGTTATGCAAATGTGGTGTTAAATGTACTATACCATTGCCCCATTTTACAAGAAAAGGTAGATAAAAGAACGTCTTCACAACTATGTAGTTTACTTGAAGAATTAAGAAGTGACAGACTTATTGTACATTCTGCAACTGGAATAAGAAAACTTACATATGACTGTACTGGATCAGTAGTGTTTTCTCAAACTCTTCAGCAGGATGCTCAAGTTTTTTTAATGGTATTGCTAGCAATATTAGAGGAAGAAGATGTGAATATCAATGAATTATTTAGTTTAACTTATAAATGGAACCATAACTGTGAATTTACGTCTAGCACTGAAATTAATTCAGAACGATTCCTCTACTTGACATAACCAGATTGTAAAGCTGTGCCCTTTGAAAATGTAAATAAAAATGCCCATCAAGATATCAACTGGCCAAACTGTCGATCAGAACTTCGGTCAATGTTGTTTCTACAAAGGTATGGAGAATATGTGATAGTCATGCTACAACGATGCAGAGGGTATGGTACTAAATAAGGAACTGAAATTACAAACTTTGTAGGTGGTCAAATTTCCATTTCAAAAAGAACTTTCACAACTATAGCAATCATATTTCATGTAGGAATTAATATAACATCTGAACACTACACAATATATTTAAGGATGGACAGAGTGCAATGACATAGAAGTGACATTCAAATCAAGACCACCTAAAAAGTTGCCAAACTCATATCTGCTATTTCTAGAACTGTAATTCTAAGAGAATAAGGATAAGCTACCACCCATGCACTCATCCATTCACTCAGGCACTACCCATGCACTCATCCAGTGACCCAGACACTACCCTTGCACTCATCTATTCACTCACACACTACCCATGCACTCATCCATTCACTTAGGCACTTGCCATGTACTCATCCAATAAACCAGGCACTACCCATGCAGTCATCCAATTACCCAGGCACTACCCATGCACTCACCCAATCACCCAGGCTCTACCCATGCACTCATCCACTCTCTCAGGCATTACCCTAGCACTCATCCATTCACTCAGGCACTACCTTTGCACTCATCCATCCACTCAGGCACTACCCATGCACTCATCAAATCACCATTGCACTACCCATGTACTCATCCGATCACCCTGGCACTACCTATGCACTCATCCAGTCACCCAGGCACTACCCTTGCACTCATCAATTCACTCAGGCACTATGCATGCCCTCATCAGATTGCCCAGGCACTACCCATGCACTCATTCAATCACTCAGGCACTACCTATGCACTCATCCAATCACCCAGGCAGTAACCATGCACTCATATATTCACATAGGACCTACCAACGTACACATCCAATCACCCAGACACTACCTGTGCGATCATCCATTCACTCAGGCACTATCCATGTACACATCCAATGACCCAGGCACAACTCTTGCACTCATTCTTTCACACAAGCACTAACCTTGCACCCATCCATTCACTCAGGCACTACACATGCACTCATCCATCCACCCAGGCACTTATCCAATGACCAGGCACTACCCTTGCACTCAACCATTCACTCTTGCACTACCCATGCACTCATCCATTCACTCAGGCACTACCCATGCACTCATCCATTCACTCAAGCACTACCCATGCACTCATCCATTTACTCAGGCACTACCCTTACACTCATCCATTCACTTACACACTACCCATGCACTTATCCATTCACTCAGGCACTAACCATGCACTCATCCATTCACTCAGGCACTACCCATGCATTCATCCATTCACTCAAGCACTACCCATGCACTCATCCATTTACTCAGGCACTACCCATCCACTCATCCATTCACTCAGGCACAAACAACACACTCATCCATTAACCCAGGTACTACACATGCACTCATCCAATCAACCAGACAATACCACACACTCATCCATTAACTCATGTACTAGCCATGCATTCATCCAATGACCCAGGCACTACCCTTCACTCATCCATTCACTCACACACTACACATGCACTCATCCATTCACTAAGGCACTACCCATGTACTAATCCAATCACCCAGGCACAACCCATGCAGTCATCCAATCACCCAGGCACTATCCTGGCACTCATCCAATGACCCAGGCACTACTCATGCTCTCATCCAATCACCTAGACACTATCCTTGCACTCATCCATTCATTCAGGCATTATCCATGTCCTCATCCAATGACCCAGGCACAAACATTGCACTGATCCATTCACTCATGCACTACCCAAGCACTCATCCATTCACCCAGCCCCTACCCATGCACACATCCAATCACCCAAGCACTACCTTTGCACTCATCTATTCACTCAGCCAATACCCCTGTACTCATCCATTCACTCAGGCACTACCCATGGACTCATCCAATGACCCAAGCACTACCCTTTCACTCATCCATTCACTCACGCACTACCCATCCACTCATCCATTCACTTAGGCTCTATCCATGCACTCTTTCAATCACCCAGGTACTACCCATGCACTCATCCAATTACCCAGACACTACCCATGCACTCATTCATAAACTCATCCATTATCCATGCATTCATAAAATCACCAAGGCACTAACCACGCAGTCATGCAATCACTCAGGCACAACCCACACACTCATCCAATCACCCTGGTACTATCTATGCACTCATCCAATCACCAAAGCACTACTCATGCACTCATGAAATCACCCAGGCAATGCCCATGCACTCATCCAATCAATTGGGCACTACTCAAGTACTCATCCAATCACCCAGGCACTACCTATGCATTCATGTAATTACCCAGGCACTTCACATGCACTCATCCAATCACTCAGGCACTACCCATGCACACATCCAACCACCCAGGCATTACCCAAGCATGTGTACAATCACCCAGGCACTATCCATGCACTCAACCAATCACCCAGGCACTACCCATGCACTCATCCAATCACCAAGACACTACCCATGTACTCATTCATTCACTCAGTGAATATCCATGCACTTATAAAATCACCAAGGTACTAACCACGCAGTCGTGCAATCACTCAGGCACTACACACATACTTAACCAATCACCAAGGAACTACCCATGCACTCATCCAATCACCCAGGCACTAATCATGCACTCACAAAATCACCCAAGCAATGCCCACGCACTAATTAAATCAATTGGGCACTACCCATGCACTCATCCAATCACAAAGGCACTAACCATGCAGTCATGCAATCACTCAGGCACTACCAATGCACTCATCCAATCACCCAGGCACTACCCAGGCACTCATCCAATCACCCAGGCACTACTCATGCACTCATCCAATCACCCAGGCAATTCCCATGCACTCATCTGTTCACTCAGGTGCTACCCATGCACTCATCCAATAACCCAGGCACTACCCATGCACTCATGTGATCACCCAGGCACAACTGATGCACTCATCCATTCACCCAGGCACTACCTATGCACTCATCCAGTTACCCAGGCACTACTAAGGCACTAATCCAATCACTCAGGCACTACCATTGCACTCATCTGTTAACTCAGACACTACCCTTGCACTCACCCATTCACTTAGGCACTACCCATGCATTCATCCTTTCACTCAGGCACTACCTTGCACTCATCCACTCACTCGAGCACTACTCATGCACTCATTAATTCACCCAGGTACTACCCATGCACTCATCAAATGACCCAGGCTGAATCCTTGCACTCATCCGTGTGCTCCTGCAATACCCATACACTCATCCATTCACTCAGGCACTACCCATGTACTCATCCAATCATCCAGGCAGTACTCATGCAGTCATCCAATCATCCATGCACTACCCATGCACTCATCCAGTCACCTAGCCACTACCCATGCACTCATCCATTCACCCAGGCACTACCCTTGCACTCACTAATTCACTGAGGCACCATCCATGCACACATCCAATCACCCAGGCACTACCCATGCACTCATGCAGTCACCCAGCCAGTACCCATGCACTCATCCAATCTCTCAGGCACTACTCTTCCACTCATCCATTCACTCAGGCACTACCCATGCACTCAATAATTCACCCAGCCATTAACAATGCACTCATAGAATCACCCAGGCACTACCCGTGCACTCATGCAATCACCCAGGCACTACCCACACACTCTTACAATCACCCAGGCACTATCGAGGCACTCATCCAATCACCCAGGCACTATTCATGCACTCATCAAATCACCCAGGCAATTCCCATGCACACTTCCAATCACCCAGGCACTACTGTTGCACTCATCCGTTCACTCAGGTGCTAACCATGCACTCATCCAATCACCCAGGCACTACCCATGCACTCATGCAATCACCCAGGCACTAAGCATGCACTCATCCAATCACCCATGTACTACCCATGCACTCATCCAGTTACCCAGGTACTACCCATGCACTCATCCAATCACTCAGGCACTACCATTGCACTCATCTGTTCACTCAGACACTACCCTTGCACTCATCCATTCACTTAGGCACTACTCATGCATTCATCCTTTCACTCAGGCACTACCTTGCACTCATCCACTCACTCGAGCACTACTCATGCACTCATTAATTCACCCAGGTACTACCCAAGCGCTCATCCAATGACCCAGGGCGTATCCTTGTGCTCATCTGTGTGCTCCTGCAATACCCATACACTCATCCATTTACTCAGGCACTACCCATGTACTCATACAATCATCCAGGCAGTACCCATGCAGTCATCCAATCATCCATGCACTACCCATGCACTCATCCAGTCACCTAGGCACTGCCCATGCACTCATCCATTCACCCAGGCACTACTGTTGCACTCACTAATTCACTGAGGCACCACCCATGTACACATCCAATCACCCAGGCACTACCCATGCACTCATCCAATGACGCAGGCTGTATCTTTGCGCTCATCCATGTGCTCCTGCAATACCCATACACTCATCCATTCACTCAGGCACTACCCATGTACTCATCCAATCATCCAGGCAGTACCCATGCAGTCATCCAATCATCCATGTACTACCCATGCACTCATCAAGTCACCTAGGCACTACCCTTGCACTCATCCATTCACCCAGCCAGTACCCATGCACTCATCCAATGTCTCAGGCACTACTCTTCCACTCATCCATTCACTCAGGCACTACCCATGCACCCATCCATTCATGTAGGCACTACCCATGCACTCATGCAATTACTCAGCCACTACCATGCACTCATCTAATCACCCAGGCACTATCATGCACTTACATAATTACTAAGGCACTACCCTTGCACTCATCTAATTACCCAGGCACTACCCATGCACTCATCCAGTCACCTAGGCACTACCCATGCACTCATCCATTTACCCAGGCACTACCCTTGCACTCACTAATTCACTGAGGCACCACCCATGCACTCATCCAATCACCCGGACACTACCCATGCACTCATGCAGTCACCCATCCAGTTCCCATGCACTCATCCAATCTCTCAGGCACTACTCATCCATTCACTCAGGCACTAGCCATGCACCCATCCTTTCATGTAGGCACTGCCCATGCACTCATGCAATCACTCAGCCACTATTTATGCACTCATCCAATCACCCAGTTATTATCTATGCACTTACATAATTACTAATGCACTACCCTTGCACTCATCTAATTACCCAGGCACTACCCATGCACTCATCCAATCACCCAGGCACTACTCATGCACTGATGAAATCACCCAGACAATGCCCTTGCACTCATCCAATCAATTGGGCACTACCCACGCACTCATCCAATCACCAAGGCACTAACCACACAGTCATGCAATCACCCAGGCACTACCCATGCACTCATCCAATCACCCAAGCACTATCCATGCACTCATTAATTCACCCAGCCATTATCAATGTACTCATAGAATCACCCAGGCACTACCCATGCACTCATGCAATCACCCAGGCACTACCCACACACTCATCCAATCACCCAGGCACTATCCAGGCACTCATCCAATCACCCAGGCACTATTCATGCACTCACCCAATCACCTAGGCAATTCCATGCACTCTTCCAATCACCCAGGCACTACTGTTGCACTCATCCGTTCACTCAGGCGCTACCCATGCATTCATTCTTTCACTCAGGCACTACCTTGCACTCATTAATTCTCCAATGTACTACCCATGCACTCATCCACTGACCCAGGCAGTATCCTTGCGCTCATCTGTGTGCTCCTGCAATACCCATACACTGATCCATTTACTCAGGCACTACCCATGTACTCATCCAATCATCCAGGAAGTACCCATACAGTCATCCAATCATCCATGTACTACCAATGCACTCATCAAGTCACATAGTCACTACCCATGCACTCATCCATTCATCCATTCATCCAGGCACTACCCTTGCACTCAATAATTCACTGAGGCACCACCCATGCACACATCCAATCACCCAGGCACTACCCATGCACTCATGCAGTCACCCAGCCAGTACCCATGCACTCATCCATTCTCTCAGGCACTACTCTTCCACTCATCCATTCACTCAGGCACTATCCATGCACCCATCCATTCATGTAGGCACTACGCATGCACTCATGCAATCACTCAGCCACTACCATGCACTCATCCAATCACCCAGGCACTATCATGCACTTACATAATTACTAAGGCACTACCCTTGCACTCATCTAATTACCCAGGCACTACCCATGCACTTATCCAATCATCCAGGCAGTACCCATGCAGACATCCAATCATCCATGCACTACCCATGCACTCATCCAGTCACCTAGGCACTACCCATGCACTCATCCATTCACCCAGGCACTACCCTTGCACTCACTAATTCACTGAGGCACCACCCATGCACTCATCCAATCACCCAGACACTACCCATGCGCTCATGCAGTCACCCAGCCATGCAGGCTCCTGCAATACCCATACACTTATCCATTCACTCAGGCACTACCCTTGTACTCATCCAATCATCCAGGCAGTACCCATGCAGTTAATCAATCATCCAGGCACTACCCATGCACTCATCCAGTCACCTAGACACTACCCATGCACTCATCCATTCTACAGGCACTACACTTGTACTCACTAATTCACTGAGGCACCACCCATGCACTCATCCAATCACCCAGGCACTACCCATGCACTCACGCAGTCACCCAGCCAGTACCCATGCACTCATCCAATCTCCATTTCTCTCAACCCAGGCACTACCCATGCACCCATCCATTCATGTAGGCACTACCCATGCACTCATGCAATCACTCAACCATGACCCATGCACTCATCCAACAACCCTGGTACTACCCATGCACTTACATAAATACTAAGGCACTACCCTTGCACTCATATAATTACCCATGCACTACCCATGCACTCATCCATTCACTCAGGCACTACCTATGTACTCATCCAATCATCCAGGCTCTACCCATGCAGCCATCCAATTATCCAGGCACTACCCATGAACTCATCCATTCACCCAGGCACTACCCATGCACTTATCTGTTTACCCAGACACTACCCGTGCACTCATCCATTCACTCAGGCACTACACATGCACTCATCCATTTATTCAGGCACTACCCATGCTCTCGTCCGATCCAATAATGAAGGCACTACCCTTGCACTCATCCATTCACTGACACACAACACATGCACTCATTCATTCACTCAGGCATTACCCATGCACTCATCCAATCACCAAGGCACTACCCATGCACTCATGTAATCACCCAGGCCATGCCCATGCACTCATCGAATCACCCATGCATACCCATGCACTCATTCAATCACCCAGGCACTACCCATGCACTCATCCAATAACTCAGGCACCATATATGCACTCATCAAGTTATGCAGGCAGTACCTATGCACTCATCCAATCACTCAGGCACTACCATACCACTCATCCAATCACTCAGGCACTACCATACCACTCATCCATTCACTCAGGCACTCCCCTTGCACTTATAAGCAGTGCATTGTGGTGGCGCAAGTTATTGTTAGCTCAGCTAACTATAACAGCTGAATTTCTCTGGTTTTGTGTGAGTGAAATGTCAGCCTAACTGTAACATCCCTGTAACCTTTGGTTTTTTCAGAGGATTTCTAAGGTTTTTTATTCTGTTTCCTAACTATAACATCCCTGTAACCTTTGGTTTTTTCAGTGATTGTCTCAGGTTTTTAAATGCTAATTCCTAACTATAACCTTTTTCAGTTAAAAAAAAGAATATATTATATATATATACATATAATTCAAAAGTATCAGACTACTTATTAAACATAATGAATAAAACATACATTAGTGTTTTTTATAGAAGGACATAACTGATAAAAAATCTAACTGAAACAAAACTAATAAAATCAAACTGTAACCAAACTTAGCCAATAAAATCATACAATCAATTAAATCAACAATATGAAAGGCATACAAATTATATCAACTTAATTTAATGCTGCAAAAATTCCAAAAACTGCAAGAAGAAGAAACACTGCTGGATTCTCCACCCAGAACCTGAAAACAGGAGTATATATTATATATATATGTATCTCAACAACTACCATTTGAAGTAAGCAAAACTTAAACTTAAACTAAATCTTTCTGCTAATTAAAAACAAAATTGTAAAATAACAAATAATTAATAAAAAGAACTCTGCAACTTCTTTCCTTTACATTAACTTACTAAAACAAAATACTATTTCAAGAAATAAAAAAATATATTTGCACTAGCCTATGTCCCTGTCACTGAGGTAGCCAACCACTACAATGTACTAATAGCCCTTTCCCCCACCAAAACAAACACAAACTAAGCCCCTTAATTTATTATTTTTAAGATACTTGGGTTGGCAGTCATCGTTCCGGACACAGATGCCAACCCAAATTTCAAATAGCACAGTGGAATGTGTATGACAGCACCTTGGCACAGGAAGGCAAAACAAACAACGAAGTGGAAGGCTGGCCATTGCCTTCCAGTTCACACTAGGTAAAACCCAACCTGCACCCTACAAATTTATAGAAGCCCTACAAAAAAACTAAGCTACCAACAACTATGAATGGAGCAATTTGTAACATTAATTGCACTTAAAGTTACCAAACAAACCAAATTATAGCATAATCTTAACCAACATTGAAAATCAGTTTTTATATAATTAATAAGTAAGAAATAAGCAAACATAATATTTTATTACATCTGTCAAAATAATTAATAAAACTCCACATTTAATTAAAATAATACATATTATTAATATAGAAATCTAAACCTCACCAACCAAGAACCTCAAGCAACAAACTCAATCCATTGTGAAAAATGAGGAAAACAAAGAAAATACACAATTCCGAATAACAGTCACACAACACTTACATAAATGACAAAATATTACATTTCTCACCCAAAATAAATACATTAAATATGACTTACTGTTCTGTATATGCAGATAATCCTCTGTTTCCACATAGCCAAAAAGCATAATCTAACAAAAACTGTAAAAATCTTTTCCAAAAGAAGCCAAAAGAAAAATGCAAAATTAAAACCAATCCAATAGAGATCCGTCAAAGCAATCCAAAGTATCTAAGAACCATAAAAAAGCCAAAAAAGTGTTTAAAAAATAAATGCCCCTGGAAACCCCCAAAAAGCAAATCAAAGTACAAAATATTGCTTTATTAGAAGCCAAAACAGATGTCCTTAAAAAAAACAGCTAAATACAAATGCCCACTGTACATGTTCGTAAACATAAAACCTACGAAGTAAGACAGAAAACCCACCAGGAAAAATCAGTTCAATAAAAAAATACATATACCATACACTTAATTAACTAAAATCAAGGAACATATCATAGTATAACATAATATATCGATACATTACTAAAATACTGTACGAAAACCTAATGTCAGGAATGTCCGTCTACCAGCTAGGCAGAAGCGTTTCTCCCCAGTCCCTACACTAAAGAGAGTACTAGGGGTTACACAGGCTCATTTAAGCTGGAGACAGTTGGTTGCTAATTCATTCCACAACTCAGATTTGGCAAGTTGCGGCAGCGAGAATTCCAATATGGCGGCCGATTACTGAACGATGTTAGCGTTCTAGTGTTCTGCTTCCTTGAAGGAATCGTTTTGATAATAGTGCTCGCGCAGCTGATGCGCGTTGCAATTCAACCATCGTTTGATGCCTGAAGCAGCGTATTTCCTGAGTTCTTCAATTTTCCCTGACAGGATTCTGGCGAGTTTAGTCTTCGCTCGCATTTTCCTGTATTCCACAGTATTTGAGAAGCCTGAGGTCAGTGTCGGTTTTCTCTGCCGTCTCCGAGGGAGAAGTCAGGTATATTTTTTCTTCTTTGTTTTAGAGGATACCTGGCAGCAAATTCTTTCTGCAGTAGCTATTCATTGATCAGGAGGGTTCCAGCAATCCTGAAGAGACTCATATATAAAATATTGAGTTGAAGACACATTTCCTCTCCAGATATTTTTTCTTGGAGGATGTATAAGACAGTTTTCGTTTCCAGTTGTTATGGAGTCAGACTAGACAATTTCTAATTAATGGAACTCTACCAGAGAAACAGTTAGAAGAGCGCAATATCTCATTATACTCCTTTTTTTTGGGATTAACCAACTAAAATAAATCAGCCGCTCATTCTCTACTTGTCTTCAAGTAGGTATAAATATATATGTTTCTACTTACCAACATTTACCGGAGCAGCTTTTCCTCCAGCTTTCTTTCTAATAAGAAAAGAGATACAGAATAAGGAGTTAGTGGTTCAGTCCCAGCAAGTTCACAAGATTTACTAAAGAACTATCAATGCAAAGAGAGAAGCTAGTCCACAGTGTAACACAGGTAGAAAGATATTGAATGCATTTATACACATGTTCTGACTTGTAATAACACTAGGGACAGACAGAGTAATTGTGTGCTTGTATTTACAGGTGTAGGAGACCATTTGAGGAAGAGATCCAGGTAGCACTGCCGTGGCAGTCTCTCTATCTTCCCATTCCCCTTTCCCCCTCCTTTCTGCGGACTGAGAGAAAATCAGGTGCGCAGTGGGGTTGGGGAGTTGGAAAAATATTGTCCCTACAGAATATTCAGCCCTTCTGCTCCTGTGAAGGCACAAGTTCAGGTACGGTTCGACACCTAAATCAACTCATTAGTGAAAAACACTACAACTAAATGAAATATAACCCCACAAACAACACTATCACTTACCTCTAGAACCACCCATACATCCCCAACCCTCAAAACCCTAAGAAAAACCTATAAAAAGGGCTTACATTGTCAGATAAACAGCAACACCTTCCTGTGACCAGGATCCCAGAACAAAAACTAAAAATTACACAAATAGACTACAAAAATAAAGGTAGCGGTAAAAAAAAAATGGCAGCTGAATGAAACTTTAAATAAGACTATATCCCCGTAGAAATGAGTAGGAAAATAAGTTAAAAATGTTTCAAAAATGTTTAACATTTTTTAAAATTGTGTTAACATTGCTCACTCATTTGCTGCTAGGTATCCATTACTTAGAAGAGTATTTTGCTAAAAGTTGACTTAGAAATATCATGCACCAATTCTACTGTCTGCTGTGTGGTGTTCATTGCAACGAATTATAGTGCTACTAGAATTTTCAGGATTTGGGGATGACAGCGGATCCCTATGTTGGGCTCCATAATATCAGTAAAAATAAAAAAATTGTTTTGCATGGTGCCTATTTTGAGCATGTGTATCCTCTGGATCTCAAGCTGACTAATTTTATGAGTTCCAGTCTTACTTTGTCAGATTGTCTCTCTATTTTTTTTATTTCTTTATTGATTTTTAACCAAATACTAACATTGTGGACATTCACCCACACAAAGGCTGAATTGTTGTGGCTTTATAACAACATCAGCTTCACAATTCCGACACTGAGAATCCATCCACTCATAAACATGCATGTAAAAGAAACAGTTACACGAATCAAGTACACTCCACACTCATAGGACTTACGGCAATTCAAGGTATCCAGAAATGATAAGATTATCAACTAACGCAAGACAACAAGCAGGTAACCTAACTAGTGAGATTGTGTGGTCCCAAAGCCCCCCCAGATTTTGGACCCACTAAAGGTGCAGTCATCTTGGTATCCATACAAGCTAAGTGAGGGATAAATATAATGGCAATCAGAAATGTCTGCATGCGAACATTTACATCTAACGCATAAATGGGTTAGCATATCTCTAGCCCATGTAACCATGTTCCTTACACTGTGCACAGGCAGCACTCCCATCCCTTTATTGAGTGAGGTCTCCTATCCATATCCATGTGGTCAAGACGGTCTAATGTCATTTTTAGCTTCAGGTTTTGTGACATACACATTCCAGACTATCCTGACTAGGCCTCTTCCACCCTTCAGCTGGGCTAGTGTGATGGCATGTGCTTCAGCTCTGACCCACTTTTGTAAACCATGTCACCAGCAACCAGTACCTGGTGCCATACAGGCTTTCTATGCCATAGCAATGCACTGTTTGTATAGTATGAGGGCCACATTTATAAACCTGCACAGGAATTAGTCTGCTTTAGAGCTCGGCATTAAGCCCAACAGCACAGTTCTGGTACTGGTATATGGGGTAAACTGTGGTCTGTCAGCCATTAAACACCCTCCAACACTTCCCCTCATGCTCAGTGGAGCACACAACATTCCCACACCACGAGGTAGAAGCCTGCTTCTGATTGTGAGCATCTGGGGCACTCCACCGATGCATCCGCAAGCATAAGTTGTATATCTTTCAGAGTAAGGTAGGTCTGGTGTAGGTGGTTGAATTGTGTATATTGAAAGCTTGGGTTCCTAGAAACCCTATTTACATGTTGCATAATGCTCTTACATTGCTTGTTTGAGATCTATTTTTGCTTGACGGTTACCCATTGGTCCCTGATTCATAGGCCAGCAGTGTATTGTTGTGTGTTAAGTAAGCTGTAAAGTAGACTGATAGCTTTCCAACTATTACTGTGTGACAGCAGCCCCTGCAGGAGCGCCAATATAGACTGATTCTGATCTTTCCTGTCCCCACCTCATATGAATAGCATGCTGTATTGTGTTATGTGTTATAAAATGCCCAACCATTATTCCATATGTATTGCAAATAACCTGGAATGTGTACAGGGTTCCTACTGTATTTAGGTCACCGACGAGGGTCACTCCGGCATCCTCCCATAGTTTTACATCATGGCTTAGCTTGATGTCTTTTATTTCTGGTGAGACCCGTTATTGAAGCTGAGGAGCATATGGGGGAGTGACATACATTTGTGTATATATTTGTGTAAGCATTTGATTGCCTACATCATCAGGTTTGACTCAGTGGTCAGTGCTTTGGAGGAGCACATTATCCAGATGAGTATAGGGTTCCTACTGAGGACCCATGTTTCATTTGACCTCTCCACACTGAAGAAGTTTCCCAACCAGTGCATCGCCCACTGCAATTGCTCCACAGTGTAGCACATTTCATAGTTAGGGCACTCAGTCCGCCTTCCAACAAAGGACACTGCAGTTTGTATTGTGCAACCCTCTTCCTACCATTTCCATATATCAGATATGATAGGAGACTGTGAATCTCTTTGAAGAATGTTTTGGAGAGGAGCACTGGTAGGGCCACAAAAAATATAGCAGCCATACCAATATAAACTTTGTAGGAATCACCACATGGCCCAACGGAGATAACGGAAGATTGATTCAAAAGGGAAGGGTTTGACGGAGTGATGTAAGAATCCTGCCCAAATCGCCCTCTACAAGGTCTTTATCAGTGTGGTATGCACTACCAGGTATTTCAACATATCACATTTCCATTCTTGACTGCTCTGCATTGTAGCACCACTGTGATCGTCAGGTACACAACATAACAGGAACACACAGGATTTAGTCAAATTAATTTTGAGGCCTGATGTTTCCTCAAACTTCTCTAAAACCTTTATCAGTTCCTGGAGAAGGTCCCATGTGTTGGGCAGTTAAATCAGCACATCGCCTGTGTATAGGGACAGCACATGCCACCTGCTAAATGCATTTATTCTCCAGTCCAGTGTGCAACATGCATGTCAGGGGTGTCATAGTTAATGCAAATATGAGCAGGGAAAGGGGCATCTCTGCCGGGTGCCCCTACTTATTTCAAAATGGTTTGAAATGGTCTGCCCCTTCTTAACCCTGGCCATTGGACAATGATAGAGTGTTTCTACCCATCTGAGGAATATCAGGCCCAATCTAATTCTCTTGAGGACTACCCGGATGTAAAACCAACTGAGGGTGTTGAATGACCTTTTAATAACCAGGGATGCTGCCAGACTATGGATATTCAAAAAGATGTTCCTTTCCGGTATAACCCCGTTTAGGTCCATGTGGACTAATGGCCCAACAATGGATAGCAATCTGTTTGCCAGTATTTTCTCTAGTATCTTGTAAACAAAATTAACAAGGGATAAAGGGCTGTAAGGCTGCACATCAGATGTGTTCTGCCTGGTTTGGGTAGCACTACTATCAGTGCTTCTCTAAGGCATTTCGGAAACTTGCCCACTTCCCTTGCTTCCTTATATAATTGATGCAGTTTCGGTGGAATAGGTACACTATATGTTGAATAAAATTTGATGGGAAGGACATCTATACATGGGGTTTTATTTCTTGCTATTCAGGCTATGGCTGTCTGTATTTCATCGACTTGAAGTGGCACCTCTAGTTTGGTGCTTTGCAGAGGTTTAATTTTGAGTTTAGGGATCTCTAGTATATGTTCATGTTGTTAGCCAGCGTCGGCCAACATATTCTCTGCATATAAATTTGGTAATAATCAGCAAAAGCTGCGCTCATGCCCTCTTGCATTGCTGTGCTATTTGAAGTCATTGATTGGTGGCCGGTTTCCCATCCTTATGCAGAATGGTTTGTTGTAGAAGAACATGGATCTGGCATAGCATGATAGAGTGTCTAGCAGTGCTCAATCTATTGTGGTGTACCACAGAGTGAAGGTGTGAGCTGCTGCAATCAAGCTGTGAGAGCTACTCCCGCCCATGGCTATTCATGTAGGACTGGCAGGTGTGTGTTTGTGCAGGTGTGTGCGAAATTGTATTTTTTTCAGCTCAAACAGTGCATTTGCTATCCCTTTTTGAAATACTGTGTTGTTTTTTGTTTGTTTTGTTTTATAGCTTTTCTTTAATTCTCTACACTTTTAGGAGGCTTTACTTCCTGCTTTCAAAGTATTTTAAGGTGGTATTTTCCACAAGTTTTTAATGACCTATCATATTTGTAAGTGGGTAAATGGCACATATATTAAATAGCGAACATGGACCACAGACATGCAGTATTTAGCATATGTCAAGCTAAATATCAAGTTTTTTGTAAAACTCATGATCAGACGATTCATTAAAGTCATGTGCTATTTACCCTGGGATGAGGTCATTACCATCACACCTAACTGAAAATCAGGGCCTAAGGCTGACATTGGAAATAAATCTAAGAATACACACAAAACATTCTTAGATCATATCCAATATCATTAATGTATTCCATCATGCCATAACCATGGTCATTGGGCCCGATTCGCAAAAGTAATCTGAGACAAAAGTCTAAGGGCCCAATTCACAAACGTAATCTGAGACAAAAGTCAAAATTTATGACTTTTGGTATTCACAAAAGGCACTTACGATTTTTGGTATTCACAGAAACCACTTACAACTCCTATCTTTACGTCCGCACTCGGGCTGGAATTTCCGCACCCGGGGCGGAATTTCCGCCTCCGGGCCGGAAATCCCACACTCGGGCTGGAAGTTCCGCATCCGGACCAGAATCTCCGCTTCGGGCCGGAATACCCGCATTCTGGCCGGATGATCATTTTCATCAATGCTAAACACCTGTCCAAGTGCTTACCATCCCCCCACCTGCATCAGAGGAAGGCAATTGACACCAACAGCAAGACCAGCACCACAAACCACATAAAAGCAGCACACATTCAAGGAACAGGTTTAGCCACAGAGATTTCCTGTTTTCCTTCTCTGTGCATCACTACTGGAAAATGTACCAACTGAGGAGGACATTTCACAGATGAGGAGACCACCATGATTATGGAGTTCATTGTGAGGCACCACAAACGGCTACATGGTCTCCCCCTTACTGCACCAGTGTCACACAGAAGGCAGCTCTATGGCAGCATTTACCCACTGCTGTCACAGCATTAGGGGAGGATGTGTGCACAGTCATTGATATCAGAAGAAGTGGCCAGACGAAAAGAAGCGGGTGAAGGAGAAGTACGCCAGGATTGAGTTGGCCAGAATTCTCCCTGGCCCACAATCCGGAACCCGCATCCGTCTCACCACACTTGAGGAGGATGTCCTCACTACAGTCCACCCCCACATGCTCCATGGGCTTTCTGTGAGCGATGTCCACAACATAGTACTAGCTAAATGTGATGACAAGAACAAGTATATAAAATGACAGTCTGTGTTGCACCTCCATTGTGATTAAGGAAGTTGTCCAAAGTTTATATAAAAATATGGTCAGTCAGATGCTCATGGGTTGCCCTCTGTATGTTGCATCACAAGTCCCAGAATCCTTTGGATTAGAAATTTGCAAATCCAATTCCCACTATTGAAAAGATGCCCCCAGTACCGCTGCTGTATATACCTTACACTGTTAAGTAGCAATAGACAAACTGCCCCTTCCACTTATCCAGACGCGGCCGGATCAGTCAAGAACGTCAGGGGAGGTGGTGTGGTGCAGAGGAAAATCTACAGACAACGGAATAGGGAAATTAAAAAGAAATCATCCCATAAATAACTCACCTTATGCTTGCCGCATCACCGAGCGCAAGGTGAGAAAATCCTTATTTTAAGACATTTCTTTCCACTATTCCGTTGTCTATTTCCCACCCTGCCCCACCATTACACCCCCAACGCCCCACTGCTTCTACCTGCACCGGCCGCGGCAGTACTTCACAATACTGTTAGCATGCAGAAGATATGAGGAGATGTCAGCCAAGTTACACATGTACATTTTTGATTTGGTTACTTTTCTCTCTTCTCACCTATTGACACATTCAGCCAGAGTACAGTCAACACAGTAGCAGAGGTCCCTGCATCTTCTGGGAGGAAACAACATCATCCAGAGCAAGGCATACCACCCTCACTAACTGGTAAGTCAAACTGGTCAGGAGATGGTCACAATGCATACATTGTCAGCAGACAACAGAGGGACATATAGGGCCCGAATCTCAAAGGTAACCGGAGATGAAAATTTAACTTTACAACTATTGGAATTCATAGAGGACATTTACCTTTAGCAAATGACATTTGTTAATAGCGAAAGACAAAAAATAAGATATCTAGGCTCATCATACCTTTGTGATTTGGGAACATTACATGTATTCAATCACCAGTTCCAGAACTGTGAACTCAATCCTGGAATCGAGTGCCACAACAAGTCAAAAAGGAGTCTCCGCTATATTGTAATTGTTTTTGTAGACAAAATCTAGAAAACCAATGTTAACAAATATAACAATGACGAACAAGAAGTGAGATTCAATTGTCAGGAGTATTGCGAATGCTACCAGGGTCCAAATTATAATGTTTTTTCAATACATGAAATTGTCTAGTTAGCCCAGATGGTTATATTTGTTAACATCGGAAGGCATGTTTTTGGGCCATAAAAAAACACAATAGTGGATCCTTACTTTAGGAATTGTTGTGGTGTGAATTTGATAGACGTTGCTTCTAGGAAGTGGGGCCATTATAAGTTGAATGTGGGATCACTCATGATATTTAGTGCTACACACTTCTGCAACGGTAGTGCCCACACTGCTTGCGCTTATTCTTTGTGCCTGAAATTGAGTGCATCACATGTGGCAGCTGAAATGTAAAGTTTCAAACAAACTTATCATTGTGTGTCCAATGTTGTCGTCTCACATTCCAGTACCCCCATTGACTTCTGCTACAAGGTTGGCTGTGACATCTGGTCAGGGACCACACACTGGGCAGGTGCAGGCCATGGTAAGTAAACCCAAGCATAATGTACCTGAATGCTCATGTTCATGAAATGTGCCTTTAATCTCCACTGTATGTTGTATGTGTTCTACATCACTGTTGTCCTGCATCACAAGCCTACATATGGCATTTAACCACATACCAGATCACACCATGGTGGCTAGTGAAAGGATGACACAAAATGTATGCCAAGTGAGTGCAGAATGGACATAAAATAGTATATAGTGTCATATGAAGTGTACTAGACACAACTGGATTGTAATTCAATTATATCAAAACTCTCTTGCAATATATCAATGGACAAATCCTATTGAAATTGGTGTGGATGAGGGTCGCACTGATGCCAGTTGTGTACTTTTGTGATGGATGTATAGGCTGCTAAGGTGAATCTTGAGGAAGTGACATTTTCAAATCTCTTGGCTGAAAAGCACAACGCAAATCCAGTGTAGGCGGCAACCATCAAAACTTCTCAACTTACCCACAATGTGGGTCCTAGTCAAATGTTGCATTCTGCTTGCCTCCCCTTCTACTGTATTCACCTATATAAGTGAGTGCATAATATATGAGGTTAGGATGTCTGCTGTACAAGACATCATCCGTTGTCAGTTAAGTACTACCATGATGTTGTAAATGGATTATGGGAACAGAGGACACTCAAAGGATGGACATAACAAATTTGTGATCTCTCAGTCCAAAATGAGCTTTGTGACTTCATGTGTAGGGAAGCACACATGAGCCACAAAATGTACCTGGCTGTTTTACATCTCACATCTGAACTCTTCAATGCAATGTTTGATCTGATGTGCAAATGTGAAACTGGTCAGCCTGGTGATGTACACTCCTTTCGACTTGTCAACAGACAACACCATACTCATGAGGCATGATGGTCTTAACGGTGAAGGTGTAATCAATGTAATGTGGAGGCGTCCTGATTATTTATCCCCTTCCTTCAAATATCAGTAACCTTCTCATACACGTTTGTCTGTTGATGTGTCATCTCATTGATGTCAGTGCTGTGTGGAGGTAACAGCTGACAACTGCTGCATGTGAGCAAGAGCCCACATGTAAAGTCCATGAGGTAAACATGCTGCACATTGGCCATGAATATCATATCAATGGTCATTGAGAATGACACATACATGTTAGCTCATAGCTACCATCTGATGTACTGAAGTATGGATATATATGTCTCATCACAGCTGCTGACAGGATGACACCAGTGCAGCATACAACACCATCCCGGGGAATGCAAGACATCCTGGCTGCAGCAGTGAAACCCTCTTGCACCTGTCTATCAGGTAAGTGTGGCATGAAGTGTTTCCCTATTATAGATTCCAAAACCATGACAAAGATCCAAATCCCCTTCTGCATAGAATCTGCAGTTGGTGTTTACAAAGTTACATACATACCATTTCATTTTTATAAGTGTCAAATGTGCCTGTTCATAAATTAGTAATGCAGATCATTGAGTATAGTGTCACTTCCTTCTCCATCTGCTGGATCGGGGACCGCTTTATCAAGTACACCTATGAGGAGCCAGGTTCAGCAGTTGACATCAGGAGGGATCGCAAAGAGACACAAAGCTGTGGCTGGAGCTTGTGAGTTTGCTTGTGCATTGTACATATCCGTTCAACACCTCAGTGCTATGGTGTGAGCTATCATGTGTAGGGGTACCCAAACCAGCTTACATGTGCTTCATCTGTTGATGCCAAGTACAGTAGAACCAACCCTTGTGTTGCACCACATCTTATACTAGGTCAATTACGTATCCTGTTGCAACCTCTGTCTTCCAGATGATGATGACGATGAGGAGGATGGACCTTCCACTAGTGTTTGCCGATGGGCATTCAAAGGGGAAAATCCACTGCTCCTGCAGGCAGTAATGTCGGCTGCAAGTACTGTGCAAGAGGAGGAGGATGAAGTACCTGAGGAGGCTGAAGAAATTGACGATGATGAAGACTATCTGTCCATCCTCTCAGAGGATGACTATTCAGATGCCATGGCCAGAAAATTTCCCACATTGGCCAAATTTGGCAAGGCCTCACACCCTCTGCCAAGCAAAGTGCCTCAGCCTCCACAAAGAAAGATTGCCTGTCCTCAGCATAGAGCTAACCAGCCACAGCTCACACACAGCCCAACACATACATCACTCCCTCACAGCCATCACACCCAGTACAGATGTGGTGGTTCCCCTACAAACTCCTCCCTATACAGTGCATCCCAGGCATTCTCTCTACCATCTGAAGGAAGTACCAACCCTGTTGTAGTGCAGGTATCCCCTAGGCACCATTCTCCTGTTCACAGGCTTCCACTTGCCACCCTCCCCCCTGCTGTTGGACCTGGCAGTCTCATCCATGGCTGACCCCTGCAGAGAGGGCCTGCACCTGGCCTTGGTGGCCAGTGGGAGCAGGACTTCTTCCAACAGCAGGCAGGTGTAAGGAAGGACATTCGTGCCATAGGGGCTACCCCGTCAGACATGTCTCAGGCCCTTCAGGACATATGCCAAATCCCTCAGGTGGTAGACAGACTGACCCATGTTTTGGAAAGGATGGATAGATTTTGGCAAGACTAACCCTGGGCGTAAACTCCGCTCCGCCAGCGGAGTGTGCGGAGATTTGCCCACTCCGTGTTCTGCTGGGAATGTGGAGTATAGGGCAAAACTCAGACTCCACAGCGGAGCGGAGTTAGCCAGCCCGCCCCCTGCAATAGGCTCCCTGCCTCCACCCCCCTAATAAAAAATAGTTACAAACTAATGTAAAATGAAATAAAAACACACTTACCTGTACTGCGGCATCCCCGGGCTGCCCTACTCCTCCTCGCCGTCTCTCTTCTACGTGGGATGTACATCTTGAGAGAACTGTGCATGCTCAATTCCGGCCCGAATGCCGACGTAAAGATAGGAGTTGTAAGTGATTTCTGTGAATACCAAAAATCATAAGTGCCTTCTGTGAATACCAAAAGTCGTAAATATTGGGCCTGATTCACAAAAGTATTCTGAGACAAAAGTCTAAATTGATGACTTTTGGTATTACGACCACACTCGGATGAGGAATGGTACAGTCACTGTTCAGTGTGTGTATGAGAGGCCAATGAATATTGGATGCTGTGACTTGAATTGCATTCGGTGAGTTTGGGTTCTGATTAAGACAGATCATCATGTGCCATGGAGTCGAGACAGACTCTGAGATCCTTGCCTCACTCTTAAGTGTTTCCAATGTCATCAAGCGTGTCCACAGACACACACGTCTTACCTTCAGTGGCTTGTTTTCCATTTTTCTAGTCCAGGTAGCTGTAACAACTAGCCACTACTGTTCACCAGTGTACAGCCCTACCTGATCAGTCTTCAAAGCCAATATGTGGCACTGGATTGTCAGCTTTTGTGATGGAATTTCAAAAGGTTAGACTCAAAACTTAGCAAACCTAATAGCCCAGACCCTTATGGATGTGTGACCCCCCAATCGGCATTTGTGTTGTCTCATACAATGCTACACAGCAGATAACATTTGTTCGGAAGAAAAAGTGCAGAGACTCCATATCACAGGCCCATTCCAACACCATCTGGACTCTCTCTGATCTGCTTTTGTAGACTGGGTTTGGAAGCTGCCTGTGTAGCAGTGACAGTTAACACAGATCATAAGAATGCCAAAGCTGAGGGTTGGTCAGTTCAGATGTGTAAGCCACTAAAATTCAAGTGAGATGTCCATGTCCGACTCAAATCAGGAGATGACAGTGAACATACACATAATTTAAATTCTTAATTACTGACAACTATATAGTGTGATCAGAGGAGAGCAAAGTCTGCCCTTGGCTCATCTAGGTATGTGTCTTGTTCTGACGTATACAACCACTACATCATGATTTGTCCTACATTTCTGTGGGCTCAGCTGGCCAAAAGGACCAACAGCAGGACACGGTTCGGAGCAGGACATCTTTGGTGCACCGGCGGCCTCTATTCACAAGTGCAGAAGAAGAGGATTAGGCGGGACCTTCTACATCAGGAGGCAGGGGTATTGCGCCCACCGGGACTGAGCAGGAAGACACCCCTGGTGCTACGGACTGGGTGAAGGCTGAGTACATTGAAGGGGGGGAGAACTGGACACCTCTGGCCAGGGGGGAGGAGATCTACTGTCCCCCGGACCATACACAACTTTCTTTTTGTGCGGTGTCCTGGGGGCAGGCCACTACACAACCTGGGCCTGCCATCAGCCCCTACCTAACTCTAGAGGCCCCCATTCCATTGGGGCATCCAGCTGCATCCCCTGCAACCAGTCCCCCTCATCGTGGCTGCCAGGTAGACACCAACATAGGCTCCAAACCCAAGGTACCACACCCCTTATGTTCCACCCAAACCCCTCCCTGTGTTGTTACTCCTGTGGCTGCACCACAGGAAGTGATGTGGGCATGTGAGGGTCAGCCAGACATGGCCTCTCGCATCATGCTGGCGATGTGTACAGAGCTGCGCATCATGCAAGAGGAAAATGCATGAGCTATGGCCACCCTCACTGCCAGTGTCAATTCCCTGAGTGCAGACATGTTGTCTGTCCTATCCCAACCTCCCTTCCACATTACCTTCAATGTCTCCCCCTTTCCGTTGCGCCACACTGTTTCCCCCCATACTCCTCGTGTGTCCCAACCCCTTGGTGCACACCCCCCGGTGCCTGGTCCTGCACTGGCCAGCCAGGAGCCCGCCTCGGACTGAGAGGATCTGGACATCGTGCAAATTGAGGATGACCAGAAGGACACTTGACCAGTTGGACAGAATTTTCTTTTTGGACAATTATTTACTTTGCCCCTTGTATATAGACTGGTTCCCCTGATGATCCCTGATGTGTTATATTTATGTTGCCCCACCCCACTCTAAGTTCCCTTCTCCTTCTGTATTAAGAACATCATTTGTTTTCCTTTCTCCCTTCCAAACAGACTCTTGTCGTATTTCTACTCCCACACTTTTTTTCCATAAAATGTTATTTTGAATCATACTTTATCTTGTTTAACTTTATTGTGAATGTCTTGTACAACATATGGACATATATTTTGGCAGTTATCTGCTCTGCACATCAGAGCTTGTTGCAATGATGGGGTTACACTTGTACTTGTGTCACGCAGACACATTCATCCTCACATCTCTAGGCCACCACAATTGGTAAACAATTGCCTATCAGGACATAATACGCAACATAGTCTTGACTTGGTGATGAGATTTTCCTTTTCTTTACGCATATTCACACTAGACAAAATTTTTGCGATGTGATCAGTGGGGATTGTGCTTACGACTTCACAAATTTGGAGATGATCGCTGTGAGGGATTTTGTCTGGGTTGTCGCCGAGGTGCTGGTTGGTGTGGTGCATGTGCCTGTACAGGGTAAAGTTCGTGTGTAGGGGCGGATGGTGTCTGTACAGTTGGTGTTTGTGCGTGGACAGGGGGTGGTTGTGCAGGTGGTGTTAGTGCCTGTTCAGGGGGTGGTGGTGGATGTGCAGGTGGGGGAAGTGCCTTGAAGGGGGTGGTGGTGGAAGTGCAGGTGGGGGGAGTGCCTGGAAGGGGACGGTGGTGGTTGTGCACCCTTGCTGTGGTCCTGTGCAGTTTGTGGTACAGGTGTGTGGGTGTGATGTGCTGCAGGCAGATGTGATGGCTCCCCTCCCTGCGTTGACCGTGAAGGAAGACTTTGGATCACTTATAGCATGCCCTCCATCATCTTCATGGCCAAGGCATGGTGTCTTGCACTCTCTTCCCTTTGGATGGATATCATGTCTCTGATATTCTTGGACATGTCTTGCCAAGATCTATCCATCCTGTCCAAAACATGGGTCATTCTGTCCACCACCTGAGGGATTTGGCGCATGTCCTGCAGGGCCTGAGACAAGTCTGACAGGGTAGCCCCTATAGCACGAATGTTCTGCTTCACATCTGCCTGCTGTTGGAAGAAGTCCTGCTCCCACTGGCCACCAAGGCCAGGTGCAGGCCCTCACTGCAGGGGTCGGCCATGGATGAGACCGGCAGGTCTAAAAGCAGGGGGAGGGTGGCAGGTGGAAGACTGTGAACAGGAGAATGATGCCCAGGGGATACCTGCACACCATCAGGGTTGGTACTTACCTCAGATGGTAGAGAGAATGCCTGGGATGCACTGTATAGGGAGGAGTTTGTAGGGGAACCACCACGTCTGTACTGGATGTGAGGGCTGTGAGGGAGTGATGTATGTGTTGCAGTGCATGTGAGCTGTGGCTGGTTAGCTCTATGCTGAGGACAGGCAATCTATCTTTGTGGAGGCTGAGGCACTTTGCTGGGTGGAGGGTGTGAGGCCTTGCCAAATTTGGCCGATGTGGGAAATTTTCTGGCCATGGCATCTGAATCGTCATCCTCTAAGAAGGTAGACAGATAATATTCATCATCGTCAAATTCTTCAGCCTCCTCAGGTACTTCATCCTCCTCCTCTTGCACAGTACTTGCAGCCAACATTGCTGCCTACAGGAGCAGTGGATTTTCCCCTTTCATTGTCCATCGCCCAACACTGGTGAAAGGTCCATCCTCCTCATTGTCATCATCACCTGGAACACAGAGGTTGCAACAGGATAAGTAATTGACCTAGTATAAGATGTGGTGCAACACAAGGGTTGGTTCTATTGTACTTCTCGTCAATAGATGAAGCACATGTGACCTGGTTTGAGTACCCCTACATGTGACAGCTCACACAATAGCACTGAGGTGTTGAACGGAGATGTAAAATGCACAAGCAAACTTACCAGCTCCAGCCATAGCTTTGTGTCCCTTTGCGATCCCCCTGATGTTAACTGCTGAACCTGGCTCCTCATAGGTGTAGTTGATGAAGCGGTCCCCGATCCAGTAGCTGGAGAAGGAAGTGACACCATACTCAATGACCTGCATTACTAAGTTACAAACAGGCACATGTGACACTTATAAAAATGAAATGGTATGTATGTAACTTTGGAAACACAGACTGCAGATTCTATGCAGAAGTGGATTTGAATCTTTGTCATGGTTTTGGAATCTATGATAGGGAAACACTTCACACCACACTTACCTGATGGTCAGGTGTGAGAGGGTTTCACTACTGCAGCCAGGATGTCTTGCATTCCCCGGGATGGTGTTGTACGCTGCACTGTTGTCATCCTGTCAGCAGCTGTGATGAGACATACATATCCATATTTCACTGCAGCAGATGGTAGCTATGAGCTAACATGTACGTGTCATTCTCAATGACCATTGATATGATATTCCTGGCCAATGTGCACCATGTTTACCTCATAGACTTTACATGTGGGCCCCTGCTCACATGTAACAGTTGTCAGCTGTTACCTCCACACAGCACTGACATCAATGAGATGACACATCAACAGACAAACATGTATGAGAAGGTTACTGATATTTGAAGGAGGGGGATAAATAATCAGGACGCCTCAGCATAACATTGATTACACCTTCACCGTTAAGTCCATCATGCCTCATGAGTATGGTGTTGTTTGTTTACAAGTCAAAAGGAGTGTACATCACCAGGCTGACCAGTTTCACATTTACACATCAGATCAAACATTGCATTGCAGAGTTCATATGTGAGATGTGCAATACTCAGGTACATTTTGTGGCTCATTTGTGCTTCCCTACACATGAAGTCACAAAGCTCATTTTGGACTGAGAGCTCACAAATTTGTATGTCCATCCTTTGAGTGTCCTCTGTTCCCATAATCCATTTACAACATCATGGTAATACTTAGCTTACAACGGATGATGTCTTGTACAGCAGACATCCTAATCTCATATATTATACACTCACTCATATAGGTGAATACAGTAGAAGAGGAGGCAAGCAGAATGCAACATTTGACTAGGATCCCACATTGTGGGTAAGTTGAGATGCTTTGATGGTTGCCGCCTACAATGGGTTTGCGTTGTGCTTTTCAGCCAAGAGATTTGAAAATTTCACTTCCTCAAGATTCACCTTAGCAGCCCATACATCCATCACAAAAGTATACAACTGGCATCAGTGCGACCCTCATCCTCACCAATTTCAATAGGATTTGTCCATTGATATTTTGCAAGTGAGTTTTCATATCATTGAATTACAATCCAGTTGTGTCTAGTACACTTCATATGACACTATATACTATTTTATGTCTATTCTGCACTCACTTGGCATACATTTTGTGTCATCCTTTCACTAGCCACCATGGTGTGATCTGGTATGTGGTTAAATGCCATATGTAGGCATATTGTAATGCTGGACAACAGTAATGTAGAACACATACAACATACAGCGGATATTAAAGTCACATTTCATGAACATGAGCATTCAGGTACATTATGCTTGGGTTTACTTACCATGGCCCGCACCTGCCCAGTGTGTGGTCCCTGACCAGATGTCACAGCCAACCTTGTAGCAGAAGTCAATGGGGGTACTGGATTCTGGGACGACATAATTGGACCTCCAATGATAAGTGTGTTTGCAACTTTACATTTCAGCTGCCATATGTGATGCACTCAATTTCAGGCACAAAGGATAAGCACAAGCATTGTGGGCACTACTGTTGCAGATGTGTGTAGCACTAAAAGTCATGAGTGATCCCACATTCAACTTTTAATGGCCCCACTGCCTAGAAGCAACGCCTATCAAATTGACACCACAACAATTCCTAAATTAAGGTCCACTATCGTATTTTGTTTATGGCCAAAAATCATGCCATTCGATGTTAACAAATATAACCACCTGGGTTGACTAGACAATTTCATGTATTGAAAAAACATTATAATTTGGACACTGGACGCATTCTCAATACTCCTGACAATTGAATCTCACTTCTTGTTCATCATTGTTATATTTGTTAATATTGGATTTCTAGATTTTGTCTACAAAAAAAAATAACAATATAGTGGAGACTCCTTTTGACTTGTTGTAGTACTCAAATCCAGGATTGAATTCATAATTCTGAAACTGTTGATGGAATACAGGTAATGTTCCCAAATCACAAAGGTATGATGAGCCTAGATATCTTATTTTTTGTCTTTTGATATTCATAAATGTAATTTGCTAAAGGTAAATGTCCTTTAAAAAATCCAATAATTGTAAAGTTGGATTTTCATCTACGGTTACCTTTGAGATTCGGGCCCTATATGTCCCTCTGTTGTCTGCTGACAATGTATGCATTTTGACCATCTCCTGTCCATTTTCACTTACCAGTTAGTGAGGGTGGTATGCCTTGCTCTGGATGATGTTGTTTCCTCCCAGAAGATGCAGGGACCTCTGCTACTATGGTTGTCTGTACTGTGGCTGAATGTGTCAATAGGGGAGAAGAGAGAAAAGTAACCAAAACGAAAATTTACATGTGTAACTTCTCTGACATTTCCTCATATCTTCTGCATGCTGACAGTATTGTGAAGTACTGCCGGTGCTGGTAGGAGCAGTGGGGCATTGGGGGTGTAATGGCGGGGCAGGGTGGGAAATAGAAAACGGAATAGTGGAAAGAAATTTCTTAAAATAATGATTCTCTCACCTTGTGCTTGGTGATGTGGCACCATATAGATTTTCCTCTGCACCACACCCCCCCCTCACCCTGATGTTCTTGACTGAACCAGCCGTGTCTGGATTATTGGAACTGGCACTTTGTCTATTGCTACTTAACAGTGTTAGGTATATACAACAGCAGTACTGGGCCCATGTGGGCCAGGGAGAAGTCTGGCCAACTCAATCCTGGCGTACTTCTCCTTCACCTGCCACTTCTTCTTGATGTCACGGACTGTGCGCACATCCTCCCCCACTGCTGTGACAGCGGTGGATAAATGCTGCCATAGAGCTGCCTTCTGTGTGCCACTGGTGCAGTAAGTGGGGAGACCATGTAGTCTTTTGTGGTGCCTCACAATGAACTCCATAATCATGGTGGTCTCCTCATCTGTGAAATTTTTCTTCCTCCTCAGTTTGTACATTTTCCAGTGTAGTGTAGCTCCTATTTCCCTAATAGGATCTGCGCATTGGAATAATATATCCTATAGGTTTGACATAGGACTAAGGTCAGTATGTCCCTATCGAGTATATTAAACTTAATTACTTGTGCCAGCTAGCTCAGAGGCCACTAGAAACTCCTTGACAACAAGAAGGGAGTAGTTTCTGGCAGCCGCAAAACATGACCACTGTGTTTCCTTTACAATCAGAACGTGTCCCAGAGTCGTGGAAACAATAGATAACTATTTCACTCAGCTCAGTCGTGCATGCTTAGTTTTCTCCAAGTTACACAGAAAGAACAGACGGGCGTTTTCAATAAAGGATTTATTGAACAGTCTTGTTTCTGATGTAAGTAAAATGTGCTGTTACGATCACAAGACAGTATGCGAGATAAATAATGTACAGTGTGAGCAGTAGAAATAAATAATACTGCGATAGCATTATCTGTTAGTACATATGCTGTTACATAAATAACACAGACTAAAAATGCGAGTACTCATACGATGCGTTGCTACGCTAGTTCTACCCCAATGTGCCTAACCTAACCTAGGTGTAGGGAGAGGTATGAAGTAGGTGAAGTATTCCTTACTATGGTATACTAAGAGTATGTTAAGTCTAGTATGCCTAGTATGCCAAGAGTCCCTCTAGGTTCTAGTCTGCTCCATACCTGTAGAATGAGAGAGGTTGGAATCTCTTTGCCAGACTCGAACTCCAACACCCCACAAGGGAAGTCAGATCACTAGAAGCTGGATTCTCTGCGTGCAGGGATGACAGCGTCTTCTCAGTGCGTCAGGCCGGTATACGGGCTCCTCTGAAGTCGAGGTCTCCTCTAGTTTACAAGGGCTAGGGAAGGTATATTTATACCTGAGAGTACCTAGGAATGTTTACTATTGACGTGAGTCGGACAGCGAAAGACGTCATGGATGAACCCCTAAGGAATAACGGTTCATACATAATATATGAGTCCTTGAAGAAATCAATAGTCCTGGACTAGGGAAACTCCCGCAGCCTAAGGGTCTGTTCTTCAAGAACTCGTTGTGACGTTAGGGTGGACGGATGTCAGAGACCATGCCTGTATTTGGAGTGCACGGTTTAATGCCTAAATAAGGGCTGGGATTTTATGCCTATATATGGGCAGGGCGAATTGTGCCTATATAAGGACATGATACTGGAAAGCCCGTTATGGACACCCTAAGAGGAATACAACACCAGTAGTGATGCACAGAGAAGGAAAACAGGAAGTCTCTGTGGCCAAACCTGTTCCTTGAATGTGTGCTGCTTTTATGTGGTTTGTGGTGCTGGTCTTGCTGTTGGTGTTAATTGACTTCCTCTGACGCAGGCGGGGGGATGGGAAGCACTTGGACAGGTGTTTAGCATTGAGGAAAATGATCATCCTGCCAGAATTAGGGTATTCCGGCCCGGAAGTGGAGATTTCGGTCCGGGTGCGTAAATTCCGGCCCGAGTGCGGGATTTCCGGCCCAGAGGTGGGAATTCCACCCCGGGTGTGGAAATTCCGGCCAGAGTGTGGACGTAAAGATAGGAGTCATAAGTGATTTCTGTGAATGTGAAAAATCGTAAGTGCCTTCTGTAAATACCAAAAGTCGTAAATTTAGACTTTTGTCTCAGATTACTTTTGTAAATCGGGCCCATTGATTTTGCCACATGTTTAGGTAAGGCAAGAAATGGTTTTGTGAAAGGGACGCCTTGGTGTATGCATTTCTTCATGCTTTTGATTATCTGATTGCCCATAACATCTAAAAACATACTTTCTCAATGTCCCTGTGTTTTTTTCTGTTTTTCCCAAGCCCAAGATAACTTCCTATGAAAAAGCCATCACTGTTCTTCTGCAGCTAAACAATATCTGGCTAGATCACAGTAGAAGCACTCATCAATAATGTCTTCTTTTGTCTTTGAATTTCCATTCACTTTATATTAAATGTAATAGTGCTTTGCTTTCAAATCACACAAGTAAATGGATTTAGCAAACAAATGGTCACTTATTCTTTTTTCATTTACTGAACAGCAATTTAAAAGGATATCTGAAGTGTTGCAGGACACAACAAATGGCGAAGCATATCTGCTCTGCAGGTCTGTTTGTGTGAGCATAAGGTCTTTTTTGAGACGAGTTTTATTGGACCAGTGTCAAGTTTTTTTTCACAAACAGACCTGCAAGAGATGATTGCTGTTGACAAACTAATGTGCATGTAATTTCCAAGTGCATACCAAAAATGCCATGTCCGAAAGCAAAATTTATCTTCATTGCTAATTTCAGGTCCCTTATAGCTGAACAGGTTTGGTTGTTTTAAATCCTGCTCTGGTACATTGAGCCTAGCACATTGTTTTTAACTATAATTCTAAAAAAGAACACATTGTGGACTTCTATTACTAGAGGCATGAAAAAGTAGGCAGACAAATGGTATATGAGCCGTGAATAGGCTCAAAGATGGACAGAGAACTTAGAACAGGGGTAGAATCACATAGACTCTCTTTTAGCACTAGAAGGCATTGCATCAAGATCAACAGCCACTAAGCTAACACTGTGCTCCCTGAGATTCATGATAGCCAAAGTAAGAAAACAAAACATATCTCCACAAACTAAAGATGGCGCTCTGGGATGAATTGACAATGCATGGGGTCTGAGAGAGTGGTTTATCAAAGTCGATGATGCCTTTGGAAATTCGAGAAGACGTGTGGTCCTAGATGAGCTTTGATGGCTTAGGTGAGGAGGAAGCGGGGACATGGCTAGCTACCAAAGATGGCTGGTCGATTCTTCTAGAGCTCTCGCAGGGCACTCCTGAAACCCCACCTATTTGACATCATCCGTGCTATTCACAGTGTCCAAATGCGCTGAAGTGGGCACTACATTTCTGTACCTCCTTCAGTCATTCCGGTCAGAGTTGCATGAATGCCGAAGCTATGGGCCGCCATCGAGTGGGATGAGCCACATGATGGAGGTCACAGCTGTGCCTCGGTGGCCTTGAGCAATCTGCCTATATCTTATGGCGTGCCTTACTGCTAACTCAGCAGAGCAGTTGCTGGGCCTTGTCGACACGGGGCGGCCATCCTCAGACCCCCCTCCCCTCCTGCAGCCATTCTGATCTCCCCCAATTGGCCAAATGTGCCTGGTGGTATGTGGTGGCCGACTCTTGATTGCAGTGAACTGGGCCGCTGCATGCGGGCCCTGGGGATTATAGGTCTGGCCTGCTCTCAGCGGCATGGCCTGTGAAAGATACAGAAGGAACCTGGAAGGGATAGGCAGGTGCTGCTCAGCTGCATGAGTGGCTGGAGCCTGTGCGTTATACTGTCTGCCTGCACTTGCCGAATGCTGATGGGTGAGGTGAAGACATGGGGAGCCGGCCCTGGGGATTTTAGCTTTTAACCTGATCTCCTGCTCCTTGTCCAGCTGGAAACCTCTTTCAATCTCACGGTGAGCGAGTGGAACTTGAACTACGTGGAAGGGGGAAGCCTGCTTCCTTTGCAGGACTGGCATCCCCCTACAGTGCTAACTGGAGATATTAACTTTGTGCAAACCCTACAAAGCTCCTATATCACCCAGTGACTGCCCTGCACTACTGGCTCTGGGCGTGGATCAGTTCTGGGCTCTGAGCGTGGTTCAGTTCCGGCATAGCCACAAAAGTGACTATGGCGTGTGTCTCCGTAGTAGTGTCTGCGCCACCCGGCCTGTAATCGACAATGTTGCAATGTAGCATGCACCAGGAGGGCGGCCTCGCCCGAATGGATTAATAAAGGAGCGCGAGACCGCTCGGGGTCTCGGCACATACATGTCAACTGTTGTGTGTGTATCTACATTGCTGCAGCCTGAACCGAAGGCCTAGCCTCAATATCAGCGCGAGTTCAGCCAGGCCAGTACTCTACATCTGTGTCCGTCCTATCCTTACCATAGGCCTACACACACGTGGCCGCCCACCTTCAACGGCCAACATTACAGTATTGCTGTCAGTCCTGCGGACATGCGCAGACAGGCATGACAATGGTGTGCCGTAGGAGTGCAAGTGATGCAACCGTGCAGCACACACAAGTAAATAGGCTCGGTGGGAGGGAGGAGCAGCTGTGAGGCTACGTAATACACATTGTCCTACCACATTTGCCAGCAGCAATACATGGCTAACATGAATCCCGAGGTCGCACAAATCACACACCACAAAACTTGTATGTCTGCCAACACAGCATGCAGAACCACCAGTTAACACTAATCTCACTTACCTCTCATAGGTGATCAAGGATATGCACTCTGCCCGTGGATGATGACACCCTCCGAGACCCGAACACCCCGGCCCAGAGGCAGTACAATGTGGCCCACAAACGCACCAGGGGCATTGTTGAACGCACATTTGGCGTGTTGAAATCACGTTTCAGGTGCCTGGACATCACCGGTGGAAGACTCTTGTACAGCCCAGAAATAGTGTGCAAGATGATCACTGCATGTTGTGTATTGCACAACATATGTGTACGCACCAATGCCCCATGGATCCAAGTCCCAGAAGCACCGGACGATGAGGAGGAAGATGATGCAGGTGGACCATACCCCACTGCAGCCGCAGCAGGAATAGCCCAAAGGAACACAATCATCAACAATTTCTTTGCATGAGCACGTCACATTGTGACTGTCCACAGCAATCATGGCACAGTACAAGATGACCACATGACCAGCATGTGCAATTAAAATCTTAGCAACACACATTCCCCGTGTGCATGTCAGTCCTCTGCATTAGCACATTACTCTGACGGGTGTAAGTGCAACATTGAGTGCTAACATTTGCATATGTTGCAAGAAGAGATGGTGTGTATGTCACCTCTGTACCGAGAGGCTGTTTAGGGCATCACGTATTCGATATGCCATATCAGGGTGTCACATGTAGTACGTCATGCCACTCATCAGCGTCCCACGTGTACATGAACATGACATGGAGGCCATCATTGGTGTTCAGGAAAAGACAACAGGGTGCCATTTGTGGTCAGAGATGTACCTGCCTGATGCAAATATACACCCTGTGTGTCGAGTCCCACAACATAAACAACATGGCCGTAAGGGGGATGTGGGCACAGTGGACACCTCAGCAACATTGGGAGATGCACACCAGCCTAGAAGCCAGCAGGTCCACCTTGCTTGGAACACACCAAGGTGTCCCCTGCTCAAATGTGCCATGTACAGGTCACATGTGTACACGGACGTCATCCATCAAGAGTAGTGATCAGTGCCAGCTAATAGGTGCAAGGTGAGTGGTCAACCGCCTCCTCACAGCTACCTGCACCCATTACTGTCGGACTGCAGCAAAACAACACAGCTACATCAGTGCATGCAATACTGACCGTGAGGGCACGTACATGGCTGGTAAGGGTTCAACCATGCCGGAAGGCAAAGCAGTGACATACACCCCCAATCCCCATCACATTTCCAGAATGCAAGCAGATGACAAACTAACATTGTGGATGACAGCCCCTCTGTCTGAACTAGAAGGCGGTAGCACATCTGCACCTCCAACCTTGGGAATGCATGCGCCCGGCACCCCCTGAGCGATACCATAGCAGCTGCTGACGGCTCCCACACTACGCACAGCACTAACCAGAGACCAACGTATACACACCCCACACACAGGAGTCCTTCCTCGTAGTTCACTTGCATGGTATGACCTTCACACTTACGCACCGACCATCCCAGGAGTCCAAGCGCTCCACACTCAAACCAATCATTGCTCCGAGCTGGGCTTCCACATAACTTTGACTTTGCCTTTGTGACACACAGCCCTATTTCATACATTGACGTGGGGCTAAGTTTGGAAATAGCGAGATTGTTGTTTTGGAGCAATGAGGCCACAGCTAGTTTACACATTCCCAGTCATCTCACTGCCTATATGGGTCACGGACATACATGCGCATTGAAATCAGTTCCCAGGGAGCACCGTTGTTTGGAATCACTGCCCCCACATACATCCATACTTTCATACTTGCTTGATCATGGACATGACTCATCTGTGTGAATTTGAATGTCTTAATCACATTCGGTGGAGTGGTGAAGGTGGACCAGTACCTGGCCATGCACACGCTACTTTACAATGTTGCCCCATGGAGGGCCAGCCAGGGTCCTTTGGGGAGGTAAAATTACATCGTAGGAGAGGGAGTTCAGTCCGCAGTCTGATTTCTGTGTCATTGGTTGCCTAAACAAATGTAGCAGTCCATGTCGGGGGCCAAGGTGAGTGTCGCAGAGTGTTAAGGGGGACAGTGGAGGGTGTTATTCCTGGGCATGATGCAGAGGGCAGAAACAAGCAGAAAGAGGCCATATGGCGGAGATGAATGCTACCGCTTCCTACTTAGCCCAACGGCAGATTCATCCTCATCATCGTCCTCCTATGTGTGATGTGCCTCACATGTGGGTGGTGGTGTTTTGTCTGTGGCACTGTGTGGCAGTGACACATCAGGGGCCGGAGGTGGATTGTCAGCCACAGTGTGAGGCACTGACACATCAGGGGCGGTAATGTGGAGGGAGTAGTGGCAGCAGCATTCATCTGCGCCAGGCCTTGTGGCCGCACTGCCATGATGAGGATCTGCAGGTCATGGTAGATCCCTGCTACATCTCGCTGGTGTGCAGCCGTGGCAGCCATTCTCCCCGCCTACATCCGCTCCATGTTCTCCATGTTCCTCCACATGTTGGCCAACTCACGGCTGAGATCACTGGAGCCACTCTGACTAGACAGTTGTTCTTGTCTACGACTCATGACTCCGGCGATGTCAGCCATGGATTGTTGGTGACCATGGAGCGGACTGTGGGTGTCCATTGGGGCCTGTAGGTGGTCCCTGATGGGACTTGGACACCCACATATGGCATCTAGTTTGGCTGCCATGAATTCGAACCCCACCTGCACCTGCTCTGCCATCCCCTTCTGACCCTGCAACACACGGCGTTGGAATGCCATGTGTTGCTCGTGGGGATCCTGGGAGACGGCCATGTTGGTGGGTGCTTCCTGCTGTGTGGTCTGTGCATGGGGTGGGTTCTCCTCGATGCAGCTGGGCTGCCCTGCTCCTGGGGGTGGGGTGCTGAGGGTGTCCATGAGCTGTTGGAGGGCGTCAGGGTCGATGGTGTGTAGGTCCTCTTCATCATCGGTGATGAGGAGTACGGTCTGCTCTGCAGGAGGTGATGATTCTCCCTCTGCAATGTGAAGGGGAGATGCAGTTTGACGTTGTGTTCACATGTATGTTGACGCATTGGCCAAGTTTACAAACAGAGTGCATGTCAATGTACATTGTGACTGTTTGTGTGGAGATGCCTATTTAATGCTGGACAGTTGACATTTCGCCACCATCACAGATGTGAGGTTGTATTTGTCCATTATCATCTCACAGTTTCCTGCTATGCCAAATGCGAATGGCCATTTTCTACACACAAGCGGCAGCAGTTGTGTCCTCTGTTCTGTTGTGTAAGTGTTGCAGTTTGGTCCACTTTGTTGTAAATGTTGAGGTGCTCTGAGTGTTATGTGTGTGTGCTGCATTGTGGGTGATTTGCCCCTTCAGCTCTGATTTGGCTGGCACTTATCCCTTTCAGGCGGTGTGCCTTTCACTTATGTGCTTATACAGTGCTGAGCTGTTGCAGACTTGGGTAAATTGGGCTCTTGGTCGGAGTTGTGACTCTTGGGCATGGTTTGTCCGCAGATGTGCTGTACTTAATTGTGCATGTGTGCCATTGTGCCCATCTCCCCCCGTCCCCCCAGTCCCTGGTGGTTACTCACCCTGTTGCTGTTGTGTCAGGTCATGTTGAGCAGTGTCCGGTCCTCCGACTCCTGCCACCGTCTCCACACTGATGACTGTGGACACCATTTCCTCCATCTCATCCAGCTCCTCCTGTGGCGCAGGACTCCCACCCCCAGTCTGCATTGCTGCTTTGCGGTTGTTGGCGAGTTTCTGCTTGGTGGTTTTGCGCTTCACATCATTCCAGCGCCTCTTGAGCTCTTCCACTGTCCTCCTCAGCACTCCGACTGCAACACCTTGTCCACGATGGACTGCCATATTCCATTTTTTGTTGCCAATGACACAGTGGAGGTGACGAACAGTTGTTGATGGTGTTCTGTCACCTCGGTAATCAGGATCCTGTTTTCCTGCTGACTGAACCGCGTCTTCCTCTTCTTCTTCTCCTTCTCCTTGCCCTTCCCTGACCCCGAGGGGTTCGGGTTGTCGTCTGTGCTTGCTCCGGCTACCTCCATGGTGCTTCGCAGTTGTTTGTGTTTTATTTGTATTTCATTTTTGCCGCTTTTATAGTGTTTTTTCCCGCCTTACTTGTGGGACTTGCGGGCCTGGCGCTGCTTTTCGCTGGATTTTTATCGCAGTTGGGCCCATCGCAACTTTTTTCACGTTCGGGTTTCCTTTTTTATCTCCGTCGCGGTAGTTGTATCGCGGACATTTGACGTGTTATCGGGACACTATCGCATGTTACCGCCGTGTTGAGAATGAGACGTTAACATGGAGTTATTTTCCCGCGATGGACAGCGATATGAGAAGTTGCGTTAACCTATTTTGGCAATGATTATCGCACGTTCTTGAGAATATCCCCCTATGTCTCTTACATGATAGGGCAGAATGCACATAGGGTCTTGCACAATGCAACAATTTGCATATTACTGGACTCCCGAAGGTACACAGGGTCCTAATGCTATGCTGTTCATCGAGAACTGACTGAGGACCAGTGTGGCCCCACAGGGGCTCCCTGCTTTTTTTATGTTGGAAAGGGCACATAGAGTGCTAGCATGTTTCTCTCTTCCAGGAGCACACACGAGATCTATTGTGGCCCGCATTCTTAATTTTAGGGTCCAGGATGCCGTTTTACAGAAAGCCAAAGAGAACGCACTGATTGTTCTTGATAACTCCAATATAGCCCTTTTCCCACGACTACACATTAGCGGTTCAGTGCAGGAGGACATCTGACTGGGTCAAAATCACTGAAACGGCTATATCTACCTGGTTCCACAACAAACGGCCAACTCAGCTGACCTGGATGATCTTCTCAGCCAACTACGTCTCTTACATGATAGGTCAGAATGCATGTAGGGTCTTGCACAATGCAACAATGTGCATATTATTGGACTCCTAAAGGTACACAGGGAACTAATGCTATGCTGTTCATCGAGAACTGACTGAGGACCAGTGTGGCCCCACAGGGGCTCCCTGCTTTTTTTATGGTGGAAAGGGCAAATAGAGTGCTAGCATGTTTCTTTCTTCCAGGAGCACACACCAGATCTATTGTGGCCCGCATTCTTAATTTTAGGGTCCGGGATGCTGTGTTACAGAAAGCCAGGGAGAACGCACTGATTGTTCTTGATAACTCCAATGTAACCCTTTTCCCACGACTACACATTAGCAGTTCAGTGCAGGAGGACATCCTTTCTTGCTGCAAAGAAACAACTCTGTTTGAAGGTCTAACATATGCTTTAATGTTTCTAGCATGCCTATGTGTGGTCCATGACCAGCACACTTTGTTCTTTGATACCCCTGTGGCTGTATGGGACTGATTGGAAAGGCAGTATCCAAATCCTCATTGCCCCCCTCCCTCTAGACCATCATCCCAGAACGTACCACGAACTCCCCAATAACACCGTTGTGAGGTCCCCAATTGCCCTCTTCTATGGCAGTTCCTTCCGCCCAACAGGCCTTAGAGGAGCGACAGGTAGCAATTGCCACTGTGTCTTCTACCAGGCAACAACCCCAACAGCTCCTCTGGAAATATTGCCTTGCACTCTGACTCAAATGCCAGCATGGCTCTCTTCCCCTCCATTATGCACTAAATGGTAGACATTGTAATCTGACACTGTGGGTCTGATTGTTCACATTATCATTTCTGGCCCTGCTAGTTCACCGTTTACTGATGAGACTCACTTGTGGTACATGGAGTTCCTTGCCCCTTCAGGCATAAGTATTGTATACATAATGCTATGCTGCATTAATGTGTTTTCTATGTTGCTCTGTCTGAGCGCTGTGATTTCTCAAACCATTGCTTTGTACAGTTCCGTGCTGACAGCCTTGCCTGTCTACCCCCAAAGCAGTTGCTCAAGTCTATGCTCAGTTCTAATAGGTTTACAGTTTTGGATAAACGATTGTTCTTTGCTGAACCGAGCATTGGGGTACTGTTATTGTTTTTTTCTTTATGTCATCTGCTGTGCTCCCATGATTCAATAGAAGAGTGATACTTGGTGGGTAATTCTGTTCAATATGTCACACGCTTTTTCTTTCTATGTAGACCGTTCCAAGTAACTACAAAATTGTAACTTGGAATGTCAGGGGCATGGGCTCAGTCCATAAATGTCAACCGGATTCAGTCCCAGCTTAGCCGCCGTAAAGCTCACATAGTTTATCTACAAAAAACTCACCTTTCCTCTACTGAGTCACCCAAACTCCATATGAAGTGGAGAGGGCAATGGTTTGCCACCACATACTCTGCTTTGCCTGAGAGGAAGCGGTTTGGGTGAAGGCATGAGTACCATTTAAGCAATGGATTCTAAAGTAGATGCAAATGGCATTATGTCTTTGTCCGCGGGGCTCTGGATGGCAAACAACTAGTGCTAGGCAGTGTTTACCCTCCAAACACAGATCAGGATGTCTTCTTGACACAAATATCCTCCGTACTGGCTTAATGGTCCCACCACCCATGCTTGATCGGAGGAGATTTTTATGCAGTTCTGGACACATACTTTGATCATTCCTATCCCCCTCTTCCTAATACCCCGTTGGTTAGGCAGGTGAAAGCACTATGAGACTGGGTAGCAGGGTGGTCCTTCTCTGATTTATGGAGTGCAATCAATGTGGAGATGTGGGAATACTCCTTCTGTTCCCCACCACGTAAACTACACACCCATCTGGACCGTATTTTATGTCCCTCACACATGAAATTGCACATTACTGATTCAACTTACCTGGATAAAAATGTGTCTTATCAAAATACCCTTGAACTCACCATGTCCTGAGGCCTTATTCCCATCCCCAGTCCCTATGTGGAACTTACAAAACTCTTCAGTTAGAAGATATTGTTTTCAAAGATACCTTTGCTGCTACTATTACCTCTTACTTTGCAGAAAATTCTAACACTTCTTCCCCCCAGAGTGGGAGAAAAGTAAAGTAACAATATAAGGGTGTAAATATCCAAATTGGTGAGGCATGGCAAACAGTTTTGAGTGCCCTCACATATGCTGAATCATGGTTGGGGATTCTGAAGCTTGAGGTGGTCCATGATGACACTCATGCGCACTGTGAAAAAGTGGCTCTTTTGACAATGTTAGCCCCCCACTTTTTGACTGGACATTTATGTGGTTTCGATTGTAGTGCACATGGTTCCTGTCAATAAGGTCCCCTGTGCCAGTTCTTTTTCCTTAAAAAAAATTCCCTAATTTGCCCCTCAGGCCCCCTCTAAGTCCCTAGTAAAAGGTACCTAGGTACCAAGGGCATGAGGACTGAAGAGGGTCCGCTAGGGACCCCTCACCTAGGCCATGCAGACTGCCACTGCAACATGCATGACCTGGTGCAGACCAAATGACAAAGCTGACTTGGCAGACTACCTGTGTACCATGCCAGCAGCACTGAATAAGATATAGGTAAGTCACCCCTCTAACAGTCCTTACCAGCCCTAAGGCAGGGTGCACTATATCACAGGTGCGGGCATATCTGCATAAGCAGATATACCCCTATAATATTGGGGTCTATTCCTTAATATTGTAAGTGCCAGGGAAGCAATAGAGAGTACATGGGCTGAAAACTCAATAACTCGAGTTCCACAGCACCATGATGGCTTCACTAAACACGGGAGTGTTTGGTACCAAAATTATCCTTACAATCAACCCACACTGATGCCCCTTTGTCTTGTGGATTGTTACCTGCCTTGTTATGTTGGCCTAGGCCTGGCTGCCATGCTGCTTTTCTTTGCGCACGTTACACTGAGCCGGGCCTTCCTCGCCCTTTGCTCGTGCCAAGTTCTTTTGCACTGTCTGCATTTTCTGTTGTTCACCTTTCTGGGCTCAGTCTGCACACACATGTACAAGGTCGCATAACAATGTATTCTGGTTCTTCCTGATATGGCCAGTCTCGCGCACCCAGACATAACATTATGTGCAATTGCCATGAAGAATTTGGTATGCTTTTAATACTGTGGTTTACTAGCGCTAAAACACACTTGGAGAAATCCCTTTCAGTGAGAAGAGCTATGATGTCCTGCTGATGTAATTCTGCATCTAGAGACTGAGGTATGGGGGTTCGCTAGTCAAAGCCCAGAGGTCTTCTATTATTATAATAAACTATCTTACTGCAAGGGGAGGGTGGTAATGTTATTTAAACGTTTATCCACTGAGCTCTGAGATGCTTTCCCGTTTGTATTCTATGGAATTGTAACCATGCTGCTTATATTAGTCATATGCATTATGCTATTAGTACTGACACGTGTACTGTACATTAGAGCACGTAAGTTGGAATAAACATTTTAACCTATCCAGTGTCTCTTCCTACGCACCTTGTGGACAAGTACGAGTGAGTGACGAAAGAGTGTTCTTGCTTCAGTGAGTCCTGAGATAAAGATACCGTGTTCTGGGTTGTCCAAACATTAGTGCTTGGGTGCTAATGGGATGCTAAGCTAGTTGGGTTGGGGTTTTTGGGTGCTACGGTATATGGTGGCAAACCACTGTATTCCGGGGTCTCATTTTCCTGTGCATAGCTCTGTGTATGTGCAGAAACCTTATGACATGGCGCGACCACCGTGGGGCAGCTTATCTGCGAGACGCTTGAGTAGTGCTTGTGCTTGTCCATAAACCCCTCGCGTACGCTTCCGGAAGCGTATGTGACGGTGATACCTCCTATATTGAATGTTTTATAGGTTCTTTCAAGCTTGATATTATTAAAAAAGGTTAGTTAACAGACCCATTTTTGTGCTCCCTGTTAGGTTGTCGAATATAATTGTTTGGTCATGGCTGGTGTGGCGATAGCTGCACATAGTCGAGGAGCACTCCGAGACCACTTAGCTGTGTATGGAGTGCCCGATGCTGGGGTCGAGTTGGTCTTTGTGGTTCAAGCCGATGCGGCTTATCACTTTGAAGTGTTTTACACTTGGATCACTTTTGAAGCGGTGGATGCAGGTGATAAGCTGTTTCATGAATATAAGCCCACCGCTGTTCCTGCTGCCTATCGACCCTATACTGTTCTTGAAGTGCCTCTCACGGCTTGGCAGCACCGTGTTTGGTTCAATGGCGCCCTACCACAACCAACTACCGCAGTTCGTTTAGGCCCCTTATCAATTCAGGGGGCCACTTGGCCTGTATTGGCCGGGTATACCCCGCATCCAAATTATCTGGCATTACCGCTTGCGGAACTGCGCACTATGCATACTGAATTGGTACGAGTGCATCGAGCCCTAGTGACATACGTTACAGGTAGCCTCCATGGAGCTGCTCCTGTAGTCGCAGGCCAACCAGCTATTGCAGCTGGAGTGACTATAAGTCCTGTCATGGTAAATTCTGTGATGGGCAAACGTCCACAAAATAAGGACGACTATCCTTATTGGCTTGCAGAAAAGTTCGATCAGATAGAAGCAGTGTTTCTCCATACATCCCCAGTAGATAAACACCGCATCCTCACGATAAGTTTGCCAAAAGACATAATCCCCGATTTGACATCATGTGAAAACTGGGGTAAGGTATTCGCAGCAGTTTATTCAAAATGTTTTGGAACTCCTTCCATGACGGTTCTACCCTCTGTAATTAAAAAAGTACAGGATGAACATGGCCCTGAAGCGGCTGTGGAATTAGGGATGAGACTAGTGGGAGTGTTTGATGTAGTAGCTGAGCTGATCCTTGGAAATGTCAAGGGCGATGCTATGAACTTTCAAGTAGCGAATGCTTTGGCTTTGGTCCCAGAGTTGGACAGGCCTCGCGAATTACCGAAAATAATAGCCCGGGCTTATAAAACAATTGGAAGAAATAGCCTAGGCAACAAGCCTTTTGTAAAAATGCAAACTCAATCGCAAACACAAGTTATACAAACAAAAAGTGCATCTGAGAAAGATGATAAACCGGTCTTCACTAAAAAGAGTTGGAGACAGAAAAACAGGGTAAGCAACAAAAGAAGCCGGGGTCGAGAGGCGCTTCCCCAGTTTCGGTTTCTTCTGAACGTACTTATGATTTACGTGATAGGTCAAGGATTAAATCACCAGAAAGGTTTCAGAGCTCTGATACGCGTTCTCCTCGTTCTTCACAGGCCCAGACGTCGTCACAGGCTGGTGGAGGAGGACGGCAAGATAGAGGAAGGGGCCGAGAGGCTCCCCAGGAGCGAGACCAACCTCGACAACAAGTCAGAGGGAAAGCAGAAGATTTTCATCTTCCTCGACCGCAATTTCAGAAGAAAAGGTTGCCGCTGTCACAGCGAAATATGCCTCAGACCGTGAGAACGAGACTCCAGAATTGGACGTGGGCAGTGACCCTCCTAGACAGCGCCGCGGAAGTTACCATAGTGCGGGAGGCGCTACGTCCTCATATGGAGGCGACAGCAACTGAAACATTCGTTACTGTAGAGACAGCTGACACGAGAGTGGCACCCCCTGACAGACTATATAATATAGTCATACAAATTGAAGGTGACATACCGCGTGAAATAAAAGGGATTTTTGGGAAAATCTAACCTCTTCATATGACATTTTGTTAGCAGAGGTGGATTGGCCACCCCCATTCGTTTTAGCTGCACATAAAGGAGAGGAGGTAATCCTTCCAAGCTTTTCACGGCATGTCCCAAAAGACAAAGCTGAAGCACTTGCAGCTGAGTGGGCAGTGTACCTGGCACCAGCGTTATACCGCAACCATGTGGGATGGGATGAAGAATCACCTCCTCATGCAATACCTTTGCGGTCACTACCGCAGCCACAACCCCAATATCCCATCAAACGGCAGGCAAAAGGCCCCGTCTCCGAAATTCTGACACAGTTGGAATATCAGGGAGTAATTGAACCATGCGTATCACCTATGAACAATCCCCTTTTCGTGGTTTCTAAACCCGATGGATCGTACCGCTTAGTTTTGGATTACCGGCATTTAAATACTCATTGTCGGAACTTTGCGGTGCAAAACACACACAGTTCTGCGCTTGTAGACAGTCTTGTTCGTAAAAAATACAAAACGACACTTGACCTTTCAAACGGTTTCTACACGCACAACCTAGCCCCGGAGAGTGGTCAATGGACCGCATTCACATCCGGTGGTAAATTATTCCAGTTCCGGCGATTACCCATGGGCTATAAAAATAGTCCGGGTATATTCGCCGCCCGTGTTGTTTCTTTGTTAAATGACATTGATCAAGACGCATGTTCGTACGTTGATGACATCTATCTGACAGACGACGAGTTATATCAGCATCTGTCCCGTGTGGACCGCATTATTCTTGAATTTGCGGAGCAGGGTTACAAATTTAACTTTGCTAAGTCACACATTGCTGAATTTACCGTTCTGTTCTTGGGCTATGAGCTCAATAACGAAGGTAAGGGCTTAGCCCCCATTTCTTGGAAAAATGTGCACATTTGTGCCCCCCAAATACTCTGAAGAAGCTTCAGTCTTTGCTGGGTTTCCTGAACTTCGGGCGTACTTACATTCCCGAATATGCCCAGCGTATCAAGCCTTTGTATGCTTTGATACAACCTACTTATTCAAGGTCTTGCTGGCTGCCTGAGCATACCTCAATTCTGCAGTCTTTGCAGACAGACCTTTTGGAGTCTAAATATCTTTTGACTCGTGATAACCACACAAACCTGGTGATTAGAATAATTCCGGGGGCGGTGGGATTCACCTATTTAACCTTTAATGAAGGTGATACAGTACCTATCGCATACAAGTCACATCTGTACACTTCCGCTGAATTGCGCTTTACATCTGTTGAAAAAGTTCTGACTGCAGTGCAAATGGCGATTCTAAAAGAACGCGCACTGGCACAGGGTAAGCGGATTCTGGTGGTAACACCCTGTCCTGCCCTGGAGGCAGTAACAAAGGCAAGTGTACCGAACTCAAAAGCAATGCATCCCCGTTGGATACAATGGGCTACATCTTTGACGTCTTCGGACGTCACTTTTGTTTTTGATTCTTCTCTTCAGACTCAGGAGTTTTTGCAGTATGAATTCGTTCATCCTCCTCCTTTGTTTTTACTACCGCTTGAGGATTACAAATGTGTGATCTACACAGATGGTTCGGCGCAACCGGCCACTGGGTCCAAGCACGCTTATTCAGCTGCATGTGCTATTGTTGCGGGATCCTTTGTGGATGGCAAGTTCAAATCCACTGTAGTGCACACACGCACACTTGGGGATAGTACCGCACAATTGGCCGAGCTGCATGCATTACTACTTGCACTTGAGTTCGCTTCTCAGGATGAGACCACTCTTATTGTATGTGATTCTTTTTACTGTGTACAATCTTACAATGACAATCTGTTTTTCTGGTCGAAAAACGACTACAAGGACGCAAAAGGGAGCACAATTAAGCATAAAATGCTTTGGGTTCGAGTGGCAGAATTGCAACAACGTCTGCCCCTCACACAGGTGGTTCACACCTTAGGCCATCAGCGGGTGGGCGCACACGCTATTGGTAACGATCTGGCAGATGAAGCTGCCCGTTCAGCAGTAGTCACGTGTTCAGTAGCAGCGGTTACCAGGTCCATGTCTAAAATAGACCCTGTTATTTTAGCAGCTATAGCTGCAACCAAGGAAGGTGATAATTACCCTACAGGTTTCCCTTCCAAGTATTCTTACAAATTAAGTCCCGATCAGGTTCCTTATGTAACTATACCTGACGTTGGAGATCGGCTGATCCCCAACGCGGACCGCAGGAGTGCCTTGATATCAGCTGCACACGAAGGCATGGCTTCTGCTCATGCAGGTGTGTCAGCTACGGTTTCCATCTTGCAGCAGCGTTATTGGTGGCGTGGGTTATATAAAGACACCCGTGCTTTTGTGCTTTCTTGCGACGTTTGTCAACAGATTAAGCCTTCCACGGTAACACGTCCACCACAAACACCGCTCTGCATTGCTAACAGACCCTTTGGGTGTGTTTACTTGGATCACTGCGGTCCATTCTCATCAGATACTGCTTATAAATACATCTTAGTGGCAGTGGACTCGTGCACACGGTTTCTCTGGGTCTGGCCACAACGGAGTGCTGACGCCCGAAATGTAATCAGGGATTTGCGTGTCTTTGTGGGAATTTTCGCATGCGGCACCTTCCATTCGGACCAAGGTCCAGCGTTTGCCTCTAGGGCTTACAAGGATGCAATGGCTTCGCTTGGGGTGCGGGTGAAATTTTCGTCTCCGTATAGGCCTGAGGGCAACTCTATCGTTGAACGAATGAACCGTGACTTAAAGCAATCCTTAACAGCTAGGGTTTTAGGTACTGGCAGGAACTGGCTGGCCCATTTGTATACCGTTCAGCGTGCACTTAATAATCTCCCTAGAAGACCTCTGGGTGGGCGGACCCCATACGAAATGCTCTTTGGCATACGAATGTTTGTGCCTGACCTTGAGGGTCCAGACATCGCGGCGCAATCCGCCAAGTTTGATGTAGATAACCATTCTGCTATGTTACAGGACTTACAAGAAGCCCGAGACAAACTTGCAACTACACATTTACCTTCAGCCACAGATCCTGCGTTGCAGATTCCGGTAGCCGGCTGGCTTCCGAAAGTTGGAGAACTGGTTCGAGAGAAGGTTGAAAACAAAAAAGAATTTGGCCCCTCTTTTCGTGCACCGGTTCCAGTTCTTGGCCTGAAGGGAACACGTACAGTCATTTTACCACCGCTTCCTGGTCGCAAAGAGAACAGATACATCTCAGTTGAAAATGTCAAGCTACAGCGCCTGGCCGATCCTGAATAGTGTCACACCAGCGGTCTCTTGTCCTGCCATTTATCGGACATATGTTCATAGTCCATCTGCACGAACTATCGCTGATGCTGTAATTGAGATGGTTGATTTGCCTGAAACTATGATTGATCCCCAACTCTCCACCAATATCAACGAGGACGAGTATACTTATCCTGCATCAGAATCGGTGGCACATCAACCAACAACGCCACTAAGCCCGACTCGTTATTCCTTTGATTCGGATTCCACATCTTCAAAAGTTCCATCCAAGTTCAGTATTTTTATATCCTGGTTTAGAGACAATTTTTTGATTCCCCCTGGACATACATCTGGTTGGTACTTTTCTTGATATTTTTGTTCATGTCCATTGGCTTTGTCACAGTGTTTTTTCTACTAATTAATGGTCACTATTTACCTGAACGCTCTGCTGTAGACTATGTTTCTGGAACTTTGGCTCCTCATTCCTCGTCTCACATCATGAAGCGTGACCACACATTTGTGAACATTTCAGCTTTCCCCGTTGCTGATGGCATCGTATGGGATGCAGTGAACTATCAAATCCATGGTCCGACGGAAATTATTAATGTACCTAATGTCCTTCGTGTTTCAATGGGTGATGTAGTACAAAATAATATTCATTCTGATGATTGGGATGTGCATGCCGTTGAAGCATTGTTTGCCGATTTAAAATATTATGCATCTTTTAATGCTGAAGATTTATATATGAATTCTGCTAATTACGCCGATTTGTATTGTTACCAACATTGGGGTAATCATTTTCTCCATAAGCCCAGTGCCCTGCGTAGTACTGTTAACTATACCCAATGGGAACATTGTCCAAACCCCTTGCCAGGTAGCTCTCAAACTCTTCGAAATAAGTTTAATTATTTCACTGATTTTAATCGGTCGAACCCTGCATCCTATTATTTTAGACTAAATAACACATCAACTCAGAAAATTATGTTAACACACACCAAATTGCTTTATTCAGGTTCCTTTCTAAGTGCCTTAGCTGTGGGTGGTTATGAGTACTGGGATAATATAGTGGATTTAAAATCTATTTGGGGCTCCAAGCCATGGCAGGTACAGGGAACCGAGGCGTTGCATCGTGCGTGCCTCATCCCTACCCAAATTATGTTCATAAATGCTTCCATCTATCAGACTACATGTTGGGGCTTAGCAACCACTAAACAATTGAATACGCCATCAATACCATCCCTGTCGAGTTTTCCAAATGAAAGCTCACGATTCAATCTGTCCCTCGTGTCCCTGCAGGCAATGTTACAAAATAACTCGTTTAATGTTTCTGAGCTGGTTCAGTCACCCTGGTTAGTATGGCCTATATCATCTAATGCATGTCAAATGCGTTTTCATGATACTGGTGCTAGCTACACACAGAATAGGCCTGATCCGAGGTTTACTGATGCCCGTACTGTCACTACATACTCTGTTGGTAAATTATGCAAACAATGGCTGCAACATTCGTCCCTTGATTCTGTTAAACAACATTTGTCCCTCCTTACAGGCAATATTGATCTGTCCGACTTTGTTTTGGGACCTCGTGGTCCCCGACCTAAAAGATTCATTTATGAAACATATAATGAACTCTGGAAGCTATCACAAATGGAAGCTGCTTCCCGTCTTCGGGAAATAGATCAAGCAAATATGGAAAAGGTGCTCGCTGTTGTTGACAATAGTATTAATACCCTGTCTTCTCGCATTTACACTTTAGAGAATATTGTGTCCTCTGTTGTTGATATTGTACAAGATGATGTTTCTGTGTTATATCATGGTCAGAATCAATTGCGCTCAGTTATGCAGTTTGCATGGACTTTACAAACGCTCAAGTTAGGTAAAGTGCCTTGGCATTTTCTGAACACCTCTGCCTTATTTCTACCTTTTAACTTAACTGACAAACAGCAATTTATGTCCATGAAGGATGCAACGTACACTCTATTACATATCGAAAAGGTGGATCCTTTGCCGTTCTCTGTTGCAGAACTCGATTCTGCTGTATGGCTAGTCCATGGGGTTATAGCTTTACCATTTTCCTTGTTTGAATTTGACTCGTGCATGAAACATTATCCTGTGGGCCGTTACCGGCCATTGGGCAGTGCTTTCCTGCATGAACTCTGGTCCTTGCCTTTCATGTATAAATGCCTTCGGGACGGCAAGGAAGTCTTTCTCACGGGGGAGTACTGCGACTCGACTATAGGTCATTCGCTTATTTGTAAACACATTAAATTGCATGGCTCATGTAGCGTTTCCTCTCCTAATCTTGCTTGTGTGCTGAAAGGTATTCCTGCTCCTGTTATTTCTCCTACTTTCACTCTCCTTTCCAATGGTAGTTATTTACTTTTAAATAACGAAAACTGTTGTGGCCTGCAGGCTGGCATTCCTTACATTGTAACAGTTTCGCACAGGGTTGTCTGCTGCAAAAATGTGCTTTTTCCTCCCCCTCATGGCAAGGTTGATATCTCTATTTGGCCTTCCATCCCTACCATGGAAGCAGATTTCAATAGACTGAGCAGAATAAAGGCACTATTATTAAACGAGGAAGTTATGCTCACGTCCGCCCGGGAGACATTCATTCTCCAGGTGGCGAGTACCCACAGTGAAATACAGGCCCTTTTAAACACTAATCTCCCACAACATTTTGGGGAGTTAATACATCGTATTTTTAACGCATCTAACACTGAAGGCCTAGTACACTTTTTTAAGGTCGTTGGGTCGGGCTTGGTGTCCTCCTTCCAAACTATTTTTGGTGTCATCCCGGCTTTCATACATTCTATATTTTCCAGTGTCTTTGGCGGTTTCCCATTGATCCTCGCTTTAGCGGCTGGTGTCTTGCTCTTAATTTGCTTTCTGCGCAATGGCTGCTCCCCGATGGGACCTGCTCGATCCAGAACGCCTCCAGCTGCTCCGTGAGCGACTTTTGGCCGGTTTTGGTGTCTTGCCATTGGCGACACTGAGTGTGTCATATACTCTTTCATTTCGCTTTGCGTATTTCACTTGCGTGCAACCTGTGATGACTTGTGTCCGCTGTCCTTTCACCTGGACTCTGGATTATTGCCTCTCCAATTCGTCATTGTCTGTTCCGGATTTTGTTCAGTTGATGGGTCCCTTAGAGGCCCATGAGCAGGACTGTTCCGTCGCTGGCTGTATGGCGCGTGCGGCTGCACTGGGGATTTTGGCGCAATGGGATATCTGGGCGGCTGCCCAGGATCTCCTACAACGAAGCTGTTTCAATTATCACGCAAGCTGTCCCGCATTGCTTCTGGATGCTCCCTTTGCTGAGGAGCATTCCTGCTCTTTGAACTCATGGATTGGATGGCATCTATGTTTTTGACGATTCCAATGATGAACTCTTGGAGGGTATGGCTTTTTTCTGCACTTTCACTTTCATGGATTGACCTGCCCTTCGCCGTTTGGGCGCTCCCTGTGCTCCGACGTCTGTTTTTCTCCTCTGATGGGCCTCTGTCCTGGCCGCCGGACTGTCCAGGGGAGGGTGTCTTGTGGATTGTTACCTGCCTTGTTATGTTGGCCTAGGCCTGGCTGCCATGCTGCTTTTCTTTGCGCACGTTACACTGAGCCGGGCCTTCCTCGCCCTTTGCTCGTGCCAAGTTCTTTTGCACTGTCTGCATTTTCTGTTGTTCACCTTTCTGGGCTCAGTCTGCACAAACATGTACAAGGTCGCATAACAATGTATTCTGGTTCTTCCTGATATGGCCAGTCTCGCGCACCCAGACATAACATTATGTGCAATTGCCATGAAGAATTTGGTATGCTTTTAATACTGTGGTTTACTAGCGCTAAAACACACTTGGAGAAATCCCTTTCAGTGAGAAGAGCTATGATGTCCTGCTGATGTAATTCTGCATCTAGAGACTGAGGTATGGGGGTTCGCTAGTCAAAGCCCAGAGGTCTTCTATTATTATAATAAACTATCTTACTGCAAGGGGAGGGTGGTAATGTTATTTAAACGTTTATCCACTGAGCTCTGAGATGCTTTCCCCGTTTGTATTCTATGGAATTGTAACCATGCTGCTTATATTAGTCATATGCATTATGCTATTAGTACTGACACGTGTACTGTACATTAGAGCACGTAAGTTGGAATAAACATTTTAACCTATCCAGTGTCTCTTCCTACGCACCTTGTGGACAAGTACGAGTGAGTGGCGAAAGAGTGTTCTTGCTTCAGTGAGTCCTGAGATAAAGATACCGTGTTCTGGGTTGTCCAAACATTAGTGCTTGGGTGCTAATGGGATGCTAAGCTAGTTGGGTTGGGGTTTTTGGGTGCTACGGTATATGGTGGCAAACCACTGTATTCCGGGGTCTCATTTTCCTGTGCATAGCTCTGTGTATGTGCAGAAACCTTATGACACCTTGAAAAACCTACCTACCCTGGTGTGGGCACTGACTGGCTTTATGCAGCCTGCCACACACAGACATGTTTCTGGAACCCTGGGTGGAGAGCCTCTGCTCACCAGAAACAATGAACATCCTGGGCAGAGGTGTCAATCCTCTTCCCTCTGGATGGGCCAGTGCTCGAAGAGGAAGCTTTAAAGGCCAGCTGCCTTTGTAATGCAACCCCCAGCCTCTGCTGGTAGCAGCAAAGGGCAGCCCCCGGAAATCTTAGACAGACTAGGAGGTGTACCCACCTTTGCCAACTCCACCCCTCAGGTGGAGGAGGCGAAGTTAAGCACACTTATCAGTCCCCTCCATCTTGAAGATGAGGGGACTCCTTCAATAAGGGCTAGGTCCATGCCCACTCCCACAGGAGGGTGGCATAATAGTGAATGTAGTCACCCCTGGTAAGGTGTCCATTGGCCCTACCTACTACTCCCCTGAAACGCCCCTACATTTATTATTTAGGTGGCTCCTCCAGACCTAGAAGTTATATTCCTGCAACCTACGAAGAAGAAGGATGAAGAAGACGCTGACTTGGCCCCAACCCTACCAGCCTGTCTCCAGCTTTAAAGACTCTACAAAGAAGACAACGCATGTCCTGTTGCCAGCGACTTCCAGAAATCTGAGGAAGACTGCCTATTCTTCAACAGAGACCAGATCTCCCGAGAACAGCAGTCCTGTCCAGAAGAATATAGCTACAAGGACTCCGGATCCACCTGGAACCGTAAATCCTGCCCACTCTGCACCTGACACCCACGGCCTGAGCCTGAGTGGCTCACTTGTCCAGTGAAGTCTCCCCAGCAATCCTGACCTTGAGTTTAGCATTGGCTGACCCCTCCTGGACCCCACGACGACACCTGCAGCCTGAATCCTGAGGCTCCCCCTGACCGTGACTGGCCCCGGTAAGAAGACTGCGACATCTAAAGGCACCCCTGTATCTGATGCCACTGCACCTTGATGCGCTGAATAAACAGTTCCCCTATGACTCCCTACATCTCTACTTACCTCTGCTGTTGTTGTTCTCCCTCCTTCAACTTCCGGTGTGACGCTTGCAGCCTGTGTGTTGAAAGCAGAATCCTCATTGAAAAGCATTGGGTGCCCAACGCTGAATTTGCACCCTGCACCCGGCCGCCCGTTTGCATCTGGTGGTGTATGTCTGGTGCTGCTTTGTGGCCCCCCTGTGCTTGATCTAACCCCCAAACCTTGGCCCCTTCAACCAATTTACCTACCTGCAAGAAGTGTGGCTTCGAGCACCCCCAGTCTCCTCTGAAACACATTGAGCTGAACTCCAATTTTGACTTCTGCACTTGACCGCCCTAGTTTTGCTGGTGGTACAGTTTTGGTACTCACCTGACCCTTGCTGATCTTTGGTCCTGAAGACTGGAACTGTAAGTGTGATACTTACACGTATAACCGCATTATTGTTTTCCTTCGTAGGATAACATTGAACTGCTCAGAAACTGTCGACTTTTGAAAGTTAAAAATATTTCTATTTAAAAATGTGCTGATCTTATTGGGAAGAACTTGGTCTTAAAATAAAGGACAAACAAAGATTATTTTTCTAAAATTGGTGTGGATCTCCTTTTTGAGTTGGGTGTCCATTGTTTGTCAATGTTGTGCAATAAATGTCTTACACTCCTCTGTGTTGGGCCTAAGGCTGCTCGCCGACACTACCACTAATAGAGCACTTTGGGTTTTACATTGAGCCCTGTACTCTTTTGGGGCACTCTTGGACTCTGTGCATGGTATAACCTTCTAATGGCATACCATATACAGATCCAGCTTCCTACACAGACAATCTACATGAATGTTGTATTACTTATGCAGAACTCTTGTTACGCCTGCGGGTCATAGACTAGAGTACCTACACACAAAAGTTATATACTGAAGGTGACAAAGTAGGTGCGCTCCTAGTTCATATTATCTGGCCGCAATTGCCCCCTACCCCTAGCCTTTCTGTGCTTACACATCCACCAATGCCCACTGTACCACCAAAGTAGATATTAATACAGCCTTTTGGGAATATTTTGCTGAACTGAATAGACCTCGCCCCCCTCCATCCCCAACCGCCATCGATGCCTTTCTTCAGGATCTGCACCTACACCAGTTTCCAGCAAACCGCAAAGTGGAGTTAGGAGCCCCTCTGACACAAGAAGAACTCCTTCACACAATCAATGAACTTTCTCATAATAAAACACCTGGGATGGATGGGTTACCCATCGAATTTTATGCCACCTCTACTTCCCACTTACTTCCACACCTGAAGAAGCTCTATTGGCTTCTCTATTATGCTTCTCTAGAGATGGGCTCTCTCCCACCTTCCACCCGGCAAGCTCCAGTCACTTCCTTGCTCAAACCTGGCTGTAACCTGGAGGACTTGTCCTCCTATAGACCACTATCCTTACTAACTACCGAACACAAGATATTGAGCGAAGTGCTGCCATTGTGGAGACTCCCTTTGCTCCCCGCGTTAATTCATGCCAATCAGTGTGGCGTTATTCCATGTTTCAGTACCTCCTTAAATATCAGACGCCTGTACCAGGTCATGGAGGTGGACAAAGCCCATTACCCTACAGCAGGCTGCCTCTCCCTTGATCTTAAGCAAGCATTCAACACGCTGGGATGGGATTATATGTTTGGAGCACTAGTTAGATTTGGTATTCCCCCACCTACGTCAGATGGATCCTGCTTTTATACACTTACTCTACTTACTGCTAGAGCTAGGACAGGTTTTCATATATCCTCACCAAAGGATGTCCTTTATCCCCACTCCTCTTTGTGTTAGCTATGGAACCTCAGGGACAGAGCATCAGGCAGATGGCGGATGGCTGGTGTATACTGCAAGACATGATAAAATGCGTCTGTGACCTCACTATGGACTTCACAGCCACCTTGCTATACTCGTTTGGCGATCTGTCTGGTCTCCGCATCAACCATGCCAAGTCCCATGCATTTTAATTTCAAGAGTGCCTGGGTGGGGATACACTACTAATGGGCACTCATAATGTTCCAGTGGCATTACACACGTTTTGCTATTTAGTCATACGGGTCTATAGAACTACCAAGGATGTGTTAGATGGCAACTTAAACAAAGCCATCATCTCGCTTCACTCACAAATACGATTCTGGATCACAGTACGTCTTTCAGAAGCGTGCTTTATCTGAAACAGTTATGTTACTCCATCTGCTGCATTTTTTTTGTTAATTTGCCTGTAGTCGTTCATGCTGTTTATTGTAGACTACTCAATTTGTTATTGATAGATTTGACATTGGGGTATTTGCGTTCCAGAGTGACTCTCCCTAAACTGCAATTGCCACCAGAAGAGGGAAGGATGGGCACCTCGGACTTCAAAGCTTTCTGGTTTGCCGGCCAATTGCAATGGCTATTCTATTGGTTGACACGTTTCCACTTAACTGAGATCAGATATTCACACGGTCTTCTGCGGCTTGGCACACTACATTCATTACTACTACCAGATGTGGCGTGACCCCCTAACCTACCATTATTACTTAGCAATGCACTTACATAATGGAGACATGCTCTTAAGTACACCAATGCCTCCCACATTATGCCCCTAACATACCATTGCAAGGCCTACCCACACCTGTGTGTCTACTCACGTCGGTCAGGCTGGAACCCTGGCAAACTGCAGGAATCACAACACTGGGGGACGTTTGCAGACAGTGTATTGATGTTGCACCAGGATATTACTCAGAGCCATGCCTTGTTCAGTTATCTTTTTTTCACACATGCCGACATCTCCCACTATATTCACATGCACTGGGCACAGACTGGGTCGGAACTGGAGACACACGTCTTGGTCCAGGCTGTAAACGAAAGGGGCACTGGCAGACAGACACCTAGTTAAATGGCTATTTAAAGGGTTGCGTACTCACCTGCATGTTCATTGGCACTCCAAAGAGCTCGGTGGGAGGAAGTTTAAGGTTGTGTCCTACAGGATAAGAAGTGGCGCTTTCTCATTGAATACCCCAGCATGATCCTATTTGAATTTGCGGTTTAAATTTATTCAGTGTTCACACTTGCACAGGGCCTATTTTACGCAATTGAAGCCACACACATTTCTTTCCTGAGGCTTCTTCAGCATGCCCCAGATGCCGGGTGGACCCTGAAGATTTTTTGCACATGCTTTGGGCGTGCCCCTCCTTGGAACCCTTTTGGGCTGATGTTCACACTGCTCTTGCATCACTTGCCGGGGTTGCCTACTGGAATACAGTAGAGCACTGTCTTCTGGGTTTGTATGCACATCCCAAGGTCTCTAAAACCATAATGCTCTTTGTGGACCTGGCGCTTCTCCTAGCCAAGCGTCAAATCACTAGACGCTGTAAATACGCTCTGGCTCCCCTTACGTCCAGCTCGCGGGATGAGGTTATACACTGTGGGGCAAATTTACAAGCCCCTTGCGCCACTTTTGCGTCACTTTTCCCATGTTAAAAATGACGCAAAAGTGGCGCAAGAGCCTTGTAAATAAGCCCCTGTGGTGCGGCGGAAGGCAATGCTTTACGGAGAGAAGAATGTCGTGGTCTCAGGAAACAGCCTATAGCCTTAGTTTGGGATGGCTTACTGGAAATGTTTAAGTCCGAAACAGGTGATGACTAATAGCTATTATTCGAACAAAAGATAATTTTCTATGGTAGTGCTAATATCGCCTGCCCTTCAACATCGATGTTATTGTACAATAAGTCAGGCCCTTGAGTTTGTTAGTTTTAATGTTGATCCCACCTTCCCCATCACGCTACCCTTTTCCGTCCTCTTTCCCTCTCATTATTATCCTTCAATGTTAAGCACACAACTAGTTGAGGTGCGCTGGGAGGCATGTAAGTTATATTATGTTTATGTTGCTTTCTTTCAATAATCTTTCTTTTGATGCCTACATGGAACTCCTTTATCATTTATTTCTATCCATCATATTCATTATTGCTCTGACTGCGCCTACAGATAATGTACGGCATATGAATGTAAACACCTGAAAAGAGCTGTATAGTTATAAATACACTGTGGGGCATATTCTCAAGGACCCATTGCCGATTTATCGGCACTTTAGAGCCGCAAAAGTGGCGATAGACTTATCGCAAAAATGGAGTGCCAACCTGCACACCTGTATAACTAGTGTTAACTGAGTAAGCTGTAGTAATCAATTTAATCAGAAACGTGCTGCTGTGTGCTTAAGGTCCAACATACAAGACCTGTGTCAAAATAGTAATGTAAGGTGCGGAAACCTCCGCACCTATCACGCAGCTCACTATTAGAAAGTCCCTAAGGTTTCTTCCAATGATAAAGCAGTATAAGCAATAACACAGTATTTTAACATGATCAAAGTATGCACAATTTATTCATTGCTTAATATTCATACAATTTATGACTCTACAACAAGTAATTGTGAACTGAAACCAATATTGAGATGTAAACAGAACAAGAGCACAGTAAATATACGAGGCCTATCTCAAACCTCTTCATTTAAGCGTATAACAAAAGTTAACAAAAAACCCAATGCATTTCGGGTATAACCCTTCTTCAGGGGCATTATGTTACTCAATAAATAGCTTCTGCCGATGCGAATTGCGATTTGTTTGACCACCAGCTGGAACAAAAAAATCTTGTATAAGTGAAAACAAGAAATAAATAAGTATCTGCTCTTGCCGCCACTATCATGCGAACATGCTGATTTAAAGAACCATATCACCACCATTACAAGAAATAGTGTAGTGAAGAAAAACTAGAAGTGAATCAGAAAAACGTGTGTATGAAAACCACCACATCACAGTGTTAGTAACCAAGAGCGAATTGCCATTAATTAGTGAGTGTAAACCTAAATCAATACAATTGTGAAAAATAAAAGTGATTCAAAGTCTCTCATTGGGCACAAAACACAACAACCAATGCTAATCTTATTTGGCATCAAAGAATTACCTTGAGAAAATTCAGGTAGAAAGTTTCAAAACAGATCAAGAAAGCCGTGTCTCCCATAGAACGTATTTCTTCCTGAATAAACAGAAACAGCTGCTAAACTGAGCCAAAAACTCCTTAGTTGAGAAAAGCAGTCCATTTACTTTCTCAATGGCAAAAAACCGCTAAAGACCTCCAATAAGAGTGCCATTACCTGCAACGCTGAATTTAAAACAAATTTCCGGAAAGAAGCTGAGCTGCCGATCTGAATCTAAGAAAAGGGGAAACCATTTGTAAACATCGTAGTTGGAAACAACATACAGCCCGTGCACTATCCCAAGACTTTCAAAATTGCCTACCGAGTCTTCCACACGCACTGTTCCTCACTTTTCAACCCCGGTTCTCCTACGAAACTGAGCTGCAATTCTAAAACTAAAGACAAAAGAAAGCCATCTGTATACTGCCGAAACTTGAAACAATACACAGCCCGTATAATATCCCAAAGCTTTCGTGAACTGCCTACTGAGCCTTCTGCACGTGCTGTTCCTCACTGTTCAACCCCAGCTCTCCTGTATAATGATGATTTCAACACGCTGGTAAAAAACAAAAGCGTTACGTGCATACGCCCCATGTGATCTGAATCTATCCTGAGCTCCTTAAAGGTATAGGTACCTCAATAAAAAACGTCAAATGAACTTTATCAAAAAAGGAAGAATAAAAAGGAAGAATAAAAAAGCACAGTGCAATGTCAAGTATCCCCGCACTTAACAGATCACTCACACTGACGCGCTCACCTGGGAGAAACCTTGTAACAAATATAATCATACTCTCAAATATCCCTTTTGATAAAACAAAAACCTTGAGCAGTCCAATCAGAGTCTATTAGTAGGCATCAAGAGTGAAAAACCAAAACAGGACAGAACCCCAAGGTCCGCGAATTGTGCGGGAAAGAAAAACAACATAAGGTGAATGTGAAAAATGAAAGTGAATCCAAATCCAAATATGCAATGAAAATATCACAAAGCATACAATCAATGAGAAACAAGACGAGTGATAGTGGGTGCAAGTTCAAATGTACAATGCAAAGACACAGATACAAAGTAACCATACCTAGGTAATATAAGTAAACAGTACTTCACAAAAAGCACAACATTTCATAATGATCATTTAACCCATTCGGAATAACGGAATCTAAGAATTTTATCCAAAAGGTTTCTCTTTGAGCTAACTGTGTATTAATGTCAATGCCTGGTCTGTGCCTGATGTTTTCTAAAACAGTGAATCTAAGTTGTGGAATCGTGTGCGACATGTCTATCCAATGTGCTGCCAAAGAGGAGTGCCTGTTCCTATTGCGTATCATACTTTTGTGTTCAATAATGCGTGTTTTGATTTTTCGAGATGTTCTCCCCACGTAAATAAGACCGCATGGACACCGAACTGCATATATGACTCCTTCCGAATTGCAATCTGAAGTATGTTTTAATTTGATTGTCTTCCCCGATAAGGGATGATGAAATGTGTTACCAAGAATAACATTTCCACATTGTCCACAATTAAAACATTTTCTCATGCCCTTGAGTCCTGTAGAAGGCTGTACAGGTCTGGATTTTAAAAGATCTCTCAAATTCTTAGAACGAGTGTGCACAAAAAGGGGTTTGTCCAGAAATACTTCCTTGAAATCAGGCTCTTGTTCCACAATCTCCCATCTCTTCTGAACAATCTTCTTGATTGTAGTGGCTTCTCGAGAGTGTTTCAAAACGAATACTTTCGGGACTTTCTAATAGTGCGCTTCGTGATAGGTGCGGAGGTTTCCGCACCTTAGATAGACTTATCGCCCCATTCACAAGCTGGTGCAAACTGCCGACATCGCCAGTTTTCCCGCGATAGCTGTCGCAAAAAACATCGCCACGGATGAGAGCGACAACTAACGCTAATGATATGCAGAGTAGGCGTTCCCGTGCAAAAACACACGAAAATACCACTTTGCGATATTCCCAACGAGCAGCCAGATCAGCGATGCGATCCGAAAACAGGCTATAAGGCGCGTTAGCAGCAGGGATTCAACACCTGCCTCTTACTGGTGTTAATTAAGCAGGACGACAACCTGCAGTATGAAAGGGAGCCCAGCCTAGAGGCACATCTGAAGACCAGCAGATGCCATGGAGACAATGATCATGCAGCCTAGAGACCCAAGAGGGCCACAACACCCACCGCATCCACCCCCCGGACCCTCCCCCCCAGGTCATGAAGTCCAGTAGTCAACGGTAGTGGAAAAACAGAACTTTATTACAAATACATAAACAACAAGACGAAAAGCTCAGCCAACGCGTTCCATTCCCAACGGGGAACTTCACCAGGGCAACGTGTGGATCCAATAAACTGCAAATGCTGTGGGAACTCCCCAATACCATTCCATATCCCGAAATCAGTAGTCAGAAACCTGTTGGAGAAATGGTGACAATGGTCAAGCGTCCTCATAGTCACAAACGTAATCTGGTACAGTGTATTGCACTTGGACAAACCGGAATGCACACAGGTATGAGGAATCCAGTCCAAACATACTGTAACAGAAGTCTGTGTGCTCGTAACCTCCGCAGGAAAGAAAAGGAAGGTTACGACCACACAAACATCTGTTATGGTCTCATCATGCAGGATTCATCATACCTGTAAACATCACGGTTTGTATCATCTTGATACCCCTGCACCTTCACTTCCCCCACGCTGTGCATGAACAGCTGGAGACCATGCAAGGGAATTACGCCATAGCTGCCTTACCGCACGTGTCGGGGGCAATTGACTGTACACATGTACCACTTGTGCCTCCTGCCGACCCTGCACACAATTACCGCTACAGAAAGCACACGCATTCCATCAATGTGCAGGCGATAGTGGACCACCGGGGACAGTTCACCAATGTCGTCGCCAACTTCACAGGCAGTGTGCATGATACATACATCTTCCGACAGTCCATCATCAACCAGCACTTCCAGGATGGCACCCATGGCAATGCACTGCTCATTGGTAAGTACTAACTGAACACACCACACACCTCAACTCCACAATCACACAACTCACAACTGTGGGAGAGCACACGTAACAAAATCACATACAACATGCCAACCAACATGCCCAACTACCGTACACGACAACACAAGTAACCGTGGTAACAGGGGCCAGACATGTAGACAAACCATCCACAAAGGCAGAGCCCCTCTGCCACACAATTGCAGAATGTGGGGAGAGGTGGGAACCAAGAATGTGCGAAGGAGGCAAGTGACCCAGCAATAAGAAAGGACACAATGCCAAGTGTGGCGGAGATGTGCTGGACAGACTGCAGTATGCAGAGCACAGACATGTCCATGTGGACATCTACTGCTGGTGTTTGCAGTGTAGTGGACAGTGGACGCAAAAAGGTGACCCCAGGCAGTGTGGAAGACCTTGGACATGTAGCCATGTGGTCCCCCCTGTAAGCCTGAGTGGAGCGGCCTTGGCCGGCGTATGTCGCAAATGAATAGCCCGGGGCCCTGGGCATGGTCCAGTTCCGGGATGGCCACCACAGTAACTACTGCGTGTGTCCGCCATATCGTGACCATAGGCCTACGCACACATGCCCGACCACATTCAACGGCCGTATTCACACTGGAGAAGAGGTGACTACATCTCAAGCCAACCCGTGCACATCTCGTCAGTGCATGCAGTGTTGTGTCTGCCAGGGCGGTGCCCGCCACCCAGCCACGAGGCTGCCGCCATGACCGGTGGTGCCTCCGCGATCCTGTGCGCCTGCTACACCCCAGCCCTGGTCACCAGACTGGTCCGCCGCCCAGCGATGACTGCCCGCCCCTGCGCACCCAGGCCTCAATGCTCACCTGCCGCCACCGGCGTGTCTCCAAGAGGGCCCTCCACGTGCCGGTGCAACCTACTCAGCCGATCGCTGGATTCCGCGCCACAGGCCCCCAGTGCACCCTGTGGCACCGCACCGTGGAGTCATGTGTGTGCTGACTGCTGCCTGCGCGTACACTGCGGTCCAGCAGGGTTCACAACTCAATTTGAGTCTTGATTTGCTGGACGCCGTATCGAGGCCAACGCATTATCGCAGGCTGCTCACCCGCTCAGCTCTTCAGGTGGGCCTAACTCAGTGCAATGCAAGTCATCGCCACGTGGCGGTAGGCCCGTGCCGGATGCAGGCCATCGGGTGCCACTAACTCAGTGCAATGCAAGTCATCGCCACGTGGCGGTAGGCCCGTGCCGGACACAGGCCATCGGATGCCACTAACTCTGTGCAACGCAAGTCACAGACCCCTCATGATTGAGTTTCGTGGATGTGGACGCCATCATGTCACCTCCGGCAGTGGGGGATGTGCTGTAGTGGGCCCCTTTTATTGGCAGGGTCACATGTCCCGTGACGCCTGTGCTGGATGGGTGTGGTGTGGGTGTAAACCAGCCCTCAGGGAGTGGCTGTGGTATGCTGACAACTAGACCAGTGACCAGCAGATCACTACAGGGAAGACCTGGGACATGTAGCTGTGTCGTCACCCCCTGTGAGCGTAACTGGAGTGGGCTGGGCTGGCGTACGCCAGTCCAGCGTAGGGGTGTGAACAATGAGCCCGAGGCTCTGGGCATGGTTCAGTTCAGGCCTCGACAAGGAAGTAACCAATGCGTGTGTCTCCGTTGTAGTGTCTACGCCACCCGGACCGCAATCAGCAATGTTGCACCCTGTGACCCAAGCCCCACGACATGTGCAAAATGGACGTGAGGGGGAATCAGTGACCCTACATTCATCCATACTGTCATACATGAAGGATCATAGACATGACACATCTGTGTGAATTTTTAATGTTTTATTCACATCCAGTGGAGTATTGCAGCTGGAGCAGTACAGGGCCAGGCACACCCCACTTGACATTGTTGCCCCGTGGAGGGCCAGCCAGAGTCCATTAGGGAAGGACAAGTTCATCAGAAGAGGAAGAGTTCAGTCTGCAGTCTGATTGCTGTGTCATTGGTAACCATACAGAATATGGCAGTCCATGTCGAGGTCCAAGGTGAGTGCCGCAGAGTGTATCGGGGGACAGTGGAAGGTGATGATGCAAAGGGCCGAACCAAGCTGAAACAGGCCATATGGCGGAGATGAATGCTACCGCTTCCTCATTACCACAACAGTAGTCTCATCCACATCATCGTTCTCTGATGTGTGATGTGCCTCACCTGTGGGTGTTGGTGTTTCGGCTGCAGCACTGTGTGGCACATCAGGGGCCGGATGTGGATTGTCGGCCGCACTGTGTGGCAGTGACACATCAGGTGCCGGAGGTGGAATGTCTGCCACACTGTGGGGCACTTACACATCAGGGGGCGGAGATGTGGATGGTGTAGGTGCAGCAGCATTCATCTGCGCCAGGTCTTGTGGCAGCAATGCCATGATGAGGATCTGCAGGGCATGGAAGATCCCAGCTACATCTCGCTGATGTGCAGCCGTGGCAGCCATCCTTTCCGCCTCCATCCGCACCGAGTCCTCCATGAGCCTCCGCATGTGTCCCAACTCACGGCTGAGATCGCTGGAGCCACTCTGACTAGACAGGTTTTCTTGTCTCTGAGTCAGCGATGTCAGCCATGGCTCGTTGGAGACAATGGAGCGGACTGTGGGCGTCCGTTAGGGACTGTAAGTGGTCCCTGATGGGACGTAGACACCCATGGATGGAAACAAGTTTGGCTGCCATGAGGTCGAACCCCACCAGACCTGCTCAGCCATCTCCTTCTGGCCCTCCAACACACGGCGTTGAAATGCCATGTGTTGGTCATGGGGATTCTGGGAGACAGCCGGGGTGGTGGGTGTTTCCTGCTGTGTGGTCTGTGGAGGGAGTGGGGTCTCCTCGATGCAGCTGGGCTCCCCTGCTCCTGGAGGTGGGGTGCCGAAGCTGTCCATGAGCTCTTGGAGGGCGTCGATGTCGAAGGTGGGGAGGTCCTCCTCGTCATCAGTGTGGAGGTGTTCGGTCTGCTATGCAGGAGGTGATGATTCTCCCTCTACAATGTAAAGGGGAGATGCAGTTTAACAGTGTGATCCATGTATGTTCACGCATTGTCCAAGTTTCCAAACAGACTGCATGACAATGTACATTGTGACTGTTTAGGAGGAGCTGCCTATTTGAAGCGGGACAGTGGACATTTGTGCACCATCAGGGATGTGGGGTTGTACTTGTCCATTATCATGTCAAAGTTTCCTGCTATGCCAAATGTGATTGGACAGTTTCTACACACAAGCGGCAGCAGTTGTGTCCTCTGTTCTGCTGTGAAAGGGTTGCAGTTTGTACCACATTGTTGTCAATGTTGATGTGCTCTGATTCTTGTGTGTGTGCTGCATTGTGGGAGAGTCGCCCCTGCAGCTCAGACTTTGCTTGGCCTTTTCCATTTCAGGCGGTGTGCCTTTGACTTCTGTGCTTATGCAGTGCTGAGATGTTGCATTCTTGGGTAAATTGGGCTCTTGCTGGGAGTTGGGACTCTTGGGCATGGTTTGTCCGCAGATGTCTTGTTGCCGTCAGGGGTTGTTTGTGCACGTGGATGTGTCAGTGTGTGACCTGCTCCTTTCTGGATGTGGACCACACTCAGCCACCTCGGTGTCGTGGCGTGCAACATGTCATGATGAGTGGCCTGCAGACATGCTCATCGTCATGCAGTGTCACCTGCATTGTCAGTGGGGCTCAAGGATCTGCAGCTTTGCTGGGTTCAGCACATGTGCATGTGTTTGTTGTGAGATTGGTGATGTGTGGGGAGGGCCCCCTCTGGGCACATTGTGGATGGGGGACTACTTGCTGTTTCTATGTGTGCTGCAGTATGGCAAGGAGATCAGGAACATGATCCAGAGTCATTGTGGTTGTGCAGTGTGCTATACTTCATTGTGCATGTGTGCCATTGTGCCCATCTCCCCCCTTCCCCCAGTCCCTGGTGGTTACTCACCGTGTTGCTGTTGTGTCAGGTCATGTTGAGCAGTGTCCGGTCCCCCGACTCCTGCCACCGTCTCCACACTGATGACTGTGGACACCATTTCCTCCATCTCATCCAGCTCCTCCTGTGGTGCAGGGCTCCCACCCCCAGTCTGCATTGCTGCTTTGCGGTTGTTTGCGAGTTTCAGCTTGGTTTTGCGCTTCACATCATTCCAGCGCCTCTTGACCTCGTCCATTGTCCTCCTCAGCACTCCGACTGCATTCACCTTGTCCACAATGGACTGCCATGTTCCATTTTTTGTTGCCAATGACACAGTGGAGGTGACGAACAGTTGTTGATGGTGTTCTATCACCTCCGTAATCAGGATCCTATTTTCCTGTGGACTGAACCACGTCTTCCTCTTCTTCTTCTTCTCCTTGCCCTTCCCTGACCCCGAGGTCCCAGGCTGGGGCTTGTGGGGTTCGGGTTGTCCTCTGTACTTGCTCCGGCTGCCTCCATTGTGCTTCGCAGTTGTTATGTTTTTTAAAATTTTTATTTTTTTGCTGCTTTTATGGTGATTTTTCCCGCCTGACGTGGGAATTGCAAGCCTGGCGCTGCTTGTCGCCGATTTTTCTATCGCGGTTGGGCCCATCGCATCTTTTTTCGCGTTCGGGTTTTCTTTTTTATCGCCGTCGCGGTAGTTGTATCGCGGACATTTGAGGCGTTATCGGGAAACTATTGCATGTTACCGCCGTGTTGTGAATACGACGTTGACACAGAGTTATTTTCCCGCGATAGACGGCAATATGAAAAATTGTGTTAGCCTATTTTGGCGATGTTTATCGCACGTTCTTGAGAATATCCCCCTGTATGTATTATTTTCCTTTTCTTCGTATACAAAAATTCAATAACATTTGTTAAAAAAAAGAATTAGGTGAGGAGGAAGCACAGGACTCAATACCTTTGGAGAGTGCATCCCAAACGTGTTAGAACCATGACCCAATCTTAAGAACAACATACTTTTATGACCCACCTCGCTTTAATTGACGTGTGGCAGGTGATTTATTTAATGTAACTAAGCATCGTGTGGTAGCGCACTGTCACTTATAAACAGCACACTTTCCATCTAAATTGGCACAGACATACAGTTTTACTGATAAACCTATATTGCACACAAATGATAATGCGTGGAAATCGGGTTTCTTTCAATATTTATCATTTGTGCATATCTAAGTTAAGTGTATTGCATTGTTTTGGTCCTATCTTTCTTTCCATCACACTTCAGAATTCCAAAAGTTATGACCTTCATCTTTGCTTTCCTAACTGCTAAATGTATACAGTTTATTTACAGGTATTCACAATTTGTTGTGTGTTGTTAATATGATATCATACATCCTTTCCTTTCCACTCCCTTTAATGCAGCAAGATTGTCACATAATTCACTTTATTTTCTCTGACTGTAAAGTGAGAAGAGATGGTAAACACCACTTCCCATGTTAAAAAATAAGCAGCAATTTGTCAGAAGAGAGCCTGACAGTTGAACTCTGTCTTTGGAGGGCAGCAAATGTGACAAGTTAAATAGAGAGTTTAAAAGGATATTTATTCAATGGTTGGACTTTCACAGCTAACCAAAACTTTGCTCCATACCCACCAGTTGGATGCAACCCACAGTTTGGGAAACCCTGCCCTAAGAACAATTGAAGCGAGTGAGTTTAACAATATGTGGTTGCTGGATAACCAATAGCATCCCAGGAAAATCAGAGAAAAGCCTCCCTGTACTTGTGAACTATTACCAAACGTATGTGTGACTAAACACTGACAAAAATAAAGATGATCTGTATAGTGCTTCTATTGTTAAATGATAGTTTGACAATTTGTGAAATAGGAAAATACAATAAAATAAAAAAGTTAAGAAAAAATCAAAAAGAAAATGATGCATGAGAAACATTAGATAATATGTTGTTAAAATAAGACTTTTTAAAGCATGTGCTGACAGATGGAAAAACGTATTGTGAATTTACATGGGGACTTACTGCCCATCCATTGCTTACCATTAGTTGGCTTTCTTGTCACTCCCATTTGCTTGCTTCATATTCGATGGCTTTTCATCCTCTTCTTGTGTTTGTCCTTCACCAGGAGCTTAGGGCCACATGCATCAAACTGTGCATTTGCGATTCCTAAATTGCTATTTTTAAGAAATCGCAATTTAGGAATCGCAAATGCTTATGCTTGTAGGAATGGCAAAAACAATTCCTACACATTCCTTATTTGCGACTCGGAATTGCTTCCCATTCATTCCTATGGGCCTAGAGGCCCATAGGATTCAATGGGAATTGCATGCGCAATTTGCAAATACCAAATAGGTACTCGCAAATTGCGCATGCAATTTCAAGGGTGCCAAAAGGACACCCTGATGCACCCCTGAAATTGCAATTTCAACACATGTTGCACACACACATGCCCCAAGGACATGTATGTGTGCAACATAGAACTTTGTGCATTTTTCAAAGTTCTTGCAAATTACTATCAACTTTGAATTGATGGTAATTTGCGTTTCTTAATTGCGAAATCCCAATTTTGTTTTGGTTGTTGCATTGCATTTAGGGAATCACAATTTGTGATTCCCTAAATGCAAGCGCAATTTAAGTAATCGCAATTTTAGCGATTACTTAAATAGAGATTTTTGTATTTGGAATGATGCAAAAATTGCGGTCGCAAAGGGGCAGATTCTGTGAATCTGCCCCTTTGCGACCGCAATTTACAATGATGCATGTGGCCCTTAGTCTCTTTGACATCTTTTGATTGGCTGCCTTATATCCTTCTGCACACTTTTAGAGAACTTTTTTTTTTCTTTTTAGTTAAGAACTCCATGAGAGTGCATGTGTTTTACAGCTCTCTCCCTTGTGTGCTTTTTGCCCCCCTCCTAAACACCAGTTCCTGTGCTTCACATTATATCTCTCTCATGTGCTTCTACCCCCCAACTCCCCCATCAATTGCAGTCACTTGTATGCTTTTTCTACACCCTCATGTTGCTCTTTCCGTTATGTGCTACTCGCTCTCTCTATCTATCTAGTGTGTTTCTCCCACCATTAAACACTTGCCTACGTGCTGTGTTGTTTTTTCCTTCCCCTGCTCCTCACTCACCCCAGATTTGGTCTCTCCCATGTGTGCTGCTTTCCCCCTTCAGCCCCATCTACTCCACCCAACCGCTGCTCTGCTGCCCTTCACCGCATTCCTTTTTTTAAAATGTTGTGCTTTCTCCCCAAAAAATATTATGCTTTTTATTTACTAATCCAAGTGGCATCTGGATCATGAATCGGCAAATAGAAAAAGGACAACGCTGCTCCCCTTATTATTTCTGCGTGTGCATGGATGGAGAAGCATGTGCGCCTACTGAATGAAGTCGACCTGCAACTGTAACATTTTTATTTGCAGATGCTACACCGCTTTGACAAACTGCATTGGCAAAGGCAATAAGCCAATGGTTGTTATAAAATCTCCCACACAGCTGAAAAGCAAGATATGAGGTGAGAGAAAGTAAAAACACTGAAATACTAGATTCACCTCTTCAAAATTATGGTAGCAATCTGGATAAGAAACAAAGTGCAGGGTCAGTTAGTGTCAGTTGTGAATCATTTACCACACTCAAACCAAAAAAGCCATTTTAGCGCATCAAAAATGTGAGAAAGTGGTTTATTTGTTGGGGTTTATGGCAGTCCACCACAGGTAATAATGTCATTATACTTTTTAGCTCCAGTAAAGGTTTCAGTAATTTACACCTGAACTCAACTACTGGTAGTTATGGCACAGAGTAGAGAGGCTGAACTTACAAATATGTGTAAAACATTTAGAAGTAACAAAACATTTGAAAAAGTTGAAAACTAAATGCAATAAAAGTCCCACTCCATGCCCAAAATGATGAAAATCCATTAAGAGGAACCAGAGATATGAATTTTTACAAGTGAAAATAAATTTTTGGCCCAAAAACCGTATTCGCCAACCTTGGGCAACTGGAGGCATGAGACTGGGACAATGGTAAGGTTTAAGGCCCCCCGCAATGGAATACTGGTTGGACACAAGGCACAGGCTGGTCCTTGTCAAATAGTTACCTTCCGCATTAGATTTTGTCTGAGAAAATAGAGTCCTCAGTTCCTACTGGCTAGGTAGACAAAAGAGGTTGAAGGCCCAGGTGTGAGCTACATCTGCCTGTGACAGATTAAGCAACCTTTGAAGTAAATTAAGTTCCTAGGAACAGCCCAGATGGCCATCCTGTCAGGGGCAATGCCATCTACCCACACCCACACCTTTTGTCCACTTAATGCAGAAATAAACATTTCACCACAGGGAAGCCATGTATAGCCCAGTTGACACTGAGCACTGGCAGAAAGGCACATTTGGCTCCGGAAGGAACATGACAACTTTACAAAAAAGTAATTTTCAAAATAGATATGACTGGACAATCAATTTGGATTTTATATTCCAATTCAAAGGAGTCCTTGTACAATATTTCTAACTATTCCCAAAGTACAGTTAAGCATTGTAAACTGCTATAATGTAACTCAGAGTTTCACAAAGGGAGAGCCAGCATTACCACAGTATAAAAAAAAGAATTGGAGATTTGTCACTGCCAGGACATGTAAAACATAAGTAAACATTCCTTACTTTTTAAATGCCATGCACAGTGCCCTCTGGACTAGATGCCCCACATTAGGGGTGAATTATACTTTTTAAAAAGGAAGGGTTAGGCCTTGCAAAAAACTTTATTCTGCCAGGTCGAATTGGCTGTTTTAAAACTGCCTTCCCAGGTGGCAGGGCAAGCCTGAAAAGTTTTGCATTGTCACTTTAGTGGGGGCACAATATGTGCTGCAGTCCTCTAGTCTATTTGCCCAAGCCTCCAAGGGTATATTGGGTTTCTCACTTTCCTGTCGTGTTCCTCTAGTGACATTTAACTTATAGGCCCTGGGTTCACTTTCGTACCGTATATTAGGTACTTGAACGTTAGTAAAATAGGCCAATCAGGAGTGTAGTCAGTTTCACCATGTTTTTGAGGTCAGAGCACATGCACTGGGGTTTGGTTAGCAGTTCTCCAGCGTGATGACACATAACAAGTAGCATCAAGGGGTTTGAGTGCAGTCTCGCTCTTATCTCTCTCGTCCCATTTCCCCATTCCCTTTTTGGAGACATGCTAAGACTCTCTACCCTGAGGAGTGTTGAGAGGAAATCCTGGAGGTCAGGAGGATATAGCATCACCCCTGCAAAAGAAACTTGGATTTCAGGTGAGTGGTTGCAACACAATTGGTGCTGGTCAGCTGGGAAGTTGCATGGAGGCCTCTGGAAGAATGTTGTGTTGCTATAGCTTACACAGGAGGTCAACCAACTTACTCTTGGAGTAGCATGGGGTCATGGCAAGCAGGTCCAATCTTCCTTTTTCAGTCATCAGGGCAGTCCAACTTCCTCAGACTGCAGTGCAGTCCTTCTTCTGAATCTTCCACAGGTCCAGGAGTTTTCCGAGGAGAGGTTCTGAAGATCCCTTTTTTATTCCTGGTGCCAGCCTTTGTATTGGGAAATTCCCTGACCTACCCCCAAAACTGGTTCTGGTCAATTCTTCCTCTTCCTCTAGTCCTGGCTCCAAGCTATCTAAGGGGACAAAGGCAAGGCAGGCCTGATGTCTGGTTTCTTTGTGTGTGCTGCAGGCCGGACCCTTTGAAGTGCAATCAGGGCATGGTACAGCTCCTTCCCAGCCACCATGTCAGGAAGACACCTAGGCTTCCTTTGTCTTAGTGTTTGGAAGCAATACACAACCCAATACAGCAGAGCCATCCACAGTCATGTGACCCAGGATGCTGACAAAAAGGCACAATTGGTTTCGGTGTAGGCCAATTTTACCATGTTTTAAGGAGAAAGCAAAAGCACTTTAGCACAGTCTAACAAGGGTGTATTGTACATAGTCCTAATGCCTGCAAATATTAGTTCAACAAAGTAAGAGAGAGAAATCAAAACGTTTGGGGGATTAGCATGCCAAAGATGTCAGGTCTTGAAGAATAAATGAAAAACTTCTCCAAATTAACTCATACAGGACAACATGAAGCATCAGTATTAATAATCCATTAAGAGGTCTGTGCCATAAGGAAGTGGAAAGCTGTGAGTTCATTGCTTTGAAAAAAGAAGAGGAAATATTTATAGGAATTGCAGATAAAGCATATAAGATTATAGGTTTGAGCTTCATTTTAATAGAATCTAGGCATCCAGCCAGGAAAGAAGTTGATTTGATTAAGTTATAATATTGTCTATCTTTTTATATGTTTGTACAGATTCCTTTTTACTGTATCCTTTATTGAGTTGAAAACTAGAACCATAGATATTTCATTTTGCGAGAATTACAGTTAAACTTAGAAGCACCAAGCTTGGAGATGGTGTGTAGGTGGGCCCCATAGTACGTCACACACCGTTCTCTTTCCTGGCCATACGCCACCGCTTTGCTCATGCTAAGATGTATGATTCCTGCGCTAATGCTCTCCTGCACGCGTGACTGTTGGAGTAATGCTTCCCTGCTTGTTTGGAGGAGGCAGGCAGAGGGTTGCAGCAGAACCGTTGATGGCGCATTGAAGCTGCTGCGTCCAGCAGGCATTTCTCTGGCATTTTCTGGAGCCATACAAGGCTTTGCTGTGGCCTGATAGCCAGTATCGATTCCTGTAAATTGGATGCCGAGGGGGTCCAGGTCTGGCTCCAATGCCTGTAATAAAGAGGATCACCCCTTTCCAGCAAAGACAGCTTCTTCTGGACCCTGGAGTTGCTTGAAGTAAGCTGGCCTCTGCTCAAGTTGGGAGGAGGCTATTTGGGGCTTTTCTTGTAGTCCATTTCTCTGTAAAGCATTGAACTATTTTGCCACAGGTTATGCCACTGAAAATGATTTATGGAGGCAGCAAATTTAGTAAAGTGACTCCCATAGGGAAGCATCCCTGTGGGGGAGGCTCGAGAGCTTTGGACTCAGATCGATCGAGTAGCATTAAGGTGGTGGCAGTGGTAAATCCCCCGAAGTTTTGTCTGCAAGCTGACCAGGGCCCGGGATGGCAGACTCTGTGCTGGTCCGGAGTGATTCTTTCGTTCACCTTTTATAGTCCCTAGAGTTCCAAACAGCTGGGTCAGAATGTGGTGTGATTGATGAGCCGCAGCTTTGTAAAGCACTAAGGCCAACATCTGTGGGAGAGGGGCAGCCCATAGACAATACTGCAGAGGAGCCATCATCTACCAGAGAGGATGTATTAAAAATTCACGAAGCACAAGAAGGATGCAGTAGCTCACTTGCTGATCTGAAAAAGAGCTCACTGGGCCCAGTTGGAGTCAAGCAGTAGGACTCTGGACCTTTTTCCTTTGTTTCATAACAGCAATAATCCCAGCACCTCGAGCAATATACCCATGCTAGACTTGGATCGTTAGCCGTCAATCACCCCTTCGGCAGCCAGCAGCCACAGGTTACTGATCAACCGTGGTTATCTATGAAAGTCCTTATTGAAAAATGTTCACACAAACTCTGAGAGCCTGCAAGCCCAAATCTTCTATTCTTCAGCCTGAAGCCTTCTCGCTGTTCCTTACTGGTGCCTTACACTACCCCTCACCTCGGTCCTGATGAAGACCCCACCCACAAGGCGCATAGTTTCCTGTTTTGTATAGGGGTCGAAACTGTCTTAATTGTCAAACATAGATGACAGAGATTTTACATCTGCATCTAATTAAATATGTTATGATTTGCTATACATGTGTATGCCATATACTTGGCTGGATAGGTTGTAAATATTGATTACTGATGTATATATGCGCACTACCTTCCCGTGTCACATCTTTTTTCACAAATCCTTCCCATGCACTATCCACCGCCCCCTCTTGTGCACCTCTTTACTCAAATATGCTCAATGTTGAAATAAATTGTGCTCTATGATTTGATTCAATCTTACTATTGTGATGAAATAAAATCACAACCATTTTTGGCATATTTTAATGGTGGTGTCTTACCTTTTGAGATAACAAATAGCATTTCTTGTGTTTTTGTATATGATACGAATGTCCTCCACTGTGACAATTATTTATGTACCACTAGACTTGGATCCCAGCATGGAATCAAACCCCTCATACATTGATGGAGCAAACAGATAGTGAGGCTCTGAGCCTTCTAGAGACGGGACTTTAACCTCGACTATGGAATTGGCTAACTTATACGAAAAAGGGGATTACACATCCACTGACGATTCAGAAGTATTAAATCTTCCCCCTGCCCTCCAAGGTGTCGTATGCGAAATTCTCGATGAGATAAAATCGTTAAAAAATATTCAACAAACACTTGCCAAGCAGATCACTGATCGGCCGACCAACCTCGAGGGAAAAGCATCACAAGCTCTCGACAAGATGGTAATGATGGAGCAGTGTATCTCTGACTGCGAGGATAAATTGACCCGGGTTTGTTGGGCTATGCAGCAGATCAAGAAATGGTTAAGGGTCCTAAAAATAAATCAGGAGGAGCTTAAAAATCATTCTCGTAGGTCCAACCTAGGGATAATAGGCATTCCAGAGCATTGGGAAGATTCTGAAGGCCCAGTAACTTTTGGGAGCAACCTGATTAAGAAACTTGTCCTTCCCAATCCTCTACAGTATTTGACAATTGTCCCTCGGCCACCACGCCTCTGTCGCATCTGCCTCTTCTTTGTTGCTGCGGCCTGTGGTTTGTAAACCAGCCCAATCTTAAAAAACTGAATTCATCGTGAACTGTTGTGATGAGGCCACTTCTATCTCTCGACCCCTCACGATCTGATTCAGACCCTGTGTCTGAACTTATGTCGCTCAAACATACATCTTGCCTTACTTGATTACTCGTTTCTAATCTTTTTCCTCTGATATTGTTGAATTTTCCGGCAAACGTATAAATTCTCCCGTTTTCATAATCTTTTCGGTCTCTTTGGATCTTGTGTGCTTTTCTGACTGTTATTCTTTCTTCATACTTCTTCATGCGAACCTTCATGTCCTTATGAAACTTGGTTACTGCATCCTTATCAGTATGTAGATTTAATTTATCATTAAGTTCTTTGATTCGCATCATAGCTGTATCTCTATCGATGGATGCGTATTTGATTAATAACATAATCATTCTCGTCAAGCTTTCTGCATTTAACTCTGACCATTCTTTGATCAAATCAGGGTGCAGGTTCTCATATGTCGGTGTTATCATGATTCCCAGTCCCCTGGGAACTCTTCTACATATCTCCTTAGGGACTGCACTTCCAACCATTTCGAAATTTTGATTTTCGTTAGTCTCTCCAGCTTGTTACATAGGTCATTGAATGGTGCTTGACTTGTATTCACTGTAGACAGTACTGTTGATTCATCTCTGTTTGTTCTAGGTTCCTCCTTGAATACCCCCTTGGCTGTTGCCAGTCTTGCCTCGATTTCATCATCTGCCATATTATTTTGCTGCAATGTTAGCTGGGCTCTGAGTGAACTCCACAGCTTAAACACTGCTCCGTGTTCGTGACACCCTGTGTACAAGGTAGGTTTTCCTCATGCTGACTCCCGCTTATGGTCTTGCCTTGAGCCACGAAGGCAAGTTTCGCTGCTGGAAAGCCCTCCAGATCCCCTTGCAGAGTGCTTACCTTCAAAGCTGGTCTTGCTTAATGTCGTTGGGGAAAGTCAACAAAACAAATCCTCCGAGTAGATGACTTGCAGCCTGAACGTCAGAGGTGCTCGTTAGACGCCTGTGCCCGGCGTGTTTAGATTCAGACAGCTTCCGTAAACAGTAAATTACAGAACGGTACACCAAGCAGTGTTGTAGTGTTTAATCAGGAGGCAGAAAAGCGTGTACAGTGTCAGACATGTTTCAGCTTCCAAAGCCTTTGTCACAACGCCTGCGCACAAGAGCTCTTCCTATTTACATCACCTTTTCGAAATTGAAAACAGACAAATAGCTGATGTAGCTATGGTGGCCATATTGGAACATATTACGTACAATCAAATAGTGTGTATTAGTACATGTTATCATGACTGTTGTTATTCTCTTTCTGTGCCCCATGCCTTCCCAAATAAATTTTCGTGGAAAAGGCATGCATGGTAAAGGCATATTAGTTGTTAAGTTTTTTGTTTTAAAGGCATGTGTGGTAATAATGCATGCATTGTACTGACGGCGCTGTGAAGGCATGCATGGTAATTAAATGCATGGTTCTGTCATACTACACTCCCCATTCTGCCTGGGAGAAATTCTCCAATCAATAGTACTTGGCCTCAGGAAGAATTAATAGCAACAAACATAGAACGGTTAAGTTGAAAGGTAATTGAAAAACAAAAGAACTAAAGTGTTGTATGAATCAAGCATTTCGGTCTTACCATAAAGAACCAAAACACGATTTTTTAAAGATAAACTGATAAAAAACACAGGTGGGACCAAAAAAAGAAGGCTAACAACAACCTATATGCCAAACTGCTGCACGACCTCAATACCAACAAACACAAAAAATTTGGGAAAATCGTCAGCAACCTAAACGACCTGTCTAAAACATAATCAGTTGTTAACATACAAGAAGCGTACTACCATGAGTACCTCTCAAGCCAGTTTGGCCAACCTTGGAGTATGCTGCACGTGGATAAGACTGCAATACACCAAGTAACATCCTCACCAGAGTCTCAAAACTCCATCAAAGCAACACAGGCCTCTAACCCTCTGCACCTGTAGCAGTAATCAAGTGCCAGTTTTCATGAAGCCGCCGAGACAGAACCGCAGGTCCAAATGGCATTCCAACAGCCATCTTTAAGGAGGACAAATCGTTCTGGGAAAGCAATCTGGGCTTGTATACAAGAGCATAATCACTCTAAGTACCATCCCCACCTTGTGGAAAGGTTCTATCATGTCTCTATTCTATAAAGGTGGCAACAACTCCGATCCCACCAATTTGCAACTCATAGCGCTCCTGGATGTGGATTCAAAATACTTTGCCATTTGCCTCCTTGAAGAGCTGTCATCCTGGGCTGCGAGAGGAGCTTGATCCCATGTAATAAAACAGGGTTTGCCAAAGACATGGGAACTTCATCAAACTTGATGGCTCTATCCTTGCTGTTCAACCTACACAGTAAAATCAACCTGCCCCTCTACTTATGCTTTATAGACTATAATGCAGCCTTTGATTGAGTGGATAGAGGAAACCTTTGGAGCAAACTTGCCAGTTGGAAAATACCTCACCCTCTACTGCAACCCCTGATTCTACTCCATACTGACACCTGGGTCAGAATAAAGTTAGGCGACGGTGCCCATCTATCTAGAAAGATCCGAACCCACCAAGGATTAAGGCAAGGGTGTGTACTAGCTTCCCCTCTTTTCTAAATGGATCTCCATACTAGCCTCGCCCAGGCAAACTCACATGCCCCAAAGTTGGGTAACACCTTGCTGCCCTGTCTAATGTATGCAGATGACTTAGTTTTGCTTAGCCGTACGAAAGTTGGCCTTCGGAGGCTTCTGAATGCCACAGCCTCATACTCCAACACAAATGCTATGACAATCAACCTGAAGAAGTCAAAGTTTATGAATCTGGGGAAATGGTCATTGAGTCTCCACCAGTGGTGTCTGGAAGAGGATAAATTAGAGGTAATATCAGAATACAAACATGTATATGGGCATGCTACTTTAAGTATGGGTGGGTGGTAAGCTCCGTTCTGCCAGAGGTGTTTGCAGAGTTTTGCCCACACCGCACTCCGCTTGAAGGTCAGAGTTCTGCTGCTCAAGGAACTCTGTGGAATCTCACAGGGTTTTTAGGCAACTCCGCAGAATTCCTGGGAGTGAATCTCCATGAGCTCCTCCCACCCCTACATGACAGGCAAGGGTCTTTAAGCAACATATGGAGCTCACGCTCCTCAAAGACAACACCCTCACCACAGCCTTCAAATGTCTATAATTGGCAATAGCAACATCAACATTCACACCTCTTATGAAAATAACACAATTCAAATTAGTCCCACCCATAGCTTATGGCAATGAAGCTCTAAGAGGCAGAGACACCACTCATATGGACAAAATCATCCCAAAACTCTTTAAGTCAGTTTTTTCAACACACCATCGCTCGTCTCCAGCCCAATTGTGACTCTATTTGGACTACCCAAAAATTCTTTAGCAAGACAAGGAAAATTCATTAAAATCTGCTACAAATTAAAGAATGTCAACAATGGAACCCTGAATAGTCATAGAAGTGGCAAAATTACAGTACCGAACCTGTAACCATTACAATCTCAAGTCCTTTTGCTTTTTAATTAAACAATTAATTTAAAATTTACATATTTACACCCCGTACAACGGGTGATCTGCTTTCTACAAGTATTTTTGTTTGTTTTTGATTAATGTATCTGTTCAATAACTTTAGTGCAAATGTTTTAAGTAACTAAGCAATTAAATAAAAACAAACTTGAAACTTGAACTATTACGGACAAAGGCGCAAAGGCAACAGGCCCTAAGGAGTTGCACTGACAGTGCACTTCAAAAGTTGTGGTGCACTGTCAGTGCACCCTTCTGAGGTCAGACTCTCTGGAGAGGGGCAAGCATGTTTTATGGTCCCACTTCATATCCCCTTGAAGGTGGGTTCAGGCACTCACTCTAACTGCCTTCAGGGGTATCTCTGTCAATCTTTAAAGTGCAGCAAGGTGATGCCTGCACGTTGAAACTTTGAAGCACAGAGAGGCTTGTAAGCAGCCCTTCCATATTTTACTAAACGTGCCGCCCCAGGTCATCAGCAAGTTTGAGGCTGCCCTGGAGGCAGCATGTTAATTATGATTGTGTGTACCTGTGTGCACCATTGCGGTGCACCTGCGTAAAGGTGTGCCATGGCGCAACAGGGACAGTGCGTCCATTACATAATACTAGCCCAGGTACGCTGTTGGTAAATAACTTGCTTCCTTGTGACAGGGGTCTTGGCAAGAGCACTCCTTGCCCTAACCCATCCCTCAGCCAAGCGGCTCCTTGTTACGTAATGTGTCCTATTGTTCTTGGCCTCCAGCTGCAGGGACATTATTAATAATGATGTACCTCTCCTCATTTAGTTGGTCAGAAGGACTTTTGTTAAATCCAAGGGGCATTTTTTTCTTTAATTCTTTCTATATTTTATGCATTGAGATTCTCATCCATGAAATGAAGTTGGATGGGGTGGAGTACAGAGAATGCAGCGTTGATTCTGATGGCTTGGATCCTTTTATAAAAGGTGTTCTGGACTACCTCAGCTGCAGGCAGAGTAGGTTTACTGTTATATCAACAAATAAAGTTGTCTCTACTTCAGCTAAAGTAATTTGATATGTGTTGGATAGGGCCCTTTCTGCAGGGTCACCCCAGATTTTTGCCTTCCTTTGCTGAACCCTTTTTTGTTCACTTTTAGGACTCTGTGCACTTTACTCATTCCAACCAGTGGTAAAGTGCTTGTGCTCTTCTTTCAAACATAGTAAAATTGGTATACACCCGATTGGATTGTCGAATTCAGTTATAAGTCCATAGTATATGGGACTACATGTACCCAGGTCCTATAAATTAAAGTCTACAAGTGGGCTGCAGCATTCATGCCACCTACTAAAGTAGCATTGTAAAGCCTGCCTCAGGCTTGTCACTGAAACCTGCAGTGCAGTTTTAAACTGCCATTTAATTCTGACAATATAAACTTTTTGCCAGGGCTAAATCTTCCTTTTAATACATATATGTCACCCCTAAGGTAGGTCCAAATGGCTCATCAGGAAGGGTGCATGTATTTAACAAGTATATAATGTCATTTGGAACTCTTTCCTTAGGCTGTGTGTTGTTTTGGTTTGTGGACTGAGTAAAAGTTTTCTGGATGGACATACTCATTACCTGCTTTCCTTCCACTGATCAATGCACTTGTACATTTAGAGATGCACATGCAATCCTGGCTGACATATTTTTGTAAATTTTAGGCATCTAATTTCCATTCTTTTTGTGTTATCACATTCAGTTGCCTATAAGTTGTGATTATCAAGTCATGTGGCAATGCTATAGGACCATTGTGTAAATCTTCTTAAATGGACATTTGAGGAAATAGGTGAAATTTATTAAGGGCTCGATTAGTGTTTAGTTGAAAGTTCTCTGAAGGATGCATATTAGGGCCTTTTAACTGCATTAGTGGGGTGAACATAAGAAAGTTCTGTGTTTAGATAGAAATCGGGAGGATGGGTGATGAGAGGTAATTGAGCGGTCAGGTGTGATGTACAGACTCTAGGCACCCTCATAACTATCACACATATTCTGGAGATATGTTCACATCCCTCCTCACACTCACTGTGGGTGCAGACCTCAACCATTCATGTTCATATACTGAAGAGCAGGTTCACTGACAGAATATTAACCACAAAAAAATCAGCATAAAAAATATTGAGGGAAAAATATAGGATGCAAAAATATCGACTCCCTACACTTAAAATGGTAAGTACAAAAATATTGATTTTTTTTGTTTACAATAATATAGTTGTATTAAATATCGATGTTTAAATATATATACTTTACAATATTAAAATCAACATATAGTAAATAATTAACATTATTTTATAAAAATAAAATATAATTAAATGTATATTTTAACAAATACTACAAATAAGCTTCCTTTTAAAGATGTAAACACATATATATATATATATATAGATATTACTATATATAAAACAAATAAATAAACTAATATTTTAAATAATATTATAATTAAAAAAATTGTAAATATTATAGTATTATAAAAAATATATGTATATATATTTAATTATACCAAAAACATAAAGGTACGGCCCGTATAGGCTCCGGGCTGCATCATAATGGGCCGGTCGGTTTCCTTTCCGACTGCCTCATTATGATGGAGGCGGTCGCAAAGGAAACTGGCTGGTCATTCCGGCTGGCTTCTGACCGGTTTGGAGAGCCTGTCTACCAGTCGGAAGCCGGCCTGTATTCTTAAGGGCAGCTCATTCCACCCTTGAGTTTACGGACACGGTTTCCGACATGGTTTCCATGCCAGTCTGTCCGACATGGAAACCATGTCAGAAAGCGTGTTAGGGGTCCCCAGCAGGGCCTCCTTTGGTGCATGGCCTTCGATTGGAGGCCGAGGGGGCACCTATGGTGCCCCCATGTTGATCCCTTCACCTTGTTGCAGGCACCTTGAGGGGTGCAGGGATGAACAGCACCTCCCATTTCACTGTGGGACCATGCATTATAGCCGGTTTACGGCCATAATGCATGCTCCCATAGTGAAATATAGAAATGCAACCGAACAGTGTTCGGTCGCATCCTAATGGTGCGGACGGGACTGCTGACTGGGTGTCGGTCAGTCCCATGACCGAGTCGGTGTCGGGCAGAAGTGATTCCGCCTGACATCATAATGAGCACCAAAATATTACAAAAAGGAAACCAAATCAAATTTAAATAAAAATTAAACAACACACATTTCTTACAATTTAATTAAAAATAACTTACAAACAAAAAAGATTGTAAATTATAAATATTATTATTATAATAAATCAAACACATAATTATACAAATTATATATAACAACATAAAATAAAATATTAAAAATTAAAATAAATACATATAAATTTCCCACTACATTAAAAAAATATTTTTAAACTGAATATATGTAGAAATAAGTACTCCCACCTAACACAACGCAACAGTAAAACACTTTTTTACATCAAACAAAAATAATATTTACTACTCTAACTACAATAAAAATAAAACTACATAAAATACCACAGTGCAAAATACTACAATTTAGTATACCACTACAATTAACACAACAAAAAAATAATATTTAACAAAAAAAACAATTTCCCACTACAGTCAATACAACAACAAGGAAAGTGCTGAATTACGCAGGAGTAAAATTTACTATTCTTACTCCAATCAGTGCAAAAGTAGGGACAGTGTTGGATTGCAGAGGGGTAACATGTACTATTTCCACTCCAGTCACTGCAAAAGTAGGGAAAGTGTTGGATTGCGGACGGGTAAAATTTACTATTCCCACTCCAGTCATAACAAAAGTAGCGAAAGTGTTGGATTGCGGAGGGCTAAAATTTACTATTCCCACTCCAGTCAGTGCAACAGTAGGGAAAGTGTTGGATTTTAAAATTAAAAAACATATATTATTCCCACAACAGTCAGTACTACATTGCAAACAAATATAATGCCTACAAAAACTAATTTTAAAAACAAAATAAAAATATTAAAAATAAATATTTAAAATGTAATATATTAAATGTAAATAAACAATGAAAATTAAAACATTTCTGAAAATTAAAAGCATCATAATAATATTACAAACAATATTAAAAATTAAATGCAATATTATTTCACATATAAAAACATTCTATTAAAAAGTATTTATTAATAAATTAAGTTAATGAAATAAATGTAGTTATAATTTCCTTACACCATCTACCCCTACAAAACGTACAACCAAAACCTAACACTAAACAAAACACATATATTTTACAATATTAACATAAATATGTATTAGCAAACGAAAAATGATATATTTAATTACAAATTATTAAATATGCAATTGCATTTATTTAACTTTCTACAAAATACCTCCACAAAATATACACCATACTCCTAAAATGTAATACATTTAATACACAATTAACACAAAAATATATTAAAAAAATCATTATAAAAAAGTAAATATTTTTATAACTTAAAATGTATTTATTTCCCACCCTATTCCCTCATAAACCCCACAACCCACACCTAAAATAAAAGAAATACTTACACAATAAACTTAATTAATTACCAATTAAGTAATTTATAACAAAAAAAAGCACAATTATTTACAGGGAAATAACTGCCAACCCTGTACACCCATAAATTCTACAACCCACTCATAAAAAAGAAAAATAACTAACAATATTACCATAATTAATGATCAGTTAAATAATTGACATTAATTAAAATTAAATTAAACGACTGCCCACCCTCTACCCCAATAACCCCCAAACCCCATACATAAAAAGTAATTAAAAAAACATTATTTACAATATTAACATAATTAACTACCAATTAAATAATTATTATTAATTAACAATTTAAAAAATATATTGCACAATTAACAAAATTAATTATTTAAATAATATTTTACAATAAATAAACATTAATTTAATATAATAAAATTACTTCCCACCCTATACCCCTATAACCCACAACCTGCACCTAAAAAAATAATACTCAATAAACACAATTAATTATCAATTAATTATTTCTTATTAATAACAACTAATTATGAATTAATTAAAATAAATTACTTTCCATCCTTTAGCCCTATAAACCCCAAAACCTGCACCTGCGAAAAAGATTAATTACTCAATAAGCATAATTAACTATCAAGTAATTAATTATTAATAATTAACAACTATTTATTAATTGCTTAAATTTGAATTACTTCCCATTCTATACCCCTATAAATACACATCCCACTATGATACCAATAAGACAAAATATAATTAAATGAAATGTAATAACTACTATAAATTAAACACATATATTAAAAAACATAAGCAATAATTATACCAGAAAATTACATCATACAGATTTAAAATATATACTAAAATACATAACAATATTTTAAAAACGATATTTTAAACAACTATATTTTTGCAAACTATATTTATGACTTAGATATTTTAAGAATCGATATTACTTAACTTAAAGTCGATATTCTAAACATCAGTACTCTTGCTGACGATATTTCTTCATCATGATATTTAAAACTCGATATTTTGGTAAGGGATCTTTTTGATTCGATATTCTGTCTGAATACCTGAAGTGCATTTACTGTATTCAAGTTCTGCTACAGATCTTTCTTCCCAGTGTAATCGCCCGTAATCCTTGATAATATTGAATGATATTAATTTAAATTATTATAATTCAATCATTATTGGTTACATGATTTATGCATTTCGTGCAGTGTGCTTCTTAAAGAGCATACATTCACCAAAACTACAGGAAAATACCATAATTAGTGCACAGCTGAATTGTTCGCTAAAGGAAGACATTTAAAAACAAAAACAAAAAAAAATTCTCTAGAACAGACATTTAGCAATGTGTTACATTAACTCACTCGTGTTCCAATTACTGCAATCTTAATTACATTCAATCAGTTTTTTATCCTAATACATGCTATCAGTCCGTAATTTATGCTGTAATGGTAAAAAATAACTAAAAAAGCGACCTCCAGACCCAATGAATAATTATCATTTGATTATTCACATTTTCTGTCACTCTGCCATCAAACATTCAGGACCCAAATGCACTAACGCTGTCCTCATATTTAAGCAACTACCTATGAACGTTATATATGTTAAATAAAAGGTAGGTAATATGCTACTTAAGACACACACATGAAAGTCTGTCCTCAGCAAACTGAGAGAGCACACTGTACAGTATAGGAGAAAGGAACTGTGAATAAAATTACATACAAAGCGGCTCTGAAAGCCTACTACGCGAAAGTGCGTGAGGGAAAAAATATTTTTCTGTCTGCGAAAATTGAACAAGCTGGGAACAGCAGTAGGGAACTGTTTATGATTGTAAAAACTTTTCCTCTCTTAATGCAAGCAATCGCCCTTTCACCCCTACTTATGAATGGACGAATCATATCGCGCAATACTTTTACAACAAAATTAAAACCATCCAAGATTCGTTTGGGGATCTCCCTCAAGCAAGGGATGACAATACAGGTTTGTCCCCCCTGTCATCTCCAACTCAGGTGAGGCCCTCCTGCAGTTCCCCCCTATCCCGCTGGATATATCTCTTAAGATTATGAAAGCGCTGAAATCCGGCTCTCCCTCGAACCCTTGTCCTGCGAGAGTATTGGCATCCATTGCCGAGGTGATCAACCCAGCTGTTAATCTGGTCTTGAACCTCTCCTTGTTCGAGGGACTGATGCCCAACAGCTGGAAACACAGTAAAATTCTCCCGCTTTTAAAAAAACCTTCAGCAGACCCTTCTGTAGCCAGTAATTATAGGCCAATATCGCTGTTGCCTTTCCTCTCCAAGGCCTTGGAGAAATATGTAAACGCTTTTATCACAGATTTTGTAGAGGCCAATGATGTACTACATCCGAGCCAGTCAGGGTTTAGAGCTAATTTTAGCACAGAGACAGCGCTACTGGAAGTGTCGGAAACTATCAAAACAACTCTTGATAGAGGGGGCAAAGCGGTATTGATACTATTGGACCTCTCTGCGGCTTTCGACACCGTGACCCATGATTTACTCCTGCACAGACTTCAGGATTGCGGCATTGGTGGCACGGTCCTCAGGTGGTTTACCTCCTTTTTGGAAAACCGCCAGCAAACAGTATGGTCCCCCCCTTTCTCGGCCCCTATCCCCCCGATGAAAGTAGGAGTTCCTCAGGGCTCTGTTTTGAGCCCAACTTTGTTTAATGTATATATGGCTCCCCTTGCACTCTTGGATGAGGAATATGGTGCTAAAGTAATATCCTACGCCGACGACACACAGCTGTTGTTCACCTGTGAGAAGGATGATGTGCTGAAAGGAAGTGAAATAAATGCTTGCCTGGCGAAGGTGTTCGCCTGGTTCAGGCAAAATCAATTGTTATGCAATTCAGAAAAGTCTGAAATTATCTTTTTTGGCCATAGTCCAGGTGAGGAATGGCACCAATGGTGGCCGCAGAATATGTCCCCCCCAGCAAGTCCAGTAACCACCGTAAAAAACCTTGGGGTGAAACTGGACGCCGACATGTCCATGAAGTCTCAGGTCCAAACAATGGCCGGTACGTGTTTTGGGCTACTGAAAATGTTGAGAAATTTCATCCCTTTACTTCCAGTCTCACATAGGAAAACAGTGGTCCAAACCCTGATCACTTCTAGGTTGGATTATGTCAACGTGTTGTACCTAGGCTTGCCAGATTATCTATTAGGTCGCCTGCAGGTGGTACAAAACGTGGCAACAAAAACCATTTTGCTGGTTAACCCCAGGACAAAGCAAGCACAAGGAGATGATGGACGGAGTGCTGAAACTTTTCAAACACTCACCCCCAGTCACAGATCTGGGTTGAATCCATCATCATTCTTTAGCTCACTTTGCCACCCCAGTTCAGACATAGCTATATGCAAATCAGTCTTGACCCTGTGCTCATGGGAACAGTCCAGCTCGAACTGCTAAGCCATGTCTTCCTGGACTGGAAACAAGCATCTCTGGGACCGGTTTCAGGCTAACAGCCCTCATCAGCCAGGCTAGCTTGAATCCAGTGGCAAAGTGAGCAAGGGACCCACGTCTGGGCATACCCTGCCAACTTAGGGTGAACAAAGCAAGCACAAGGAGATGATGGACGGAGTGCTGAAACTTTTCAAACACTCACCCCCAGTCACAGATCTGGGTTGAATCCATCATCATTCTTTAGCTCACTTTGCCACCCCAGTTCAGACATAGCTGTTAGCCAGAAACCGGTCCCAGGATGCTTGTTTCCGGTCCAGGGAAGACATGGCTTGGCAGTTCGGGCTGGACTGTTCCCATGAGGCACAGGGTCAGACTGATTTGCATATGGCCATGTCTGAACTGGGGTGGCGGAGTGAGCTAAAGAATGATGATGGATTAAACCCAGATCAGTTGACTGGGGGTGAGTGCTTGCAATGTTCAACACTCTGTCCATCATCCCCTTTAGTTTTACTATGTTCGCCCTAAGTTGGCAGGGTATGCCCAGACGTGGGTCCCTTGCTCACTTTGCCACTGGATTCAAGATAGCCTGGCTGATGACAGCTGTAAGCCAGAAACCGGTCCCAGGATGCTTGTTTCTGGTCCAGGGAAGACATGGCTTGGCAGTTCGGGCTGGACTGTTCCCATGAGGCACAGAGTCAGACTGATTTGCATATGGCCATGTCTGAACTGGGGTGGCGGAGTGAGCTAAAGAATGATGATGGATTAAACCCAGATCAGTTGACTGGGGGTGAGTGCTTGCAATGTTCAACACTCCGTCCATCATCCCCTTTGGTTTTGCTATGTTCGCCCTAAGTTGGCAGGGTATGCCCAGACGTGGGTCCCTTGCTCACTTTGCCACTGGATTCAAGATAGCCTGGCTGATGACGGCTGTAAGCCAGAAACCGGTCCCAGGATGCTTGTTTCCGGTCCAGGGAAGACATGGCTTGGCAGTTCGGGCTGGACTGTTCCCATGAGGCACAGAGTCAGACTGATTTGCATATGGCCATGTCTTAACTGGGGTGGCGGAGTGAGCTAAAGAATTATGATGGATTAAACCCAGATCAGTTGACTGGGGGTGAGTGCTTGCAATGTTCAACACTCCGTCCATCATCCCCTTTGGTTTTGCTAACCCCAGGACACACATGACATCTCATCTAAAGTCCCTGCATTGGCTTCCGATACGCAAGAGGATAAACTTCAAAGCCCTGGTGTTGGCCTTTAAGGCCTTCCACAACATAGGGGCTCCTTACATCAGGAACCGAATTCAGCACTACGCCCCACTTAGAAGTCTGAGGTCCTCGACTCAATGGCTGTCGACTGTGCCAAAGTTCTCTCGCTCTCGCATGGGGGGCCGCTCTTTCCAGGTGGTGGCCTCTCAGCTATGGAACAGCCTGCCACCTTCCCTGAGACAGGTGCAGGATCTCCTGAGTTTCAGGAGAAATCTAAAAACTTGGCTCTTCCAACACTAGTAGAGGCCTACCTGCCGTTGTGTACACTGTTCTGTCATGGGGGTCTTTTTAGCGCCGGGACACTCTTCGGAGTAGCCGTGCGCTTTACAAATGCCCAATAACATAACATAACTGTATCTTCATGCGGTTAATGGTGGGTCGATTACGAAGCAATGCTATTTTGGGCCCGATATAAAACACACACATCGGGAAAGATTTTACATAAACCACTGATCTCAATTCAGATATTAACATTCAATGCACAATTTCATACAGGCAACAGGCAACAGTGATACAAAGTAGCAACCTACCACCCCATCATTAAAGCTCCCCACCATTCCAGACTCTCCTAGACCTCACACACATCCAGCATATACATTTCCCTTCTATCATCTCAAAGCCATTCTTTAACACATTCAACCTACCCACAAATCTCCAACCTCCTACAACTATCCTCACCTTAACCTTTTCCATCTGGCCAAAGTTTCTACCCCAGCCCCTCACCTGGGTACCCCCTAAAGGGGTGGGTATGCCCGCTTGTGATTTTCTAGCACCCACAACTAATGCAGTTCACCCGGCCTGCATCTGTCCTACCTTGGCGAAACCAACCAATCCATTAGTACTCTTTTGAAAGCTGTATGTTATGTTATGTCATATCTTGTTATGTTATGTTATGTCATGACTATTTATAGAGTTCACGTCTCACTGCTATCCGGGCCCTAGATATAGAGGGGACCGAGCTCGCTGAGTCTGAGTTTTTTGCGGAATTCAACGGCAGAGGAGGTGGCTCTGGCATGCAGGGGGAGGCCTTGTGTGCAAGGCATGATAAAGCACAACTGTCGACTCTGTGCTGTTGGTGAGTGGGGCTGAGAGATGATCCTCAGGGTACTTTTCAGATGAAGTTAGTCGCAGCTGAGGGGTAGTTGGCCAGGCTGACTGTCTGGGTGCATCCAGTGTAGAAGGAGCAGATCAAGCAGCGAGTGGGCCCTCTCATGCCAGTTTTGTGGAGTTGTGAAATGAGGGTGGGGTGGGGTGGGTGACGGTGGAAAGGTGGAAGATGGATCGAGGAAATGAAAGCTGTGGTTTCTTCTCTATCCATGATCAGTCGGATGCCATCTCTGGGGCAATGAGGATAGTCTCTGTACTGTGGTTGGACTGAAATCCAAATTGAGGGGGGGGTTGAGGAGGTGATTGTTATTCAGGTGGTTGGCCAGTCGTTTGTTGATGAATTCTCCAAGACTTTAGCAGTACAGTGCAGAAGGGAGATTGGTCGACATTTAACCATTGCCTTAGGGTGTGCTGAGGGTTTTTTCAGAAGGGGAGAGTATGATGATGAGCTTCCATGCATCAGGAAAGGTAACTGTGCTGAAGAAGTTGTTGAGTTTTGGAGTCAAGCTGTGCAAATAGGGTCCATTCCTTTGTTGTGTGGGCAGGGAATCACAGGCAGGTAATCAACTGAGAGCATGAGTGAATGGATAACATGGTCACTGTGGTTTGTACCGTGATGATGATGGTCCAGGAGTTAATGACAGTGCCTGAGGGGATTTGTGTTTCTGGACAGGAGGACTGCAATAGTGGTAGGTCCGGCTGGGGCGGTCAAAGTTCTTGTAGGCTTTGCTGATCTTGTGGTTAAAATAATGGGAAAGCTAGGTACAAAGGTCCTGGGATGGGTTGATAGTTCTGGAGCTTGCGGTAGGCAAACTGAAATCCTTTATGAGGCGATGATTTCTTTGGCATAATTTTTGCTGTTTTCGATGTTATTGGTCAGTGCTGAAAGCTTGGTGGATCTGATCTGCTTGTAGTAAAACCTGAAGGCTGACTTGTAGGTTTCGTCATGGGTCTCTCTCCATCTGCATTTGAGTTTCTTGCATTTGTTGAGTCTAAGTTCTTGCGTGTACCAGCTTGCTTGTGGCCTGGTCCTGGTGGTGATTTTGAGCAGGATTAGGGTTTTGGTACAGGATGTGATCCATGTGTTGAAGTTCCCTATGGATCGTGAGAGGTCATGGTGGTGTTGTGGTTTACAGGCTTGGAGCTCTGTGCTCCATGTTTCTTCTGGGAACCTGTTACAGTTTATACCAGTTGTTTTAGGAGGGCCAGTTTCGCGCAGCAGGAGGTATGCAGGTCGAAGTGGATAAATGTGTTAATTTGTCTAGGTGAGGGGGTGAGTACATCATGATGTCACTGAAGTTATTGAAGATGTGGTCATGAAGATGTCTGATGGTGTGGGCGGCGGTGTGGGTGGGTCCTTTACTCACTGATTGAATCCGAGTGTGGTCTGGTCCTCCAGGAAGTTAATGATGTTAGGGTCAGTGAGGTCCTCCAGTTGGTAGTTAAGGATATCAAGTAGGATGAAGGAGCTGGAGTCGATCACCAGGAGGGCTATGAAGTCCGAGATGGACTTTAGGGGCAGCCCGCCACAGTGTGCAAGGTTTTCCACATCCACCCCATTTTTTAATGGGAGCCTATGTTGTCCGTAGGAACACAGGCTCCCATTGGAGTCAATGGGAGTCCAACCAAACGGTGTTCGGAAACATCGCATTCAGTCGGTCGGACTCCCCGAATCCGATTCTGTCGGAAACCATTCCGACACCGAGTCGGTCGGAATGCTTTCCGACCGACATCGTAATGAGGCCCCAAGTGTTCCTGATGGTCGCTAGTGTTTACAGATGTAACAGAGCAGTGAAGGTTTCCTTTGAAGTTCATGGCTAGTCCTTCTCTGAATAAGTAGGCTCTAGTCTCCTTAATCATCTTTTTTATGGGGGATTGCCATGGCTATGTTCGGGGCGATGTTGAGGTGAGTCAGGTTTCTGTCAGGAAGAGCAGGCCTGTTGAGAGGTTTTGCAGGAGGTCCCAAAGGTCTATGGCATGTCTGATGAGCCAGCAGGTTTTAGGGAGGAAGCAAGCCAGGGTGGGCTGAGGGCACTGGGGGGAGTGACTTGTGGTGTGTGGTTGTGTGTGTCAGGTAGTCAGTGGGAGGTGGAGCCTGGGGGCAGGAGTGGGCATGGGGGTACACAGGAGAAATGATAGGAGGATCAGGAGAATATGCCTTCGGTGTTGGCTGAAGAATGTCGATTGCAATGCTGGGACATGTGTCTGGAGTGTCTTGAAAATAAAAGAAATCTTAAAAAGGCTTAGACCCCGGCACTTACTTACCTTTACTTGTCATTGGTTGACTCCCATATCACTCTAGTTTCTTGCTTTCTATTGGTCAGTGCAACCTCGTTGCCTCAAGCTTCCTCACGGGCGTCAGTCTCCATCCCTACCTTGGAGCCTGGACAAAGTACAGCTCCTTAGGGCCAGTGTCCTTCTACTGGCCGCAGGCTCCTGCAGACTCTTTTTTAAAAACTTTTTGGCATGCACTCTTGGAGTGGATGCCTCTGAAGCCCCTACCTTCACCTCCACCCCCCTTCTCCCACTCCCGTTGGGTCAATCTTCCCCACCCCCATTAATCCCCCTGTCCACTCTTTTCTTTTTAACCCGCCCACCCTCAACTCTTTTTAAAACATCCAACTGCAGCCTCCCGCTACACATTCTTTGTTATCCTACCCTTCTCGCTCTTGTTGCTTGCCATCTCCCGTCCATCCCCGCAGTTTTAAAGGATATTGCACAGCAGCATGGGCTGCTGTGCAACACAGCTTAAAGTAAATAAAAACAAAGCACTATGGCATGGTCAACGCTTGTCTCGTGTCTGTGAGTGCTGTGGATGGAGGAACTGGGTTCCTAGCGCTGGGCATGGGCATACATAGTTGGGCTTGCCTTTAATGCACTTTTAGCATGCCAGGAGCACACCCATGCTGCGACTGCCATTAAGTAGGAGGGGGAGACGTTCAGGGTGTTGTGGGCAAAGCTGGAGGAAGCACCATAAGCTGTTGGAAAGCAGATGAGAGGAAAGAAAGGGGAAAAAACTTCTCTCGCACCTTCTTCATCTTTTTTAAAGATAAAATGTTTTCATTTTAAACACTCCAATTCGAAAAGTCTACGGTGCAGAGTTCTTCTCATTGAAAATTTCTAATGTCTAAGGGCTGAAATGGGGATTTATGTTATAATGTATCAGTTTCGGGAGAACCACAATCAGGTAACTGCAAAAGTATAAATGGGAAATATCATGGACAAATATATTCACAAATACATAATCCATTCAGCACATACACAAGCATACCCAACACACACACACACAACACACAAAAATACAAGGATTCATTCCACACACAGTACACAGACCACTTGCCTCTGCACATCAGGTTCAGGCCCCACGAGCAGCTATAGATTTGTGAAGAATTGACAAACATCCAATAATTAGATGACACTTTCACAGAATATATTATTTGATTAGTTTCAGCTTGTCTTTTCACCAGTTTGTTACAGTTACTAATCGCAGAGCTATTTCTCATTGTCAATGTTTTTTTAAGAGGTTGCAAAGCAGCTCGGGCTGCTGTGCAACATGACTTAACATGAACAAACACAAAGCGGTATGGCGTGGTCAGCGTTGACAATGCAATAGCGTTTGTTATTCTTTACTTTAAGCCATGTTGCACAGCAGTCTGCGATGCTGTGCGACATCTTAAAAAAATATCGACAACTCCAGTAGGTCTTGCATAGGTGAAACAGGTTGTCTTTGCCAATGCTTGTTACAGATGTAGCAATAAATCTATATATGTTTTAAACACAAGTACAGTGTTAGCGCTACTGGGCCCTGAATATCTGTGTAAATTAGGGATGGAAACAGAAAGAAAATAATATGAAAAAGAATATTACTAATATATTTTTTATTCAAAGAGACAGGTATTTTTCTTCCCACACAAACAATGATAAGCAGTAGAACATGATGATAACAAAAGGATTTCAATTTGAATGGTCAAATGATATTTATTTTTATTTTCGCAGCTTCACTGGACCCCAAGGAGAGAGGGCCAGGAGAGTAAGAATATATTCATAAACTTATGTGGTACAAGAAAAGACAGAACAATTTGTGGTGGTGGTGGTGGTAAGGGTCAATGGAACAAGTCCACTTCTCCCGTGCCATGCCCCCCGTGGGAAAGAGTTTTCAGATATGCTGTTGGCTTTTAGGTTTTGAGATGGGCTGGTACTGAAGCCTTTGAGCAGGGGCTGAGGGCTGTAAGCTAAAATTGGGGCTAGGATGGTTTGGATTGCTATGAGCTTCTTCCCACACCATCTTCACTCTCACCAGCAAACTCACAATGGTTACCAACAAACACCCATGTGCATGTAAAGGCACCACAATGTTCTTGTGAACCTGCCTTCATGCTCACACTGAATATGTGGAGATAGGCAACAGGTGAATGGCAGCCTGCAGGAAGGTGTGGGTGTTTCACAGCGGAAAACGTTTCCTTTGACTGAGCAATCACCCATTAGTGGTAGAACACAGCAACAATGCTGGTTGGTAGATGTCAGACCTCTAATCATCCTGCTATATCCCAGCCTGACATGGCATGCTGTTCTTGGCTTTGGCTTCAACTTCAACAGTCATTGGCCTAGCCAATAGGTCTTGCTTTTGTGACCTTATAAGTGTTGAGCCATGCAACACATTTTCCTGGGTGGTTCAATTATAGCATAATTCCTGAATATGTTTAAGGTTATCTCAAACCTAAATTACATCCATTAAAAGATAGAAATGAACAGCACAGAAAATAAAACGTGTATGCCAAATTGGGGCACATGACTTGTGAAGCAAAGCAAACAAGTCTCAATCAATTTGTTTTTTGTATAGCGTGGCTAATCACCGGGGGAGGGGGTATCCAGGCGCTGTGCTGCAGGTATCAGTTGAAGAGCCAGGTCTTGAGTTCCTTCCTGAAGAGGTTCAGCGAGGGAGAAGTGTGTAGATGGATGGGGAGGGTGTTCCAGGCTTTGAGGTCTTATGAAGATACCACCCATCCCACCCTGGGATAGGCCTGGGAATGGGGAATTGCTCATTTTAATAAGGGGGAGTATGCCAGAAGGCCCAGTAGGAGGACCAGAGTGAACTAGGCAGGGGGCTACTATGAAAGAACCAGCGACTGTGAATCAATAGAGAGCTGAAGATAATACATTTCTTGTACCACTAACATTATCAGTGGGATTTTCTACCTGTAATAAATTTTGCCAACAGGTTTTCTACCCTATTACAATGACGCTGCCTTGGAAATAAAGTTCTCTTACAAAGCCTAAAAAGAAGCAGACTTAAGGATGAGAAACGTGATCAAGTGGGTAATGGATTCATAGAATGGAGCAATTTCATTATGTATGGACCTATGTTCAAACTTTGCCATATAGATGTTGGCTATGGTGGCTGCACATGAGGCTCCCATGCTAGCTCCTTTTATTTGTTTGTACAGATTTCCTCCAAATTTAAAGGTGTTCTCATGGAGTACCACATGTAAGCATTCAAGAATGAACATGTGTGAGCCCTGAATGTCATGAAGTCTCATAAACCATTGTACTGCTTCTATAGCCTCTAGTTGGGAAATGTTACTATATAGTGATTCTATATCTAGAGTAACCCCTGGTGGTAAACTCCGCTTGCTCGCGGAGTTTGTGGAATTCAGACACTCCGCGCTCTGCAGAAGAAGGCGGAAATCCTGAATTCCACCATTCGGGTGCGAAGCAGAGGTTTTTTTTCCGTTTGCAAGCTCGAGTCTTCTTTTGGGGCTCAACCGCGATCGCCAAGACTCTCAGGCCACATGCGAGCACGTGCGAGACTTCTCACACCACCAGAGATCTCCCCCGATACTTTGCGCTCACTCGCATGACTTCCGGCTGCGACTGCACCAATCTAGCATTCTTAGAACCGATCGCAAACAGAGCGGTCAAGCAGCTTTTCTGCTTGAGAATGCAGCTGAGAGGCATTTTCTGACACTTTTTAGGCTGGGAACATGGGATACTATCTTTTCCTTTTGCTTTGAGCGCATACCTGTCATTTTAAAGGCACGAAGAAAATGAACTGCGATACAGTGTTACTTGATTATTACACTTTAGAATATCGTATTTGGGAAGGAATGCGGGTCACTTGGTGATTAGTTACACACAGTTTCAATAGTTAGGGTTATATATGGATCATTTTAATTGAAATGTTTATATTTTAGTACTCCGTTACTATATGATTCTCCTTAGGAAGGCATTCTAGCCGAAAAGCGCGTAGAGAATAGGAGACCAGTGGAGTACTCCTTAAACACTAAGAATATTGAATAGAGTGGAATACAAATTAAAGAAGCTGAAGCATCTTATACATTTTGATTAAAGGAGAGTATTGTGTAATGGAAGAACACAGTTCTATATTCAGGGTTGACTATGCAAAAAAAAAAGTCTTGTGAATTTTGCTTACAAAAAATGTGAGAAGTTTGCATAATTAAACCCCCATTTTGTAAATGACATATGTATTAATGACATTGCAAAATATAGATGTCTCACTGCTTTGTTACTTAGGAAGAGTATGGGTTATGAGTGGTATGAATGAATGAATGGTAAAAGAGTTTGGTATATATTTTGTATATGTATATAGATATTTAATGTCGTGGCATCCATTAGTAAAATGGGCCCACTTGTTTCCTTTTTTTCATACAAGCCCATAGAAATGATGCTACTGAGAAACACACAAGTGGGTTGGGAAGGGTTTTTAAAAGATATAGTGCAACTCGACAGAGTTTAAAATTATACCGCTTTATAATCGGGACAATACATTTCTTTCTTTCTTATTATACCGCTTTATAATCGGGACAATACATTTCTTTCTTTTCTTTACACACTAGTAAAGTTTGGAATTTCATCTGTTTATTAGCCGTCCGAGAATGTACTACCATGTATTTTATGGTCTTATTCCTCCTATGTACAAACAATGATCTAAGAATTATATTTTGTTGGTCTGCCCCTTCATTCAAAATATGCCAATTTGCACAGACAGTCTGCCTGATTTTCTAACTGTCATGTGACACATACCAATTTGTCATTTTTGGGTCTGTCAGTATTTTGCAGGAGAACATCCTTGTCATAAAAACGTGCTCTCTTATTAATCAATGTGGATATTCCCTCACAAGGAACTTTGCCTTCCTATCATTTGCTCTCTAATCATAATCAGATACATTTGTGCAATTCCTACGCAACCTTAAAAATTGCCCAAAGGGGATGCTCTGCTTTTGTGTCCTAGGATGGTGCCTGTCCTTACAAAAAAGATGTCATCTATAAATCTTACCCAATGAGTAATGGATTCATAGAATGGAGCAATTTCATTATGTATGGACCTATGTTCAAACTTTGCCATATAGATGTTGGCTACGGTGGGTGCACATGAGGCTCCCATGCTAGCTCCTTTTATTTGTTTGTACAGATTTCCTCCAAATTTAAAGGTGTTCTCATGGAGTACCACATGCAAGCATTCAAGAATGAACAAGTGTGAGCCCTGAATGTCATGAAGTCTCATAAACCATTGTACTGCTTCTATAGCCTCTAGTTGGGAAATGTTACTATATAGCGACTCTATATGTAGAGTAACCTCTGGTGGTAAACTCCGCTCGCGTAGTTTGCGGAATTCAGACACTCTGCGCTCTGCAGAGGAAGGCGGAATTCCTGAATTCCACCATTCGGGAGCGAAGCAGAGTTTTTTTTTCCGTTTGCATGCTCAAGTCTTCTTTTGGGGCTCAACCACGATCACCAAGACTCTCAGGCCACTTGCGAGCATGTGTGAGACTTCTCACACCACCAGAGAGCTCCCACGATTATTTGAGCTCACTCGCATGACTTCCGGCTGTGACGGCACCAATCTAGCATTCTTAGAACTGATTGCAAATGGAGCGGTCAAGCAGCTTTTCTGCTTGAGAATGCAGCTGAGAGGCATTTGAAGTGGATTTCCTTCTCAAACTGGCTGTTGGAGTTGGTTTTCTGTGCGAAAAGCCATTTTTTTAAAAACAGTTTTTTTTCAAACCAGAAGGAAGTGCCCCAGGGACTCCAACTGCCTGTTCAACTCCAGCAGGCTTCTCCCAGTGCTTTGTCCCTCTCCTGGTTGCTTTTCATTGGGATTTGGAGCTGGAAGGATCACTCTCCTTGTCTGCTGCATATATACCATTGGATTTAGGGACTTTGTTTTTGAGATATCACAACTAAGTTGAAAACCTGGGGGCATATTCTCAAGGAGCTATCGCCGAGTTATCGGCACGTTATCGCAGCCATATCCACGATAAATTTATCTCCCCATTCCCAAGCTGGTGCTAACAGCCCATAACACCAGTTTACCTGCGATAGCAGTTGCAAAAAACATTTCCACAGATGCCCCCGGCAACTAACGCTAATGATATGCAGAGTAGGCGTACCCGTGCAAAAAGCCGCAACAACACCACTCCACAACATTCTCAACGACCAGCCCGATCCGCGATAAGATCACAAAACATGCGATAAGGCGCGTTAGCAGCAGGAAATTAACACCTGCTCTTACCTGGTGCAAAGTCGGACGACAACCTGCAACAGACAAGGGAGCACAGCCCATAGCCACACATGAAGAACAACAGATGCCATGGAGCCACTCACCATGCATCCCGGAGCCCCGAGAGGGCAACAACACCCACCGCCACCACACCCAGGACCCCCCCCGGGGCCCCACTCCGGGCACCCCCCACTCACACCCGGACAAAGATATGTCACATCAACCTCATGAAATCATGAACAAAACAATGTGCCCGATGTCGCACAATAACAACACCTAACCTACATGTGTCGTCAGAAAAATGAGTCATACATTCATCTTAGACTCAGCAAATAATTAGTTTCATACAGAATAAACACAAAATAACTATTTTGAAGAGTCATGGCGGGTCCACCCAGGACAATCTGGAAGTCACAACCTGCAAAACAAATTTCCAGATAAGAAGATGTGTCATGCGCTCATCAAAGGACAGAGAGAGCGAGCGAAAGTGAGTGGGAGAGAGAGAGAAAGAGAGAGTGAGAGAAAGAGAGGGAGAGGGAGTGGGAGAGGGAGTGAGAGAGAGAAATAGAGATATTGTACAAGGAGCGCAAGGCCAATCGGGCTCCTGGCTCATACATGCCAACTGTTGTGTGTGTATCGCTATTGGCGCACACTAAGTCAAAGGCCTGGCATCAATAGCAACGCGAAGGCCACATCACATTTCAAAAATGCAAGCAGTAGTCAGACCAACATCAGGAATGAAAGCTCCATTTTCTCAATACACAAGGCTGAAAGACACCTGAACCCCCGACCCTGGTCCTGAATGTGGCTGGCACTCCCTGCGAGAGATACTAAACCAGATCGTGACGGCTCCCACACCACGAACTGCGCGAATGAAAGACCAACATGTCCACACCCCACACACACTTGTCCCTGCCTGAGGTACACCTGCTTGGGATGCCCCTGACACATAAGTAAGAAACAACCCATACGCCCAAACGTTGCACACAAACACGACTCATTGCTCCGAGCAGTGGCATCTCATCCACACAACTGCCGCCTGTCAGAAGTGTGCCAGTGCTACGAGACCAAAAAAGGCAATGGCTGGCAATCCCGGGCACATGCACAACCCCTGTCACGTGGAACTGTATCGTGCATGAATGCTGCATCTGTTGGGTTCACTGCCACTGGCAGTGTTGCGCATCAGTTACCGTCTGAGTTTCCGTCTTGCGTATGTCACCTGCGTCCAGCCCTGGTTCCACTGTTGATCATGCACATTCGAGTGGCCCATGGATGTCTGCCTATCCAACACAACGGTAGCTGAACTGAATTATGACACGTGTGTGTGCCCCCTATTGGCCCACGAACAGGAGTGTAACCGTGACACCCGTGCATGGGATGCCTTGATATTTGGCGTATGTGCAGGCAGTTGGGCATGGGATATTGCACAACTCCTCGTGTGCAGTGACCACATCGAGGTGCTCCCCTATTGGGCTGTGTTGCGGATTGGTGAAACGGCGTGGACAGAGCACAGCTGCCCGGACCAGGTAATGGATTGGCTCGCCCTCGCGTACCTTGACCTCGACAATGATGTACTCTTGGAACAGATTGCCCATGAAGCAGCGCTCGCATACATGGACGAGTAACTATGTTCCTGCAGCCACAATTGATTGTCACCCACAGCACAGGTCCCCACACCTTGTAGCATCTCGGAGGAATTTCCACATATCCCACCACAACAGTGGACATGTCTGTCTTTGCCTGGACTCAGAATGCATGTGCGTGGACCTACGCGTGTGTACACACACCTATGCAAGGTGATCCAGTCCCATGGGCGGAGCAGCACAGGGTCGCCTGACAATGTTCCAAAAGCGGAGAAACTGCTGGGGGGAGAGTACACACATGGCAATGTAGCACGACATGTGACCTTGTAGGATCCCTTCACCTGCTCACTGTCAGCAGAGCACACAGTCAGCGCAGTCCGGTGCTACAGCACTATGCAGATCCCATGGGCTGTGAGTCGTGTCCCCTGACACGGGCCGATGAGCAGACGCTAAACATCACATGACTCGTCCAGCAAGGCAAGGTGGGCTGAGACTGTTGACATCCGTAATGAATTGTGTGCACTTTTGCCACCCCATTACTTGCACCTCGACATGTTCCTAAGCTGCCTGTAAGTGTCTTAAACATTGGTCTGCATGTTGTGGCCCTTGCCTTGCCTGTACTGACACGCACATGCTAATAAAGTCTACGCAACTTCACCTGTGTACAACTGTGATGAGTGTTGATTATAATGACAGATCATGTGCCTACATGTGCATTGTCCGTACACAGGGAGGCATTGACTGACGCTTGTGAATTGGGGGTGAGTCCCTATTGCCAGCTCCACCTCTGTGAGCCAGACATTGTGGCTGGGATAGTTGGTGGCAGACCTGTGCTCCTACGTGTCCCCAGCAATGTGCGTATGGTGTCCAACTTCTCGCCATGTAGAACAAGGTCATCCATCAAAACAGACTGTGTCCACACAGATGTGTGTGAGTAGGCATGCGAAGAGACGTTCTGTTGTCACATGTGATGGGGGACACCACTTAAGGACTGCTACCGAATGTGACATTTCCACACACAGCCCTATTTGATACATGGACGTGGTGCTACGTTTGGGGGCAACGGGATTGTTGTCACTGTGCAATGTGGCCACAGCTAGTTCACACCTTCACAGTCATCTATGTGGCCATGTGGGTCAGGGTCAAACATGCGCATTGATGACATCTACCAGGGTGTACATTTTAGTGCTATCGATGTCCCTACATTCATCCGAACATTTATTCGTGAGTGAACATAGACATGACACATCTGTGTGATGTGGAATGTTTTATTCACATTCTGGGGGGTGTCGGACCTGGAGCAGTACATGGCCACTTCAAGCCCACATAACATGGTTGCCCAGTGGTGGGCCAACCAGAGTTCTTGTGGCAAGGCAAAGTTGATCTGAAGAGGAAGGGTGCAGTCCGCCGCCGGGTTGCTGTGTCATTGGTACCAGAGCAGATATGGCAGTCCATGTCGGGGTCCATGTGAAGGTCGCAGAGTGTTTCGGGGGACAGTGGGAGGTGTTGTTCCAGGGCATGATGCAGAGAGCACGACCAGGTAGGGACAGACCATATGGCGGGGACGGATGCTACTACCTCCTTCCTCACACAGTCATTACCCTCCACATCTTACTCCTCTGAGACGTCTTCTGTGTCCGGTGTGTCAGGTGTGTGTGGTGGGGTTATGGCTGCATCACTGTGTGCCACTGACACATCAGGGTGCGAAGGTGATAGGGCTGCATCACTGTGTGCCACTGACACATCAGGGTGCAAAGGTGATTGGGCTGCATCACTGTGTGCCACTGACACATCAGGGGGAGGATTTGTGTGTGTCGAGGTTCCTGCAGCAGTGACCTGGAACAGGCTCAGTGGCAGCAATGGCAAGATGAGGACCTGCAAGGCATGGAAGATCGCAGCTACATCTCGCTGGTGTTCAGCAGTGGCAGCCATACTTCCAGCCTGCATCGGCTCCATGGTCTCCATTGACCTCCGCATCTGTGCCAACTCTGTGCTGTCATCGCTTGGGCCTGTCTGCCTAGACAGTTCTTATAATCGAGTAATGGACCCAGCGATGTCAGCCAAGGATTGTTGGTGAGCATGGTGCGGACAGTGGGTATCCGTTAGGGACTGTAGGTGCTCCCTGATGGGACTCAGGCACCCACGTATGGCATTGAGTTTGTCTGCCATGAGCTCAAAACCCAGCCGCAGCTGATCTGCCATCTTCTCCTGGCACCCTAACACACGGAGTTTGAAATCCGTGTGTTGGTCGTGGGGGTCCTGGGAGGCAGCCGTGGTGGTGTGTGCTTCCTGCGGTGTGGTCTGTGCAGGGTGTGGGCTCACCACGATGCAGCTGGGCTGCCCTGCTCCTGGAGGTGGGGTGCGGAGGCTGTCCACGAGCCGTTGGAGGGTGTCTGTGCAAATGTGCAGGGTGTCCTCTTCATCATCACTGAAGAGATGTGTGGTCTGCTCTGCAGGAGGTGTTGATTGTCCCTCTGCAATGTGAAGGGGAGATGCAGGTTAACAGTGTGTTCCATGTATGTTGACGCATTGTAGATGTTTACTTTCAGACTGCATGACGATGTACATTGTGACTGTTTTGGTGAAGCTGGCTATTTGATGGGAGTCAGTGGACATTTTGACTACATGACGGATGTGTGGTTGTACTCGTACGTTATCAGCTCACAGTGTCATGCATTGCCAGTTGTGATTGGCCAGTTTCTACGCACGAGTGGCACCAGTTGTGTCCTCTGTCCTATGGTGTAGGGGTTGCACTCTGTCCCACATTGTCATCAATGTTGATGTACAGTGATTGCTATGTGTGTGTGCTGCATTGTTGGCGATTCGCCCCTGCAGCTCTACATTGGCGGACCCTTATCCCTTTGAGTCGGTGTGCATTTGACTTGTGTGCTTTTCGGGTGCTGGGATGTTTGTGACTTGGGTCATTTGTGCTACTGGAGATATTTGGTACTCTTGTGCATTGTTTGTCTGCAAATGTGTTTTTTACGTCATGGTTCGTAGGTGCACGTGGATGTGTCAGAGTGTGACCTGCTCCTTTACGGATGTGGTCCACACTCAGCCACCTCAGTGTTGTCTCTTGCACCATGTCATGTATTGTGACTTCAGCCATGCTATCTTTCATGCAGTGTCACTTGCATTGTCGGTGTGGCTCACAGAGCCGCTGCTTTTCGGGATTCAGCACATGTGCATGGGTAGGTTGTGGCATTGGTGATATGGAGGGGGCCCATTTGTGCAGATTGTGGAGGGGGGACTACTTGGTGTTTCTATGTGTGGTGCAGTGTGCCAAGGGTATCAGGGACATGTTCCACAGTCATTGTGGGTGTGCAGTGTGCTGCACATGATTGTGAATGTGTGGCATTGTGCCCATCTGCCCCCGTCCCCCCAGTCCCTGGTCGTTGCTCACCATGTTGCTGTTGGGTCAGGTCATATCGGGCTGTGTCCAGACCCCCGACTCCTTGCACCGTCTCCACGCTGATGACTGTGGCCACCATTTCCTCCAGCTCATCCAGCTCCTCCTGTGGCGCAGGACTCCCACCTCCAGTCGCCTTTGCTGCCTTCATGTTGGCAGCGAGTTTCTGTTTGGTTTGGCTGTGCACTGCATGCCAGCGCCTCTTGACCTCCTCCACTGACCTCCTCGACACTCCGACTGCATTCACGTTGGTGACAATGGACTGCCATATTTCCGTTTGTGTTGCCAATGATGCAGTGGAGGTGACGAACAGTTGTTGGTAGTGTTCTATCACCTCCGTGACGATGATCCGGTCTTCCTGCGGACTGAACCCCGTTTTCCTCTTCCTCTTCTCCTTGCCCTTCCCCGAACACGGGGTTCCTGGCTGGTCCTCCGTGGGGCTTGTGGGGTTCGGGTTGTCCTCTGCATTCGGTCCGGGTGCATCCATGGTGCTACGCAGTTTGTTTTGTTTTTGGTGTTTTTTTTTGGTTGCTCTTATAGTGCATTTTCACGCATGACGCGTGGGATTTGCGGGCCTGTGGCTGGTTGTCGCTGATTTTTGTATTGTGGTTTGGGACATCGCAGGTTTTTTCGCGTTCGTGTTTCGCATTGTTTCTGCGTCGCGTTGGTTTTTGGGCGGTCATTTGGCGAATTATCCTGCTACTATCGCATGGTGCCGCAGGGTTGGAACTACCACGTTGACACAGTGTAATTTTCCCGCGATGGACTGCGATGTGAAGGGTTGCGTTAAGCAACTTTTGCGGTAGTTATCTCACGTTCTTGAGAATATGCCCCCTGGTGTTGTTTGTTTGACTGGGGGCATGTACCTGGATTTATTTGTACTTTTATTCGATTTTTAAAATTTTTAGTGGTGGGTGGCCTGCAGTTTTAGTAGGGGCCTAGTTTTTTGTGCATGAAAATCATCTTTTGTAAAGGAAAACATTTCAGTACATTTTCTTTTTTCTTCTCCATGTTTTTTGATAAGTTTGCAATATTGGTTGATTTAATTAATTCACTATGTGACCTACTTTGCCAATGAGCCTTCCAGCCAGTAGGCCCTGTACTATTCATGGGTGCATGAAACAACTGTTTCTGTTGTTGTAGAATTGAAACATAATTTAGGTCATGGATGGCATTGGATTAAAATACAAAATGTGGATTTTTTGTGGTTTTTCAAATTTTTTCCACGCAAACAGTGTTTAGGTAGGGTAATGCATTTGGAGGATGTGTGTTGTTGGAAACATTTTTAGCCCTGTTAATTTTCGTTTTTGGCATTGCTGAATTAATGCTGTGTTCTCTGTGTTACCAAGCCTTTTTTGTCTGGGCACTGTGTGTGTGTGTGGGTATGTGCGTTTGGCATAGGCCACCATTTGCCTTTTTTGTTCAAGAATCAGTATGCCATGTGTCCAGGGGCCGATTTGTATAGTCGGTGTCCACCCTAGGCCTGCATGTGTTCATTTTTTTCCAGGCCTCCTGCTTGCTGTTGTTGTTGTTGTGACCATGTGGCTGGCAGCCATTTTGTATAGCCAGCCAGTGTGTATTGCTTTCCCCATAGGCCTGCATATCTTCTTAGTTTGTGGCCATGCACCCTTGCTGGTTGTTGTTGTCAGACAATGTGGCTGGTGGCCATTTTGTGTAGGCAGCCAGTGTGCTTTCCCCATAGGCCTCTATTTCTTCTTTGTGACCATGCCCCCTTGTTGGTTGTTCTTGTTGTGACCATGTGGCTGGCGGCCATTTTGTGTAGCCAGCCAGTGTGCTTTCCCCATAGGCCTGCAATTCTTCTTTGATTGTGGCCATGCCCCCTTGCTGGTTATTGTTGTCTGACCATGTGGCTGGTGTCCATTTAGCATAGCCATCCAGTGTGCTTTTGCCATAGAATTGCATGTGTTGTTCTTCTATCATTATGTTGTGGCCATGCCTCCTTGCTTGCTGGTTCACCATGTGGCAATGGCAGGCAGCCATTTTGTGTGTCCAGCCAGTGTGGCCCTTTGCCATATGCTTGCATGGATGGTTGAGCAATGAGATAGCAGTTTAATAATTAAAAATGAATGATATGCTTGAGGATAATGTCACTTATTCATAATTTTCTTAATTTAAAAAAATATTTTTTTATTCTTTTTTAATTTACCTTTTTTTTTTTTTTTTACCATTTTCATGGCATCTGGCATTAATTAATCAACCCTACGTCTACTATAGGTGCTCTACAGCAATCATTGTGTAAGGATTATTCAGTTGTCAATGCATTTGTCAGTTGCACCTCACTACGTGCCACATCCCACGTGATGCATTGCACATAAAGCAAACAGTTTCAGCTGTATTGTTTTGTTGTTGTTGGTCTTTCTAATCCTTCCTGAGTGTACAGTCACCATGAAAGTTTATGTTGGATTGTTTTAGGAGTGAACAATGTATACTATTTTGAATTATTTATAATAACTTAAGTAACCACACTGAATGATATTGTTTGTTTGAACTACTACTGGAACTGCAACAATGCCATGTTTCACTGATGTTTTTCTTATTTTTTTGCTTTTAGGTTCACAAGAGAAGAGACATCACCCACAGTACTGCCAGACAGAAGGCCTGTGCACGATGTGACGTGTGACTGACCACTCAACACAGTCATCTCTTCAGCTTTTGTGATGCTAAGTGTCATTGCCAGCTGACACCTTCAAGATGGCCCCAAAGAAAGGTGCTGCCAAGAAAGGGGCTAGTGGGGAGCAGAAGAAGCAGATTTCCACTACTTGCTTGCCGACCGCAACCTTTTTCAGGAAAGTTGTGCCTGTGCACTTGCCTCTGGCAAGCAAGCTGAGAGCTGCACTCCTCTATCAACAGCACTACCTCCCCAACCTAAGCCTAGGACCATGTCTGTCAGTGAGGCAGCCAGTGCAATCATGTCGACACCGACGAGTAGCAATGTTGAATTGGATTTGTCCCTTTTGCAAAGTAGTACACAATCTTTTCAGGAAACACAGCAAAGTGGACAGCAGCCACAGCCAGAAATGGATGTTTCTGATGTTGGAGCAGAACAGGAGGTTGAGCTTCCTGCAGAGCAAGAAGTTGAACCTCCTCTTTTAGAATCATTGGCTCCCACATCTCTAGCAAGGAAAAGGAAGGGTACTGCAGCACCATCTTTTTCAAGCAGCACCACTTCTGATGATGATGATAGGGACAGGGAGTGGATCCCAACAGAGACCAGGAGACAACAGCAGAGGCAAGGTAAAAGAAAAGTTCCAGAAAAACTTAGACTTAAGGAAGGGGATGAAGAGGAGGAAGACGATGACGAGGTAGTCATGGTGGAAGGTGACATAGAGGACTCTGACATTGCTATTCAACCAGCTCCGAGGGATGTGGCACAGGTATTAAAGCCACCAGCTCTCATATTTACAAAGCTCCAACTGAGCCCTGCACCCACCCTTGCCTCAGGAGAAGCAGAGAGGCAATCGATGACATGGCCACCTACCTCCAGTTTGTCTTCAGGTATTGGCAGGGGCCCGGTAAAAAGGTTTGTGACTTTTTTACAGTTAGCAAAGAGGGGGAGCGCATTGCAGTATGCACCATTTCCCACACAAATGTTCATCGAAGTAAGCCTGGTACACATTAGGGTACTGGGGGCCAGATGACCCATATAAAAAAACACCACACAAACAAGTGAGAGGAGCACCTTAAAAAAATTGCTGAACGTGGTCGTGGTGGTGGGGAGAGCCAGGGAACATCAGCTACAAGTCCAATCATGGCAGAAGGTGATGATGAGGAAGAAGAGGGTGACATCTTCACGCAAAGCAGCCCTGTCCCCAGCAGTGCACTAGCAGAATCACCCACCTCAGTGACTTCACAATGGCACAAGCAGACTCAGAGTGTGATGAAGGAGACACTGTGGCATACAGTGACTGCCCAACCACCACAATACACATTGAGTCTACCACTAGCATCTACTTCTCAAAAGACGCCTGTGTTAGTGCTCCAAGAAAATAAGAAAATCCAGGCTATTATTACTGGCATGTTTAGGCAGGAGGGGCCCTATGGGCAAACCACCCAACCGCACCATTGTACAATGTGAAGCTGGCAAAAATGTTAGCTCTGGACCTCCTCCCTTTTTCGTTTGCGGAAGTAGTGGGATTTTTTTAATTTGTGGCAGCCATCTGTCCAAAAAGGAAGGTACCAAGTAGGCCCTATTTTGCCAGAGTGACTGTTCCAGCACTGCATCACGATGTGCTGCAGTTGGTTGGAGAAGCTTTGCAGCAAAGTGTTGTTCATACCATCTACCTGACGACAGACATGTGGACCAGCTGCCAGGTGACTGATTACATGTGCATCACTGCACACTGGATCTCTTTTACAGGGGTAAAGCAAAAGATATCTTCAGGTCTTGGTCCTGAAGAAAGTTTGAAGAGCGTTCGGCGGCATCCAACAGTGGCTATGTTTGCCATGGAGAAATCACATACAACTGTAAACATCTTGGAGGAATTTAACAGCAAGGTGGATGAATGGCTGTGACCCAGAGGTCTTAGAATTGGATTTGTTGCCACAGACAATGGCAGTAAAATAGTCACGGCCATGTTAGACGGAGGCTATTTCAGAGTCCTGTGTTTGGCCCATTGCATCAAGCTGGTGGTGCAAGACTTTCTCAAAAAGGAAGACATAGTCAACAATATACTGACCACCTGCAGAAGAATCTGCACCCATTTCAGCCATTCTTTTAAAGCCCGGAAGCAGTTACAGATTATTCAGCGTACTAATAGAGCACCTGTTAAAGCCCTGATACAGTAGGTGCCAACAAGTTGGAAATTGACCTATTACATGTTGCAACATCTGAGCAGTACAAACAGATTAATGACTATGACATTTGAAGTGGAGGGGTTGCATTTGGGAAATTTATGACCATGGATGTGGACAAATGGGAACTAGTCAAATGCCTGACCCAGATGCTACTCCCTTTTGAGGTTTTCATGCGGAAAGTTAGCAAGGAGGACAGTGTGATGGGCCAAGCTATACCATTGCTGCATCTCCTACAAGACCAGGCAAAGAAGGCATCGGAATGGTTTGCCCCTGCAGGTGTGAGTGAAAACACAGAAGCACATGCCTTGGTTGAGAGCTTAGTCCTGCGCTTGGCTTCTAATATAAGGCTGCAACTTGATATCATTGAGCCCAAAGAGTACATATGTGCCACACTACTTGATCCACGGTATAAAAAAATTCTGCTCACTTTCATCCCTTTTGTCTGAAGGGGATGTTTTAAAATACAAGAGGTGGATTGTAGAGCAAGCCGGAGACTTGGAAGAAGAACGGCTGGAACTTTGAGTCCCACCCTGCAGTTCTGGGGTGCCACCTTCAACTTCCACAGAAAGCAGCAAACAGCACCATCAACCAGAACAATGGCAACAGCAGCAAAAGAAGGACCGGACCCAACCTCTGCATTGTATTGGTTTCAATTTGCAGGACTCAAGTCCAGTGTAAAGGCGATGGCAAAACAGATAGAGCAAGTGGCAGCATCAATGACCATCTACAGGATGTTCCAGGAGTATCTGGATGATCCAAAAGAGGTCTATGTAGATGGAAATCCATTGATGTATTTGTATGGGAAGATGCACGAATGGCCAGAGCTTAGCAGGCTGGCAATAAAATATCTGGCTTGTCCTGTCACCAGTGTGTCTGCTGAATGTGTGTTCAGTGCAGCTGCTGCGGTACTCACAGTGAAAAGGACCAGTCTCTTGCCTCAAAATGTGGAGAGATTGACTATGATCAAAATGAACCAACATTTTATACCACACAATTACACCGTTCCTGAAACAGCAGCACAGGAGGAGGAAGAGGGTGATTGGTCTAAAATTGAATCAAATGTGTTAGCTGACCAACTTCTGGGTGAACCACCTGAGTTTGAGGACGAACGCTACTTCCCGGACTAAGTATGCCAGTGCCCCCATAGAACTTTTCATGTTTTCTCGTTGAACTTAGTTTTTTCTTTGCAAAAATGTTTTTAAAAAATTAGCTAGGGGAACATTATTTTTTTTGTGTCAGATTTATGCTGCCCCACATTTTGTTATGAGTCACATACATATTGCTGGATTGCAGTTGGATCAGTGTGCATTGAAGAAGCCTCTATAATTCCTTTATGACATTGGGGACAGTGCCTGCCCCCCTCGCATGCCTATTGCCTAATGCCTATCCCTTTTTGCATCACTTAGTACTAGAACGGCTGCCCCATATAATCATTTATTGCCTGCCAATACCAAATCCCAATGTGCTACCTGCATCAAAGATGATTGAATACCCAATACCTGAACTACCCGTGCTTGCCTCGGATTGGATGAAGTAACTTCAACTATTGCAATGGTGAGTGACTGATTGCGTGAGTGATGATTTAAGTTGATTGATGATTCATATGGTGGCAGACACTCATGGAGGGTATTTGTTGTTGAATTGTAATATGGAAAATTGATTATTGATTTGCATTGCTTGGGTCTTGAGTGATGGGCGCCTATTTGATGATGATCAGCCCTTTCACACTTAGCCAGATTTAATTAATTGCAGGGGTGTTCTCCTTTTTTTCTGGTTCTTCACACACAATAACAGTCAATTTAGTTATCAAACAAAAACCTATGCAAAATACGGCAATTCTGTTTCATTCTCTACTTGTTCTTCAACAACAGTTCTCTGCATTCCATGTCTATTTTGCTCTGGTCCTTGCGATTCATGATGATGACGACCACTGGTCTGGTTCTGGACTGGTATGGGTTTACTCGGAGTCACTCAGGACTGGAGGAGTATCATGGGAAAATAACTCAGGGCAGGACTGGGAGCTGCAGGACTACCTCATCAACACACAGCAAGAAGCAAGAAGTTATCGAGTATCGGCTTCACTTCAAAGGTAAACCAAGAATCTGAGGCCTAGTACTACTCAGCTATTTGGAATAGAGAGAGGTGCGTTTGTGAAATGCTGCTCTGTGTGTGTGTGCTGGACTTGTGGCAAAAGTGAAACTCTGAGTCCCCCTCTTGTTTTTTTTGCTCTGCCTCTGAGTCTTCTTATCTTGATACACTCCTGATGAAACTTACCTTCCTTCTGTCCTTCTCCTCGTCTCTAAAATACAGTTTCTCTTTTACAATCCGCAGGCCTTCTTCTAATCTCCTTCATGAACGAAAGGCGAAAGGTAGATGAGCTCAACAACACTCCTGCTTACCTACCGGACCAGTGCAGAGAGGCCACAAAGAGTGGACATTCCCGAGGAGAATGCAGATGCACCACCCTATTTTGCAATACAGTATAATTTTTCTTTTAACAATCATAATAACAAAAAGAAGAAGTGGGTGGGTGGGTTCACTCCCTAACCTAGAAGACAGAACATTTGGATATATGGTAAATTGGGTCTAGGCCCCGGGCAGAAGAACTGTTTGCAATGCATGTATCTGTACTCTGTCATACTCATTCCTTTGTTTCCTTCTAATAACAGATTGATGACGAATGATGTGCTTCTGCTTATTGCCCAGATGAATGCTGGCCTTGTGTTGTAGTGTTTGTCTTTGTCAATCCTTTCCCCAAATCCCATTACCCATCCATTCATCAAACCCCTAACCCTTTTCCCCCGAGCTGTGTGATTTCTTGAGCTGTGGCTTAAAATTACACCATTAATGGATCACACACTTGGTGGGGCAGATGTGGTGAAAGCAACACCAACTTACTGTAAAATCTTCAAAGCAGTAGTCCACACCAGCCCATTACCAACCCATGCATTAAAAATGATCCATCATTTCTTAGATATAGAATAAGATATAGAATAAAGAACATCTGTCATCAGCATCATCATCACTAACCATAAACGCCTAACCTAAGCTTGTCAACTCCAGACTTCGAGTCCATTTTTGATAGCTTGTGGATTTCACAAATATTACTGCTAGCTCCACATTAGCCAAAACTTACTAGTATTGCTATTTTGTCTATTTTAGCACAATCAGGCATTCTCATTGTGTCATCACCATCACCATCACGTACTACTCAGGTGGTGTCAATTGTTTGTAAATCTTTGATAAATATATATAACCCACTTACTCAGTCTTTCTACTTCCGTTTAGTTGCCTATGATGAATAATCATCAATCAATCATTCAGAACAATCCTACAGTTGGATCTCACCTGGGTGAAACTGGAAGTGGGACCTCAGTTGTGATGCCTCCCCTGTTATTTCTGCACGTATATTCAGGTAAGACAACTAGTATGGCTGTAATTTAACTTAGTAAGAAATAAATGAACTGCTACTGTTTTTTTATCTAGCTAGTTCAGACCCTCGACACAATATAGCCTAGGTCATCTCATACCGGCTGCACTGGGGCCTGGGAGCTGAGCATTGATCTTCTCCTCCTCCTCTTCCAGGACCACCAGCCGCCTGTATTCAAGCTGGATACGCTCCAGCCTCTGCTGCCTGAAACGGGCTGCTCTCTCCTGCCGGTCGGGTAGTCCGGCTGGACCAGCAGGAGCAGCTATATTGAGAAAAACAAATAAGGCAAACTGTAAATTATGCTCTTTGCAAACAATTGTTTTAAATAACAGCGTGGCACAGTGGCAGTACATTGCTGGTCCCCTAGGACCACTGGTATTTATTTGATGTGATGATTATGATTTGGAGAATCACAAGGCCAATTTTATGTTTTCTTTTACCCACACATTTTGCCAAACATAAAATAGCAGTGACTGTGTGGCAGAAAAGTAACAGGCAGACTGGCAGAGAATAACATCACAGGATTAAAAAACAGTGAATGGATTATTTTTTTCTTCTAAAGGCTTTTCAAGTAACAATAATAAACAGAGTCAGACACTTTCAGTTGAAAGATAAATGACTACTCATTGATGAGTATGGCATTATGCACTATTATGGAGTACAAGTTGTGTGTGGTGATAAAATAATGAAGCCATGCTCATTGCTAGCCAGCGCCTCTGCTAGTTTGCTACTGGCTGCAGCTGAAGTTGACAATTATCTAATTCCAATGGCCCTGCTCTTGCCAAATGCATTTCTCTTTCTACCCTGTCTCCAAAGAGGCTGATGAATAATAAATAAGATACTACGTCAGCCACATACCTCATGTATGAAATGAGGATATTAATAATTTATCCGTCTGCCGTAAGGAGAAGTTGAGGAAAATGAATCTAATGGACTGCACTACAGGCAAAGGAATGGATTATATAGATTTTATTTGGCACATTCGTCACTGTGTATCCCATATTCAAACTTGACATCAAATTATGCACTTACTCCCACTTTACTCTGTGGCTGCGCCCGTCACCACGTTTTCCAAAACATTCATGTGCTGGGCAAGAACCAAGGAAAGGGAACTTGATTTTCTCTACTGCAGGGAGTAGGGTAGAGAGATTAGACAGGTAGGGTAGAGCTTTTTTTTATATAATAGAGGGACCACTACACTGATCATCGATTCATCATCTTTGGCTTATTCACTTGCGGTTCAATTCACAAGGGAAAAATCTGAACAAGTGTAAATTAATCTGTTATGGGAAACCATGATATATGTTCTGGAATCACTTCACATGGGTATCACATGATTAAATTTGGCACATGCCGAGAATGGCGCACCCACCCTTTCACTCATATACCATTTCATTTCTTTTAAGTTGCCTTCTGTTCTTTCATGTCTCCCTCAAGCCATCAAAGTTCATTAATGTGAGATTTTGCTGCATTTGCAGATAGAAGAGTCCTTAATAGCTCAACCACCGGTGTGGCTGGCAAAGCTGGGGGGGTGGTTCACCTCACAGTCATGTTTGAGGACGACGATGAGCGACGCCATGGTAATAGCTAGTGAGCATAGCAATTGCAAGAAATATGTGACTTGCCAGTGCCCGTCCCTACTGCTGCTTCTCCCCCTGCAAAAACTGAGCCATCACGTCTCCTCCTGCAGCGGCATTGGAGACAGCATCACCAATGTTCTGTGTGGCTAGAATATAAAACATTACACATAGTTTTCTTTAGATCCCAGATACGCAAACCCAAATACAACAGCATTGCAGCACTACAGCTCAGTTAGAACGTATCTTCAAAATATCACTCTGGGCATTTGATTGGTTGGTTCACAAAGTTAGACAAGCCAGCCATGGAATAACGCTCAATGAAAAACCTATGGGGTTGGGTGGCAAATGCAATGCGAATTGGACCTCATACTTTTTTTCCAGTCTGGCTGCACTGTCATTGGAAACTGGTGGTGTACTGCAACAATAAATGAACGGTCTGCAGCACACTACACTGAGGGGGAGGAGGTGGTCCATGATGACCATGGCCACTGTCTCGTGAACTGAACTGGGTTAGAGCTAGGCATAAGCAGGAGAAGGAAAGCTTTCTGAACAAACATACATGGAGATTTTTTAGTTTAAAATACTAGCTTACTTGGGCCTGCTATCTGAATCTTGACAAATCACGTTAGATAGCACCAACATTCCAATAGGCAAAATATACCCCAAGATTCTACAGTCCGTTCTACCCTAAGAAATCCACAACAATAATAAAAGGACTTACTGGGATCTGCAGAGCCCTCGGCAGCGGCGCTGGTGGTCGGCGCCGGCTGACCAGCTTGGCCCGGACCCTCTGAATCGTCCCTCTTCTTCCCCTTGGCTGCTGATGAAAGAAATAAAGAAGATGGATAAAAATAGATTAGTGATTCTGATAATTATCTCCACAAAATGTTTTATGAAAAGCAAACGCAGTCGTTAAAACAGATCACCTATAGTACTACTAGTTTCTTTCGACTCAAGTCTATCGACTGTCGTTAAATCCATATTCCAAATCTCCTTAACAAAAACTACATACTGCAGTTAATGATCTTTGATTTTATTCTAAACTAGAAACTGGATCACACAATAAAAATAATAACATACCACCGTAAACTCTACTAAACACATAACTTATCTCTGAGTGTGAGCAGCATGCTATTCAGATTTATTTTAGCATTGTAGAACACAAACACAACAAATAGTTAATACTCGCCAAGCCCCGCAATCTCGACGCCTAGCAGGTCGAGCAGGTCCTGCTCCCTGTCGAGAATGTCAGCCCAGCAGTGCCTCATCTGCTGGGCAGTGCGCCGAACCTCGCTGTGGAGCCGCACGCACTGGTGCACCATCCCCCAGTGCTGCCAACGCTCTCACAGGGAGTAGCCGCTACCGGGCCTGCCGCCTGCTGCCAGCATAGAGGGGAGGTGGCGCTGCACAAAAAAAACTAGTGCTGCCACCCCCTCCTCTCCAAAGATCCCCAGGGGTTGGACACTGGGTGAGGAAATCAAATAAACTAAGACAGGAAAGGAAGGGAAAGTAAAGAAGAAAGAAATAAGGAAAGAAGTAGGGGGAAATAAACTAAGTCAAAAAGTCACAAAAACACTCGAAAATGTAAGCATAAACGTAAAATACACAAACCCAAAGACGCACACTATTGTAAAAAGTAAAAATTAGAGTTTGAAAAGTAATAAATGAGGAGGATCACAAAGATTAACAAGAAATTAAAAATAAGGCCCAGCACCATAACAGAGATCAGAAAAAAAGATGGCTGCGCCCATGCAGATCACATGGTGCTGTTTGCTCGTGATCACACTTCAGGGCTGCGTAGCGCCATTCCTGTGCGGTTTTGGAGCGCACGGATGCACTCCGCATTCCCAACGCAACGCGAGCAGGCACGCTGGCAAACTGCGCCCAAACGGGAAACTCCGCGTAGCGCAGCTGAGTTTTTTTGCGACTCTGCGGAATTCTGCTTAGTGGGACTCCGCAAACTCTGCCCACACCTAATCTAGAGTGACTAAAATTTGTTGGTTTATTTTGTAAGGAAGGCCTTCAATTTTCCTGATTATATCTCTGGTGTCTTGGATGTATGATTTTGTAAGTGGAACATATGGTCGTAGTATGGCATCTATATATTTGGATAACGGCTCTGTCATTGATCCTATAGTAGTGACTATAGGACGGTATGGTGGATCAAATTCGTCTTTGTGTATTTTAGGTATCCCGTAGATGCTTGCCAATTTAGGATATTCAACACTGAGATAGATGTGTTCTTTTTCACTTATGTCGCCATCAGTTAAAGCTTTATTTGTTAACTGTTGAATTTTGCGTTGTGTTCTCGGCGTAGGATCTATTTTTATAACAATATTGTGGACCTGATTCTCCAAGAGTTCTGTCATTTTTCTTAAATATTGACTGGTATCAAGAATTACTATTCCTACTCCTTTATCATAATTTTTAATTGTGACTTGTTTTTTTTTACTCAGTTCTTCCAAAGCTTTCATCTCTCCATGATCTAAATTGTGTGGGGTACTAGGTATGTAGCATATAGCTTTTTTAATTTACTGTACACCACCTTCTCAAAAACTGCAACCTCAGGACCCATCTGTGATGGGGTAAATGTCGAGGGAGGATGTAATCCAGACCTGTTAGCAATGGCATTACTCTTGTGTGAAGTCTCATTGTTCAAAAAGTACGCTCTAAGACAAATTTTCCTAAAAAATGACATCATATCCTGAAAAAGTTCAAACACAGTTGGCTTGGCCTTAGGGACAAATGATACATTCTTCGAAGTTTTGCTCATGTACTCAGTGCTGTACACTAGAGGTGAAAGGCTGAAAGTGACATTTGCTCAAGCACGTCTACTCTGTATCATTAATGAACTCCCAAGAGTGCACGAGCATTGACTGTACTATGGATTTACCCGCATAGGTACAGTCAAGGCACTAAACATAAAGACAAACTATAGCATTGGAACATACCAATAAAAACAATACCAACAAACGACACTGTTGATATCAGCAGATGTAGGCGTTTCTGTTTGCGCTGTGTGCATGCCAACAATGACCAAGTATACAGAGCAGTACGTTAAGCTACAACATAATGCTACAATGTTCTACCGGCGACAGCTAACAGTCAATAACTGCTTCTGTATGAACTCAGAGCTTGCAAATGGTGACCAGATGATTATCTGTCACTAGGGCACATTTTAGTTCCTGAGATTTCATTGAACAAAGGAGTGCATTAGTCTTCGACTCGCAGAAAACCTCCACTGGATGCAGTTTGCTAAACAGACGAGGAAAGTGGGACAGTATAACAGAGACCATCAGCTGTGCTCAACGGGTGAATCATTTTCGAAAATGTACATCAATACGTACCACTGCTGGCAACACCCTGCCATGCCCAACAGAACATCCAGCAAAACTGTGGGAGGGCAGTGTGAGCCTGCAGGGGGCAACAAGAGCAACTTCCGGCATGTCCTCGGGCAGTCAGACCCAGCTCCCAGGAACTCGTCTAGCAGCTGCAACAGAAGAGGTGTCAAAACAACTACTTTGTATCCTCTGTATTTCTTCTTATCTGCGTTTTATCTGTACCGGTTAATACAAAGTGCGCACAGGATCAGGTCGCTTTTTGTGCTTGAGTTGACCTGTAATGTCATGAAAATAACTTTCAAAAAAGGTATAAGAAACGTTTTGGGCACTATTTTCCTCTTCAGCAAACTAATATGTCTGCATAGTTTCACCCAGGTACTAGCCTGAGGAATTACCCTTTTGGAAAACTCGGGACTGAGACCAAAAACCATGTGCTCAGTTCTTCCACACGATTTCACACTCGCTCTGGGACTCAAAATAGGGAGTTTTTGTGCAAGACCTCCCCACTACATTCTCCCAACAATAAAAAACCCATTTGTGTGCTAGAGGGCGATGTATCCTAGAGCATGCGTTAGTGTCCAAGAAGTACAGCATTCATGCAAATAAGTCATTAAATATGAATATAAACAAGCAATACAACTTTTACTCCTCCAAAACAGGGGGGCAGATTTACAAGAACAGGCGCATCTCTGCATATCAGCAGAGATGCGTCAGTTAATCTGCGCCACGTAAAAAAAAACTTGCGCCACCATGGGTGCACCGCACAATGCGGCGCAAGGATTGACAGATGCTTGGCGCATCTGTCAGCGTAAAGATAACGCAGTGCAGGAGTTGTGTCGGTAGCGCGACGCAACTCCAGCACTGCTCAGGGGCGGCCTATACTTGCTGTGCTGCGTCACTCCTTACGCCTGCTTTAAGCAGGCGTAAGGTTTTGATGCAGCGGCGACGTAAAAGTGACTCAGTGAAATCTTGTAGATTTCACTGCGTCACTTTTACAAGGCTTTCCTGCGTGGGAACGCCCACTCTGCATACAGACGTAGGTATAATGTGATGCAAGGCTTTACAACATGACGCATCTCCCTAGATGCGTCACATCGTAAATTTGTCACAACGTGGCGCATTGTTTACGATGCTGCTGCGTCACAGAAGTGACGCAACAGCGGCATAAATGTGTAGTAAGGGGCTTGTAAATCTGCCCCAGTGTGTCCAAAATTAGTGTACATACAGCAGCAGTAATCACAGAAAGTAGCCCCAGGATACAGTCTTTGCGATAGCAATCTGCAGCACATTCAATAAAAGTGTCCAGCACAACTCTGTGCAGAGCCATTTCAGAATGTCACAAAACACGACAGTAAATGTTGCGACACCGAAGGTGCAGGTCTCTGACAACAACACTCCCAAATGTGTCTGAGGTGTATAGATGTGATATCCCACTGGAGACAAACCGCAGAGTGCATGTGTGCAGAGCAATGACTCAGTTACCACGGGGAGACAGTGCCACACGTGTGCGCAATGAGCCATTCCTGGGAGCTGTGTGCGCAGAGCAGCTCTGCCAGGTATCCCTCTTGAGATCCAAGTATGGTTTGAGCATATTGACAAGGGGGGGTAGCAGAGGAAGGAGCAGGTGTGTAATACACATAAAGCAGCCTCTCTAAACGGACCGGCTCAATGGTTCCACAGTGCTCACTGGCATGGAGTGAGTGTGGTAAAGGCTGCTGGGACTGCTCTGTGAGTTCTACCCTGAGAGTGAGAGGCTGTCTGCAGGGTCAGATTTGGGAGAGAGTAAAGCCTTGCAAGGTCCAGGTTGGGTGGGAAGAGAGCGTGACAGGGTCCTGGCTGGCAGGGATGAGGCTCTGTCTGCGAGATCCAGTCAGCGAGAAATATAAGCTCAGTGTTAGGAGTCCAGGCTGCTAGGAAGGCAGCATTGACGACGCCTGCTCCAAGGCCTTCCTGCTGCACATACAAAGAGGCACCTCTTGCCCGAGTTTTGAAACTGCAGTAACCTAATCCGCTCACCGTTGGTGATGGGAACAGATGTGTACTGAGCTCAGGCTTTCGAACAGCTCCCAATCCCAGTTCCCTGCTGCAGTCTCTGCTGTCCCCTCCCCGCTGAGCAAGGGGGAAAGACCTGAGGAAGTGCGGTGGCTCGTGAAGTGGGTCACACGCTGAGCAAGGGAAATGAAATGTGCACACTTGTGGGATGTGCTCGTTTACGCCCACCCTGTAAATCTTAACCACCAACTGCCGTACTGCAGATTAAAAAATATACAACAAAGAAAAACACATGAAATATACATTTGTTTACAAGTTGCTGTACTCCTGATCTAATGAGTGCACATTCAAAGAGGTATGTAACATGACCTCATGGGCACCACGCTAAACGAGGGAAACACTCATTTGAATAAAAAAAAATGTCCCTCAACAGAAAGTAAAATAGTAAAAAATGGAAGCCTACAAGTCCTGGGCAATATTCCAGGGGAGTGAACGACTTGCAAAAAGGAGGGACCAGGAACACATATTACACACTGGCAAGCAAGGATTTTTAAAAGACAACCGATTAGACAAATGAAAAGCGATGGGAGGAGATCAAGCCCACAAAGTAATTATGACAGATCATCCTGACAGCGCAAGTGCTGTCTAGGTTTGACCTAAAAATGCCACAGGGACAGATCACATGGCAGCTACAGCTGGGTCCTCCATATCCTCCAGCCATTACTAGTGTGTACTTCGGCTAGCAGCATGGATGCCCGCTGTGGTCTTTGTAGCACTGTAATATGCATGTATGTATTTTACAGTAGCCAAACCTAATCAGAGATGTTTAAGGCGAGGGCAAAATGGGCAATTTCTCAGGGCCCCAACCTATCAAGGGGTAATACATTAGGAACATCCTATGGTGCTGGTGTTGTGATAAATAGCTATTGTAATTTTGTTTTAACAAAACAAACAGATTGACTGACATTCTCAGCCTTTGTACAGTTAGGTGGCACACACAATCATTAGATAAATGCTTCCTGGTCACAAATTGGAGATCAAAACAAATCCACACAAACACATGCAACCCATATACACCTTTCTCTGGACCAGGGTGTAAAAGAAAACTGCAGCATCCTATGAGGACAGTGGGCCAGATGTACGACCAAGAAAATTGCGAGGCGCAATTTCCGATGTACAACAGTGTTTTTCACACTGTTAGCAATTCCCAATGGGGTCGCAAATAGAGATGCCCATGAATATTAATGAGCCTCTCGCATTTTGCGACCCCATTGGGAATGGCAGGCCCTCCCAGGTATGGTGGCCTGCTGGGCTCAGCAGACCACCATGCATGTCTGCGACTGCTTTTAAATAAAGCAGTTTTTAAAAAAAAATGCAGCCTGTTTTCCTTAAAGGAAAACGGGATGCATTTAAAAAAGAAAAAAATGAAACGTTTTCATTTAATTTTTTAAGGGCAGGTAGTGGTCCCTGGAACCACTGCCTGCCCTTAAAAATTATTTTCCCCTGCATTTGCAAAGGAGAAGGGGTCCCCTGGGGACCCCTTCCCTTTTGCGACCCCATTACCACCCTCTTGAGGAGGGTGGTAATTTACGAGTGTTTTGCGCCCGCAATTGCGGACGCAAAACATTCTTACATAGGGTTGCGCTCGCTATTAGGAAGGGAACGCCCCTTCCTAATAGCGAGTCCCAAAACCCTATTTTGCGAGTCGCAAAAAATTGCAACTCGCAAAATAGGGTTTGTACATTTCCCATGCTGTTTTTGCATGCGCAAACGGGTTCGCAAACCCGTTTGCGCATGCAAAAATGGTCGAACATCTGGCCCTTAGAAATTCAATTGTCATCAAGTCACACCCAATATACAACCTCAGGCATGGCTAGTCCACAAGGTGTATGTATATACACATTATTGCATGATAAACAGAATAGCAGTAATTTCCAAATCCTACTGCTGTATCTATTAGTTGTGGCAAAGTGTTTCTGTATTAATTTTGGCCACACTGATGTAATTTGTCTTTCCATTAACCTTTATTTTAATTTTAAGAGGAATGGCATCTAAGATGTAACATAATACACTGTGTGACCAGTACTCTACCACCTTTAAAAAAGCATCAGCAAAGCCAGGAGATATGTATTGGCAAGCTTGCGTGATGGTCTATTTTCTTTACTGCAAGCACATGCCGCAAAAATTAAAGGAAAAGAAATGTGTGAAATAAAATTTAAATGAATGATAATTAACCATTGCATATCTTTTTGATATAACAGTGCAGGTATTTTCTAGCAAGCAGGTGTACATGTACAGAAACCCGTTTAGTTTTACAGCAAATCACAGAAAAATATGATTCTTTACGGAGCATAGAAAAGAGATTATTGGCTTTGAATGAATATAACCTGAAGACATAGCTTAAACATTAAAAAATTACCCAATGACCAAAAAAAAAAATAAAGTGCATATCTTTTAAGGTTCATGTCCGCATGTGATCAGAAAGAATGAGGTCCCTCGCAGAACAAAAGAGCCAATAGCTGAAGTGGGCTGAGCCACTGCCCTATGTTGTGGTGTGCAAAAAAATATAAATGACTGTTGAACAGATCAATGGATGAAGAGGGCGAACCCAAAGCCCTTCTGTGTATGTATGTATCCATGTATTTTTTATTTCTGCTTTTTTGTTATAGCTGGCAGTACAGCTGAATCTGTTTTTGGTCCAGACCTGAAAAGAGATTGATGCAGTTTCATTGTGGGTAGCAGCAGAGACTCTAGCTCCTCTATCACTGGCTGTTGGTGCTTAATGGCAACCATGATATGGAATCCCTTCTGACACTTGGGATGTGCTGCAAAACTAAGCTGTGCACTAGATCTGGTTTCATTTTAACATCAGCCTCTTTTGTGCACATGACCATCTAGTCCCACTGGATGTGTGGACATTATGATCACATTATTATTTCAGCTGATTTGCTTTCTTTGGCATTTTGTTTCTTGGACTTGGGTTTACCTGATCCCATGTACATTACTTATGGACAACTGGCTCTCCTATACCTTGTCCTGCTGGATCCGTCCATGCACAAATGCAGCCATTGGCTATCCATTCTGTTTGTAAAGAGGCCTATTAATACTACAACTACAAGTTTCTGTTTTCACTGTTTTCTCCTAGCTACACCTTAAATCTGAAACCTATTCATTTTCTTCATAGAAGCAACCTCTACCATCTAATGCCACATAGAAAACATGCATCTGGGTTAAAGCCTACTCACCAGCTAGAGCTAAATGAGAACATTTATTAGGTGCCAGTCTTATTGATGCCAAGTGTGCAGTAAAGAACAAACACTTATATAGTGCACTCATTTAGGAACAACATTTACAACTTTTGTTTATTACTGAAACTTGGCCTTTGAAAGAATTGCATCTCTCATTGATGATTTGGTCCCTCAGTGGTTCAAAATATTGTCATGATCATACCAATGAGAAAGATGGCAGGATAAAAATTATGTCTCATGATTGTCTCCTGCTTACAATTAAGACATGTAATCAATATGCTGGTGGTGAGTTCAATGTAACCTGAAAGCAACTATGCTATGCTATACAGGCCTGAGACTGTAAAATATGTGTAATTTGAGAGTTGATATTACTATAAGATTTCTAAGTGATAGGACTCCTGTCTGAGGTCTGAGTCTGTAAGATCTATGTAGCATGTAGACTTGATTTGCTGTCTGAGGTTTGTGTTTGTCCAATCTGTGTAACCTGAGGGACAGCTCAGAGGCCAGAGTTTAAAGAAGTGTATACCCTAAACTGTAAACTCTACATCTGTAACTTTCGGTATAACTTTTCTGTGTGAAATCTGAGCCCATGTTTTCATTTGTGTAAACCGAGGCATTACTTTGCAGGCAAAAGTTTGAATGTTTATGATTTGAGTTATATGAACAAAACCCAGTTTTCTAAAGTCAGTGTCTGTAACTTTGGTGCTGACCCCAACTAGATAAACCTAAATTCAGTGTAGAGCATTTGGAAGTTTACAAAATTTGTACACAGTCATCCAGTGTTCCTGAACAGGCTGCAGTGCACCCCAAATCTTTCTTAAGTGAAATATTTTTTTTTGTCAAACATATTTTTATTGAATTCGTAACATAATACAACATATGCTTTTACCATCTTTTGTCTTGCTCGAATGACGATATAAAACTGGGATGAACGGAAATTGTGCAGCGTACTCCACGCTAAAGATCGACCCCGATCCAATCTAAACATGATGTAACAGTAAAGGCACAGTGTCCAACAGTATTGGGTGCGGAGCAAGTCTCCGTGTCCTGCACAGTTCGATAGATAAAATGAGAATGTGTTCAACCATCTTTCGATAGGGCATGTTCTCAAGTCCGTCTAATCAGAAGGCATTAAACAGAAAATGCTACCGGGCTTAATAGAACAGCTCTCCTCTATGGAGCAATACATCAAGAAACATAAAATAATTAACCAACCCTGTCCCAACTCCCTTCCCCTCCCCAACATGGTGGTGGCACCTAAAAATATCTTCATCATTGTGTCATGATAGGTTGTACTTCATATCTGAAAGAGGTGTAAGGCTCTGATAGAGGCAGGGCAAACAGCAGATGGAAGGCCATGAGAAAGAAAGGTGACCAGGGGGCCCCATTTAAATTCAAAGTTCGTAAAGTTATCTCTAAAGACTTCCGACATACGTTCCATACTGAGTAGCTTCCATAGTCTAGAGTGCCAGAGGGAAATTGCCGGAGCTTCCCTGTTTTTCCAGGCGGCTGCCAGTGTGACCTTCGCCGCTCCAATACAGAGCCACATGATGGTTTTATCAGCCCGGGTCTGGTGTTCCAAGGCAGGATCACGGAGCCCCAGCAGGACCTCTGCCATAGTAGTAGGAACCGGATATCCCAACATATCTTTAATGTGTGCAAGTATTTCTTCCCAGAAGGGTCGTATATGTGGGCAGTCCCACCAGATATGCTGGAAGTCCCCCAGAAGCCCGCATCCCCTCCAGCATCGATCAGAGGTAGTGGGGAAGATCCGTCTAAGCTTGGAGGGATAGAGATACCAATCCATCATGGTCTTAAGGTGTGCTTCCCTGAGCTCTATGGAGTGGTTGAATTTCATGGTATCGGACCACAGATGGGACCATTCGTCGTCTGAGATGTCTCGTTGGAGGATTCCCTCCCACATGGCCATGTATCGAGGGCGTGGGGAGCGCGTAGTGGTAAGGAGAAACTTATATAAAAAGGAAATTGCGCCTTTCATAGTGGTAGCCTTAGTGAGAAAGGCTTCAAATTGTGTGAGGGGACGGGTAGCCGCCTCCCGGACCTGTGGTGTAAGGGCCCAATGCAGTAATTGGCTATAGCGGTATCGTTCTGTATTCTCCAGGCCATAGTCCCTTTTACAGTTATCAAAAGTGAGAGGGTCAAAGTTATGGAAAAGGTGTGTTAGAGCTAAACATCCTCCCTCCCTCCAGGTGTCAAACGGTCCCGCCTGCATCCCCGGGGGAATGCTGGATTGAAATGAAGAGGCGTGAAGGGGGAGGGAAAAGAGGACCATCTCTCATCGCTTGCCACTGAGTCCCATACCTTAAGGGTTGTGCGTGTGGGAGTGCTGATGTAAGTGTTCTTGGGTCTATCTTGTTTAGGCCGCCAGATCAGATCCCATATAGTCCGCCCGGTCACACTGCGGTCCATATGTAGCCAGTGTTTGTCGGAGTCATGTTTTGTCCATTCAATCAGTACGCGGAGTTGGGCGGCCTTGTAATATAAATGAATATCTGGGAGTCCGACTCCACCCTCCGCTCTGGACCGACGAAGTATCGAAAAAGAGAAGCGAGCCCTTCCCCCTTGCCAAATGAAATTTAAGATCATAACCTTAACGCGTCGGAAGAAGTCCCCTCTAACTCTATGGGCAGGGCTTGAAATAGATAGAGGAGCTTGGGGAGAAGCGTCATCTTAATGGCATGGATCCGACCCAGCCAGGACAGAAAGAGGGGCTTCCATTTCGTAAGCTCTGCTTGTATCCGCGTGAGTATCGGGGGGAAGTTGGCGGCATATAGTCCTTCCACTCTTGGAGTAATCTGAACCCCCAGGTATTGTATAGAGGAAGTGGCCCATTGAAGAGGTGTGAGGGGTTGCAGCCTGGAAACCTCCGCTGTAGGAAGTGTGAGGTTGAGGATGTAGGACTTGCCCAGATTTATTTTGAAGCCCGCTATCGCCTCAAACCGAACCAGTTCAGCCTGTAGGGGTGGCAGGGATGTGGCTGGGTCCGCCAATGACAGCAGGACGTCGTCAGCGAAGAGGGAGATTTTATGTTGTTCCCCCGTGAAAGGGATCCCCCGAATCGTAGGGTTCGCTCTAATTGCTATCGCTAGTGGCTCGATACTAAGGGCGAAGAGCAGCGGTGAGAGGGGACACCCCTGTCTGGTACCTCTGGAGTGGGAGAAAGAGGACGAGTGTGTGCCATTGATCATCACTTTAGAATGGGGTTGAAGATAGTTAGCCCGAATCATAGTGAGAAATCGGGGTGCAAAGCCAAAGGCCGCGAGGGTATGAAAAGAAACGCCCAATCCACCCTGTCAAAGGCTTTTTCCGCGTCTAATCCCACCAGGACCGCGGGAATCCGACGTCTATTGGCCTTCTCAATAAGGTGGACTATTCGGCGGGTGTTATCGTGGGTTTGGCGCCCTTTAATAAATCCCGATTGGTCCGGGTGTATGAGGTCGGGCATAAGCTCATTGAGCCGCTTTGCCAAAATGGAGGAATAGAGTTTCGCATCGAGGTTGAGCAGGGCGATAGGCCTGTAGGAGGCGCACTCATGAGGGTCCTTCACTGGTTTGGGTATAACAGTAAGCATTGCTTCCGACATGGAGCCAGAGGTTGAGCCTTCCTCCGCCATCTTATTAAAGAGCTGTGTAAGATGCGGGGTGATATCAGATGCAAAAGTTTTATAAAATATGGCGGTATAGCCGTCCGGACCAGGAGCTTTATGGAGCTTGAGAGCCTTAATAGCAGAGAGAACATCATCAGAGGTGATGGGGGAAGAAAGTGTCTCATTCCCGTCCGGGGAAACCTGCGGGAGGTGGAGGGTGTGGAGGTATTCCCGTTGGGCGTCGGGATCTAAGCGATCCCCCGTGTAGAGATGTTTATAGAAGGAGCTAAAGGTCTCCGCTTTTTCCTCGTCGCTATGAGTAAGTTCCCCATGTGGTCCCCGTATACCGCCTATGTACTCCTTCTCTCGTTTATCTTTAAGCTGCCGAGCAAGGTGTTTGCCAATCTTATTGCCCTGGGAGTAGGATAGTTGACGTAGTTTAAGAAGCGTGTACTCCGCCCTATTGTTGTAGATGGCTCGGAGTTTCCCCCTAAGCGCTGTCAGGTTGCGAAGGGTCTGCCTTGTGGGGTTTGATTTATGCGCGTGTTCAGTGGAAGTCAGTTCCGACTCCAACCGCTCTCTTTCTTTAGCACGTTGCGAGTTTAGCGCGGCGTTGAGGGAAATGCACCTCCCCCGAAAGACCGCCTTAAAGGCGTCCCAATTAGTAAACTCCGACGTGTCTTCCGACTTGTTAATGTCAAAGAATTCAGTGATAGATTCCCTTAATTTAGTGCAGGAGTCCTTATCTCTGGCCAGCGCAGCCGGGAAGTACCACCTGGGAGAAGCAGAGGAGTCCGCCCTCCATCCCATCGAGACTGCCAGGAGACTATGGTCAGATATTGAGAGGGGGAAGATCTTGGCATCCTGTAAGGCACCCAGGAGTGATTGGCTAATAAAAATATAATCAAGACAGGAATATGTACGGTGAACATGTGAGTAAAATGTGTAATCGCGTGAGTTAGGATTTCAAAAAGCGCCATGCATCACGGAGTCCCATGTCGTGCAGTCGTTGTCGTATGTCCGGGGAGAAGGAACCCATATCTGAGCGTTGCGGGTGAGTGCTATCTAAGTCTTTCTGCCAAGTTAAATTGAAGTCGCCCATAAGTACCAGTGGCCCCTCCTGGAAATCCAATAGTCTCCCCAAAAAAGTGTGCAAGAAGACCGTCTGGCCAGTGTTGGGGGCATATACCGCTACACAGGTGCAAAGTTTCCCCATTAAGCGACCCTTTACCATGACCCAGCGACCGTCTTTGTCGCGTTGTACATCCAAGGGCTGGAATTTTGTGGAGGACCGAAACAGGAGTGCCACCCCCCTATGTTTCGTTGGAGCGGACGCTCTATAAATCAGAGGGTAGTGTTTGTGTCGGAGCCGTGTGTCCTCAGCTCTAGCCAGATGTGTTTCCTGTAGGGCCACTACGTCAAGGTGGTGATCAATAATGTATTTCCATACCTTTTGGCGCTTCTGAGGGGAATTAAGGCCCTTAACGTTCCAGGTACCGATAGAGATTGTCATAGTATCAGGAAGTGAGACAGCATCTCAATAAATACCCCACTAGACTCAACATTTCCCCCACCATCAGCTGCCCCCAAGAAGTGACCTCTCCCCTTCTAACAAAGTGCAGGCTTACTGTGTGATCTGCATACCTATCTATACGAGATGTTAAAACGCCACCACCATGACCCACCCATTCCCTCCCTTCCCATCCCCCCCCAAAAAACAAAAAAAAACAAAATGCAAACCTTATATGCAACATAGAAAACAAAGTCCATTCCCCGGGAAGTGTAACGAAAACCCCCAGGAATGCGGGGAGGCGGTGGGACCGAGGTCCCCGTCCGCACCCATCCCGGAGCAATGCCAACAGGGTTCATATACAAACGACCCCGAGGCGCCGTCAAGTCCTCGCTAAGGAAAGCCCCCCGCTGCCATGAGTAGGACCTGGTCATATGCCTCTGCCCCAGCGGCACCACGACGGTCTTTGAGAAAGGGGATTTAGACACCAGACAGTCATGGAGCATATATCAAAGTATACCTGAGTTCAACAGGGGTGAGAGTAGATCATTCGCAGTGTTAACTGCAATGGAGGGCGCCGCTGCCCTTGAGTACCAAGCATCAGCAGGAGGTCAGTGAGGATGAAACAGCCAGGAGGAGTGAGACACCACCCCACTCGTCCCTCGAGAATGTGCAGCGGTCCCCTCAGCCCCCGCTGACCATGGTTGTGCTAGAAACCACTCCCACCCCGAACAGAATGATGCAATGCCGTGAAGCATTCGTCGGGGATTCATCTGTGGCCTCTGCGTGAGCCCGCCGACCATGCAGGCGCGTCCGCCCGGGCCTTGTGTAGTGCGTTGGAGGCATCCGAAGCGGAGTCCCGATCCTCCACGGAGAGACCCAGCAGAACCAACCCTTCCTGTAGTTCAGAGATATGACGCTGTTTATTACGAAATTCGAAACTAAGTCCAAACGGGAAAGTCCACCGATATCTAATCTTATCCTCTCGGAGTTTGGCAGTGAGAGGCCTGAACAGCTGTCTCCGTGCAAGAGTGGCCGGCGCCAGGTCTTGGTAGATCGTACACGTCTGCTTTTGGAAAGAGATGGAGTCCTTGGGCCTAGCCGCTGCGAGCACTGCTTCCTTGACCTTGAATGAGCGGAATTTCGCTAGGATGTCTCGGGGCCTCCTCCTGTCTCCATTCTGCAATTGTCCCACTCGGTGGACCCGTTCCAGTTTTATTTTGAGGGATTGAGGGCTTAGGATCTCCGCAAAGAGCCCCTCCATGAATACCTCCAGATCTGGCCCCTCTGCGCCCTCCTCCAGGTCCCGGACGCGAATATTCTCCCTCCGGGCCCTATTTTCAAGGTCCTCCATCTTAAGTTGCGACTGAAGAAGCTGATCACGGAGATAGCGGACATCATCTCTGAGCTCTGTCGTGAGCTTTTCTTGATCCTGGTGGTGCACCTCCAAATCCAGAACTCGGGTACCCACTGAGTCTACATCCTGCTGGAGGGAAGTCAACTTTCCGGTCAGGTCCGTCCGTAACTGCTCCATGGAGGATTTGATGTCCTGCCCCAGGTCCTTGCGCAGCTCCATCTTGAAATCCTTGAACATGGCCTGGAGCTCCGCTTTCGTGAGCGCCATTGTGGTTGCTTCGTCGGTCGCACTCAGCCCCGAGCGCCTGTCCGAGGCCACAAAGAAATCAGAGACCTTAGCAGATGTTCTGGCCGTCCCCTTCTTGGGTGGCATGTGGGCCTGCCCCAAGGGTCTCTCCGTCGGCGCGATGAGGGCGTCCACGGACTTCGTTCAGCAGGCTGGTGGTTGCGACCTCCAAGGTGTAGGGAAGGCGCGCGTGGATGCCCGATCTGAAATAGGGTCCTCCCCGCTGATCGAAGCAGGACCTCCTCCCTTTAGGCGCGCTGGCAGCCGTGAAGTGATCTCCGGAAGGTAAGAGGGGAGAAGCACGCTCGACGGGTCACCTCTCGGTGGATATGGCGCCAGGTGGCTGGGGTCCGCAAGGTCGCGCCCACATGACGCGGGGTACCGGTCAAGCAGTATCGGCCACCATCCCCTGCGCCACCCCATTCTGGTCAGGACAAGCAGAGGCAGACACACAGCCCCCACCGGAAGGTGTAGGGCGCCACTCCGGGCCCCCCGTGGGCCCCGACTTCATCCAACCCTCAGCAGGGGGAGCCGCAGCACCTCAGGTCCGCCGCCGGGGGAGTCGCTGGGCAGAGAGCTGGAATCTCGGCCGAGAACGCGGTAGCGCCGATGTCGCTAGTGGGCCGCCATTTTAGGGTCAGGCAGGCGGGTCGCGATGCCGCGTAGTTCGTGGATTGTCCCAGGGGGAAGCGGCGACAACGCTCTGGCAGTCCCGGTGCGTTCCAGCCTTACCCAGATAGAGAGGGCAATCTCGACTGGCAGGATCTTCAGACGGCACCAGCAGCCGCCGGCGGTCAGCGCAGCCCGGCAGACGCCATTTTGCCACTCGGCCTCGCGTTACCACTCAGGCTGAAGCAGGAGTGCCCCTGGTCGAGATGTAGCAGGTAGGGACCTCTCCGACTGAGCGCCACATCTTCCGCTGTGTGTGGGAGCCGAGCTCAGTCCTCAGCGCCCCGGGAATCTGCCCCAATTAGCTCCGGAACAGCGCGCGGACCGGGAGCCGAGATGGATTACGTCCTCTCGGCCATCTTGCCCGGCCACGCCCCGAAATATTTTTTTTTAAACTGATGTTCAAGTTTGTCCCTTCTGTTTCATTATCTATGGTTGTAGGTCTTGTAAGTTGATGTTCTTTTGTATCACTTATTAAGGGCCTTATTATGAATTTGGTGGTGCAGGAGTGGGCTGCCATGCCAGCACGGCGCTCCTGCACCAACAAAGCCATAATTAGACCGTCTGCCGGATTCCGAATGGAATCCAGGCCGGACAGTCCTATGGCAGCTGGCCCACAGTGGTGCCTGTTTAAAGGCTTATAGGAGAGCCGTAACAGGCACTCCAATAGGAACACCATTACAGGTTCCTTCAGGGCATGGATTGTCAAGTCCATGCCCTGCAGGAAGTGGGGGTGCATGCAGACAGGGGGTCACATGGTGCATGCATACCCTGGTGCAGAGGCAACAGAGGACCCTGTAGGGCCCCCTTTGCCTCATCTCCACCACACTTTTCATGGCAGGCTCACTGCCATGTATACCATGGCTGAGAGGAAACTCATAATGTGTTTGGTGCGGCCGCAGCTGCCCCGCCAAGCATAGTGCAGCTTCAAGACCGCTGCAACACCGCCATGGATCTGTGATCTCTGACGGTTGTGGTGGCACCAATGCGGTCTGACCACCCAAGTCGTAATGAGGCGGTCGGACCGCCGGTGCGTCGGTGCCCTCACCGCCATTGTGGCTATGGCAGTCTGATGGACCGCCATAGTCATAATACGGCCCTAAGTCAAAATTGTAAAACACAAGGATCCCTTTTTTGCTATGTATTAACTCATAAATCTATTATCAAACAGAGTGCACTGAACCAGAATAGTCTCAGGAAATATATTACCTTCAATACTTATAAAAGTCTGTTTCCTCTATTTATACTTCTTAAAAAGTGTATTATTATTCAAAATATTGATCAATTATCTTCCAATACAGTCACAAAATGCTTATTTCATATTCATACATATTAAAAAGAAAAAAGAAAAAGAGGAAGATTCAAAACATTGTATATATACAGAACAATACAATCATAATATCAATTTACATATAGGAATATAACGCTGCTTATAAATGTAGGTTTCTTTCACATAAAAACTCTAAAATATTTATTAAAATAATTCATCTACTTCTTTTAATAGAACTAATGTTGACACAGCGTTTCGGTGGATTATCTGGTCATTCCCCGCCTACTTCAGGACAGTTTCAGAAATACAAATATTCTTACAATACATATTTAAAAAAAGTGATTAATCTGGGAAACAGAAACGTATGAAAAACCTGATTAGATACAAGACATCATTTCATATGATAATCTGTTCAGGGAACGCTCTTGACTAGATGGGTTACTACCCCTTGCTTAAATTTATACAGAATATTTATCTTTATAATTCTGTTTTTTTACATCCAGAATTCCCTAAGTGGGGGTTCTCAAAAGTATGTACATAACTTGCACATCCATTGTTTCCTCTATCGAACTAATAATTCATAGATTTCTTTTACTTACACTTGCCTCATAGAGCGATGGATATTAAACTGCTGTTGTACTCAAGGATATATCTCTTGATTTGAGTGCCAGCACTTATTGAGGAGTCTCAATCAGTGGATATAAGGTCATCATTGTAATGGACCTTTAAGTTCCAGAATACCAATCCCTTCTCCAGGTCCCCTCTAATTCCATGTATCACTTACTTCTCAAAACAGTTGTAGGGTCTGTGATGTACATATGAATTTTGCTTCCATTTGCTATTCATCCACTCCTCACCTATTAAAAACCCAAGAGCAGTAAGATTACTACAGCGATTTAAATGTCTCAGAAGGGGACAAAGAAGGATGTTCCTTTCACTTACCCTTCACGTCTTTCTTGGATTTTAGTCAGTCACAGATGGTATATAGTTCTATTTCAATTATAGAACTTTTATCCGGTTTTAATACACGGGCGACCCCTGGTCTTCTTAGATCCAGAAATTCCTATGGAGATTATTTGACAAATTACTTATTACCCTCGCTTTTCAAATGAAATTCGTATTACAATTTTTTATTATTATTATTTTTATTGGAATGTTATGCAGTGGTCTTATCCACTATGGGATAGACCCCAGTACTACTACTTTTTTTTATATATATTTTTTTACATTTTTTACCAAAATGTTATACAGTGGTCTTATCCACTGTGTGACAGACCCCCATGAGGTAACAATAAATTAACTAAAAAGCATGTGGCTGCATAAAATGCTGCGTCGACACTAGTTCGACGCGGTATGATAGACCCCCATGGGATAACAGTCGATCTACTAGCAAGCATATGGCTGCATAAGAATACAAAAGTCTAAAAATGCTAAAATGCCACTCCCTCTACTTTACTACATATGTCATTCTTATCTCCTCTCCAGGACATTAGTTTGAGTTCCTTTTGAGATTGTGTTACCGAGGCGTATACAGGAGGCATTTAAATACACTTCCGGTATTCAGCACATAAGGATACGTCCTACTGTGCGTCGCGGGAGCCATGATAAAGTGAGGCTTCCGCATCTATGATCGTGTTAGTCAATCTACAATGTATCCCTTCATTATTCTTAAAATATTTTAGTTTTTTTAGATAAAGCTTTCAATTATATATACAGATCCTTTCAAGCAAATATGCATAGCAACATTTGCTACGAATCAACCATGGCGTATGTTACCAAACTGTGGCCATCTTTTAATGCCCTTTAAATCATTATGGCAGTCATCTTAAAGTGGGGTATAAGATATTGAATTAATATTACAAGCATATGTTAGTATTGTTTGTTTTCTTATATTTATTTTAAAAAATAACTAAAATCTCAGCTATTTTCCACATCATTATGTTTTTGCATATATTATTTTATAATATCTGAAACAGGATAAAGGAATAAAAATGAAAATAAAAATGAAAGGATAATAAACATAAAAGGAGGAGTCTAAGAATGGTAATATAAAAGACTCTTCATTGTTTATTCTCATCATATCTATTATTCTATTATTATACTCCGTTAAAAACCCTAGTTTCAGACAGAGATTTTAACTTATTATTCGCTCCCACTCATCTCTATTATTAAGCCCATGACTACACGTACTAAATTTAGACTTAAAAAACTGTTCTCTGTACTTCCTCTTTCTCTCTAAATCACCACCTCGGGTTGATCGCTGTATTTTCTCCAAAATGAACCATTTCATTTCATATTCCTTATGTTGATGCTCTAACCAATGTTCCACCAAAGGGGCATTTCTTTTACCAGTCTGTATGGCAGATCTAAGCTCGTTCAGTCTCACTTTTACCTCCCTACCTGTCTCACCTACATAGCCTTTCTGGCAGGGACAAAGAATGAGGTAGATAACATTCTTTGTCTTACAATTCACTAAATCATTAATCCAGTGAAACACTTCATTTAATTCTATTTTTTTCTGCTTAATGATGAAACTGCAATTTGTACATGAGCCACACGCAAAATTGCCCATTATTTTTGATCCATCTGCTAAACTACTCTGATGTTTACTTTTTTGTTCTCTGTATGTATGTACTAGATGATTACGTACAGTTTTATTTCTCCTATATGCAAAAATCGGTTTGGGAAGGGATATACCACCTGTGTTATTCAAAAGGGACCAATTTCAATTTATCAAATTCTTGACTTTATTACTTATACCGGTGAAGTTAGTTACCATCACAATTTTCTGATTCTCCCTATTCTTGGTTTTGTCCCTTTCTTCAAACAAACTTTCACAATTGTAATACTTGGCTCTCTTATAAGAATTTCTAATCAGCCCTTTTGGATAGCCTTGTGCCCTAAATTTTTCCTGTTGAATCTTGGCATGATGTTCGAAATCCTTCATATCAGTACAATGTCGACGAATACGAAGAAATTGACTGAAGGGAATGCTGTCTTTCTGACAATTTGGATGATTACTTGTATGAAGTAATAACGTGTTTCTGTTTGAGGGTGTGGAGTATAGCTCAACTGATAGTCTACCTTCTTTTTCTTTGATGGTAATTTCCCAAAAAGCGCATGAGGGCTGGCTCATGGTAGACGTAAATTTTAAGTTGGATTCCCCACAGTTTCACCATTCAATAAAAGAGACCAGATCGTCTTTTTCACCAGTTCAAATAAAGAAAATATCATCAATAAATCTGGACCAATTCTTAACATTTTCATAATATAGGGCTATCTCATTATATATGTGATTGTTCTCAAACATCCCCACTTAAAGACAGGCTAGGCTCGGCGCACAGGTTGCTTCCATGCTCGTCCCTTTGGTCTTACAATAAACATTTTCATTGAAAAAAAGATATTATTGATAAGAATAATTTCTGTGCATTCAACAATAAATTAATTCATTGGAGATAAATCACCTTCCTCATTTTATAATATATTCCTCACCATTGTTACTGTGTCCATTTTAGGAATATTTGTATAAAGTGATTCAATATCCAAAGAAACCATCTATTCCCTTGTTGAATCAAACGCCATCCCTTCTATTTTACGGATCATGTCCATCGTATCTTTGATATAAGATGGAAGCTGTGTAACTTTGGGCCTAAGAAAACAATCTACATACTTGCTGAGAGGCTCAGTCAAGTAGTTAATATTAGATACAATTGGTCTCATTGGCGGATTGCTTACATTTTTGTGTACCTTAGGAGGACCATACAGGGCTGGTATCACTGGATGATCATTGTATAAAAAATGTATTCATCCTCACATATGATATCATCCTCTCTGGCTATCCTAAGTATACCTGCAACCTTGATTTTCAAATTATTCCATTCCTATCTACTAGATTTCCTGTAGTGTAATTCTACATCTAAGAAAGACTGCAAACGCTTGTTGTAATCCACAGTGTCCATAATCACTATACTTCCTCCCTTATCTCCCGGTTTTATAGTGACGTTTTCACAATTTTGTAATTGCTTCAAAGCTGTATGTTGGGCAAGGGACATATTCTGATTGGTCCATAGATTCTTACTTAAGAGATCTTTCAAACCTTTTTCAATAACTCATTCAAATGTGTCAACTTCTCGGCCAACCAAATGTTTGGCTGGAGTCCATGTTGACGATGGTTTTAGACCTGATTTATTATCACTAATTGGCCCTTCTCTATTTTCAAAAGATTTTTTAAGTCTAATTTTTCTGAAAAGACTCCTTACATTCCTTTCGATTTCATACTATTGACCGGTGCCCCTGGGGCAAAACCCAAACCCTTTTAAAGTAATAGCGTTTCTTCCTTAGTCAGTCTTTTTGATGATACATTAATAATGGGCGCCTTCTTATTTTCTAATCCCATTCTTTCTGGGTCCTGGTTCTCATACATGGTCTATTCTGACCTGTTTCCCTGAATTGATTTGTTCCTCTCCCTCTTGATCTGAATGTCTGCGGGTGTCTCCTATGATGCTGTTCTAAAAAAACAGGATAATCCCTGCTCTGTCCAGCTGTCTCTTCCCTTATTGTCATTTCTAAGTCGTGAATCCTGACCTCTCTCTGTATCTGAAGCAGACCTCGTATAGGAGGTGTCTGAAAAAGTAAAATTTTTCTTCATAGCTTTATTCCTATTGTAATTACCATTACTAGAGTTATAATTTGTATATATAGGTTGATCATAGTAATATTTATGTAAATATGGGTAAACTATCTCCATTTTAAACTTCGCTATGTCTTTTCTTAGTTTGTTCGACTTTTTATTCACCAAATATTCCTTGTATCCAGAAAGGTCATCCTGGATTTCATCTAGCTTAAGTTTAGCTTCCTCTAGTGCCACAATATCCCTCAATTGGTTCTCCAGACATTCAATTTATTGTCTTTCTATTACCATAATTTCTTGGGCAGTTTCTAGAATCAGAAGCATCCAGTCCCGGCTACATCTGTCCGCTACTAGCATCCAGTTTTCTTTAAATTTTTCATTCTTTATAAACACGCCAGGTTCATTTCTCACTTGTAACCCTTTGGGGATAATTCCCTTCTTACAATACTCTATCAGAAAATCTGAATGTAATGCATTGCGTATTATTTTTTTCTTTAAATTCCATAAATTATTCCATCTTTCATCATCACTCTTTGATAAGGTGAGAGTACTGATATTTTTAGAGGCCCCATTGATTATTTTGTTAAATTGGTCCTCTGAAAATCCGAAAGTTCTTAATGTATCCATATAGGTACCTATTCTTTGATCAAAGAATAGGTACCTGAGGAATTTAGTTTCACTCCCTCAAAGCACACCCCTACTCTCCCTCAAATTAGACATGGGCATTAGATCAATAAAGGACCTGGCCAAATTACGTCCTCTCTTGCTTTGGTTGAGATTTCTCTTGGTCCCCGATCTGCGCCTATACGCTTTGGCTTGGGAAGAAGTAAGCACACTAGATACACAAAAAAAGATAGGCTGGATAAAGAACTTAAACACTCTACTAAAAACATTGGGATAACAGGAGGTTGTAATCATCTACAAGACCTCCCCACAAAAAAACAACTAAAATCCATGTATTCGGAGTGGGTATTCGGAAATGAGATGAGGAACAGTAATTTAGGAAGACTATCAGGGGAATTTCTAGATTTTAAACAACAGCAATTGCTGGAGAGTTTCCTTGATTTGATATAGGTTCCGGCAGATAGAAAGCTCTATAATCAATTTCGATATGGCACAATTCCTCTGAATACATTTACAAGTTCTTGGCCAGGGCATAGTTTTCTACTTTTTTATTTTATATATAAACTGTGCCTCTGTAACAATGAGATTCGTAAAAATGTATGTATGTCTTGGCACTTTTATGGTCAGTTTGACCGAAATAAAGTTTATATTGATCAAGCAATCTATTGTTCTACGTATTACTCTCCAGCTCACAAGCTGTAATAACCACTCCACAAACAGAGAGTCACCCAAAAATCCAAAAGGTACTGGGTAATAAGAAACTGTAAAACTCAAGGATCCCTTTTGTGCTATGTATTAATTCATAAATCTATTGTCAAACAGAGTGCACTGAACCAAAATAGTCTCAGGAAATATATTACCTTAAAAACTTACAAAAGTCTGTTTCCTCTATTTATACTTCTTAAAAAGTTTATTATTATTTAAAATATTGATCAATTATCTTCCAATACAGTCACAAAATGCTTCTTTCATATTCATACATATTAAAAAGAAAAAGAAAAAATAGAAGATTCAAAACATTGTATATATACACAACAATACAATCATAATATCAATTTACATATATGAATAAAACGTTGCTTATACATATAGGTTTCTTTCACATAAAACCTCTAAAATATTTAGTAAAATAATTAATCTACTTCTTTTAATAGAAACGAATGTCGACGCGGCATTTCAGCGGATTAACTGGTCATTCCCCGCCTTCTTCAGGACAGTTTCAGAAATACAAATATTCTTACAACACTTATTTAAAAACAGTGCTTAATCTGGGAAACAGATACAAATTAAAAACCTGACTAGATACAAGACATATTTTCATATGATAATCTGTTCAGTGCACGCTATTGACTAGATGGGTTACTACCCCTTGCTTAAATTATACAGAATATTTATCTTTATTATTCAGTTTTTTTACATCCAGAATTTCCTAAGTGAGGGGTTCTCAAAAGTATGTACATAAGTTGTACATCTATTGTTTCCTCTATCGTACTATTAATTCATAGATTTCTTTTACTTAGACTCATAAATTGCCTCATAGAGCGATGGATATTATACTGCTGTTGTACTGGAGGATATATCTCTTGATTTGAGTGCCACCACTTATTGAGGAGTCTCAATCTGTGGATATAAGGTCATCATTGTAATGGACCTTTAAGTAAAGTTAAAATTGTCTAGTTTGAGGTCCTCCGAATTGTTTGTGGCCCGTGGTCCAGTAATTCTTATGATGGTTGCTTATGACTTGGACAAAACAGGCATGAATAAGTTGGAAATGGTCAATAAAGTCAAAGTTGTTCCAAATAGGGTCCCTCAAAATACGTTTAGCCCAAGGCTCCCAAAATCCTTAGATGTCCCTGAGCTAGGGGATTTATTTGAATTGAGTTCCTCCTCTTCCTAACAGATTTTACCCTAAGCAGTATGTGCTGTGCTAAAATTAGCTAATGCATGCTAGTGGTATGGGAGATTCGAAAAGGTTCCTTTTGTGATACTGAAAGTGCACAGTACCATTGCTTCCTATTGCGTCCAAATGCATCCTGTGGCACCCTGCACATAACACTAATCTGCATGTGGTACGTAATCTCGACAGTAACATTTTATTTTTTCACAGCAACTGAACTCAAGCATATTTGATGAATGCTGACCAGGGTTGTAACTGAACAAAAGGCGTTCACAAAAAAGTGCAGGTGCATTACTATTCGCCTTACATCCCTACCTGAGATACACAGGTTCAATCTTATCAAGGGAAATAAGATGTTCTACTGCAATATCAGGTACTAATGTGTGGAATGTCCTTCCAGTGTCCCCGAGCTTGCATTGGGAAATACTCAGCTTTATTGTGAAGCCTTTTTCCATGTCATTGTTACATACTCAGGGATATTCAGGAGAAGTGTAGATGTAAGCCACAGACAAATTGTTATGAATTGGGCCCTGTGTTCCCACCCTTGATATTATGCTTTAGGAGCTGGTATGTGACAACCCATCAATTGAACTGACTACCCGGACCATTCAAACTCTGGTCAGCAGCCCTTCCGCCTGCCAAGACAGCAGAGACCAGAGCCTCTGTTTTCTCCAATGGAGGTCTTCCTGTCAAATGTAAAGGTCCCCACAAGGCTGGTGTGGATGTCTGTGTTTTCAGCAGAACCACTAGCAGGGTGGCTCCGCTACAGGCACTGAACTTCACCGAGAGGTCACTATGTTTGTTCTGCCCACTCGCCAAGGTTTATTTTGTTTTTAATAAGAAAACAGTAAAGGCAAGAATTTATTTCTTAAAGCAAACAGTTCATGGTTCTTGCACAAAGGGTGTTTTCTCCCTGCAAGTACGGGGTCATTGTTTAATTTTCTTGCTCTTGGTTGCCATGCCACCATGATGTGCTGTCATATCAGAAGTTTGCAACTTTGGAACCAGCTGAGATTCCACCAAGAGAAACCCAGCAGTTCCTTCATCTCTAAATCGGGGGCGGAGGCTGGTGAGTTGGGCAGGGCATAAGCACTAGCTTCAAACGACCCCCTAAAGTGGTCTTCTGGATGAAATTGCAGTGGCTTGCACAAAACCATTTTTAAATCACTCTATTTCACGGTCACTTAGTATTCAAGTCATTGTTTGATAATTGAAAGAAGAAGAAAATAAAATGTAAAGAGAGATTTTCTGCTCTGGAAAGGCTGCTGATTACTTAGTTTTCAATTGTATGGCCAGGAGCCCAGCATTGTGCTAAATACTCTACAGTGACTCACGATCTATCATGGATTTTGATTTACTAAAATCCCTGCATTAACAGAAGTGACATCACACACTCTTTGACCTTGAATGACATCACAAGGTAGACTCCTGATCCCACCCTTGGACCCTCTACCCTCATATTTGATGTACATGCAACAAACAATAGTAAAGCTGGTGCGCATGTTCAGTTTTTGTGCTATGCAGGTGTGTTCTACAGTTCTTGTGACTGTGAAGTAACCATTTCAATGCATTAAAGCCCTGGTTCCTAGCAAGTCTGAATCAAATTGCTATTGGTCGCACCTTACAAATAATGATTCTGCAGGGTACGTTCTTTAGTTGATATGATAAATGACACTCATCGCAGATTTTTGGGGTATAACATGTAGCTGTTAGTGCTTACTGCACCAAAATCCACAATGTATGGTAAATACTGTATACTTTTCCCCTGTTAAATTCCAGCAGGTTTGACATACTGAAATTTAATGAAAGGTGAGATATTTAACGCACCCAATGACTTGAGAGTGTGTTTAATAACACCCAGGGTCATATTTACAAGCCCCTATCGCCACCACAATGTCACTTTTATTGATGGTGTGATGGCGATAGGGGCTTTGCCTTATTACCTAGGCAGCGTTAAGCCACTTAACGTGGTTTAATGATGCCTTGTAAATAAGGCACCCTTTCACGCTGTATTTAGCGTGAAAGGGGAGGGCAATGGGCGTTGCGGTGTGCGTTCTGTTGCAATACTCATTGATTTTGACGCTGCCCCAAGGTGGACCTTCTTGCACATATACAATAATTTCCCCCAACGCAGGCACCCTTGCACTATGGTGCAAGGATGCCTGCGTTGGCGCTAGGCAGCTGCACTCACTGCCAGTGCTAGTGGAAACGCAGGGGTGCACCACATTCTTGTGAATACGGCGCATCCCTGTGTTTTCAGAATGGAGAAGCGTGGCATTAGCAATGTTTGCTTCTCCATTCTCTTGTGAATATGCCCCCTGATTTGTAATTCCAACCCCTCCGAAAACAGGAGTTTGTGCAGGAGCCGGAAAACTATGATCAGCTCAATAAGGCCCTGAGAGGATTATGTGATGTTACTTCGCATGCGCTACAACGCATGCGATTACAACGCGGTCGTTACAACGACCGCATTGTTACAATGCAAGCCATTAAATTGCAATTTGTTTCTACGACTTGCTGTAGGGGGCGCGCTGGACCTAGTAATAGTATAATTTACTATTCCAACTCCAGCGTGTGCAACAGTAGGGAAGGTGTTGGAATAGTAAATTATACTATTTCTTAGTTTAGTGCGCCCCCCTACTACAGCAAGACGTAAAAACGACTTGCGATGTAATGGCTTGCGTTGTAACAATGCGGTCGTTGTAACGCCCGCGTTGTAATCGCATGCGTTGTAGCGCATGGAATGTAAACACTGTTTCCCCCTGAGAGACTACCAGCAGAACGTGTGCTTCCTATTTCCCATTTCTGCTGCCATACAGTGATTACCGAGTTCATGTCTTGAAACATTCATTTCTGAGTGCCGAAAATAACCAGTGGCCAGAGCACACAAAGAAAAACCCTGTACTATGTGAAATTACACCAACATTTGTATTGACCGACAAGACCAGCAACGTCATTTGCAACAACCTACCGGCAGGGGCAGGATGATTAGTGCAAACTTTGGTTCATTGCTAGAGTGCATTATTTGTGCATTATGTACTATACAATGCCTTTATGTTTTGTTCATACGATTTAGGGGGGGAACAAATGATGTCCAGAGACTCATCATATGCAAATGTTGTGTTTAATATATTCTCAGCACTAAGCAGGTGCTTTGCAATTTATGTTGGCTTAATGGTCTGTACTTTTTAAACTTGGTTTACAAAATCATAATGAAAGGCTGCGTTTTCAAGTTTGCCTTGTATGGAAAACTGCTGTCACTAAAAGGATCATTTATTGCTGAATGCCTACCTTTGCATACAAATGGACAGGCTCCTCCAGACTTCGTCTTATTTTACCCAGACATTATATTCAATTATGGAATATTTTGCACAGTTGATATTTTTTACTGTCATATCTAGAGCCATTGCCTCGTTCAGCTTTCATATTCCGGCGCAGCAGACAGAATTTTTTCACATGAATCAACCTTGAAAATGTAATTTTACAAAAAAGACCGTGTATGCTGGAGTAAACACAATCTATTTCCTAGCACTTGGGAAACATAATCGTAACATATTCAATACTAATATTTAATCAAGCAGAATGGCACTAGGAAAAGCATCATTTCTACATCTAAACATCTCTAAGCTTACTTCCTCCTCCTTTTACACAGAAAGCAGTGTGGGATTAAACAGCAAACAATTTATTAGTGGTAAATTTAAAAACTACATTTCTACTAAATAAATGAAAGTATTTTTTTATATCTAGAATTTCACTCTCTTTTTTCTTCGTTAACATACACGGATGCATGCACCAATTCAGTCGTTCTAATTTTAAAGGTGTAGTATTCACGAAATGATAAAGAAATTGTATAGTGCATCTTCATGTCGTCTGATGCCACTTAGTCACAAATAACATGATATATTCCCATTTATTTTAGTGTAGCGTTCATATGATATTACAAATGCTAACATTCTACTGCAACACTTAGGCCCACATGTATCAAAAAAAACATTTTGCAATGACCAAATAGCGATTTGTACCGAATCGCTATTTGGTAATCGCAAAATGTTATGTATTTAAGGAATTACCAAAGATTTAGCGATTCCTTAATATTCCCAAATAGTGATTCGCTAAATAGGTGATCGCTATTAGGTAATACTACTCCATTCGTTCCGAATGGTTTTTCATTAGCTAATTTGTGATTATCTAATTGGTAATCGCAAATTAGGTAATGCAAGTCAAAGGGTGCTCTGGGGCCTAAGGCCCCCCTGAAGCACCCCAAAAATATAAATGTACACATGCAGAGTGCACACATGCCCTAGGGCAGAGGTCTTCAAACTTTTGGATGCTGAGACCCCCCTGTCAACATTTTCAAACCTAAGGACCCCCTCCTGACAAACATTTTTAGAACTTGATACTCCTCATTATCGATAACCATACACGCCCCCAGTTCCCACAGAAAATCATTTTTACAGTGGGGAAATATTATTTAACAGTGTTTAGCAAGTCAAAGGTTTGTGGGTGACAAATCAACAGTAAAAACAGTCCACCAGACCACAAAACAGGCCAGCAAGCAGCCACAAAAAGCCGACACACTGACCTGCCTGGCCACCCCTTTGGCACTGCCAGACTGTCCTGTAGGTAGGGCTACTGGTATTATGAGGCAAGGGAGGACCAAATTATGTGGCAGTTTTAAACTTGTAAAGGCTGAGCTGTATAAGTGTTTTGCAAGGAATGGGAAACTGCATGCATTTGTGCTTGCTGCAGACAATATTTGTGGTCATAGCACAGAAATTAACAGTAAAAACAGTCCACCAGACCATACAACAGGCGAGCAAGTAGCAAAAAAATAAAAACGCCCACACACTGACCTGATTGGCCATCCCTTTGGGCACTGCCAGCCTGCCCTAAAGGCAGGGCTACTGGAATTATGAGGCAGGGGAGGGCCAAATTATGCAGGAGGGTTGATTGAGTTGTGTGGTAAGAAAATGTAAATAATGCTATGTGATGCATATTTTGGGATAGTATTGCTTCATTATTTTGACATTTTTTAAACAGGGTAACACTAAGCAAAGATTTCACCTCATCAGTACCAGTTTATAACCAAAATACAGCAATAAACAACAGAAAGATGTCTAGTCATCCTTTGTGAAGGGCCTTCCACTCTGCAGTGTCGCCACATTAGAAGCTCACTTGGCCCTGGCCGGGAGCAGCACGGGTCCCTTAAAACCCTGGCGGTCTTGTGCAGAGTTAAGCAATTCACACACACCTCTTTCCTCCCACCCCGTCCCCTTTATCCCTCTCTCCCTTTGCAGGCCATTTTCTTTCACCCCTTTTTACAACTTCTGAACTCTCCCCATTCAACCTCTCACTGCACCTTTAATCATCTCTCGCTGTTCTGTTTTTTCAATCCCCTCATCTCTAACAGTATCTCCTATTTATCTCATGGCCTCCCTGGCCCTGTCTCCTCTCTCAACCCTCATCACTTCTCATTCACCTCAAGTCTCTCCCTTCAAATTTCTGTCTTATCTATTTGTATCTTACACTTCTCCAGTCCCACCATTCATCGTTCCCATCTCTCCTTTGTTCTTCCACACCTTCTTGAACTAACGTTCCTCTCTCCTGTTACCTCAGCACCCACCCCAGTACTCCCTCTGTTACCCTTTCGCTGCTCTCCCTCACCCACGTCGCAACAAATTCTCTTTATACCTCATGGATCACCTCTCAGCTATCCTCTCTCACCCTTTAATGGTAGCTCTCCTCTCTGCCTTCACCTTTCTCTCACACTCACTTCTCCTCTTGTGTTTCCGCACTTCCTTCGCCACTTCACATTTCTCTTCATCCCTGACCTCTCAAATTGAATTCTCTGACTCCCTTGCTGCCCTCCTCACTTCTCTCCTCTGTCTTCTCTCATCTGTCTTCTCCCATCCCGTCTCCTCTCACCCTCATCGCTCCTCACCTCTCACATCTTCCCCTCTCACCCCTCACACGTCTCTCACCTTGCCTCTCCTTACTTCTCTCACATCATCCACCCCTTAATATTCCCAAATAGTGATTCGCTAAATAGGTGATTGCTATTAGGTAATACTACTCCATTTGTTCCGAATGTTTTTGCATTAGCTAATTTGTGATTATCTAATTGGTAATCGCAAATTAGGTAATGCAAGTCAAAGGGTGCTCTGGGGCCTAAGGCCCCCCTGAAGCACCCCAAAAATATAAATGTACACATGCAGAGTGCACACATGCCCTAGGGCAGAGGTCTTCAAACTTTTGGATGCTGAGACCCCCCTGTCAACATTTTCAAACATAAGGACCCCCTCCTGACAAACATTTCTAGAACTTGATACTCCTCATTATCGATAACCATACACGCCCCCAGTTCCCACAGAAAATCATTTTTACAGTGGGGAAATATTATTTAACAGTGTTTAGCAAGTCAAAGGTTTGTGGGTGACAAATCAACAGTAAAAACAGTCCACCAGACTACAAAACAGGCCAGCAAGCAGCCACAAAAAGCCGACACACTGACCTGCCTGGCCACCCCTTTGGGCACTGCCAGACTGTCCTGTAGGTAGGGCTACTGGTATTATGAGGCAAGGGAGGACCAAATTATGTGGCAGTTTTAAACTTGTAAAGGCTGAGCTGTATAAGTGTTTTGCAAGGAATGGGAAACTGCATGCATTTGTGCTTGCTGCAGACAATATTTGTGGTCATTGCTCAGAAATTAACAGTAAAAACAGTCCACCAGACCATACAACAGGCGAGCAAGTAGCAAAAAAATAAAAACGCCCACACACTGACCTGATTGGCCATCCCTTTGGGCACTGCCAGCCTGCCCTAAAGGCAGGGCTACTGGAATTATGAGGCAGGGGAGGGCCAAATTATGCAGGAGGGTTGATTGAGTTGTGTGGTAAGAAAATGTAAATAATGCTATGTGATGCATATTTTGGGATAGTATTGCTTCATTATTTTGACATTTTTTAAACAGGGTAACACTAAGCAAAGATTTCACCTCATCAGTACCAGTTTATAACCAAAATACAGCAATAAACAACAGAAAGATGTCTAGTCATCCTTTGTGAAGGGCCTTCCACTCTGCAGTGTCGCCACATTAGAAGCTCACTTGGCCCTGGCCGGGAGCAGCACGGGTCCCTTAAAACCCTGGCGGTCTTGTGCAGAGTTAAGCAATTCACACACACCTCTTTCCTCCCACCCCGTCCCCTTTATCCCTCTCTCCCTTTGCAGGCCATTTTCTTTCACCCCTTTTTACAACTTCTGAACTCTCCCCATTCAACCTCTCACTGCACCTTTAATCATCTCTCGCTGTTCTGTTTTTTCAATCCCCTCATCTCTAACAGTATCTCCTATTTATCTCATGGCCTCCCTGGCCCCGTCTCCTCTCTCAACCCTCATCACTTCTCATTCACCTCAAGTCTCTCCCTTCAAATTTCTGTCTTATCTATTTGTATCTTACACTTCTCCAGTCCCACCATTCATCGTTCCCATCTCTCCTTTGTTCTTCCACACCTTCTTGAACTAACGTTCCTCTCTCCTGTTACCTCAGCACCCACCCCAGTACTCCCTCTATTACCCTTTCGCTGCTCTCCCTCACCCACGTCGCAACAAATTCTCTTTATACCTCATGGATCACCTCTCAGCTATCCTCTCTCACCCTTTAATGGTAGCTCTCCTCTCTGCCTTCACCTTTCTCTCACACTCACTTCTCCTCTTGTGTTTCCGCACTTCCTTCGCCACTTCACATTTCTCTTCATCCCTGACCTCTCAAATTGAATTCTCTGACTCCCTTGCTGCCCTCCTCACTTCTCTCCTCTGTCTTCTCTCATCTGTCTTCTCCCATCCCGTCTCCTCTCACCCTCATCTCTCCTCACCTCTCGCATCTTCCCCTCTCACCCCTCACACGTCTCTCACCTTGCCTCTCCTCACTTCTCTCACATCATCCACCCCTTCTCTCCAGTCCCCTCCCACACCTGCATCCCGCCTCTCACTGCTAGCTCCACACCTCTCTCGTTGACTCCCAATCGGCCTCACATACCCCCATCTCCTGTCAGTTAAAGTATGTCTGGCCCTGTCTTTCAATACCTAATAATCACACACAGACAGTGCCTTGTCGGTCCAGGCTCCTCCCCTTCATCCCTACAGTGTTATCCCCCCTTCAAAACCCTCCTCTGGCCCAACCAAGCACACTGCCCTTCTGCCAGCTGCATGATGGCAGTGCCATTTCTAAAGGGGAAGAGCACCTGCAGCCTTCACCACAGCAGCACTGGCCCAACCCTGCCTCGGGAAGAAAGTAAAAGGCACACCCTAGCACACAACATGTGACGCCTCTGGTTGGATTCTCCTTATTTTCATATGTTGAATACTCAATGATAACACATGATTGAGTTTTGTTAAGAATGGCTAGTTTTGTGTTCAAAAAACCTTTTTTGTTTGAAAAGATTGTTCTTTCCGGTGGCGCAGGTGGGAGTGTGACTGCCTACCTTGGGAACTATAAAGCACAGATGGAAGTGTCAGATTGAAAAGCATGTGGGATAACATTGCAATAAAAGTCGAATAACAGATATCAGTAAGTGAAACTCATGTTATTTACCAAATGTAACTGGCTTGGTAGATGCCAGTGGGACAGTACACAGTGGGGTTTTAAGGTGTGTAGGCAGTTGTCGGGGAGAACTGAGCTGATTGTTGTGCCCTGCACAGGTGCGCAACGCCCATTTGGCTCAAAGGGCTTCAGCTCCCCCCTCCACCCCTCCTCGTGTGTGTCAGCCCGGGCTGCGACAGCTTCCCGGGCACACACACAGACAGTTTTTGAGCTGTTGTGGTCTGGCATCCGTCTCACTGCAGCCTCACCCGAGTACTTCACAGGTCTTTAAAAGACCATTTACATGTTAACGAGGCTTTGTTGTTCTTTCACCCATTCTTAGAGCACCTGTATCTTCAATCTGCCAATTGCTAAAAGAATTACCCCCCTCGAAGGTTTTATTAGCCCCCCCCTGAAACTCGACTCTAGTTGCGCCTCTGGCCCTGCATGCACACTACCAGGGAAGCAAGTACACAGAGAAGTGTGACCTACACAGGGATTTCCATTTGCACATAGTGCATTTACCTCTGGGGTCTGGTCCTTAGCTTTTGTTAAGAATAGCTAATTTTGTCTTCGAAAAACCCTTTTTGTTTCAAAAGATTGGTCTTTCGGTGGCGCAGGTGGGAGTCTGACTGCCTCCCCCCTTCCTCCCCTCCCCCTCCAACTCCACCCTACCCCAGAGCCCGGGATAGCCTATACGGGCTTTCCCCAAGCCAAAACCGAGGTCAGAGTTCGGCAACAGATTACAGCGAGGGCAGAGCAGAGGAATTTCAAAGACAGCAGTGGGGAAAGGGCGGGCGTGAAAATAAAGGAGTGTTTTGGATTCCAATTCCAGGCAGAAGTGCAACCGGGAATGCGCGACCCCCTATATAAGACTCCACGGCCCCCCTGGGGGTCGCGCCCCACAGATTGAAGACCCCTGCCCTTGGGGCATGTGTTAGCTACATGGCACTTTAAAAAAAATGAATTTTTGTGCATTTTTCAAAATGTTCACATGTTTATCATAGACTTGAAGTCGATGGTAATAACATTTTCCTAAATACACAGTTTGCATTTAGAAAATGCTTGTACATGTGGAAAATATTTGTAGTCCCAATGGCTATTTTTGCGATTACCTAAAATTGTGACTACAAAGCCTTTCATACATTTTGAAAGGCTATTTTGCATTAGCTAATGGCCGAAATTACCGATTTGCACTGTTTGTGATCACAAAATTGTTTGATACATGTGGCCCCTACACACTACCAATCAATACATTTCAATTAAAGACAAAGAGGGGTTGATTTTATTCGAATTCTTACATATTTAACGTACCCAATTCAATTTTTTTCAAATACTCACTGAGGTATTTTTCGGGGTGTATACACTTTGAGACCTATCCCACAATAGGTCCGCATTTTGCTGGTGCAAAATGAGCACATGTAAATTTCAAATGGAGTAGGGTTTGCAAATGAAAGGCTGTCCAATGTGAGCCCACTTCTCCGAAAATTGAAGAATAACAAAGAACTAATGCATGCTATGCTTAATTTGCACCTGCACAAACAATGAGGGGCATATTTATGAGAATGTCACGCAGCAAGCCACCTTGCTGCGCTGCAACGCGTGACAGGAAAAGGGCAGAAATGTGCCATATTTAAAAGAATACAGTGCATTTCTGCCATTGTCCCTGCACTGGTGCCATTTTGACTGCCTAGCGCCAATGCAGACATCCTTCCACCATGATGGAAGGGCAGCTCCGTTGCATGCAGGATTGTTTTTGTGCAGGAAGGGACACCTTCCTGAATAAAAACAATCCTAAGAGGCATATTCTTATTACTATGTGTGCTGCAGAATGCAGCACACATAGAAAGAGGAAGTAATGAGTAGAAATAAAGATATATCTCCTCATTATGCATCACCTGGGAAGGCGTATATTTTTTGCACATTCCCAGGTCTACCTGCAATGGTAAATCTGGGAATGCATCAAAAACCATCGGAGTTGCGAGGAAACACCCACACAATGCCTATGGAATGCTTTCCCAGGGCACAGCAACGCAGCCCAGAAATTTGCACTGTGTTGCATTAGTCAGGATTTATGAAACCACACTCAGGGCCATGCAAGGTGGCCTTGTGTGGCTTCATAAATCACATTATGGGCTTGCATTGCGCATGCACCACATTGAGTGGTGCAAGCGCTAAGCAACCCCATTCATAAATATGCCCCAGAGTTTCCACAATTTGCACCCACAATTTGTGTCAAGTCTCTCCGCCACAAATCGCAAGTGCAAACAACTGCTAAATTGTTGCAAGCCAACTAGAAATTCCATATTGGGCGCAAAATGAAGTTTGTGTCCTACATGGCATTAACTGGTGCATCATGATCAGAACCTTGGACTCAACCTGGCTTATTACATGCCTGAGTTGATTTGAATATGCTATGGTATGATTAAGAAAGCTGAGTTATTGGGTTCTAACATGTACAGCCAAACTAAACACTAGGCCTGGGTGGAAGTAGAGGAGTTTTGCTCTGTGAATTCCATGAAGTTCCAAAAAAACTCAGCGAGATTCAAACGGAAGTCCGCGAACGTGCAGAAGAATGCTCGTCCGCCCATTTGTGTTGCCTTTTCAGGCCAGTAGTGGATTCCATGCTGAAAAATCAAGGCGAACGACACCGTATAGTCTGCACGGTTGTGCCCATTTTCATTTACCTGCATTCTGTTTTGTGCATCGTGCTGGGCCTGACTTTCCAATCTAATTTAAATCTATTCTAATCATCCCCCATCCCGCTCAACCACCCCTCATTTACCTTTTTTTTTTGTGTCTCTTTGTGTTTGTGTACTTTACGTTTTAGTCTTTTTTTTACTTTTTCAGTGATTTTTTGTTGTTTTTTTGTTTTCTCTTTTTTTTTCCCGTAGTTATTCCTTTCTGCTTTGCTGTTTTCTTTTCTTACTTCTTTTTTTTCCACCCCTGTGCCATGTCGGAGTAACAAGCAGCAATTGGTGGTGCCAGTGCGGCTGCAACAAGCTCCACACCTTGCGGTCACCGCTGCCGTCAAGGGGTGTGGCCCTGTCCCATTTTTTCAGAGGCGGAGCTGGGCGCACTTGTTTTTTAAACACCTGTCCATGCTGGCAACAGGCCTGTGAGTGAGTACACTCTGAGGGAGCATCGGATGCTGTGGGGGAGAGTGCACCAGTGTGTGCGTTGGATCACTGGGGTCAGCGCACAATGCAGAAGCTGAGGCACCGCTTGGCCATCCTGATAGACAGGGAACAGGACCTGCTGAGTGTCGGGGTTGCGGGGCTTGGTAAGTAATTATTTATTGTTTGTTTTCTAAAATGCAAATTTTTATTTTCAAATAGCATGCTACTCACACTCAGTGGTATTTTAAGCTTACGTTACGAATATGATGTGATCCAGCTTGAGCAAACCAGGTCTTCTGCATTACCTAGTCAAACTCATTGGAGCTCGTTTGGTCTGAGTATTTAAGAAGTCATGCAGACTCCTCGGTCATTTCACTAAGATAGTGGTAGTAATATCAGTGAGTTAGCATTCTCTGTGCCTTTCTTTATGTAGCTAATACAGTCCCAATCTCCCAGTGATGTGTAGTATGTATCTATGCATTGAAAAGGAGGACTGAGGTGGCCCATCAAAGGTGGTTGAGTAGCAGAAATCATTCATTGCAATGCATCAGTAGTTTCAAATGTAGGTGAGGTTTAGGAAATTAGGAATAGGGCTTAGGTTTAAGAAATGATGAATAGGTCAACTCAATACTATTACTGTAGGCAAATCTCATTTAGAAAAGTCCAATGATACTGCATCTGTCTGCCAAAATATTTTTGGGGAGATTAACTGTACCACTAATCTATTTTTTATCATCTTTGTTTCTTACATCAACACCCAAGGGCAAGAGGGCATCTAAGGCAGGTGAAGGGGCTGCCACCATCATTGCTGTGGCATGGTGGAACCACCAGCACCGGTTTTGATGGTTCAGCTGGCCCCAGTAAATCCTGTTGTTATTATTTCCCTAACTTTTACCCTCCCCACTATTAAAATAAATTTGCCAAGTTAATTTTTTTATGCTATCTCCATTTTTCTCAACTCCTCTATCTAATGTTTGTTAATTTCTTGTTAGCCCTACATTATCCCTTTTTTCTATATTTCATGTTTCTGTAGTTGACTTCCTCCTGGCTGTACTAGTCTGTAGCTTTCTTCTGCTTTGTTGGTAAGCTTTGCCTCTCCTCTTATATATATTGTGGTACTATAAGAGTAAAAGAACCGATTTTTGCTACTCAACTGTGAAGATTGCAGGCCCAAGTAAGCTATTATTCACCACACATGTTTGTTGAGAAGGCTTTATTTTTCTTGCTCATGCTCAAACAGTCAGAACAAGAAAATGGCCATGATCAAGCTGCCCCCACCCCAATAATTGTGTTATCTTTCATTTATACAGTATACCCACAGTTTCCATGACAGTGCAGCATAGCAGGAAAGTACGAGGTCCCTTTGCATTTGCCAACCAAGACCATATGTCCTTCATTGACCATTATTCCCACCCCCTCATTGCGCTTCAATGACTCAGAGTCATCATAGCGCTGCCGCTCAATTACAAAATGTTTTTGGTTAGCTTGACTACCTGACTTTTCTAACATTGTCAACCAAGAAACCCCCCACAAAGTGATAGTTTTATAGAAGATACTGCTAACCGAGCTGTAGTGAGGTATTGTGATTGTACTTAGTTAAAAAGAAAAAAAAAATACTTAGGAGGCGTATCTGGCATCTAAAATGTGGAATTTGCTTACTATCTGCACAGACCGACCACCAGTGCCAGGGCCAGCGAAAGCACCAGTGCGCCGGAGGCAGCAAGGAGGCAGTAGGAGGATGATTTCCAGAGATGACAGGGACAGTTGGACATTGCTTGCTTATTGACAAATCAAGTATACTTGCTGTATTTATTAAGCAAGACAGATATCCCAGCCATCATCATTCTTCACCTCCCTCCCCATTGCATTTCACCACCCGTGACCTACCTACAGCATGGTTCAATTCAGCACTGCAATCTTGGCTTTGCAGTGTGTGTTTGCTTTAGTTAATACAGCATTTACAAAGTTTTCAATGCATTACAAACTAAAAACAAGGGGTGTTTCCCAGTGCCCACTCAGTCATCTCCTACTAGTTCTTCACACTTTTTATCTTTCCTAAGTTCTGTCCCAGCCTAACAAAAAAATTGTAGAATTAATTCTTGGCATGTGCTACATTTTTCTGGCCAAGTAATTCATCTGTATATATTTTATGACTTCCATAACGGATTTATGCCTGTTCAGATTTTTCCCTTTTGTTATTTGTTAACTACAGTGACTGACTAAGCCAAAGCTAAGCACATGATGATCAGGGACACCCCACTGTTCTATAGCAAAACCTCTACCTACCCTAATCCCTCTTACTTACCCTGCAGTAGGATAAGTTTCCTTACTGCCAAGCAAAGGTATTTGTTAAAAATAATTTGTGGTAGAGGACAAGGCCAGGGAATAAAGTGGGATTGAGTGCCTGATTCAGAGTTTGGTGGATGGGATACTCAATGACGAACGTGCCAATTAAAATCTATATCCCGTTCCTTTCCCTGTACTGCAGTGCATCGTTTTTCCCACTGTCTATGTATGGCAGACAGGATATCGGCATTTTATACGTGATGTGTGTGACTTAGTATTAATATTATTCATCTGCCTCTCTGGAGTAATGGTAGAATTGAAAGGCAGTTGGACAAGACCAAGGCCATTGGAATTAAAATAAGATAATAAATTGTCCATTACAGCTGCCCGGGTGCAAAGAGTAGCATAGTATCCAACAAGGTAGCATGCCTCCCTTAATTTAGCACAAGACAAATGCTAAACATTGTGCAGCATATTTATGACTTACTGTTCAGTTCAGTTCATTCAGTCTTTATTTCGATTGTAACAATCATAAAAGACAGGAGTGACTACAGTTTAAAAAAGGTCATATTATAATTCCATAATTCCCTAAATATATATATATATATAAGACCCAAGGCCAACAGTAACCTGTTATGACTTACTGATTAATGAGAGGTAATTTTTTTTGTTTTACACATAAAGTGTCTGTTTAGATTTTTTATTAGGAAATCCTTTAAAAAAGAAAAAAATTAGGCCTGGGTGGAAATATAATTCCACTCACAGAATTTGAGAAATCTGCGCTACGCATGCAACGCGGAGTTCCCACTAAATTCGGTGATCTGGTGCAAGGCGAAATTATTTTGCTACTGGTGCATGTGAGACTTGCTTTGTCGGGTGCTGCAGAGTGCAGCAAGATTTGCTGTCTGCTAGTTAGGGCACACTATATTTGCTGGCCACAAGCTTGGCTTCCGGCAGCCACTGAGCCTTCCGGTGCCGTTTTCATGATGTGAGTGAGCGCGAGCGGACGTGGCTGCATCACAAACAGATTTTCTACTCGAGAAGCAGCTAAATCTACTCAAAAATATGTTGTTTTTAATATTCTGCTCCAATGGACCGTTCACATTGGTTTTTAGTGTGAGAAGAATTTTTTTTTTTTAACAAGAAGGAAGTGCCCCAGAGTCTCCAACTTCCTCTTCCTGTCCAGCAGGCCCCTCCCATTGCTTTGTCCATCTCCTGGTCACTTTTCATTTGAATTTTAAGGTAGAAGGAGCACTCTCTTTGTCTGCTGTATATATACCATTGGATTTAAGGACTTTGCTTTTGTGATATCACAAGTAAGTTGAACAAACCTTTCTATAAGGGTGTTGTTTGTTTGATGGAGGGCATGCACCAATATTTATGTGTACTTTTATTTGATTTAAAAAAAATTGTGGTGGGTGACATGGAGATTCAATAGGGGCCTAGTTCTTTTATTGCATTTAATTTTGTATCTTTTGTAAGGGAAACATGTTGCTCAGTTCAGTACATTTTCTCCATGTTTGTTACATTTACACTATTTATTTATTTTTCTATGTGGCCTACTCTGCCCATGGGCCATTGAGCCAGTAGGCCCAGTACTAGCCATGGGTACATGGAACTACTGTTTCTGTGGTATATGTTGTTTAAATCATCCTTTAGGGCAGGGATGGCATTGAATTAAATTAAAAAGGTGTTTTTATTTGTATTTTACATTTTTGTCTACCAAAAGTATTATTTGGTCTGTTAATTTTCGACGCCTTGGGAGCATGTGCGTTGTTGTAAAAGTTTTATAGCTAACTTAATTTTCTTTTTTGGCATTGATGAATTAATGGTAGTGTTTTCTTCAGTGTTATCATTTCTACTTTGCCTTGCCAGTGTGTGTGTCTGGTTGCCATAGGCTACCATTTGTCTTTGTTCTCCATGCCATGTGACTGGGAACTATTTTATGTAGTCAGAGTCCATAGGCCGACATGTGTTATTTGTTTTCCATTCCTCCTTGCTTGTTGTTTGACCATGTGGCTGGTGGCCATTTTGTGTAGCCAGCCAGTGAGCTATTGTCATAGGACTGCATATGTTCTTTGTTGTGTCCATGCCTCCTTGCTTGTTGTTGTTGTTTGGACATGTGGCCAGCAGTCATTTAGTGAAGTCAGCCAGTGTGCTCTTGCTATAGGCCTGCATGTGTTCTTTGTTGTGTCCACCATGCCTCATTGCTTGTTGTTGTTTGACCATGTGGCCAGTGGCCATTTTATGCAGCCAGTCTGTGTGCATTTGCCATAAGCCTGCATGTGTTTTTGTTGTGTCCATGCCTCCTTGCTTGTGGTTGTTGGTTGGCCATGTGGCAAGTGGCCATTTTGTGCAACCAGCCAGTGTGCTTTTGCCATAGGTCTTCATGTGTTCTTTGTTGGGGACATGCCTCCTTGCTTGTCATTGTTGTTTGACCATGTGGCCGGTGGCCAATTTGTGTAGGCAGCCAGTGTGCTTTTGCCATAGGCCTGAATGTGTGCTTTGTTATCCATTCCTCCTTTCTTGTTGTTGTTTGACCATGTGGCCAGTGGCCATTTTGTGCAGCCAACCACTATGTAAATCCTTTTTTTCCAGTTGTCAAAGCCTTTTTCTAGGGAGATTGATAGGAGAGGGCTATGCCTTTTTGTTTTGCTCATCTATTTTTACTTTTCCCTGATATCAGTTTAATATGCTTGAGGATCATTGTAGTAGTATATGTATATATGAACAGTGTTTAATATTATATGAATTTTTTTCCATTTTCCCCTGCACCTCCTTGACTCCCAATAGGTTTTTCATAGTCCCCTAGTACACCAGCAATTAATTGTTTTTTAATTTAAATTTTTTTTTTTTACATTTTCCTCCTTCCACCCCCTGCCTGCTATAGGCAACTGCTGCACACCGGCATTCATTTTGTACAGATGGTCATTACTTATTTTCCCCTGGACAACCTGCATGCCTGAGGTGCACAACCACACCACAGTATTCATTTTTTAGAGATGATTAAATTTTTCCCTGGACCCCATGCCTGCCATAGGTGTACACCAGCATTCATTTTTTAAGGGTTATTCCACTTTCCCCTGCACCTCACTGACTGCCACAGGTGTCTCCCCTTAGATGTACGTAAAGCAAACAGTCATATGTATGTTGTTATCCTGTTTGAAAATGAAATATTATGCTATGGTGGTGTTGTGTGAATTTAGAATGGATACATTATTGTTATTAATTATTTAGGATAATAAGTATCCACACTAATTCACATTGTCTGCACTAAGAATAATTCAAAATACAAAAATGCCACGTTTCACTAAATGTTTTTCTTGCTTGTTTGCTTTTAGGTGCACAAGGGCCATCAATCACAGTATTGCCAGACAGAAGGCCATCATAAATTGACGTGACTACAACATGTGAGTCCTCTGGTCTCTTCTGCTTATGCAGCTAAGTGCCACTGCCCACTGACAAAGCTTCAAGATGGCCCCAAAGAAAGGTGCTGCCAAAAAAGTGGCCACTGAGGAGGAGAAGAAGATGCTGTTTTTCACCAATGATGTGCCGCCTCAAATCTTTTTCAGGAGATGTATTCCAGCCGCACCATCCTCTGAGCAGCAAGCTGGGAGCAGCTCTCCCACATCAACAGCACCACTCAACCTAAGCCCAAGGCCATGTCTCTCAGCAAGGCAGCCACTGCAATCATGAGTCTGAACTGGATTTGTCTTAGCCACAAACTAGTACTGGAAACTGAGCAAAGTGGACAACAGGAGCCACAGCCAGCAATAGTAGATCTTCCTGAACTAGGACTTGAACAGAAGGTTGAGCTGCCTGCTGAGCAAAATGTGCCTCTTCTTGAACCATTGGCTTCCAGATCTCCAGTAAGAAAAAGGAAGGGTACCCAGCATCTCCTCCAAGCCCTCCCTCTGATGATCTGGACATGGATTGGACCCCGGCTGAGTCCAAGACCTGCCGGTATAGACAAGGTAAAAGGAAAGTTCCTGAAAGCCTTAAAATTATGGAAGGGGATAAGGAGTATGAGCCAGTCATTGTCATGGAAGCTGGCTCAGAGGAAACCAACATTACCCTTCCTGTTCAATCTGCTCTGAGGGATGTGGCACTGGTACCACCACCACTGCCACGTCCATATTTGTAAGGCCCCCACTGAGACATGCATCCACCACTACCTCAGTCGAAGTACGCACTGCAGAGAGGAAATCATTGACACACCCAACTACCTCCAGTTCTTCTGGCATTGGCAGTGGTAACAGTGGCCCAATAAAAAGGTTTTACTCCCCAGTTTGAGACTTCTTTATGATTATTAAGCAGGAGGATAACATTGCAATATGCTCCAGTTGCCACACGAGTGTTCGTTGAGGTAAGCCTGGTTCACACTATGGTACTGGAGGCCAAACGACCAATATGAAAAACATGACGCAATCCGATGGGAGGCACACCTTTAAAAAAATGCTTCCGGTGGTGGTGGTGATGAGAGAGAGGGGAATCAGCTTTTATTATGATGGGAGGTGAAGGTGATGAAGAAGTTGGTCACAGCTTTACATAAAGCAGCCATGTCCCCAGCAGTGTGCCAGTATCACCATCCTTAGCAACCTCGAAATGGCACAAGAGTCAGGTAGAGACACCGCAGCATACAGTGACTGCCCCAAGATGCACATTGAGTCTACCACCTCCTGGTTCTTCTCTCAGGAAGTCACCTGCGTCAGTGGCACCAGAAAAAAAAATCCAGGCTAATATTACAGGCATGTATAGGCAGAAGGGGCCCTATGAACGCAACCACTCAAAGGCATGTTTGCACAATGGTAAGCTGGGTAAAATGTTAGCGCTGGACATCCTCCCTTTTTTATTTGTGGAAGGAGTGGGACGTTTAGAATTTGTGGTGGACATCTGTCTGAAATTTAAGGTTCCAAGTTGGACCTATATTGCCAAAGTTGCTGTTCCAGTGCTTCATCACGATGTGCTGCAATTGTTTGGACAAGCTTTGCAGCAGAGTGCTGTTCACACTATCCACCTGACAACAGACATGTGGACCAGTTGTCAAGCTACTGATTACAGGTGTATCACTGCACACTGGATCTCTTTTGTGAGGGTTAGGCAATATCTGTCTACAGGTCTCAGTACTAAAGAAACATTTAAGGGCATTCAGTGGCATGCAACAGTAGCCATGTTCACCATAAAGAAATCCCATACAGCTGCAAACATCTTGGAAGATAGCAAGTTGTTTGAATGGCTGCAACCTAGAGGTTTCAGAATTGGATTTATTGCCAAGAACAATGGCAATAATATAATTAAGACCATGGCAGATGGTGGTTACTATAGGGTCCAGTGTTTGGTGGATTACATCAATGTGATTGTGCAGGACTTTCTAAAAAAAAAAGATCTAGTCAACAACATACTGACCACCTACAGACGAATCTGCACTCCTTTCAGTCAGACCCTCACAGGTGATTAGCCATGCTTTATCAATCCTGTTGATTGATACTGATTGACTGATTCTTTTAAAGCCCGGAAGCAGTTGAGGATCATTCAGTGTGCTAATAGAGTATCAGTTAAAGCCCTCATACAGGAGATGCCAACACATTGGAACTCGACCTATTGCATGGTACAAAGTCTGTTTAAGTAGTACAAACCGATCAATGACTATGTCATTCAAAGAGAAGGGGATGCAACTGGAAAAAGCATGACCCTGGAGGTGGACAAATGGGGCCTAGTCAAATGCTTGACACAGATTCTACTTCCTTTTAAGGTTTTCACATGGGAAGTCAGCAAGGAGGACTGTACGATGAGCCAAGCTATCCAGTTGTTGCATCTGATACAGGGCCTGTTAAAAAAAGGTATCAAAAAGGTTTGCAGGTGTGAACGGCAACTGAGAAGTGCCTGGCTTGGTTGAGAGTTTAATCCTTCGCTCGTCTGTTAATCCAAGGCCGCAAAGACACATTGTGCCATCCAAAGAGTACACCTGTGCCGCAATACTTGATCCATGTACAAAAAACTACTGCCCACTTTCATTCCTTTTCATAAATGAATGTTTCACTTTACAAGACATGGATTTTTGATCATGCGAGATACCTAGAAGAAGAACGGCTCAAAATGAGAGTCCCATGCAGATGTTCTGGGGTGCAGCCTTCAACTTCCAGGGAGGGCAGTTCTGTTGTCTCACAGAAGCCAACACCCGCAACAAGAACACTGCCAATAACAACAATAGGAACAGAAGAATCTGACCAAACCTCTGCATTGGCTTGGTTTCAAGTTGCAGGGCTTACGTCAAGTGCAGAGGCAAAGGTAAAAGAAGTTGAGCAAGTGGCAGCACCAATGACCATTCAGAGGATGTTCCAGGACAATCTAGATGACCCAAAAAGGTCTACATGGATTAAAACCCATTCGTCTATTTGTATTGGAAGATTATCCAATGGCCAGAGCTCAGCAGGCTGGCAATAAAGTATCTGTGTTGTCTGGTAGCCAGTATGTCTGCTGAGCATGTGCTCAGCACAGCTGGCATAGTTGTCACAGTGAGAAGGACCAGTCTCTCACCTCAAAACGTGGAGAGATTCACCATGATCAAATGAACCAACACTTCATACCACACAATTACACTGTTCCTCAAATACCACAGGAGGTGGAGGAGGAGAAGGATGAGGGTGAATGGTCAGACTCAAGTGTGTTAGCTGAACCACATCTGGGTAAACCACTGGAGTTTTACGTTGAACTATACTTCCCTGACTGAGTAGGCCACAATAGAATGTTTTAATTATTTATTGTCAAACTGCTTTGCCAAAAAAGAAAAAAATGGATATAACTAGAGGAACATTATATTTTTTTGTGTCTGACTTATGGAGCCCCATCATTTTTGCCACAAGTATGGCTGGATTGAAGTTTGACCAGTGTGGAATGAAGAAGCCTCCCCATTCCCTTCAAGGACATTTGAGGCAATGCCTGCTCCATCCCATGCCTATCCTTCTTTTTTTCAACCCCTAGCAAGGCTGTCTCAGTAAAGATAATTTGATTTACAAAACTGCCAATGTGTTGCATCCATCAAAAGAGGAGATACAATTATGTACCATTGTGGTTGTATTGGAAAAGGTAGCTAGTGCAACAATGAGTGAAATATTATTGAGTGATTGTGAGTGATGATTGATGATTCATGTGGTGGCAGACAGTGAGGAAGGGTCTTCAACTCATTTGTGTACTGTATTTTAATGACTTGCAATGTTTGGGGCCTTATGGGTGATTTTCTCTGAAGGTGATTGGACCTTTCAAACTTTGCAAGGTTTACCTGCAGGGTTCACTCCTGCTGTACTTTGTTTTCTGATTCTTCAGAGACCAGACCAGCCAGTTTAGTTAACAAGCACAAATCTGCACAAAATACACAAATGTGTTTTCTCTTCTTGTTCATGATTAGCAGTGCACTACAGATCTATCTCTTTCAATCTCATTTGGATCGGGAGGACATCAGACTGATTCATTGCTCAGAGTCAGGAAGGACTCAGGACAGGACTACCTCAACAGCCAGAAGAAGGAAGTTATCAACTTCAAAGGGAAACCAACATGATGATGACTCTAAGCAGCCTACTCAGCTCTGTGTGCTGGAGAGAGGTGCTTTGATTTGGGAAATATCGCTGAGTGTGTGTGCTGGCTCAAATGTGAAACTCCTCTATTAAGTGATTGTTGTAGGGGGCGCCTGTTGTAACTGGAAACAGACATGTGATGGCACATCATCACATGATGCACACACTTAGCTAAGTGTTATGATGAGAGTTGTGAGATTGATCAGCCAAGTACATGCAGCTACTTGTCTGGGATTGGTTGTAAAATTGCTCTCATTTCTCATGTAATCACACATAAGTCATAATGAATGATTGCAGCAGCCTATGCTCTTGCTCTGCCTCTGAGTCTGGGTATAGTCTTCAGAAAGGTTACCTTCTGTCCTTCTCCTTGACTTTACAATATCATCTCTTTTTTACAATCCGCAGGACTTCTCTACTCCTGCACGAAAGGCAAAAGCTTCAAAACACTACTGCTTACCCTACCGGTTCAGCCAGGCACCAAAGGAGACGGACATTTGGGAAAGAATGCAGATGCACCACTCAATTTGGCATTTATACAGTATCAATTTACTTTTAACAATCATAATTTTTGGGGGCGTGGCTAGCCAACACCCAAGATGGCTGCAATGGAGTAGAGCTCCGATCGCCACTTAATTAAACTTCCCCCACATCCGTTAAAAATATCCGTTTAGCCCACCATATCCAAAGACCTGGGGCTCCTGGTATCCAGTATTCACCCAGTGGAAGAACGAAAAGAATCGACAGCGTCGAGACTGCCAGCCATGAGGAGGAGGGAGATCCGGCCGTGATGCTGCTCAGAGCTCTGCTACGCTTTATTGGCATTTCAGACGCGGGCCCGCAGGCCCTGGAGTGTGACACCATTGAGCGCCCCCACCCACCTCCAACTTTCAAAATACCTCGGCTCCAGGTGGGTCTCTTTCCTGAGGACATCCAGAGGAGCTCCCGGCCATGCGCGAGTGGCGCGACGTGTCGAGTGGGCTCCGCTGCGCGCGGTCGGCCTGAGAGCTCCTTCCGCATCGCCAGCACAACTCCGGTGGCAGAGGTGAGGGGCGAGGGCCATGCTTGGATTCTTCCCCTCCGCTGTACTTTCGGTCTAATGAGCACTCGGCTCCTGGGGTGATGAGTCATCTTCCTCTCGACGGCCCGTTCTGCAGCTTTTCATTGCGCCCCTCCCCCGTAATGGAAGGCAGGCCTGTTTGAGGCCTTATTGATTTTAAAGCGATGTGGATGTTGGTTGAGAGACTGCTGTCCACATGACCCCCATGTCTCCCAGAGGACATTGACTATACTGTTGGTCGAGGCACTCTTGGTGATTAGGGGCCTCTATTAAGGTAACATGCAAACTTAAAACTGTGCATTGGTGACTGGGAGTGCGGAGCCAAGGGTGCGGCCGACGAGGCGTACGAGTGAAGGGGCCGCGACACTAACACAAGACACAGATCCCTGGGGCCCCGGCTGAATTGGTGCACTTCTGGTGTTTGGTGGTGAGACACAAAATATTTATATTCTGCCGAACTATTGGTCGCCCTCATCGTCTAGGCCCCCACTACCCCTGGTATCTGGGTTCTTAACCCAGCATCCGAGCCCGACGCAATGGCCGCCGCAAAGGGTTCCAGGCAGACCCACTTGGTGAAGTTGGCAAAATTTGCCCACTCTAAGCCTGACGCTGCAGATGAGAAGCAAGACAAACTTGAAACTAAGCAGCAAACGGACGAGGGGGCCCCAACGCTGGTAGATGTTATGGAGGCCATCCAGGGGGTCCGTTCGGCACTTGAACACAAGATAGATACAGTGTCAACAGAAGTCACCCTCATACGTGCCGACCTACGCAATATGGGAGATAGGGTCAAGGTGACCGAAGATTCAGTCTCAATGCTTCAACACTCAACGAAAATGCTCAAGACAACGGTCAAGCGACTACAGGCCCGGACATCGTACCTTGAAGCTAAGCTGGAGGATTATGAAGGACGCGCAAGCAGAAACAACGTGCAAATTCTGGGGGTTCCCGAGAGGGCGGAGGGGCAAGCTGCGGACCTTTTTGTTGAGGACTTAATCCAAAACCAACTACAACCTCAGACCCTCTCACAAAACTTTTTGGTGGAACATGCCCACAGGGTGCCTGGGGGCCCCCCGAAGCCGGGTGCTCCACTGCGTCCCATAATGGCGAGGATATTCAATTTCCGAGACAGGGACATCATCCTCCAAACAGCAAGGGCCGCCCCACCGCTCAAATTTGAGTACTTGACCATTACATTCTTTCCTGACTTCACTTACAAGGTGCAACAGAAGCGCAGGTCCTTTCTGGAAGTAAAACGGGCACTCCGGGGTCACAACCTGAAATATGCGATGCTCTTTCCAGCAAAGCTGCGAGTGCAAGCAGAGGGAAAGTCATGGTTTTTCCAGACTCCGGATCAAATCAGTACATCCAAGAGGTCGTCTAGTTCAGAATCGAGACTCAATTCTGAACCAGACGACCTCATGGATGTACGGGAGATACATATCCTACATCATTGCTGTTAGAGAAACTTAAGTGAAGCACGGTCTCCTCAGATTAGGGGGAGTGATTTCGACACACGTATTTGTGTGAATCGTTCGATATTGATCTGTTCCATTATCTGATTTGATCGCACTTTTAGAAACTTCATTTCAAGAAATTCTTGATTACAGTAAAGCCCTGAAGAAGTCCGCATGAGGACGAAACGCGTCGGCAATCTCGAATTTTAAGAATTTGTTAATGAAAAAGAATAAAGAATTTATCTACCTACAATCAAAATTTATCAGTGCTTTCTTCAAATGGGAAGATCTTGACTTATTGTGATTTCTTTTTACATTGTGATTGTGGATAATAAGTAAGCTCCACTTATAAATGATTTACTTGCTTGAGTGCAGGGCCACCCCTTGTTCCACTCCTCTACTTTGACTGACCTGGGTCCGCATATGTTGAGCCTGCCTGAAGGTGATGTATTGGTGGGGGGAGACTGCAATGCAGCCTTGAATGGAGATCTGGATCGATTGCCGCCCAGACGAGGGGAACCATCAGGGAAGCTATTGGTAGATTTCCTTGGGGCCTTGGTACTGATAGATGTATGGAGGATATGCAACCCCACGACCAGACAATACACTTTCCACTCTGGGGTACACAGGAGTATGTCCCGCATAGACTATCTCTTCGGCAAAGCCACCCAGCTCCCCATGTTCGGCGAGATCTCCTTTCTTCCCAGGGGTATCTCGGACCATTCCCCGATTGTAACATACTATGGTGGCGTCCCACCCCCCACTCGCCACAAAATGGTTCTTAACCCTTGGTACCTTAGAGTGCCGGCAATAAGAGACAAACTGACAGAAGCAACCAAAAACTATTTTGCCGAAAACTAAGGTTCTGTCGACTCAGACGTAACGATATGGGAGGCATACAAGGCGGTGATCCGGGGTTGCGGCAGTGGCGGGTCATAGGAAAGAAAAATGGAAACAACTGGAGGAGATAGAGAAAGAGGTCGCCCTTCTCGAAAGTGATTTGGTGGCATCCGCTACATCAAATGCCTCGCATAAATTATCTATAAAGCAAAAGGAGCACAGAGACATCGTGGAAGATGCAGCCAGGGCCCAGTATGGAGCCACTCAACATCGTATATATGATATTGGCAATAAGGCCAGTAAGTTGTTAGCATGGCTCGACAAGAGGGAGATGGCCAACAGGTGGGTGGCTGAAATCATAGATCAGAGTGGCACAAAACTACAGGATAGAGCCGGGATTGCGGGGGCATTCACCAACCACTTCGGGCGGGTTTATACTGCTTTGCCCACATCCACCCAGGGAGCAGCGACCGAATTACTAACCACTCTGCCTCTGCCCGTGTTGGATCCCCAGGATATACTAGATCTTGATGCCGCCCTAACTGCTGAGGAGGTGTCTAAAGCGATTGGCGCACTACAGTCTGGAAAGGCCATGGGCCCCAGTGGCCTCCCAATTGAACTTTACAAAACCAACGCCTCGATGATTGCCCCATTCCTCATGCGAATGTATGAAGAGAGCGTAACCGGGGGTATTTTGCCTGAATCGCAGAGACTAGCGAATATTGTAGTCATACACAAAAAGGGAAAACCCCTGAGCAATGTAGCTCATATAGACCTATCTCCCTCCTGTACCCAGAAGTCAAAATACTAGCTAAAACTCTGGCTTTGCGTCTCTCGGCTTATCTCCACAAGTTGATACACCAGGACCAGTCCGGCTTTATGCCCGCTAGGAATACCGCGCTGAATCTCCGCCGCCTTTTCTAGGTCCTGGGCAGGGCCTCTACCATACAAGAGGACTCTGTGATTAGGTCCTTAGACGCCAAGATGGCTTTCGATATGTTAGAGTGGCCCTTCTTGTTTGCCTCACTTGAGAGATACGGGTTTGGAGATCGGTTTGTATCCTGGGTACGTCTTCTTTATTCAAGGTCCCTGGCCCAGATCACGGTCAACGGAGATCGGTCGGCAATCTTTGAATTGGGGAAGGGTACGAGACAGGGCTGCCCCCTGTCGCCTCTGCTCTTTGCTTTGGCTCTTGAACCTCTGGCTCTCTGGATTAGGGGAGACCCCCTTATTAGGGGTCTTAATTGGTCGATGGATAAAATTTCCCTCTATGCCGATGACATTTTACTCTACTTGGCCAGACCCCGGTTTCTATTCACCGGGTGTTACATATTTTTGCCCTCTTTCAAAAATATTCTGGTTACACTATCAATTGGGATAAATCATTGATCTACGTTTTGAGTGGGGACCGCCCGACCCTCCCTGCAGGTCGTGACGCTAAAATAGTTACGGACAGCTTCCAATATCTTGGTATATATATCACGATCGACTCTGCAGTTTTCCATGAACTAAATCTTGTACCGCCCTTATGTCGCCTTCGGGCTGACGTGCAACACTGGAAAACATTACCTCTTACACTATTAGGCAGAGCTGCCCTCTACACGATGATGGCGCTTCCACACTTTCTCTATGCCCTACAGAATATGCCACATTTGGTCCCACCTCATTGCTTTCACTCAGTTGACTCCGAGGTACATACCCTGCTTTGGAATAACGGTACACCCCGAATCACTCTCGCTAAGCTCACAAAAAGCTGGTATGACGGTGGCATCGCCTTGCCCGCCATTAAATCCTACTATTGGGCCTCACAGTTAGTGGTCCTTAATCATTGGATGCATCAACCCACTACAGACCCTCCCTATAGGATGGATAGGCATAATATGCTTCCTGGTAATTACTTGAGGGCAATATATGGTGGGGCGAAACACGTGCATAGACACACCGCAACTTCCACCACAGTTTCCCTATGGCACAAGGCAACAGCTGCTCTAGGTTGGAAAGGTAGAATTACGCAGGTCACTCCGCTGCTTGAGGACTGTCAACTGGGTATGCTATCAATGCAGCCGGGGTTCAACAAATGGGACCTGATTGGCCTCTCTAAGGTCGGGGACCTATGGTCGGAGGGTAGGGTTATCCCGTTTAGCGACCTGCAGAGAAACTACCAACTACAAGGGGGGAAACCTTTTGCTACCTTCAAGCCCGTAGCGCGTTACATAAAGCAATACCTAAAGGTTCCCACCTGCCGGTCTCCTCGCCCTTGGAAGACAGGCTACTGGATGATTACCTTCCAGAAAAAGCCATCTCGCTGACCTACCGTAAAATCCTTAATAACACACCTGATGCTCAAGACAGAATACGTACAAAATGGACAGACGATATAGGGGACATAACCGACGAAGACTGGAGGGAGGCCTTGGCTTCACCCCGGGAGGTGGCGATCCGTTCTCGTTTCAAACTCATACAACTTAAACTACTTCACAGAGCCTACTACACTAGCTCAGTGCTTGTTAAGATGGGGATTCTTGGCTCCCCGGCCTGTCCCCGAGGATGTGGCCAAACCGGTACCTACCTACACCAATGTTGGGAATGCCCTATCCTTCAGAAGTATTGGGGAAAGGTTGTATCAGCTTTGTCCCGGATATGTCATACACCTATTGAAGTTTCCCCCCGGCTTTGTCTTCTAAATATCTGGGACGCTACAGATTTGTCAAGAACTGAGAGACTGTGGGTCTCGTTGGGTTGCATGGTGGCAAAGCGCAATATCGCCAGAACATGGAAGGGAGTGGTTAAGCCCAGATACACTGACTGGGAATCCGATATGGAATGGTGTATGCAAGCGGAGAGGGTTATCTATGAGAGCAGGGGATGCCCGCGTAAATGGACAAAAATATGGGGCCCTTGGAATGAGAGTAGAGGTTTGCTATGTACCCCTTTCAACGATACTTTCCCACTGGCATCTGATATTGAGACTATGTAATGTTTTATCAGACAATGGGAACTATGAAGCAGATGATTGTGTTATAGACCCAATGTAATGATTTGTCTTTTACTGCACCTCTATATTGCCAGTATTGAAAATCTCAATGACTGCACCTCACTGCATTTGTTTTGGTTTGTATTGTTTTATGTTGTTTTCTTTTTCAATAAAAAAAAAGATTTAAAAAAAAAACTGTCATAATTTTCAGAACTGTATGGGTTCCTGACTCCTTTAATTTGTATTTTTCAAACCTAGATGACAGAAGATTTGGATATATATAATAACTTAGGTCTCTGAGGCTGAAGGCCTATTTACAATGCATTTAATTGAACTTTCATTCCTTCATTACCTTATACAACTGTTTGATGATGATGATGTGCTGTTCATCGATCTGATGAATATTGTTCTCTAGTGTTTGTATTTGTCTCACCTTTCCCCATCTACCTGTTCTATCCATTATTCAAAGCCCCAATCCTCTTCCCTGAGGTTGTGTGATAGATATTAATGTGTGACTTATGCATTTACACCATAAGTAGATCACACACTTGGTGGGGCAGATGTGGTGAAAGTGACACTAGCTCACTAAGTGATCTTCTATTACCTGAGCAATAGCCCATACCAGCCTCACTTACCCACCCACGCATAAATGGGATCCATAATTTAGATATATAACATCATTCGTCAACATCATCAGTCAGTCCTTGTGTTGCATAAATGCTTAGCCTAGTCCGCTCTCAAGTCCACTTCTCCTGACTTGAGGATTTCGTAAATTTAGCTTTAACTAAATACTAGCTCCCCATTACTCAGAAGAAGTTACTGTTGTTAGTTTTTTTGTTATAATATCAGATTGTTGTGTCATGGTGGTAGTCTGGTCTCAGTCTTTGTAAGGTTATGATTTAAATAAATAACCCACTGACTGTGTTTTCTTTGAATCTAGTTGTCTGTGATGGATAATCCTTCTGATTAATCCTAAAGTTGGAGTTCACCTAGGTGGTAGTGGGACCTCACTTGTGATGTCTTCCCTCTTATGGCACTATCCTGCTACCACCACCATTAATAAGGCACCTCTGGAAACCCTGCAGTAAGGTTTTGGAAGACTGAAAGAGGTAGCAGCCATCGCTACATCTATTCATGTAAGATAACTATAGAGTGAAGTAAAGAAATTTAGTTAGCAACTAACGTCTATTGAAGATTGAGATGTTTATAAGTTGTTATAGGCAATATAGGCATAGCCAATGGAATTTCCCCCTTAATGGTCAATATAGTTACAGAGGGTAGTAGGACCAGGGTATAACTTGAGAAGCAGATCAAAAAAAAAACAACAGGGTGCACTAAAGGCAGCAGTGCAAAGTGAAACAATAAAACCCCAACCTCTCCATCCACAATAGGCCAACCAGTTTCCCCAAACAAATTAGTATCACCTCAGAAAATGTTCAAAAGAATGTCCAAAGTCCAACTTTCCTTTCCCTTTCCAATTCCTACCCTCTCCACCTACAGAAAAAGGCCCGCTCTCCAAAGCAAAGAATAAAAAAAGGACATTAGAAGGCATCATCAATACAGGCACAAAGGCTTCTCACCTTTCGGAGAAGCAGCACCGCTCACGAAGGACACAGCATTGGGAGTGGTTTGAGTATGGGAGGGATCCAGAGGATTCCAACTGCCAGTTGGGCTGCTGATTTTGTGGTTGGGATGGAGGTGCTGGTGGCTGACTGGAGATACTGGGGCCCAGGGCAGTGGCAGATGCCTCTGCCTCCTTCTACTTCAGAACCACCGGCTGACGATGAACAGTGTAGATGGACTCCATCTGGTGCCACTGCAGCCGTGCTGCTATCTCCTGTTGAGATGGTGAACCAGCAGGAGTAGCAATATCAAGAAAGAAAAAAAAGGAAAAAGGACACATTGAAAATAATTGTCAGTGCAAACACTTGTTTATATAGTGGCACAGAAGCAGTACATTACTGGTCCTTTAGGGCCATTGGAATTTTTGATGTGATTAGTCACAGAGCCAAGTTTTTTCCACACAGGCCTCACATAAAAGCACTGACTGCTGCAAGGAATTAAGCGAGATAACCACCAGATTAAAACTAAGTGATGTTTTTTTTAAATCCTGGTAAAAAAAACTAAACAGACACTTTGTGTGTAAAAAGACAAATAAATTGCAACTCAATTATGAGTAAGGGATTTTGTACTATGCAGCACAAATAATAGAATTCTTGGTGTGCGAAATTAAAGGAGGCATGCTAGTATATGTATGGTACTTTGCTACTCTCTGCAGTTGGTGGAAGCTATAATGGATACTTTATTATCTCACGTTAATTCCAATGGCCCTGCTCTTCTCTGACTGCCTTTCAATTCTACCCTTACTCCAAAGAGGCAGATCAATAATAATAATACTGTGTCACACATGTCATATATAAAACGCTGATATCCTGTCTGCCGTAAGTAGACAGTGGTAAAAATGATGCATTGCAGTGCAGGGAAAGGAAAGGGATATAGATTTTATTTGGCACATTTGTCACATAGTATCCTATCCGCCAACCTCTAAATCAGGCATTTAATCCCACTTTACTCCCTGGCCTTGCGCTCCACCACAAATTATTTTCAACAAATACCTTTGCTTGGCAGTAAAAAAACGTACTCTACCGCAGGGTAAGTTAGAGGGATTAGGGTAGATAGAGACTATAGAATAGTGGGGTGTCACTGATGATCATGTGCTTAGCTTTGGCTTAGCCAATCACTGCAGTTGACTAATGATGAAAAGGAAAAATTCAAACAGGCATAAATCCGTAGTGAAAGCCATGAAATATATATATATATATATATATATACTGTGCTCCCCCCGCCAAGGACTGTTTTGTTGAATCGTATTCATATACGGGGGAGAGACCAGCACATCCGATCTGCTGCAAAAAATCGGGCTGTATAATCTGCCGTGTGGAGGACTGAGACCGCTGTAATCATTGACAGCGCAGGAAGACTACTTGACAAAAGGCAGCGAATACACGGCGTCCGTGGAGCAGACCGGCTAACAAGCAAACAAACTTTCCAAGAACGCCGGGTTGAGCGTCGGCATGTGGGGTCGGAGGACGCCACCACGACCGGGAGTCTCCCAGGTAAGAGCGCGAAAGCATTCTTTGGAAAGCTATTGCCTTTGTGCTGCAGCGAGTGTAACCACTTCATATAGTCAAACGGCCTGGAGTGGAGTGAGACAAAAACAGTCGTACACTACCTTGGCAACCAAATACCTAAACCGGTTGAACGGTACGATTTCCCATCACCGTATTCAACTCTCTGTCTCCTGGAATTGTAAACAAGTCCTGCAACTAGATTCCGAGTGGCAGTGTCTCGGAATAAATATAACATTAACAGACAGGCTGTTTACTGATACTTGATCTCAATCTAAATGGAAGAAAGAGCCGCAAAACGTTTGCAGAAAGCGGAAACAATGTTTCAAAAGGGAAAAACAATGGTCAAGGGTATACCTGATGTGGGGATATCTGGGAATACTGGCGCCACAACAATGAAACAACTCTTCATCCAACTAGAGAGACTTTTACGCAAAGAAATATCCAAAAGCTGGGAAATTATAACATTAGAAAAATACGTGGAGTGCAGCAGAGTACCGAGAGGACTACGTATTTTTACACTACCAAACCACCCAGACACCAGGCCAGAGATGCTAGAAGAGTGGGGCAGAAATAACATGGACTGCTCACGTACTATGATGCTAATAATCATCAAATATGCTAAACAAGATATTGAGGATCTGCATCTTAAAATTGCGGAAATTGAATCGCAAATCAAAGCATCTAATCAGGAGGGAGATGCCTCAAAAAAACTGCGAGCAGACATGGACCGGGACCTGGATAAACATGAAAACGAAGTACAGGAATGCAAACAGAGTAAATTTAGGAGTGATGAATGCAACTATGAGTATGGAACAATACTCACATTTGCAAAACGGTTCGATGTTTTAAAGCAGCAACTAGACACGAAAAAAACAAACTGTACAAGAGTCTCCTAACACCACTCAAAGTGAATCCGAGTCGGATCTTAGTGAAGGTGAATTGAGAACAACAGCAACACGCCAACTGTCTTTTTTAGACAAGATGAAGCTGCTATATCAGGACCAACAAAACCCAAGCACCAGGGGAAGAGGGCGTGGAACTGGAAGAACCAGGGCGAGAGGAAGAGGAATGCTGGTCAACAGAGAAAACGGCGCAAGACAAGAAGTGGCTCTAGAAAAAACAAGGGGATACCATCCCCGAAACCGCACTGTAACGAAGAAGTAACCAACAATGTCCAAAGAGCAGAGGAACCTGATTTAATCATTAATTTGTCAAAACACACAATAACAGAAGCGTTATGAATAAAGGTTTGGCATTTTGTCCAGAGAGACATCAGGACTATGTGGAAACTAAAATAGACATGTATAAATACATCCGAAAACTGAAACTAAAAAAGTTTTTCACCAAACTACCATTAACCCCTGCAACAGTCAATCCAGCATCAGAAACAACAATACTAGAGCAAGAGGAGCAATACACTATTGCGGAAGTACAAGGCTTGAGAACAGCATATGAACTAGCCAATGAAATCAATGAAACAGAATTGTCGGACACCCAACTTTTAGAAGAACTGGCCATTAATGTGAATAAACATCTTCAAACCAAATTTAAGAATCAGTCAAAATTCTGCCCGTCGCTTCATCCAGGAAATCGAGTTGACACCTTCCATGATCTAGTGATGGCAGAACTAGATGTAATGGAGAATGTCAAACATGGGAACAAAAGTGAAAACCTATCCATGAAGGAACGTAAAGCCCTAGAAGCGCTGAAAAATAACACCATGATCGAAATCAAGCCAGCAGACAAAGGTGGCAATATAGTCATCATGGACAAGCAAGATTATATCGAGGAAGCAATGCGCCAACTCAATGACACAATAAACTATCAAGTGTTAAAAAAGAACCCCATAAATGACCTGACCATCGAACTGAGTAACAAATTAAAATATTGGTATGAAAATGGCCTATTAAATGAAGACGAAAAGAACTTCCTGATGCTGGAAAACCCAGTGATACCCACCATATACTTCCTGCCTAAGGTGCACAAAATCTTAAACAAGCCTCCGGGGCGCCCAATAATATCCAGCTGCGGTGCCCTTTATGAGACCATGCAAAAAGAGCAATTGATGGACAGAATGCAGAACAATGTCATGCATTCACCCCAATACAGAGATCTGGGCCTAAACCCATCGTTTTTTTGCTCACCATGCCATTCCAGTTTGAACCCAGCCATATGCAAATCAGTCTTGACCCTGTGCCTCATGGGAACAGTCCAGCCCGAACTGCCAGGACAGGTCCTCCCTGGACTGGAAACAAGCATCCTAGGACCGGTTTCGGGGTTTCACCTCTCATTAGCCAGGATAGCTTGACTCCAGTGGCATGGAGAGCACGGGACCGACGTCTGGGCATACCCGTCCCACTCGGGGTGACAAATGCAAAAAGAGCAATTGATGGACAGAATGCAGAACAATGTCATGCATTCACCCCAGTACAGAGATCTGGGCCTAAACCCATCGTTTTTTTGCTCACCATGCCATTCCAGTTTGAACCCAGCCATATGCAAATCAGTCTTGACCCTGTGCCTCATGGGAATAGTCCAGCCCGAACTGCCAGGCCAGGTCCTCCCTGGACTGGAAACAAGCATCCTAGGACCGGTTTCGGGGTTTCACCTCTCATTAGCCAGGATAGCTTGACTCCAGTGGCATGGAGAGCACGGGACCGACGTCTTGGCATACCCGTCCCACTCGGGTGACAAATGCAAAAAGAGCAATTGATGGACAGAATGCAGAACAATGTCATGCATTCACCCCAGTACAGAGATCTGGGCCTAAATCCATCGTTTTTTTGCTCACCATGTCATTCCAGTTTGAACCCAGCCATATGCAAATCAGTCTTGACCCTGTGCCTCATGGGAACAGTCCAGCCCGAACTGCCAGTCCAGGTCCTCCCTGGACTGGAAACAAGCATCCTGGGACTGGTTTCGGGGTTTCACCCCTCATCAGCCAGGATGAGGGCTATTAGCCCGAAACCGGTCCCAGGATGCTTGTTTCCGGTCCAGGGAAGACATGGCTTGGCAGTTCGGGCTGGACTGTTCCCATGAGGCACAGGGTCAAGACTGATTTGCACATAGCTGTGTCTGAACTGGGGTGGTGAAGTGAGCTAAAGAACGATGATGGATTCAACCCAGATCTGTGACTGGGGGTGAGTGTCTGAAAAGTTTCAGCGCTCCGTCCATCATCTCCTTGTGTTTGCTTTGTTCACCCTGAGTTGGCAGGGTATGCCCAGACTTGGGTCCCTTGCTCACTTTGCCACTGGATTCAAGCTAGCCTGGCTGATGAGGGCTGTTAGCCCGAAACCGGTCCCAGGGTGCTTGTTTCCGGTCCAGGGAAGACATGGCTTGGCAGTTCGGGCTGGACTGTTCCCATGAGGCAAAGGGTCAAGACTGATTTGCATATAGCTGTGTCTGAACTGGGGTGGCGAAGTGAGCTAAAGAACGATGATGGATTCAACCCAGATCTGTGACTGGGGGTGAGTGTCTGAAAAGTTTCAGCGCTCCGTCCATCATCTCCTTGTGTTTGCTTTGTTCACCCTGAGTTGGCAGGGTATGCCCAGACTTGGGTCCCTTGCTCACTTTGCCACTGGATTCAAGCTAGCCTGGCTGATGAGGGCTGTTAGCCCGAAACCGGTCCCAGGATGCTTGTTTCTGGTCCAGGGAAGACATGGCTTGGCAGTTCGGGCTGGACTGTTCCCATGAGGCACAGGGTCAATACTGATTTGCATATAGCTGTGTCTGAACTGGGGTGGTGAAGTGAGCTAAAGAACGATAATGGATTCAACCCAGAACTGTGACTGGGGGTGAGTGTCTGAAAAGTTTCAGCGCTCCGTCCATCATCTCCTTGTGTTTGCTTTATGAGAACATAGCATCTTATGTGGACTACTTCCTAGCGCCAATAGTGCCTTTCCTAAACTCCCACATTAGGGATACGGGAGATTTTTTGAAAATATTGATGGAAACAAATTGGCAGGCGGACTATTTACTTGTGACAATCGACGTTGTCTCATTGTATACTTCAATTAACCACGATATTGGAATAAGGGCTATCATGTACTTCCTAAAACAGAGACCAATAGGAGAATTAAAACACACAACCATGCTAGTTGACATGATTGAACTATGTCTGAAGAACAACATCTTCTTATTTAATAAGAAGTTATACTCTCAAAGCTGTGGGACTGCCATGGGAGTTTCCTTCTCTCCAAGCTATGCCAACCTTATGATGGGTTGGTGGAAGAAAAACATAGCTTGGAGAGAGGAAAATGACCCATACACAACCAGGGTGGCCCTTTGGCTTCGATTTATCGATAATCTTTTTCTCCTATGGAGGGGAACAGAAGCTGAGTTTTTAAAATACTTAGCCGTCCTGAATGACAATGAAGTGGGATTGAAATTTACCCATAACATCAATTCCAAGGAGATTGACTTCTTGGACATGAGTGTGTACATCAAATCTAACCAAATACACACAACAGTCTTCAGAAAAACAACTGCCACGAATAGCCTGCTTCACGGCTCGAGTTTCCATCCGCAATCCCTTAAGAAAAGCATACCTTATGGGGAATTTGTAAGAATGAAGAGGAATTGCTCAGAGCCTAAGGAAATGGAAACGAAATTTATAGAAACTAAAACACGCTTTCTCAGGAGAGGATACAAACATAGCGACATCCAACATGGGGAAGAAAAAGTAAGACAAACAACCAGGGCTCAGACTTTGGTAGACAACAGGCAACGGAAAAACAACATGGAAGCACATTCACAAGAAGGGATACCACGGTTAATCTTAACCTACAGCAAAGAGAGCTTCAAAATTCAACAAATCCTAACCAAGTACTGGAATGTCCTGAAAAAAGATCCGGACATCGGGAAAAAAATAGGGAATCGCCCCTTAATATCCTACAGGAAAGCACCATCTCTATCAGACTCACTGGTCAACAGTCACTTTGAAATGAAGAGACCGGAAACATGGTTACAGACCCGACAGAAAGGATTTCGAAAGTGCAATAGTTGCAAGGCGTGCAAGATTGGAAAAAATCTGAAATCAATCAAGGACCCAAGAGGAAAACAGTTTGACATCAAGGAGACTATCACATGTGACTCAACATATGTGGTGTACATAATTGAGTGCATTTGTGGGAAAAGGTATACAGGGAGCACTATATGCCCACTCAAAAAGCGAATACTTGAACATATAAGGGCCACACAAAATCGTGATTTGACATATGCAGTTGCTAAACATATGAACACACATGAAGGCAAGACCTGGCTAGATATGAAATACTCAGGTTTGGTCACTATACCTCCGCACGAAAGAGGAGGTAATAGAACGTTGAAGTTAAGACGCCTGGAGTCCAAACTCATTATCAGGTTCAAAACCAAGATCCCTCTGGGGCTCAACGGGGATGAAGAGATGTATGTGCATCTCTAAGAAACTGTAAAAAACAACCCCAAAGAGTCACAATGGAACACTGACATTTATGAACAATCTGGTATTTCTGCAACGACACCATCATGCAAATGTGTAAATGGCTCACAATACGAATGATTATGAAAGGACTGAATAATTTTGATCATATAAGTAACAGTAGTGATTTTCTTTTTGATGTATAGAGGTTGATCTCTGTAATATATCTAAGAGTGGAATAGTGACCCATGATCAGGCTGTAATGACATGCAGGCACTCAGCCTATATAACAGTAACTGACACGCAGTCTTGATGTAGCGCGCAAGAACCTGTAATAAGTGTTCCCACCATCCTCGATATTAATTGCAGATTAGGGGATTATGACATTGTCACAAGAATCGATTGATAATGCCACTGTATTAGATGACATACTGTATGAGATAAACAGCAGGTTTAATACATGACAAGGTAGAACCATGCGACTACATAATTGTATTGGTCATTAACAGCCTAAATAATGTCTCAATAATTTCTGGGGCTTTACATGAGGTCGTCCCAAAGCATCAAATATGTAATTCGTATAGTAACAAAAAATCGAATGTAATGTAAACTACGAGTCCCACAATGCCTCATTATGGGTAAAGTGGTGACTCAGTATAAATAGTGGAAAGTGATAAGGGACTGTGTGTACTACCATGATCAAGACCGTGATAGTCGAAACGCGTAGGAGGAGGAGAGTGATGGTCTGAATAAAGAGTTGTAACAGCCAAGGAGAGTGCCGCGTATTTCTTCAATTTGTGGAAAATATTTTTTTGCGAGAATCAGCCCTTTTCTCGCCGTGAGCACCAGCTGAACTGTGCTCCCCCCGCCAAGAACTGTTTTGTTGAATCATATATATATATATATATATATATATATATATATATATATATATATATATATATATTTTGTATATTATATATATATTACCTACTGGCGATTGCCAGTAGGTAGCGATAGTAGGAACCTTGTTTCTATTCAAAAAGTGCTTTTTCTTTTGCCAATATCTTTTGCGCCGTTTGATGAATTTCCGTGAAAGTTTTAAAACTAATAGTTCACTCAGGTCAGCTCCTGTCTTGAAAGTTTCGAGGTGATTCGTCAAGCGGGGGCCGAGAAAAGAGGGGGGGTCCCAAAACGTGTTTTCTCCATGTTAATTTCCATAGGAACTTTAGACACGGCTACAGATCGAACTGCTGAACGGAATTACACTAAATTTGGCAAAAAGGTAGCTCTAGGTTCAGAAAGCGACCTTTTTTCAAATGGTGTAAATCCGTTCTCTAGTTCCTGAGAAATTCAAAAAATAAAAATATCGATATCTGAGGGCCGAGGAGGATTCGCGAACGATCCCGAGCACAAGATTCATTCTGATTGGCTGTCAACAGTCCAAACCAAAATTTGTTGGCAGCCATCTTGTGACTGGGTAGAACCGAGTCACAAGAAATCAGTTTAATAAAGCATAAAAAACAAGAAAAGGTGGCAGGGTAGAAACACCCTGACCCCCTAAGCCTGCTCACGGGGTCCCACAAGGACCCCCAGGGCCAAAAAAAGTATTTTTTTTTAAATCGGCCGAATTCGCTCTGGGTGCGAGAATCTGGCTGAAAAAATAAAAGAAAAACTAAGCGCGGTCTCCCGTCCTTCTTTTTCTATAGGCCCCCGGGTGGGCCAGGTCCCGGGGGTAATACCTAATTATGTAGCGGGGGCCCGCAGGGGCCCCTGCAGCCCAGGGGCCCACCACCTCCCGAGGCTTAGTTTATCATATGCGGGGGGCACGTGCCCCCACGCAGCCCCGGGGACCGCCACCTCCCCGGGGCTACTTCCAAAAACAAAGTGTGGGGGGGCACGAGCATCCCCACATTGCCACGGGGACCACCACCTCCCCGGGGCTTTAAACAGTTAGGAGGGAGGCCACACGGCCCCCCTCTGGAGCCCTAGATGGCCCTGGGGAACGCCACCCCCCAGGGCCGGCTTCTGCAATGTCCCGGGGTGCCCACCCCCGGGACATTGCCGTTTGCTATAGCAGGGCAGGAGCATGGCTCCCGCCCTGTGATAGCAAACACTGCTTTTCTTCTTGGAAGCGAGAGCAGGAAACCTGCTCTCGCTTCCACGAAGCAAAGCAGAATTGCTTTTGGGCAAGGGGAGTGCATGTCAGCAGCTCCCCATGCCCAAAATCAATGCCGGCTCCCGCAGGTCCCCAACATGCGGCCAAGCCCAGAGGGATTGGGTCCCTGGGGCCAGAAGTGGCCAGAGAGGGGGGCCACGGCCCACACCCTTTTGATGTATTTATTTATCTTTTTTTAAATAAGGCCGGGATGGGGTCCCCGGGGCCAGAAGTGGCCCAGGGAAGGGGGAAATTTAAAAATAAAAAACAAGGCCAGGCCCCGGGGAATGGGGTCCCCGGGGCCAGAGGTGGCCCAGGGGAGGAGGGCCACGTGGCCCCCTTCCCGTTTCTTTTTTTTTAATAAAAGAAGAAAAAAATGCTCAGGCCCTGGTGGATGGGGTCCCCAGGGCCCAAAAAATACTAAAAGAAGGGGGGCCACACAGCCTCCCTTCTAAAAATATTTTTTTTAAAAGAAAAGCCGGCATCTCGCAGGAGGCCCCACCCCCTCCCTGCACCACTGTGCAAATGCGCCTCCTGGTGCAACCTGAATTGGGGGATTAGGTCCCCTTCAATCCTAAGGGTCCTTAGGGGCCAACAAGACCACCAGGTACCTCCAGTAATCCCCACACAGTGGGATTGCTGAGAGGTGGTCTGAGGCCAAGCCCCTTTTTACACCACTCTATAAACGCACCTCTTGGCGCACTGCTGGTGGGGCAAAGAGGTTCTCTTGTGTCCTGAGGAGGCGCGTTTGCAGAGTGGTGTAAAAAGGGGACATGGCCTCGGACCACTCTCAGCAATCCACCTGTGTGGGGCTTACTGAAGGTACCTGGTGGGCTAGTTGGCCCCCAGGACCCTCAGGAGGCAAAGGGACTTCATCCCCCAACCAAGAGTGCACCAGGAGGCGTGTTTGCAGAGTGGTGGACAAAGGGGGCGTGGCCTGTGTGCACCTATCAGCAATCCCACTATCTGGGGCATACTGGAGGTATCAGGTAGGCTAGTTTGCCCCTAAGGACCCCCAGAAGCAAAGTGGACTTTAATCCCCATCTAAGAGCACGCCAGAGAGCGCATTTGCAGATTGGTGGGGAAAGGGGGCATGGCCTGCTATGAGAACTTAGCAATGCTGCTGTGTGGGACTTACTGGAGGTAATAGGAGGGGTAGTTGGCCCCCAAGGTTGTCCTTGGGGGCCAACTACCCCTCCTGTTACCGCCACTAAGTCCCACACAGTGGGATTGCTAAAATGGCTTTGGAGGCCACACCTCCCCTTTCTCCACCACTCTGCAAACATGCCTCCTGGCACAGTACTGGTTGGGGGATGAAGTCCACTTTACTCCTGAGGGACTTTGGGGGCCAAGAAGCCCTCCTGCTACCTCCTGTAAGTCCTAAGCAGTGGAATTCCTGAGCACTGGTTGGAGGCCCAGCCCCCTTTCTACACCACTCTGCAAATGTAACTACCAGTTAAAGTTAAAGAAGCATTTGTAATTTAATAGGTCTCGCATTTGCAAGAGTTAGAGCTATTGATGTTGTAAATGTAAAAGTTTTTTACAAATGTTTTTTGAAGTGGAGTGGATGTACATTGTGTGTAGTGGAATTATGTGGTATGTTTTGCAGTGAAATTATGTGGATAGAAATTATGTGGTATTTAGTGTATAGGAATTATGTAGAGTGGGATTATGTGTTATGGAGAGTAAATATGTGGTATGGTAGTCTGTGTTGTGGAGTGGTAACCTCAGGTTTAGTCTTCCTCGTTTCCATAGAAGCTAAACTATGAACTCAATGAGACAAAAAAAGAAAGAACCACTGAGGAGCACTTGTGGACCTAGTCAGAGGAATGAGCAGGGCCACTGGAATTATGCAACTGTTTGGCTGCACCAACCGCACAATTATACATTTTCCGCATTAGCCACATAATCCATCATCTGCTGCCTAATCTGCAGATTTGAACAAAAAAGCCTTGTTTCTAGCTCAAACGGCTCAAACGTTACCAAAAATGCAGCGACAGGTGTTACAGCGTGGTGGAAGGTCCTTTGTAAACCTAGAATGGTCACTTGTTACTTATTGCAAAATGTGGGTGTTAAATTGGTACTAATGGTGTGCAAACCACTCTTGCTTCTTTCTGCGCCTCTCTTACCTCTTTCTGCATTTCTGTTGCTACTTTCTGCACCTTTTTTTCTTTTTCTGCACTTCTCTTGCCTCTTTCTGAACATCTCTTTTACTTTCTGCACCTCTTTTGCCTGTTTCTGCACCTCCGTTGCCTCTTTCTGCACCTCACTTGCTTCTTTGTGCACCCTTCTTGCCTCTTTCTACACCTCTCTTGTCTCTTTCTGCACCCCTATTCCTGCTTTCTGCACCCCTCCTGCCTCCTTCTGCACCTCTGTTCCTTCTTTCTGCACTTCTTTTGTTTGTTTCTGCACCTCTCTTGCTTCTTTCTGCACCCCTCTTGCCTCTTTCTCCACTCCTCTTCCCCCTTTCTGCATCTCTGTTGCTTCTTTCTGCACTTATCTTGCCTCTTTCTGTACCTCTCTTGCTTCTTTCTGCACCCCTTGTGCCTCTTTCTGCACCCCTCTTCTCTTTCTGCACTCCTCTTACCTCTTTCTGCACCTCTGTTTCTTCTTTCTGCACTTCTTTTGTTTCTTTCTGCACCTCTCTTGCTTCTTTCTGCACCCCTCTTGCCTCTTTCTCCACTCCTCTTCCCCCTTTCTGCATCTCTGTTGCTTCTTTCTGCACTTATCTTGCCTCTTTCTGTACCTCTCTTGCTTCTTTCTGCACCCCTTGTGCCTCTTTCTGCACCCCTCTTCTCTTTCTGCACTCCTCTTACCTCTTTCTGCACCTCTGTTTCTTCTTTCTGCACTTATTTTGTTACTTTCTGCACCTCACTTGCTTCTTTGTGCACCCTTCTTGCCTCTTTCTACACCTCTCTTGTCTCTTTCTGCACCCCTATTCCAGCTTTCTGCACCCCTCCTGCCTCCTTCTGCACCTCTGTTCCTTCTTTCTGCACTTCTTTTGTTTCTTTCTGCACCTCTCTTGCTTCTTTCTGCACCCCTCTTGCCTCTTTCTCCACTCCTCTTCCCCCTTTCTGCATCTCTGTTGCTTCTTTCTGCACTTATCTTGCCTCTTTCTGTACCTCTCTTGCTTCTTTCTGCACCCCTTGTGCCTCTTTCTGCACCCCTCTTCTCTTTCTGCATTCCTCTTACCTCTTTCTGCACCTCTGTTTCTTCTTTCTGCACTTATTTTGTTACTTTCTGCACCTCTCTTGCTTCTTTCTGCATCCGTCTCGCCACTTTCTCCACCCCTTTTCCCCCTTTTTGCATCTCTGTTGCTTCTTTCTGTACTTCTCTTGCCTCTTTTTCCACCCCTAATCCCTCTTTCTGCACCTCTGTTGCTACTTTCTGCACTTCGCTTCTCTGTTGCTTCTTTCTGCACCTCTGTCCCTTCTTTCTGCAACCCTTGTGCCTTTTTCTGTATCCCTCTTGCCTCTTTCTCCACCCCTCTTTTCTCTTTCTGCATCTCTGTTACTTCTTTCTGCACTTCTCTTGCTTCTTTCTGCACCCCTCGTGCCTCCTTCTGCAACCCTGTTCCCTCTTTCTGCACCTTTCTTGACTCTCTCTGCACCTCTGTTCCTTATTTCTGCACTTCTTTTGTTACTTTCTGCACCTCTCTTGCTTCTTTCTGCACCCCTCTTGCATCTTTCTCCATTCCACTTCCCTATTTCTGCACCTCTGTTGCTTCTTTCTGCACCTCTCTTGTCTCTTTCTCTACCCCTCTTCCCTCTTTCTGCACCTCTGTAGCTTCTTTCTGCACCTCTCTTGCTGCTTTCTGCACCCCTCGTGCCTCTTTCTTCACCCCTCTTCCCTCTTTTTGCACCCCTCTTGCCTCTTTCTGCACCTCTGTTGCATCTTTCAGCACTTCTCTTGCTTCTTTCTGCACCTCTCTTGGTTGTTTCTGCACCACTCGTGCTTCTTTGTGCACCCCTGAACCCTCTTTCTGCACCGCTCTTGCCTCTTTCTGCACCCCTGTTCCTTCTTTCTGCTCTTCGTTTGTTTCTTTCTGCACCTCTCTTGCTTCTTTCTGCACCACTCTCACCACTTTCTCCACCCCTGTTCCCCCTTTCTGCATCTCTGATGCTTCTTTCTGCACTTCTCTTGCCTCTTTTTCCACCCCTCATCCCTCTTTCTGCACCTCTGTTGCTTCTTTCTTTACTTCTCTTGCTTCTTTCTGCACCTCTGTCCCTTCTTTCTGTAACCCTTGTGCCTTTTTCTGCACCCCTCTTCCCTCTTTCTGTTCCCCTCTTGTCTCTTTCTGTACCTCTTCCTACTTTCTGCACTTCTTTTGTTTCTTTCTGCAACTCTCTTGCTTCTTTCTGTATCCCTCTTGCTTCTTTCTGCACCTTTCTTGCCTCTCTCTGCACCTCTGTTCCTTCTTTCTGCTCTTCTTTTCTTTCTTTCTACAGATGTCTTGCTTCTTTCTATACCCCCTTGCCTCTTTCTCCACCCGTCTTCCCTCTTTCTTCACCCCTGTTGCCTCTTCCTGCACCCCTGTTGCCTCTTTCTGCACCTCTGTTCCTTCTTTCTGCATTCTTTTGTTACTTTCTGCACATCTCTTGCTTCCTTCTGTACCCCTCGTGCCTCTTTCTGCACCCCTCTTCCCTCTTTTTTCACCTCTGTTCCTTCTTTCTGCGCATCTTTTTTTTCTTTCTGCACCCTTCTTCCCTTTTTTGCATCCCTCTTGCCTATTTCTGCAGTTCTCTTGTCATTTTCTGCACCTCTCTTGCCTCTTTCTTCACCTCACCTGCCTCTTTCTGCACTTCTCTTGCTTCTTTCAACACCTCTTTTGCTTCTTTCAGCAATTCTCTTAGCTCTTTCTGCACTTCTCTTGCTTGTTTCTGCACCTCTCTTGCACCTTTCTACACCTCTGTTACCTCTCTCTGCACCTCACTTGCTTCTTTCTGCACCCCTTTTGCCTCTTTCTGCACCCCTCTTTCTGCACCTCTCTTTCTGCACCTCTCTTTCTTCTTTCGGCACCCTTCTTCCCTATTTTGCATCCCTCTTGCCTCTTTCTGCATTTCTCTTGTCATTTTCTGCACCTCTCTTGCCTCTTTCTGCACCTCACTTGCCTCTTTCTTTACTTCTCTTGCCTCTTTCTGCACCTCTGTTCTATCTTTCTGCACTTCTATTATTACTTTCTGTACCTCTCTTGCTTCTTTCTGCACCTCTGTTGCTTCTTTCTGCACCTCTCTTGTCTCTTTCTCCACCCCTCTTACCTCTTTCTACACCCCTCTTACCTCTTTCTGTACCTCTGTTGCTTCTTTAATCACCTCTCTTCCTTCTTTTTGCACCCCTTGTGCCTCTTTCTGCACCCCTCTACCCGCTTTTTGCACCGCTCTTGCCTCTTTCTGCACCTCTGTTGCATCTTTCTGCACTACTCTTGCTTCTTTCTGCACCTCTCTTGCTTCTTTCTGCACCACTTGTGCTTTTTTCTGCACCCCTGTTCATTCTTTCTGCACCGCTCTTGCCTCTTTCTGCACCCCTGTTCCTTCATTCTGCTCTTCTTTTGTTTCTTTCTGCACCTCTCTTTCTTCTTTCTGCACCCCTCTCACCACTTTCTCCACCCCTGTTCACCCTTTTTGCATCTCTGTTGCTTCTTTCTGCACTTCTCTTGCCTCTTTTTCTACCCCTCATCCCTCTTTCTGCACCTCTGTCCCTTCTTTCTGCAACTCATGTGCCTCTTTCTGCACCTCTCTTCCCTCTTTCTGCTCCCCTTTTGCCTCTGTCTGCACATCTGTTCCTTGTTTCTGCACTTCTTTTGTTTCTTTCTGCACCTCTCTTGCTTCTCTCTGCTTCCCTCTTGCCTCTTTCCCCACCCCTCTTCCCTCTTTATGCATCTCTGTTACTTCTTTCTGCACTTCTCTTGCCCTTTCTGCACCCCTCTTCCCTCTTTCTGCACCTCTGTTGCTTCCTTCTGCACTTCTCTTGCTTCTTTCTGCACCCCTTGTGCCTCTTTCTGCATCCCTTTCCCCTCTTTCTGCACTGTTCTTGCCTCTCTCTGCACCTCTGTTTCTTCTTTCTGCACTTCTTTTGTTTCTTTCTACAGCTCTCTTTCTTCTTTCTACACCCCTTGATTCTTTCTCCACCCCTCTTCCCTCTTTCTGCACCCCTGTTGCCTCTTTATGCACCTCTGTTTCTTCTTTCTGCACTTCTTGTTTCTTTCCGCACATCTCTTCTTTCTGCATCCCTTGTGCCTTTTTATGCACCCTTCTTCCCTCTTTTTGCACCACTGTTCCTTTTGTCTGCCCTTCTTTTGTTTCTTTCTGCACCCTTCTTCCCTTTTTTGCATCCCTCTTGCCTCTTTCTGCAGTTCTCTTGTCATTTTCTGCACCTCTCTTGCCTCTTTCTGCACCTCACTTGCCTCTTTCTGCACTTCTCTTACTTCTTTCTACACCTCTGTTGCTTCTTTCAGCAATTCTCTTCCCTCTTTCTGCACTTCTCTTGCTTGTTTCTGCACTTCTCTTGCATCTTTCTGCACCTATGTTGCCTCTATCTGCACCTCTCTTGCTTCTTTCTGCACTCTTATTCCCTTTTTGCATCCCTCTTGCCTCTTTCTGCTGTTCTCTTGTCATTTTCTGCACCTCTCTTGCCTCTTTCTGCACCACACTTGCCTGTTTCTGCAACTCTCTTTCCTCTTTCTGCACCTCTGTTCCTTCTTTCTGCACTTCTTTTGTTACTTTCTGCACCTCTCTTGCTTCTTTCTGCACCCCTCTTGCATCTTTCTCCATCCCGCTTCCCTATTTCTGCACCTCTGTTGCTTCTTTCTGCACCCCTCATGTCTTTTTCTTCACCCCTCTTCCCTCTTTTTGCACCCATCTTGCCTCTTTATGCACCTCTGTTGCATCTTTCTGCACTACTCTTGCTTCTTTCTGCACCTCTCTTGCTTGTTTCTGCACCACTCATGCTTCTTTGTGTACCCCTGTACCCTCTTTCTGCACCGCTCTTGCCTCTTTCTGCACCCCTGTTCCTTCTTTCTGCTCTTCTTTTGTTTCTTTCTGCACCTCTCTTGCTGCTTTCTGCACCCCTCTTGCCACTTTCTCCACCCCTGTTCCCCCTTTCTGCATCTCTATTGCTTCTTTCTGCACTTCTCTTGCCTCTTTTTCAAGCCCTCATCCCTCTTTCTGCACCTCTGTTGCTTCTTTCTGTACTTCTCTTGCTTCTTTCTGCACCTCTGTCCCTTCTTTCTGTAACCCTTGTACCTTTTCCTGCACCCCTCTTCCCTCTTTCTGTTCCTCTCTTGTCTCTTTCTGCACCTCTTCCTACTTTCTGCATTTCTTTTGTTTCTTTCTGCAACTCTCTTGCTTCTTTCTGTATCCCTCTTGCCTCTTTCTCCACCTTTCTTGCCTCTCTCTGCACCTTTGTTCCTTCTTTCTGCACTTCTTTTGTTTCTTTCTACAGCTTTCTTGCTTCTTTCTACACCCCCTTGCCTCTTTCTCCACCCGTCTTCCCTCTTTCTTCACCACTGTTGCCTCTTTCTGCACCCCTGTTGTCTCTTTCTGCACCTCTGTTCCTTCTTTCTGCACATCTTTGTTTTCTTTCTGCACCCTTCTTCACTTTTTTGTATCCCTCTTGCCTATTTCTGCAGTTCTCTTGTCATTTTCTGCACCTCTCTTGCCTCTTTCTTCACCTCACCTGCCTCTTTCTACACTTCTCTTGCTTCTTTCTACACCTCTCTTGCTTCTTTCAGCAATTCTCTTACCTCTTTCTGCACTTCTCTTGCTTATTTCTGTACCTCTCTTGCATCTTTCTGCACCTCTGTTACCTCTTTCTGTACCTCACTTGCTTCTTTCTGCACCCCTCGTGCCTCTTTCTGCACCCTCTTTCTGCACCTCTCTTTCTTCTTTCTGCACCCTTCTTCCCTTTTTTGCATCCCTCTTGCCTCTTTCTGCATTTCTCTTGTCATTTTCTGCACCTCTCTTGCCTCTTTCTGCACCTCACTTGCCTCTTTCTGCACTTCTCTTGCCTCCTTCTGCACCTCTGTTCCATCTTTCTGCACTTCTTTTGTTACTTTCTGCACCTCTCTTGCTTCTTTCTGCACCTCTGTTGCTTCTTTCTGCACCTCTCTTGTCTCTTTCTCCACCCCTCTTACCTCTTTCTACACCCCTCTTACCTCTTTCTGCACCTCTGTTGCTTCTTTCTGCACCTCTCTTGCTTCTTTTTGCACCCCTCGTGCCTCTTTCTGCACCCCTCTTTTTGCACCCCTCTTGCCTCTTTCTGCACCTCTGTTGCATCTTTCTGGACTACTCTTACTTTTTTTTGCACCTCTCTTGCTTCTTTCTGCACCCCTCGTGTTTTTTTCTGCACCCCTGTTCCCTCTTTCTGCACCGCTCTTGCCTCTTTCTGCACCCCTGTTCCTTCTTTCTGCTCTTCTTTTGTTTCTTCTGCACCTCTCTTTCTTCTTTCTGCACCCCTCTCACCACTTTCTCCACCCCTGTTCACCCTTTTTGCATCTCTGTTGCTTCTTTCTGCACTTCTCTTGCCTCTTTTTCTACCCCTATCCCTCTTTCTGCACCTCTGTTGCTTCTTTCTGCACTTCCTTCTCTTGCTTCTTTCTGCACCTCTGTCCCTTCTTTCTGCAACTCATGTGCCTCTTTCTGCACCTCTCTTCCCAATTTCTGCTCCCCTTTTGTCTGCACATCTGTTCCTTGTTTCTGCACTTATTTTGTTTCTTTCTGCACCTCTCTTGCTTCTCTCTGCTTCCCTCTTGCCTCTTTCCCCACCCCTCGTCCCTCTTTCTGCATCTCTGTTACCTCTTTCTGTACTTCTCTTGCCCTTTCTGCACCCCTCTTCCCTCTTTCTGCACCTCTGTTGCTTCTTTCTGTACTTCTCTTGCTTCTTTCTGCACCCCTCGTGCCTCTTTCTGCATCCCTTTTCCCTCTTTCTGCACCGTTCTTGCCTTTCTCTGCACCTCTGTTCCTTCTTTCTGCACTTCTTGTTTCTTTCTGCACATCTCTTCTTTCTGCATCCCTCATGCCATTTTCTGCTCCCCCTTCCCTCTTTTTGCACCACTGTACCTTTTTTCTGCACTTCTTTTGTTTCTTTCTGCACCCTTCTTCCCTTTTTTGCATCCCTCTTGCCGCTTTCTGCAGTTCTTTTGTCATTTTCTGCACCTCTCTTGCCTCTCTCTGCACCTCACTTGCCTCTTTCTGTACTTCTCTTACTTCTTTATACACCTCTGTTGCTTCTTTCAGCAATTCTCTTCCCTCTTTCTGCACTTCTCTTGCTTGTTTCTGCATCTCTCTTGCATCTTTCTGCACCTATGTTGCCTCTTTCTGCACCTCTCTTGCTTCTTTCTGCACTCTTCTTCCCTTTTTGCATCCCTCTTGCCTCTTTCTGCAGTTCTCTTGTCATTTTCTGCACCTTTCTTGCCTCTTTCTGCACCTCTGTTCCTTTTTTCTGCACTTCTTTTGTTACTTTCTGCACCTCTCTTGCTTCTTTCTGCACCCCTCTTGCATCTTTCTCCATCCCGCTTCCCTATTTCTGCACCTCTGTTGCTTCTTTCTGCACCTCTCTTGTCTCTTTCTCTACCCCTCTTCCCTCTTTCTGCACCTATGTAGCTTCTTTCTGCACCTCTCTTGCTGCTTTCTGCAACCCTTGGGCCTCTTTCTTCATCCCTCTTCCCTCTTTTTGCACCCCTCTTGCCTCTTTCTGCACCTCTGTTGCATCTTTCTGCACTACTCTTGCTTGTTTCTGCACCACTCGTGCTTCTTTGTGTACCTCTGTACCCTCTTTCTGCACCGCTCTTGCCTCCTTCTGCACCCCTGTTCCTTCTTTCTGCTCTTCTTTTGTTTCTTTCTGCACCTCTCTTGCTTCTTTCTGTACCCCTCTCGCCACTTTCTCCACCCCTGTTCCCCCTTTATGCATCTCTGTTGCTTCTTTCTGCACTTCTCTTGCCTCTTTTTCCACCCCTCATCCCTCTTTCTGCTCCTCTGCACCTCTTTTGCTTCTTTCTGCACTTCTCTTGCTTCTTTCTGCACCTCTGTCCCTTCTTTCTGTAACCCTTGTGCCTTTTTCTGCACCCCTCTTCCCTCTTTCTGCTCCCCTCTTTTCTCTTTCTGCACCTCTTCCTACTTTCTGCACTTCTTTTGTTTCTTTCTGCAACTCTCTTGCTTCTTTCTGTATCCCTCTTGCCTCTTTCTCCACCTTTCTTGACTCGCTCTGCACCTCTGTTCCTTCTTTCTGCACTTCTTTTGTTTATTTCTACAGCTCTCTTGCTTCTTTCTATACCCCTTGCCTCTTTCTCCACCCGTCTTCCCTCTTTCTTCACCTCTGTTGCCTCTTTCTGCACCCCTGTTGCCTCTTTCTGCACCTCTGTTCCTTCTTTCTGCAATTCTTTTGTTTCTTTCTGTACATCTCTTGCTTCCTTCTGCACCTCTCTTGCCTCTTTCTGCACCTCACTTGTCTCTTTCTGCACTTCTCTTACTTCTTTCTACACCTCTGTTGCTTCTTTCAGCAATTCTCTTCCCTCTTTCTGCACTTCTCTTGCTTGTTTCTACACTTCTCTTGCATCTTTCTGCACCTATGTTGCCTCTATCTGCACCTCTCTTGCTTCTTTCTGCACTCTTATTCCCTTTTTGCATCCCTCTTGCCTCTTTCTGCTGTTCTCTTGTCATTTTCTACACCTCTCTTGCCTCTTTCTGTACCACACTTGCCTGTTTCTGCAATTCTCTTTCCTCTTTCTGCACCTCTGTTCCTTCTTTCTGCACTTCTTTTGTTACTTTCTGCACCTCTCTTGCTTCTTTCTGCACCCCTCTTGCATCTTTCTCCATCCTGCTTCCCTATTTCTGCACCTCTGTTGCTTCTTTCTGCACCCCTCATGTCTCTTTCTTCACCCCTCTTCCCTCTTTTTGCACCCCTCTTGCCTCTTTATGCACCTCTGTTGCATCTTTCTGCACTACTCTTGCTTCTTTCTGCACCTCTCTTGCTTGTTTCTGCACCACTCATGCTTCTTTGTGTACCCCTGTACCCTCTTTCTGCACCGCTCTTGCCTCTTTCTGCACCCCTGTTCCTTATTTCTGCTCTTCTTTTGTTTCTTTCTGCACCTCTCTTGCTGCTTTCTGCACCCCTCTTGCCACTTTCTCCACCCCTGTTCCCCCTTTCTGCATTTCTATTGCTTCTTTCTGCACTTCTCTTGCCTCTTTTTCAAGCCCTCATCCCTCTTTCTGCACCTCTGTTGCTTCTTTCTGTACTTCTCTTGCTTCTTTCTGCACCTCTGTCCCTTGTTTCTGTAACCCTTGTGCCTTTTCCTGCACCCCTCTTCCCTCTTTCTGCTCCTCTCTTGTCTCTTTCTGCACCTCTTCCTACTTTCTGCATTTCTTTTGTTTCTTTCTGCAACTCTCTTGCTTCTTTCTGTATCCCTCTTGCCTCTTTCTCCACCTTTCTTGCCTCTCTCTGCACCTTTGTTCCTTCTTTCTGCACTTCTTTTGTTTCTTTCTACAGCTCTCTTGCTTCTTTCTACACCCCCTTGCCTCTTTCTCCACCCGTCTTCCCTCTTTCTTCACCCCTGTTGCCTCTTTCTGCACCCCTGTTGTCTCTTTCTGCACCTCTGTTCCTTCTTTCTGCACATCTTTGTTTTCTTTCTGCACCCTTCTTCCCTTTTTTGCATCCCTCTTGCCTATTTCTGCAGTTCTCTTGTCATTTTCTGCACCTCTCTTGCCTCTTTCTTCACCTCACCTGCCTCTTTCTACACTTCTCTTGCTTCTTTCTACACCTCTCTTGCTTCTTTCAGCAATTCTCTTACCTCTTTCTGCACTTCTCTTGCTTGTTTCTGCACCTCTCTTGCATCTTTCTGCACCTCTGTTACCTCTTTCTGTACCTCACTTGCTTCTTTCTGCACCCCTCGTGCCTCTTTCTGCACCCTCTTTCTGCACCTCTCTTTCTTCTTTCTGTACCCTTCTTCCCTTTTTTGCATCCCTCTTGCCTCTTTCTGCATTTCTCTTGTCATTTTCTGCACCTCTCTTGCCTCTTTCTGCACCTCACTTGCCTCTTTCTGCACTTCTCTTGCCTCTTTCTGCACCTCTGTTCCATCTTTCTGCACTTCTTTTGTTACTTTCTGCACCTCTCTTGCTTCTTTCTGCACCTCTGTTGCTTCTTTATGCACCTCTCTTGTCTCTTTCTCCACCCCTCTTACCTCTTTCTACACCCCTCTTACCTCTTTCTGCACCTCTGTTGCTTCTTTCTGCACCTCTCTTGCTTCTTTTTGCACCCCTCGTGCCTCTTTCTGCACCCCTCTTTTTGCACCCCTCTTGCCTCTTTCTGCACCTCTGTTGCATCTTTCTGGACTACTCTTGCTTTTTTTTGCACCTCTCTTGCTTCTTTCTGCACCCCTCTTGCTTTTTTCTGCACCCCTGTTCCCTCTTTCTGCACCGCTCTTGCCTCTTTCTGCACCCCTGTTCCTTCTTTCTGCTCTTCTTTTGTTTCTTTCTGCACCTCTCTTTCTTCTTTCTGCAGCCCTCTCACCACTTTCTCCACCCCTGTTCACCCTTTTTGCATCTCTGTTGCTTCTTTCTGCACTTCTCTTGCCTCTTTTTCTACCCCTATCCCTCTTTCTGCACCTCTGTTGCTTCTTTCTGCACTTCAGTCTCTTGCTTCTTTCTGCACCTCTGTCCCTTCTTTCTGCAACTCATGTGCCTCTTTCTGCACCTCTCTTCCCAATTTCTGCTCCCCTTTTGTCTGCACATCTGTTCCTTGTTTCTGCACTTATTTTGTTTCTTTCTGCACCTCTCTTGCTTCTCTCTGCTTCCCTCTTGCCTCTTTCCCCACCCCTCTTCCCTCTTTCTGCATCTCTGTTACCTCTTTCTGCACTTCTCTTGCCCTTTCTGCACCCCTCTTCCCTCTTTCTGCACCTCTGTTGCTTCTTTCTGTACTTCTCTTGCTTCTTTCTGCACCCCTCGTGCCTCTTTCTGCATCCCTTTCCCTCTTTCTGCACCGTTCTTGCCTTTCTCTGCACCTCTGTTCCTTCTTTCTGCACTTCTTGTTTCTTTCTGCACATCTCTTCTTTCTGCATCCCTCATGCCTTTTTCTGCTCCCCCTTCCCTCCTTTTGCACCACTGTACCTTTTGTCTGCACTTCTTTTGTTTCTTTCTGCACCCTTCTTCCCTTTTTTGCATCCCTCTTGCCGCTTTCTGCAGTTCTCTTGTCATTTTCTGCACCTCTCTTGCCTCTCTCTGCACCTCACTTGCCTCTTTCTGTACTTCTCTTACTTCTTTCTACACCTCTGTGGCTTCTTTCAGCAATTCTCTTCCCTCTTTCTGCACTTCTTTGCTTGTTTCTGCATCTCTCTTGCATCTTTCTGCACCTATGTTGCCCCTTTCTGCACCTCTCTTGCTTCTTTCTGCACTCTTCTTCCCTTTTTGCATCCCTCTTGCCTCTTTCTGCAGTTCTCTTGTCATTTTCTGCACCTTTCTTGCCTCTTTCTGCACCTCTGTTCCTTCTTTCTGCACTTCTTTTGTTACTTTCTGCACCTCTCTTGCTTCTTTCTGCACCCCTCTTGCATCTTTCTCCATCCCGCTTCCCTATTTCTGCACCTCTGTTGCTTCTTTCTGCACCTCTCTTGTTTCTTTCTCTACCCCTCTTCTCTCTTTCTGCACCTCTGTAGCTTCTTTCTGCACCTCTCTTGCTGCTTTCTGCACCCCTTGTGCCTCTTTCTTCATCCCTCTTCCCTCTTTTTGCACCCCTCTTGCCTCTTTCTCCACCTCTGTTGCATCTTTCTGCACTACTCTTGCTTCTTTCTGCACCTCTCATGCTTGTTTCTGCACCACTCGTGCTTCTTTGTGTACCCCTGTACCCTCTTTCTGCACCGCTCTTGCCTCCTTCTGCACACCTGTTCCTTCTTTCTGCTCTTCTTTTGTTTCTTTCTGCACCTCTCTTGCTTCTTTCTGCACCCCTCTCGCCACTTTCTCCACCCCTGTTCCCCCTTTATGCATCTCTGTTGCTTCTTTCTGCACTTCTCTTGCCTCTTTTTCCACCCCTCATCCCTCTTTCTGCTCCTCTGCACCTCTTTTGCTTCTTTCTGCACTTCTATTGCTTCTTTCTGCACCTCTGTCCCTTCTTTCTGTAACCCTTGTGCCTTTTTCTGCACCCCTCTTCCCTCTTTCTGCTCCCCTCTTGTCTCTTTCTGCACCTCTTCCTACTTTCTGCACTTCTTTTGTTTCTTTCTGCAACTCTCTTGCTTCTTTCTGTATCCCTCTTGCCTCTTTCTCCACCTTTCTTGACTTGCTCTGCACCTCTGTTCCTTCTTTCTGCACTTCTTTTGTTTATTTCTACAGCTCTCTTGCTTCTTTCTATACCCCTTGCCTCTTTCTCCACCCGTCTTCCCTCTTTCTTCACCTCTGTTGCCTCTTTCTGCACCCCTGTTGCCTCTTTCTGCACCTCTGTTCCTTCTTTCTGCAATTCTTTTGTTTCTTTCTGTACATCTCTTGCTTCCTTCTGCACCCCTCGTGCCTCTTTCTGCTCCCCTCTTTCCTCTTTTTTCACCTCTGTTCCTTCTTTCTGCACATTTTTTTTTCTTTCTGCACCCTTCTTCCCTATTTTGCATCCCTCTTGCCTATTTCTGCAGTTCTCTTGTCATTTTCTGCACCTCTCTTGCCTCTTTCTTCACCTCACCTGCCTCTTTCTGCACTTCTCTTGCTTCTTTCTACACCTCTGTTGCTTCTTTCAGCAATTCTCTTACCTCTTTCTGCACTTCTCTTGCTTGTTTCTGCACCTCTCTTGCGTCTTTCTGCACCTCTGTTACCTCTTTCTGCACCTCACTTGCTTCTTTTTGCACCCCTCTTGCCTCTTTCTGTACCCCTATGTCCTCTTTCTGAACCTCTCTTGCCTCTTTCCGCACACACAGGGCTACTTTTAAACTGACCTCAGGCTCAGCAGTGCACAGATGCAAGTGCAGAAATGGGCTGCTGGCCTCTAAACAGCCATGCCCTATTATATGCTAGGGACTTAGAGGTAGTTGTAATCCCCCTGCCCTATTATGTACTAGGGCCTTACAGGGGAGGTCATGCCAATCACAGGGGTACCCCAACCCATAGTGTACCCTAGTGTATGTAGGTGTTTTCACTATATTCTAAGTGTTTTTCAGCATAGCACTGGCTAATGGCCTGGTTAGGCAGAGCCCAGGGTCAGTCAGAGTCAGTTTCCACCAGTACCAGTCAGCAAAATGTTAGGGGGTGCCCAGAGCACAGGACGACTTTGCAACAAGGCCTCTTTCTGCACCTCTGTTGGTTCTTTCTGCATATCTCTTGCTTCTTTCTGCACCTTTCTTCCTCTTTCTGGACTTCTGTTGCCTCTTTCTGCATTTCTCTTGCTTCTTGCTGCGCCTTTCTTCTTCTTTCTGCACATGTCCTACCTCTGTAGGCATAGTTAGAAATTAGCATTTAAAAAACCTTAGAAATTCACTGAAAAAACCATAGGTTTCAGGGACGTTGTAGTTAGTTGGACATTTCACTGGTACAAAAACAGAGAAATTTGGCCGTTATAGTTAGTTGAGCTAACTATAACTCGCGCCCACGCAATGCACTGCTGATGACGTAACGTATTACATCATTCATGACATGGTCAGTGACATCACTGATGACATCACTGATGACATCTCAAATGACATCACTTATGACATCATCCACGTGATAATCTGATGCACCTCCTCACACCCTAATATAACCTTTGATACACCCACTCTAATATACAGACTACCCTTTTCGAAACCATAGACCCACCAATACCAGTTACTACATACCCACTCACTGATTCCTAGGTCTACACACACATCAATCAATCAATCAGTGGTTTGTATCCGCGCTACTCACCCGTGAGGGTCTCAAGGCACTGGGGGGTGCGCCGCTCCTTTCAGCCGAAGAGCCAGGTCTTGAGAGTCTTCCTGAAGGCATTCAGGGAGGAGGCGCGTCTGATGTCTGCCGTTAGCTCGTTCCAGGTCTTGGCTGCAATGTGGGAGAACGATCTTCCGCCTGATCTGGCTCTGTGGATCCGCGGGGTTTCAGCCAGAGCGAGGTTGGATGATTGCAGGTTTCTTTTGGGTACGTGGAAGTTTACTCTGTCGCTGAGGTATTTGGGTCCGTTGTTGTGCAGGCATTTGTAGGCGTGGGTAAGGATTTTGAAGGTGACTCTCTTCTCCACGGGGAGCCAGTGGAGTCGCCACAGGTGTTGGCTGATGTGTTCGTGCTGGGGGATGCCGAGGACGAGTCTGGCCGCGGTGTTCTGTATGGTTTGCAGTTTGCGGAGTAGGGACTTGTTGATGCCGGCGTAGAGTGCGTTGCCATAGTCGAGTTTGCTGGTGATGAGTGCGTGGGTGACTGTTTTCCTTGATTCGGGGGGATCCATTTGAAGGTCTTTTGGAGGATGCGGAGGGTGTTGAAACAGTTGGAGGTGACGGCGTTGACCTGTCGGTCCATGGTGAGTGATGCGTTGAGTATGATGCCGAGGTTCTTGGCGTGGTCTGAGGGGGTGGATGGGCTTCCGAGGGCGGTGGGCCACCAGGCGTTGTCCCATGCAGAAGGTGTGGTTCCAAGGACGAGGACTTCTGTTTTCTGTGCGTTGAGTTTTAGGCAGCTGTTTGACATCCAGACTGCCACTTCTTGCATTCCTCTCTGGAAGTTGCGTTTTGCGGTGGTGGGGTCATTGGTGAGGGAGAGGATGAGCTGGGTGTTGTCGGTGTAGGATACGATGTTGAGGCCGTGTTGTCGGACGATGTCTGCGAGGGGAGCCATGTAGATGTTGAAGAGGGTCGGGCTCAGAGATGACCCCTGTGGTACTCCACAGGTGATGTCGGTAGGGGCGGAGAGGAAGTGCAGTAGTCTGATCCTTTGGCTTCTTCCGGTGAGGAACAAGCAGATCCAGTCTAGGGCAGTTCCTTGAATGCCGGCCTCGCGTAGTCTGGTGATTAGTGTGCGATGGGAGACGGTGTCGAAGGCTGCAGACAGGTCGAGGAGGATGAGGGCTGCGAAGTGGCCCTGGTCCAGGAGGGTGCGAATGTCATCAGTGGCGGCGAGTAGGGCGTTCTCGGTGCTGTGGTTGGCTCGGAATCCGGATTGCGATGGGTCGAGGATGGTGTGTTCTTCGATGAATTGTGTCAGCTCCCTGTTGACTGCTTTTTCTGCCACCTTGGCCGCAAAGGGGAGGAGTGAGATGGGCCGGTAGTTTTTGAGGTCGGTGGGGTCTGCTGTGGGTTTCTTGAGCAGGGGCCTGACTTCTGCGCGCTTCCAGTCGTCAGGGAAGGTGCCTGTTTTGAAGGTGGTGTTGATGGTATGTTGTAGTTGGGGTGCAATGGTGTCTGCGGCTCTGTGGTAGATGTGCGGGGGGCAGGTATCGGTGTGGGCCCCCAAGAGGATGCTTTTCATGGTCACAGTGGTGTCCATGGTCGTGAGTGGAGTCCAGTGGGAAATGGTGGGCTGGCTGGTGTCTTGGGGAGGCAGAGGGCTGGCTGAGGTGTCTTGTTTTGTGGTCGGTGAAGTTGTCGTAGAGTGTTCTGATCTTGAGGTGGAAGAAGGTTCCAAGCTTGTCGCAGAGGTCCTGGGACGGGGTGATGTCTGTGGCTTCGCTGCATGGGTTGGTGAATTCCTGGATGACGTTGAAGAGTTCCTTGGAGTTGGTGAGGATTTTGTTGTGGATGAAGTTCCTTTTGGTTGTTCTGATTTGGCTGTGGTAGTCCGTCATGGCTTTCTTGTAGGTGGAGTGGCTGTCAGTTGACTTGGTATTCCTCCAGTTCTTTTCCAGGCATCTGCAGGTGCGTCTGGCTTCTTGGAGGTCGGTGGTGAACCAGGCGGCTTTTCTGGGGTGTTGTTTGCCGGGGTTGCATAGCAGGGCGAGCTCGTCTGCACAGTTGGAGATCCACGTCTGGAGTTCTCTGGCTGCGGTGTTTGAATCGGATGGCCAGGTGTGGTTGTCTCGGGAGAGGGTGGAGTTTAGTTGCTCGTCGGTGATCTTGCTCCAGTTCCTTTGTGGAGGGCGCGGGGATGGTTTAGGTGCTTTGGGTCTTTCGACAGTGAAGTGGACGCAGTGGTGGTCGGTCCACGGTGGTTGCGTAGTGTGCCTGAAGTGGACGGTGTTTCCTGTGGCGAAGATGGGGTCGAGGGTGTGCCCTGCCCTGTGTGTTGGTGTGTTGATGAGTTGGTTGAGTCCGATGTTGGCGAGGTTGTCATGGAGGATGGTGGAGTTGTGGTCGCTGGGGTTGTCGAGGTGGAAGTTGAGGTCTCCGATGAGTATGTAGTTCGTTGATGCAATGGTGTGGGGTGCGATGAAGTCCGTGATGGTGGTGGCGAAGGGTGGTCTGTAGATCAGTGTCCCATGCAGTGTGGTCTTGGGGCTGGTCTTGATCTGGAAGTGCAGGTGTTCTGCGGAGGGGAGGGTCTCACTGGAGGTGGCGAGGCGGAGGGTGGTTTTGTGGTCTATGGCGAGACCTCCTCCTTGGTGGGTGGGGCGGTCCTTCCTCTGGATCTTGTAGCCATCCGGGATGGCGGTGTTGATGTCGGGGCAGAGGTGGCGTTGGTCCAGGTCTCCGTGAAGAAGGCGACGTCGGGTGAGAGAGAGTCGAGCAGGTTCCAAATTTCCATGGCATGCTTGTGTACGGAGCGCACATTGAGGAGGATGCAGCTGAGGGTGTTGTCGGTGTTGGTGCTGGTGGTGTTGGGGGCGAATTGGTCGTGAATGTCTGGTGGCAGCGGAGGCAGGAGAACTGGCCATGGGTCGTCTTCAGTGAGGCCAGTTTGCAGTCTGTGCGTCTTCTGGGGCTGAATGCGAGGAGGGTGTTGGTGTCGTAGCGATGGATGGTTGAGGATCCAGGGTTCCTGGCGCTGGTTGCGGCCGGGTCACGAATGGGCGCAGATGGGCTTGCCTTAGGCGCGCCTTCGGCATGGCAGCGGCAAGCCCGCTGCGCGCGGCCGCTGCGTGACTGCGCAGCGGCCGACATTAAGTAGGGGAGGGACTGCAGCTGGGAGGCGCGGAGCGAGCGAGGGTGAACGGGGGGCTGAGCCGCAGGTGCAGCAGTGGCGGGACCTACACAAAGTGCAACACAGCTACAATGTAGCTTAGCAGCAATCGAGAGTGACAAAAATGAGGAAACAAGAAGCGGAAGAAAACACAGCAGACAGTAAGCACAATAAGGGCGCGGCGGGGAGACAATAAACTACACAGCAATGGAGGGAGTGGAAAAATACAGTGCAGACAGTAACCACAATAACAATAAACAACGACAGAATAGTAAAAACAGTAACAATCATTACTGGTGCAGCGAGGAGGCAGGGCACAGAGCCCACAGGATGAAGAGCTGGTGGTGGCCTCGAAAACCTTCCGGAGGGGCAGGAGGGCTCAGCGGCAGCGCAGGTGGAGCAGAGCTGTGGGGAGAGTGTAGGCCTGGGACCAGGGTCGCAGGTCTTACTAGCTCTCCCCCGTAGTGGCCGCCAATAAGTAGTCACTCATTCACTCATACAGTCACTCATACATGCAGTCACTCATCAATACAGCACTATCATTTGCACTCATATACCTATACAGACACTCACACACTGCCAGTCATCCATAGAGTTACTCACACAGCTAGTCAGTCATGCAAAGAATCAATCACACTACCATTTACTCACCTACACAGTTATACACACACCACCTCACTTATTCATACAGATACTAACACATACTTACTCTCTTATACACTCACTGATACAAGCACACACTCATCCATACAGCCGCTCTCACAATCACTCACTCTCACATATAGTCATTTATATACTCCAACACTCACATATACTGCCTTTCACATATGTAGTTACTTACACATGTACCACTGAGACATCCATTCACTCACCAACATACCCATACACACACTCACCCACCCATACAGCCCTTCACAGATGCATTCTTGAACCCATAAACCCAGTGAATCACCCACTCACACATCTATGCACAGAGTAGCACATCCCCCACCCACCCACACAGATACTCAGGCACCCATACAGATACTCAGACAACCAATCAATAACCCATATAAACACTCATGTAGCTACTCACCAACCCATGCAGCCGCTTACACACCAACTGACAGGACTGATATAGACATTTACACAGTTTAGTCACTAACCCATGCATTCAGTAAAACACGTTTAATCACTCACTTATACAGTCAGTCACGCACCTACTAAATCATCCATTCAGACACTTATACACCCACTCATTCTTTAATACACCTTGGCATTTGGCCACGTGGCCCCCCTCCACGATTTAAAAAAAAAAAAGAGGCAATGCCCCGGGGGATGGGGTCCCCGGGGCAGATAAAAGCCTCAGGAGGGAGGACACGCGGCCCCCTCCATTAAAAAAGAAAAAAAAAGTGTTTCTGGCCATGCCCCGGGGATGGGGTCCCCGGGGCCGAAATGGCCTCGGGAGGGGGGCCGCACAGCCCCCTTCCCGTTTTTTTAATTTTATTATTTTTTTAATAAAAAGGGGTCAGGCCCTGGGGGATGGGGTCACCAGGGCCACAAAAATGCCAGAAAAAGGGGTGCCACACAGCCCCCATTCTAAAAAAAAATATTTAAAAATAAGCCGGCATCTCGCCAGTAGGCCATGCCCCCTTTCTCCACCACTCTGCAAACGCGCCCCCTGGCACGTTGTAAGTTGGGGAATTAATTCACCTTGAATACTGAGGGTCCCTGGGGGACAACTTGCCCACCAGGTACCTCCAGTAAGCACCACAGAGCTGGATTGCCGAGAGGTGGCCCGAGGCCACGCCCCTTTTTACACCACTCTGCAAAATCGGCTCCTGGCGCACTGCTGCTTGGAGGATGAAGTCCACTTGTGTCCTGAGGTCCTCAGGACACAAGAGGACCTCATCGCCCCACCAGCAGTGCACCAAGAGGTGCGTTTGAAGAGTGGTGTAAAAAGGGGCGTGGCCTCGGACTGACTAATTGGAGCCATTTGTGCGATATTAAAGCTGCTTAAGAAGAAGAGGTTGATCTTTGAAACGCGTCGGCAAAGAGCTTACTGAAATGAAGATGCTGGCTTTCTGTGAATAAAAACCTTTGGTTTTCAACTCCTGTGAGTGCGTCCTTTAAAGCTTTCGGGCGATTGTTGGAAAATTAACTACACGGCTGCCCTGCCGTGAAAGGATGCACCGTCTCCAAGACTTTGAGGAGGGGCTGCGTGGCATGCTGTAACTTTACCGAAGCCGTGAGCAGCGCGGAAGTTGTGAGGAAATCAAGCCAGCATGTGAATTGAGGGCCCACTGTGGTGAACAATGCTTTTATTAATAATATTGCACGGAGCTCACTGTGAGCAATAATAAACTCCAATTGGGACTCGAGGTCCCAGCATGCAATATACTATATATACGCACTGCGCATGACCCACTGAGGGTCTCTGCATGTTTAAAAACTGACTTATTGGAGCCATCTGTGCGATATTAAAGCTGCCCAAGAAGAAGAGGTTGATCCTTGAAACGCTTCGGCATAGAGCTTACTGAAATGAAGATGCTGGCTTTCTGTGAATAAAAACCTTTGGTTTTCAACTCCTGTGAGTGCGTCCTTTAAAGCTTTCGGGCGATTGTTGGAAAATTAACTACACGGCTGCCCTGCCGTGAAAGTATGCACCGTCTCCAAGACTTTGAGGAGGGGCTGCGCGGCATGCTGTAACTTTACCGAAGCCGCGATCAGCACGGAAGTTGTGAGGTAATCAAGCCAGCATGTGAATTGAGGGCCCACTGTGGTGAACAATGCTTTTAATAATAATATCGCACGGAGCTCACTGTGAACAATAATAAACTCCAATTGGGACTCGAGGTCCCAGCATGCAATATACTTTATATACGCACTGCGCATGACCCACTGGGGGTCTCTGCATGTTTAAAAACTGACTAATTGGAGCCATCTGTGCAATATTAAAGCTGCCCAAGAAGAACAGGTTGATCCTTGAAACGCGTCGGCAAAGAGCTTACTGAAATGAAGATGCTGGCTTTCTGTGAATAAAAACCTTCGGTTTTCAACTCCTGTGAGTGCGTCCTTTAAAGCTTCCGGGCGATTGTTGAAAAAAAATATTATATATATATATATATATATATATATATATATGAAAGAATCCACACTCCTGTATCGCCACCGTCATGGCAAACATCAGGTACGGACCACAACGTGCTTTTGGGTTTCTTAAAGTGCGTTTATTGCAAGGATATCAGCTACCATACATCGTGGCAAGTGCCCAGCATTACGCGTTTCGACAATGAAACACTGTCTTGATCACATGACGTACTATGGGCCAATGAGCAATAAATAGTGACTACAATGGTGAAAAAACTGGTGAAAGGAAGCCCGCCCTTTTCTTTAAGCATGAAACTAGAAAACATACTTCAACAATCCAAATACAGCCGCAATGGTCTATTTGTTAAAGTAACCTGAAATGTCCAATAATTGCTTAAACGGGCAACTTTACGTGCATGACATAGTGATAAAGTGCAAGTGCATATAACTTATATTAAAATAATTACATCATCTAAAAACCAGTTATTAAAGTCATAACTGCCAATAATATGTGAGAATGGCCGGTAGATGCTTAAATTCATCATAAACTGACTAATTGGAGCCATCTGTGCAATATTAAAGCTGCCCAAGAAGAAGAGGTTGATCCTTGAAACGCGTCGGCAAAGAGCTTACTGAAATGAAGATGCTGGCTTTCTGTGAATAAAAACCTTCGGTTTTCAACTGCTGTGAGTGTGTCCTTTAAAGCTTTCGGGCGATTGTTGAAAAAAAAATTATATATATATATATATATATATATAACTTCAAAACCTGCCCCTTCCAAGGAAACTGGACCGACACAGCACGGATTCACATCGCAGCTCTTTATTCAAATGAGATAGGTTGCAGGATATATATATATATATATATTATCTACTGGCGGTCGCCAGTAGATAGTTATAGTTACAACCTATTATCCATAGGAAATCCGCGACATTCTATTTGAAATAACGTTGGCGCCGGTTGACGAATCTTCGTGAAAGTTTCCAACTTGTTGGGGCGCTCCGCTCCGCTCCTACCCTGAAAGTCTCGGGGTGATACGTGAAGCGGGGCCGAGAAAAAGGGGGGTCCCAAAACGCGTTTTCCCATTCATTTTTCCATAGGAACCTTTAGTCGCAGCTACAGCCCGAACTGCTGAACGGAATTACACCAAATTTGGCAAAGAGGTAGTCCTTGGTTCAGACTGGTGCCTTTTGCTTAAATGGTGTAAATCCGTTCAGTAGTTCCTGAGAAAATCAAAAGTAAAAGTACATATATATCTATGGGCGCGTCGGATACGCGTACCCTCAGCGCACCCTGCGCGCACCGTCCCGATCACGAGCTGCATGCTAATTGGCTGTCAGCTGGCTGTCAACATTCCGATTCAGGAAGTGTTGGCAGCCATTTTGTCCCTCGGTAGAACCGAGGGACAGAAACAAGTGCGCAAAGCGCAAAAGGGGGCAGGGTAGAAACACCCTGACCCCCTAGGTCTGCTCAGGGGGTCCCACAAGGACCCCTGGGCAGAAAAAGATTTTTATTTTTTAAATCGGCGGGATGCGCTTAGGGTGCGCGTATCCCGCCGAGAAAAAAAGAAACAAGTGCGCAAAACGCACAAAGGGGCAGGGTAGAAACACCCTAACCCCCTAGGCCTGCTCAGGGGGTCCCACAAGGACCCCCTGGGCAAAAAAAGCATTTTAAAAAAAAAAATCGGCAGGATGCGCTCAGTGTGCGCGAATCCTGCCAAAAAAAAAAAATTCGAAGCGCGGTCTCCCGCGCTTTGATGTTAATTGGCCCCCGGGTGGCCCAAGTCCCGGGGGCATGGTGGGGGGGGATAATTTAATGTGTGGGGGGCCTCAAAGGGCCCCCCAAGCCCCGGGGACCGCCACCCCCCCGGGGCTTTTTAAAAAAATGGTGCGGGAGGGCTCTGAGCCCTCCCGCAGCCCCGGGGACCACCACCTCCCCGGGGCTTTTTTTAAAATAAAAACAAAACCTGTGTGGGGGGGGCTCCAGCCCCCCCACACGCCCCGGGGACCGCCACCTCCCCGGGGCACTAAACATTTTAATATGGGGGTCCGTTACGGACCCCCAGAGCCCCGGGGACCACCACCTCCCCGGGGCTGTGTACTGAATGGGAGGGGGCCGCGCGGCCCCCTCCTGGAGCCCTTGATGGCCCTGGGGACCACCACCCCCAGGGCCGGCTCCTGCAGTGTCCCGGGTGCCTACCCCGGGACACTGTAGTTTGCTATGGCAGGACGGGAGCCTCGCGGCTCCGTCCTGCCATAGCAAACTGCTTTGGATATTGGAAGAGAGAGCAGGGAAACCTGCTCTCTCTTCCAATATCCAAAGCGATTGCTTTTCCACATGGGGAGCAGCATGTCAGCTGCTCCCCATGTGGAACAGCAATGCCGGCTCCCAAGGGACGTGGGAGCCGGCGGGACTGTGGGGGGATTGGGGACCCCCCACAGTCCCCAACGGAGAGGGGCCAGCCCCGGGGGATGGGGTCCCCGGGGCAAGTAGTGGCGCGGGAGGGGGCCACGTGGCCCCCTCCTCTACAAATTAAATTAAAAAAAAAAGAAAAAAACAACGTAAAGGCCGGCCCCGGGAGATGGGGTCCCCGGGGCCTTAAATGGCCAGAGGAGGGGGCCACGCTGCGCCCCTCAAAATAAAAAATATAGAGGCCATGCCCCGGGGATGGGGTCCCCGGGGCCAATACAGGCCCAGGGAAGGGGGCCACGCGGCCCCCTTCCCGTTTTTTTTTTAATACAAAATTTAAAAAAGGGGTAAGGCCCTGGGGGATGGGGTCCCCAGGGCATAAAAACAGGAAAAAGGAAGGGGGCCACACAGCCCCCTTCAGGGGACAAAATTATTATTTTTTTTTTAAACGATCGGGCCCGCAGGCCCCGCCCCTTCCTTCACCACTCTGCAAACGCGCCCCTGGCGCGTTTGCAGAGGGGGAACGAATTCCCTTGAATACTGGGGGTCCCTGAGGGCCAACTAGCCCACCAGGAACCTCCAATATGCGCCAGGGGGCTGCGTTGCAGAGACGTGTAGAGATGCCACACCCCTTTTACACCTCTCTGCAACGCAGCTCTGTGGCGCTTTTGGAGGTATATGGTGGGCTAGTTGGACTCCGGGGACCCTCAGGATTCAAGGGACTTAATCCCCCAACTTAAAACGCTCCACGGGGCGCGTTTGCACAGTGGTGAAGGGAGGGGCGGGGCTTCAGGTTACATGTGTGCAAACAGGCCCCGTGGCGCGTTTTAAGATGGGGAATTAAATCCCTTCAATCCTGAGGGTCCCTGGGGCCAACTAGCCCAACAGGTACATCCAGAAAGCGCCACAGAGCTGCGTTGCAGAGAGGTGTAAAAAGGGGTGTGGCCTCTCTACACGTCTCTGCAACGCAGCCCCTGGCGCATATTGGAGGTTCCTGGTGGGCTAGTTGGCCCCTAGGGACCCTCAGGATTCAAGGGGACTTAATCCCCCAACTTAAAACGCGCCACGGGGCGCGTTTGCACAGATGTAACCTCAGGCCCCGCCCCTCCCTTCACCATTGTGCAAATATTCCTCTAAAATCAGCCGAAATACGAATTCCGATTTACTCACCTGTTATCAGGAGAGACCTCAGTGCTGTATCTTTCAGCCCAGTACTGGTCCTGAAAAGTAATTCTAACCATACTTACCAGTAACTTGAATTTCCTTCCATAGGCTAACATTGACTGGTTTCACTTGGAAATTCTTCTAAGTGTGGAGTTTTGTAACTTTAAAATATTCCTCTAAAATCAGCCGAAATACGAATTCCGATTTACTCACCTGTTATCAGGAGAGACCTCAGTGCTGCATCTTTCAGCCCAGTACTGGTCCTGAAAAGTAATTTTAGCCGTACTTACCGGTAACTTGAATTTCCTTCATAGGCTAACATTGACTGGTTTCACTTGGAAATTCTTCTAAGTGTGGAGTTTTGGAACTTTAAAATATTCCTCTAAAATCAGCCGAAATACGAATTCCGATTTACTCACCTGTTATCAGGAGAGACCTCAGTGCTGCATCTTTCAGCCCAGTACTGATCCTCAAAAGTAATTTTAACCGTACTTACCAGTAACTTGAATTTCCTTCCATAGGATATCATTGCCTGCTTTTTGCTGAAAAAGTTTCTAAGTGTTGATTTTTGAAACATACAAATATTCCTGTAAAATCAGCCGAAATACGAATTCCGATTTACTCACCTGTTATAAGGAGAGACCTCAGTGCTGTATCTTTCAGCCCAGTACTGGTCCTGAAAAGTACTTTTAACCGTACTTACCAGTAACTTGAATTTCCTTCCATAGGCTAACATTGACTGGTTTCACTTGGAAATTCTTCTAAGTGTGGAGTTTTGGAACTTTAAAATATTCCTCTAAAATCAGCCGAAATACGAATTCCGATTTACTCACCTGTTATCAGGAGAGACCTTAGTGCTGCATCTTTCAGCCCAGTACTGGTCCTGAAAAGTAATTTTAACCGTACTTACCGGTAACTTGAATTTCCTTCATAGGCTAACATTGACTGGTTTCACTTGGAAATTCTTCTAAGTGTGGAGTTTTGGAACTTTAAAATATTCCTCTAAAATCAGCCAAAATACGAATTCCGATTTACTCACCTGTTATCAGGAGAGACCTCAGTGCTGCATCTTTCAGCCCAGTACTGATCCTGAAAAGTAATTTTAACCGTACTTACCGGTAACTTGAATTTCCTTCATAGGCTAACATTGACTGGTTTCACTTGGAAATTCTTCTAAGTGTGGAGTTTTGGAACTTTAAAATATTCCTCTAAAATCAGTCGAAATACGAATTCCGATTTACTCACCTGTTATCAGGAGAGACCTCAGTGCTGCATCTTTCAGCCCAGTACTGATCCTCAAAAGTAATTTTAACCGTACTTACCAGTAACTTGAATTTCCTTCCATAGGATATCATTGCCTGCTTTTTGCTGAAAAAGTTTCTAAGTGTTGATTTTTGAAACATACAAATATTCCTCTAAAATCAGCCGAAATCCGAATTCTGATTTACTCACCTGTTATCAGGAGAGACCTCAGTGCTGCATCTTTCAGCCCAGTACTGGTCCTGAAAAGTAATTTTAACCGTACTTACCAGTAACTTGAATTTCCTTCCATAGGCTAACATTGACTGGTTTCACTTGGAAATTCTTCTAAGTGTGGAGTTTTGGAACTTTAAAATATTCCTCTAAAATCAGCCGAAATACGAATTCCGATTTACTCACCTGTTATCAGGAGAGACCTCAGTGCTGCATCTTTCAGCCCAGTACTGATCCTCAAAAGTAATTTTAACCGTACTTACCGGTAACTTGAATTTCCTTCATAGGCTAAGATTGACTGGTTTTCAGCAAAAAGTTTCAAAGTGTTGATTTTCACAAACTACAAATATTCCTTAAAAATCGCCTGTATGACTTAAACGCATTTTTTCAACTGTTTACAGGAGATGCACCAGTGCTGGATCCAGGATCCAACACTGAGTAAGAAAAAGTAACGATAACAGTTTTTACCTGCTAAGTGAATTTCCTTCCATAGGATAACATTGGTGATTCTATGAGAAAAAGTTTCTAAGTGTCAACTTTTAAAATACAATAATATTCCTTAAAAATCACGACTGTAACCAAAACGCTTTTACTCAACTGTTTACAGGAGATGTACCAGGACTGAATCTAGGATCCAGTCCTGTGGTTACAAAAGTAATCCATAAAGTAACTAATTGCATTTAACTAGAAATTCACATTGAGCTGAATGTTGCATTGTGTTTGAAAATGTGTTGCCCATTGCAACAACTGTAACTACTGTACTTAAAAGTCTATTGCCTATCTGCAAAGTATTTAAACTAAAGTAATTCATTCTGAGAAAGTATTTTTTGTAATGTAATGTATAATGTAATTACAATGTAATTTAAAAAATAAAATATGTAAAAAAAATTGTTTCTAAAAATGTAGTAAATCAGTATGAAAAAAATTAATATAACAATTAATACATTTAAAAATTGTCATTTACAAAACCTTTGAAATTCACTGAAAAAACGGTAGGTTTCAGGCACGTTATAGTTAGAAATTAGCATTTAAAAAACCTTTGAAATTCACTGAAAAAACCATAGGTTTCACACACGTTATAGTTACAAATTAGCATTTAAAAAACCTTTGAAATTCACTGAAAAAACCATAGGTTTCAGACACGTTATAGTTACAAATTAGCATTTAAAAAACCTTTGAAATTCACTGAAAAAACCATAGGTTTTAGGGACAGTTTTAGTTACTTGGACATTGCACTCGTACAAAACCCGTGAAATTCCCCCGTTATAGTTAGTTCAGCTAACTATAACTCGCGCCCCTGCAATGCACTGCTGATGACGTCACATATTACATCACTCATGACATGGTCAGTGACATCACTGATGACATCACTGATGACATCTCAAATGACATCACTGATGACACTCTCCCCGACAGCAGCCGAAGCTCCAGCAGAGCTAACCCTCTCCCAGGTCTGTCGCCTGCTGCAGGCATGTAGAGGAGGTGGTGCTGCTTATAAAAAACAAGTGAGGCCACCTCCGCATCTGAAAAACTGGGGTGGGACTGCACCCTTTCGTGGTGCTGGCGACTACAAGGTTTGTGGCTTGTTGCAGCTGTACTGGTGTCACCACTTGATGAGTGTTGATTCTGACATTGCGTTGGGGAGGGGAAAAAAGAAGTACGAAAATGAAAACAGAAAACCAGAAAGGAAGAACTAAAGTAAGTAGAAAGGTAAAACAAAACAAAGTACAAAAAATCACAGAAAAAACAAAAAAAGACAAAAACGTAGAATGCACAAACACAAAGACACACACTGATAAAATAAGGTAAATGAGGGGTGGATGAGTGGGATGTGGGAGGATTGGAATAGATATAAACCAGATTGAAAAATCGAGCCCAGCACCATGCACAGAACAGAAAGCAAGGAAAACAAAATAGCTGCACCCATGCAGTAGGCGTGGTGACGTTTGTGCTGATTTTTCAGCGCGGAACGTGCTACTGGCCTGAAAAAGCAGTGCGAATGGTCGGATGAGCATTCTTCTGCCCATTTGCGGAATACCATAGAATTCTGTGGAGATTTTTTGGAACTCAGCAGAATTCCATGGAGCAATACTCTTCACCTTCCTCGCAGAACTAGAGAATATCTCTCCTTGGAGTTCATATATGGCTAACCCAACCCACAGGTGTGGCTAAGGTTTCCGTACACTCCCCTTCCAGCCCCTCTCCTAATCTAATTAGAGGGCTCCCATCTGATGGGGATCAAGGAAGTAGGGACGGGCCTGGGTCCTGTGGAATCTGGGCTTCTCCCCTTGAAGACCAGTGTATCTCCCCCGCCCCCTTCCTGTCTCTGGCTTATCCAGGAACCAAAACTCCTCCCTCGAAATGGCTGTATTGTTTCAGCCCCATTCCACTTCACACCTAATCAGGGAGCAACGTGGCTCAGGTTGGCCAATCAGAAGAGGCTGCTACCAGGCTGCATTAGGTAACTTCAGGAAAGTAAGTTCTAAAACTCCTTTCCTGCAATAGTTATGCTGAATATGACCATGGCAAGTTGTTGGATTTATTGTAACTAATATTTTGATACTTTGAATTATGTTGCTAGGTCACTCTTGTCAAAATGTTGACTTAATTAAAGTTTAATAAAGGCTTCCCTTGTTAGCCTATGGAGCTAGCAACACTACAATGGGGAAAACAACTTTGGCTGTTTTTCCCTCACCAGGGTATATAAAACATCTTTAATAATGTTCCAGCTTTTTATAACAAGGCATCCTAATCCTACTTTTGGGGCATCTAGGACAGACCTTAAGGGTGACCTATATGTAATAAAAAGGTAGTTTTAGACTTCCAAAGTAGTTTTACTTCCAAAGTCAGAATTTTGACACATGTTTATTTTAAAACCAGCCTGCAAAACAGGGCTGGCTTTAAAACAACACCAGACACCACAGAAGTGCACACTTAGGTCCATTACATCCACTGGGGTCTCTAAACCTATATGCCCTACAATATACTAAGACTTACAGTTAGGTTGTCTGAACCAATTGTAATTATGCCAATTACCATATACCTTGTAAACAGAGCACTGTTTAGCAGAGCCCAGGGTACATTCAGACTCAGTAACCACCAGTATCAATCAAAAAATGGGGGTGATCAGGGCAAAAAGGGACACTTTCCTACAGATATATAGAGGCAAAGGGCATAAATTATGTAGAGTGGATACACACTGCTACTAGTCTACAGATAGAAAAGAAAGGTTTTATCAGCAGTTATTATCACTAAGGACAGAATTGTGGGGCGAAATAAGGAGGAAGGTAAGAACACATTTTATGACACTTAAGGGAAAGGAGCTAAAATACGATGATGTAATTGGGTGTCGTCTTTGTATAAGACTAGAGCTTACAGTAATATGAACATGATGCTTGAGATTAAGGAAGCTCATGGTAGCTTAATTAAAGCGACTGATCAGATACTTGAGCAATATTTTAAATTTTATGAGTTCCTCAGAAGGATCTTGACTCATTTATTCAAGATAGTCATTTATCACAACTGCCTAAGGGTATGCAAAATGATCTAGAGAAGGAGCTGATTAAAGCCCAGAGTGTATGCGATTACAGCTTTATCAGTAGGCAAGGCTACCGTGGAAGATAAAATACCCGTTGAATCCATCAAACATTTTCTGATATAATGGCTAAGATTGCTGCTGGCATTGATGAGGGCAAGGAAATCCTAGCATGGAATTTAGTCAACATAGCAATATGTTTAAAGTAAAATAAGTTGAAAATGAATGTGGGTCATAAAGATCAATATCTTTGATTAATGCTGACACCAAAATTAATTCCAAAGTATTAGTGGTGTGATTACTCAAAATAATGGCTAATCTGATTAGTCAGGAACAACAAAGTTTTAAATCCTGGCTGAGACACCTCAGAACATTTTAATAAGGTGATAGCAATGTTTGAGGCAGCAAATACCCTTCAACAACCAATGGGTATTATTTTATTAGAGGCAGAAAAAGCATTTGATGAAACATTTTACGGACACTTCTGGAATATATGTTTACCCAAGCATTTATTGTGCATACACAGGTACATACAGGTACTGTATAATGTACCTAGAGCTACTATTGTATCCCTGGGCCCAATCTTGCAGCTCATAACTATCACGTAGGAAACCAAGCAGGGATGTTCTATTTCCCCACTGTTATTTGCTATTTACGCAAGCCATATATCAGACGGATACTGGAGATCCGAAATTGACACCAGTATATCTGAATGGTGTATTGCTAAAGATTTCAGCAAATGCCAATGACATTGCAGTATATACCACCAAAGCTCTACAAACCATGCAATTAGTGGAAGATATAACTGCACAATTTGGAAGGATCTCTGAATATAACCTCAATGTGGATAAAAACGAAATGCTTAACAACTACATGGATGACAGGAAGAATACTCTCTATGTGAGGAACAGCACTACCTTGGGTATTAAATAAGTAGCTCTGTAGACAAAATAATAGATATTAACAATGAGCAGTACATATTACAAATCATTCACAATTGGAAGAGACAACCTTTAACAATAGTGGTCACTACAGCATTTTTAAAATGGTCATCTTGCGAACATTTTTATGTCTATTTTCCTCAATTCCACAAATGCTTCTGAACTCTTTTTCCCAAAAAGTTGATTCTATCATCAGCCAATTTATATGGAACCATCCGAGAACACGTAAAGCTATTACATTTGGGAAGTTAACACTAGATAGAAGAGACTGGCTTTTCCTGATTTTAAGTCTTATTACTGGGTTACTGTGTTGCAGAAAATGTATTGCTAAGTACTGGAAGATAAAGAATCTGGGTATTTAACTATGTATAAGATCTGATGTTAATAGTGCATTCCATAGATACTTTGGCCCTGCTTATTTTAAAAGGGTTAGGGTGAAATTTCTTAAGGCTACATATGTAATATGGAACACTATCAGATAAAAATGTCATGTTTTAACAGATAGACATCATTGTGGGGTATCTCATCATTGCTTGATGTAGTCAATGACTCCTATTGTAATATTTGGACACAACAAGGAATAGTTAGAGTGGTGGTTCTTTTTTTCAGACCTGCAGGAGGAGTTTCAAATACCAAAACATAATTTATTTTTAAATAAATGCTAATTAAGGAATAATTTGACAAAATATGGATACTCAATAACACTCCTAGTTCAATACTTTTGCTTGAATTATTAGGTGAAAAAGTGGGATGTTAAGTATGTGATGTATTTACCAATTTCTTTCTTGAATATGAATTGCATAGCAGTAATCAATCAATCAGTACTTTATTCGATTTTAAAAATAAAGTCATACAAGTGCAGCAATAAAGTAGAACAACACAGGTATACAGCAAGGCAAAAATATAAATGTTAACATAAAATTGCAAAAAAACATCAAAAGCCAGATCGATAATGTACCCTTGTTGAACTGATCTGTAAACCACCATAAGAAACAGTGACACATTGTAACAGATTTCATGAGAAGCTAAAGGTGATAGATATAAAAAAAAGTGGACTAGTCTGATAAACCACTAAGGATAAAAAAAGAGGTTTTAAACAATTATACCGAAAAGAATTATAAAAAGGACATATCAGTACAATGTGCAAGGTATCACATTTAGATAAAAGATCACAAGTACATGTAGGTGGATCAGAAAACTTATACCAGCTACCTTCGAGATAGAGCAACTGATGGATCAAACCCAATCTAAAAAAGTCAAGAGACAACGCTGATGAGTAGGCATTTCAAAAAGAAGATATGGCTCTATCCCAGATACTGTTTTGACCAAAGCAAATTTTCTATAGAGGGACTTGGCTAGTGCTAGAGATTCCTTTCACTGTCGTTCTTTGATAAAAGGACTCTTTTAGCCATACAACATCTTTTTTGGTAATGCTTAGAGGATTAACATATAACTCTGGCCTCCCTAAAATTCTCTCTAACTTACACCACCCAGGTAATATAACACATGTTATTCAATTTCATACAATATAAAATGATTACCCTATTCAAACTTAGAGCAGTCTTTAACCAAACGGCAAACCATAACACGAGGGGTCACAACTGAAAATAATCTACAATGTAACTCAGACCAAGCCCTTCATGTATTATCTCACTTGAGGCATATTGTCCCACCCCTAAAAGACTCCTAAAGTATGTATTCTCTGTTACCCTTAGAGGATCTAGATTTTTACAACCCCATATCTCACACCCAAAAGTAGAGATGGGGATAAATTTGGCTTTATAAACCTCTAACATGATTTTTAATGGCTTATGACCCAATCGAGTAGAAAAGTTATTAACTCTGGCACAATCTCTTGTGAGATTACAGGTGTTCTTTTTTATTAAAGTTGCTAGCTCAATCTTGAATCTATTAAAAAACCTAAATATGTAAAATTATCAACCTTGCTTATAATATGTCCCTGAACAGATAGCGTAGCACTTTTTGTGTTTTTAGGCCCCAAGACCATCACATGTGATTTATTAAAATGAGTACACAAATCCATGCTACTCATAAAATCATCGAATGCACCTAAAAGCTGCTGCAGGCTTCTAGCAGTGAAGACAATTAAAACAGCATCATCAGCATACAAAAGGGCGGGGGCAATCTTCAACTGGCTCTTGGCACGTCTATGCCTGAGACAAGGAGTGCATTCTCTAAACGATTGACATATACTTTAAAAGAAAGGGGGCCAAGATACAACCTTGCAGGACCCCCTTTCTAAGAGCAAAGTGCTTTGTGCATTCGCCGTTACTACCATAGCGGACCGAGGCTGTCAACACAGAATGGAGATCTCTAGGACCCCAGTTCTGCCTAAAGCTTCTTTCTGTTGATCAAGTCAAATACAGAGCTAAGGTCCATGAACACTAAATGATGGGATTCCTTTTTCGCCTGCACATATTTATTGGTTAAAAGATAAATAATAAGATTCTGCTCCACAGTACCCCTCCACACACAAAACTGATATTGAATGTCTGTCAGTATGATCCGCTCCTCAGCCCACTTGGTTAAGCGTTTCAATATGACCCTACCTATAATCTTGACCTCTATCTCAATTAAGGATATGGGCCCGTAGCAGGCAGGTTCAGACCTATTTCCCTTCTTAAACACAAGTATAATGACACAGTGACGCATTGACTCAGGGAAGGAACTAATAATAGCAGTGTTAATGTATTTTATGAGAAGTGAGGCTCACAGATCCACCAAATGCTTAAATAGGTCACCTGGAACCCCATTTGCCCCGGGAGCCTTACCCACAGGCAACGACACAATAGAATCTCTGACCTCATCCCATTGTAAGGTCAGTCTAGGACCCTGTGCCAGAGGCAAAGAAGAAGAAACTGGATAATCAAGTCAGTCAATAAATAATCTAAAATGGACAGGTAAGCTTGGTCAATTAGTAAATATGTAAGATATTCGAACATCAGTAAGAATGGGTCTTACTGTATTTAGATGTGCCAATTTGAAACAGCAGCAATACAAGGTCATCAATAGATTGTACTATACACCCGCTAAGTTATATTCAATTAAAAATACTGGAACATTCTGGATGCAGTTGGTGTTCTATGAACTCATGGATGATTTGCCTATGTTTATCAAAAGCCCACGTGCACAGACCTTCTGTGCACAAATAATTATATTATCTTGAATGTTAGAAAATGACATAGTATTTTCAAGTCAATAATTACTGTTAGGCACAGACAGTAAGGCTCCTAAAAAATATGGAGAATTTGTATATATTGCTATCATGATTTCTAGATTATGCGTTGCTCGCTATTGGCAGTACACTAATCCACTCTGTATTGTACAATGGTGAGAGCTTATATGGCATTATTACAGGACAGAAGTAATTAATGATCAAAGGGGCAACAAGGTTCGTGAAAAATGTAATGAAATATGGGACCCTTAGAACAATGGAAACATATTAAATGTCATAGGCTATGTACATAATAGTGAACTGAATTTGGTATTCAATATATGTAATCTGTGCTTCAATGAACTGCAGAGTTAAAATTTTGACTGCCTACTTCCCCCAAAAAATAATAATAAATATTTTGTACAAAAACGTAAAACATTTTTATGAAATTGATTTTTTCAAAATATTCTGTATGTTTGTATTTAAATGACGAAAAATTATTTTATGCATTTATTGGTTTAGTTCAATAATGTTTACAATAACTAAATGCATACAAACATTTGGAACTTTGAAACAATTTTTAATAATAGTAAACTTTCTCCAATAGAGTGTATTTTATTCATTTTTTCATTATTTATTATTTATATTCATTTTGTTTTTGTAGATTTTTTACATTTTATATACTTTTGTATCATGGCTTCTATTGGAGTAGAAATAGTAAATTTCATGCCTTCAAATTCCAATGCTTTCCTGAGTGTAGCTTAGATTATAGTGGTAATAGCATATCTACCCCCTTCAACATTGAACGCTTTCACCGGTATGATTTAGATTGGAGTGGGAATAGTAAATCTATTCCCTCAATGTCCAACACTTTCCGCACTGTAGGTTAGATTGGAGTTGGACTACTAAATAGACCCCCACAATGTCCAACACTTTCCCTAATGTAGCTTAGATTGGAGTGGGGAAAGTATTTCTCCTCCTTTCAATGTCCAACACTTTCCCCAGTGTAACTTAGATTGGAGTTTGAATAGTAAATGTAGCCCCCTCAGTGTATAACCTTTTCCCTAAAGTAGCTAGGATTGGAGTGAGAATAGTATATCTGCCCCTTTCAATATCCAGTGGTTTCTCCAATGTAGATTACATTACAGAGGAATAGTAAACAGACCCCATCAATGCCTAACGCTTTCCCCAAGGTAGTGCACATTGGAGTGGGTATAGTTACGCTGCCTTACACAAAATTCCACCCTTTCCGCAATGAATCTTAGATTGGAGTGGGAATAGTAAACTTACCCCCTCAACTTCCAGCGCTTTCCCCAATGTAGATTACATTGGAGTAGGAATAGGAGAAAAAGCTCCCTCAATATCCAACTCCTTCCCCACTGCAGCTTATATTGGAGTGGGAGTAGTATATCTAACCCTGTCAATGTCTTCCACAATGTAGCTTACATTGGATTAAGAATATAACTCTAGCTCACTCAAAGCCCAACACCTTCCCCGATTTTGCTCAGATCTAACCCTCTCAACATTCATCGATTTCCCCAACGTAGCTTAGATTGGAGTAAGAATAGTAAATCTACCCACCTTTATGTCTTACTCTTATCCCACTGTAGCTCATATTGGAGGGGGAGTAGTATTTCTAACCCTGAGAATGTTAAATGGTTTCCCCAATGTAGATTAGATTGGAGTGTGAATAGTATATCTACCCTACTCATTGTCCAATGCTTGTCCCAGTATAGCTGAGGTTAGAGTGGGAATTGTAAAGAAAACCCCCTTAAAGCCTAATGCTTTCTCCAATGATATGATAGGATATGATATAGCCTGATAAAGCACCCTAAAACCCTCAGGTACCAAAGCACTATTGCAAGACAGACTAATCAACAGAGTCAAACCAACCAAGATAGGTTACTATAGTGAGAAAATCCAAGTTTTCAAGTGTTTTTTTAAAAAAGACACAAGGGAGTCTGCTTCAGAAATGTAAATGGGCAGAGCATTTTACTGAATGAACACCCTACCCATCTTCCCTTTCTAAATCTGGGCATCAAACATTTTTTAAGGTGAGCAGCTCTGAGAGACCAACTAGATGTGTACCAATGAAATAGAGCATGCAATTGGCTAGTACCCATCTTATGCAAAGCCGAGAAAACAGTACACAGAGCCTTGAAGGAAACTTGCTTCCTAACTGGAAGCCAATGAAGAGAGCAGATACCGTCTCTAACTGAGAGCCTCTTGGGGATATTTAGAATGCGGTGGGCAGCCACATGCTGTACAACCTGAAGTTTATTCAGGGAACACCTGTTAACACTGAGGTACAGTGCGTTACAATAATCAAGCTGCGATGTGACTAAGGCAATGATTACTGATTAGTGCAACTCCGCAGTGTTTATAATGAAAGATTTTTAAAATCCTTATGATGAAAACCAAATACTAGTAGTATCACTGACCTGTGTGTCAAAGCTCAAAATATCACCAAAAATAACACCACGATTTTTTGCTGCCTTTACTGGAGTCAGGAAAGGTCCACAGACTTTCGGCCACCATAAAGGTTTCCGAGACCCAAACAGAAGAAACTCAGTATTGTCTGCATTCAGCTTCAAAGAATTGTCTCTCATCCAGGTGCTAATGCTAGACATACACTTGCTGAACCTCTTCACCACTGTGGTCAGGTTATTGGAGATGGAGATAATAATTTGAGCCTCTTCAGTGTATGATAGTACTTGAAACCCGAATGAGTGCACCAATTCAGCCAAGGTCAAATGATGTGGGGCTCAAGGACAAGCCCTGCGGCACTCCACAAGGAAGGCTGAATGCCTCTGCCTTAAAGCCACCATAGCTGATAGTCTGTACCCGGTTGGTCAAAAAAGAGTAGAGAAGGTGCAAGGAAGTCCAGCTAAACCAGCACACTGCAGCCGTTGCACCATCCGTACTGGCGAGACAATATTGAATGCTGCAGACAGATCAAGCATTACCATTATAGTTGCCCCACCCTGATAGACCTGGTGGCTCATACTATCAGCTGCCACAGTGAGAGCAGTCTTGGTGCTGTGACAAGACTGAAACCCATTCTGTGAGGGGTTGAGGACACCATGGTTATCAATGGATTTAACCAATTCTTGGTTAATTACCTTCTATAAAATTTTAGCAGGGGCCAGCGGCAGAGTGATGGAGAAGAGATTTTCATGTCGCCAGGGTCCGCATTTGGTTTATTAAGAAATGGAGTGACAATTAAGGGTGGGCGGAATTTGCATAGTCGCATTACGCAAAGTTCCGCGAAACAGTAAAAAATCTCTGGGAACACGCGGAAATTCCGCGAACACGCGGAATTGCTTGTCCCCCCCATTCGCGATGTGTTTTTGCGCGCTCGCGGGGAAATATCTCGCTAACTTGCCCATGCGGTCTCTAATGGGCGCGGCCATCTTGTTTTTCACTTGTCCCGCCGGTTCGCGATGCTTATTTCTTGTTCCGGGACACGTATTGCGTGCTCCCGTCCGTTCGCGATGAGTATTTCCTGTTTGGGAACGCGTATTACGTGTTCGCGACACTTTTTGCGTGCCCGCGGGGGAAATATCGCGCAAACTTGCCCATGCGGTCGCAATGGGTGCGGCCATCTTGTTTTTCACTCTATTGCTATGGTTCTGGGCCTGCTTTTCTATCCTCCCTCTATCCTTGTAATCCTTTGTTTCTGTACACTTTTTTTAATTTTTTTTTATTTATAATATTTCTCTCTATTTTCCTGATTCTATATTTTGACTTTTTTGTACTTTTTGTGACTTTTTCTACTACTTTTTCACTCTTTTTCTATAACTTGCTTTTTTCATTTCTTTTACTTACTTTTAGAATTCCTCCCTTTTCTTTTCCACCCCCCCCCCGAGTCCCAGAACCATGGCCAAGGGTGTGGGCAAGGGCAAGGCTGCTCGCAGCCGCAGCCGCGACCGCCTTCCCTGTGGAAGGCGGCGCCCACACGGGGTGCAGGAACTGGCCTTATTCGGTGAGGTGGAGGTGGCCGCACTTGTTTTTTTTGTACAGCGCCATCTCCACTTAACCCTGGCAGGAGGCGGCAGGCCTGGGTCCGGGTACGGGGTCCGGGAGCGTCACAAAAGGGGATGATGGATGGAACGCTTGAGCCAATCAAACACTCACCCCCAGTCAACTGATCTGGGTTTAATCCATCATCATTCTTTAGCTCACTCCACCACCCCAGTTCAGACATGGCCATATGCAAATCAGTCTGACCCTGTGCCTCATGGGAACAGTCCAGCCCGAACTGCTAAGCCATGTCTTCCCTGGACCGGAAACAAGCATCCTAGGACCGGTTTCTGGCATTTCAGCCGTCATCAGCCAGGCTTGCTTGAATCCAGTTGCAAAGTGAGCAAGGGACCCACGTCTGGGCATACCCCCGCCAACTTAGGGCGACCAAAGCGATACAAAAGGGGATGATGGACGGAACGCTTGAGCCAATCAAACACTCACCCCCAGTCAACTGATCTGGGTTTAATCCATCATCATTCTTTAGCTCACTCCACCACCCCAGTTCAGACATGGCCATATGCAAATCAGTCTGACCCTGTGCCTCATGGGAACAGTCCAGCCCGAACTGCCAAGCCATGTCTTCCCTGGACCGGAAACAAGCATCCTAGGACCGGTTTCTGGCATTTCAGCCGTCATCAGCCAGGCTTGCTTGAATCCAGTTGCAAAGTGAGCAAGGGACCCACGTCTGGGCATACCCCCGCCAACTTAGGGCGACCAAAGCGATACAAAAGGGGATGATGGACGGAACGCTTGAGCCAATCAAACACTCACCCCCAGTCAACTGATCTGGGTTTAATCCATCATCATTCTTTAGCTCACTCCACCACCCCAGTTCAGACATGGCCATATGCAAATCAGTCTGACCCTGTGCCTCATGGGAACAGTCCAGCCCGAACTGCCAAGCCATGTCTTCCCTGGACCGGAAACAAGCATCCTAGGACCGGTTTCTGGCATTTCAGCCGTCATCAGCCAGGCTTGCTTGAATCCAGTTGCAAAGTGAGCAAGGGACCCACGTCTGGGCATACCCCCGCCAACTTAGGGCGAACAAAGCGATACAAAAGGGGATGATGGACGGAACGCTTGAGCCAATCAAACACTCACCCCCAGTCAACTGATCTGGGTTTAATCCATCATCATTCTTTAGCTCACTCCACCACCCCAGTTCAGACATGGCCATATGCAAATCAGTCTGACCCTGTGCCTCATGGGAACAGTCCAGCCCGAACTGCCAAGCCATGTCTTCCCTGGACCGGAAACAAGCATCCTAGGACCGGTTTCTGGCATTTCAGCCGTCATCAGCCAGGCTTGCTTGAATCCAGTTGCAAAGTGAGCAAGGGACCCATGTCTGGGCATACCCCCGCCAACTTAGGGCGACCAAAGCGATACAAAAGGGGATGATGGACGGAACGCTTGAGCCAATCAAACACTCACCCCCAGTCAACTGATCTGGGTTTAATCCATCATCATTCTTTAGCTCACTCCACCACCCCAGTTCAGACATGGCCATATGCAAATCAGTCTGACCCTGTGCCTCATGGGAACAGTCCAGCCCGAACTGTCAAGCCATGTCTTCCCTGGACCGGAAACAAGCATCCTAGGACCGGTTTCTGGCATTTCAGCCGTCATCAGCCAGGCTTGCTTGAATCCAGTTGCAAAGTGAGCAAGGGACCCACGTCTGGGCATACCCCCGCCAACTTAGGGCGACCAAAGCGATACAAAAGGGGATGATGGACGGAACGCTTGAGCCAATCAAACACTCACCCCCAGTCAACTGATCTGGGTTTAATCCATCATCATTCTTTAGCTCACTCCACCACCCCAGTTCAGACATGGCCATATGCAAATCAGTCTGACCCTGTGCCTCATGGGAACAGTCCAGCCCGAACTGCCAAGCCATGTCTTCCCTGGACCGGAAACAAGCATCCTAGGACCGGTTTCTGGCATTTCAGCCGTCATCAGCCAGGCTTGCTTGAATCCAGTTGCAAAGTGAGCAAGGGACCCACGTCTGGGCATACCCCCGCCAACTTAGGGCGACCAAAACGATACAAAAGGGGATGATGGACGGAACGCTTGAGCCAATCAAACACTCACCCCCAGTCAACTGATCTGGGTTTAATCCATCATCATTCTTTAGCTCACTCCACCACCCCAGTTCAGACATGGCCATATGCAAATCAGTCTGACCCTGTGCCTCATGGGAACAGTCCAGCCCGAACTGCCAAGCCATGTCTTCCCTGGACCGGAAACAAGCATCCTAGGACCGGTTTCTGGCATTTCAGCCGTCATCAGCCAGGCTTGCTTGAATCCAGTTGCAAAGTGAGCAAGGGACCCACGTCTGGGCATATCCGGGAGCGTCGCCAGCAGTGGGGAAAGGTGCGCCGGGCAGTGTTTTGCTGCTCTGGTGTCCGGCGCACTGATACCCAGCTGACGCACCGGTGGTCCGATATCCTGGACCGGGAGCAGGACCTGCTGGACCTGCTAGGAGTGGAGGTCCCGGGGCTTGGTGAGTAGCTATTTAATGTTACTACTTTGTGTTCTTCTGCTCTGTGTTATATATTGCGAATATATTTTTTTTCCCGAACAGCAAGAATGCTGCTGCTTACATTGCAGGTAAATTACATTTAAAAATCTTTTGTGATTGCTTATGACACAGGTGCTCGGCGCTACTAATCTCTTACTTGTTTGCAACTTTGCGCTCGCTTGGCATGATTATGTAAGAGTTTACTTTAGAGAACTTAAGTTAGGTAATGCTAGAGAGACTCTAGTCCTTCCTTTGTCCTCCTGCCACTAAGAAGAGATAGTGGTGGATTGATATGTTTAGTTACTTATTAGTAGGTAATTATTTAGTGCTCTGCGTGACGTATCCTCTGTCACGTCACGTGTTGCTGAGTGCTGCTTACCCCAGTCCTTAGTAGAACCTTTTGTAGTTTGTTTAGTGAGTGGTAATAGGCTTATCACTAGCAGAACATCAGCAGCAACCAACCAACAATTTGGTGTATGCAAAAATGTATGCATGTGTCCTCCATCTATGCATTTTTGAGGACTAAAATAAATGGAACAGCAGACTTAGTGAAAAATTGGCCCGTCTGGAATAGGTGGGCTAGGTCAGGTGGTACTTAGGCTTAGTTAGTATTCTGGAATCAGAATGGAACACTGGATTAGTGTTCATAAATAATAACTAGACGGTCCGCGAATCCTGCAATACTAGTCGACCAGATTAGATAGGTCAATTTTATTGCAATTGTTGTTTCAATAAATGTTTTTTTGAGCGTTTTTTTAAAATATTTTATTTGTTTCACACCAATCAGCCATATTTGTCTCTTTCTTTCTTACATCTTTCATGATCAGCACCCAGGGGCAAGAAGACGGGGTCGAAGGCGGCGGGAGCTGGAGAAGATACCTCCCAGGGCCAGGAACGCTCCTCTACCGAGGGCTCTGCTGCTGGCCCCAGTAAGTCCTCCTGTTGTTAATATTAATAATTATACTTCCCTAACTTTTACTGCACCTTATTTTTTCCGAACTATTATTTCGATTTCCTAATTCTATTTTTTACAAAATCTTCTTTGATCTAGACAATCTGTTTCTAAATTCTTGTTATCCCTGCCTCTAACTGCCTCTGCTATGACTCTCTGTACTAATACTATTAGTCTGTCTGTAGCTAAGCTTGCCCAGTTGGCCACTACTCAGATTCACCAATCGCTATAGCCACTGACTCCAGTCCTTTGGGTTGTCCTCTTCTAGTCTTCTTAATCTTGAGGCTTTTCGACAATTCCCACCAACAAAATGCCCAACCAGATATTTTACTATTTTTGATAGGATAGGACATACTATTACTACTACTGTTTTAAGTATTCTGCACATACAGAACTATGCACAAGAAAATAGGACGTTGGTGATAGGAGGTTGGACCTTCCTCACACCTCACCCACAATCCCCTGACCGACTAGCTATAGTGTCTCATTAGCTCCCTGAACCCCCCGAAGATACCCAATGATTAGACAACCCTACACTCCTGACCTCTCAGAGTCATGGAAGCAATACACAGTGCACACCCTTTTGCTCACTCACTCGTGTAAGTCCACACCAAATACCACAGAGTCTATGTAAGTTCAAAAGGTTTATTTTCAACTAACAAGCTCTGTACGTTGTTCTATAATGCAGTATATGAGACAGCACCAACAGCAAAATGCATAAGATTAAAACAATAAACATTGTTACAACTACAAGTCCATAGAAGACAAAAGGGGAAATCACTCATGATGATAACTGAACAGTGGTGGAAGAACCACCCTCCCCTTGGTAGGAATATAGTTTATATAAAATTATAAATGAAGATCTCTGAGCAAATTCTGGGGGACCCCTCACCTTAGAAGAACCTAGAAGTACTGGTTACATCATAAGCTCTGCAAAGCTCTGGTTCGTAGAAGGGAATCTTCCGTCTGTTATGAGGAAAATGGTGCGCGTTAGTATTTTGCAAGCATTTCTCAGTCGTGCCGAAAAGTGTAGCATGTTATGGCTAAGCAATACGGACTGACCACCAGAACTCCATAACAAAGTGGCTTGTTTTTCGACCTTGTACGCAGCGCTCAGACAGTAGCAGTATGAGCTCATGTGGGCTCAAAGGCGTCTTACACAACAAGCTGCGAGGTAACATGCGTAAAAATAAAAGACACAAAGCTAAAATGGTTGCATGGCTCAGGCTAACTTAGCAAAGACTAGAATGACCCTAGTAGGGACCATGATATAACACTACTAGTGTCTACTGTACTCTAGTACCCGATTTGTACTAGTGATGTATGTTGTATATGTATTAACTTTTTTTTCAATCTTGCTAGTGAAAAAGAATAAATAGGGGACTGTGCATATAGCATCTCAAAAATGTGTAATGTTTTTTCTAGGCGTACTACCGACCACCAGTGCCGGGGCCAGCAGCGATGGCGACATGGCCATTTCAGAGGGAGCAGGAGATGCGGCAGTTGCAGGAGCTACAGGGGGTGAGCCAGCAGCAGTGGCGGGTGGTGGTAAGTTATATTCCTTACTTATTGACATTACACTCGCTGCAAGGTTGTACACTGTACTGTTGAGACTTAGTAAGTAAGAAGTTGTTGTGAACAACGGTTGAAGAAGACACCCTTTACTTAGCATTAGCAATAGCATTAGTGGTGGGAGTTGAGTAACCAATGGCCTCTTCTATCTGACTTCAACTCAGCTGTGAAAGTTTTATGGAGAAGACAAAGTCAGTTCAGATGACCTTGATGGATGTGTTGAACAAAAAGGGAAAGAAGGGTGGAAGGAGGAAGGACGGGCAAGATGTAATATTTATGACTGGCAGAGAAGGATACGTGGTATGCATGCATAGGTGGCTGATAGGAATCAGATACATGGGTGGTTGAAGGATGGGTGGAAGGTGAAAGAAAAGATGCCTGCCTGGGTGGGTGAAACTGTATGGGTGGATAGCAAGAATCCTCAGTGGTGTTTGGGTCAAACTCAAAGCCAAGGCAAGCAAGGAAGGAAGGACGCATGGGTGGTGGTTTTAAAAAAAAGAACAAATGTTTGTTGTTGGTGAAACAAACTAAGGTTTGTTGAGAGATTAGGAAGAATGATAGACGTTTATTTTGAATGGATGGATACCTGGATGGTATTCATCATAGATAGCATAGGTGGAGACTGTCACTGGATGAAGAGTCTTCGTTTGAAGAGAATGTAAAAGAAACCACACCAGAGTAGCAAAGCCGAGGAGAATATAAGTTGTATTTTCAGAATACTCCCTTGACTCACAGTAGTTTGCAAGCACAGCATATATATTGTGTATGTATGTAGTTATCAAGCGCCTTCCTCCGACTCAGAGGACAACTCCCTACCTATGTTAATTTTTTTTCGACTGTGTCAGCCAGCCTGCAATGGGTGGCCTATCGGCTGGTTACACAATCAATCAAAACAAAGTACCTCATGTCGTCCCATATATAAGCAATGATCATTGGATCAGATATCATCTGCCTTTTGTAGTAGTCAGGGCAGGGTGAAAGTGAAATTAAGCAGTTGCCCTTGATGTAACAGAGTATGGCCATTGGCCAGTGCCACCCGTAATAGAAAAATACGAGCTTCCCCACCTGCAGACAGTAGTAAATAAAACTAACGTGAGTCTGCGTCATGACTCAAGTATGTTTGTCTTGGGCGCAAGCTGACTGAGCTGGCATGCCGGCTACATCAAGGTTACGTTAATTTCGCAAAACAAGAGAGAAGAAGAAGACTGGTGTACTGTGTACTCGAGTACATACATAGTGCTAGTATAATGCCTGAAACTCCCATAAATGTTAGAGGCAGAGGAAGTGGGAGGATAGATACATACCACAAATGTTATGTACTGTGCTTGCTAGTGCTACTGTGCCACTATGTGTTGAATTGATTTGTGTTACTGTTTTGCTAAGAGTATTGGTTAATAGTTTTTTTTTCTTTCTTGATATAGCTACTCCTTCCCAAGCAAAACCATCCAGGAAGGAGTTGGCAGTCATGGCACGGCGCCGGAAGCTGGAGGCCATCTGGCAAGAATACCGGTGGCTGGTGACTCTGGCGGAGGAGGAGGCGGCGGCAGCTGCAGCCTCCTCCAATGCCCCGGGCCCCAGCCGGGCCCCAGCCAGGCCCCTCCAGTGGTACGGCGCCACGGTCAGGCAGCCGCCCGCCGCCGCACTTCCACATCCAGCACTGCTGCCCCCCGTGGATGCAACTGCAGGCCATATGCGCGCCGCATGCTCCTCCGGAATGCACGTCTAGAGGAGCAGTTAGAGGAGGTGAAGAAGAAGATAAAGGTCCTGGAGAAGGAAATCCGAAGAGCCCGCCGGCGATAACTTGACCCTGTTGGATTGCCCCTTTTTTAATCCTTTCTTTGGTGGGTGGGAATTGGGCATTGCGTTGAGGTTTATTATTATGGACATTTTGGACATTGGTTGGACTTTCTCGTTTTGGACATTGGTTGGGGTTAGGAAGAGGGGTGGGTCGGGTGTTGTGGGATTTTTTACATAGTTTATTTGTGTTAGGGTATTAAATTATATTTATACTTATAGCAATACGTTGTTAATGTTTTGTGGGGGGGTTACTGTTTTACGTCACATGGTTTCCTTGCTGCTGCAGGGCTGCACCCAGTGTTTGATTTAATAATATGCCGATTTTGTAACACACAAACAGATAGATGCGGTACCCCTCACTGAGTGACTTGTCCTACTAGTACTGTCAGTCTCTCCTCCTAGTCCATTATTATACCTCCCCCAAACTTCTTATCTTACCTGTGATTGATGTTTAAGTTAGGCACAGCGATGGCTGCATGGCGATGATGTTTTGGTTTCCCAAGAGAATGGAGAAGATGCCATGGTTGTGTTGGTAATAGTAGACACTGGCAGTAGCATTTGCAAAAAAAGAAAATTAGACAGTCAGTCGCATGAGAGAGACTCTGGGAGGAGTAGTAGAACGAAGTAAATAAAACATAATGGTGGTGGGGATAGCCTAGTACAAGTTACAAACTGTAGTTGTGTCGAGTCACTCGACACAAGCGTAACCTTTAGTGCTGTGTAGGAAGATGTTGATGAATCCAATCGATGCCGGAAATTAATTATGATGGATTAGGTTCCTTTGGAAAAAAAATTGACTTGCAAATATACTGCGCATGGGTGGGCAAGCAGAAGAAGATCCTCGCCTTGCCTTGAAATTGAATTAGTGTTGCTTTCACCATAACCGCCCCAGCATGCGTGTGATCAATTATTGGTGTACAATTCATTTAGTCACACCTCAATATAAATCACACAGCCCGGGGGAAGAGGGTTAGGGTTTGATGTATGGTTGGGAAGGGGGATTTGGGGAAAGGTTTGACAAAGAAAAACATTACGCATGGACAAACAACAAAACACAATCTTGGCAGACGACCATATCCATAAATCTGTTAAGGGAGAAAAAGCAAATGCATTCATGATGATGATAACTTGATGGTTAATGATAATAAGTAGTACTTACTAACTACTACTAGACAATTAGACAGTACAGGGCAGCAGTATATTATGCAATTTGCCTTGCCTGTCTGCCCTCAGAGAGACCCAAATTGCATAGTTTCTGTTCTGTTGTACCGGGCTTACTTTTAAAAATAGCAAAGAAAATTAAAAAATAGCTGTAGGGATGAATTATGAGCAGAGAGCAAACATAATAGCAACAACACACTGTCGTAATGTTTGAAGATAAAAAATGAATCAAATTATTTAAAAGATGATGAATGTTGATACTGTTATTGTATGTTATCCTGGTCAAATTGGGGAGTTGCATCTCGGCATTCCTCTTGGTCCTCCTCCCTTCCATGGACGCTCCGTTCATCAATCTTGGGTGCCGCCACTGCCTGCCTGGCTGATGCGGATTGGTAAGGTAAGTGTGAGTTGTTTTTCCCAGTATAGCACAGGGTAAGGGCCGGCCTGTAATTGTAGATGGAAAAACAAAAGGGATATTGAAAAATCAAGGAGAAAAAAAATGCATAAATTACGGTGGAGTGCAACAAGAACACTTTCAGAGGCGGCATTGATACATCATGTCTACTCTGTTTCCAGCATTAACCTACAACAACAACAGGACAGAGCAGGCCCACGGCACCCGTGACCCATCCTCCATTTAGCGTACATTTTTTGACTGAGGCAGACAAAGCACATATACAGCAACATAGCATTTTACAAATTAAGTGACTAAATCAATGCACCGCTGTCAGTCATACCACTACACTCGACTCCACCACTACACAGACATGTAGGTCTGCTGTGGTTGTTGTTGACTTGTTTACCTTTTATGCCACTCATGAAACGCCCTGACTTATTCCATCAATCATCTCCGATCCTACTGAGTGACTGCGAAGATACTATGTCACTGTGGTCATCATCATGGTGTTGTCCAACTCAGTGTGCAGTGTACAGAGTGAGTCCACATTCCATATTCAAAATGCAATGGATCGGCCTGCAGTAGAAGTACAATTTTGTTATTAAAAAACAAGAAGGGAAACATTGACTTGAGTTACTTTTAGTGTGTAGATTAAATAATAGTACACAATGAATTCACTTCATGCACAACAAACAACAACAACACAAATCACTCAGTCAGCGTCCAATGCATGCCATCATTCATTACCTGTTCCTTCTCATCTTAAGTTAAGGGGCAGTCTCTCTCAGCTCGGAAAGGAGGATAGCTATAGTAGTCATCATGTTCCACTTCTTTTGGAGGGACTCAACGAGGCAACATTGTCTTTTTTCTTATATTATTCTACATCCAATCATCATCTGGATTGAGGGAAATGGATTTAGGGCGAGTCAGGAGGATGGAGGAGCAGGACTCGGAGGAGTGGACTTAAATGCAGACAGCTGCAACTGCAATATTGTTATATCCCGCATAGAGGCCCTAATGTAGATCCGTTCGTACATGCCCTAAAATGGACGTATTCATATTTACCCTAATATGGTCATATTCGTACTTGCCCTATTATGATCATAACTGTACATGTCCTATTATGGTCATAACTGTACATGTCCTATTATAGTCATGATTCCTTATATAGGCATGATCTTTCACCTACATTGGTCCCAGCTAGTACACAACGAGCTCTGAGGGCTGAGCATTATCTATCCTGTGGTTTTGAATACAGCAGGGTTTTTCCCAAACACAGGCCCTCACTGTACTCATTAATTATGCATGGCTCTCTAAGAATACACCACGTGCATAATATGTATGTACAAAGTTCACCCCTGACGTCTTCCTCATGTCCAATACAAACCATACTGAGGACCGAGACTCTTTAGGGTATAAATACACCACATCTTGCCCCGGTAAGGCAGAGGGAACCGAGACTTCCATGTTGACATACTGACCAGAGACGTTGAGGCTCCTGCATACAGTCGCTCCAGCTGACAGTGGTCTGACACAACCCAGACGGGGTGTCCAAAACTCTCTCTATTCAGGTATGGGGGTTCGACTAAATCCTAGAAGGATTCTTGGCTCTTAGCTTCTAAGACCTACACACATATGCTAGGTACACATAAGTACATCTAGGTAGGCATCGTAGGAGTACGCACACTTTGCATAATGCTTTTATATTCATGTATGTATCCATGATTATCGCAATATGGTAGAACTGTTCTATCCCTTTGATTTTATCGTACTGCTGATAATATATCTCTGCTATTGTCTGCTGGTTACCGCAGCACATATATTTTACACTAGAATAACAACTGTTCAATTAATACTTATTGAAACGCCCGACTGTTTATTCTGTGCAACTCTCTGAGACAAACCGAATAAGTAAGCACGAGTGACTGGGCGAAAGGTAGTATATTGTTTCCACGATTCTGAGAGAATTTGGGTTGTCATGATCTAAGGTTGCCAGAAACTAATCTCTCCCCGATAAGAGGAGATTCTAGTGGCACTGTGAGCTAGCTAATGCAAAAACAATCTAACATACGTGGTGAGGGTACACAGAGTCAGTCTGCCACCAAGCCCACAGCTTATGTTATACGAACGCGCAGGTCCTGCATGGGTACTATAGGAACTACACGACAATATGGCAATAAAAAGACTAGAAGACGGTGGTGATGGATTTGTTGTGATTCGAAGTTTTGAACCAGAAAGACAGACACACACAAATAAAAGTTAATAAGGAAGGAAGAAAGTAAGAAGTTCAAGCCTAGTTGTCAGGGAAGTATAGCTCATCCTCAAACTCTGGGGGTTCAACCAGAAGTAGGTAATCATCATCTAACACTCTACTTCCATCACCTAAGTAGATGTCCTCATCTTCCTGCGTTGATTCATGTATTGTGTAATTCGGTGGTATAAAGTGCTGATTCATTTTGATCATGGTTAACCTCTCCACGTTTTTGGGCGAGAGACTGGTCCTTTTCACTGTTACAATGGTACCAGCAGCACTGAAAACACGTTCAGAAGAGACACTTGCGACAGGGCAAGCCAGATATTTTATCGCCAGCCTGCTCAGCACTGGCCATTGGTTCCTTTTCCCATACCAATACCGCAATGGGTTTTGATCAATGTAGACCTCTGTTGGGTCATCCAGATAGGCCTGGAACATCCGCTCAATGTTCAGGGGTGCTACAGTTTGTTTGGCCTCTTTTGTCTTTGCATCAGCACTGGACCTAGCAAGCCCTTGCTGTAAATACCAATCCTGTGCCGATTTTACTGGGGCTGATGATCCGGTTCTTGCTGTTGTTGTCGATAGTGTTGGTGACCGCTCTGAGCCAAACGCACTGCCCTCAGGCTCTGAAGTGGAACTTGACGCCGGATGCCCTGCTGCAGTACTTGTTGTGGGTTTGAGTAGCGGGCCTTTAATTGCCAGCCGTTCATTTTCAAAGTGACTGGCTACCTCAGCTATCCAACTTTTGAACCGGGCAACGTCCACTTCTGAAAAAGGAATTAATGTCTTACTGTTCAGTGCCGATTTGTACCGTGGATCCAGCATTGTGGCACAAATGTAATGTTGTTCTGACACAATCTTAGTTTGCACCCTTGTATTTTCAGCTAAGCGACGGGATAAGCTCTCCACCAACTCATATGCTTCTTTTTTTCCTCCACACCTATGTACGCTTCAGACACCTCCTTCAGCTATTGCTGTAGCATGTGCAACAATGGGATAGCTTGGCCCATAGTACAGTCCTCCTTGCTGACTTCACGTGTGAAGACCTCGAAAGGAAGAAGCATCTCTGTCAGGCATTTAACTAGGCACCATTGGTCCATCTGAAGGATCATGCCTTTCACAGTAGCATCCCCTCTTTGCATGACATATTCATTGATTGGTCTGTACTGCTCAAACAGACGGTCAAGCATGTAATAAGTTGGGTTCCAACGTGTTGCCACCTCCTGGATGAGTGCTTTGACTGGCATTCTATATTCACGTTGAATGATCCTCAGCTGCTTCCGGGCTTTAAAGGAATGGCTGAAATGTGTGCATATTCTTAGGCAGGTGGTCAGTAAGTTGTTGACTATGGCTTCTTTTTTCGGAAATTCTTGAACAATAATGTTAATGCAGTGCGCCAAACACGGAACCCTGAAATAGGCACCATCCTCCATGGCCTTAAGTACATTACTGCCATTATCCGTGGCAACAAAACCAATGTTAAGCCCTCTTGGGCGCAGCCATTCAAAGACCTTGCTGTTAAACTCTTCCAAAATGTTTGCAGCAATATGAGATTTCTCCATGGCGAACATAGCTACAGTTGCATGTTTCCGAGTAGCATTAAAAATCTCAGCAGTGTCAACAAGACCTGCTTCAGATATCTGTTCTCTAACCCCCACAAAAGAGATCCAGTGTGCAGTGATGCACATGTAATCAGTGGCTTGGCAACTGGTCCACATGTCTGTTGTCAGGTGGATATTGTGAACAGCCCTCTGCTGCAAAGCTTGTCCAAGCAATTCCAGCACATCGTGATGTAGTGCTGGAACAGCAACTCTGGCAAAATAGGACCCACTGGGAACCTTCCATTTAGGGCAGATGGCTGACACAAATTCAAGGAAACCCACCCCTTCCACAAAAGAGAAAGGGAGAAGGTCCAGCGCTAACATTTTAGCCAGCTTCGCATTGTACAAACGTGCCGTTGGGTGGTTGCGTTCGTACTGCCCCTCCGACCTAAGCATGCTGTCAATGGTAGGCTGGATTATTTTCCTTTGTGGTGCAGCTGACTTCTTGAACCCACTTAGGCTCAACGACACACTTTTTTTCATTGCAATACTCTGTTGCCTTGGTGTCTCACTCTCAGCCTGACTCTTACTACGGTGCCACTGAGATGTTGCTGAGGATGTGGGCGGTACCACTACACTGCTGGGGACAGGGCTAGAAATGTCTCCCTCTTGTTCACCTTCCACCGCGATCATATCTTCTTCATCCCCACCAACAGCAATGGCTGCAGTTTTACTTTTTTTGTAACCGAAGTAGGTGAGCCTCCCACTGGATCATGTGGTGTTTTTTGAGATGACTTGTTTGGCCTCCGGTACCATAGTTTGTACCAAGCTTACCCCGACTAACAGCGTGTCGACAAATTGAGCATATAGCAACATTTTCCTCCTTACTGCTAACCGAAAAGAAGTCCCAAACTGGGGAGGTGAACTTTCTGGTGCTGCTGGAGGTGCCACTTTTAATGCCAGATGAACTGGAGGGTGGGCGTTGAATTTGACTCTGTGCACTTACTGTACCACTACCTACTGAGGTGGTGGTTGAGCTGGATGTAGGTCCCTGCCGGGCCTTAGCAAATGCAAATAAGGAAGCTGGAGGTGATGTTACCTGTCTTGGTGGTATCCGTGCTACATCCCTTGCAGCGATTTGGGATAAGGTAATAATGTTGGTCTCCATCTCCACTGGGCCGGGAGTGATGTTCATGATGACTGGCTCTTCATCATCATCCCCCTCTTCTACATCTACCTCCATAACTCTAAGGCTTTCTGGAACCTTCCTTTTCCCTAGCCTTGTCTTGTGGCGTGCATCACTATCAGACTGAGCTGGTGGCTTCCAAGTGGCATCTAGATCATCAGAAGGGGGGCTTGAAGAAGAAGTTGATGGACTAACCCTCCTTTTCCTTGCTGGGGATCTGGAAGACAATGGATCTTCTGAAAGAGTGGCTTGCTCCTCTTTCTCTGCAGGAAGCTCAATTTCCTGAACTGCCCCTACTTCGGGAGGAACAACCACTATTGTGGGCTGTTGTTGCGGCTGTTGTTGCGGCTGTTGTTCCGGCTGTTGTTGCGGCTGTTGTTCCGGCTGTTGTTCCGGCTGTTGTTGCCCACTTATCTGCTGAGTTTCCGCCTGCGTTGATTGGGTAGTACTTTGTGATAATGACATTTCAACATCACTGCTCGTTAGTAGACTGGCTACCTCTGCGACATTCATGGGCTTGGGCCTAGGTTGGTGGGGTGGGCCCGCTGATGCAGAGGTGCTGCTCCCAGCTTGGTCCCCGGACACCGCTGATGCAGGCGTAATTTTTTGTTTCCCAAAAACATATTGGCCGGCACACCAGTCTTGGTAAGTGGCAGTGCCACTTCCTTTTTCTGTTCCTTCTTCTCACTGGCAACTTTCTTGGTACTGGAGGACCTGGTACCTTTCTTTGGGGCCATCTTCTTCCTTCCGATGTCAGCAGGACGCAGGTGCACAAGTTGCAGAGATGTCTGTGGTCACACGTGGACGTAACATGGTGCGCAGCAGAACTTCTGTCTGGCAGTGCAACGGGTGATGATGACACCTCCTCCTCTGTCTTTTTGTGCACCTAAAAGAAAAGAAGCCAGGAGAAGAACATCAGTGAAATGTTGCATTTGTTGTTGTGGTTCAATTACTACTAGTGCAAACAAACAAATATAATATATAACTTAGTGTGTGGTGGACGGTCACACTTGTTAGTGTTATATTATTAAATTTTATTAACTCAGTTTAAGTTATAAAAAAAAATAACAGTGTAGCCATTTGTGAGACTTTGACAACAAGGGCTTTCATGGTATACTGTGTACACTCAGGAAGGATAGGAAAGAAGAAGAACAAAAACAAAAATACAAATGTAATGGAAGTGGAACCTGTTTGGCATTAATTTGCTCATCACGTCATTCAGGGAGCTGCAGCAGGCAAAGGGGATGGATGGAAGCAGTAAGCCAAGAGAACATAGGAAAGACATGCAGGCATATATAGCAAAAGCAGCGCACTTATAACTACCACCAGAAATGGCCACCAGCCACATGGACACTCACAGTCACAAGCAACAAGCAGGAGGCTTGGAAAACAATGAACTGAAACAGGCCTATAATAGCCAGGCAAAGGAGGCATGCTAAACAACACAGCTTTAATGCAATAAAATGCAAAAACGAAAATCCACAGGGATAAACAAGGTGTGCAAGTTACACAACAAACACACCACACACAACAAAGGCATTTATTTAACAAACACCAAAAAAGTTAAATACCCCACCAAAAACACATTTTGCAATTCAATCCAATGCCATCCATGCCCTAAATGATGTTTAAATTCAACAGAACACACAGAAACAGTTGTTTCATGCACCCATGACTACCTCTGAGCCTAATGGATGAAAGGCATGTTGGCAGACTAGGCCACAAGCTTGCCGGCCTATGGCAAAAGCACACTGCCTGGCTTCAAAATGGCCACCAGCCACAAGGCCAGGCCCACAACAACAACAAGAAAGCAAAAACAGACAATGCAGGCCTATGGCAAAAGCACACTGCCTGGCTTCAAAATGGCCGCCAGCCACATGGCCAGGCCCACAACAACAAGAAGCCTAGGTCAAAAAGGAACAAAGAAAACACATGCAGGCTTATATGGCAAAAGCAGCACACTTATAACTACCACCACAAAATGGCCACCAGCCACATGGACACTCACAGTCACAAGCAGGAGGCCTGGAAAACAATGAACTGAAACAGGCCTATAATAGCCAGGCAAAGGAGGCATGCTAAACAACACAGCTTTAATGCAAAAATGCAAAAATGAAAATCCACAGGGCTAAACAAGGTGTGCAAGTTACACAACAAACACACCACACACAACAAAGGCATTTATTTAAAACACACCAAAAAAGTGAAATACCCCACAAAAAACACATTTTGCAATTCAATCCATTGCCATCCATGCCCTAAATGATGTTTAAATTCAACAGAACACACAGAAACAGTTGTTTCATGCACCCATGACTACCTCTGAGCCTACTGGATGAAAGGCCTGTTGGCAGACTAGGCCACAAGCTTGCAGGCCTATGGCAAAAACACTCTGCCTGGCTTCAAAATGGCCACCAGCCACATGGCCAGGCCCACAACAACAACAAGAAAGCGAAGACAGACAATGCAGGCATATGGCAAAAGCACACTGCCTGGCTTCAAAATGGCCGCCAGCCACATGGCCAGGCCTACAACAACAAGAAGCCTAGGCCAAAAAGGAACAAAGGAAACACATGCAGGCCTATATGGCAAAAGCAGCACACTTATAACTACCACCACAAAATGGCCACCAGCCACATGGACACTCACAGTCACAAGCAGGAGGCCTGGAAAACAATGAACTGAAACAGGCCTATAATAGCCAGGCAAAGGAGGCATGCTAACCAACATAGCTTTAATGCAAAAACGAAAATCCACAGGGCTAAACAAGGTGTGCAAGTTACACAACAACCACACCACACATACACACACAACAAAGGCATTTATTTAACACACACCCAAAAACTGAAATACTCCAAAAAATACACATTTTGCAATTCAATCCAATGCCATCCATGCCCTAAATAATGTTTCAAATAAATTCAACACACACCAAAGGAACAGTTGTTTCATCATGCACCCATGACTAGCTCTGGGCCTACTGGCTACTCACAATACATTTTTTTTTTAAATGATGAAAAGTACCAAAATTGTAGCTGCAGCAACTGCAATGCCCCAATCAAACAAACAACACCAACTTACTTGTAAAATCTTAAATCCAAAAGTCCTCAAATCCAAAAGTCCTCATTCCAATGATATATGATGCAGCAAACACAAAGAGTGATCCTTCCAGCTCCAAATCCAAATGAAAGTGAACAGGACATGGAAAAAGCACTGGGAGGAGCCTGCTGGACAAGAACAGGAAGTTGAAGACACTGGGGCACTTGCTTCCTCTATCAAAGTAAAGTTTAAAAAAAAAGGACTCCTTGCACCAAAAAGTACAGCCAACTGTCAATCTGAGGAGTTTTTTTAATCCAAATCATCATTTTTGAGAAGGTTTTATGCTGCTCCAGATATTATTCTTCTCCCTTTGCAAATTTTGCGTGTTCGGCATCGCGAGCTTCACCAAACTTCCGCTGAATGTCCGATGGCGCGTCCGAATGACGTGTTCGCGATCGCACACTCTCACGGGATCGCACGGCCGGCTACCAAAATCTCGTGGCGCACACGAACGGATAAGAAAACTCGTCGGCGAGCGCAGGGATCCCGGTAAGTCACTACCGCGTGCGCAAAAACGCATTTTTAAAGCGCAAACAAGAAAAAAATTCCGCTACGCCGCGGATCGCGGAATTTTCGGCAATTCCACGTTCTCCGCGGAACGCGGAATTGCCAAAATTCCACAAATTCCGCAAGCGGAGGGGAATTTACCGCCCAGGGTTAGAGACAATAACTTGCTTTCTGGCCATAGGAAAAAAACACCAGATTGAAATGTTAAACAACTTCTGCAGGAACTTAGCAATAAGATCCAAAGATAATTGTAAAGTTTTATGCATACAAGGGTCAACAAGAGAACCAGATTTGAGACTCAACAAAAAATCCTTGGTTTGTTGATCAGAAATTGGAGGAAATACAGAGAGAAGATTATCTTGGAAGCAGGTAGCAGAGTTATCAAAAGAAGAGCATTGAAGTCTGAAAAAATGTTGAGGATTTTATCCAGCAGCGGCCAGCACTGGTCAGAGGTAGGGGGTGGGGGCAGGAGGTGGGGGGATGCAGGAGGTAGGGAGGCGGGGGCAGACGGGGTGAGAGGGAATAAAAAAACAAACTTACCTTCTTGCCACTTCCTCGCCTCCATAGTCCTCCCTTGCCCGGCCTTACCAGAAGCACACACAGGTGACCAGTCAGCCAATCACAATGCTGCCTTAGCAGCATTGTGATTGGTCTGAGCACCGTATTTCGGCACTCAGATGCTGACTGGGGGCCTGGGCATCTTCTCCATGTAGGCTGTAATGCACGCTTGCATGGAGAACATGCAAAGTGCGCAAGACTGTTTTGGGTGGCCAGAGAGGGCCGGACAAGCAGTCACTGCACACTTTAGGAGGGTGCTATCACTCCTCCCCTGCCCCCACCCCCTAACACAAAGAGGGTAGAAGTAGGAGAAAATAAAATGATAATATTGCGAGTTATTATCATTTTATTTTCCCTTTGTGTCACTGCAAAAAACAGTGGGTCAATGCTCCTCCGCCTTAGCGGAGGATCCGAGTTGTATCCTGTTCATGTGAATGTCCTGCCATTATCCCTCTACCTGCTCAGCCAGTGTGAATGTGCTGTGTGCTGCATGGAATGTTGGAGTGATGATGGGTATTGGAATGTTGGGTGCCTGTGAGGTCAAGTGTGACAGTTGGAAAATAGGCTGAGCAGCAGGCAGGCTGCTCCTGGTGGGGCTGCTTCACAAGAACTCTTCTACATGTAACTTACTTCAATAAATCTACTTAAACTACATCCTACCTGTGTGGACCTCATTATTACATTATTTTTCCGATGAGGATGGGATTCTTAGCCCAGGTGTGCTATGCTCATCTAGATTACTTACTTTGGACTTTGAATGTTACAAGCACAGATTCCGTCATCAAGCCTACCAACATACAGCTTGTAAATTCTTTTGGGTCACGCATATGTATTTCCAGTTACATACTGCATGACCTTGAGGAAATGCAAAAACATCACGGAGCATGGGAAAACAATCCAGTCAACAAGGATAGGTCATGGGTGTCAGTCCCATTTACATAAGCTAACCACCCCTATGTCAGGGGTAGGTCATGGGTTTTAGTCCCATCTTCTCGCACTAGTGGTACACTATTACCTGCGTGGACTCCATTACTACATTATTTTGGCAACAAGGTGGTGACTACCTACATGTTACAACTGGACTTCTTGGACCTGGCAGCCAAAAGAGGACCTGAAGATGAAGCTACCTACAGAGCCTACAGATGCTGGCAACGCAACATACATTACCAAGAGAAGGTATACCTTGAAAAGAAAAAATGCTCACAAGAAACAAAGGAGTTCTAGACAGAACAGTAAAGACGTCCACGAGAAAGCAAGGAGTACTTCACATACAACCAAAGATGTCCAAAGAAACCTGTGAAGATGAAGCACTAAGCCTCTCAGCCCCACCAGTGTCATCACCATCTGACAGCCCTAGCCCAGGTGTGCTGTGTTCATCTAGATTACTTACTTTGGACTTTGAATGTTACAAGCATGGATTCAGTCATCAAGCCTACCAACCTACAGCTTGTAAATTCTTTTGGGTCACGCATATGTATATCCAGTTACATACTGCATGACCTTGAGGACATGCAAAAACATCACGGAGCTTGGGAAAACAATCCAGTCAACAAGGATGGGAAGAATGGTCTGTTCCCATAATCTTCCACGGCAAGTGACACAGTGCTGATGAATTATGTATACAACAGAGTGTTTGTTGCTGGCTACAATCTGCCACTACGATGCTACAGTGTTTGGGAGATGCGTAGAATCACAGAGCCAAAATGTGCTTTTGAGTTACATCACAAGTGGAGGATTGCGGTGTTTGTCTGGTGAACTCTATCTTACAAAGAGGGAATCTAAGGGGTCACACCGGACCTACATGGCTGTGCTCAAGTAGGCGTAAGCTATCTGTGCGTGGTTTTTATTTTTTTTACTGGTTCCACCTCTTTGTCAATGACTGTTAGATACGGCTTTCACAAACACTTTGTTATCTGTGGTGATAACATTTCTCCTCATCCATGTTGACGCTTTACCGTTTCAGTTCCCGTTATTACCGTTGCCATGGCAGTTAGTACGCAAGCTTCTTACTTCATTTTCAAAGCCGCGCAAATCATCTTGTGAGCGAGGACATTCTGTGACAACACGCCTCTTCATTCTTTGTCGTGTGAAGCCTTCAGCGTCATCGCAGTTACTAGGCAGCTTCCTGAGCTGCTCTAGAATGCTTTCCAACATGTAAGCGCCAGGAGCTACCCGGCAAAACGCATTTTACGTGCCACCATGTTTTTTTTTTAAATCGTCATCAGGTGTAAAGCTACGGAGCAATTTCTATTTGTGTGCACCAGAGGTTTACTCACGTCTTTGCCGCATGCTTTTTGGGGATAGGAAAAAGCACAGTGGATCGTGGATGCCGCCGAGATGGGTCGTAAGTGGTATATTCTTCAAGAAAGGTTGGTTTTCATTCTTTACTTGCCTACGGCAGCACCTGGGTCGATATTGGGGCAGTATCTGTTTTTCATCCAAGTTTTTGCGCATTCCACTGCAAGAATCTCTCCACTCTGAATCGCGTGTTGGTCGATTTTCAGTGACATGCACACTTCACTCGGCAAGAGGCAAGTTTTTCTTCTTATGTACTATGGCGTGTGACACTTCTTTGAGCTGGCAGTGCACGAGGGTGAACACCATATTCTCTTTCCATGTTTGATTGTCAGCTTCTTGCTATCGCACAAACGCTGGTGTGTGATATGATTATGGTGACACGCACACACTATACTTTAACATTCACCAAACGTTAATGTGACTCCGTTTTTAAGCCTATTGTACGCTTGGCTGTGATTACGCCATTTGCGTTTATGTTGTGGTTTTTGGAACACTACATTAAGGAACTGTTTTGCTCCCCGGTTATTCACCATGGGATTGTCTGGTGGTATTCGTTCGCACAGTATGTGACGTTCCTGACATGTTTTACACCTTCATGGCTCCATTGTTCATTTCGCATGTGTACACTCTACACTTCACTCTTCCGTACATGAGGGACAGCAATGGGTTTTTTCCCCATTAGCTCACATTACATTTGCCCTAATGGGTCTCTCTCCCATTTACTCTCATTCGAGTTGAGTATACCCTTCCTTAGGGTACCTGGTTATGGGGTCAGGTCCCATCTACTCTAGCTACTCACCCCTAGTCTTGGGGGTAGGTCATGGGAGTTAGTCCCATCGAAATGTACTAGTGGTACATTATTACCCTTACATAGGGTGTGTCTTAATGGGTGTCAGTCCCACTTACGTTAGCTTCCCACCCTTAGGTTAGGGGGTTGGTAATGGGTGTCAGTCCCATTAACCTTTTATTCCCTTCCTCTTGTTCATGGGGTAGGTCATGGGTGTCAGTCCCATTTACATAAGCTAACCACCCCTATGTCAGGGGTAGGTCATGGGTTTTAGTCCTATTTTCTCGTACTAGTGGTACACTATTACCCTTACACGAGATGTGTCTTATTGGGTGTTAGTCCCATTTCTGCTAGTGGTTATCCTCTCTCGAGGGTTGTCCCTATGGGTGTCATTCCCATTTACATTATTCACGTCACTAACCTTTACATGAGTAATCCCTTGTTGGTGTACAGTTTATTTTTAGTCTATACTTAGACTTTGCTGTTATTTACTTGCAACGTTATGCTTATATTTTATTACATTGTCAATTTGAAAATGGGGGAGGATGCGTGATACTTCTTGTATTTTCTTCTCATCTTCTCTGTTTTCTCGCATGTTCAGTTCTCCTCGTGATGTCTTTTCTTCTTTTCATCCTTGGAATCTGGACTATATTTGGGTGTTAGTCTTCCTTTGTCCATAGTCTTTTCCTCATTGTAGTGTGATTCTCTTTCTTCTATGTATAGAAGGAGATCCCTCCTTCACTACTTCATGTGTCTGGGTGTAAGTCAAGTGTTTAGTTGGTGTCATGCTATGTCTTGCCTCCTTGCATGCCTGTCTGGCCATTGGGTGTGTTTGGGGGAAGTCATTGCTGCTTTTACGTCTATCTGCTAACTTGTTGTTTCTTATGCCACATATTGTATTCTATTCTGTTGAAATTTATACAAGGGGAGGATGTGTTATATTCTATCTGTGTATATTTATCTATTGCTTCCCCTTCATTTACTTCCACCTATCTTTCTGCTCTCTCCTTTTTGTTCACATCATTGCATCTATTCAGCTGCATTTGTGTTCCTCTCCTTTATTCCTTTTCTTGGTTCTCATTGTTATATCGTCTTTCGGGTTTTCAGATGTATTTGTGTTCCTCTCTTTTATACTTCTGTTATATAAGAAAGGGGGATATGTAGTATCCTGTTCATGTGAATGTCCTGCCATTATCCCTCTACCTGCTCAGCCAGTGTGAATGTGCTGTGTGCTGCATGGAATGTTGGAGTGATGATGTGTATTGGAATGTTGGGTGCCTGTGAGGTGAAGTGTGACAGTTGGAGAATGGGGTGAGCAGCAGGCAGGCTGCTCCTGGTGGGGCTGCTTCACAAGAACTCTTCTACATGTAACTTACTTCAATAAATCTACTTAAACTACATCCTACCTGTGTGGACCTCATTACTACAATCCGCCACTGATTTTATCCCAAAAGTAAGAAATTACCTTCTCACAGAATTCTTGGAATGGATTAAATGAACACTGGAAGGGCGGATCAGACAGCACCTTCACTATTTTAAACAACTGCACAGAAAAATTATTGGCAGCTCTAATCTTTTCTGTATTAAAGATTGCTTTCATTCACACAATGGCGTGCTTATCACCCAAAAGAAGGGCTTTATGCTTCTCTTTTTCCTTAAGACAGGGCTTAGCTTTCAATTTCCGCACCTTTCTACGGCATTCCTGCCTAAGGGACTTAAGTTCTACTGAAAAAGAGGGAGCAGTGGGCTTGCATCTGGTTGCAGTCATAATTTTCAGGAAAGCTACAATATCCAAAGCTATGATAACCCAGGCTTGGAAGCCTTCAAAGGCATATGCAAATGAGCTATCCTGTCTGGCACTAGCAGATTCAAGAGCCTGTTCCAGGATTTCTGAGGTAAGCTTGCTTAGATTTCTGTAGGACATATGTTCGGGGTACCGAGCCTGTCCCATATGTAGAGCGGGAAGAAAGGACTTTAAAAAGAATCACCCAAAGATATACCCAGCCAATGGGTTGGACAACCTGAATATCCAATTCACCATGATAATTAAACATTCCATCCAAAGTATTGCCCCCAGAATGGGTAGGAGACTTCACTAGCTCTCCAAACCCACAATTGGACATAAGTTGAAGCAAAGAAGCTGAGTCTTTGCAGGAGAGATCATCAAAATGAAAAATTAAATACCCTAAAATGGTAATTTGAGAGTGCGTCAAGTAAGGGTCCAAGGTCTGACACCATACCTCAGATAAATTCACATGTGGGCCCAGAGGGCTATTTACCAAAAGACCCAAGAAAGTGTTTGGCCAAACACTTACATTAGGACTGGGTGACATTTAAAGGACAGCAGCAAAAATTTCAGGTATTTTGCGTTATGATTCTTACCCAAAATTTCCTAATTACACCACTTTGCGTTATTATGCACCATTGTTAATGAACATTTACTGTGAATGATGCAATTTGTAATAAGAATTTACGGCAAAGGCACAGTAACAACAAAACGCAAGTGGCTGTAGTTTGTGATTCTGTGAGAAGTTGGCCTGGTATATGCTGTTCACTAATTAAAGTGGACACCTTGCACCAGAACAATTCGACTCTTATGGTAGATAGGTTTAAGACAACCTTTATAGAAAGCTATCCTAGTGGTAGCTGTGGAGAGCAGCCTTCAGTCTAAGTCTTGAAGGAATGTAAAGCAGCTTGTTTTACCACACAATCTCTTGAATCACCAAATGAAAAGACACCACACAGGTATATATATCAAATATATATGTATTTATTAATAAACACTCTCTACTAATCTCTTTATGAGATTAGAAGTCAGGAACATATGTACAAGTCAAATGTTATCAAAATAAGTTTAGCACAATCGAATATCACAATCTTAGTTTGCTAGACCTAGGTCTAGGGCATCTAGAATCGAGGGACCCCCAAGAACCACCCCAGGTAGTTGTAGGAGACGTACAGGGGACAGACGCGGTGACCTGGCACCGGTGCGAGTCCTGTGCGAGTCTATGCGCTCAGACGCGATTGGGATTTCAATGTTAAAGGTCCCTTGCGTGTTCGAGGCGAACACACCGATCGGTCCTTGTACGAGTCGAAGGACGCGGTTATAGATAGAGTTGCAAGGGAGATGGACGCGCTGTGTCTAACACAGACGCGAACCTTGTGCGAGTCAGTGCAATGGAGACCTCAGTGCTACAGGCCGTTTGTGTGTTCGAGGCGAACACCGATCGGACTCAGTACAAGTCGAAGGATACAGTTCTAGATAGTGTTACAAAGGAGATGGACGCGGTGTGTCTAACACAGACGCGAACCCTGTACGAGTCAGCGCAATTGTCGCACTTAGAAAGTTAGAGTTTTAGGACACTTCGAGGGAAGCTACAAGCAAGTCACTTACAGGGTAAGTAGTTCTAGGGCCCACACCCACAGGAGCACCGTAGTGCTGAAGTTACCTCACCCAGGGGAGCCAGGTGCATAGGTGTTCTTTGGTGTCGGGTTGCGGCGTCGTTTTCAATGGGAGCCAGTGAAGACTTGCTGCTTGCGGCGACAGGAGAAGTATCCGGAGGAATCCAAGCCTGGATTCGGAAGATGGAAGACCTGAAAGCAGAGGGGACAGTGTACAAAGTCACTTGGCAGTGACTCGGGGCAAGGAAGATGGATGCCCACCGTCGTCGCAAGATTCAGGTCATTCAAGGTTGCCTTGACTCTTCAGCCACGAGGTCCAGGAGGTGTCGATGACAACCAGGAGCTGGATTCGGTGTGTCCCACAATGTCTGCAGCTTACTGCGGTGTCGGCAACTCGATCGGAGCCAACAAGCCTTGGTAACAGCAAGTCTCGCGGAAAGTGTGAAGAGACAATGGCGCAGACCAGCAAGGACTGTGGGACTCACACAGCAAAGGTAAGTCAGGGCAGGCCTGGAGAAACCAGAGGAGTCTTTTGGTTTCTTTAGAAAGTCTTCTGGGGACCCACAAGCCATCTGGCAAGGGATCGCGAAGATGCCTCAGGAGGATTCACTCACAGAGGCCCACGTTCACTCGGGACAAGGTAGGCCTCTGATCTTAGGAGGGATTTCTGCTGGAGGCTGGGACCACACGTGGTCCAAAGCACAAGTTTGTGGAACGTTGGGAAGGGGTTGCACTCGACAATAGTGCATGGTACCCAGGGGTCACGGTTCCTCATTACTCTTGGGGTTCACTGGCCTCAGCTTCGCTGGGGACTCACGATGGCCTTTGAGAAGTCAGGAAATCTACTTCTTGGGCTGCAGGAACTTCGGACTCCGGCGGGAGTGGCATAGTTTGTGACAGTCGTTTGTAGTTTTTGGTGCCTGCCAAGCAGGGGAGTCACTCCTTGACTCCAAGGGAGATTCTTCAGTCTTCCAAAGGTAGTGGAACGTTGAAGGTCCGGGATTCTTCTTCAGAGCGTCGTCCAGGGAAATCTAGGTTGCAATGCACAGGTTCCCCCTCTTATACTAAAAGAAAGGGAGGGACTAGCTCTATGACCCTACCTATGGGAGGGTCAGGGGAGTGGGTGGCTACACCCACTTCCCTTTGTCCAGTTTCGCGCCAGAGCAGGGGCAGGTAGCCCCTGAGCCAGTTTGAACTGGCATATGCACAGAGGAGCCTTCTGCTCCCCCAGTGCAGGACTTCAAAGCACTCTAAGAGTGCACCCACTCAGCCCCAATACACTAAACCCTGTCTGGAAGGTGGTCACACCCCCTTGGGACAGGATATCTATTGTTGGGCTTCCTCCACTGCGAGTGTTGGTCATCAGCAGGAGGGCAGCCCAGTGTCTGTGACTGGTGGCATCCATTTTGTGATGCCAGGGCTCTGCAGGATTCTACCGCGTTTCCACAGTAGGTACATGTCTATCCCTGTAGAAGGGTGGAATGCTACCCCCACCGCCAGGACTGGCGGGGGGGGGGTAGTATTCCAAGATGTTTGACACCAAACACGACATGTTTCGATGCAGCCATTCCAAAGTTAGCATTTTACCGCGAGGATATAATGCACTTAAAAGTATATGGTTTAACCGCATCCACAAACAGCACCAGAGAATGGACTCTGGGAGCTGCAGAGGGGCCCTGCTCAGGCAGAGGCACCCCCTCACATGGAAACTAAGCACCCTGCCCTCAGGATTGATAGGGCCTGCTTTAGGGGTGACTGATAAGTCTCAATGTGTGTGCAGGAGAGATATAGGGGACCTATATCTCAGTGTGGGGTGCTAGCACTTCCTCACCCAGGCTGCAGTAGCAGGCCTGTGGTGTCAGATTTAGTCTGCTTCCCAGGGGTGGCATAATACATGCTTCAGCCCCTGGTAGGCCTGTGAAGTACCTATGCCCTTGGTACCTAAGGTACCATATACTAGGGACTCATAAGGTACCACAGTATCCAATCACTAGTGCACCTAGAGTGCACTCCAAATCGTTTAGAGAGAACAGAGAGGCTGGGGCCCTGATTATCAGGGACCCAGCCAGACTATAGCCAGAAACCAGTGTAAACATCAGAAAAAAAGTGGGGGCAACATAAGAGGCAGATCCTACTCTCATACAGATTCTTTTACCTAATGCATCCTAGCATCAATATTGACACAAGGATGAATTTTACATTAATATATAGGGTGAAAATATGAATTTGCATTTTACACAATTACATGTAATTTCTCATAATTTGGAGTAACTTCAATTAATAACACAACAACAAGTTACATGAACTTCAAAGACCCCTAGCTTAGATTGAATAGTAAATCAACCCCCTACCAAAATCCAACACTTTCCCCAACATAGCTTATATTGGAGTGAAACTAGCAAATGTTACCCCTTTAAAGTAAAACACTTTCTCCAATTTAGTTTTGAATGAAGAGTTTGTTGTATTCCTCTTAGGGTGTCCATAAACGGGCTTTCCAGTATCATGTCCTTATATAGGCACAATTCGCCCTGCCCTTATATAGGCATAAAATCCCAGCCCTTATTTAGGCATTAAACCGTGCACTCCAAATACAGGCATGGTCTCTGACATCCGTCCAACCTAACGTCACAACGAGTTCATGAAGAACAGACCCTTAGGCTGCGGGAGTTTCCCTAGTCCAGGACTATTGATATCTTCAAGGACTCATATATTATGCATGAACAATTATTCCTTAGGGGTTCATTCATGACGTCTTTCGCTGTCTGACTCACGTCAATACTAACATTCTTAGGTACTCTCAGGTATAAATATACCTTCCCTAGCCCCTGTAAATCAGAGGAGACCTCGACTTCAGAGGAGCCCGTTTCCCGGCCTGACGCACTGAGAAGACGCTGTCATCCCTGCACGCAGAGAGTCCAGCTTCCAGTGATCTGACTTCCCTTGCGGGGTGTTGGAGTTCGAGTCTGGCAAAGAGATTCCTATCTCTCTCATTCTTCAGGTATGGCGCTGACAAGAACCTAGAGGGACTCTTGGCATACTAGGCATACTAGGCTTAACATACTCTTAGTATACCATAGTAAGGAATACTTCACCTACTTCCTACCTCTCCCTACACCTAGGTTAGGTTAGGTACATTGGGGTAGAACTAGATTAGAAACGCATCGTATGAGTACTCACATTTTTAGTCTGTGTTATTTATGTAAAGGCATATGTACTAAAAGATAATGCTCTCACAGTATTATTTATTTCTACTGCTCACACTGTATATTATTTATCTCGCATATTGTCTTGTGATCGCAACAGCACATTTTACTTACGCCAGAAACAAGACTGTTCAATAAATCTTTTATTGAAACGCCCGTCTGTTCTTTCTGTGTAACTTGGAGAAAACTAAGCATGCACGATTAAGCTGAGTGAAATAGTTATCTATTGTTTCCACGACTCTGGGACACGTTCTGATTCTAAAGGGAAACAAAGTGGTCATGTTTTGCGGCTGCCAGAAACTACTCCTTCTTGTTGTCAAGGAGTTTCTAGTGGCCTCTGAGCTAGCTGGCACAAGTAATTAAGTTTAATATACTCGATAGGGACATACTGACCTTGGTCCTATGTCAAACCTATAGGATATATTATTCCAATGTGCAGAGCCTATTAGGGAAATAGGAGCTACACTACATGGCGCCCAACGGTTTGGTAAGGCGGTAATTCAACGTTAGATACTGAGTAACTCAACCGTGCTTTTTCTCTCAGAGACCCCTACCCATATACTCCAAAAGACGTCTGGAGTGGGCAGGGTTAAGTATCCACCACAGCTACATAGGGAAACACCCTATATATTAGCTGTTTGGTTTGCTCAACGTTGAAGGATACAGTGTTCCAAAATATTGTGCACCTAATCTTTGTTTCCTTGAAACTTGTTCTACATTTTTCAAACAACAAAATGCTTGACACCGACATTGAAGCCGGAAACGGTGAAGCTGCGGCTGATCCAGCCCAAGCAGCAGTTTTTAACATTACAGGTTTAAATGAAACCGAGGAGGGTGTCATAAACATTGCTCCAAACTTAAGAAGAGCCATCACTCTAAAACTTATAAAACATGGCCTACCACCAAGAGGAGGTAGCGCAGTTTTCGTGATAGAGGCACATGAATCCTTTCAAACAGAGATATTCTATTCATGGGTAATATTTCCTGAATCCAATTCAGTAACACACATGTTTCACTTCTACAAAGAAGATGATCCATACATTCCTTTTGAGGATATTGAAATTCCATTAACATACCAGGAGCATCAGCTCTGGTTTAAAGGCACCCTAAAACATCGCAAAAACATTACTAGGCTCGGTCCACTAGGTAGACCAGGAGCAACATGGCCGATTCTAGCAGGCTACACACCTCATCCTGACATTGAAGAGATGTCAGACGAGGATTTACTTACTCAACTCACAGAGTTATTAAAAAGCTACAGACAATTGGTCCAATATGTCATGCGGACTTTCACAGTCCAGCAACCATTAACAATTCCAAATCAAACTCCTCAACAGGGGAATACACTAAAAATTACACCACAGACTCTATACGCAGTCATGGGTAAAATGCCCACAAAACGTGAGCAAATTCCATTCTGGATAGCTCAAATCGAAGCAGTATTTCCAAATACTAGCCCGTATGAGAAACACAGAATACTGACAATCAGTTTACCAATGGGGATCACACCACAACTGGAAGACTGCACCACGTGGGGCTCAGTCTTTGCTGCCATCTATACCAAAACACATGGCATTCCGTCAATTGCGGTAATACCTGATGTCCTGAAACAAATTCAAAACGAATACGGGGCAGAGCCTGCTCTAAGTTTAGGTATGAAATTACTGAAAAATTTTGACCAGGTCTCAACAATAATATTATCTAATATTAAAGGGAGGCAGCAGCAGTGGCGATCCGCCAAAAATTAAGGGAATTTGATGTTACAGAACATCAAACTGAGCTACCCAGAATAATTGAACAATCTTATGCAGAATTAGGCAGAGATAGTTTGGGTGGAAGACCAGTGAAGCCGAAGCTATCTGAAAGTCCTGAGAAGGACTCAATTAAACAAACTCCTACATCTTCTAAAAGAAGTGGGAGTCTACTAAACAAAAATCAAACGAGAAACGTTCTCAATCCCGAGGTAGGTCTCCTCAAAAGGAGCCCTCTGAAAGGAGGTATAACCTCAGGAATAGGGATAATTTGAGAAAGCCTGACAGGTATCAAGATACTGATACACGTTCCTCTCGTCCCTTTCAGATCTCATCACAGACTTCGGAAAGAAGAGGACGATCGGAAAATAGAGAAGAACGCGTGAAATCAAAAGACGACAAACACGCTCCAAAAACTAAAGCAAAACCTCAATTCTCCAAAAAGAAAGTAGCAGGTCTAAAGATCAGACATGCCGAGAATACTGAGAACACAACTCAAGAATGGAGAATGGGCTCAGACAATGCTGGACAGTGCAGCAGAAGTCACAATAGTTCACCAGAACCTGAAGGAACTTCTGGAGATAGTGGACTTGAATGAGTACATTACAGTTGAGACTGTAGACACCAGGGTTAGTACTCCACAAAGGTTATATGAAATAACACTCCGGATGGAGGGAGATAAACCTAGACAGGTGAAAGCACTTTTTTGGGAAAGACTATCAAGGGGCTATGACATACTTCTAGCAGAAAAGGACTGGCCACCACAATTTGTCAGGGAGTGCCCACATGGCGAGGACATTATTATGCCTGCCTTCTCCAACCATATTCCAATTCACCTAAAATATACATATGCCAGGAAATGGGCAGTGGCCCAGGCCCCAGCATTATATAAAAATCATGTAGGATGGGATGAGGACTCACCTCACCATAAAATACATCTGAAACATGAACCAACTGCACAAAGGCAGTACCCAATAAAGCAAGAAGCTAAAAAACAGGTCAGGGAGATCTTAGATCAACTTGAATACCAAGGGGTGATTGAAACATGCACCTCCTCAATGAACAATCCTTTGTTTCCTGTCTCCAAACCAGACAATACATATCGTCTAGCTTTGGACTACAGACACCTAAACACTTGTTCTAAAACTTTTGCAGTACAAAATGCACATAGCACAGCATTAATGAATAACATTGTGCGTAAAAAATATAAAACAACATTAGACATCTCAAATGGTTTCTTTTGTCAAAACATAGCACCTGAAAGCAGGTACTTAACAGCATTCTCCATAATGGGGACCCAGCGTCACTTTTGTCGACTCCCACAATGGTTCAAGAACAGCCCAGGTTTATTCTCAGCGAGGGTAACGGAGTTACTACAAATTTATGACAATGAGGCATTGTCCTATGTCGATGACATCTATCTGACAGACAATGACCTGGAAAAACACTTGAACAGGGTGAGCACCATTATACTGGGTTTCGCCTCTGAGGGCTACAAGTTCAACTTTAAAAAGTCCAGAATTGCCAATCTCAATGTCCTATTTCTAGGATATGAGCTTTCAAGTGAAGGCAAGAGCTTGGCAGCTAACTTTTTAGAAAAGTGTGCGCTGCTCCAACCTCCAAAAACGCAAAAAACTTACAATCCATCCTGGGTTTCCTAAATTTTGGAAGAACATACATTCTAAATTACGCAGAAAGGGTTAAGCCTCTCTACGCATTAATCAAACCTGATTTTTCGATCAGAAACTGGACACAGGAACACACAGAAATCTTGCGTTCACTCCAGGCTAACATGTTAGCAACAGATCACTTACAAACACGCGTAAGTCAACGCAATTTGGTGATCCGAATAATTTCGGGTCAATGCGGATTCACCTACTTAACCTTCAATGAGGGTGAGAAAATACCAATAGCATACAAATCTCATTTGTACACACAAGCGGAAATGCGCTTCAGTTCAACTGAAAAAATTCTAACAGCAGTTCAAACCGCTGTAGCAAAAGAAAGAGCCTTAGCCCAAGGGAAATGCATTATTGTCGTAACCCCAGTACCAGCTTTAGAAGCGGTCACAAAAGCTAGCATTCCAAATGCTAAAGCATTACATCCAAGATGGATACAATGGGTTCATTCTCTTGCTGCAACAGATGTTGAATATGTTTTTGATCCACATTTAAAAACACAAGCATTCCTGCAATATGAACATGAATGTCCTCTGCCTACTGAAATTCTGCCTCTCGATCAGTACGAATTCATAATTTACACTGACGGATCCGCACAGCCCGCAACAGGGAGTAAGCAAGCTTACAGTGCAGCATGTGCAATCGTTAAAGGTCGCATGCGAAATGGCATCTTCAGACCTATGGTCACTAAAACACAATCTCTAGGAGATTGTACAGCTCAGCGAGCTGAACTACAAGCATTCAAACTGGCACTTGAAAGTACAGATCGAGAATTCCCCACACTAATAGTGTGCGATTCCTTTTACTGTGTTCAGTCGTATAATGAATATATACAAAACTGACTTGAAAATGGTTTCAAAGATGCGAAAGGTGGCACAATAAAGCACAAAATGCTTTGGGAACAAGTAGTTCAGTTGAAAAACGAACTACCAAAGGCTCACGTGATCCACACACTGAGTCATCAACGTGATGGCGTTCACGTTGCAGGGAATTCATTGGCTCACGAAGCCGCAAAGGGGGCTGTGCAGACGGCTTCCGTAGCTGCGATCACTCGTTCAAAAACAAAAATAGACGGTGAGATAATGTTGGCTGTCAATGCATCAAGCAAAGGCAGCAGTGCAGCGTTACCAAAAAAGTTTCCACTCAAGTACTCTTATGTAATTGATGCGAACAACGTTCCTTTTGCTCGAATCCCTAGAGTGGGGGATAGGGTAATTCCAAACATGGAACGTAGAGCAGCCTTGATTTATGAAACACATTTGGGGGAGGGTCTGTCACATCAAGGGATCTCTAAAACAATTATGACGTTAAAAGAGATGTACTGGTGGCCTGGAATGAATACAGAAATTCACATATTCATCAACAACTGCTTAGACTGTAAATTACAGCGAGAGAACCACCAGACACCATGCTGCGAATGCGGTAACCCAGTGCAGACACCATTGTTAGACAGTATTAGACTATCTACGCGCCTGCGTCCTACTGGACAAAAGCATTCCCACAAATAATGAATCTAGGTTCCTATGGTTATGGCCTCAGCGCTCAGCTGACGCTCGAACTGTTATAAAAGATTTGCGAGTCTTTATCGGCACATACGCAATAGGCACGCTACATTCTGACCAGGGTCCTGCGTTTAGCTCTCGGGCTTACAAAGAAGCCATGGCCAGTCTGGGCGTTGCATTGCGGTACTCCTCTCCATTCCATCCTGAGGGAAATTCGGTTGTAGAAAGGAAAAACCGGGACATAAAGCAGTCTATAACAGCTAGGGTATTAGGTTCGGGTGATGGGTGGGTCAAACACCTTAATGGGGTCCAACGCTCATTGAATAATCTGCCAAGAAGTTCTCTAGGGGGTCACTCCATATGAGGTCCTATTTGGGACAAGAATGTGGGTACCAGACCTTGAACACGTAGGCACAGTGGTGGAAAATAAACCGTTTGATATCAAAGATCGTTTGGCTGTTTTACAGGAACTCAATGAGTTAAGAACGAAACAAAGCAACGTATTCCTACAGCCAACCACCACTGGGGAAAAATCGGCAGTCCCAGCAAGGCCTGTCTGGAATCCAAAAGTTGGGGATCTAGTCATAGAAAAGATTGCGGACAAGAAGGAATTTGGACCTTCTTACAGACAACCAGTACCTGTCCTAGCAGTTCAAGGAACAAGAACAGTACTTCTGCCGCCCCTTGCTGGAAGAAAGGAGAAAAGATTTGTGTCCATCGACCTGATCAAACCACAGTATGTGGCCAATACTAAATAGTAGGCCTCGTGGACTCCGACCTAGTAGCAGACACACTCCTCTCGCTACTATCCAAGAGGTTCAGACTGAAAGACTGATAACCATCGAGAATTCAGCTGTAACAGATGGAGGACTACGCAACAACGCTATGGAACTCATCCCTCTTGAACACCAAGTAACAGTTCGTCCAAATACACCTGTCTACACCAATGTAGCAAGTGATGAACTGGTTCCAGTGATTTCTACAAATCCTGATGCAATTCCAACAATTGACAGAACTGCTTCTGGCTATTTCATTAACTTTGATACGTTCTCAGAAGATCCGAGTGAACATGAAACGACGCCAGCATCTTTTAAATTCAAGCAGCAAGTACAAGACTTTCTTCACTTTTTGAAAAAGACTTGTTTGGTTTCTCCATGGATTGAACTTTGGGTTATATCTGGACTTTTTGTGTTCCTGCTCTGGCTAGCTTTGGTTACAACTGTGAGCGTGCTTATAAGTGGCAGATACATCCATGTGAACCCTGAAAGAAAAGGCGTGAACGTACTTTTGAAACCTCATAAATCCTCCCATCGTGAAGCAAGAGACTTGTCATCAGTGAACATCACAGCTGTTCCTATACAGGATGGTATAGTGTGGGACAAAACAGATTTTGACATCTTCGGCCCGACGGAACAATTGAACATTCCACATTTGTTTAAAATTTCACTGAGTGATCTAATTTCGTCCAGTACCTATTCTGATGATTGGGACTTTGAGACTGTTAACGACATAATGTTTGACCTAGAAAAATCTGCTGCATTTTCTAAAAATGAATATTTAGAGGGTTCATCAGACGACTGTATTGTTATAACCACTATGGTCATCATTATTTGCATAAATCTGCATATCCAAGAAATGTGTTTATGTTTAACCAATGGGAACATTGTCCTACACCACCTAAAGGTAGTTCAAGAACATTTGCCAACAAGTTTCCATATTTTTCAGGTTACAAAACATCTGATCCAGAAATGTTTTACTATAAAAATGTAAACAAGACAGGACTGAAAATTATGTTAACAAATACAAAACAGATTTATTCTGCATTATTTAATGCCCAACTGTCTAGACAGGGTTTCGACTTTTGGAAAGACACAATAGACACCAAAAAGTCTGGGGTACTAAAGATTGGCAAGTGCAGGGGATAGAAGCTTTATTTAGAGCCTGTATCATCCCTGAACAAATAATGTTTTTGAATGAAACCATCCAACAAACATCTTGTCTTGGATTAGCCAAGATCCAAGAGATGAACACACCTTCTGTACCAACACCTGCAAGTGATAACGATACACAGGCAGTGGTGACAGTCGACAATATACTACAACTCAACAGATCTAATCCTGATTGGAAAAAATGGTTGATCTGGCCCACAGACACGAATAACTGTCAGGAAAGATTCCTGAATAAAACTCAGGGCTTTACTATTAATAGGCCAGACCCAAGATACGTCCAAAGACAACATCCGAGGGTAGTAACAACATACAGTGTAGGAAAATTATGCCTCGATTGGCTGCATAAGTCTACACTACAGGATGTGAAACAACACTTAACCTTACTTAAAAGGACGCAGACCTTAGGGAATTCTTGCTTGGACCAAGAAAACCGCGTCAAAAACGTTTCATATATGCCGGCATTTATGCTGCCTATAATGAAGCATGGAAAGTATCACAGATGGAGGCTGCAGAACGAATACGTGAACTTGATCGTATTAATTTAGAGAAAACACTCTCTGTGGTCGACAATGGGTTAACAACTTTGTCCTCCAGAATATATTCATTGGATGGCATTGTATCCTCTGCTATCGACATACTAGAATAAGATTTGGCGATGTTACAGCAAGGCCAGTCTCAATTACGTTCTATTGTGTTATTAAGCTGGACGCTGCAATCTTTGCGAGCGGGCTATGTGCCTTGGCGTTTCATCAACACATCGGCTCTGTTTGCAGAATACAATCTAACTGATAAACAGATCGAACTGGCACAAAGAGGAGCAAAGTATACAGTGCTGAGCATTGACAAACTGGAAAAGTTACCATTCACAGTGGCAGAAAAACCAGCTACAGAATGGCTTATTCATGGCAAAATAACATTACCTGTGAGTACTTTTCAGTTTCAGTATTGCCTCAGACAAATGCAAGCAGGCAAATATGAAAGGTTGGGTAAGGAATACATTAAGACATCTTGGGATTTACCGTATACATATAGATGTTGGAGTGGGGATCGTGAAGTGTTTTTGAGCGGTACACACTGTAAACGTGCACTGAGCGGTTCACTTATATGTCAGGACATTTCTTTACACAGGGCTTGTAATGGTTCTGTGGCAAATTTGTCTTGCCATCAGCAGGGTACACCAGCTGCTGTGATTAATCCAACGTTTGGACAACTTTCTAATGGGAGTTACCTCATGTTGAATGATCAGAGTTGCTGCGGCATGCTGCCAGGCATCCCATATCTAGTAACGGTCAACTCCAGGGTCACTTGCTGTATGCAAGTATTGTTTGCCCCAATAGACACAGTCAGGGAGTCGCCTCTATGGCCTTCGCTGAACGTCTCTTTTATAAGATTTGATACTTTGAGCAGAATGAAAGCCATGCCATGCTTTTACAGCAAACAGTGCCTTTGACCTTGGCCAAAGAAACCTATGATCTACAAGTAGCAAGGACTTCGGCTGAGATACAGACTTTAATACGTACAAACTGCCCTATACATTTCGTAGAAATGATAGGACGTATCTTCAATATGTCTGATACAACCGGAATTGTACATGTATTTAAGAGCATCTGCTCCGGTCTGTTAGCACCTTCCAGGCAATACTCGGAATCATCCCGAACTTTGCACATTCGGTGTTTGGTGGCATACCATTAATTCTAGCACTTGTTGCCGAAATTCTATTTCTCTTCCTGCTATTGCACTATGGCCAGCCTATTCGCAGACATCACTCCGAGTGAAATGGAGAAAGCTCTCCTTGAACGAAAGTGCCGTGAGCGAATAGTACAGCTTTTGGGCATGACTCGTCTACGGGACCTTAATACAACTTGGTTCCTGTCATTCAGACCAATCTGGCAAGATTGCATCTTACCTGTTCTACGATGCCTGCTATGCGGTGAAGAATGCGTGTTGGACACCTGTCTAACGTTTCCATCAGCTACGCCAACGGATGTCGATACTCTGCTGGTTCAATAACGGCCCATGCTCTGTGTTGTCCCCAGAAGCTACCGATCCTGATGTCAGCATTCATTGAGATCTCACAGACGCTTTCGGCTGCTGCTGAGGTACGAGAAAGATCTACAGGCACACAGGTAACAACGGACGCGAACATTGCTGAGGCAACCTATGCTGGAAGCGATGCTTATCATCTCTGTGCAATTAATCTACTACACGAGGTGTTCCAATTGACACCGACTACAGTGGATGATGTTTTGTCTATAGAAATAGATGATCTCATGTTTGCACCAGACCCGTAAACTGACTCTGATTCAGCATACAGTGTTCCAGAGATGCAGTAACAATTTGGCCTTCATTTTCAAAACAACTTGGAACTCTACCAAAATTGAACTTTTTTTCTCATTTTTCGAAAGAAAATGGCACTTTAATCTGCTTAAAGTAGAACTAGCATTATAGACTCAAAAAGAAGAGAGTAGCCCTTACACCAAAGGGAACTGGGCAAGTAACACCAATAAAACAAAAGTTATTCCCTTTGTAGAATGATTTTTACCCTATAATATCCAACATGTATTTCACCAACTTAACACTCAAACGCAGGATCCAAATCACACAGGAGAAGACCACAGTATCTTCCCTTATATAGCCCAAACTTCCAAAAGTAGAACCACAAAAAGCACTATATTGTAATAATTACAAAGATAAACAGTAGTTCATCAATAATTAACCTTGACAATGTAATTTACGATTTTCCTCACATTTATTAAAACATATATCAATCTCCATCATTTATAATTAAAAACAATAAATTCACAATTTGCAGTATATGATAGAATATTTACAAATACATCGATTGCCTAAATCACAGTTCCTTAAGAACATACAGTTGTTTTTAATCACTCAACCCCATGGTCGTGGTTGTGGTCAATACAAAATAGTAAAAGAAAGTATCTTATTTAAAAACAATTAATGCAAAAAAAACAAAATTATGTCGACGAGTTTCGGTGGATCTTGCTTTTATGCACCACCTTCCTCAGGACAGTATTAAAAACATAATAATCTGTGAATAAAATTAAAACAAAATTTCCAGTGAGTCTTAACATCATATTTTTGAAAAAACATTGCATACATTATCAAGGTTCAACCATTATTTTTACTGTTTGTGGTAACACCTTCTTCATTTGATGAAGCTTTATCGAAAGAAGCAAAAAGAAAAAAAGGGAAGAAAGAGACAAGAAAAAAAGAGAGAAAAAGAAAAAGGAAAAGAAAAGTAAAGAAAGAAAAAGGAAAGAAAAAAGACAAAAAGAAAAAGAAAAAAACAGGAAAAAGTCTCCATTCATCCACACTCTTAACAATCATTCCTTATTATATGTGGGGAATAAAGGTTTAATCAACCACTTGCAGGGCACTTCCATACCTTCAGTTAGTCACTCTCACAAGTGATATTTACCAACTCTATAGTGGGTTAATCGCTCCCACATCCTTAATAATAACCACATCATCCATTGACTTAACTTAAATTAACTGCACAAAGTGTGTGCATACCTTTAATTGAGATATTTGATAATCCAATATTCAATATAGGAAGGTAGCTTTCTTGGTATATCAATACCTCCCCTTGTATCTGTGAAGTAAATAAATTCTATTATATAGCCTTCCTGATAATAAATTTCTTAAGGTCCTATCAATAATTTGCCTGCACTCACCTTAATATTCGATGAAGAAATTTAAACACATTTGACACTTCTATTCCTTTGTTGCTTTCAAAAAACTTTATTCCATTCGTTAAGTTCTTCTTATTTAGATAAATTGCCTTATGAAATGAAGGGCCATATTTATTGATAATGAAAAAGAATTCTATTTTATACAATTGGTTTCAACCAAAAAGGTTTCAAATGCCTCACCGGTCGTCTTATACTGAGTGCCTCTCCTCAGTAAATCGCAAGTCGATACTTTGCGAGAAAAGTAATTAGTGTAGGTCCACTCTTCTTTCACAGTGGGGTAAATCAATCCTCCCACGGGTGGCACATACTGAAAAGAATTTTTATATGATGTATTAAGAGGTTTATATATTTAGTTTGTTATTAATTGCTACTCCATTTTTCGTATTTGACAATGGCTACAGTATAGCTATTTCTACCTATAAACCGGAGTTAAATCAAACTACGAGTTGCGTCTACGTTTGGCTCTACGACTCACTAATAAAGGGGAAATATACCCTCCCATTACCTCCATATTAGTCAGTGAATCAAACTACGAGTTGCTGAGGAGAGGCACCCAGTATAAGACGACCGGTGAGGCATTTGAAACCTTTTTGGTTGAAACCAATTGTATAAAATAGAATTCTTTTTCTTTATCAATAAATATGGCCCTTCATTTCATTAGGCAATTTATCTAAATAAGAAGAACGTAACGAATGGAATAAAGTTTTTTGAAAGCAACAAAGGAATAGAAGTGTCAAATGTGTTTAAATTTCTTCATCAAATATTAAGGTGAGTGCAGGCAAATTATTGATAGGACCTTAAGAAATTTATTATCAGGAAGGCTATATAATAGAATTTATTTACTTCACAGATACAAGGGAGGTATTGATATACCAAGAAAGCTACCTTCCTATATTGAATATTGGATTATCAAATATCTCAATTAAAGGTATGCACACACTTTGTGCAGTTAATTTAAGTTAAGTCAATGGATGATGTGGTTATTATTAAGGATGTGGGAGCGATTAACCCACTATAGAGTTGGTAAATATCACTTATGAGAGTGACTAACTGAAGGTATGGAAGTGCCCTGCAAGTGGTTGATTAAACCTATATTCCCCACATATAATAATGAATGATTGTTAAGAGTGTGGCTGAATGGAGACTTTTTCCTTTTTTTTACTTTTCTTTTTTGTCTTTTTCTTTCCTTTTCTTTCTTTCTTTCCTTTTCTTTTTCCTTTTTCTTTTTCCTCTCTTTTTTCTTGTCTCTTTCTTCCCTTTTTTCTTTTTGCTTCTTTCGATAAAGCTTCATCAAATGAAGAAGGTGTTACCACAAACAGTAAAAATAATGGTTGAACCTTGATAATGTATGCAATGTTTTTCAAAAATTTGATGTTAAGACTCACTGGAAATTTTGTTTTAATTTTATTCACAGATTATTATGTTTTTAATACTGTCCTGAGGAAGGTGGTGCATAAAAGCAAGATCCACCGAAACGCATCGACATAATTTTGGTTTTATTGCATTAACTGTTTTTAAATAAGATACTTTCTTTTTACTATTTTGTATTGACCACAACCACGACCATGGGGTTGAGTGATTAAAAACAACTGTATGTTCTTAAGGAACTGTGATTTAGGCAATCAATGTATTTGTAAATATTCTATCATATACTGCAAATTGTGAATTTATTGTTTTTAATTATAAATGATGGAGATTGATATATGTTTTTAATAAATGTGAGGAAAATCGTAAATTACATTGTCAAGGTTAATTATTGATGAACTACTGTTTATCTTTGTAATTATTACAATATAGTGCTTTTTGTGGTTCTACTTTGGAAGTTTGGGCTATATAAGGAAGATACTGTGGTCTTCTCCTGTGTGATTTGGATCCTGTGTTTGAGTGTTAAGTTGGTGGAAATACATGTTGGATATTATAGGGTAAAAATCATTCTACAAAGGGAATAACTTTTGTTTTATTGGTGGAACTAGCATTATAGTACAGACTTTGCGGTACTTCCACGGACACTTAGTCATCTTGTGTGTCTAAAACAGTTCATTAATTTTCATGACATGAAATGACTTTGATTTTTGAACAACTTATCGATCATTTTCTGTCACATGTAAATATTACTGCTTCTTTCATTTCAATTGCATTTATTTTCGAACTTTATGCCTGAAATGAAAAGCATTTGCTTCAAATGTACAGTACCTTTTGCATTTTTACTATGTTTTTAATGCTTTTAAGAAATATTTTTAAATATGCGGTACTCCATGTTATGTTTAGCATTTTAAATGTTTAGCATTTTAGTATTATCGTACACACGAAAGTGGAGTGGGTGTTGTATTCCTCTTAGGGTGTCCATAAACTGGCTTTCCAGTATCATGTCCTTATATAGGCACAATTCGCCCCTGCCCTTATATAGGCATAAAATCCCAGCCCTTATTTAGGCATTAAACCGTGCACTCCAAATACAGGCATGGTCTCTGACATCCGTCCACCCTAACGTCACAACGAGTTCATGAAGAACAGACCCTTAGGCTGCGGGAGTTTCCCTAGTCCAGGACTATTGATTTCTTCAAGGACTCATATATTATGCATGAACCATTATTCCTTAGGGGTTCATTCATGACGACTTTCGCTGTCCGACTCACGTCAATACTAACATTCTTAGGTACTATCAGGTATAAATATACCTTCCCTAGCCCCTGTAAATCAGAGGAGACCTCGACTTCAGAGGAGCCCGTTTTCCGGCCTGACGCACTGAGAAGACGCTGTCATCCCTGCACGCAGAGAGTCCAGCTTCCAGTGATCTGACTTCCCTTGCGGGGTGTTGGAGTTCGAGTCTGGCAAAGAGATTCCTATCTCTCTCATTCTTCAGGTATGGAGCTGACAAGAACCTAGAGGGACTCTTGGCATACTAGGCATACTAGGCTTAACATACTCTTAGTATACCATAGTAAGGAATACTTCACCTACTTCCTACCTCTCCCTACACCTAGGTTAGGTTAGGTACATTGGGGTAGAACTAGATTAGAAACGCATCGTATGAGTACTCGCATTTTTAGTCTGTGTTATTTATGTAAAAGCATATGTACTAAAAGGTAATGCTCTCGCAGTATTATTTATTTCTACTGCTCACACTGTACATTATTTATCTCGCATACTGTCTTGTGATCGCAACAGCACATTTTACTTACACCAGAAACAAGACTGTTCAATAAATCTTTTATTGAAACGCCCGTCTGTTCTTTCTGTGTAACTTGGAGAAAACTAAGCATGCACGATTGAGCTGAGTGAAATAGTTATCTATTGTTTCCACGACTCTGGGACACGTTCTGATTCTTTTTGAGTTCAAAATATTTTATTGAATTTTCATAATAAACAAGTAACAGACAATACAGAAAACAATATTCTAAAGCGAAAATACCTAGTTATAATAAAGAAGATTAACAGGCATATCAGTTGAATTACATTAGGTAAGATAAAATAAGTATTCTTGGAGAACATAAAAAGGAAAGGGGGAAAGGATCAATAATGAATCCAATTACATTGTCTATAAATAGAGCTACAATATGAATCAGTAAATATACTATATTATCAATAAAAAGCTAAATTAGTTATAAATATACCGTTTAAGAAGATATATATACATCAACAGGAATCCAAAAAGCATGAAAAGAATTGGAATTATGATTGAGCCCAGTTAAGGACAATTGAGCTCCTTTTCTTGTAAAAATAACCCATGACCACCAAGCATGTACTGATAATAACGAGACATCTTTCCAGCAAAATGTAATAGATTTTAAAGCAGCTGATATTAGGAAATTAAAAAGTTTACCTTCTAAGTCATTTAAACTATGTGAAAGAAGAGCAGATTTGCAAATTAACATATTGTAAGAAACATCATCATGGATATTTAATATCTTTTTTATAATATCCCAAACATCAGTCCAAAATTTTAAAATTAAAGGGCATTTAAAAAGCATATGCTGTAATGTACCGGGGTGAGATTTACAGTGCCAACAAGAAGCAGATTGAAGAAGTTTAGCTTGGAAAAGGCGTAATGGAGTCCATAAACAATTAAATAAAATATATGAGTTGGTTTGATAAAGCGAAACAGGCAACCAACCAGAAATACTATTAAGCCAAATATCCTTCCATATATCAATGGATAGTGAAAGTGAAAGTTCATTATACCAAAATACTGAAAGCATATTAATGTTACTACCTAAAGAATTAGATAATTTTTTATATAAAATAGAAACACCATGTGATGAAGTAGAGACAGTTTGAATGTAAATTGATAAATCAGCTTTAACATTAGAAGGAATATCTTGAGGAAAAGAATCTAAAATGGAATTACACAAATGTTCATATTTAGAAAAATCAGATTCAGGTAAATTAAATCTTGTTCGTAAAATCTCAAATGATATAAAAGCATTGTTTGAATATATATCTTTAAGATAAAAAATACCAGCATTAATCCATGAATACCAGTAACTAACATTCCTATTCAATTTAATAACATTGCTATACCATAGTGACAAGTCTTCAGTAATAGACATAGGAGATAGAAAAATTGAATCTATATCATTAAAAATCATTTTAGTGGACTTTAGTATAACTGATTTATGAAAAAATGATGACCTATTAGACATAGTTAACAAAGTGGGGAGTGGAAATGGATTTACCAATGATTTCTCAATATCAAGCCAAATAGGAGAATTGTTTAAATAGGACTGATTAAACCATATGGAACTTTGTTTTAAAATAAAGGCTTTCTGGTAGAGGAAAAAGTCAGGTAATCCAAACCCAGCATTACATTTAGGCATTTTTAGTTTTTTATAACTGATACGAGGCGGTTTACAGTTCCAAAGAAATTTGGATAAAATTCTATCAACATCTTTGTAAAACTTTAATGAAAATTGAGTGGGAATCATGGCGAGGGTGTAGAAAATTTTAGGAGCAATTGTCATTTTAATGGAATCCATTCTACCCCACCATGAAAGATGTAATGAAGACCATTTAGACAATTTATCTTTTATATAATTAAAAATAAAGTTACAGTTCAATGTTATTGTTGATTTTATAGAGGATGAGAATAAAATACCAAGATATTTCAATTTATCCTTTTGCCAAATAATATCAGTCATAGGTATCATATCAGGGGTACAGTAAATGTTTAAGGGGAAAAATTCAGTTTTGTTAGTATTTAATTTATATCCAGAGACTGTGGAATAGTTTTTGATAATCTCTAATAGGGAAGGGAATGAGAATTTAGGGTCACTAATAAATAGGAGTACATCATCTGCATAAGCTAAAGTTTTTATAGTAACATCTTTAATATTAATTCCTTTAATATCATCACATTTTCTTATAGCATTGAGAAAGGGTTCAATACCAATAAGGAATAAAAGTGGGGATAGAGGGCAACCTTGTCTTGTACCTCTAAAAAGTGAAAATTGTTTCGAGATTTGGCCATTGATAAATAAACGAGCAGTAGGGGCATAATACAGAGCAGAAATCATGCGAATAAATGCCTCACCAAAATTAAATGACAATAAGGTATTAAATAAGAATTGCCAATTAATTTTATCAAAAGCTTTCTCAGCGTCCAAGGCCAGGATTCCTGAAGGTAAAGTTAAATTGGGAGCTTGTTCGATAACATGTAGCAAGGCTCTTGTATTGTTTTGCAGAGTACCTATTTTTCATAAAGCCAGATTGATCTGGGTGTATAATAGAATGCATTACAGGAGCTAATCTAGACGCCAATATTTTAGCATATAATTTACAATCTTGATTAATTAGAGATATAGGCCGGTAATTTGACACAATGGTGGGGTCCTTATCTGGTTTGGGAAGCACGACAATTAAAGCCTCAGTAAAAGAGCCTGAAGTAATTCCTGAGGAACCAAAAGAGGTAAAAAGTTGAAATAAAAAGGGCAAAAGTTGTACTTGAAATTCTTTATAAAACTCAGCCGAAATACCATCTGGACCAGGGGACTTATTTTTTTAAGAGATTTTATGGCTGATAAATTGTCATCTGTAGTAATGGGAGAATCTAACCCAATTTTATCTGATTGAGAGATGCTGGGTAAACCACATGTAGTTAAAAAGGAATCAATTAAAGAGGCATCCTGAAAATCAGGCTTGTTATATAGATTAGAGTAAAAATCCAAAAATTCATTAACAATATCATTGTGAGATAAAGCAATTTTGCCACTAGGGCCATGAATAGAGGTTATTTGAGATTTGCTCTTTGTTATACGTAAATAATTAGCTAATAGTTTCCCAGATCTGTTGGCATTAAAACGAAATTTGGCTTTAGAGTTAGAAATCTGAATGCCAGCTCTTCTGCTAAGGATTGAATTAAATTCATACCGAAGCTTTTGCAGTTTAAGTCTATATTGAGGATCATTAGACGTAATGAAAAGTCTCTCAAATTTCGCAATTTGTTTTTCTATATTTTTAATATTATTATTGAAGGATTTATTTTCATAAGCCATAATGGAAATAGTTACACCTCTAAGGTATGCTTTAAAAGCATCCCATCTATTAACCATAGAAGTGGAACCTTCAGGATTAAGTAGGAAGTAATCTTGAATTGCAATTAAGAGTTTTGGTTTATTATGTTCATTAAGAACAATATCAGTATTCATTCGCCATCGGGATTTATTTGTAAAAGATTAATTCAAATTCAAAACAAAAGAAATTAAAGCATGATCAGAAATATCAATGTTGCCAATGTTAGGAGAAATCACGGATTGAATTAATTGTTTAGAGACCAATAAATAATCAATCCTAGAATGAGAATTATGTGGGTTTGAAAAAAATGTAAAACTTTTTCTGTAGGAAAATGTAGGCGCCAAATATCAACTAATTTAGTGGTTTGAATAAATAATCTGAAAGCATGAAAAACCTTAGGAGGGTGAAATTTAGTACAAGATAATCTATCTAATAGAGGATCAGCTATGACATTAAAATCACCTCCTACAATTAACGGAACTGTACCCAATTTCAGAACCTCAGTAGTAAGATTAGACCAAAAAGAGGGTCGTCCGCTGAAGGACCGTAAACATTGAGTAAAAAGATGACTGAATCATGTATTTTAATTTTAACTATAATATATCTCCCATCAGCATCTGAAGTTTTATTCAAAATTTGGCAGTGTAATTTTTTTGCAAAAAAGATAGCAACCCCATTTTTTTCCATTAGCAGGAGATGAAACAGTAGTATCAACCCACTTTTTCTTCATATAATCGAAGATTTTATCATCTATATGAGTCTCTTGAATAAAACAAATATCTGCCTTGCAACTACCTAGATAATCTAAAATTTATGTGCGCTTAACTGGATGGCGTAAACCTTTAACATTTAATGAAACTACTTTAATATTATGTAAGCTAGCCATAATGAAAGAGAGAAGAGAAAAGATAAAGAGAAGGAGAGTGAAAAATACAAAAAGATTGTGAGAAGGTAGTAGCTCTAGAACAGGGAAGATGAGAGGGAAAAAAATAAAACATGGAAAAAACCACAAACAGAATACATTAATATCAGGAGTGAAACGCACACACGCTCAACAAGCATGACCGGTACCGTTGGAGCCCGATGAAGAATAACTCAGTAATTTGTCAAAAAGTACATAACTGGAAGCAATCAAGTAGTAGAGTCATGAGTATCCATTAAATGCTGCGACTGTAGATCCAGAAATTGTTTCAGTTCTTGAGGACGCTGAAAGGATTTCGAAAAGTTATCTTTCCAAATACGCATTGTTGAGGGATCAAAAAGACCATACTTGAAACCAAGACTTCTTAGTTGAGGACGAAGAGCAGTGAATTCTTTGAAAACAGAAACAGTCTCCTTGGCGAAATCTTGATGGATAAATATTTTATTCCCATTGACCATCAACGAAGGAATTTCTCTTGCTGCTTTCCTAATCAAAACCAAATGGTGATGACGGAGAACTTTAAAGATCATTTGTCGAGGTTTTGTGTTTTGAGGGCTGCGATGAGAAGGAATCCTGTGAGCCTTATCAATTTCAAACTTTTCTGGAAAACTGATTTTCAACAGGCCAGGAATCAAAGTTTCCAAATATAATCTGCAGTTGGCCCCTTCAACATCTTCTGGTAAATTGAAAATGCGTAGGTTATATTGTCTATTGCGGTTTTCCATATCTAAAAGGAGTGTAGACATGGGTGATATTTTCGCCATAAGTGGGGTAAAAGCGTCTATTTTAACCTTATTATCTTGTATTTTAATTGAGTTGTCAGAAATTTTCATTGATAAGCAAGCCATTTCTTTGCGCACATTTTTAATCTCTGACGCAATGGTATCTGTACTAACACGAAGTGCTTGAATTTCTTCTAAAATTAAAGATAAGGAAGGTTCAGATGACTCTACCACTTTTGATTTGATAGGCGGAGGTGAAACCTGCTGTCTCCTTTTATTATGTAGAGAATTTTTATTTTCCATTTTGACGTAAAAAGGAACCAATTTGCAATTAAATATAATGTTTGTAGAAAGGTATAATATTCTTGGTGCTCAAATCCTTCAAAAAACTGGTGCAGCAGCTAAAATGGTCTGTGGGAGTGGCTAGGCCCAAGCCAGGCCCTTTCTTAAGTGCTTACTCCGCCCCCTGACAGACAAGCCTGGCAGTACCTGAAGGCAGACTGGGAGCAGGAGCCTGATGCAAGAAAAACACCACTTCCGCCGTCCAGAGGCACTCAAAAACGATCTTCAGCACAGGTACCAGCCTTAATACCTCAGCGACCTCTTCATAGCCTTAATTTGTGTAAAATTTCGTCGTTTTTAACGAAAAACGGGCGAAAACGCGGAGGAGCTCACCGGGAGGTGGCCATCTTGTTTCGCGCGCTCGCGCGTCTCCCGACACGTTCTGATTCTAAAGGGAAACAAAGTGGTCATGTTTTGCGGCTGCCAGAAACTACTCCCTTCTTGTTGTCAAGGAGTTTCTAGTGGCCTCTGAGCTAGCTGGCACAAGTAATTAAGTTTAATATACTCGATAGGGACATACTGACCTTAGTCCTATGTCAAACCTATAGGATATATTATTCCAATGTGCAGAGCCTATTAGGGAAATAGGAGCTACACTACAAGTTATTGCATTTTTTTTAAATGTGACTTTTTTTGGTAACATTAATTTTATTTGTTGAGTAGCAGTAATTAGTTTTACAAACATTATTACATTTTTATACTTTTTCCTTTATTATTTTCAGTTTTTTAGTATATTCTTTATAACATTTTCAAAACATTTTTTATTTGTTTTTCACAGTTTTATGATGTTTATATTTTTAAATTTTTTAAAAAAAACGATATTTTGTGTCACATTTTTACCTACTGTACAAGTTTTGTACTATTTTTAAACAATAGGTTTGCAATAAAAAGATATATTTTAACACATTTATTTTCAAACATTCTTACAAACACGTTTCATTTTTATATATAATTAAGTACTCTAAATTAATACGTTTAATTATCTGTTTATTTTTAATATATTTTCACTTTTCCCATTTTATATTGTTGTAAGTTTTACAACATCTAATATTTTATTAATGTTTTCAGCATAGAAAAGGAAATATGTATAATTATCTATTTTCAATTGTTTTCTATGGACATTTTGTTTTGTTATTTTTTTTAGCAGCAATTGATTTTACGGATACCTATATTTTTATTATATCATTCGGGCTTCCGAGTGGTTGTGGTTTCCTGTTGCTACTCCACAAATCAGGTAAGAGTAGTTTTATTATACTTTTGGGGATTCAGAAGTTGGCCTGGGTGGAGCTCGCAGAGTTTTACTCTGTGTAATTCCGTAGAGTTACCGAAAAACTCAGCAGAATTCCACAGAGTTGCGCACACAGGTGGAGTATTGCTCGGCCACCCCTTGAGCTCAATGGGGAGCCCCCCGAAAAGTGACAGCACTCAGCAGAACATCTCATTTGACCTCAAACATTCTGCAAGCTTGTGAAGAGGTCACTCCACCACTCTAATGTAAGACAACAACAATGGTAACAACTACAAGTCACATAAGCATAAGTACTACTCACCCCAAGTCTTCGCGCATCACGGCGCACTGTGCTTTATGTAGTATCCGTATCACTCCTCCAGTGGCACAAAGGGATAAGCACACGTAACTTCAGCAGGTCTGCTTTATTTTCCACAGCCGCTGCAGGTTGAGGTGGTGTACTGTATTGGAGGTTGTTGCGGGTGGTTGAGCATGCTGCACGGCTTGGGCCTGGGCTGGTGCACCCTTGCTTGGGGCTTGTTTCCCACATTGGCGGTCTTGCTGGAATTTGGCATAGCCCAGGGTCCTGCTTGAACGGTACTCTTGGCTGCTTGTGATGGACTTACTGTCGCCTGGGCAAGTGGATGCATAGCCTTTGTCGGGAGCACTAGCTGCTCCCTGGGACACCATGGCCTCATCTTCAGCAGGGAGCAGAGATTGCATTGAAGCAATGGGAGGGAGGAGGCCATAGGTCTTTGGATGATGCACTCGACATGCGATAAAGACCGGGTGGCTCTTGGTGTCAGAGAGCATCAGTGAAGCTGCTGTAAGACTTTTCCCTTTTACCTTGCCACATACAGCAAAGGGCTACATCAGCATTGCTCATAATGGGAGTGAGCAGCGAACGTGCACCGGTAAACTCCACTCCACCGTCGGGACACAGAGTTTGACGAACTCTGCGCTCTAAGCGGAGGGCAGAGTGGCAAAACTTTGCCAACTCCGCCAGAGGAGCGGAGTTTGCGCCCATCCTGATTCAGAAGTTGCGGTGATGAGTTTAGGGTTGGTACAGTTAGTGCAGATTAGGGTTGTGTTGTTGGTTCGTGGTTAAGTGTTAGGTCATAGTTTTAGTTTGGTCATGTTGTTCAATAGGCCTTAATCTAATCAGTAAAGTTTTAGTAAATTGTAGTATATGCATGTATTTTTAGAGTTATTGTTGTTATATGATTTGTTATCTTTCTGGGGTATTTGTATTGTGTGGGTTAGTATTTTGTATTTTTAACAGATCTTTTGTTGCGGTCAAGGATTTTTAATGCCTTTTTTATTATAAAAGGAGATTAGACTGATTATATGTTAACCAATATTATTTTTTATTTCCTTTATTTTTTGGTTTTCCTGGAGCGTTTTTGCCTACTTTATTTTTTGGGCTTTTGATGTCTCACAAGCATTATGATTTTTCTGTGGATATATTTTTGTATTTGTGAGAAACTGGGCTGTTGATTGACGGGGGTGACCCCTGTTCAAGCAACAGCCACAATCTCTGTCTAGGTGAACAACAAAATTCACTAAATTAACCTATGCTTAACCCTCTGGAAGCTCGGCACAAAAGCAGTCAGGCTTAACTTAGAAGCAATGTGCAAAGTATATATGCAGCACACAAACAGTAATAAAGTTAAAACACAGCACAAGAACAATCTCACCAGTATAGAAAAATAGAGTAAAATTTAACAAATTATTTGACAGCAAAATCAAATCAGTATAACCGGAGTTATGCAATTTTAAATATTTCAGGTAAGTAAGGTGCCTAAAAGCACAAAGCGCTGCTCACTGTAATCTGGTCGTGCGAGATCGCGTGAAAGTCACAAGTTCAGGCTGACCACGATGGAGTGGGGGCCACATACAGGAACCAGATTAGTCCACCTAAAAGAGTTACCTTCAAAGTCCAGCACGAAGAGCACCATTTGCGGTGGAAGGGTCCGTGTGGAGCAAGGAAAGTATTGCGGATGGTCATTGATATAACAAGAAGAGCAGGCCAGGTGTCGGCAACAATCGCCGCTGTAGTACCACGATCCTTTTGGGTATTGTGGATGGTGTAGCTGGAGCTTCATGATGGCAGTCACGAGAGCGGTCGATGCTATACTGCGCAGTGCAGATTTCGTGATGCTGGGCATTATGGTGGTCGATGTGGGAATAAGAGTCAGGCTCGCTGGAATTTTCCATTGGCTGGCAGCACGGGTGGCAAGATCTTGGTGTGAGAAGGCCCATTTGCATTCCCAAATAGCCTAAAACTTCAGGATTTCTCCTTTTCTTGGGAGAGGAGCTCAACTGAGGCCACAACAAGGGTCCAGGACCTGAGAGGCACCACCTGGGGGTCAGGAACTCACTCTTTCAGGGGCCAGCAGGGCTCAGGCAGGTCCAGTTGCAGGTCCAGTTGCAGGTCTAGCAAGCAGGTCAGCTGGGCTGCTGCAGGAAGCCTCTGCAGCTTGTTATGTCCCTGGAGCTCAAAACAGGAGGTCAGTCTGCTGACCCTTGGAGTCACTTCAACCTGGGATGAAGGCTGCAGGTTCAGTCTTCCTTCTCAACAAGCAGGATAGCAGGCAACAGAGCAGCAGAGTGGCAGGGCAGCAGAGGGGCAGTCCGTTTGGCAGCAAAGCAGCACAACAGTCCTTCTGTAGCATCCATAGGTCCAGGAGTGTACTGAAGAGTGAGTCTCTATTTTATACATGGAGCCTTCTTGGCTGGCAGGTTTAAAATGTGTCCCCCCAGCAGAAAGTGGGGATAATTACCAAACCCCTGGGGGTTCTCATCTCTAAGGCGGAAGAACATGGACAGGCCATCAGCATTCGAGTGGTCTGACCCAGGGTGGTGTTTCAATGTGAAGTCCATTCCCTGTGGGGAGATGGACCATGTCAACAGTTATAGATTCTCACCCCCATCTGAATGAGCCATCTAAGGGGTATGTGGTCTATCTGAACTAGGAAGGTAGTCCCAAACAAGTATGGTCTCAGCTTCTTCAGTGCCCAGACCACAGCAAAGGCTATCCTTTCAATAACACTTCACCTCTATTCCCTGTGAAGTAAAATCCTAGAAATGAAAGCTACATATTGGTCCTGGCCCTCCTCATTTAGCTGTGATAGGACTGCCCCTGTGACATGCTCTGAGGCATCTGTTTGTACAATTAATTCCTGGGAAATATCAGGTGGCTTAAGCACAGGGGCTGTGTCATGGCCCGTCTGAGGGGGTCAAAGGCTTTCTGACAGGCCCCTGTCCAGATCACCTTCTTGGGCTGCTTCTTTGAAGTCATCTCAGTAAAGGGGTAACAATGGTGCCATATCCCTTGACAAACCTCCTGTAATAACCAGTGAGGACAAGGAAGGTCCTCACTTCTGTCTATGTTTTGGGGTCCTCCCAGGCCAGGCTAGTGTCTATTTTGGCCTAGAGGTGGTTTACCTTACCCACACCAACAAAGTGTCCTAAGTCTGCCTTGATAGTTAGGCCTGCATATTGCAGGGCCTGAAGTACTTCCTGCAGGTGAAAGAGGTGGCCCTCCCAGGTACTACTGAAGACAGATATGTCATCCAGATAAGCAGCAATGAAGGCCTCCTTTCCCGCTAAGGCCTGGTTCACCAGCCTCTGGAAGTTGGCTGGGGCAGTCTTCTATCCATAGGGCATTACCTTAAATAGGAAGCGGCCCTCTGGGTTAGGGCAATCTGCCAATACTCAGAAGTCAAGTCAAAGGAACACAAAAACTTGACAGTCCTTAACCGATATATGAGCTCATCAGCTCTGGGGATGGGGCAGCATCAGTCTTGGTGACTGAGTTGAGCACCCTGTAGTCCACACAAATCCTGAATTCTGGGGCACCCCCTGATGGGCAGCCTTGGGTAGCAGCACCACTGGGCTGGACCAGGAACTAATTGAGTGCTCAATCACTCTGAACGTCAGCATCTTAGAGACTTCCTCTTTGATGCTGGCTCTCAATTTGTCTGACAGCCTGTACATTTTGTTTTTGACAGGCAGGCTGCCCCCAGTGTCAATGCCATGGTCACACAGATGTGTAAGCCCAGGAGTGAGGGAAAACAGTGAGGAAAACTACCCAGCAACTGGAGATAGTTCCTCTGTGGTACTGGGGTGGGTGTAGGAGAGTGGTTGACACCTTCCACTGATCCAGCTTTCTCTTTGGATGACAGGAAGTCATGCAGAGGTTCACTCTCCTCTTCCGCTCCATCATCAGTCACCAACAACTTGGTGACCTCAGACCTCTCACAGTGGGATTTGAGGGGATTGATGTGGAGCACCCTTAAGGGATTTTTGTAGGTATTGAGATCCACCAGGTAAGTGGCCTCCCCCTTCATCTCAATCTCATTGTAGGGCCCAGTCAAATGGTCTTGGTGGGCCCTGGGCTCCACTTGCTCCATCACCCAAACTTCCTGGCTAGGCTGAAACTCGACTAGAGTAGTTGTCTGGTCATACTACTGTTTCATGACCTCCTGGCTTGCCTCCAAGTTCTCAGAAGCTTTCTTCCAGAACTTGGCCATTTGGTTTCTAAGGGTTAGCATGTAGCTAACCACATCCTAGGGGGAGTTCAGGTGAGCTTCCTCCCACCCCTCCTTCATCAGAATGAGAGGTCCCCTAACAGGTGACCATACAGAAGTTCAAATGGGTTTAGCGCAACTCCCTTCTGTACTACCTCCTTATGTGCAAAAAGCAGCCATGGCAGGAAGATATCCCACTTCTGCATCATGGGCTTATGCAGGCCCATTATCATTGCCTTTTAGGGTATTATTGAACCTTACAAGCCCATTGGATTGTGGATGGTAGGTTGTGGACAACTTGTAGGTTACCCCACACTCCTTCCACATGGACTTCATGTATGCAGACATGAAGTTGGAGCCCCTGTCAGACACCTTTTCCTTAGGGAACCCCACTCAGGTGAAAATCCCCATTAGGTCCCTATATACTACAGGTGCAGTCACAGACCACAGAGGGATTGCTTCTCATTATATAGTGGCTTGGTCCACCAAGATCAGGATACACCTGTGGCCTAAAGCTGTCTTGAGGTCCAAGGGTCCTACAATGTTGATGCCCATCCTTTTAAAGGGGGTGCAAATGACAGATAAAGGGGTTCTGTTGAGCCTTCAGCTTTTCCCCTGTTTTCCCAATGCCTGGCTGGGTACAGGTCCTATAGAAAGTACCTGAGGCTATCCTCATCCGGGGCCAATGGAAGTGGGAGACTAACAAAGGTCTTTTTCTGCCTCAGACGTCCTGCCAGGGAAATCTCATGAACCAGTCCCAGCAGGAAGGCCCTATTGCATTGGAGGACCACCAAAACATGTGTTTCCCCATGCACAGGTACCTTAGGCTCACTATACAGGAGGTAATTCTCCCAGTATATGAGGTGATCTCCAGTCATCACCACCTGTCTGGTCTTCAGCCTTACGTCTCATGCCCTCAAGGGTTGGGCACTTTTTGTGTACCTTACAGAATTATCTCCTGGTGGGCCCACCCTCTAATTGCCTTCCAGCAAGTACAGGCAGGTCTCCAAGTGAGGCAATGTCTTCACCTTTAGTTTTTGTGGTGGCCTCCTCAAGTACCCCCATCTGTACTATTGGAATTACAGGGGCTGGTTTCACACACCCTCTGCCCTTCCCTTTCTTGGCAGCTGTGGGCCATTTTGCCGGGCTCCAGACTTCCTTGACTCCCTGCCTGGGCAGCTATGGACCTAGTGGTCATGCAGACCTACTCAGGAAACTCCAACATTTCCAGGTGTTATCTGGACTTCACTTCCTTCCAGGCAGTGTGCTCCAGCTAATTCCCCGGAAAACAATCGACGGGCATGGCAGGGCTCACAGCTACTTCAAGAAGACCTGACCTCTCCCCCCACTCAAAGGGAATCAAAGCCAAAACCTCTCCTGTTGTCTGATAGTATATACTGGTAGACTGTATTAGGTATCACTTGCACTGAGGACACTAGATGAGACCTGATAGTAGTCATACTAGCTCCTGTATTCCTCAGAGCCTCCACCCTCTGTCCATTGATGGTGACCCACTACATGTATTTGGAAATATTAGGAGGCATGTGGGCTTTGGACACCATCTCTCTGTCACCCAGGAACACTACAGTAACCTCAGCTGTCTCCCCCACACTTAATGGGACCATATCCTCCCCAGGCACTATACTGGCCAACCCAGGAGTCTGCCCACCATTGGGGGCTGTTTCCTCTTGGGGCACTTGGCATCGCCCGGGTGTGCTCATACTAGTAACACTCATAACACTTGAGGGCAAACTTACCAGTGTTTTTGTCAACAAAAACTTCCCTCTAGTGGTCAGATTGGGAATGGGACCTTTTGCCAAGGGAACGGTTTTGGGGGCCTTGAGAGTACTCCCTTTTTTTCTCCCCTATCCTTCTTCTGGTGGGGACCCTGACCACCCTTTTGGGAATCCATCCCAGATAGCATCTTCTGGACCCTAGTGCTGCTCCAGTGGTTCAACTCTTTAGCAAGCTCCCTGGGGTCAGTGAGCTTACTACCCACAAGGTGTTGGTGCAGCTCAGTAAAGCAAAGACTGAACATGTGCTCTCTAGCAATCACATTTTACAGCCTTTTGCAATCACTCCCTTCACTGCTGTTCACCCAACCATCCAGTGCCTTGCAAGAATGTTCTACACAATCCACCCAGGTCTGTTGGGGAAGCTTCTGACTGTCCCTAAACTTTTGTCTATACTTTCTGGGATGAACCCATATTCCTTGATCAGGGTCTCGTTCACGAGAGGATACTTCAGCCTTTCCCCTTTCCCTAACGCTAACAGGGCATCCCTCCCTAAATTGGGAATATGCCCCGAGAGGCTGTGCCCCCCCCCAATCTTCTTCAGTGGCCCTATTAATCTCCAGGGCAACCTCACAGGCCTTAAACCTGTTTATGTCATCCCCACAACAAAGTTAGACACCAGATTCTGTGGGACAGGGACCTTCCTTTATCTTGTGAACACTGGGGTAATGCTGCCACCAATACTGCTTGAATCTGCCTGCTTGGCGCTGATGTCCAGCTCCTTGAGACAGAGCTTAAGGGCCATCCTCCTTGCCTCCATGGGTATTCTCTCTCTTGCTAAAGCTCTCTTAGCCTCAGTTTCCTCCCTGCCCAAACCTCTTACTGCCTCAGCTCATTGGTCCTCTGCTTCTAGCCTCACCTTGGAAAGCTGCAGCGTGAGCTTCCTCTCTACCTTCCTATCCTCCAGCTCCTCTGGGGACAGGTTCTGTGCAGAAACATTACTCCCTCCCCAATTCTGGCATCCTTGGCATACTCTGTGTGTGGGTTGTGCTCTCCTTGCAGCTCAGGACCCGGGTCTGGGTTCCTGCATCTCCTCATCACTCAAGTTTGCCTCAACCTCCTCTGGGTCATCATCCTCTGGGTTGGTCTGCAACCTCTATACTTCCTCAAAGGCTCTTATAGCTATCTGGAGATCCAGTTTGGTAGCCTTCTTGCCCGCCTTTATCGCCTTCTCTTTGCAAAGCTTCAGCAGCTCAGCCCTGGTGAGAGTGTCATAATTGATCAGATCCATCTCCATGGTACCAAAAAGTAAGGTAGAACACTTAAATTAGGAAAAGGGGAAAACTGCCAAAAGAAAACTAAGAAGAATTTAAGAAGATGTTTTATTTTAGGTTTAGAGATTAATCACTAAACCTATAGCCCAGAGGTTGAAAACATTTGGAGCACCAAACCATTTCATGCACAAAGAAAAACTGTGGCAGAGTCACTGCATCCCTAAATTGTCTGTCCATTTGCTGTGAGCTAAACAAGACCCAGCAGAATGGCAAATGACTGATATCCACATGTCTGTTGGTGTAAGCTAAGCATGTATGTGGTATTTGCATAGCGCAAAGCTAGCCAAAAGAGCTGTACAGGGTAAAAGGCAAGAATACAGTGAAAGGATATTTGTAGAGGTAGATGCGTTCTGGGTGCAAACTGCAGAGTTGTGCTGTACTGAAATGTGATGTAGTGTTTTTTAAAGAGATGCTTGTTCTAGCTTCCAGTTATAGGGATAGGACTGGCTGTTTACAGTGGTGCACATCTTTGTTAACACCACATGCTTCAGAGATTTGAAGTCGCCTGAGAGCTCCTTCGGATGTGAGTAATCAGTCTATTTTCCTCACCCAGCTAATCTGCATATACCTGAAACCCAACTTGGCTCTGCAGTCCAGGCCAGCAACATCTCCTTAAACACCTCTGCAAGAGACATTCTTTTCTTCATACCCTGATAGATATTGTTTGTAATCAATTATCTCTGGCTTTTCCTGGAACTCAGGTTGGATACAAGACTATAGTCATTAACTATCCTGTGATTGTCATCAAATGTGAAGGAGAGGGTATAGGAAAATATGGAGGTGTGCTCAGGGGGGGCTCAAAACATATTATATTGTTTGCCCCTGTATAGTTGGCCCTTGAAGTGCTAAAGCTTGTTCAAGTTTGAGAGTTCTAATGTTTTTCCTCTGTCCCACCACTCTTTCCTTTGGTTTAAATGTTGGCCAAATAAATATCCTGAAATATGCTACGATAAGCACCAGAGTTAGCATTAATTATAATTTAGCAGAAAGCCATGATGTTGAAGGTATTGGCATGGCCCCTCAATTCCTCACCCTTTCGGCTCCCTAGAGGAGGCATGGAGGAGCCAATCACTCAATAAATATATGCAGTGAAAATTTGGAAATATACAATAAATCAGGGGTCTGTCCAACCTTTTCTGTGATATGAGCTATTCATGTTCGATGAAATTCATCCTCAACTACTATTATTAGTGTTGTGGTAGTGACCGTGTGAGACAAGATTACGTTTGAAACCAGTGCATGCAAGATTACCAGGAGTCATCACCTCAGTGCATCAGGCAAGGTCACCAGTGTTAATGTAAAAAATACTTAGCCATTTTTTAATGCCTCTACATGGGTAATATCTAACATTCATGCAATGCCCCTGGTACCAAGGTAATGATATGAGTAATGTGTCTCCCCAATGCCACACAGTTTTGCACTGAAATATCTACTTTAAATAGATTTTGGAAATGTTGTCAATTTTCCCCCAAACACCAACTTATGAGTTCTGAAAATACTAAAATTTTCGTCTTTCGATACACACTCTCAATTTTGGTATACATATACTAATTCAATGAAGCAAAAGCTGACTGGGCTGCACACAGGAGAGCTACTTACCGGTAGGTGGAGAGCTACGAGTATCTCATGACCTACTCATCGAGAGGCCTGCAATAACTAACACGAGGAAGGACATTTTCATAAAAAGCAGATGCATTTACTTCATTCCAGAAAGAAGTACTGCAATCTGGAAGTGACGGGAAATCAATGAATCCAGTGATGCCACAGCACCAACGTGAAATGAGTCCATGCATCCAACACGCCCAGCACTGGACTTTTTTTGTGCATAATTTGTGGTTCCTCAGCCTTGCCTTGCTTGGCATCCTGTTGAGTTTTTTCAGTCTGTGTTGAAATGCTGGGAACTGAATAGATGAGCCATAGCACTGGAGAGAGATGACGTTTGGGTGTGTCTACTTCATCCCCATCCCATCTATCATACAACATTAGTGTAAAGTTAAACCATGCTGCTCTCAATGCTGTAAAGGTTGGAGAACTGCTCCCAATGAAGCACTGTGAGCGAGCATGTTTCCTTTACCCCTAAAACGCATAGTAATAACTTGTTGGTAATGCTTTTCCTCTTCTGCACTGATTAAATGACTTTAACCTACAAATCATTCTCTCTTTCAGATTAGGGTTGCTGTGAGTATATTGAAGGATATAACTTCTCTGTACCATGTTTCTTTCTCCCTTGCAGCCCACTCCAGAAAGTGTCTAAGCAATCATTTCATTACCTCTCTTTTGCATAACAAATTGGGTATCCTTCCTAAGCCTCTATGTGCTTGTTTGAATGTTTTCTTAGAACAACTGGAGTTCTTACCTGGCGGTAGAGGTAGCTTTCATGGCGTGTTTCCTGTTTCTATTCTGATTCTGTGAGTGCTTCCTATATTTTCAATAATGAGAACTCTGAGGTCACTTGCTTGTACACTGGAAACCTTATCTGCATCCTTGTTGAACTTCATATTTGGTTCGCTCATTCCAACTAAACCCAACAGTGCAGCCCAAATGCATGTACGGTGGCTAAATGTGTAGTCGTCTTAATGTTAGTCTAGTATATGAATTCCAGTTTTTATTCTACCCCTAAAATTTTGGCTCCACTGCTAAAAATAGATAATATATAAAAAGCTGAAACAATATTACAGTGCAGCCTAAGAGTCCCACGTCTTAGTACAATCCACAACTCGCTGATACCTGAAGAATTTGTGAGGCAAATGCCTCCATAAATCCTGGGCAACAAGGGACCAACCTTATGAAGCTTTCCTCCGTGACTAATTGTGTCTTAGGCATGGAAATTCAGAGTGTAAGTCAAGAATAAGTCAAAACTACTCATAGACTCATAGAAAATGTTTGTGAATCACTCTGTAGTGTTTTCAACTGCCATGTCGAAGAAATACCTTGTTTCATTCTTCCTCCTTCTGGCCCCAATAAGATCATATTCACTGAGGAGACATAAAGGGGTATATTCACAAGAACGTGTGATAACTACCGCAAGAGTAGCGTAACGCAACTTTCAATAACGCAGCCTATCACGGGAAAATAACCCTGTGTCAAATAACCCTGTGTCAACGTGGAATTCACAACAAGGCAGTACCATGCAATAGTCACCAGATAACGCGTCAAATGCCAGCGTGGAAATCAACACCACGCCCAAAAAATGCGAAACGCGAACGCGAGAAATCATGCGATGAGGCCAATCGCGGTACAAAAAGCTGCGAAAAGCAGCCTCAGGCCTGCAACTCCCACGCGTCTGGTGGGCAATTGCACCTTAAAAACCACAGGCACAACACACCAGAAACAAGCCAAAGCACGTAGCAACATCCATGCACCCTGACCCAGTGCAGAGGGCAACGCGAACCCCACAACCCCCACAGACCACCAGCAAGGAACAACGGGGTCGGGAAGGCTAAGGAGAAAATGGAGAGGAAGACGGGGTGCAGACTGCAGGAAAACAAGACCAAGGCCACGGAGGCTACAGAACACTACCAGCAAATGACCCACAAGCAGACCGCCTGGAATGCAGTCGCAGAGCCCAGGAGGCCAATCCAGGAGGACAAGAGGCTCCGCCAGGATGTGACAACCTAAACCAAGCACAAACCCGCTGCCAACAGGAAGGCAGCAACAGCGACAGGAGGTGGCAGTCCAGCGACACAGGAGGAGCAGGAGGAAAGCCAGGCCACAGTCATCAGTGTGGAGAGAGTGCAAGGAGCAGGGAGTACGAACACAGCTCGACAGGACCTGACACAACAACAACAGGGTGAGGATCCAACAGGGACTGGGGGGACGGGGGGTGATGGGCACAATGCCACACATGCACAATGAGGTGTAGCACACTGCACATCCACAATTACCCAGGGACATGTCCCCCATCCCCGTAGCACACTGCAGCACACACACATAGCAATCACAGCACATACCATGACAATGTGGCACAAAGTGCAACACCCACACTGCAGAACAGGGGACACAACTGGGTCAACCCATGCACAGAAACAGTACAATCACATTGGACAGAGCAGGGAACTGTGAGATGCACATCTACCCCTACAACCCCACATCAGCCATGTAGGTCAAGTGTACACTGTCCCAACTCAAATAGCCACCACCGCCCAAACAGTCACAATGTACATTGTCACACAGTCTGCATGCCGACAAGAACAAGGAGCCAACACAATGCCAACATGCACCTCCCCTTCACAATGCAGAGAGACAAACAACACCTCCAGCAGGTCTGAACAGACAACCCATCAGTGATGCCCGAGACGAACACCACACCCCCGACCCCGATGCCCTACAACAGCCCATGGACATCCCACACAACCCAACACCAGGACCAGGGCAGACAAGCTACTCAGAGGAGAACCCAGAATCTGCAACAGACCACACAGCATGAAGCACCCGCAATAACGGCTGCCTCACAACACGTCACCCACCCACACATGGCATCCCAATGCCAGGTGGCAGAACGCCAAAAGGAGGTGGCCCAACAGGTGAGGGTGTTGCCAAAACCATGGAATGCGAACTAGAACACGTACGTGGGTGTCCAATACCCTTCAGGGACCACCTACACCCCACAAAGGAGACCCACTCCCCCACAGAGACACATGCACATATCATGTTGAACTGGCTACAGGCACGTGCGCCCGGCCCCTTTATTGGCAGGGCCACATGTACAGTGACGCCTGTGCTGGATGTGTGTGGGGTGAGTATAAGCCAGCCCGCATGGAGTGCTTGGTGCTGGCAACAACCTGAAAAGTGGACACCAATGTCATGGAAACAGAAAACACCAGCATAACAGAGTCAAATGCAGAGCAACATGGAGGGATCCGGAGTAAGGACAGAGGTCACCCAATATTCAGTCTGGACGTTCCGTGAGTTGCAGTGCACTGAGGTAGGGGCACCAGAGAAGAGAGCGCTAATGTGAAGGAATTGCTAGGATTGTGTCCCTTTGGGTTAGTCCTGATGCAGATGCAGTGGGGTGTGGTACACCTGCATCAACTTCCTCATCAACGTCCCAGGTCTCCCACACTGCCTGAGTTGACAGTTGTGCCCGCAGTCCACAGCGCAATACCCAGTATCAGATCCAGGTGTGTAGCTTGACTACCGCCACCAGTCTGCATTCCTGCCTTGGGGCTGCTGCCACCTGACCTCACATTGTCTGTGCCTTCTCCCGTCTACACACTTGACACATCCTCCTCCTCATGGTCCCAGGTCTTCCCCACTGCATGAGGTGACATTGCTGCGCAACCTCACAACAGCACATAACTCAATCAGTAACGGACAATGGCTTGCGGTGCACTGAGTCACTGGCACCTGGAGTGCTGAGCAGGGCAGCAGGCCAATGATGGCATCCACAACAGGTCTGGGCAACTCCGTAGGTCTGTCAGGACCACCCTTTTGACTCTGGCAGATGGCAGTTGAAGGTGGTCCTTGCGGTGGTGGCGTGTGCCTCCTGCGGTGATGCGACGTCCGGGACGGTCAAGACTCTAAGCCATGTGTGGGCCCTTGTGGCCCGCAGTTGGGGCTGGAGGAGGCGGACAGCGCAGGGCCACAGACACATGGCATTGATCACCCCAAGACCATCGCTACAGAGGCCATTCAATGTCTCAGAAGAAGCGGTCCCAGGCCTGACCAGTACAGAGTTAGTGGCCCCGGATGCACTGCGGCCGGCACAGGCACCCAGCCACGGGACGGTGACTTGTGGTGCAGTCAGATGGGCCATGCGACCTGAGCGGGTCCCCATCAATGTCCGAGGTGTATGTTGCGGAGGGTTTCGGGGGACAGTGGAAGGTGCCCTCCAGGGCATGATGCGGAAGGTCTGATGTTATCTGGAAGCAGCAAGTGGAGGAGTGTAAAGCGCAACCCTCATCCTCACCAACAATTCAGGATCAGCTACATGAGGATGAAAACTAGCCCCTAGTCCATGGACTCAAACGCCACCAATGTCCGACCAGTGAGTGCCCATGAATGTCGGGGAACAAACTTAGTGGCACAGGTGCTGTGAGGGGATGCAGTCTGCGATGATGCCCGTACACAGATGTGAACTCCAAGAATGCCAAATCAAGGCTCTGTGACCTACTGGACTGCAGTGTAGGCCGGAGGCAGCGGTCAGCAGTGGCCCACAGCCACGGGTCCTTGGCTCGCGAGGCACAGAGTTGGTGACACAGTGGCAGTTGTCAGTAGTGTTCAATCACCTCCGTGACACTGTTCCTGTTCCCTCCGGACTGCAACGTGTCATCCTCTTACGCCCCTCCGTGCGTGCGAGGAAATGTATTCTGCCCTCTGAGTTACCGATGTTCAGTTACAAATCAGTTATCCCACTCATGCGCAGCGTAGGCCGAGGGCAGTGGTCCGCGTAGGCCCACAGACACGTGTGGTTGTGATGCCATGCACAGACTTGTTGCCACCACATCGGAGGGTGTATAGTGTATTGTTCTCTGCCTTAAATGATGTTCACTGCCATAGTGTAATCAAGACTCAGTTCCAAATGTGTGACCTACCTGACCGTGGTGTAGGCCTGATGCAGAGGTCAGCACGGCCCATTCACTGTGTTTCGCCGGCAAACGTTGGATGGCCCCACCGGCCTGCGTAGTTCAGGTTCAGTGGCACCACGTGTAGCAGGCTGTCGTTGAACAGGGTTAGTGGCACCATGTGTAGCAGGCTGGCGTTGAACAGGGTTAGTGGCACCATGTGTAGCAGGCTGGCGTTGAACAGGGTTAGTGGCACCACGTGTCGCAAGATGCCCATATGGAACTATGCCTCACTGATCGTGGGGGGTCTGGTGCTGTGGCCGCTGGCCCGGATTTGGGGTCACTGCCATTCATGACTCAAGACACAGTTCCACATGTGGGACCTACTGGTCCGAAGAGTAGGCCGGGGGCGGCAGTAGAGTACATCAACAGAAAAGGAATAACGCGGGCCGGTGTCGCAGCCGTGATGGTCTGAGGTGGCTGCCAAGGTCTCGGGCCTCGGGCTTGTGGCTTGCACCGGCACGTGGTGGGCCCTCCTTGACACACGCCGGTGTCGGAAGGTGATCAGTGTGGTCTGGCTGCGCAGGGGCTGGCCTGACGGGTTCGTGGACCAGAATGCCAGGGTCCGACAGGCGCACAGCATCTCAGGCAACTCTGCTCACGGGGATGGCGTAAGCCTCGTGGCGAGGTGGGAGGTGCCGCCCTGGCAGAGACGTGGGTCTTTCCGGAAGTGGACCATGCCCAGGCCTACGTGGTTTTTATTCACACCCCTATGCTGGCGTGGCGTACGCCGGGCCATCCCACTCCGCTGACGCTTAGGGGGGGCGTAACAGGCAACATTTCCGCGAGGTCCCCCACTGGCTGTGGTGACATGGTGGCGTCCACTGTCCACTACACTCCATATGCAAGCGGTGTATGTCGCCATGGATATGGGTGTGTGCTGCATACTGCGAGGTGTCCAGTACATCTCCGGCACTCTTGGCATTGTGTACTTTCCCAATCATGGTTCTCCTGCATCCTTCACACATGCCTGGTTGCCACCTCTCCCCACATTTGGCTAGTATGTGGCTGGGGTGCCATGCCGTTGCTGGCTCATTTTCAGGGCTTGCCCATGTGGACATTGTAAGTTGTTCTGTCGTGTCTGGTGGGTGGGCATATTGTTGTACCTGTTGTATGTGATTTTGTGACGTGTGCATTGCCCGAGTTGTGAGTTGCATGGTTGTGGTGTTGAGGTGTGTGGGGTGTTCATTTGTATATTGCCAAGGGGCTGTACATTTCCCTTGTTGCCATCCTGGGAACGCTGGTTGATGTAGACTGTCGGAGGATGAAGGTATCATGCACACTGGCTGTGTATTTGAAGGCGACATTGTTGGATGTTCCAAGGTGTTCTGTTGTTGCCTACACATTGGTTTGAGATGTGTGCTTCCTGTTGCGGTGATTGTGTGCTGTGTCACCAGGGGGCACAGGTAGTACATGTGTGCTGTGTGTTGCCCCCAACACGTGCGTGCATCCTGCTATGGCGTCTAGTCCTTGCTTGGTCTCCAGCGGATCCTGCGCATTGTGTTGTACGTATGGGGACTGGGGTACCAGGGTGATGGTGACGTCCAGGACAGGTGTGGGGGACTTGGATGTGGCTGACTGTGGGACTCCTCCGACTCTGGCGGGTGTTGGATGGGGGGTCTCAGGGGCCAACAGGTGCAGCCACGCCATCAGCTTTGTGTGGGGTGGGATGTTGGTTGTCCGCTGTGTTGTTGCCGTAGGCCTGTTAGGCGATGATGGTCAGGATGCGTAGGTTGGTTGTCCCTTTCAGCCTGTAGTGGAAGGTGACATTGTCAGATGTTGGGTCTGTGCGACTGGTACGTTTCCTGGGCTTCCGCTTTCTTTGTCTGCGCTGCGTCTGTGTTGGTCCGGGGGGGGTGTTCCGGGTGTGGGATGGGGTCCTGGGGTGGTGGGGGTGGGTGTTGTGGCTCTCTTGGGTGTCCGGGCCGCATGATGTGTGGCTCCATGGCATCTGTTGCCCTTCGGATGTGGCCCTGGGCTGTGCTCCCTTTTGTGGTGCTGGCTGCTGTCCGAGTTTACACCAGGTCAGAGCAGGTGTAGATTTCCTGGTGCTAACGCGCCTTATCAATTGTTTTGTGTTTTTATCGCGGATGTGGCTGGTCGTTGTGAATGTTGAGGTGTGCTGTTGTCTCTGCTTTTGTCACGGGAACGCCTACTCTGCATCTCATTAGCGATATTTGCAAGGGTCCTCTGTGGCGATGTTTTTTGTGGCTGCTATCGCGGGTAAACTGGTGCTGTGGGCTGTTAACACCGGCTTGTGAATGGGGGGGTAAATTTATCACGACTTTGGCTGCGATAAAGTGCCGTTAATTCGGCGATAGCTCCTTGTGAATATGCCCCAAAGTTTTCATGCACACATTAGAGCCATCCTTTCCTGTACACACCCTCCAGTGACATCTACATACCTGAAATGAACACCTCAAATTAATCCTCATGAGCAGCTGAAGGGATTTCACAATGCTCAAGCAAGCCACAGGCTGAGCAGGAATCATGAACTCAAGCCCCTTCCACCGAATGGAGAAAGAAAAATTATGAGGCGTCGGGAATTGGCAGCTCTTTTTTTACCATCCAAAATGGGTGAGCAGGCATTCATCCCAGAAGAATTGAATGAGTTGCAGCGCAAGAAGTGGAACACTCATCTTTACTAAGGGATTGGATAAGGAAAGGCGGCACGGAAGCAATGATGTAATCTGAAATAAAACACAAATGTAAAACGAAGCAGAATGAATGCAGTCTCCACACCTGTAAAAGCTCATGAGAGGACAGTTTCAACTATTAACACTAGAGTTCTCCCTTTCTCTCTTTCGATTGGTTTGAGTAGGCAGTGGAGAATTAGAATGTAGCAGTGTTTTCCTCATTTCACCATAGTTATAGGCTTTGAAACTATTTTTAAGTCACTGAGCGATGGTTGCGGCTAGCAAGCTAACCCACTCTTATCAGGGTTTATTTTCAAGGGTTTTCAATCCACCATACAGAAAGCTATGATTGCTGTATTTGTAATTTGATACATTTTTCAAGATAATTTATTAAGAAGCCATGCATTTCAGAAACAGTTATGCAAGAGTGGTTTCACAGTACCGAGGGCCATTCTTCTTATGCAGCAGTACATCCAGTTTATGTACCCATCCCAATACAGCCTGTACTTCCGCCTGTTGTTTCAAGACTTTCTGCTGATGGTTTACTTTAGATGGAAGTTTGATCCTGAAGATCTACAGGTCATTAAGGACAGCATAGACATGAAAAGGTTTTGCGCTGCAACCTATTATGAACCCTAAGTGACAATTCTATTGAGTAATTGCATTGCATTTTGTGCCACAATAATCCTAATGAAAGGCAGCTATTCGAGATTCAACTTTCAATGACTTACGTGGTCTCGACAATTCGGGGCATTTAGACTATTTTTCATGCAACGCTGGGCAGCAAGCAAAGTCCTGCACTGCATACAGTGAAACCGAGGGCCTCATTTACAAGGCTGTGGCATCCTTTTTTTTGACGCACCGGCAGCATAGTGTGCCTGCCCATATTTATAAGGCCAGGTAGTCACCCTGCGTGACTTTTCATGGCCTTGTAAATATGGGACCCTTTCACACATTACTCTGCATGAAAGGGGGATTCCATGGGTGTTGCTGTGGGTATTCCCAATCAACATCCATGGAACCTGACACATTCCAAGATTTACAAAGTTTTGTAAAGCTGTGAATGTGTCAGAATCCTATGCCTCCCCAGGAGCAGCGTAGGAGTGGCTTTTAATTTTATTTGTCCCCGCTCTTTCCTCTTCGTGCAGCTTGCATAGAACAAGGAAAATGCCACCAATTATTGTTTTTGGACAGGAAAGTGTCCCTTGCTGCACAAAAACAATCATCCCCACACTGCAGGCATTCTTGAAACATGACGCAGGGGTGCCTGCGCAATTGTGCACCAGTGCAGGGGAAAGCACATGAATGTGTTGTATTGTTGTTACTGCAACGCTTCCCTGTGCTTTTAAAATGACAAAGCTTGGTGCTGCAAAATGACTTGTAGTGCTGTGCTGCATCATTTTTTGTAAATGAGGCCCTGAAAGAGCAGTAATGCACCATATCCGCTAAGATATGGGGCACTTCTGCTCCTCTCTGCTAATGCTGGTACATTGTACACATCTCTTCCTCCACAAAAACAATCCTTAGGGGCAATTTCCTCTTTTTGTGTGGGATGCAGGATACATCACTCATAGAAAGAGGAAGCAACAGGGAGAAATAAAGAAATTTCTCTTTGTGATGCCTCTCTGTTTAGTTGCAGATTTTTGGCGCAATCCCAGGTTTACTGCCTTTGGCAAATCTGGGATTGTTTCAAATTCTATGGGTGGATGCACGGGAACGCCCATTCTCCCCCAGGGAACGCCTACCCCTATGAATTATCATGCAACGCAGTGCAAGTCGTGTTACATATCTTTACAAAGTCACAACATTGGTGCAAACCGTTCCTTGCATGGCTTTTCAAATCTTACTGAAACCTTTGTGTTGTTAATGTGTGACGCAAGGACAACAAGGCTTAGAAAATCTGGTCCCTAGTTTTCTTAGCTATCATGGAAATCATGCATGAACTCTTTCACAGACAGAAGGCACAATGGCAGGTACTTGTTGCAGCTTGTTCTTTCTGCTGAGACCTCAGGCATTAAGAGCAGACAATTCCGTCCCCTTTCCTCAAACAACCTAACTCGGGGTGCCAGTAAAACTTTAAAGGTCATGTAGATCTTGTAAGGTACGCTATCAAGCCACTGATCTAGCGGACGTCCCACCAGGTCAGAGGTGATTTGGTTTTACCAAAAGTGAAGGGAACCAAGAGTTCAGTGGATGAGGCATCTAACAATGTTTGCCAGAGCCTGATTAACGCCTATCTTTTACATTTAGGGGCTTATTTACAAGCCTCATGTGCCACTTTTGCGTCATTTTTAACATGGGAAAAGTGACGTATGGGTGGCGCAAGGGGCTTGTAAATAAGCCCCTTAGTCTCTATTGTCCAATTTTTTGCATTTCTATTCAAGAAAGCCAGAAGATAACATGACATTTAAAGGGAAAAAAAAGATCACACCACATGAACTGCAGACCATGTCCCGTATTTCAAGACGCATCTGCCCATCCTCTATTGGGGAATGGTAGCAAAGATGACTAGCATATTGTATAGTACATGTACGAACACATAGAGGTGGACTACAACATTTGTAATTTCCATAAATATAATGCTGTAATCCTTAGGGAGTGGAAATCATGGTGCATAACAAAATACACAAAAGTCTCATAATGCACAAAAACTATTGTGAAGCCGATTTAATTTGCCAGAGGCTTTTTGCTAGTAAATGTATATTTCTGAATGCTTTTAGTGAGTCACATATTGTTTCTTAAATATAATTATAAAATCACGCTTGGATCGTCCTTCACTCAAAAAATTAAATTAAAATGTTTCAATTTATTTAGATATTGTATTCATCGTTTAATATATCGAGTGAAACGAAAAAGTATATAAGGTGATTTGAATTCAAGAACTGATGAGTGAAATAAATTAATTTCTTACTTAAAGTACTCAATGTGTCAACACTAAAGAATAGCTGAGTGTATGCCATGAATATATTATCCTATGAAGAGAAAATGCCTGAACATTACCTGTATATTCTTCTAAGCCTTACGCCCAATGTTCAGAACACAGGGGCAGATCTACAAGGAAGTGCCACAGCGCGGCAACGCAAGCCCTTTGGCAGCGCCACGCTGCAGCACTTCCGAAGCACAGGAATGCGACATATTTCCAATATGTCACATTCATGTGCTCTCCCCTGCGCTGGCGGACAAACTGCAGCCATGCACCAGCGCAGGCACCCTTGCACCATGGTGCAAGGATGCCTGCGTCATGGGGAGATTGTTGTTGTGGAGGAAGCGGCACCTTCCTGCACAAAAACAATCACTACAGGCATTTTCCTCTTTCAATGCGTTCTGTAGAATGCAGCACGCTTTGAAAGAGGAAAAAACGAGGAGAAATTAAAACATTTCTCCTCGTTGTGCCTTCACTACGCCTCCCCTGGGGAGGCGTAGTATTGACATCGCATTTCCAGATTTACGATTCCTCGTAAATCTGGAAATGTGTCTCGTTCCATGGGTGTTGCGTGGGAACACCCACAGCAACACCCATGGAACGCCCCTTCCACGCAAAGTGCTGCGTGTGAAGGGGCCATATTTACAAGGAGAGGAAAAGTCACGCAGGGTGGCTTTTCCTCTCTTTGTAAATATAGAGAAGTGGATTGCCCCTCCAGTACGTCACAAAAGTGACGTACTGGTGGCGCAGGGAGCTTGTAAATCTGCCCCACAGAGAATAAATAAAGGTGCAAGGCTTAATTATGGGAATTCTTTGTACTTTTTCATTTTTATATCAGTGATGACTTTGCTGATATATCAAAAACACTTCAAAGATGAACAAGAACAATGGCGTGGAACAGATTTTTGAAGGTGGGGTTGCATTATAAAAATCAAATACTCTTTATTCTATACTTGATTACACTTTAACCTCAATATCATTTGTTACTATCATTTGTATCTTGCCTATTATCCAGACCTGGAGTGGGCTCGCTGGTCTCTTTCCTTGTCCAATTAGTTGCATTCCGCAGTATGTTGTGTTTGAAGGGTTGTAGGCAGGAGTTTGTATACCTTGTTCGATCTGCCAAGAGCAGCCTGCATGAGTGCTTGAAGCAGGGTGTGCTTGAGGTTTAGTATAGATTGTGTGAGTTTGATTTTGTGGGTAAGGCTCCGATGTGGTTCAATGTTCTGGTTAGGTGTTCTTGTGTTGTAAAGTAAGCGTAGAGGATAGTGCGCATTCATCTATACCTTACATGTATGTATTCTATCCAGATATGTCTTACATAGCATACAGTCATATGTTCCTCATGTTATTGTGTTTGCTCGGTAGGCTGTTAGTGGCTTGAGTCATTGCAGACAGCCTTGGTCAGTATCACTGAGCAGTAGCCTATACTAGCGGTACTTAATCTTTTGACTTCTATGGAAACCCATGGAAACCCACTGAATTACTACTGGTAGCGGAGACCATGTCTAAACAATTGCTACAATTTCAACCTCAAAACAATAATGCTCATAATGCATGCTCCCTTTTAGCCGTGGGCTCCCTGTGCTACAACTGAGGCCAGCAATCGTCCATACTAGACTACTTTTGCTGTTTGTGTATTTATACTGCTCCCGTGAAACAAGATAAGCATGCCAGCTTATTTTTTTGCCTCCATTTCCTTATATTTACAGACTGTTTTAAAATGTTCTAATTTCAGATTTGGCTTTTTTAGGTGTGTGTGTATACATACACACATATATATATATATGTGAACAAGGCCATTGTACTGGCGAAACGCGTCATGGCAGGCAGCAGTGAGAAATAAAATAATACCTTCATTGCCACCACAAGAGGAGTTCGCCTGTTCCTTCTCGCCATCCTGGAGGTTTAGGAACGCTTGATATCTATATATATATATATATATATATATATTCACTGAAAAATAGGTTTCATGGACGTTATAGTTAGTTATTATTATTATTATTAGGAAGTTTGTAAAGCGCAATGGTTACTCCCAACGGAGTGTCCCCGCGCTAGGACAACTGAGAACCCCAAACCCATGCCACACTAATCGACTACCTACATAACCTCTAAGCAAGGAAGGCAGCAGAGTTATTAACGACCGCCCCCTGAGTCACGGAAGAGCCAGGTTTTCAATTTCTTATGGAACCAAGGTTCTGACTCAGATATCCTCAAGTCCACAGGAAGCTTATTCCAGGCCTTAGCTGCCAGGAAACCAAAGATCTTCCACCCACCCTGGCCCTCCGCACCTTAGGCACAGTCATTCTCATACTACCAAGAGATCTCAAATTCCGAGAAGGTTGGTAAACCGTCAGAAGAGGGTCAGAAAGCGCGGCCCTTTTTTCCTAAGGATCCTATGGCTGATACAGAGAGCCTTAAATGTAACTCTAGCCTGTATTGGGAGCCAGTGAAGTTTTTAAATCTTCTCCTACCGGGGCCCTCCTGGGAATATTCAGGATAAGCCTAGCTGCGGCATTTTGGACCTTCTGCAAGATGTTCAGATTTTTAGCGGTCACCCCTAGATACAGAACATTGCAGTAGTCAAGACGAGACGTGACCAAAGCCTGTACAATAGTTCTTTTAGCATCCAGGGGGAGAAGGTCCAGAATCTTCTGCAGCATTTTCAGGATGCCAAAGCAGGTTCCGGCCACAGCAGAAATTTGCTGAGTAAAGGAAAGTGCTTCGTCGAACCACACCCCAAAACTTTTCACCTTAGCTTTCGGCACCGGGCAAGGTCCCAGTTCCTCAGGCCACCAATGCTGTGAACAGAAAGAGGGCTGTTTTCCCACAACCAACACCTCTGTCTTCCCTGCATTCAGCTGGAGGCAACTCAGTCTCATCCAGTCCATAAGCTCCCTCAGACATGTTTTGAAATCAGCAGCCCTTCCTGATTCTTGTTGTTCTAGGGTCACAGCTAGCTGAGTGTCGTCAGCATAGGATACCAACTTGATTCCATGTCTCAACACAATATCTGCCAGCGGGCGCATATATATATTGAATAGGGTGGGGCTTAGCGCAGATCCTGCGGCACCCCCTGGTTTAAAGGACAAACTCTGGACTTGAATGGATGTTGCAGCACCTGAAAGGTTCTGTTCTCCAAAAGTTCTTCAGCCACATCCACGTGACACCTCCGACCCCGACCTCTCCTAGCCTCTCCAGCAGGAGGCCGTGGGACACCGTGTCGAACGCGGCACTCAAGTCCAGCAAAACCAGAGCAGTTGTTCTACCTTCATCAGCAGCAATCCTCAGCACTTCAGCTGCTAGAAGAAGAGCAGACTCTGTGCCATGCATTGGCCTAAAACCGGCCTGGGTGTCATGAAGAACCTGCCTCTCTTCTAAAAACCTCGACAGTTGGCTATTCAGATGTTTCTCTGCAATTTTTGCCACATAAGGAAGAAGAGATATAGGTCTTAAATTTTCAGGGATAGCGGGGTCCAGTGATGGTTTCTTCAGCAGCGGGACCACCATAGCGTGTTTCCATCTGCTAGGAACCAGACCAGTACTGAAGGACAGGTTCATAAGTGAGGTGAGAACAGGGGCAATTATATTTTTCCCTAATTGGAGAAATTTAGGGGGGATCGGGTCCAAAGGTGATCCCGATTTCACAGCCTCCATCAACCCCAAAACCTCGTTTTCCACCAGAGGACAGAGGATAAACTTATCCTCGGTCAAAGGTGCCTCCGTATTAGACACAGGAGCATAGCTCCTACTACTATCTGGAAAGGAGGCAGATATCCGGTCGATCTTATCAATAAAATAATTGGCGACCTTATCACAATACTCCGTAGAGGCAGGGAGTGCAACAGTCACTCGTTCTAGAGAGGACAGTTGTTTCACTACCTGAAAGATGGTCTTAGAAGAATGTTTGGCTAACTCGATTTGCCCTGTATAATATTCCCTCCGCACTCTCTTAAAATGGCGATGGTAGAGCTTCAAGGCATCAAGATATTTCTGTTTATTTACATCCTGATAGTTCTTCCTCCACTGGCGCTCAAGATGCTTACATCTGGTTTTCATTAGTGCCAACTCTTCCGAAAACCACTTCGCCGAAGCGGATGTACGGGCATTTTTACATTGTTTGAGCGGTATCAAGGAGTCAACCGCCTTCGTCATCCAGCTAAAAATAGAGTTATCGACTTGGACATTTCACTCATACAAAACCATAGAAATTCCACCGTTATAGTTAGTTCAGCTAACTATAACTCGCGCCCCCGCAATGCACTGCTGATGACGTCACATATTACATCATTCATGACATGGTCAGTGACATCACTGATTACATCACTGATGACATCTCAAATTACATCACTGATGACATCACTGATGACATCATCCAGTGAATGTGGTTTTCTTTAAAATTTAAATATGTATTATATATATACCAAGCTGTATTGAAGAATGAATGGATGTATAAGTGTCTGGATGGAGGATTTAGAAGGTGTGTGACTGACTGTTTAAGTGAATGATTAAATGTATCTTACTGAATACATGCGTTAGTGTCTAAAGTGTGTGAATGTCCGTATCACTCTGTCTGTTGTTGTGTAAGCTGCTGCATTGGTTGGTCAGTAGCTACATGAAGGTCTATATGGATTAATGATTAGTTGCCTGTGTATTTGTATAGGAGACTGAGTGTGTGTGTGGTTGAGTGGGGGGTGTGTGACTCTGTGCATAGATGTGTGAGTGGTTGATTGACAGGGTGTATGAGTTTAAGAGTGCATGTGGAAACAGTTGTATGGGTGGGTAAGTGTGTGTATGGGCGTCTTGGTGAGTGAATCGATGTCTCAGTGCACATGTCCAGCTAAGTACATATATAAAAGGCAGTGTATGTGAGAGTTGGTGTATAGAAATGACTAAACGTGAGAGTCAGTGATTGTAGAGTGGCTGTATGTATGAGTGTATACTTGTATTAGTGATTATATAGGAGACTAAGTATGCGTTACTATCTGTATGAATAAATGAGGTGGTGTGTGTATAACTGTGTAGGTGAGTAAATGGAACTGTGATTGATTCTTTGCATGAGTGACTAGGATGAGTACATAACTGACTAGGATGAGTGCTGGTGTGTCAATGTCTATATAGGTGTATGAGTGCATTTGATAGTGTTCTATTGATCAGTGACTGCATGTATGAGTGATTGTATGGGTGAATGGGTAGATGTGTGTGTAGACCTAGGAATCACTGAGTGGGTATGTAGTAACTGGTATTAGTGTGTCAATGGTATCGAAAATGGTAGTCTGTATTTTACAGTTAGTGTATCAAAGGATATATTAGTGTGTGAGGAGGTGCATCAGATTGTCACATGGATGATGTCATCAGTGATGTCATCAGTGATGTCATTTGAGATGTCATCAGTGATGTCATCAGTGATGTCACTGACCATGTCATGAATGATGTAATATGTGACGTCATCAGCAGTGCATTGCGGGGGAGCGAGTTACAGTTAGTTGAACTAACCATAGCGGTGGAATTTCTATGGTTTTGTATGAGTGAAATGTCCAACTAACTATAACGTCCCTGAAACCTATGTTTTTTTCAGTGAATTTCTAAGGTTTTTTAAATGCTAATTTCTAACTATAACGTGCCTGAAACCTATGGCTTTTTCAGTGAATTTCAAAGGTTTTTTAAATGCCAATTTCTAACTATCACGTGCCTGAAACCTATGGTTTTTCAGTGAATTTCAAAGGTTTTTAAAAACTAATTTCTATCTATAACGTCCCTGAAACCTATGGTTTTTCAGTGAATTTCAATGTTTTTTAATGCTAACTCCTAATTATAATGTTAATTTAACCTATAGTTTTTCCGACACCCAAAAGGACACAACACCCACTGCCACAACCCTCAGGACCTCCCCCCGTACCACCCCTCTCCCTACTGTAATTTTTTTTATTTGTTATTTAAACTATATAATGTCTTCTTGTTTTTTAAATATTAAACAACTACATACAGTATGAAAGGGAGCCCAGCCCAGAGCCACATCTGAAGACCAACACATGTCATAGACCTATTGATCAAGCAGCTCCGACACTCAAGAACGCCACAACACCCACCACCACCCCCAGGACCCCCCCTCTACCACCGAGGCAGCGCAGAACAAATCAGTGAACTTTCTGAAAACGGCATGGCCCCTCAGCCACACAATAGCTGAATATTGGGACAGGTGTGAACAAACTATATGTGAAGGAAGCAATTCACCCATGTTTAACAATGCACACAATGCAAAGTGTAGCGGTGATGTGCTGGACACATCTCAGTATGCAGAACACACACCTCTCCATGTGCACAAATACTACTGGTGCTTGTAGTGTTGTGGACAGTGGACCCAACCATGTTATGTCAAACACTAGGGAAGATCTCAGTCATGTAGCTGTGTCGTCCCCCCCTGTAAGCATAAGCGTAACCGGAGTGGGCTGGTCCGACGTACGCCACTTCAGTGTATGAGTGTGAATAAATAGGCCGGAGCTCTGGGCGTGGTTCACTTGTGGGAAGGCCAAAGCGTCTGCCAGGGCGGTGCCCCTCACCCTGCCACGAGGCCGCCGACGTGACTGCCAGCCTCCTCAGCCAATCGCTGGCTTCCACCACACAGGCCCCCAGCGGCACAGCACCACGGACTTATGTCTGTACAAACTACTGCCTTCGATATACACTGCGGACAGCAAGGCTCACAATTCAGATCGAATCACGATTGCAGATGACGCAGTCCAGTAGGCAAGAGACATTGCTCAAGTCAACAACACGTGGCTGTGGGCCCTTCCTGACCACTGCCTCCAGCCTACACTGCGGTCAGTAGGGCTCCCAATTCAGATGGAGTCGAGATTGCAGATGACGCAGTCCAGTAGGCAACAGACATTGCTCAAGTCAACAACACATGCCTGTGGGCCCTTCCTCACTGCTGCCTCCTGCCTCCACTGCGGTGAGTAGGGCTCACAATTCAGAGTGACTTGCGATTGCAGATGATGCAGTCCAGTAGGCAACAGACATTGCTACCAGTGCGGCCAGCCCGGACCACGCATCATCGCTGACTGCGCACACGCTAAGTGCTTCAAGTACCACTAACTCTGTGCAGCTCAAGTCAACGCCACGTGGCTGTGGGCCCTTGATGACCGCTGCCTCCGGCCTACAATACGGTTAGCAGGGCTAACAGTTCAAGATTAGTGCCGATGCAAATTGTGTAAGAGAGTATAATCGGTTAAGAAGACTGTATGCTCCCAATCTGTGCAGCTCAAGTCAACGTCACGTGGCTGTGGGCCTTTGCTGACCGCTGCCTCCGGCCTACACTGTGGAAGACCGGTGACACGTGGTGCCACTAACCCTGTTCAACACAAGCCGGCGACACGTGGTGCCACTAACCCTGTTCAACACAAGCCGGCGACACGTGGTGCCACTAACCCTGTTCAACACAAGCCGCGACACGTGGTGCCACTAACCCTGTTCAACACAAGCCGGCGACACGTGGTGCCACTAACCCTGTTCAACACAAGCCGATCCCACATGTGGAACTGTGTCCTGAGTCCTGAATGGCAGTGACCCCAAGTCCGTGGCAGCGACCACAGCACCAGACTCCCTTTGATCAGTGAGGCATATTTCCATATGCAAGGCCAGCGACACTTGGTGCCACTAACCCTGTTCAACACAAGCCGCTCCCACATGTGGAACTGTGTCCTGACTCCTGAATGGCAGTGACCCCAACTTCGTGGCAGCGACCACAGCACCAGACTCCCTTCGATTAGTGAGGCGTATTTGCATATGGAAGGCCGGCGACACGTGGTGCCACTGAACCTGAACTACGCAGGCCGGTGGGGCCACCAACCTATGCACGTGGCTGTGGGCCCTTGCTCACCGCTACCTCTGGCCGACAATGCGGTCAGCAGGGCTCACAATTCAGATACAGTCGCGATTGCAGATGACGCAGTCCAGTAGGCAAGAGACATTGCTCCCAGTGCGGACCGTCCGCACCAAGCAGCATCACAGGCTCATACATTCTCAATGCTTCTGGTGCCACTAACTGTGCACCTCAACTCAACGCCACGTGGCTATGGGCCCTTGCTGACCACTACCTCTGGCCTACACTGCGGTCATCAGGGCTCACAATTAAAATTAAGTCTTGATTCATTAATTACAGAGTCCAGTAGGCAAGTAACTATCACAAGCCAAAAACCTACATAATATCCTTTTAGTATCCTTGCTTCAAGAACTTTTTTATATCAGTTATAGCTTTAGTACAATCACCAAATTCATCTTCAAGTGCAAACGAACACTCATTAGCAGTCTACACTGCGGGCAGCAGAGCTCACAGTTCGAATTTTGGACACGTGGTGCCACTAACCCTGTTCAACACAAGCCGCGACACATGGTGCCACTAACCCTGTTCAACACAAGCCGGCGACACGTGGTGCCACTAACCCTGTTCAACACAAGCCGATCCCACATGTGGAACTGTGTCCTGAGTCCTGAATGGCAGTGACCCCAAGTCTGTGGCAGCGACCACATCACCAGACTCCCTTCGATCAGTGAGGCATATTTCCATTCCAATTCCAAAAACTTTATTTCGGTCATTACAGACCATAAAAAGTAAACAATACAAATAGTGAAAAAGACAATTTTTTTTTTTTTTTAGAATTATATCAATTAACTGTCTAAACCACCAATGGAAAATGAATAATACAATGATAGATTTTTATTAATTTAAAACAATAAGAACAGCTAAAAACATTAAAAAGAACTTTAAAAAAAAAAAAAGATAATGATAAAATACGAATCAATGCTCAGTGGAGGAGATTACTACCTACAATGATAAGCTTAAAAATCCCCTTCGACTCTGCCACATTGAATTAAAAAAACAGGACACTGCAAACACAATAGGTGGGTGTGTGTCAGTTCGTAAAATTCTGAATGCCTCTTTCCATATGCAAGGCCGGCGACACGTGGTGCCACTAACCCTGTACAACACAAGGCGCGACACGTGGTGCCACTAACCCTGTTCAATACAAGCTGATCCCACATGTGGAACTGTGTCCTGAGTCCTGAATGGCAGGGACCCCAACTTCGTGGCAGCGACCACAGCACCAGACTCCCTTCAGTTTTATTTGTTGTTGTTTTGTTTAAATAAAATGTTTTATATGTAAATCTATACATGACTAAGATTCTTGTTTGTCCAACCGCACAGGGACAATTCCGGGCCCAAGAAGGTTGTTGGGGGTATGTTGGTAATGTGGGCAGAGGGTGCGTTACCTGCTGATGTGGGGAGAGGCAGCGTGAAAGGGGTATCTCTCACAGAAAGAACTCCAGTATGTTTTCAGAAATGCTTCGGACAGATGCCAGCTGACGGACTGAATCACAAAATGGCTTTTCAATGCTTATGTAGTGTGACTTATAAACAGTTCGCACCCAGGCTCGCAGAGGGACAACTGCGGCCCGTCCGCTCGACTCACAGACGCAGTACTACGAGCCGTCCGCTCCCAAAGGAACAGCAGCGTAGTAGCTCGCAGAGGCACAGGCACAGCAGCGTACTAGCTCGCAAAGGTAGAGAACTGCGAGCCGACGGACTGGCTTCTAATGGCATAGCTGCGAAGTGGTGATGTTGGGCAGAGGGAGCGTGAAAGGGTTATCTCACACAGACAGAGCTCCGGTATATTAAATTGCCCCCGGGACCTTTCTTTTATATTTTCACTCGATGCGAGAAAGCGCGCTTTCTGGACCAAGACCTTTCTCCCTACCAAATTTGGCGTAATTCCGTTCAGCAGTTTGACCTGTAGCCTTGTCTAAAGTTTCCTATGGAAAATCCATTGAGAAAACACGTTTTCACACCCCCCACATAGCTACCTGTCGCAGGCGTGCTCGCTGTTGGTGTGCAGGTCAGTGGTCTAGTTGTCAACATGTCATGGCCACTCCCTGAGGGCAGGTTTGCACACACACCACACCCATCTGGCACATGCGTCACAGGCCATGTGACCACGCAATTATAATGGATCGTCATCGTCACATCCTTTATTGCCGGTGGTGACTGGATGGGGGACGCTCCACGGGTCTCAATCATAAAGAGTCCATGAAAAGTTGCGCAGAGGGTTAGTCGCACCCTGAGCTGTATGGCCCTCAGGGGCCTACTACCACGTGGCGCGGACTTGAGTTGCACAGGGTTAGTGCCACCCGAAGCTGATGTGGCCGTCAGGGGCCTACCACCACGTGGCGCGGACTTGAGTTGCACAGGGTTAGTGCCACCCGAAGATGATGTGGCCGTCAGGGGCCTACTACCACGTGGTGCGGACTTGAGTTGCAGAGGGTTAGTGCCACCCACAGCTGATGTGGCCGTCAGGGGCCTACCACCACGTGGCGCGGACTTGAGTTGCACAGGGTTAGTCGCACCCTAAGTTGTATGGCCGTCAGCGGCCTACCACCACGTGGCGCTGACTTGCGTTGCACAGGGTTAGCGGCACCAAAAGCTGATGTGGTCTCTGCCATTGATGACTCAGGACTCAGCGACATGTGTGGGATCTGCTGGGCCGCGGAGCGTGTCCACATAATGTGCACCAAGCCATTGTGGCGGGACCGGGCCCTGGAGCTTTCACGGGCATGTGGAGTGCCCACTGGTAGACACTCCAGTGGCAGCAGGTAATTATTTGGTCATGGATACGCAGGGGCGGCAGTGTCTCTCTCTCTCTCTCTCACTTCCCTCTCTTCACTCTCCTTCCTTCCTTTCCTTCTATCTCTCTCACTCTCTCTCCCTTCTCCCTTTCTCACTCCCTTTCTTTCCTTCCCTCTCTTTTTCTCTCTGGCTTTTTTTTCCTTCTCTCTTTCTCTGTGTCTCACTCCTTTGATATGCGCATTACACACATCCTTATTTTGTGCTTTATTTTCCAGGCTGTGTCGTCAACATTAATGGACCCGACAGGAGTCTTCTGCCTTGTTGTTTTGTGTTGAGTTTGTTAAATTTAGTTTATCCTCTATATGTACGTAAACGGAAAAATAAAGTTTGGGAAAAAAAAAAAAATTCAATAAAGTTTTTGGTTGTTACTTAAGTGCTGTGTGACTCTTTCTTGTTCTTATTACTGTTATTTGGTGGTGTCCACCATGGTGTTACATTTTGGGGCAGTTATCGCGGGAATACTGGTGTTGTCTGCAGTTTGCACCAGCTTCTGAATAGTGTGTTAGATTTATCTCAACTCTAGTTGCATTAAAGTGCTGATAATGAGATGCAGAGTAGGCGTTCCCATGCAAAAACACACGAGGTGCACCTTTGCGATGTATTCTAAATACTAAAATCCTGTATTGAATTGCACTGTGGTAGTGGGTGCATTTACAGTGTACACACAAAATCAATGAAGAAATCTCATTGCATTTATATTGATTGGGAATAGTGGGTCAGGTGCTGAACTTGATGGGATACACTGCCCAGTTCGTTTATTTTTCTGTACACGAAAAAACCACATCACAACTTTCACAAAGAAAGGCAAAAACTGCGATGCGAAACAAATTCCGGCGATAAGCCGCGTTAGCACCAGGGATTTTACACCTGCTTTCTGCTGGTGTTAAGCAGGACGACTACCTGCAGCATGAAAGGGAACACAGCCAAGAGCCACACCGGAACACCCACAGGTGCCATAGAGTCAATGAGCATGATACACGGATACCCATGAGGGCCACAAGACTCATAGCAACAACCCCAGGACCACCATGCCCCCCGAACCCGCATCTGAGCAAGTGTGTCCGAGTGGTTATTGTGTTAGCATGATGGGCACGGGCCCTGTTACATCGCAGTGTGCTGTCTTCAGCGGACGTTACCATGTGACCTCAGCGTTGGCAGTGAGCCTGGACATGTAGCTACGCACGCATCCTCCTGCATGCACAAGCAGCGTGTGCTGGTCCGGCGTACACAGGTCAGCGCAGGGGTGTGCCTATCCGGCAAGGGGAAAGGGGTGTCTTGGACATGTCCGTGTGCAAGAAGTGCGGTAAGTGTGTCTCTGTGTTCTGGTGTGGCCGCCACAAGGGCCGCAGCAGTCGATGTTGTAAAGTGGCATGCACCACCTCCAAACAGCAGTGTCACGGTGTGATTGGAATGCCGCAGGACATGTGCGAATAGGCATTACAATGGTGTGCCGTGCATGGGATACAACAGCGCAGTGCACAAAAGTGTGGGGGCTCGTGGGAGGGAGGAGCAGCTGTTTGGCAACGTAACACACAGTGAACCCGCCCATGTGCCACGTGCTGGGCATCTAATCCATGATGACCAGGGTCGCAGACATCCCACAACACCCACGACCGGCCTTTGTACACATCCTGTATGAATGCAGCTGGAGAAGTTACTGTAGGGATGAAAGGTTCTTAGTCTGAGCTATCTTGCGCTAACACATCTGCTGCTCCGAGAAGGAACTTGCAAGTGGCCAGCCCCCCCGACAGATACGATAATATTTGCATCCATCTCCCACACTACGCACTGCCCAATTTGAGAGCAACAAGTACACATCCCACACTCAAAAGTTCTTCGTCGTAGTTAGCGTGCGTGAAATGGCCTTCACACGTACTCCCACCACACCCCTGCCCTGCACCCATTACACAGACCCGGCTCATTGCACCAAGCTGTGCCATTTCATCCACAAGACTGGCACACGGCAAGCCAGTGCAGCTAAAAGCAGAGCCACTGACGCAATGGCAGGGCATCCCAAACACATGGTCGACTCCATTCACGTCCACCTATACCTTGCACATCTGCTGCATGTCCTGGGTGCACTGCCTTTGGCAGTGCTGCGGATCACTTACCGGCTGAGCTTCCGCATTGCGGACGTCACCTGCGTTCAACCTGTATTGCAATGTCGCACGTGCCTATCCGAGTGGTGCATGGACGTGTGCCTCTCCAACGTGTGCATAGATGATATGGATTACGACGGGTGTGTGCGCCCCCTGTTGGCCCACGACCAGGAGTGTCATGGTGATGCCGGTTTATGGCATGCATGAATGTTTGGCATGCATGTTGGGAACTGGGCCTGGGAGATTGCACGTGTCGTAGTATGCAGTGAGCAAATTGACACACTTCCCGATTCTGCTTTGGTGCACATTGGGTACAGTGGTTGGAGTCAGCACATCTGTCCCGGTCAGCTGATTGATTACGTCGATGACATGTCAAATATTGTGGCCAACCATCACTCATTAGAGATAGTGGCTTATGCAGCTTCACTCGCGTTCATGGACGAGTGACAAGATACCTGCAACCACGACTCGATTGCACGTGTCCCGCCGCATCATTGCACGTTGTGCATCTGGTCACATGTCCCAAGACGACAGTGGACAACCAACGCTGCTTGACACGGACGTGTGTTGGTGATGGACTACCCCGAGGTGAACATGGACGTTTTCCTACGTTCCTTATTCAGGCATGCTTCTGCATTTGTCTGCATATCGTGGCACTACTTGACCGTACTGACACACACTTTTTTTTAATAAAGTTTCCACATTTTCACTTGTCTCCAAATGTGTTGTGTCTTCATTTGTATGCCAATGTGTGTGTCACGGACTCTCTGGCTGCCTGCCATACATGTATTGCTACCCCATCTGGACTGTGGGTTTGTACTTATGCGTTCTCATGTGCCTGTTTCGTACTGACGCTTTTGGACGTTTATCCGCCACAGGCGAGTGCATTTGTGTCCTGTGTTCGATTGTGCGAATGTTTGTGTTTGGACAACATTGTGTTGGATGTTGGTGTGCTCTGCTTCCTATGTGTGTGTGCTGCATTCTGTGTGAGATGTCCCTTCATGTGAGGTTTTGTTCTCCCTTCTCCCTTTCAGGCAGTGTGGTTTTCACTTCTGTGCTTGTTCAGTGGTGTGATGTTGGCGGGTTGTGTGACTTGTGCTCCTTGTTGGTTTGTTTCATTTTAGCCGTGGTTTGTCTGTAGTTGTGCTGTACTTAATTCTGCATGTGTGCCATTGTGCCCATCTCTACCCGTCCCCCCACTCCCTGCTTGTTCCTCTTCCTGGTGCTGTTGTGTCTGTAATTTTGTTACTCCACACATAAATACATGTAAAGAACAAATTAGAATAGTTCCTTGATTCTTTTAGATTGCAAAACTTCTCTCTATTGGTTATTTTTGAATTTTCCATATAAACAGTTTTTTTAATATTCAAGGACACATAGAAGTCAGAAGTGCAACGTATTCTATCAACACACTTTCTAGAACATTCTACAACACGTGCAGGTTAAAAGTTCTTCAATTTTTTTAAACCTAACGATATTTTTTGCAACATTTTCTCAAACATTTAACGGCACGTGCAGGTTAAAAGTTCACAATTGTTTTAAGTTCGAACAGTGCCTTCCAAATGCAAGTAGCAGGTGTGGTTGAGTTGACCAAATTTTATCCTATAATATGTACTCCACGTTTAAACTGCTTTTTCTTAACCAATCACAAAGATGCTTTTCCACAAAACGAATGTGCACCCTACTTTTAAAAAACAATGGTTTTCATCTCCCAATCAGTTATCGTTTTGAATGAGAAAAAAAAGTAGTTCCCCACCTTTAAACATATCTCTTATTCTACGAACGGACTGCATGAGCTACAGACATCTATCCATACTTCCCAGCCATACCTTCAAAATGCTAGTGTGGATCGTAGGACATAGCTATGTTTTCTGGTGCAAGAGGTATGCAGAACAGAGACGTATTGACTTAGACCTAGGTTTACAAAATGTGGACATTAAATGGTTTGGACAGAGAGGATTGAAGTGGCACCAATTGTTGCCTTTGGTTAAAACCTGTTTGCATCTCCAACACCCTGACCTCATGATTGTGCACTGTGGTGGAAACGACCTATGCACATTGACTGGTGTAGGTTTGGAAATGCTAATGAAAGACACCTTTCGACAATTGATGTTGCTTTTGCCTCAAACTGTCTTTGTATATTCCAATATATGCCAAAGACAGAAGTGGAAATGGTCAAACCAATTTTGTCCTCAGATTGAAAAATCTAGGAAGAATGTCAACAAAGCTGTGTCTGCATACCTCAGAGACCATATAATGGGGTCGATCTACAACAACAGCATACGTTTTGATATGGCTGATATCTACAGAAGTGATGGAGTACACTTTACAGATCAGGGAAATCGAGTTTTTCTGAATAACCTGAAGCTGTGCATCCGCACTTATATGTAGCTCCAACTAATAAACACAAGGGCTCTTTTTAGCGCCGCCTTATATTCCCAATATCGTTTTGCAGAGTGACAGCTGTGATCCGGCTAGCACAGGGAGACCTGCGGGCCGTCGGGCAGGCTCGCAGAGGGAGAGCTGCGGCTCGTCGGCTTGGCTCGCACAGGGAGAGCTACGGGCTGTCTGCTCGCAAATGCACACCAGCGTGCTGGCTCGCAGAGGGAGAGCTCGGGTCTAACTCGCAAGGGGACACCAACGGGCCAACGGCCCTGCTAGCAGAGACACACCTATCACCTAACGGACTGGCTCGCACATGTACAGCTAGGGACATGACGGCTCGCAGATGCAGACCTGCGAACCGACGGACTGGTACTGTTTTATGCTTTAGGGTAGTACAGTGGTGTTTGTGTACTGTAGAGGGTTCATGCTGGAGGTAGCATTTTAGGGTTTAAGGTAGTGCAGTGGTGTTTGGGTAGTGTAAGAATCGTGCTGGAGGTAATGTTTTAGAGTTTACGACAATGCAGTAATGTTTGGGTAGTGTAAGGGGTCATGCTGGGAGTAGTGTTTTGGGATTTACGGCAGTGCAGTGGTGTTTGGGTAGTGTAGGGGGTCATGCTGGAAGTAGTGTTTTAGGGTTTACGACAGTGCAGTGGTGTTTGTGTAGTGTAGGGGGTCGTGCTGAGAGTAGTGTTTTAGGATTTAGGGTAGCACAGTGGTGTTTGTGTAGTGTGGGAAGTCATGCAGCGAGTACTGTTTTAGGATTTAGAGTAGTGCAGTGGTGTTTGTGTACTGTTTGGGGGTTCATGCTGCGGGTAGCGTTTTAGGGTTTAAGGTAGTGCAGTGGTGTTTGTGTAGTGTAGGGGGTCGTCCTCGGAGTAGTGTTTTAGTGTTTAGGGTAGTGCAGTGGTGTTTGTGTAGTGTAGGGGGTCATGCTGGGAGTAGTGTTTTAGGGTTTACGGCAGTGCAGTGGTGTTTGGGTAGTGTAGGGGGTCATGCTGGGAGTAGTGTTTTAGGGTTTACGACAGTGCAGTGGTGTTTGTGTAGTGTAGGGGGTCGTGCTGAGAGTAGTGTTTTAGTATTTAGGGTAGCACAGTGGTGTTTGTGTAGTGTGGGAAGTCATGCAGCGAGTACTGTTTTAGGATTTAGAGTAGTGCAGTGGTGTTTGTGTACTGTTTGGGGGTTCATGCTGGGGGTAGCGTTTTAGGGTTTAAGGTAGTGCAGTAGTGTTTGTGTAGTGTAGGGGTCGTCCTCGGAGTAGTGTTTTAGTGTTTAGGGTAGTGCAGTGGTGTTTGTGTAGTGTAGGGGTCATGCTGGGAGTAGTGTTTTAGGGTTTACGGCAGTGCAGTGGTGTTTGGGTAGTGTAGGGGGTCATGCTGGGAGTAGTGTTTTAGGGTTTACGACAGTGCAGTGGTGTTTGTGTAGTGTAGGGGGTCGTGCTGAGAGTAGTGTTTTAGGATTTAGGGTAGCACAGTGGTGTTTGTGTAGTGTGGGAAGTCATGCAGCGAGTACTGTTTTAGGATTTAGAGTAGTGCAGTGGTGTTTGTGTACTGTTTGGGGGTTCATGCTGGGGGTAGCGTTTTAGGGTTTAAGGTAGTGCAGTGGTGTTTGTGTAGTGTAGGGGGTCGTCCTCGGAGTAGTGTTTTAGTGTTTACGGTACTGCAGTGGTGTTTGTGTACTGTAGGGGGTCGTGCTGGGGTAGTCTTTTAGGGTTTAGGGTAGAACAGTGGTGTTTGGGTAGTGTAGGGGGTCATGTTGGGAGTAGTGTTTTAGGGTTTAGGGTAGTCTAGTGGTGTTTGGGTAGTGTAGGGGGTCGTGCTGGGGATCGTGTTTTAGGATTTAGGGTACTGCAGTGGTGTTTGCGTAGTGTAGTGGCTCCTGCTAGGGGTAGTGTTTTAGGGTTTACGACAATGCAGTGGTGTTTGGGTAGTGTAGGGGGTTGTGCTGGGGGTAGTATTTTAGGGTTTAGGGTAGTGCAGTGGTGTTTGGGTAGGGGGTCGTGTTGGGGGTAGATTTAGGGTTTAGGGTAGTGCAGTGGTGTTTGGGTAGTGTAGGGGATCGTGCTGGGGTAGTGTTTTAGAGTTTACGACAGTGCAGTGGTGTTTGGGTAGTCTTTGGGTAGTGTAGGGGATCGTACTGACAGACTGACTCACAGAGCTCCGAGCCGACGGACGGGCTTCTAAAGGCATTGCCGCGACCTGGTGATATGAAGAGAGGCAGCGTGAAAGGCATATCTCACACAGACACAGATGCCAGTGTTGCCTCGCAGAGGTAAAACTACGAACCCGATGGCTTCTACACGGAGAGATGCGAGCTGACGGAGTAAATCACAAAATGGCTGCCAACACTTCCTGGTTTCAACCATTCACAGCCAATAAGCCGCAAGCTGGTGCTTGTAACCCCTCAGCCAAACACATGTCAGAATTCTCAAATATCGATATATGTAAAATTTGATATTTCTTAAAAACTACTGAACGGATTTACACCATTTAAACAAAAGTGTGCTTTCTGGACCATCACCTTTCTCCCTGCCAAATTTGGCGTAATTCCATTCAGCAGTTTCACCTGTAGTCTTCTGTAAAGTTTCGTATGGAAATTGCATGGAGAAAACACGTTTTAGGACCCTCTTTTTTCTCAGCCCCTCCTACACCATTCACCCCCAAACTTTCAATATAAGAGCTAATCAAAAAAGAGAAACTTTTGGATAATTTCATAAAGATTCGTCAAACGACGCCAAAGTTACAAGCACATAGAAGGCTCCAGAAGGGGGCCGCGCAACCCCCTCCCAACATGAGTGAAGCCCCGGGGCTGCGCGGACCCTAGCGCACCCCAGCAACCCCTGCGAGCCCCTGCTATTATTTTTTAAGAAATACCCCCGGAACCTAGCCCACCCAAGGGCCTTATTAAAATGAAACACGAGAACCCGCGACCCCAGCGTGAATTTTTGCCGATTTTTTATTTATTTTTAAATGATTTTTGGACCCTGGGGTCCTTCTGGGACCCCTGAGCAGGCCTAGGGGTCAGGGTTTTCTACCCTTCCCCCTTCTCTTGTTTTATACCTTGTTTCTCCGTTTTCGGGTGACTCGCTTCTACCGAGCCACAAGATGGCTGCCAACACTTCCTGGTTTGGACTACTAGCAGCCAATCACAGTGAAGCTCGCGCCACGCGACTTAGGCTCCGCCCAGATATCGAAACTTTTATTTTTCTAATTTCTCAGCAACTACTGAACGGATTTACACCATTTTTAAAAAGGTCGCTTTCTGACCCAAGCACTACCTTTCTACCAAATTTGGAGTAATTCCGTTCAGTAGTTTCGACTGTAGCCTTGCACAAAGTTTCTTATGGGAAATTGATTTTTGACTCTTAATTTTTGAATTTCTCAAAAATTACTAAACGGATTTACACCATTTAAAAAAAGGTCGCTTTCTGAACCAAGCTCTACCTTTTTGCCAAATTTGGGGTAATTCCGTTCAGCAGTTCGGGCTGTAGCTCGTCGCAAAATTTCCTATGGAAATTGAACATGGAGAAAACGAGTTTTGGGACCCCCTTTTTCTCAGCCCCCGCTTGACGAATCACCCCAAACTTTCAGGATAGGAGCTGACCTGGATAGACTTTTGGGAGAATTTCAGGAAGATTCGTCAACCGACACCAAAGTTATTAGCAAATCAAAATATGCTGTTTCCTATGGAAACTAGGTTCTAACTATAACTACCTACTGGCGACCGTCAGTAGGTAATATATATATATATATATATATATATATATATATATATATATATATATTGTTGGCTTCGTCTCTACAACATCCAGTTTGCCCCAGAAAAGACGAACATGGACCCAAGGTTTCTGGTGCAAAGGTGAGTTTATTTGCTGCCCCGCACCACCGCCATAACGCGTTTCGGCCTTCCAAAGGCCTTGCTCACATGACGCATTGATTTGTGCTTCCCCTACATTTAAAGTGCCAGTGCAACAATTACGTGCTAAAACAGGTGACTAATTCATAACCATGGAAGAGTTACTATCATCAATTAAAATAAAACACATTTTTGCAGCAAATACAGGTTAAAGTTCATATGAATATGTATAAATATATATACACAGATTTTATGGGCTAATAAAATCAAATCAATCAATATTTCTTTAAATGAGAATTATTAAAAGAGTTAAAAAATTGCCAATGCTAGAGGCACCTTATACACAGTCCTCTATATACAACAATCCGTGTTAAACCTGTAAATATTAAAACACAATGTATATTAATAACAATACAAGTGTTAAAAAATGTGCTAAAAGATGTAATAAATATTATAAAAACCATGCTTAAAAGTAAGTACCTAGCTACTTTTTATCATAAATTTGCCCAAACAAGCACTCTCTCATTGTGCCTAGATGGTTTGCTATTGGTTTTATGCTATTGACACTAATTAAGCCCTTAGTGAGCTATCTCAATTCCTCCATATCCTACTGTGATTGAGTGAAAAAGTGCATAATGTGTCACCTTATGGAATCTAAAATAGATTCCAAAAAGTGCTAAGTGCTATACATATCTGGATAAGAACCATGCGAATCAGAGGCTAAAATTGCTGAAATCAATAATTACATGTGTGCTTTAAAAGTGTCTAAAACAAGGGATTCAGACATCAGTTGGTGTGCAATTCATAATAGGAGAAACCCCTTATAAGCAAGTGAAAAGGTCCTCACTAGCGTTGAGCCCAAATGGAGTTTTGTATCGAGCTCCAGAATGTACCTAGTTTCTAAGAGACGTAGTTGGGCCTCGCGGTTGCCTCCCCTCCTCAAGGGGGGGATACTGTCGACAACAAAATATTTCAGATGTTCCGGGCTGCCGCCATGTGTCTCCCCAAAGTGTCTGGCCACAGGATAAGCTGGATCGCTGTTATTTATAGCTCTTATGTGCTGGAGTACCCGCTTGTGCACTGGCAACTTAGTGCTGCCAATATAGCGTAAATCACAGGGACACTCCAGCACATATACAGCGTATTCAGTCCTACATGTAAGCCTTTTCGTGATAGGTACAGGGTCTGGTTTAAATGGGCTCATGTAGCATGTTTTGTTCTGAGCAAATTTACATGCTTTACATGTGGGGCATTTGACAAATCCTTTATGTACGGTGAGCCAGTTGCCAGTTGATCTTAATTCAGGACTGTTCTTAACTAGGCTATTACTCATTGATCTTGCCTTTCTAAAGGTGAGATCAGGTTTCTTTGTTAGAACATCTCTCAAAGTGGAATCGCTGCGCACCAAGCCCCAATTTCTATTTAATATTTTACGTAGGGCTTGGTGTTGCCTGTTGTAGGTTAGAATCATCCTTGTAGGTTGTACAGTGTGATCCAAACCTACAGCTTGCTGATTTGTTTTGTTTGCAAGGACTTGCTCCCTATCGATAGCCTTGGTTTTGTTAATGGCTTTGTCAATAATATTAGCAGCATATCCTCTCTCTAGGAACCTTTCCCTGCTTGCCTGCTGTGCCACTTTGCAATCCTCATCAGTGCTGCAAATACGTATGATACGCAGCATTTCCCCGTAGGGAATGCTGTTGATCAGGTGTCTGGGGTGATGACTGTGTGCATGGAGCACTGTATTTCCAGCAGTCGGTTTCCTATACATTCTGGTCTCTAGACTTTCATTCCTTACAATAACCTCTACATCTAGGAAACAAACAGCTGTTCTACTAATGTTTGCAGTAAAATGCAGATTGAGGTCATTGTTGTTGATCTGTTCAATGAATCGGTGGGCCAATGTCTCTTGACCTCGCCAAATAAGGAACAAATCGTCGATATAACGAAACCAGTAAGGAACATGCTGTTCCATTGTATCTGCGAATTGCACCTTAAGGACCTGCTCCTCCCACAGTCCCATATGCAAGCAGGCATAACTGGGGGAAAAGCAGGCCCCCATTGCAACACCCCTAGTCTGTTGATAGACCTGGTTATCAAAGAGAAAGACATTTTGTTCTAAACATGTTGAAACCATATTAATCAGCATTCTATTGTGCATATATAAACACATTGGCCTTTTGTTAAGAAAATGTTCAATCGCCTTAATGCCGTCCTGATGGCGAATAGACGTATACAGTGATGTTACATCCAATGTTATCAATAAAGAATCTGGATTCCATGTCATTTCACTGATCTTCCTCAGGAAGTCGGTTGTATCCTGAAGATAAGATGGCAAGATTTTAACAAATTCCTGTAAAAAATAATTCACATATCTAGATGTGTTTTCCATGAGACTGTTAATAGCTGAAATTATCGGCCTGCCCGGAGGTTTTGTTGCACACTTATGGATTTTTTGAATGAAGTACATTGTGGGGATTACAGGATGCTCCTTTTTTAAAAAGCGGAATTCATCTTCGCTTAGCAATCCCCCACTTTTCCATGCAAGTAACTTTAGATAGTATTCATTCCAAGATGATTTTACCATATGTATGTTACTCTTTTTGTAGCACTCAATGTCATTCAATTGGTTTGATGCTTCCTCCATGTACAAATTGTGAGGCCACCACACCACATTGCCCCCTTTATCTGCTTGCCTCACTATAATATTATTGTTGTTCTGAAGTTTTTCATCAGTTGAACGTAACAATGGTTTTGTCTATTACGTGTGTGGCGGGCATTGGTGGTGGATTTATATAGTCGTTTCAATTCCGTTGTGACTTGTTCATGGTATACATCTAGATTGTCATGTAACATGATTGGTTGAAAAGTCGACTTCAATTTAAATGGTGTTTTAACAGTACCACCTATATCACGATTAGCCATACTTAATCCTGGTGTGTCAAGAGCCTGGTCATTGTGAAGATGGTATAGATCCTGAAGTAAGTCCACATCTCCTGCTGTTAATAGGGAGGGACTTGAAATGGTAGATGTAGACTTAGGGGCCGATTCCGATCTCGGCCGGTAGTGCTCCGAATCGGATTCGGATTCACCGGATCCGATTCGGAGCCCTGTTTCCCGACCGAATCGTACGCGGGTCCGGCCAAGCGAGTACGATGCAAGCACCCGCGAAATCGCCGACCGACTCGAACGCGGCTTCAACACGCTCCGACCGACTCGCATGGACACGACTCGCACCGCGCTATGGAGACGTTTCCCGGCCGGGTAAGTACGATGCGCGCCGCGAGCAGTCCGACCCGACTCGCGCCTTCCGGCTCGAAAAGCTGTCGGAGCCGGACTTTGGGGGTCCGCGTCCGATCCCCTGTACGCGTAGGCGCGCGAGTCGCACACAGGGGGGACCCATGGGTCCCCCCTACCTGTGCATGTATGCCGCGAAGCGCATGGACGCGTACCCGCTGTAGGGGGTGCCCTTGTTCGCCTCGCACCCATTGAGTCAATGGGAGCCCGCGTACGCGTTGTACGACAGGCTCCCATTGACTTCAATGGGAGTCCGACCGACTCGAGTCCGATAGCATGCGTGCGCATCGTACTCGTTCGGTCGGACTGCTAGGGTCCGATTCGGTCGGAAATCTCTCCGGGTCCGGCTCGGTCGGAGAGATTTCCGGCCCGATTCGGAATCGGCCCCTTAGTTGGCTGTTTTCTGGCCTGCAATAAATGAAATTTGCTCAGTTTAAGTTTCCTTATAAATCTAAAAACATCCATACGGGTTTCCGCATAATTAAACCTGCTCTCCGGGCTATATGAAAGCCCTGATGCCAAAATCTGTTGTTCAGCCATGCTTAAGTTAGTATCTGTCAAGTTGATCACAGTATTCAAATCAGCATTTCTTCTTGGTTTGTTTATTTGTGGTTCCATCTGCCTCTCAACGGTTTCCTTGTGGTCTGCCTTTCGCTGCTGGTTGCATTTTCGTCTTTCCCTACGTTTTTTGTTGTCTCTTTTATTTTTTGACCAGCCTGTGTCCGAGGTCGTAATGTTTGTCTCCTGTCTTGGTGCAGGCAATCCACCTCCTGTGCAAGGGAAAGCTTGGTAAACCCCAATCCTGGAGTTTTGGATGATTCTCCTTCCGATTCGCTCCCCTGCGCGGAGCTTAGATCTGATGCAGACGTCGACGCTGTGGCAATATCACTTGAGCCAGCCTGATTTGGTGGCAAGCCTGCCTTACTTGCTCTTGCTTTCACTGCGTCATATTTGGGGGAAAATGTAAAAACCTGTCCATTTAAGTAGTCCATTTTATCTCTCTGGAATTTGTAAGCCTTTCGCTTCTTTATTGCTTCCTCCTCTTTTTGTAATCGCATCTGCATTTCATCCCGATATTTTCTGATTATGTCTGTTACTTCCAACTTTTCAATTTCTTCATTCAATTCATCTATTTTTAGTAATAACGCTGCGCGGTCACTTTCTGCATATTTTACGAGAATCCGGACCAATCGGCAAGAGGACTCCAGATTGCAGTCAGCCCACTCTGCCAACATGTTGGGGTCCTGATTCTCGTAGGTCGGCGCCAGCGTTATACGCAGTCCTCTTGGGATCCTGCCCACCTCCAAATAACGTGACAAGGATTTATGCTCCCACCATTTTGATTGTTCGGAGCGCATGAGTTTCTCCAGTCTTTTAAATAAATCCCTTGCATTGGTGCTTCCCATTTGTATTGTACTCAGTTGCACATTGGTAGTTGATTCCCCAGCCGGAGAATCGCTAAACATTTCGTTAGCCACCTCTTCTGCGGACATGGTGCGCATGTGTGGGCAAAGTATATATATATATATATATATTCACTTAAAAAATCATAGGTTTCAGGCACGTTATAGTTAGAAATTAGCATTTAAAAAGCCTTTGAAATTCACTGAAAAAACTATAGGTTTTAGGGACAGTTATAGTTAGTTGGACATTTCACTCGTACAAAACCATAGAAATTCCCCCGTTATAGTTAGTTCAGCTAACTATAACTCGCGCCCCCGCAATGCACTGCTGATGACGTCACATATTACATCACTCATGACATGGTCAGTGACATCACTGATGACATCACTGATGACATCACTGATGACGTCATCCATGTGATAATTTCATGCATCTTCTCACACCCTAATATAACTTTTGATACACCCACTCTAAATTACAGACTGCCATTCTCAAAACCATAGACACTCCAACACCAAATACTACATACCCACTCACTGATTCTTAGGTCTACACACACATCCACTCACTCACCCGTACAGTCACTCATACTTACAGTCACTCAGTACAGGACTATCATATGCACTCATACACCTATATAAACACTCACACACCACCACTCATCCATAGAGGTACTCACACACCTAGTCAGTCATGCCAAAAATTAATCACACACCCATTTTCTCACCTATACAGTTATACACACACCAGCTCACTTACTCATACAAATACTAGCACATTATTACGCTCTTATACAATAACTGATACAAGCACACACGCATCCATACAGCCACTCTCACTATCACACAATCTCACTTATAGCCATTTAAATACTCTAACACACATATATACTGCCTTTTACATATGTAGTTACTCGCACATGTACCACTGAGATATACATTCACTCACTAACTCACCCATACACACACTTACCCACCCAAGCAGTCCATCACAGATGCACTCTTGAAATCATGCACCCAGTAAATCACCCACTCACACATCTATGTACAGAGTCACACACACCCCACCCACACAAACACTCAGGCAGCCATACAGATACTCAGAGAACCAATCAATAACCCATATAGACACTCATGTAGCTATTCGCAAATCCATGCTTCCACTGAGTATAGGTGAGTTTAATTATTTGCATGACTGACTAGGTGTGTGAGTACCTCTTTGGATGAGTGGCGGTGTTTGAGTGTCTATATAGGAGTAAGAGTGCATATGATAGTCCTGTACTGAGTGACCATAAGTATGAGTGACTGTACGGGTGAGTGAGTGGATGTGTGTGTGTAGACCTAAGAATCAGTGAGTGGGTATGTAGTTATTGGTTTTGGAGTGTCTATAGTTTTGCGAATGGCAGTCTGTAATTTAGATTGGGTGTATCAAAGGTTATATTAGGGTGTGAGGAGCTGCATCAGATTATCACGTGGATGATGTCATCAGTGATGTCATTTGAGATGTCATCAGTGATGTCATCAGTGATGTCACTGACCATGTCATGAGTGATGTAATATGTGACGTCATCAGCAGTGCATTGCGGGGCGCAAGTTATAGTTAGCTGAACTAACTATAACGGGGAATTTCACGGGTTTTGTACGAGTGAAATGTCCAACTAACTATAACTGTCCCTAAAACCTATGGTTTTTTCAGTGAATTTCAAAGGTTTTTTAAATGCTAATTTGTAACTATAACATATCTGAAACCTATGGTTTTTTCAGTGAATTTCAAAGGTTTTTTAAATGCTAATTTCTAACTATAACGTGTCTGAAACCTATGGTTTTTTCAGTGAATTTCAAAGGTTTTTAAATGCTAATTTGTAACTATAACGTGCCTAAAACCTACGGTTTTTTCAGTGAATTTCAAAGGTTTTTTAAATGTATTAATTTTTATATTATTTTTTTCATACTGATTTACTACATTTTTAGAAACAATTTCTTTTACATATTTTATTTTTAAATTACATTGTAATTACATTATACATTACATTACAAAAAATACTTTCTCAGAATGAATTACTTTAGTTTAAATACTTTGCAGATAGGCAATAGACTTTTAAGTACAGTAGTTACAGTTGTTGCAATGGGCAACACATTTTCAAACACAATGCAACATTCAGCTCAATGTGAATTTCTAGTTAAATGCAATTAGTTACTTTATGAATTACTTTTCTAACCACCGGACTGGATCCTAGATTCAGTCCTGGGACATCTCCTGTAAACAGTTGAGTAAAAGCGTTTTGGTTACAGTCGTGATTTTTAAGGAATATTATTGTATTTTAAAAGTTGACACTTAGAAACTTTTCCTCATAGAATCACCAATGTTATCCTATGGAAGGAAATTCACTTAGCAGGTAAAAACTGTTATCGTTACTTTTTCTTACTCAGTGTTGGATCCTGGATCCAGCACTGGTGCATCTCCTGTAAACAGTTGAAAAAATGCGTTTAAGTCATACAGGCGATTTTTAAGGAATATTTGTAGTTTGTGAAAATCGACACTTTGAAACTTTTCTGCTGAAAACCAGACAATGGATTCCTATGCAAGAAAAGATAAGTTACTGGTAAGTACGGTTAAAATTACTTTTCAGGGTCAGTGCTGGGGTAAAAGATGCAGCACTGTGTTCTCTCCTGATAACAGGTGAGTAAATCGGATTTCGTATTTCGGCTGATTTTAGAGGAATATTTGTATGTTTCAAAAATCAACACTTAGAAACTTTTTCAGCAAAAAGCAGGCAATTATATACTATGGAATGAAATTCAAGTTACTGGTAAGTACGGTTAAAATTACTTTTGAGGATCAGTACTGGGCTGAAAGATGCAGCACTGAGGTCTCTCCTGATAACAGGTGAGTAAATCGGAATTCGTATTTCGGCTGATTTTAGAGGAATATTTTAAAGTTCCAAAACTCCACACTTAGAAGAATTTCCAAGTGAAACCAGTCAATGTTAGCCTATGGAAGGAAATTCAAGTTACTGGTAAGTACGGTTAAAATTACTTTTCAGGACCAGTACTGGGCTGAAAGATACAACACTGAGGTCTCTCCTGATAACAGGTGAGTAAATCGGAATTCGTATTTCGGCTGATTTTAGAGGAATATTTTAAAGTTCCAAAACTCCACACTTAGAAGAATTTCCAAGTGAAACCAGTCAATGTTAGCCTATGGAAGAAAATTCAAGTTACTGGTAAGTACGGTTAAAATTACTTTTCAGGATTAGTACTGGGCTGAAAGATGCAGCACTGAGGTCTCTCCTGATAACAGGTGAGTAAATCAGAATTCGTATTTCGGCTGATTTTAGATGAATATTTGCACAATGGTGAAGGGAGGGGCGGGGCCTGAGGTGACATCTGTGCAAACGCGCCCCGTGGCGCGTTTTAAGTAGGGGATTAAGTCCCCTTGAATCATGAGGGTCCCTACGAGGCCAACTAGCCCACCAGGAACCTCCAGTATGCGCCAGGGGCTGCGTTGCAGAGACATGTACAGAGGCCACACCCCTTTTACACCTCTCTGCAACGCAGCTCTGTGGCGCTTTCTGGACGTACCTGTTGGGCTAGTTGGCCCCAGGGACCCTCAGGATTGAAGGGGATTTAATTCCCATCTTAAAACGCGCCACGGGGCCTGTTTGCACACATGTCACCTGAAGCCCCGCCCCTCCCTTCACCACTGTGCAAACGCGCCCCGTGGCGCGTTTTAAGTCAGGGATTAACTCCCCTTGAATCCTGAGGGTCCCTGGGGTGCAACTAGCCCACCATATACCTCCAAAAGCGCCACAGAGCTGCGTTGCAGAGACGTGTAAAAGGGGCGTGGCCTCTGTACACCTCTCTGCAAGGCAGCACCCTGGCATACTGGAGGTTCCTGGTGGGCTAGTTGGCCCCAGAGACCCCAGTATTCAAGGGGAATTCGTTCCCCCTCTGCAAATGCGCCAGGGGGCGCGTTTGCAGAGTGGTGAAGGAAGGGGGCGGGGCCTGCGGGCCCGATCGTTTTTTTTTTTTTCCCCCTTCCTTTTTCCTATTTTTAGGCCCTGGGGACCCCATCCCCCAGGGCCTTACCCCTTTTATTAAATTAAAATTAAAAAAAAACGGGAAGGGGCCGCGTGGCCCCCTTCCCTGGGCCTGTATTGGCCCGGGGACCCCATCCCCGGGGCATGGCCTCTTTTTTTATTTGGAGGGGCTGCGTGGCCCCCTCCTCAGGCCATTTAAGGCCCGGGGACCCCATCCCCGGGGCCGGCCTGCCACTTTTTTTTTTTCCTTTTTTTTCCTTTGGGGAGGGGGCTGCGTGGCCCCCTCCGTGGCCACTATGGCCCCGGGGACCCCATCCCCTGGGGCCTGGCCTCTCGTTGGGGACTGTGGGGGGTCCCCAAACCCCCACAGTCCCGCCGGCTCCCGTGTCCTACGGGAGCCGGCATTCTTTACACATGGGGAGCAGCTAACATGCTGCTCCCCATGTGGAAAGCAATCAGCTTTGGATATTGGAAGAGACAGCAGGTTTCCTGCTCTCTCTTCCAATATCCAAAGCAGTTTGCAATGACAGGACGGGAGCTCCCGTCCTGTCATTGCAAGCAGCAGTGTCCCGAGGGTAGGCACCCGGGACACTGCAGGAGCCGACCCTGGGGGTGGCGGTCCCCAGGGCCACCACAGGCTCCAGGAGGGGGCCGCGCGGCCCCCTGCCTACATTTTGAAAGCCCGGGGAGGTGGTGGTCCCCGGGGCTTGGAGGTCCAAAACGGACCCCCATTGTAATTTTCTTAGTGCCCCGGGAGGTGGTGGTCCCGGGCGTGTGGGGGCTGGAGCCCCCACACAGGATTTTCAAAAATAAAAAGAAGCCCGGGGAGGTGGCGGTCCCCGGGGCTGCGGGAGGGCTCAGAGCCCTCCCGCACCATTATCACATAAAGCCCCGGGGGTGGTGGTCCCCGGGGCTTGGGGGCCTTAGAGGCCCCCACACATAAATTAACCCCCCAGCATGCCCCCGGGACTTGGCCCACCCGGGGGCCAGTGACTATCGAAGCGCGGAGACCGCGCTTCGATTCTTCGGCTGGATTCGCGCACCCAGAGCGCATCCTGCCGATTTTTGTCCTTGTGGGACCCCTGAGCAGACCTAGGGGTCAGGGTGTTTCTACCCTGCCCCCTTTGTGCGCTTTGCGCACTTGTTTCTGTCCCTCGGTTCTACCGAGGGACAAAATGGCTGCCAACACTTCCTGATTTGGAGTGTTGACAGCCAATTAGCATGCAGCTCGTGATCGGGAGGGTGCGCGAATCCGCACCATTTAACAAAAAGGGTTCTTTCTGAACCAAGAACTACCTCTTTGCCAAATTTGGTGTAATTCCAGTCAGCAGTTCGGGCTGTAGCCGTGTCTAAAGTTTCCTATGGAAAATTGCATGGGGAAAACGCGTTTTGGGACCCCCCTTTTGTCTCGGCCCCCGCTTGACGAATCCCCCCGAGACTTTCAGGGTAGGAGCGGATCGGAGCGCCCCACAAAGTTTGAAAATTTTGCGAAGATACGTCAACCGGCAAGAGAGTTATTTCAAATAGAATGTCGCGGATTTCCAATGGATAATAGGTTGTAACTATAACTATCTACTGGCGACCGCCAGTAGATAATATATATAAATATATATATTCACTGAAAAAACCATAGGTTTTAGGGACAGTTATAGTTAGTTGGACATTGCACTCGTACAAAACCCATGAAATTCCCCCGTTATAGTTAGTCCAGCTAACTATAACTCGCGCCCCCGCAATGCACTGCTGATGACGTCACATATTACATCACTCATGACATGGTCAGTGACATCACTGATGACATCACTAATGACATCTCAAATGACATCACTGATGACATCATCCAGTGACTGTGTGTTTCTGTAAAGTTTAAATATTTTTAATATATATAGGAAAAGACGTATTGAAGAATGAGTGGGTGTGTAAGTGTCTGTATGGATGATTTAGTAGGTGCGTGACTGACTGTATAAGTCAGTGATTTAACGTATCTTACTGAATGCATGGGTTAGTGACTAAACTGGGTGAATGTCTGTATCCGTCTGTCTGTTGCTGTGTAAGTGGCTGCATGTGTTTGTGAATAGCTACATGAGTGTCTATATGAGTTATTGAATGCTTGTGTGAGTATCTGTATGGGTGCCTGAGTGTTTGTGTGGGAGGGGTGTGTGCAACTCTGTGCATAGATGTGTGAGTGGGTGATTCACTGGGTGGATGGTTTCAAGAGTGCATCTGTGATAGACTGTATGGGTGGGTAAGTGTGTGTAAGAGTGTGTTAGTGAGTGAATGTATGTCCCAGTGGTACATGTGTGAGTAACTACATATGTGAAAGGCAGTATATATGTGTGTTGGAGTATATAAATAGCTATAAGCAAGAGTGAGTGATTGTGATAGTGGCTGTATGGATGAGTGTGTGCTTGTATCAGTGATTGTATAAGAGCGTAAGAATGTGCTAGTATTTGTATGAGTAAGTGAGCTGGTGTGTGTATAACTGTATAGGTGAGTAAATGGTAGTGTGTTTAATTATTTGCATGACTGACTAGGTGTGTGAGTACCTCTATGGATGAGTGGCGGTGTTTGAGTGTCTATATAGGAGTATGAGTGCATATGATAGTCCTGTACTGAGTGACCGTAAGTATGAGTGACTGTACGGGTGAGTGAGTGGATGTGTGCGTAGACCTAAGAATCAGTGAGTGGGTATGTAGTTATTGGTGTTGGAGTGTCTATGGTTTTGCGAATGGCAGTCTGTAATTTAGAGTGGGTGTATCAAAGGTTATATTAGGGTGTGAGAAGATGCATGAAATTATCACATGGATGATGTCATCAGTGATGTCATCAGTGATGTCATTTGAGATGTCATCAGTGATGTCATCAGTGATGTCACTGACCGTGTCATGAGTGATGTAATATGTGACGTCATCAGCAGTGCATTGCGGGCGCGAGTTATAGTTAGCTGGACTAACTATAACGGGGAATTTCACGGGTTTTGTACGAGTGCAATGTCCAACTAACTATAACTGTCCCTAAAACCTATGGTTTTTTCAGTGAATTTCAAAGGTTTTTTAAATGCTAATTTGTAACTATAACGTCCCTGAAACCTATGGTTTTTCAGTGAATTTCAAAGGTTTTTAAATGCTAATTTGTAACTATAACATGTCTGAAACCTATGGTTTTTCAGTGAATTTCAAAGGTTTTGTAAATGACAATTTTTAAATGTATTAATTGTTATATACATTTTTTTCATACTGATTTACTACATTTTTAGAAACATTTTTTTTTACATATTTTATTTTTAAATTACATTGTAATTACATTATACATTACATTACAAAAATACTTTCTCAGAATGAATTACTTTAGTTTAAATACTTTGCACATAGGCAATAGACTTTTAAGTACAGTAGTTACAGTTGTTGCAATGGGCAACACATTTTCAAACACAATGCAACATTCAGCTCAATGTGAATTTCTAGTTAAATGCAATTAGTTACTTTATGGATTACTTTTCTAACCACAGGACTGGATCCTAGATTCAGTCCTGGGACATCTCCTGTAAACAGTTGAGTAAAAGCGTTTTGGTTACAGTCGTGATTTTTAAGGAATATTATTGTACTTTAAAAGTTGACACTTAGAAACTTTTTCACATAGAATCACCAATGTTATCCTAGGGGAGGAAATTCACTTAGCAGGTAAGTAGTGTTATCGTGACTTTTTCTCACTCAGTGTTGGATCCTGGATCCAGCACTGGTGCATCTCCTGTAAACAGTTGAAAGAATGCGTTTAAGTCATACAGGCGATTTTTAGGAATATTTGTAGTTTGTGAAAATCGACACTTTGAAACTTTTCTGCTGAAAACCAGACAATAGATTCCTATGCAAGAAAAGATAAGTTACTGGTAAGTACGGTTAAAATTACTTTTCAGGGTCAGTGCTGGGCTAAAGATGCAGCACTGGGTTCTCTCCTGATAACAGGTGAGTAAATTGGAATTCGTACTTTGGTTGATTTTAGAGGAATATTATAAAGTTCCAAAACTCCACACTTAGAAGAATTTCCAAGTGAAACCAGTCAATGTTAGCCTATGAAGGAAATTCAAGTTACCGGTAAGTAAGGTTAAAATTACTTTTCAGGACCAGTACTGGGTTGAAAGATGCAGCACTGAGGTCTCTCCTGATAACAGGTGAGTAAATCAGAATTTGGATTTCGGCTGATTTTAGAGGAATATTTGTATGTTTCAAAAATCAACACTTAGAAACTTTTTCAGCAAAAAGCAGGCAATGATATCCTATGGAAGGAAATTCAAGTTACTGGTAAGTACGGTTAAAATTACTTTTGAGGATCAGTACTGGGCTGAAAGATGCAGCACTGAGGTCTCTCCTGATAACAGGTGAGTAAATCGGAATTCGTATTTCGGCTGATTTTAGAGGAATATTTTAAAGTTCCAAAACTCCACACTTAGAAGAATTTCCAAGTGAAACCAGTCAATGTTAGCCTATGAAGGAAATTCAAGTTACCGGTAAGTACGGTTAAAATTACTTTTCAGGACCAGTACTGGGCTGAAAGATGCAGCACTGAGGTCTCTCCTGATAACAGGTGAGTAAATCAGAATTTGGATTTCGGCTGATTTTAGAGGAATATTTGTATGTTTCAAAAATCAACACTTAGAAACTTTTTCAGCAAAAAGCAGGCAATGATATCCTATGGAAGGAAATTCAAGTTACTGGTAAGTACGGTTAAAATTACTTTTCAGGACCAGTACTGGGCTGAAAGATACAGCACTGAGGTCTCTCCTTATAACAGGTGAGTAAATCGGAATTTGGATTTCGGCTGATTTTAGAGGAATATTTGTATGTTTCAAAAATCAACACTTAGAAACTTTTTCAGCAAAAAGCAGGCAATGATATCCTATGGAAGGAAATTCAAGTTACTGGTAAGTACGGTTAAAATTACTTTTCAGGGTCAGTGCTGGGCTAAAAGATGCAGCACTGGGTTCTCTCCTGATAACAGGTGAGTAAATTGGAATTCGTACTTTGGTTGATTTTAGAGGAATATTATAAAGTTCCAAAACTCCACACTTAGAAGAATTTCCAAGTGAAACCAGTCAATGTTAGCCTATGAAGGAAATTCAAGTTACCGGTAAGTACGGTTAAAATTACTTTTCAGGACCAGTACTGGGCTGAAAGATGCAGCACTGAGGTCTCTCCTGATAACAGGTGAGTAAATCAGAATTTGGATTTCGGCTGATTTTAGAGGAATATTTGTATGTTTCAAAAATCAACACTTAGAAACTTTTCAGCAAAAAGCAGGCAATGATATCCTATGGAAGGAAATTCAAGTTACTGGTAAGTACAGTTAAAATTACTTTTCAGGACCAGTACTGGGCTGAAAGATACAGCACTGAGGTCTCTCCTTATAACAGGTGAGTAAATCGGAATTCGTATTTCAGCTGATTTTAGAGGAATATTTGTATGTTTCAAAAATCAACACTTAGAAACTTTTTCAGCAAAAAGCAGGCAATGATATCCTATGGAAGGAAATTCAAGTTACTGGTAAGTACGGTTAAAATTACTTTTCAGGACCAGTACTGGGCTCAAAGATGCAGCACTGAGGTCTCTCCTTATAACAGGTGAGTAAATCGGAATTCGTATTTCGGATGATTTTAGAAGAATATTTGCACAATGGTGAAGGGAGGGGCGGGGCCTGAGGTGACATCTGTGCAAACGCGCCCCGTGGTGCGTTTTAAGTTGGGGGATTAAGTCCCCTTGAATCCTGAGGGTCCCTAGGGGCCAACTAGCCCACCAGGAACCTCCAATATGCGCCAGGAGGCTGCGTTGCAGAGACGTGTAGAGAGACCACGCCCCTTTTACACCTCTCTGCAACGCAGCTCTGTGGCGCTTTCTGGATGTACCTGTTGGGCTAGTTGGCCCCAGGGACCCTCAGGATTGAAGGGATTTAATTCCCCATCTTAAACGCGCCACGGGACCTGTTTACACACATGTCACCTGAAGCCCCGCCCTCTCCTTCACCACTGTGCAAACGCGCCCCGTGGCACGTTTTAAGTTGGGGGATTAAGTCCCCTTGAATCCTGAGGGTCCCCGGAGTCCAACTAGCCCACCATATACCTCCAAAAAGCGCCACAGAGCTGCGTTGCAGAGAGGTGTAAAGGGGCGTGGCCTCTGTACACCTCTCTGCAAGGCAGCCCCCTGGCGCATACTGGAGGTTCCTGGTGGGCTAGTTGGCCTCAGGGACCCCCAGTATTCAAGGGGTCGTTCCCCCTCTGCAAGCGCGCCAGGGCGCGTTTGCAGAGTGGTGAAGGAAGGGGGCGGGGCCTGCGGGCCCGATCGTTTTTTATTTATTTATTTTTGTCCCCTGAAGGGAGGCTGTGTAGCCCCCTTCCTTTTTCCAGTTTTTATGCCCTGGGGACCCCATCCCCCAGGGCCTTACCCACTTTCTAAATTAAATATTATTTAAAAAAACGGGAAGGGGCAGCGTGGCCCCCCTTCCCTGGGCCTGTATTGGCCCGGGGACCCCATCCCCGGGGCATGGCCTCGATTTTTGTTTTTTTCTTTGGAGGGGGCTGCGTGGCCCCCTCCTCAGGCCATTAAGGCCCTGGGGACCCCATCCCCGGGGCCGGCCTTTCCTTTTTTTAATTTTTTTTTTTTTATTATTTGGGGAGGGGGCCGCGTGGCCCCATCCCGAGCCCTCTGCCCGGGGACCCCATCCCCGGGGCTGGCCCTCTCCGTTGGGGACTGTGAGGGGTACCCAATCCCCCACAGTCCCGCCGGCTCCCCGCGTCCCTTGGGCGCCGGCATTGCTTTTCCACATGGGGAGCTGCTAAGATGCAGCTCCCCATGTGGAAAAAGCAATGTGCTTTGGATATTGGAAGAGAGCAGGTTTCCCTGCTCTCTCTTCCAATATCCAAAGCAGTTGCTATGGCAGGACGGGAGCCGCGAGGCTCCCGTCCCTGCCATAGCAAACTACAGTGTCCCGGGGTAGGCACCCCGGGACACTGCAGGAGCCGGCCCTGGGGGTGGTGGTCCCCAGGGCCATCAAGGGCTCCAGGAGGGGGGCCGCGCGGCCCCCTCCCATTCAGTGCACAGCCCGGGGAGGTGGTGGTCCCGGGGCTCTGGGGTCCGTAACGGACCCCCATATTTAAATGTTTAGTGCCCGGGGAGGTGGCAGTCCCGGGGCGTGTGGGGGGCTGGAGCCCCCACACAGGTTTTCAATTATAAAAAAAAGCCCGGGGAGGTGGTGGTCCCCGGGGCTGCGGGAGGGCTCAGAGCCCTCCCGCACCATTTTAAAAAAGCCCGGGGGTGGTGGTCCCCGGGGCTTGGGAGGCCTTTGAGGCCCCCACACGTAAATTATCCCCCCACCATGCCCCCGGGACTTGGGCCACCCGGGGGCAAAATACAATCGAAGCGCGGTCCGATTTTTTTTTCGGCAGGATTCGCGCACCCTGAGCGCATCCTGCCATTTTTTTTTTTTTTCTTTGCCCAGGGGGTCTTTGTGGGACCCCCTGAGCAAACCTAGGGGGTCAGGGTGTTTCTACCCTGCCCCCTTTGTGCGCTTTGCGCACTTGTTTCTGTCCCTCGGTTCTACCGAGGGACAAAATAACTGCCAACATTTCCTGAATCGGAATGTTGACAGCCAGCTGACAACCAATTAACATGCAGCTCGTGATCGGGAGGGTATGCGGACCCTACTCGGCCATAGATATCACTATCTTTTTACTTTTGATTTTCTCAACAACTACTGAGACGGATTTACACCATTTAACAAAAAGGGTTCTGTCTGAACCAAGAACTACCTCTTTGCCAAATTTGGTGTAATTCCGTTCAGCAGTTCGAGCTGTAGCCGTGTCTAAAGTTTCCTATGGAAAATTGCATGGAGAAAACGCGTTTTGGGACCCCCCTTTTTCTCGGCCCCAGCTTAGCGAATCCCCGAGACTTTCAGGGTAGGAGCGGACCGGAGCGGGCCATAAAGTTTGAAAATTTTGCGAAGATACGTCAACCGGCAAGAGAGTTATTTCAAATAGAATGTCGCGGATTTCCTATGGATAATAGGTTGTAACTATAACTATCTACTGGCGACCGCCAGTAGATAATATATATATTCATTCACAGAAAAAACACAGGTTTCAGGGACGTTATAGTTAGTTGGACATTTCACTTGTACAAAACCAGAGAAATTCAGCCGTTATAGTTAGTTGAGCTAACTATAACTCACGCCCCCGCAATGCACTGCTGATGACGTCACATATTACATCACTCATGACATGGTCAGTGACATCACTGATGACATCACTCATGACATCTAAAAATGACATCACTGATGCTAAAACATCTGCAGACCATACATCCTCGACGTCTTGCTAGAGAACAGCTTCGTCGAGAACAAGAAAAGCAGGCAGCTGAAGACAACGCTGCTGGACCAAGCACATCATCTGGTTCTTCATCATCTGGCACACCAAACATCATCCCTGAGTTGGCTAGAGTGGAGCAGTGTTGCGTAAAATGCAAAAAGATACTCTGTTTTGGTGAGCGATCACTGGATGCCATCCTGGTTGCTATTAGGAACCACAAGTGTTAATTTTTTATTTATTTTATTTATGCAATGAGTTTATAATTGCATAATTTTTTGTACATGTTCACTGTTTGTTCTGTTTTTTTTCAATTTTTTTTAGAAAACACCCCAAAAATTCAAAAAAGAGTTAAAAAAACACACAAAAAATATTAAAAAAGAAAAAGAAATGCTTATTTTCTGAACCGCCTATTTGATTTAGAAAAAGACAAATTTGTAAGTGTTTTATGAATTGTGGTAAGTGGAATATATGGGGAAGTGTATGGGTAGTGCATATGTGATTGCTTGAGTGCATGGGTGGTGCCTGGGTGATTGCATAAGTGCATGGGCAGTGCTTGGGTGATTGGAGGAGTGCATGGGTATTGCCTGAGTGATTGAAAAAGCGTATTGGTAGTGTCTGGGTGATTGCATAAGTGCAAGGATAATGTCTGGGTGGTTGCATAAGTGCATGGGTTTTGTCTGGGTGATTGGAGTAGTGCATGGGTCCTCCTGAATGATAGAAGGAGTGCATGGGTAATGCCTGGGTGATTTTGTAAGTACATGGTTAATGCCTGGGGGATTGCATGAGTGCAGAGGTAATGTCTGAGTGATTGGAGGAGTGCATGGGTACTGCCTGAGTGATTATGGAATGCATGGGTAATGTCTGGGTAATTTCATGAGTGCAGGAGTAATGCCTGGGTGTTTGCATAAGTGCATGGGTAGTGCCTGGGTGAATGCAAGAGTGCATGAACACTGCCTGAGTGATTGAAGGAGTGCATGGATACTGCCTGAGTGATTGAAGGAGTGCATGCATAGTGCATGGGTGATTCGATGAGTGCAGGAGCAATGTCTTTGTGATTGGAGTTGTGCATGGGTAATGCCTGAGTGATTGAAAGAGTGCATAGGTAATGCCTGGGTGATTGCATAAGTGCATGGGTATTGCCTGGGTGATTGAAGAAGTGCATGGGAACTGCCTGAGTGATTGAAAAAGTGCATGAGTAGTGCCTGGATAAATGCATAACTGCAGGGTTAATGTCTGGGTGCTTAGAGGAGTGCATCGGTACTGCCTCAATGATTGAAGGAGTGCATGGGTAATGCCTGAGTGATTGAAGAACTGCATGGGTAATGCTTGGGTAATTGCAACACTGCATGGGTACTGCGTTGGTGATTGGAGAAGTGTATGGGTACTGCTGGATGATTGCATGATTGCAGGAGTAGTGCCTGGATGAATGGAAGACTGCATGGTAGTGCTTGGGTGATTGCATGAGTGCTGCAGAAGTGCCTGAGTGCATGTATGACTGCATGGGTAGTGCCTGGGTGATTGCATGAATGCATGGGGTAATGTCTGGGTGAATAGAGGAGTGCATGGGTAGTGCCTGAGTGATTAGATGAGTGCATAGGTAGTGTCTGGGTGATTTTATAAGTGCATGAGTAGTGGCTGAATGATTGAAGGAGGGCAAGGGTAGTGCCTGGATGAGTGAAAGAGTGGAAAGGCAGTGCTGGGGTATTCCATGAGTGTATAGGTAGTGCCTGGGTGATAGCATGACTGCAGAGGTAGTGCCTGAGTGATTGCAGGAGTGCATGGGTAATGCCTGTGTGATTGCCTTAGTGAAGGGGTAATGTCTGAGTGAATAAAGAAGCACATGGGTAATGCCTGTGTACATGCAAGAGTGCATGGGTAGTGCATGGGTGCATGTAGGACTGCATGGGTAGTTCTTCGGTGATTGGAGGAGTGCATGAGTTTTACCTGGGTGATTGCATGAGTGCAGGAGTACTGCCTGGATGATTGGAAGACTGCATGAGTAGTGCTTGGGTGATTACATGAGTGCATAGGTAGTGCCTGGGTGATTGCATGACTGCAGCGGTACTGTCTGAGTGATTGAAGGAGTGCATGGGTAGTGCTTGGGTGATTGCATGAGTGCTACAGAAGTCCCAGAGTGCATGTATGACTGCATGGGTAGTGCTTGGGTGATTGCATGAGTGCTGAAGAAGTGCCTGAGTGCATGTATGACTGCATGGGTAGTGCCTGGGTGATTGCATGAATGCAGAGGTAATGTCTGGCTGAATAGAGGAGTGCATGGGTAGTGCCTGAGTGATTAGATGAGTGCATAGGTAGTGTCTGTGTGAGTTTATAAGCGCATGCGTAGTGGCTGGGTGATTGAAGTAGGGCAAGGGTAGTGCCTGGATGAGTAAAAGAGTGGAAAGGTAGTGCCGGGATATTCCAAGAGTGCATAGGTAGTGCCTGGGTGATTGTATGACTGCAGGGGTAGTGCCTGAGTGATTGAAGGAGTACATGGGTAGTACCTTGGTGATTGCATGAATGCAGGGATAATGTCTGGGTGAATGGAAGAGTGCATGGGTAGTGCCTGAGTGATTAGACGAGTGCATAGGTAGTGTCTGCATGATTGCATGAGTGCAGGGGTAATGTCTAGGTGATTGGAGGAGTGCATGGGTACTGCCTAAGTTATTGAAGGAGTACATAGGTAATGCCTGGGTGATTCCATAAGTGCATGGGTAGTGCCTGGATAATTGGAATAGTGCATGGGTACTGCCTAGGTGATTACAAGAGTGCATTGGTAGTGCATGGGTGCATGTAGGTCTCATGGGTAGTTCTTGGGTGATTGGAGGAGTGCATGAGTTTTATTTTGGGCGATTGCATGAGTGCAGGAGTACTGCCTGGATTATTGGAAGACTGCATGGGTAGTGCTTCGGTGATTGCATGAGTGCATAGGTAGTGTCTGGGTGATTGCATGACTGCAGGGGTAGTGGCTGAGTGATTGAAAGAGTGCATGGGTAATGCCTGGGTGATTCCATGAGTGCAGAAGTAATGTCTGGGTGATTGGAGGAGTGCAAGGGTACTGCCTGAGTGATTGAAGGCACGCCTAAGGCAAGCCCGTCTGCACCCGTCCGCACACGGCCCGCGCACAGCGCCAGCCCCTCTGCCTGTTTGGGTACAGATGACCCCAGTAGCTACTTCTACTCGAGCAGCACGCTGCACAGCTTAAATATCATCAAGCCTAACCCAAGGTGTATATGTATTCAACCTGGTGAGATATCTCCAAACGCTCACAAAATCTGCCCTGGGTGTAGGTTGAATATACCGGCTCTTATCTCCCAGCAGGAGAAAGACACACATAATACACTAAAAGATACAAAAGAACACGTGGGGAAAAATGTCTATAAGTGTGTACTCCTCAATGCAAGATCCTTAGTTAAACATAGTATCGACTGTGCCTCTTTAATTGAGGAAGAAGAAATCAACATCGCTTTTATCACTGAGTCATGGATGGACGAAGCCTCCGGTCCGGACTTGGTTAAAGCTACACCTCCGGATTACCTTTGCTAAACTTTAAATAGGCCGGGTAAGAAAGGCGGTGGCCTAGCTGTAATTTATCAAAGGTCATTAAAGGCATCCTTTAACTGCTCATCCAATGTTGAATGCGAAGCACTGGACTTCTGCTTTTATCTTTCACATCACCATACCTTTAGAGGCACTCTTATCTATAGGCCACCTGGCCCTAGAAATCAATTCTTAATACAAGCTGGCACCTGGTTGTAAAATGAGCTAAGTGCCTGCTCATACACAATACTAGGGGATTTCAACTTCCACTTAGAAGTTGATAATGATCCAGATACTTTAGGCTTGCTAGACCTAATGAGCAGCATTGACTTAAAGCAACTTGTCACGGCCGCCACACATAAGGCAGGACATACATTGGATGGCATATTTTCCAATAATGGGCAGCTAGTATTTAAGGACATTTTCCCAGTGGTCTGGTCGGACCATAAGGCGGTGCTATTTGAGCTGACTCTGCCTGACCGTTGTACTAAGAAACCAGTAAAAAAACAAGTGGTCACTAGAGCATGGAATAGGGTAAAGGCCGATGAACTACAGGACCTGTTAACCTCTACCTCACCCATCCTTCCTACTGATTTAGATGAGGCCTCATCTGCTTATACTGATTGGTTGGAAACAGCAAGTAACAAGCTAGCTCCTAAAAAACTCCTCCGCCACAATAGGGAACAACCCTCGTCACCTTGGTATACCCAAGAGCTCAGAGATAAAAAACTTGCTTGCAAACAACTAGAAAGAAGTTGGAGGAGGGAGTACAATGATAGGGAAAAAAAGGAATACAAACTGAGCCTAGCACAGTATAAGCAGTTACTTCAAAAAACTAAACAAGAGTTTTTCGCTAATAAAATCAACTCTGCAAAGAACTCAACCAAATAATTATTCAAAAGTTACTGCCCTAGCACATCCAGCCCCCCCCTCCGATTAGAGCTAGTCAAGAACTGTGTGATAAGATAGCTAGTTTTTTCTTCGTTAAAGTCGATGCTATCTTTTCTACTTTCACAGGCTCAACAACGAAGACATCTCTGGCAGACATGGCGGATCCCAAGATAGGCAAAAGCACCATGCCACATTTTTTTAAGTTTACCCCAGTCACGGTCTCAGATATTTTTAAGCTTCTGATGACAGCAAAATCGGGGTCAACATCTGATCCGTGCCCACCTTCTATACTAAAACTAGCACCTGAACCAGTCACATTAACTTTGACGGCCATCATTAATGATATGTTTGAGGAAGGGTACTTCCCCAAAGCATGGAAAAGGGCATCAATACTACCCCTGTTAAAAAAAACGAATCTAGATCCTAAAGACTCCAACAACTTTAGACCCATATCTAGACTTCCACTCCCTGCTAAAATTTCTGAAAAAATAATGAATACCCAACTTAGTCGGTTTTTGGAGGAAGGTCGGGTGCTGGATCCCACCCAGTATGGTTTCCGGGGGGGGGACAGCACGGAGTCCGCTCTTCTTAAATCCACTGATGAAATCAGGACCACTTTGGACCAAGGAGGAAAAGCCACCATGATTATGCTGGACCTCTCGGCGGCCTTTGATACGGTCCATCATGTTTTACTGATGGACCGGCTGCAAGAGATCGGAGTAAGGGGCACGGCCTGGAAACTAGTCAAATCCTTCCTATCTAATAGAATACAGACAGTTTCCCTCGGAGATTTCACTACCAAACCTTTCTCACTGCCCTGTGGAGTCCCTCAAGGGTCATCCTTGAGTCCGACTCTTTTTAACGTTTACGTTTCGCAGCTGGCTCCCCTGATTGAATCCTTTGGGTTCAATCTGACCTTCTACACTGATGACACCCTGCTACCAGATGGAGTACAGGGAACGGCGTCCCGTTTCCATGACTGCATGACAGCCGTGGGCAACTGGATGGCCCAAAAGTGCCTCAAACTTAACTCCAGTAAAACGGAGGTGGTACTCTTCGGCAATGATCCTAATTTCTGGACCCCGGCTTGGTTGCCAGAGTCACTAGGTCCTCTTCCGACTCCCACTAGGAAGGTAAAAAATTTAGGAGTCTATATAGACAAGAAACTCTGTTTTAAGGATCAAGTGAACTCAGTGGTCTCAGCTACATCCTACATTCTGAGATCCTGTAAAAAGATTCTGCCATTTCTGCCCAAAGACAGCCAACAAACAGTCATTACAGCCTTAGCCATGTCCAGACTGGACTACTGTAATAGCTTATATCTAAATATACAGGAGGGGCTCTTGAAAAAACTTCAACTCTTGCAGAATGCAGCTGCCAGACTACTCACGGGCATCCCAAAATATGCTTCAATCTCGGCTGAGATTAAAAGGCTCCACTGGCTGCCTGTCAAAAAGCGTGTTTTGTTTAAAGCTCTGTGTGTGTCCTCCAAGGAAATGGACCCCTTCACTTGAATAGTTGTTTCCGCTGGTACACACCTAGAAGATCACTGCGCTCAGCAGAAGCAAAATTAGTCTCAGTACCCTTTGTAAAAAAAGCTAACTGGGGTGGCAGGAGCTTTGTGGTCGGTGCAGCCAAAGCATGGAATGACATCCCGATGCCTCTTAGACGCATGAAAAATCTCCTGGACTTCAGGAAGGCCCTCAAAATGTGGCTTTTCATTGCCTAATGACTGCCTAATGACTATTCACTTTTTTCTCCCATGTTTAGGCCACGGTAGGACATCAAGCACAGCGCCAGGACACCTTCGGTAGCAGTTTGCGCTCTAGAAATGTCAATAACATTAACATTAACATTGAAGAAGTGCATGGGTAGTGCCTGCGTGATTGCATGAGAGCAGGGGTAATGTCTGGGTGATTGGAGGAGTGCATGGGTACTGCCTAAGTGATTGAAGGAGTACATGGGTAATGCGTGGGTGATTCCATAAGTGCATCGGTAGTGCCTGGGTAATTGGAATAGTGGATGGCTACTGCCTGGGTGATTGCATGAGTGTATGGGTAGTGCCTGGGTGATTCCATGAGTGCAGGAGTAATGTCTGCATGATTGGAGGAGTGCATGGGTACTGCCTCAGTGATTGAAAGAGTGCAAGTGAAATGTTTGAGGATTAGAGAAATGCATAGGTAATGCCTGGGTAATTGAATGAGTGTAGGGGTAATGTGTAGAGGATTGGAGAAGTATATAGGTAATACCTGGGTGATTGGAAGAGTGTATCGGTAATGTCTATCTGATTGCATGAGTGTACAGATAGTACCTCGATGATTGAAAGAGAACAAAAGTAGTGTCTGGGTGATATTATAAGTGCATGGGTACTGGCTACATGATTGCAGAAGTGCATAGATAGTGCATGGGTGATTGGAGGAGTATGGAAACAGTGCCTAACTGTATAGATGACTGCTTGGGTAGTGTTTGAAAAAATGGATGAGTGCAGTAAAAGTTACTGTAAACATTAGTTCATATTATCATGCTTATTACATTATTTCATCTTACTTTTTTATTAAAGAAGATACAAAACTCAGTGGATCTATTTTACAGTAGTTTTGTTGTAAACTGAATCTAAAATCTTTTCAAACTTTAGTATTACCTTCTGTAAAAAAAAGAAGAAAAAGTGTTATTGCATATAATATAGTTTTAAGAACACAACATCATTTTAGAATTACATAACATATTCAGTTTCCCTTTTTTGCTGTTCTCATATTCTACTGAATTTCACCATACACAGTGATTTCAATGTAGATCATCATACAACAGCGGGGAAAAAAATACAATCAATAAGATTGTAAAAAAAAAAACAAATCTGCGTGGAAAATATTTACAACAAGTGCAACTATGTGTTTACCTATCTACAGGTTGTAAATTACATTCTTCAACTACATTTAGGGGCCGATTCCGATCTCGGCCGGTAGGGCTCCGAATCGGATTCGGCTTTACCGGATCCGATTCGGAGCCCTATTTCCCGACCGAATCGTACGTGCGTCCGGGCGAGCGAGTACGATGCGTGCGCTCGCGAAATCTCCGACCGACTCGTTCGCAGGACCCGACCGCTCCGACCGACTCGCACTGGGACGACTCGCACCGCGCAATGGAGACGTTCCCCGGCCGGGTAAGTACGATGCGCACCTCGACCGCTCCGACCGACTCGCGCAGTCTGGCTCCAAGGAGCTGTCGGAGCCGCACGTTGGGGGTCCGTGTCGGACCCCCCTGGAAGCGTAGGCACGCGAGTCGCACACAGGGGGGACCCATGGGTCCCCCTACACGTGCATGTATGGCGTGACCCGCATCGACGCGAACACGCTGTAGGGGGCGCCCTTGTTCGCGTTGTGCCCATTGAGTCAATGGGAGCCCGTGTACGCGTCGTACGACTGGCTCCCATTGACTTCAATGGGAGTCTGACCGAATCGAGTCCGATGGCATACGTGCGCATCAAACTCGTTCGGTCGGGCTGCCAGAGTCCGATTCGGTCGGAAATCTCTCCGAGTCCGGCTCGGTCGGAGAGATTTCCGGCCCGAATCGGAATCGGCCCCTAAATCTTTTACTTCTCTCAAGTACATTTTGTAAAATATACACTCTCATTTACATCGCGTATAATATAAAGATCAAATATATAAACTACTTCTTTCAAACACAATTTTGCAAATGCAATAAGAATTAGCACAAACAATAATCCAAACACTAATTGTTCACATCTTCCCAATAGGCCGAATAATGTTTCCAAAACCATTTGCATTGAAAATATCCAAAATAAACTTGTTTATTTGTGTTCACATCTTCCCAATAGGCCGAATGATGTTTTCAAAGCTTTGGCATAAAAAATATCAGATATGAATTTGGTAATTCGTAAGGCAACCGACATTTGAATTCCAAATGGGCATCATTACAATAAGTCCATCCTTTATTGCTCTTTAAATACACAGTATAGTGTCCAGATGTTGTAGTAGGTCCATCATGAAAAACAATAGCCACTGCTTTAAAAGTTCTTCCTGAAATTGATACTTGACTTGCCACAAAATGTTTAATTTTCGTTTCCAATTTTCTTCCATCTACTCTACAACGTTGTAGCATTAAAGTGACATATTGTCCAAATCTATCTATAAATTATTTTGACAACATTTCTGATTTGCAATGAGAACATTTCATATCTTGATTAGCTGTTTTTACTAATTTATTAAAAGATACTGTTTTGCAATCTGGTATCGTCAAATATATGAATCATTCAGTGTCTATTTCAGTGGTAGAAGAAAATGAACACTCTTCACATTTATGATCCCATCTGTAACTTAGTCCAAACAAATTTTCAATTTCTATTCCTACATCTTCCAATACTGCAAGCATAAGCATAAGAAATTCTTGTGCATCTTGTTGTACATTAAGTGTAAATTGTGAGGAACCAGTACATATATTCAAAAGATGCCGTATGCCAGAAGCAGTATGGATTTTAGTTCTATCAGTTACCAACTTTTGAAAAATATAATGTAATAAAGAACAGAATCTTTTTTCTCAATTTTCCATAATTTCATGATGAAGATCTTCTAGATAAAACACAACATTCACAATTACATTAGCATAGCGGTTGATACCTGAACTATTTTCTAAATGGTATCCTACAATATCATCAACCTGTGTCCATTTTTATTTTCTTTGCAGCTTCACCATTCTCTTGAATTGTTTTCTTTTTTGAACCTCACTAGAATGTTTGTCATATTTTCATTTTGGACACACTACACATTTTTCATATACGGGGATATTCACCTAAGTTAGGAGCATACAGTCTTCTTAACCGATTATACTCTCTTACACAATTTGCATCAGCACTAACCTTTTTCTCATCAAAAACAAATCAAATACAAATCAGATAATGTTCTTACTCGAGACAATGCAACATATGCCATGCCCTCTTTAAACACTGTACTTCCAATATTTACCAAAGCATTATCTACACTTAAACCTTGAGATTTATGAATGGTTACAGCATATGCTAAAGAAAGAGGAAACTGTTTTCTACGAACATACAAGTCTTTTACAAGCAAAAAATGAACAGCACAACGTCCAATCTGTTTTACCTCTTCAATCTGATCAAATTTAATATTCAAAAATTCAATTCCATCTCTGTTCTGAAAATTTAGAAAATCAACAACTTTTCCCATTGCTCCATTTACTAAACCTTCTTATACATTTAAATTACGCCGTAAAATTACCCGACAATTTACACATACATATAGAGTCTTTTCTAAACCTACAGTCTTAGACACCAACTTTTCGAAAGAATCCAATTTTGACAGTAATTTTTCTGAGAGAAGAATAGTAACTCCTTCGTGTTCCATTTCATCAATAGCTTCCATTTTCACTATTGGTTGTTTTTCCAATTTCAAAAGTTGTTGATTGAATGTAGAACACTCTTGAAGTGTAGGCATTAGTCAAACTATAGACTTCTTTTCTCCAACTTTTTTGTACATTATTTCAGCTGCTAGGTTTTCATTAGCAAGCAAGTTTGTTAAAAGCCGACTTTGTAAAGCTTCTTTACCATCTTTAGTCAAAACACCAATTCTTATATCTTGAAGAATGTTTCCATAATGTTCATCACTTGCTTGTCGCATATTCTTAACAAGTTCTTAATATTCAAAATAAGACCAAATGTTGACATTTCCAATACTTCCCAAAGATCTCCTAGTGTCTTCATGGACAAGTGTTTTAAAAACAGGTTGCCCTTTTACAGGAGTAAGTTGTAGTAGGTCGCCAAATACAATTACATGTTTTCCTCCAAATAGAACATCATAATCTGTTTTTAAAATCTGTTGCATTCTTAAATGTACAAAGGCAAGCATTAAGTTTGACACCATGCTCACCTCATCAATAATTAGAAGTTTCATTTTCTTGAGTACTCTTGAAACTTCATAACAAGCTTCTCCAGATAGCTTGTGATATTCAAACTTATTTTCATGTTCAACTGGAAGCATGAGTAATAGAATGCAATGTAATTCTTTAAATGTTATGTGCTGCTAACCCAGTTGGAGCGGTTACAACACAAGATAAATGTGATTCAGTGGTTTTGTGTGGATAACTGGTCAAAACTTTAATTAAGAAACTTTTTCCTGTTCTAGCTTACCCACTGATATACATTCGAATAGGTTTAAATAATGTGCATTGGCATTCTTTTTTTTCATGCAGTAAACCATGTTGTATCTGTTGTGTCACTTGCACATATATTTCTTTCTGTTCAATATTTAGTTGTTCTTCTATCTTTTCCAACTCAATAATATCCTATTGTGCTTGTTGCATTGCCGTTTCTACTTCACTAATGGCTATTGTTGCTTCAATTTCAAGAATTGGTTGTCCTAGTGGATCTTGACTTAGTGGAGCAGAACTTTGACTATCTTGAGAACTGTCTCTAGATATTTCAGCTGCAATAGTAGTTTCTTGTTCAATCTCTTTATTCAACATTAGTAGATAATTTGGAAAAATTGTACATTCAATGCTATCTTTACATGCATTAAAAGAATCTTCATAGCAGGCAAAGTCTCCAAGTAATTCCATTTCAGTACGCCAAGGCTTGAAGAGTTGCAGAAGTGCTAAATAGAAAAATTCCCTTTTATCTGGAGTATCACAACTGAGTTTCCTGTGATTAATAGGATTTCCTTTGGTAAGTTTTACCAAACATCCATCACATCCAATTACGGCATATTTTTCTTCATTTATATTTTCTGTAACATTTTGCTTAAAACTATAATGTTGCAGTACTTCATAGAGACATATGTTTTCTAGATGTGGACTCCTTTTGGGATAGTACGTATCCAACATATTTGTTTTAACAATATCTGTACTTTCCAGCTCATTCAAAGCTAAGTATTCAATTTCTTGTAGAGATTTCAAAACTCGATTTCATGTTGCAGCAAGACCTAGACTTACCCAAATGATTCTTCTTGACTTTGAATATCAACTTGCAGATGTCAACCGATCCGAACATTCGTAGGATCCAATCTCTCGATGGGAAAGCATCTTCAAACTAAAGCTGTACAATTTATTACTAAGAGTCTTCTCTTGTGTAATTTCTTCCCACATTTCTTTCAACTCCATCTTTTCAGATTTGGTTATATATGATGTAACATAACGAGCAACACCAATCGAATTATCTGCAACATACTGGATATCCATGTTTGCATTCCACATTGTCAAAATCACTGCATTGTAGTCATTAATATACTTTGAATCTTCACTTCTTTTTATGTTGTAAGTATTCTTAGCAGATTTTCGAGTTATAGTATGTCTTACTTCTGACATGAAACCATTGACTCTTCCTTTTGAAATTACTGGACATGGGAATCGAAAACGACATTTTGTATAAAATTTTTCCTTTGATCTGTATTTCCGTCGACAATACTTTCCAAATCGATGACTTTGAAACCGTAAAACTTGTTGTCTTAATCTGTTTTCTCCTCCTTTTTTTGGAATTGCACAGGTAACATAGTCTTCAATGAAAGACAAAGCAGTTTCATCAGAATCGGTTCCAAATGTAGGTGCTTTCTTGATCCATAATAACATGTGTATATGAGGAGCACCTCTGGCTTGGTACTCCTTTCTCCAAAATAAATCAGTTACTTCTCCAAGAGGTGGACTTTTTTATTACAGATAAAAGACATCATAGCTTGAAACCAATGATTAAAATATCTGCACACATTTACAGGATCCAACGAACACAGTTCTCCAGCTGTCTTCAATTCAATGTTTTTTACATTTGAATTTGCTTCTCGTAGAAATTCAAGTAATTTGTTCCATGCATATTCAGCACAGCTAAGCGTAACAAACCATGTAGTGGTTCCTAAGTTTCTTAACATATATTTAAGTTCTCCGTGACGACGATACCAATACTAATTAGTACCACGTTGACATGCCATCAAATTAATTAACTGAGATTCTAAATGATCATCTCTTTGTTGAACTTTGTCCAAGAATTCCTTTGCATAAACATGTGTAAGATGAACTCCTGTTTTTAATATGTGGTTCACTGCATATGAAATTCCAGACAAGTCACTTTTAAACAGAAGATGAAATAAATATGTAACACACTGTCGAAATCATGGATCTTCTGAGTACAATCTTGTCGTAGGATATTCTGAAGCTGGAATCTGTACTGGTCATTCATCATATCGTCCACCTTTTCCAGTGGGGAAGAGCTGTAGAAAACAACGAGCTTCTAAACTTTTTTCCCAAACACTCATGCGAGTCCCCTTCCCTTTCTTCATTTGGAATAATTCAATGGTGTTTCCAATCACTTCTTTTGAATATAGAGGATGTACACTGTAATGTTCGTAAATTTCTTCACTCCTGGACTTGTCCACTTTTTCTATTTGGCCAGTTGAAATTTCTCTATCATCTTCTAAAGATATTTCTTGTTCTGCCACATATACGTTTTTATAATAAATATTGTTTTGGATAAGATATACTGTAGCCTTTTGAAGTTTGGTGACATCTACTAACTCTTGCCATATTTTCCGACTCTTTGTTGGTACACCATAAACTAGAATAACTACAGGTTCATTTTCCTCCCTCTCTACACCAACAGTTTCAACATTTTTCTTAAAATCTAAAGGTAAATACACAACTCTTCCTTTTAAACCTCTTTGTAAACCTTTTGGAGGCAGCTTACCTGTTTTAGGCTCCATACGAACTATTGCCTGAAATGGGTGCACAGATTGAATAAGAATGGACTCATACGTATTTAAATCTACCAGTTCCGGAGGAATAGCTACCAACTCTAGGTTATTATGTACAGCTCTAGCTGGCATTTTGTTCTCTTCTAATTTGCTGTAACAATATTTACAAATACGTTGATCACTACCCAACTCAAAACGACCTTCCACCAACAAATAGGCACCAAATTGCTCCCACTTATCATTGTTTTCCTTTTCACTTTTTAAATACACATCAACATTCCTAGTTTGACTTCTATAGTGAGTATGTCGGCAACAGATACAAACATAGTTTGGTTTTTCACAAGAAAGTACCTTAAACTTTGTAATTTCTTCAGCAAATTTCTCAGTAGTACTATCTTCTACCTCTTCTTCAACACCTACATTTATCAAACTCTCACTTTCTCTACCATCCCCCAAAGAAACGAAACTGTATATCATCAGAAACTTTTTTACATCCAATACTGAACCATGCAAAAGAGCAGTGTTTTTTTTTTCACTTAAAGATAATGCAGGACTTTTTACATAGTACAATCTTCTTACGAATTTACGCATTTCTGAGAGATGTACTGCTAACATTCTTAAATGATGAAAAGTACTTCAACACACTTTTCTAGAAAGACAAGCCAGAGAATGACCCTGTTAGTTACTATATTTTCTCACTTTACAAGGATCTCGTTCTTGCAACATCTTAATCATCTGTTTAGCACTTTTCTTTCCATAATCTCGTAAAACATTTTTTATATATCAATAGATTCTTGTCGTATACTACAAATACTACTACAATACCACTTATACACTGGAGCTTGGGTACATCTCCCTTGAACTTCTTCAGCTATTACTTCTTCCACATTTCTAGGGACCATCTTTTCTTTTCAATTGGACAACCGTTTTTAACCTCATAACAACGACCCCTGGTATCAACTGCATGAACTAATGTACTTTGTTGTAAATAGCTTTTTCATGGAAAAAAGGTTCAGTACTAAAAGTGTGCTTCCATTCACCCGAAACTTTCTTACAAAAGTTAGTTCTATTAACCAGTCTTTTTCTTTTACTTTTTCCTTCATAAAGTGCATTGTTTTATTCAATGTTTTCATTCTCTTCAATACTAATATAAACAATTTTCTTTTCAATTCAAAAGCCTTTTCGACTACACTTTCAATCTGTTCTTTTTTCTTGTAAAATGCTGGTCTTTTTAATATTTTTTGCAATCTTTCAATAAATTTTGTACAGCTCTACTTTTATACATTCTCTTCCTAATGGCTTTATTTTCTTTCATCCTTTTTTCAACATGGATTGTTTTCGAATTACTTAATTTTGCATTAATTTCTCCTTTTTCTTTTGCTTCTGATTGCCTGTAGTACTTTTCTTTCTCTTTTCCCCATTTTGAAAATCGATTACCTTTTTTAAAAGACTTTTAACAAATTCTTGTGTTCTCTTACCAGAAGACTTTTTCTTCAACTTCACATATTGTACTTCATCTACTTTCTGCTTTTCTCTATCCTTTAAATAGTTCTGTTTTCTTTGTTGTCTTTTCTTTTGAACTTTTCTTGTCATACTGAATATTTCTTAATAATTATGGAGAATTTCTTTAAAAAAAGAAAGAACTTATTATCTTTCTAAAAAATATTTAATATTATTAAAATAATTATATACAAATATTGTCATCTATAAATAAAGAAATACATTGAGTAGTGCCTAGGTGAATAGATAAGTGCAACAGTAGGACCTGTATGATTCTACAACTGCAAGAGTAGCACATAACTAGTGCCTGGGTGATCACATGACTAAAGGGGTAATATCTGGAGGATTACTGGAGTACATAGCAAATCAGTGCATGATTTTATAACTGCATGAGTACTGCTTGGGTGATTGCAGGAGTACTGAGGGAATGCCCGAGTGATTGGAGGAGTACAAAGGTAGTGCCTGGGTGATTTTATAAGTGCATGAGTACTGACTGAGTGATTACATAAGTACAAGGGTAATACCTGTATGATAGAAGGAGTTCAAGGGTAGTAACTGAGAGATTATATAAGTTCATGGATAGTGGCTGGGTGATTGAAAGAGTGCATGGGTAATACCTGGGTGATTGCATAAGTGCATAGGTAGTGCCTGGGTGATTTCATGAGTGCAGGGGTAATAGCCTGGGCAAATGCAGCAGTGCATATGTAGTGCCTGGATCATTGGAAGCCTGCAAAGGTAGTACTTGGGTGTTTTTATAACTGCATGAGTGTTGGGCCTAGCCAAATACAAAGTAGCACACTATTACATGACTCAACCATAAGTCTCTCGATATTGTTAAAAGCATGCATACATACATCTCTACCTTTTCAAATCATCACCATATCTAAAAGAAATATGTTTACAATATTTCTGATATATAGTGAAACCTACAAACTGAGACATGTGATAGAGTGATTGCATAACTCCATGCGTACTGCTTCAATGATTGCATGACTCCAAAGGAAGACGCTATGTAATTGCAGGAGAAGATGGATATTGACTGGATAATTACATGAGTGCACACATAAAGGTTGAGTGCATGGATAAGTGTATAAATACCACCTGAAGGCATAGATGAGTCACTAAGAAGTGCCTAAGTGAATAGATGAATGCAACAGTAGAGCCTGGGTGATTCTATGACTGCAAGGATAGTGCCTAGGTTATTACATGAGTGCATAGGTAGAAACTGCATGATTCTATAACTGCAGGGGTAGTACATAACTAGTGCCTGGGTGATTGCATAACTGCAGGGGTAATATCTGGGGGATTACTGGAGTACATAGGGAGTGAGTGGATGTTTTTATAAGTCCATGAGTACTGCCTGGGTGAATACAGAAGTACTAAGGAACTGCCTGACTGATTACAAGAGTGGAAAGGTAGTGCCTGGATGATTTTATAAGTGCATGAGTATTGCCTGAGTGATGACATAAGTACAAGAGTACTGCCTCCATGATTGAAAGAGTGCAAGGATAGTGCCTGGGTGATTGAACCACTGTATAGCTAATGCATTGGTGATTGCATGAGTACAGAGGTATCCTCTGGGGGATGAAAGGAGTACATAGGTAACGCCTGGGTGACTGCATGACTACAGGAGTAATATATGGTGGTTTACATGACTACATAGAATATGACTGGGTGATTTTATAAGTGCTTAGGTACTTCTTGGGTGATTTCAGGACTACTGAGGTAACGCTTGAGTGAATAAATGAATGCAAAGGTAGTGCCTGGGTGATTTCATAACACCATGACTACTGGCTGAGTGATTACATAAGTACAAGGCTAGTGCCTCTGTGATTGAAAGAGTACAACGTTAGTGCCTGAGTGATTATATAAGTACATGAGTAGTGGATTCATTACTCAAAGAGTTCATGGGTAATACCTTAGTGATTGCATGAGTGCATAGGTAGTGCCTGGATGTTTGCATGAGTGCAGGAGTAATGCCTGAGTGATTACAGCACTGCATATGTAGTGACTGAATCATTGGAAAACTGCATGGATAGTACTTGGGTGTTTTTATAACTACATGAGTATTGGGTCTAGCCAAATATAAAACAGCAGACTATTAAATGACTCAAAACTAAGTCTCTCCATATTGTTAAAAGCTTGCAAACATATGTCCCTACATTTTCAAATCATCATCATATCTAAAAGAAATATGTATACAATTGTTATATTCCATAGAGGTACCCTGAATAGGCGCAGGTAACATTGCAACCTTTCACCTATATTCTTCCCTATATTACATACATAACGGTTCTTAGGGACTGACTTTTTACCTAGATATGACACTGCATTTAGAACGCAGGTTTTTCCCTAGTTTGAATCTCATACATTATGCATGAGGCTTCTTGGAAGCACAGCAGGACTGACATTTCCGGTATAATATCTCTGTATAAAGTTCAGGCCCAACGTCATCCTTTAGGCCGACAGAGTAACACAGCAAGGTGGGACCCCTGGGGAGACCTATGGGTATATATGTACATCACCTAATGCTTAAGAAAGACAGAGGAGACGGAGACTTCCTGGCTGACACACTGACCAGAGACGCTGAGGTTCCTGCATGCAGACACTCCAGCTCGCAGTGGTCTAACATCCCTTGCGGGGTGTTCAACTCGAGAACAGGACGGGATCCCATATTCTCTCATTCTCAGGTAATGGGGTTGACTAGATCCTAGAGGGATTCTTGGCATAACACCTACACAGATGCTAGGTACATTTAGGTACATCTAGTTAGGAAGGCATTGTAGGAGTACACACTTATTATCATGTGTTTTATGTACTTGTATATATTTATGATTACTGCAAGATGGTAGAACTTTACCATCCCATTACTTTCGTAGTACTTTTAATCATATATCTCTGCTACTGTCTAATGGTTGTTGCAGCTCATCTATTCTACACTAGAATAACAACTGTTCAATAAATACTAATTGAAAACGCCCAGCCTGTTTATTCTGTGTATCTCTCTGAGACAAACTAAGTGAGCACGAGTGACTGAGCGAAAGGTAGTATATTGTTTCCACAATTCTGAGGGATCAGGGTTGTCATGTTCTGAGGTTGCCAGAATCTATTCTCTCCTTGTTAAGAGGAGATTATAGTGGCACTGTGAGCTAGCTGACACAGACAGGCTAACGTATCCCGTGGGGGTACACGGAATCAGTCCATCACCAATCCCACAGTTTATGTTATCCAAACGCGCAGATCCTGTATAGGTTATATAGGTACTACACGACATGGCGCCACCAACGTTGGTTGGGTACTTATTTAACAGTAGAATCTGAGTAGTTCAGTCGTGCTATTTCTCAGAGACCCCTACTCACAAAACACCAGAGATGTCTGGAGTGGGTGGGCACAAACTCCGCGACAGCTGAGTAGGCTAAAAATCCGATTTATTGGCTGTTGGTTAACAACAACTAAAATCACACCAGAAACATTACACGCAGTGATGGGTAAAATGCCCACAAAACGTGAACAAATGCCATTCTGGGTAGATCAGAAAATAACACAGCTAGAGGCAGTATTCCTGAATACTACCCCGTATGAAAAACACAGAATGCTAACAATCTGCTTGCCCATGGGGATAACACCACCAATAGAAGATTGTACCACTTGGGGTACAGTCTTTTCTGCCATTTATACCTGAACTCATTGTATCTCATCATTAGCGGTAGTACCAGACGTATTGAGACAAATACAAAGCGAGTACAGAGCAGAGCCTGCTCTGAACCTAGGGATGAAGTTACTAGGTAACTATGCCCAGGTATCAGCCATAATATTAGCTAATATTAAAGGGGAAGCAGCTTCAGATCCTTTAGATCAACAACATGAACTACCCAAAATAATTGAAACTGCATATGCACAATTAGGCAGAGACAGTTTGGGTGGGAAAGCTTTAAAACCACAACTAATGGGCAGTCCTGAAAAGGACACTTCTAAGCAGATACCTGCTTCAACCAAGAAGAAGTGGGACAATAAAAAACAACAAAACTTTAAAGGAAACAGATCTCAATTCAGAGGTAGATCTCCTCCACAGGAGCCCTCCGAAAAGAGGTATAACCTTAGGAATAGGGATAATATTAGGAAGCCTGACAGGTATCAGGACACTGATACACGTTCCTCTCGTTCCTTTCAGGGTTCATCGAAAAACTCCGAGAGGGAAGGACGGTCAGACAGACAAGAAGAGAGTACAAAGTCCAGAGACAAACAGCACGCTCAAGATTACACTTCTAAAAAAGAAGAGAAACCAAAGCAAAAGCCACAGTTCAAAAAGAAGAAGGTTGCAGGTCTAAAGATCAGACATGCCCAGAATTCTAAGGACTTGACTACTGAACGGGGAATGGGCTCTGACGATGCTGGACAGTGCAGCAGAAGTAACAATAGCTCACCAGAACCTGATGGAATTTCTGGTGACAGCGGACTTGAATGATTATATCATGGTAGAGACACCTGATACTAGGGTAAGTGTCCCACATAATTTATATGAAATAGCACTCCAAATGGAGGGGGACAAATGTAGGACAGTTAGAGATCTCTTTTGGGAGAACTTGTTGTTTGGCTACGACATTTTGTTAGCTGAACAAGGTTAGCCGCAAGCATTCGTCATGGATTGCCCTAATGGAGAAACGGTAATTTTACCGGCATTCTCAGACCATATTCCCAAGCACCTAAAACACACATATGCGCAGGAGTGGGCGGTAGCCCAAGCCCCTGCATTATACAAAAACCATGTTGGGTGGGATGAGGATTCAACCCACCACATAATTCCTTTAAAAAATACTCTAACTGAACAGAGGCAAGAAGCTAAAAAACAGGTCAGGGAGATCCTAGATCAACTTGAATACCAAGGGGTGATCAAAAAATGCACCTCATTGATGAATAATCCTTTGTTTCCGGTCATGAAACCTGACAATTCATATCGTTTAGTTTTAGATTATAGACATTTAAACACTTGCACTAAGACATTTGCAGTCCAAAATGCACACAGTGCCGCATTAATGAATAACATTGTGCGTAAAAAATATAAAACAACACTTGATATCTCAAATGGATTTTTCTGCCAAAATATAGCTCCTGAAAGCAGGTATCTAACAGCATTCTCAGCGCTAGGGCCCCAGCATCAATTTTGTCGACTCCCCCAGGGGTATAATTACAGCCCGGGGTTGTTTTCGGCCAGAGTAAATGAGTTACTTCAAAATTTGGATGAAGAGGCATTGTCCTATGTGGATGATATTTATCTTACGTACGATGACCTAGAGGAGCACTTGAACAGAGTGAATACCATAATTTTGGGATTTGCATCTGAGGGCTACAAATTCAACTTTAAAAAATCAAAAATTGCCCACCTCAGTGTCCTGTTTTTAGGATATGAGCTTTCAAGTGAATGAAAAAGCTTGGCAGCCAATTTTTTAGAAAAATGCGCGCTGTTCCAACCTCCAAAATCATTGAAAAACTTACAATCAATCCTGGGATTCCTGAACTTTGGCAGAACATACATTTTGGATTACGGAGAAAGAGTAAAACCTTTCTACGATTTAATAAAACCTGATTTTTCAGTAAGACAATGGACACAGGAACATACAGATATCCTTCATTCCTTATAAGCTGGCATGATAGCTTCCAAACACTTGCAGACACGCATAAACGTACGCAACCTGGTGATCCGTATCGTTGCGGGTCAATCTGGGTACATAGGTGAGAGGTGTGGCGCCGCGGCCAGGGCGACTGACGCTGGATGCTGGGGATCACGGTTCGATCCCTGGCTCCGGCGGCAGGGGTCTGCCCAGCACCATGCGACTCTGGGCAATAGCTCGCTTAATCTTCCCAACGGCCCCCAGCGCCGAGAGACCCCTTCGGGGGTGATTCGTGCGCTATACAAATACTGGACTTACTTACTTACTTACTTACTTACCTATCTAACATATAATGAAGGTGAAACAGTACCAATTGTATACAAATCACATTGGTACACAAATGCTGAGATGCGCTTCGCATCTACAGAAAAGATTCTAACAGCAGTACAGACTGCTGTAGTAAAGAAAGAGCACTGGCTCAAGGGAAACGGATAATAGTAGTGACTCTGGTTCCAGCCTTAGAGGCTGCAACAAAGGCAAGCGTTCCTAACGCTAAAGCCTTACATCCAAGATGGATATAATGGGCTAATTCTCTCACTGCAACAGATGTAGAATACAGGTACGACCCGAATTTAAAGACACAAGCATTTCTGCAATACGAACAAAAATATCCTCTACCAAATGAAATAATGCCTCTAGATCAGTATGAATATATAATTTACACTGACGGATCAGCTCAACTGGCCATAGGAAGTAAGCAGCAATATAGAGCGGCATGTGCAATCGTTAAAGGTCGCATGAGAGATGGACAGTTCCACCCAAGTTGCACAAAAACGCAATCTCTAGGAGACTGCACAGCACAGCTTCCAGAGTTAAAAGCCTTGTTACTGGCACTAGTAAATACGGATCGAGAATTCCCCACACTCATTGTGTGCGATTCATTTTACTGTGTGCAGTCATATAATGAATATTTGCAGCACTGGGTTCAAAACGGGTTCAAAAATGCAAAAGGAGGCACAATTAAGAATTAAATGCTATGGGAACAGGTAGTGGAGTTGAAAACCGAACTACTGAGAGCTCACGTGATACACACACTGAGTCATCAGCATGATGGCGTTCACGTTGAAGGGAATTCATTGGCTGATAAATCCGCAAAGGGGGCTGTAAGCACGGCTTCCGTAGCTGCAATCACTTATTCTAAAACGAGAATAGATGGTGAGATTATGGTGGCTGTGAATGCTTCTCGCACAAACAGCGGAGCAGTACCAAAAAGGTTTCCACTCAAGTACTCCTACAAGTTAGATGCCTATAACATTCCATTCGCTCAGATTCCTGGGGGATAGAGTAATTCCAAACATGGATCGTAGTTTAGGTTTAATTCAAGCAGCACACGAAGGGATAGGTTCTGCACAAGCAGGAGTTACGGCGACTGTTTCTTTTTTGAAACAACACTATTGGTGACCTGGGTTAACTAAGCAGACTAAAGACTATGGGGGATATTCACAAGAACGTGCGCTAAACATCTCCCAAAAATGTTAACGCAACTTTACACATCGCAGTCTATCGCAGGAAAATAACCCTGTGTTAACCTGGAATTCACAACACGGCGGTACCATGCGATAGTCTCCCGAAAACGCGGCCAATGTCTGCGATACAACCACCGCGACGGAGATAAAAACACAAACCCCAACACCAAAAAACATGCAATGAGCCCATTCGTGATGAGGAAATCAGCGATAAGCAGCGCCAGGCCTGCCATACACACACGGCAGGCGGGAAAATCACTACAAAAGGAGAAAAAACACACAAACACAAAATGAGCAACACCCAAGCACCATGGAGGCAGCCGGAGCAGGCGCAGAGGACGAGCGCAACCCCACAAGCACCCCGGACGACCAGCCCGGGACCTCGGTGACTGGGAAGGGCAAGGACAAGAAGAAGAGGAAGACGAAGTTTAGTCCACAGGAAAACAGGATCCTGGTCACGGAGGTGGTGGAACACCATCAACAACTGTTCGTCACCTCCAACGTGTCATTGGGCACAAAAAATGGAATATGGCAGGGCATCGTGGACAAGGTGAATGCCGTCGGAGAGCACAAGAGGTCAATGGACGAGGTCAAGAGGCGAAGGATTGACATCAAGCGCAAGACCAAGGAGAAACTCACAGCCAACCAGAAGGCAGCAATGCAGACTGGAGGTGGGAGCCCAGCGCCACAGCTGGAGCTGGGTGACATGGAGGAGCTGGTGTCGACAGTCATCAGTGTGGAGACCGTGGCAGGAGTCGGGGGACCGTACACTGCTCGACAGGACACAACACCAGAGCAACAGGGTGAGTAACCACCAGGTACTGGGGGACGGGGGAGATGGCCACAATGGCACACATGCACAATCAAGCAGAGCACAGTGCACACCCACAATGACTCTGGATCATGGCCCTGATCTACACACTGTCACAATGTACATTGCCATGCTGTCTGAATGTCAACATGTACCATGCGGCCACATACATGAGAACACATTGTAACACAGCCTCTCCCCTTCACATTGCAGGGGCACCGTCAACACCACCTGCAGAGCAGTCCCAGCCACTCTTCACTGATGGCGAGGAAGGCACCACCAGCATCGACACCCAAGCCCTCCAAGACATCATGGAACTCATCCGCAAATCACCTCCAGGACCAGGGCAGCCCAGCTGAATCGAGGAGACCCGACCCACTCCACAAACCACCCAGCAGGAAGCACCCACAACACCAGCTGTCTCCCAAGACCCCGCCGAACAACACATGGCCATCCAACGCCATGTGTTGGAGGTCCAGAGGGAGATGGCTGAGCAGGTGCGGGTGGGGTTCGACCTCATGGCTACCAAACTGGGCGTCATCCATGGGTGTCTGAGTCCCATCAGGGACCACCTCCAGTCCCTAACGGACACCCACACGCTGCTCCATGGTCTCCAATGAGCCCTAGCTGACATTGCTGGAGTCATGACTCGGAGACAAGAACACCTGTCTGCTCAGAGTGGCTCCAGCGATCTCAGCCGTGCGATGGCACGCATGCGGAGGCTCATAGAGGACATGGTGCGGATGGAGGCGGAAAGGATGGCAGCCACCGCTGCACATCAGCTAAATGTAGCTGGGATCTACCATGCCCTGCATGTCCTCATCATGGCATTGCTGCCACAAGGCGTGGCACGGATGAATGCTGCTGCCCCTACACCATCCACATCTCCGTCCCCTGGTGTGTCCGTGCCTCACAGTGCGGCAGACATTTCCACTCCGGCACCTGATGTGTCACTGCCACACAGTGCGGCTGACAATCCACCTCCGGCCCCTGATGTGTCAGTGGCACACAGTGCTGCAGCAGGAACAGCACCACCCACAGGTGGGGCAGGGCACACATCCGAGGACGAGGACATGGCTGGCTTTGGGATCAGAAGGAGGCACTAGCATTCATTTCCGCCACCTGGCCTGTTGCTCCTTGGTGCCGCACATGGCCCCATGACCTCCCACTGACCCCCGATGCACTCTGCGGCACTCACCTTGGACCGCGACATGGACTTCCATATCCTGTTTGGTGACCAATGACACGGCGACCACACTGCGGACTGTACTCTTCCTCATCCTCTGTACTTGTCATTCCCCGATGGACTCTGTCTGGCCCTCCACGGGCCCATATTATGAAGTGGGGTTGGCATGGCCCTGTACTGCTCCAGCTGCTAAACTCCACTGGATGTGCAATAAACATTCAGTAACGCACTGCTGTGTCATGTCTTTCATCATTCAAGTATGAATGTGTGGATGAATGTAGGGTCAGTGATTTCCCCTAATGTCAATGATGCTCATCTAGTGGGATTCCAGTCACAGTGTGCTACGTTTCCGTTTGCGTTGCGGGTGCCGTAGACACCACAACAGGGACACACGCATTAGTAACTTTCTTGTCCGGACATGGACTGCACCACGCCCAGAGCCCCCGAGTCATTGTTGCAAGCCTTGCGCTGGTCCGGCATACGCCAGGACAGTCCACTCCGCTTACGCTCAGAGGAGGGGGCCACATAACCACATGTCACAGGTTTACACACTAGTGGTCTGCAGGTCGCTGGTCTAGTTGTCAGCATGTCGCGGCCACTCCCTGAGGGCAGGTTTGCACACACACCACACCCATCCAGCACAGGCGTCACAGGCCATGTGACCCCGAGTATATAAGGGGCCGGCAACGTCACATTCCCCACTGCCGGAGGTGACTGGATGACGGATGTACCACGGGGCTCAATCAGAAAGGGCCCATGAGTTGTTGCGCACAGGGTTATTGGCACCCGCTGCCTTGCGGCCGTCATGGGCCTACCACCACGTGGCGCTGACTGGGGTTGCACAGGGTTAGTGGCACCAAAATTGCTGAGCGGGTGTGCAGCCTGCGATGATGACGTGTGCAGTGATGTGGTCTCTGCCATTAATGCCTCAGGACTCAGCACCATGTGTGGGACCTGCTGGGCCATGGTGCGGGTCCAAATGATGTGGAGCATGCCATGGTGGCGGGACCGGAGCCTGGTGCTTGCACGGGCACGTGGTGTGCCCACTGGTGGACACACCATTGGCGGAAGGTGAGCAGTGGGGCCTGGGTGCGCAAGGGCGGACAGTCAGTGCTGGCTGGCGGGAGGGGGTAGGGTGCGGCTGCATGTGTGCACAGGGGCAGACAGGCATTGTTGGTGTGTGCAGTGGGATGGACTCTGACATGATTGACTCTTGCCTCGATTACAGGTTGCAGACCTGGTGGCTTGCGGTGTATCCCGGCACTTGGTTGGAGACACACCGGTGGCAGCAGGTGAGCAGTGGTGCCTGGGTGTGCGGGGCGGCAGTGTCCTTCCTTCTTTCTCTCTCTCTCTCCCTTCCTTTCCTTCTCTCTCTCTCTCTCTCCCTTCCTTTCCTTCTCTCTCTCTCTCTCTCCCTTCTTTCTTTCTCTCTCTCTCTGCCTTTCTTTCGTTCTCTGTTTCTCTGTGTCTCGCTCCTTTGATGTGCGCATGACACACGTTCTGATGTTGTGCTTTATTTTCCAGGCTGTGACATCAGGATTGTCCTGGACGGACCCATCAGGAGTCTTCCGCATTGGTGTTTTGTGTTGTATTCAATAAAGTTGTTGGTTGTTACTTCAATGATGAGTGACTGTTTCTCGTTCTTCTGACCACACATGTGTGTTTCTGTTTGTCATTGTGCGACGTCATGCGCTTTTTGTGGCTCTTGTGTCATGCACGGTATGTGTTTGTCCTGGGGGGGCGGGACGGGTCCTCGGGGTGCTGGCCTGGGGGGGGGTGGTGGTGGGTGTTGTGGCCTCATGGGTCTCCGAGCTGCATGATCATTGTCTCCACGGCATCTATGGGTCTTCAGATGTGGCTCTGGCCTGGGCTCCCTTTCATGCTGCAGGTAGTCGTCCTGCTCAACACCAGCAAAAGGCAGGTGTTAAATCCCTGCTGCTACCGCGGCTTATCGCCTGTTTTTGGTTCGCATTGCAGATCTGGCAGTTTGTTTTGAAAGTGGTGTTGTGGGGTTTTGGTGTGTTTTTGCTAACCCTTGGCATCCAATTCCGCTCCGCTTGCGGAATTTGCAGAATTTAGGCAATTTTGCGTTCCGCGGAGAACACGGAATTGCCAACAATTCCGCGATCCGCGGCGTAGCGGATTATTTTCTTGTCGCGCTTTAAAAATGCGTTCTAGCGCGCGCGATAGCGACTTACCGGGATTCCTGCGTTCACCGACGGGTTTTCCTATCCGTTCGCATGCGCCACGAGATTTCGGTAGCCGGGCGCGTTATCCCGCGAGAGTTTGCGATCGTGAACACGTCATTCGCCGCGCCATCGGACAACGCGAGAGTGTGCGATCGCGAATACGTCATTCGCCGCGCCATCGTGCACCGCGAGAGAGATTGCGACCGCGAACACGTCATTCGGGCGCGCCATCGGACATCCGGCGATATTTTTGTACAGCTCGCGATCCTGAACACGCAAAATTTTCAATCTGGAGAACAATAACATCGCAAGCAGCATCAAACCTTCTATAAATTGATGATTTGGCTGGAAAATAAACCTCAGATTGATATTTGGCTGTCCTTTTTGGTCAAATTTTTTGGGGGGGAGAGGGAGGAAGTGCCACAGAGTCTCCTACTTCCTGTTCCTGTCCAGCAGGCTCCTCCCAGTGCTTTGTCCATCTCCTGTTCATTTTTCACTTGGATTTGAGCTGGAAGGATCACTCTTTGTGTCTGCTGCATCATTATCATTGGATTTGAGGATTTTGGAATTTGAGATTTTACAAGTAAATTGGTGTTGTTTGTTTGGGGCATTGCAGTTGCTGCAACTTCATTTTTGGTACTTTTCATCATTTTTAAAAATAAATCGTTGTGGGTAGCCAGTAGGTCCAGAGCTAGTCATGGGTCATGGATTGCTGTGTGATGCATTTATTAATTTCAAACATCATTTAAGGGGCATGGATGGCATTGGATTGAATTGGAAAATGTGTTTTTTTGAGGTGTATTTCAGTTTTTGGGCTGTGTGTTAAATACATGCCTTAGTTGTGTGTGGTGTACTGCAGGCCTTGTTTAGCCCTGTGTATTTTCGTTTTTGCATTTTATTGCATTACAGGCAAAGCAAAAGCAGGGTGGTTTACCATGCAGCCTTTGCCTGGCTATTATAGGCCTGTTTTCAGTACATTGTTTTCCAGGCCTCCTGCTTGTTGCTTGTGATTTGTGAGTGTCCATGTGGCTGGTAGCCATTTCTGGTGGGAGTTACAAGTGTGCTGCTTTAGCCATATACTAAGGCCTGCATGTGTTTCCCTTTGTGGCCTAGGCTTCTTGTTGTGGGCCTGGCCATGAGGCTGGCGGCCATTTTGAAGCCAGGCAGTGTGCTTTTTGCCATAGGCCTGCATTGTCTGTCTTCAGTTTCTTGTTGTTGTGGGCCTGGCCATGAGGCTGGTGGCCATTTTGAAGCCAGGCAGTGTGCTTTTTGCCATAGGCCTGCATTGTCTGTCTTTAGTTTCTTGTTGTTGTGGGCCTGGCCATGAGGCTGGCGGCCATTTTGAAGCCAGGCAGTGTGCTTTTTGCCATAGGCCTGCATTGTCTGTCTTTAGTTTCTTGTTGTTGTGGGCCTGGCCATGAGGCTGGTGGCCATTTTGAAGCCAGGCAGTGTGCTTTTTGCCATAGGCCTGCATTGTCTGTCTTTAGTTTCTTGTTGTTGTGGGCCTGGCCATGAGGCTGGTGGCCATTTTGAAGCCAGGCAGTGTGCTTTTTGCCATAGGCCTGCATTGTCTGTCTTCAGTTTCTTGTTGTTGTGGGCCTGGCCATGAGGCTGGTGGCCATTTTGAAGCCAGGCAGTGTGCTTTTTGCCATAGGCCTGCATTGTCTGTCTTTAGTTTCTTGTTGTTGTGGGCCTGGCCATGAGGCTGGCGGCCATTTTGAAGCCAGGCAGTGTGCTTTTTGCCATATGCCTCCATTGTCTGTCTTTAGTTTCTTGTTGTTGTGGGCCTGCACATGAGGCTGGTGTCCATTTTGAAGCCAGGCAGTGTGCTTTTTGCCATAGGCCTGCATTGTCTGTCTTTAGTTTCTTGTTGTTGTGGGCCTGGCCATGAGGCTGGTGGCCATTTTGAAGCCAGGCAGTGTGCTTTTTGCCATAGGCCTGCATTGTCTGTCTTCAGTTTCTTGTTGTTGTGGGCCTGGCCATGAGGCTGGTGGCCATTTTGAAGCCAGGCAGTGTGCTTTTTGCCTTAGGCCTGCATTGTCTGTCTTCAGTTTCTTGTTGTTGTGGGCCTGGCCATGAGGCTGGTGGCCATTTTGAAGCCAGGCAGTGTGCTTTTTGCCATAGGCCTGCATTGTCTGTCTTTAGTTTCTTGTTGTTGTGGGCCTGGCCATGAGGCTGGTGGCCATTTTGAAGCCAGGCAGTGTGCTTTTTGCCATAGGCCTGCATTGTCTGTCTTTAGTTTCTTGTTGTTGTGGGCCTGGCCATGAGGCTGGTGGCCATTTTGAAGCCAGGCAGTGTGCTTTTTGCCATATGCCTCCATTGTGTGTCTTTAGTTTCTTGTTGTTGTGGGCCTGCACATGAGGCTGGCGGCCATTTTGAAGCCAGGCAGTGTGCTTTTTGCCATAGGCCTGCATTGTCTGTCTTTAGTTTCTTGTTGTTGTGGGCCTGGCTATGAGGCTGGTGGCCATTTTGAAGCCAGGCAGTGTGCTTTTTGCCATAGGCCTGCATTGTCTGTCTTCAGTTTCTTGTTGTTGTGGGCCTGGCCATGAGGCTGGTGGCCATTTTGAAGCCAGGCAGTGTGCTTTTTGCCATAGGCCTGCATTGTCTGTCTTCAGTTTCTTGTTATTGTGTGCCTGGCCATGAGGCTGGTGGCCATTTTGAAGGCCGGTAGTGTGCTTTATCCATAGGCCTGCAAGCTTGTAGCCTAGTCTGCCAACAGGCCTTTCATCCAGTGGGCCCAGAGGTAGTCAGGGGTGCATGAAACAACTGTTTCTGTGTGTTCTGTTCAATTTAAACATCATTTAGGGTACATGGATGGCATTGGATTGAATTGCAAAATGTGGATTTTTGGGTGTATTTCAGTTTTTTGGGGTGTGTTAAATACATGCCTTAGTTGTGTGTGGTGTGTTGCAAGCCTTGTTTAGCCCTGTGTATTTTCGTTTTTGCATTTTATTGCATTACAGGCAAAGCAGTGTGGTTTACCATGCAGCCTTTGACTGGATATCGTAGGCCTGTTTTCAGTACATTGTTTTCCAGGCCTCATGCTTGTTGCTTGTGATTTGTGAGTGTCCATGTGGCTGGTGGCCATTTCTGGTGGGAGATAACTAAGTGTGCTGCTTTTGCCATTTAGGCCTGCATGGTTTTCCTTTTGGCTTACTGCTTGCATCCATCCCCTTTGCCAGCTGCAGCTCCCTGAATGATGTGATGACTGAGCACATAATGTAATGCCAAACAGGGTCCACTTCTATTACTTTTGTATTTTGGTTGTTGTTCCTCTTCTTTCCTATCCTTCCTGACAGTGTACACAGTATACCATGAAAGCCCTTGTTGACAGTCTCACAAATGGCTACACTCATTTATATCATTTATTTGTTTGTTTGTACTGCTAGTAATTGAACCACAACAACAAATGCAACATTTCACTGATGTACTTCTCCTGGCTTCTTTGCTTTTAGGTGCACAAAAAGACAGAGGAGGAGGTGTCATCATCACCCGTTGTACTGCCAGGCAGAAGTCCTGCTGCGCGTCACGTCCACGTGTGACCACAGACATCTCTGCAACTTGTGCACCTGCGTCCTGCTGACATCTGAGGAAGATGGCCCCAAAGAAAGGTACCAGGTCCTTCAGTACCAAGAAAGTTGCCAGTGAGAAGGAGGGACAGAAGAAGGAAGTGGCACTTGCCAAGACTGGTGTGCCGGCCGATGTGTTTTTTGGTAAAAAAAAACTTACGCCTGCAGCAGCGGTGTCCAGCGGGGATCAAGCTGGGAGCAGCACCTCTGCATCAGTGGGCCCACCCCAGAAACCTAGGCCTAAGCCCATGACTGTGGCAGAGGTAGCCAGTCTACTAACGACCAGTGATGTTGAAATGTCATTATCCCAAAGTAGTACCCAATCCACGCACACGCAGGCGGAAACTCAGCAGATAAGTGGGCAACCCCAGCCGCAACCCCAGCCGCAACCCCAGCCGCAGCCAGAGCCACAGCCGGAACCGCAACCACAGCCGGAACCACAGCCGCAACCACAGCCGCAGCTGGAACCACAGCCGGAACCACAGCCCACAATAGTAGTTGTTCCACCTGAAGTAGGGGCAGTTCAGGAAATCGAGCTTTTTGCAGATGAAGAGGAGCAAGCCACTGTTCCAGAAGATCCATTGTCTTCCATACCCCCAGCAAGGAAAAGGAGGGTTAGTCCATCAACTTCTTCTTCAAGCCCCGCTTCTGATGATCTAGATACCACTTGGAAGCCACCAGCTCAGCCTGAGAGTGATGCACGCCACAAGACAAGGCTAGTGAAAAGGAAGGTTCCAGAAAGCCTTACAGTTATGGAGGTAGATGTAGACGAAGGGGGTGATGATGATGAAGAGCCAGTCATCACGAACATCACTCCTGGGCCTGCGGAGATGGAGACCAACATTATTAGACTATCCCAAATCGCTGCGAGGGATGTAGCACGGATACCACCAACACAGGTAACGCCAACACGACCTCCAGCTTCCATATTTGCCTTTGCAAAGGTCCGGCAGGGACCTACATCCAGCTCAACCACCACCTCAGTAGGTGGTGGTAATGTAAGTGCACAGAGTCAAATTCCATGCACACCCTCCATTTCATCTGGTATTGAAAGTGGCACCTTCAGCAGCGGCAGAAAGTTCTCCTCCCCAGTTTGGGACTTCTTTTTGGTTAGCAGTAAGGAGGAGAACATTGCTATATGCTCAATTTGTCGGCAGCCTATTAAGCGGGGTAAGCTTGGTACAAACTATGGTACCGGAGGACAAACAAGTCATCTAAAAAACACCACACTATCAAGTGGGAGGCTCACCTACTTCACTTAGAAAAAGGAAAACTGGACCCATTGCTGTTGTTGGGGATGAAGAATTAGGGGAAGATATGATCGCGGTGGAAGGTCAACAAGAGGGAGACATTTCTAGCCCTACCCCCAGCAGTGTACTGGTAACGCACACATCCTCAGCAACATCTGAGTGGCACCGTAGTAAGAGTCAACATGAGACACAAAGGCAACCGGACACTGCAATGAGCAAAAGTGCAGCGTCGTTGAGCCTAGCTGGGTTCAAGAAGAAAGGTGCACCACAAAGGAAAATATTCCAGCCTACCATTGACAGCATGCTTAGGTCGGAGGGGCAGTACCAACGCAACCACCCAACGGCACGGTTGTACAATGCGAAGCTGGCTAAAATGTTTGCGCTGGACCTTCTCCCTTTTTCATTTGTGGAAGGGGTGGGTTTCCTTGAATTTGTGTCAGCCATCTGCCCTAATTGGAAGGTTCCCAGCCGATCCTATTTCGCTCGAGTTGCTGTTCCAGCACTACATCACGATGTGCTGGAATTGGTTGGACAAGCTTTGCAGCAGAGTGCTGTTCACAAAATCCACCTGACAACAGACATGTGGACCAGTTGCCAAGCCACTGATTACATGTGCATCACTGCACACTCGGTCTCTTTTGTGGGGGTTAGAGACAAGCTATCTGAAGTAGGTGCTGTTGACACAGCTGCAATTTTTAATGCTTCTCGGAAACATGCAACTGTAGCCATGTTCGCCATGGAGAAATCTCATACTGCTGAAAACATTTTGGAAGAGTTTAACAGCAAGGTCTTTGAATGGCTGCGCCCCAGAGGGCTTGACATTGGTTTTGTTGCCACGGATAATGGCAGTAATATACTTAAGGCAATGACGCTTGGTGAGTATTTCAGGGTCCCGTGTTTGGCGCACTGCATTAACATTATAGTTCAAGACTTTCTGAAAAAAGAACCCATAGTCAGCAACTTACTGACCACCTGCCGCAGAATATGCACGCATTTCAGACATTCTTTTAAAGCCTGGAAGTAGCTGAGGATCATTCAACGTGACTATAGAATGACAGTCAAAGCACTCATCCAGGAGGTGGCAACACGTTGGAACTCAACGTATTACATGCTTGACCGTCTGTTTGAGCAGTACAGACCAATCAATGAATATGTCATGCAAAGGGCGGATGCTACTGTGAAAGGCATGACCCTTCAGATGGACCAATGGTGCCTAGTTAAATCTCTTACAGAGACGCTTCTTCCTTTCGAGGTCTTCACACGTGAAGTCAGCAAGGAGGACTGTACTATGGGCCAAGCTATCCCATTGTTGCACATGCTAGAGCAACAGCTGATGCGGGTGTGTGAAGGGTACAAAGGTGTGGAGGGAAAAAAGAAGCATATGAGTTGGTGGAGAGCTTATCATGTCGCTTAAGTGAAAATGCAAGGGTGCAAAATAAGATTGTGTCACAACAACATTACATTTGTGCCACAATTCTGGATCCACGGTACAAATCGGCACTGCACAGTAAGACATTACTCCCTTTTTCAGAAGTGGATGTTGCCCGGTACAAAACTTGGATAGCTGAGGCAGCCAGTACATTGGAAAATGAACGGCTGGTAATTAAAGGCCTCAAACCCACGTCAAGCACTGCAGCAGAGCATCCGGCGTCAAGTTCAACTTCAGAGCCTGTGGGCAGTGCATTTGGTTCACAGCTGTCACCAACACTATCGACAACAGCAATAACCGGCTCATCAGCCCCAGTACAAACGGCACAGGATTGGTATTTACAGCAAGGACTTGCTAGGTCCAGTGCTGATGCAAAGACAAAAGAGGCCGCACTAAGTTTAGCACCCCTGAACATTGACCGAATGGTCCAGGCCTACCTGGATGACCCAACAGAGGTCTACATTGATCAAAACCCATTGCGGTATTGGTATGGCAAAAGGGGCCAATGGCCAGTGCTCAGCAGGCTGGCGATAAACTATCTGGCTTGCCCTGTCGCAAGTGTCTCTTCTGAACGTGTTTTCAGTGCTGCTGGTTCCATTGTAACAGTGAAAAGGACCAGTCTCTCACCCAAAAACGTTGAGAGGTTAACCATGATCAAAATGAATCAGCAATTTATACCACTGAATTACACAATACATGAATCAACGCAGGAAGATGAGGACAGCGGCTCAGGTGACGGAAGTAGCGTGTTGGATGCTGATTACCTACTTCTGGTTGAACCTCCAGAGTTTGAGGAAGAGCTATACTTCCCTGACAACTAGGCTTCCACTTCTTACTGTGGTTCTCCCTTATTTACTTCTATTTGTGTGTCTGTCTTTCTGTTTGGAAACTTCAAATCACAACAAATCCATCACCACCATCTTCGTATTTTATTGCCTTATATGAGTTTCAGCTCTCTGCATTTCAGTCCACTGCTCCGAGTCCTGCTCCTCCTGAATCGACCTAAATCTATTGCCTTCAAGCCAGATGATAATTGGTTGTAGCATAATCGAAGAAAAACTAAAATCTTGCCTCGTTGAGTCTCTCCAAAAGAAGTGGAACATGATGATGACTACTATAGCTATCCTCCTTTCCGAGCCGATACAGACTGCCCATTAACTGAAGATGAGAAGGAACAGGTAATGAATGATGACATGCATTGGACGCTGACTGAGTGATTTGTGTTGTTGTTGTTTGTAGTGCATGAAGGTAATTCATTGTGTACTATTATCTAATCTACACACTAAAAGTAACTCAATGCAATGTTTGTTTCCATTCTTGTTTTTCAATACCTATTTTCTAATTCTACTGCAGGCCGATCCATTGCATTTTGAATATGGAAAGGGGACTCAATCTGTACACTATTGCACACTGAGTTGGACAACACACCATGATGATGACCACAGTGACATTATCTCTTCGCAGTCACTCAGTACGATCAGAGATGATTGATGGAATAACTCAGTGCTTTTCATGAGTGCATTAAAAGGTAACCAAGTCAACAACAACCACTGCAGACCTACATGTCTGTGTAGTGGTGGAGTCTAGTGTGGTGGTATGACTGACAGCGGGGCATTGATTTAGTCAATTAATTTGTAAAATGCTATGTTGCTGTATATCTGCTTTGTCTGCCTCTGTCAAAAAATGTACGCTAAATGGAGGATGTGTCATGGGTGCCGTGGGCCTGCTCTGTCCTGTTGTTGTTGGAGGTTAATGCTGGAAACAGACTATAGTAGACATGATGTATCCAAATCCATGCCGCCTCTGAAATTGTTCTTGTTGCACTCCACCGTAATTTAGGCATTTTTTTTCTACTTGATTTTTCAATATCCCTTTTGTTTTCACATCTGCAATTACAGGCCGGCCCTTACCCTGTGCTACACTGGGAAAAACTACTCTCACTTACCTTACCAATTAATCTACATCAGGCAGGCAGTGGCGTCACCCAAGATTGATGGCCGGAGCGTCCATGGAAGGGAGGACCAAGACGAATGCCGAAATGCAACTCCACATTTTAACCAGGATAACATACAGTAACAGTATCAACTTTCATCATCTTTTAAATTTGATTCATTTTTGGTCTTCAATCATTACTACTGTGTGTTGTTGTTGTTATGTTTGCTCTCTGCTTATAATTCAATGCATCCCTACAGCAATTTTTGGCTTTTCTTTGCTATCTTTAAGCCCAGGCCGGTACAACACAACAGAAACTGAATGTAATTCGGGTCTCTCTGAGGGCAGACAGGCAAGGCAAATTGCATAATATACTGCTGCCCTGTACTGTCTAATTGTCTAGTAGTAGTAGTTAGTAAGTACTATCATTAACCATCAAGTTATCATCATCATGCATGCATTTCCTTTTTCTCCCTTAACTGATTTATGGATATGGTTGTCTGCCAAGATTGTGTTTTGTTGTTGTCCATGCGTACTGTTTTTCTTTGTCAAACCTTTCCCAAAACCCCCCTTCCCAACCATTCATCAAACCCTAACCCTCTTCCCCCGGGCTGTGTGACTTATTGAGGTGTGACTAAATTAAATGTACACCAATAATTTATCACACGCTTGCTGGGGCGGATGTGGCTAAAGCAACATAAATGCATTTTCAAGGCAGGGCGCGGATCTTCTGCTTGCCCACCCTCCTATGAGCAGTATATTTGCGATATTATTTTTTTTTTTTACCAAAGGAACCTAATCCATCAACATTAATTGCCGGCATAGATTGGATTTGTTGTCATCCTCCGAAACAGCACTAACGGTTACGCTTGTGTCGAGTCATGGTGTACTGTAGGCCTAGTCGAGTGACTCGACACATCTATAGTTTGTAACTCTATGTACTAGGCTATCCCCGCAACCATTATGTTTCCTTGTATTTTGGCATATTATTGTTTGGCAGTAAGTTCCGTACTGTACTTCGTTCTACTACTCCTCCCACAGTCTCTCTCAGGCGACTGACTGTCTCATTTTCTTTTATTTGCAAGTGAAACTGCCAGGGTCTACTACTACTACCACCACAACCATGGCATGTTGGGAAAGAAAACCATCATCACCATGCAGCCATCGCCGTGCCCAAGTTAAACATCAAGCACAGGTAAGAGAAGAAGTTTGGGGAGGCATAATTAATAACAGAATTATTTTCACTAATTCTATTTCACACACCCCTTTGAGTCCAGTTGCAGAATGCATAGATTAGGAGGAGAGACTGACAGTACTAGTAGGACAAGTCCCTCAGTGAGGGGTACCGCATCTGTCTGTGTCTTAGTATCTCAGCCAATTATTTAAATCAAACACTGGCTGTGGCACTGCACCAGCAAGGAAACTGTGTGACGTAAAACAGTAACCCCACCCACAAAACATTAACCACATTGTATAAAGTCTAAATATGTAATTTAATACCCTAACAAAAATAAACTATGTAAAAAAATCCCACAACACCTGACCCACCCCTCTCCCTAACCCCAACCAATGTTCATGTCCCGGAACGAAAAAGTCCAACAAATGTCCAAAAGTCCAAAACCCAACGCCCGATTCCCACCCACCAAAAGAAGCTATAAAAAATGGGCAATAAATAAACGGGGTCTCAGCGGGCTCGCCTCTCCAGGACACGGATGCGCTCCTCTAGGCGGGCCACGCGGTGCTTCAGCGCGCGGCAGTTGTATCCACAGGGGGGGGGCAGCAGTGCTTCTTGCTGTGTGGCGGCGGGCGGCTGACAGGCGGTGGCGCCGTAACACTTTAGGGGGGTGTCTGGGGCCCAGGGCATTGGAGGAGGCTGCAGCTGCTGCCGCCGCCGCCTCCTCCTCCTCCAGAAGAACCAGCCGCTGGTATTCGTCCTGTATGGCCTCCAGCTTCCGGCGCCGGGCCTTGGCCGCCAACTCCTTCCTGTCCACTTTACCTTTGGAAGGAGTCGCACTCGCTATATCAAGAAGAAAAAACAAGACTATAGTAAAATATACTCTTAGCAAAGCAGTCAGACAAATTCATTCTACACATAGTGGCACAGTAGCACTAGCAAGCACAGTACGTAACATTTGTGGTATGTATCTATCCTCCCACTACCTCGGCCTCGAACATTTGTGGTAGTTTCAGGCATTCCACCACCCATGCATCTGATTCATATCACACACCTATGCATGCATCCCACGTATCCTTCTCTGCCAGTCATAAATATAAAATCTCGCCCGTCCTTCCTCCTTCCACCCTTCTTTCCCTTTTCGTTCAACCCATCCATCAAGGTCATCTGATCAGACTTTGTCTTCTCCATAAAAATTTCACAGCTGAGTTGAAGTCCGATAGAAGAGGCCATTGGTTACTCTGAGTACACTCCCGTCGCTAATGCTATTGCTAATGCTAAGTAAAGGGTGTCTTCTTCAACCGTTCACAACAACTTCTTACTTAAGTCTCAACAGTACAGTACACATTACACCCTTGCAGCGAGTGTAATGTCAATAAGTAAGGATTAGGAAAATAACTTACCACCGCCCGCCACTGCTGCTGGCTCACCCCCTGCAGCTCCTCCAACTGCTGCATCGCCTGCACCCTCAGCGGCCGCGTCACCTTCGCCGCTGGCCCCGGTACTGGTGGTCGGTAGTACGCCTAGAAAAAACATTACACATTTTTCAGATGCCATATACACCTCACCCTATTTTTGACTAGCAAGAATGAAAAAAAAGTTAATACATACATAATACATATACAACATACATCACTAGTATAAATCAGGTAGTAGAGTAGACACTGGTAGTGTTATATGGTCCCTAGGGTCATTCTAGTCTTTGCTAAGTTACCCCGAGCCATGCAACCATTTTAGCTCTGTCTTTTATTTTTGCGCAAGTTACCTCGCAGCTTGTTGTGAAAGACGCCTTTGAGCCCACATGAGCTCATACTGCTACTGTCTGAGCGCTGCGTACAAGGTCGAAAAACAACCGACTTTGTTATGGAGTTCTGGTGTTAGTCCATATTGCTTATCCATAAAAAAACTGCACTTTTTGGCACGACTGAGAAATGCTTGCACTATACTAACGCGCACCATTTTTCTCATTACAGACGGAAGATTCCCTTATACGAAGAACCAGAGCTTTGCAGACCTTATGATGTAACCAGTACTAGGTTCTTCTAAGGTGAGGGCTCCCCAGAATTCTCACATCTCCATTTATAATTTTATATAAACTAGATTCCTACCAAGGGGAGGGTGGTTCTTCCACCACTGTTCAGTTATCATGATCTAGCCTTTTGGCTTCTATGGACTTGTAGTTGTAAGTAACTTGTAAGTCTAACTAAGTGTTACAATGTTTATTGTTTTAATCTTATGCATTTTGCTGTTGCTGGTGCATTATACAACGTACAGAGCTTGTCAGTTGGAAATAAAAATAAACCTTTTGAACTTACATAGACTTGGTGGTATTTGGTGTGGACTTACACGAGAGAGTGAGCAAAAGGGTGTGCATTGCTTCCGCGACAGAGGTTGGGAGTGTTATGTTGTCTGGGTTGTCTACTCATTGGGTATTTTGGGGGGGCGTTTCGGAGTAATGAGACACTATAACTAGTTGGTCAGGGGATTGTGGTGGCTTGTGATTGAGGTGTGAGGAAGGTCCAACCTCCCATCATCAACGTCCTATTTTCTTGTGCAAAGTTCTTTATGTGCAGAATCCCTACAACAGTAGTAGTATGTCCTATCCTATCTAAAATTCTAAAATGTGGTTGGGCATTTTCTTGGTGGGAATTGTCGAAAAGCATCAAGAATAAGAAGACTAGAAGTAGTAGAAGAGGACAACCCAAAGGACTGGACTCAATGGCTATAGCTATTGGTGAATATGAGTTTTATTTAAAATATTTTAAATAAAGAGTGGGCAACTGGGCAAGCTTAGCTACAGACAGACTAATAGTAGTAGTACAGAGAGTCATAGCAGACGCAGTTAGAGGCAGGGATAACAAGAATTTAGAAACAGATAGTATAGAGCAAAGAAGATTTTGTCAAAATTCGAATTAGGAGGATACCTAAATAATAGTTCGGAAAAAATAAGGTGCAGGAAAAGTTTGGGAAATCTAATTAATAATATTAACCACTGGAGGACTTACTGGGGCCAGCAGCAGAGCCCTCGATAGAGGAGCGGTCCTGTGCCTGGGAGGCATCTTGTTGATGTTCGTGGGCCACCGCCTGCGACCCCGTCTTCTTGCCCCTGGGTGCTGCTGATCATGTAAGATCTCATAAAGAAAGAGACAAAAATTAAAGTTTGGTGTGAAATAAATCAAATATTTTAAAATACGCACCAAAAACTTTTTGGTAACAACAATTGCAATAAAATTGACCTATCTGATCGACTGGTAGTATTGCGAGATTCACGGACCGTCTAGCAAGCCTAACTACCACCTGACCTAGCCCACCTATTCCAATCCAGACGGGCCAATTGTTCAGTAAGTCTGCATTTCCATTTATTTTAGTCCTCAAAAATGCATAGATGGAGGACAAATGCATACATTTTTGCATACACCAAATTGTTGGCTGGTTGCTGCTGATGTTCTGCTAGTGATGATATAAGCCTATTAACACTCAGAAAACAAACTACAAAAGGTTCTGCGAAGGACTGGGGTAAGCAGCACTCAGCAGCACGTGACATGACAGAGGATGCGTCACGCACACCACTTACAAATTACCAACTAATAAGTAACTAAACCTATCAATCCACCACTATCCCTTCTTAGTGGCAGGAGGACAAAGGAAGGACTACTCTCTCTAGCATTACATCACTTAAGTTCTCTAAAGTAAACTCTTACATAATCATCAGGCCAAGCGAGCGCAAAGTTGCAAACAAGTAAGATTAGTAGCGCCGAGCGCCTGTGTCATAACAATCACAGATTTGTAAACGTAATTTACCTGCAATGTAAGCAGCAGCATTCTTGCTGGTCGGAAAAAAAATATATTCGCAATATATAACACAGAGCAGAACACAAAGTAGTAATATTAAATAGCTACTCACCAAGCCCCGGGACCTCCACTCCTAGCAGGTCCAGCAGGTCCTGCTCCCGGTCCAGAATATCGGACCACCGGTGCGTCAGCTGATTATTGGTGCGCCGGACACCAGAGCAGCGAAACACTGCCCGACGCACCTTGCCCCACCGCTGCCGACGCTCCCGGAGCCCGTACCCGGACCCAGGCCTGCCGCCTGCTGCCAGGGTTAAGGGAAGGTGGCGCTGAACAAAAAAACCAGAGCGGCCACCTCCGACTCATTAAATAAGGCCCGTGCCTTCACCCTCTTTGGCGCCGCCTTCCGCAAGGAAGGCGGTCGCGGCTCTGGCTCTGACTTCGAGCCCTGTGGCTGTGGCCCTTTGCCATGGTTCTGGGTAGGCGGGGACGGAAAAGAAAAGGTAGGAATTACAAAAAGTAAGTAAAAGAAATGAAAAAGCAGGTAATAGAAAAAGTGTGAAAAAGTAGTTAAAAACACACAAAAAGTAGAAAAAAACTCAAAATATAGAATCAAGAAAATAGAGAGATAGATAATAAATAAAAAGACCCAAAAAAAGTTTACAGAAACAAAGGATTGAAAAGATAGAGGGAGGATTGAAAAGCAGGCCCAGAACCATAGCAATAGACTGAAAAACAAGATGGCCGCGCCCATTGCGACCGCATGGGCAAGTTCGCGCGATATTTCCCCCCCGAGCACGCAAAAAGCGTCGCGAACACGTAATGCGCGTTCCCGAACAGGAAACCCTTATCGCGAACGGGTGGGAGCATGCAATACGCGACCCGGAACTGGAAATAAGCATTGCGAGCGGGCGGGAGCATGCAATACGCGACCCGGAACAGGAAATACCATCGCGAGCGGGCGGGACAAGTGAAAACAAGATGGCCGCGCCCGTTAGCGACCGCATGGGCAAGTTAGCGATATATTTCCCCGCGAGCACGCAAAAACACATCGCGAACGGACGGGACCAGCAATTCCGCGATTTCGCGGAATCTCCGCGTGCTCGCGGAAATTTTTAGCAATTTCGCGGAGATTTGCGTAACGCGACTAGGCAAATTCCGCCCACCCTTAGTTTTTGCACGGGAACACCTACTCTGCATCTCATTAGGGTTAGTTGGTGGGGTCACCCATGGAGGTAAATGTTGAGGCAGTTATCGCGGGAATACTTGCGTTGTCTGCAGTTTGCAACCGCTTGTGAATGGGGTGTTAAATCTGTCACCACTTTTGTTGCGTTAAGTTGGCGATAACTCGGAGATGAGTCCTTGTGAATATCCTCCTAAGTCTTGAAATGCGACATCTGCCAGCAGATGAAAGGTTCCCCCGTAACACATTCAGCACAGACACCATTATTAATATCAGATAACCACTAGCGTGTGTTTACTTGGACCACTGCGGCCCCTTACAAAAAGATGGGGCTTACAGGTATATCATGGTTGCAGTGGATTCCTGCTCGAGATTCCTATGGGTGTGGCCCCAACGCTCGGCTCACGCTCAAACTGCGATTTGCGAGTCTTTATAGGGACATACGCAATTGGCACATTACATTCTGACCAAGGCCCTGCGTTTAGCTCTCGGGCTTACAAGGAAGCCATGCGAGGATTGGGTGTAGCATTGTGATACTCCTCTCCGTACCATCCCGAGGGAAATTTGGTTCTTTAACAGCTAGAGTATTAGGCACGGGTGAGAGTTGGGTGATACATCTGTATGGAGTGCAGCGAGCATTGCATAATATGCCAAGAAGTTCTCTAGGGGGGTCACTCCATATGAGGTCCTATTTGGGACAAGAATATGGGTACCTGATCTAGATTGTGAAGGCGCAGTGGTGGATGAAAAGCCTTTTGACATCCATGATCGTTTGGCTGTTTTACAGGATCTAAATGAGTCCAGGACACAACAAAGTAATGTCCATATGAAGCAGACCGCCACTGGGGAAGTCAAATCAGTCACGGCAAGACCTGTCTGGATCCCAAAAGTCGGGGATCTGGTCAGAGAGAAAATAGCGGACAAGAAAGAATTTGGGCCATCATACAGAAAGCCTGTACAAGTCCTAGCAGTTGAAGGAACGAGAACTGGACTTCTACCGCCTCTTGCTGGAAAAAAGGAGAAAAGATTTGTCTCAATCGACCTAATCAAACCACACTATGTGGCCAATACTGAGTAGTAGGCCACATGGACTCCAAAGTAGCAGACGCCCTCCTCTTGCTACAATTCAAGAAGTTCAAACGGAAAGACTCTTCACGTTTGAAGAGTCTACTGCACGGAATGATGGACTATGCAATAATGCTATGGAACTCATTCCCCTTGAACCTGAAGTTCAAATTCAGAACCAAAATGAAAGACAAATTTCAATCCGACCAAATACAGATGTCTACATCAACATGCCTCAACAAGAGCAAACTATGATTTCTACAAATCCTGATGCAATACCAACAATTGATTGAACTGCTTCTGGCTACTTCATAAACTTTGATACGTTTTCTTTGGATCTAAGCGAACCATAAACGATGCCAGCCAAAAAATCGCACAAGCAGCAAGTTAAAGACTTTTTGAACTTTCTTAAAAAGACTTACCTGGTGTCACCTTGGGAAGAACTATAGGTAATCACCGGGATACTTTTCTTTCTTTTCTGGTTAGGCTTAGTAATAGTTTTTCAAAAGACACACAATTGTTTTTAGCATGCTTGTTAATGGAAAATACCTTCGACAAAGCTCTGCAGCCCAAAAGGTGAATTTAATTTTAAAGCCACACCAATCATCTCATCGAGAACAAAGAGACTTGTCATCAGTGGACATTACAGCAGTTCCTATACCCGATGGTATAGTTTGGGACAAGGTTGATTTCGATATATTTGGTCTGACCGAACTTTTAAGAATTCCTCATTTATTTAAAATATCGTTGAGTGATATCATTACCTCAAGTACATTTTCCGATGATTGGGATTTTGAAACTGTAAATAACATGTTGTCTGATTTGGAAAAATCTGCTGCATTTTCTAATAGTGAAACATTGGAAAGCACATCAGATTTCGAAACAATGTATTGTAATCAACACTATGGTCATCACTTTCTGCATGAATCTGCAAATCCTAGAAATGTGTTCACTTACCACCAGTGGGAACATTGTCCAACACCGCTCGAAAGGCAGTTAAAAATATTTACACAAAAGTTTCCATATTTTTCAGGGTTTAATATGTCTGATCCAGCATCATATTATTATAAGGTTGCACCAAGATCAGCACATAAAAATATGTTAACAAACACCAAACAGATCTACTCTGCTTCCTTTATTGCCCAGTTGTCTTAACAAGGTTTCGACTTATGGAAAGACACCATAGACTTAAAATCAGTCTGGGGTACTAGAGAAGGGCAAGTTCAGGGAACAGAAGCTTTGTTTAGAGTATGCCTTATCCCTCAACAAATCATGTTTTTGAATGAGACAGTGCAACAGACGTCTTACCTTGGACTAGCCAAGAACAAAGACTTGAACATACCTCGGCTGCCAACTCCATCACACACCAAGGGTAATATAACATCACAGAAAGAGATTACATTGAATGAAATTATACAATACAACAGATCAGACCCCGATTGGAAGAAATGGTTGATTTGGCCCAAAGACACTAATAGTTGTCAGGCGAGATTCATGGGTAAAACCGAAGGGTTCGCTATCCATAGGCCAGATCCACGTTATGTACAGAGAGAATATCCACGGGTAGTGACATCCTACAGTGTTGGGAAGTTGTGCCTTGATTGGCTAAAAACCTCAACACTCACAAAGGTGAAACAACACTTATCCTTACTGCCACAGGATGTGGATCTCAGGGATTTTTTACTAGGTCCCAGGAAGCCACATCAGAAACGTTTCTATTATACTGTCTATAATGAAATTTGGAAAGTATCTCAACAAGAGGCCGCAGAGAGATTACATGAAATAGACTGTATAAATCTAGAAAAATCTCTAGCAGTGGTAGACAATGGGTTAACTACATTGACCTCCAGGACATATTCTTTAGGCAACATTGTATCTTCTGCAATAGACATACTGGAACAAGATTTGGCCACATTACAACACGGGCAATCTCAATTATGTTCTATTATGTTATTAAGCTGGACGCTGCAATATTTGCGTACAGGCTATGTGCCTTGGCATTATATCAACAGTATGTCTCTGTTTTCTGAATACAATCTAACAGATAAACAGATAGAAATGGCACAAAGGGGAGAAAAATATACAATGCTGCGTATCGAAAAACTGTATAGATTAGCATTTACAGTGGCAGAATTACCGTACACTGAATGGCTAATCCATGGCCACATACCTCTACCGGTCACTACTTTTCAGTTTCAGTATTGCCTGGAACAAAAACAGGCAGGCAGGTATGAAAAAATGGGTAAAGAATACATTAAGGAATCATGGGTATTACCATACAGATTTTGATGCCGGAGTGGGGATCGAGAAGTGTTTCTAAGCGGTACAAACTGTGAGAACGCTTTAAGTGGATCACTCATATGCTAGGATATAATGCTGCACGGGGCTTGTAATGGTTCTGTAGCGAACGTATCCTGCCATTTGAGGGGTGCCCCAGCTGCATGATTACTCCAGCATTCAGGCTACTTTCAAATGGGAGTTACTTGATGCTGAACAGTCAAGGCTGCTGCGGAATGCTCCCGGGCATCGCATATCTGGTAACTGTGAGCTCCAGGGTTACTTGTTGTATGCAAGTATTGTTTCCACTGACACATACAGTAAGGGAGACGCCGTTATGGCCTTCACTGAATGTTTCTTTAATACGGTTTGATACTCTAAGCAGAATGAAAGCCATGCTTTTACGGAAGTCCGTGCCCTTAACCCCCGCTCGAGGGACTTTTGATCTCCAGATCGCAAGGTCTTCGGCAGAGATACAGGCGCTTATTCATACAAACTGCCCTTTCCATTTTGCAGAAATGGTAAATGGTATCTTTAACATGTCTGATACGACAGGCATAGTCCACCTATTTAAGAACATAGGTTCTGGATTTCTGAGCACCTTTCAGAGGGTATGTGGAGTTATACCAAACTTCATTCACTTTGTATTTGGAAGCATCTTTGGAGCATTTCCGCTCATCCTGTTTCTAGTAGCAGGAATACTAATTGTTTTATATTTTCTACGCAATGGACGTCCCAGTCATCAAGGAGATGAAAAGAGCACTCCTAGAGCATAAATACCGTGATCGCATGGTACAACATCTAGGCACGCCTCGCTTAAGGGAACAAAGTGCATATTGGTTCTTGTCATTTCGACCAGTCTGGATGGACTGCATCTTACCTATCCTCCAATGCCTGTTTTGCAGAGAAGAATGCGTGTTAGACCTTTGTTTGACACTCCCATCATGTGCGCAACCAGATGTGAATGCTTTACTGGACCCGATAACGGCCCATGTTCTGCAGTGTCCTCAGCGTATTCCGATGTTGATGGCAGCATTCCTTGAGCCCCCACGGGTAGTAACAGCACCTGTTGGTGTGGACACCGGCTCCTCCTCTGACACCCAGGCTTTGGACGGCACACAGGCTGCCCCAGCACTGGCTGCGGACAGTGTGGAACATCATCTGTGCTCAATTGACGTACTCTGCGAGGTGCTACAGGGGCCGCCTACTGCGAAAGCAAGCAACAAAAATGTTGCGTCTACCAGCCAGGACACATAAACATTTGACTCATTTGGCTCGTCGTGTGCTGGAAGAAATTAGCCCTTTTTAAAACAAGCTCAAATTTGGAACTCAAAACAAAAATTGACATTCCTTTCATTTATTAGGGCATACATGGCTTTTTAATGCTTATAGTGCTTCGGACTATAAGTCAGACACTTTGAGCTATGGCTTGAAAAAACTTGTTAGACAGATTTAAGTATTTTTAGAAAAGTTTTAGAAGTTTTTAACATTTTTAGCTAAACAGATGTTTTTAAACTTTGTGCATACCAATATCTAGTTAGGCTAGTAGTACGGTAATAAGTTACATATGTCGTCCAGTCGGAAGAGGAGTGGGTGCTATATACCATATAGGTACCCTATATAGGCGCAGGTAACATTGCAACCTTTCACCTATATTCTTCCCTACATTACATACATGATGGTTCTTAGGGACTGACCTTTTACCTAGATACGACACTGCATTCAGAACGCAGGTTTTTCCCTAGTTCGAAACTCATACATTATGCATGAGACTTCTTGGAAGCACAGCAGGACTAACATCTCCTGTATAATATCTCTGTATAAAGTTCAGGCCCGACGTTATCCGATCCTTTAGGCCGACACAGTAACACAGCAAGGTAGGACCCCTGGGGAGACCTATGGGTATATATACATCACATCTTGCTTAGAAAGACAGAGGAGACCAATACTTCCCGGCTGACACACTGACCAGAGACGCTGAGGATCCTGCATGCAGACACTCCAGCTCGCAGTGGTCTAACATCCCTCGCGGGTGTCCAAATCGAGACCAGGACGGGATCCCATATTCTCTCATTCTCAGATAATGGTGTTGACTAGATCCTAGAGGGATTCTTGGCATGACACCTACACAGATGCTAGGTACATTTAGGTACATCTAGTTAGGAAGGCATTGTAGGAGCACGCACTTGTTATCATGTGTTTTATGTACTTGTATATATTCATGATTATTGCAAGATGGTAGAACTTTACCATCCCTTTACTTTCGTAGTACTTCTAATCATATATCTCTGCTACTGTCTAATGGTTGTTGCAGCTCATCTATTCTACACTAGAATAACACCTGTTCAAAAAATACTTATTGAAAACGCCCAGCCTGTTTATTCTGTGTATCTCTCTGAGACAAACTAAGTGAGCACGAGTGACTGAGCGAAAGGTAGTATATTGTTTCCACGATTCTGAGGGATCAGTGTTGTCATGTTCTGAGGTTGCCAGAATCTATTCTCTCCTTGGTAAGAGGAGATTATAGTGGCACTGTGAGCTAGCTGATACAGACAGGCTAACGTTCCGGTGGGGGTACACAGAATCAGTCCGCTACGAATCCCACAGTTTATGTTATCTAAATGCGCAGATCCTGTATAAGTTATATAGGAACTACATGACGCAATATTTCTGAAATATAGTGAAACCTAAAAACTGAGACATGTAATAGATCTGCCTGAGTGATTGCAAAACTACATGGGTAGTGCTTGGGTGATTGTAGGACTCCAAAGGTAGTCGCTGGGTTATTGCAGGAGAAGATGGATAGTGACTGGCTAATTGCATGAGTTCACACATAAAGGTTCAGTGCATGGATACGTGTTTAAATAGCACCTGAAGGCATAGATGAGTCACTAGGAAGTGCCTAGGTGAATAGATGATTGCAACAGTAGGGCCTGGGTGATTCTATGACTGCAAGGGTACTGTGTGGGTTATTACATAACTGCATATGTGATTCTATGACTGCAGGGGCAGTACATAACTAGTGCCTGGGTGATACCATGACTACAGGGGTAATATCTGGGGGATTTCTGGAGTACATAGCAAGTGAGTGGGTGATTTTATAAGTGCATGCGTACTGGCTAAATGATTGGATATATCAGTTGGCGAACGGTTCACAGCCTGGATTGGAGGGACGGAGTGCACCGCTCGCTGCGAGAGGAGAGTTTCACTTCACAGCACGGCGCTGGCGAGGGGTCCCCGGATACAACGTCCCCCCGCCTTCTCTCTCCGGAGCCAGTGCAGAGGCGGCAGCCAGTCCTGGATGAGATCTGGGAGCTCGCAGGGTCAACGGAGCCGCGGAGATACCGGAGAGGCAGCAGCAGGGTTGGGCAGGAGCAACAGATCCGGCGAGGGAAACGCAGCGAGGGAAACGCAGCAGTCCCAGAGCCAAACAGGTGGAGGGCATCATCTGCGGGTCAGGTGGGCGCCTGGGAGGCAGCTGTGGAGTGCACGGGTCATTTTGGTTCTTGTCCGGCCGTGAGGGGAATGGCCCTTGCTCTCCTTTGCTTTCCTGCTGTGAGGGAAACGGCCAGCAGAGATCCGCATAGCCGTGAGGGGAATGGACAGCAGAGATCCGCATAGCCGTGAGGGGAATGGCCAGCAGAGATCCGCATAGCCGTGAGGGGAACGGCCACACCGGACTACAGATCCCAGCAGCCCTCCATTTAACATCCGCCCCTTGACGTGAGCCACGTGCCCGGAGGCGCGATAAGCATCACACCGTCCTCCCGCAGCGCCTGTCAGAGCCTGGAGGAGGCTGGGCTGGGCTACCCCCCTGACACCTGCTAATCCACACTGCTACAAGTTGCAGCACACAGGTACCACAGTGCATCAATTATTTTGTGCTTGTTTGTTTGTGTGGTCCCGAGTAAAACAAAGTGTTTCGAAAACTTTGTCATGACCAAACGGAAAGGAGTAGTGGGAACCCTGGACGCCTTTTTGGTTAGGGCAGAGTCACTACTGTCACATGAAATAGAAATTACTGAATGGCGCCTCTCTTTGTATCCAGCCACTTTGTTGAGACATTCCTCATTGGGTACACGACCAAAATGTGAGGGATACCGCACATATACGTTCGCCTGCAATGTCTATAACACCCCCGAATGTGCCACATGCTCCTCTTATGCTCATTCTGGACCCACCACTACGCGAGGATTCACCAGGACCATCCATAGTTACTAGAGCACAGGTTTCAAAACCCCGTGAAGCCAGAAAAATTATGGAACCACTAGGAAAACGAAAGAGGGGCGCTGGTGCTAGAAAAAGCAAAAATGTAAAAGATTCAAACTCCACAAATCGCAATAATGATAATGCAACTGCCGCTGGCTCACTTGAAACAAACTGTGTCAGCACGCAGACTGATGTGATACCCTTACTCCCCATTATAACTGATAACACTGCGGCTGTTAACACCATGACCCATGCTACCCATGCTACCAATGCCATCACTGAGGATCTTGCTATGGGAGACGCACTAACTCGTGTATATGAACTAATTGATAAGAAATTGTCACTGTTATGGGAAAAATTGGAATGGATGGACATTGCTATAAATAAGTTAACTAGTTCTAATGTTATTCAGCAACCTAATGTGGTAGAGGGAGTGGGTTCAAACACTGTAGTAAGTAGTAACCTAAATGCTAAAACAAAGCTAGATGGTAATACCAAGGATTACTCAACAGACACCAATGCTAGGACAGATAATACGCAGGAAGTACACAAGAGTTTGCGTATGGAACTGATAGGTTCACACAATGCTCTCTCTAGAGATATAGGTCTGGGAAGCACATTAAACACTCTGGCCAAACCGCACATGAAGGTGAATACTGATGTATTGAGCCTACCCCCAGCTTCATTCCCATATGTCCTGGTTCTGGCAGGTGTTCCTGTTCTTAAGGAGGGCCAGAGGGAGACGTGGGCTGACCTACGTAACAAAACCTTAGACTGGCTATCAAAACACAGATGTCTCCACCCGTCTGCCACAAAGGAGATCTTGATGGTTCAGAGAGTTGGGTGGGTTGGCCCATCTCCTAAAGGTTTAAGTGGTGACTGCATTGTGGTTAACTTCCGCAGGCCACAGATGGTTCATTGGCTATTAAATTCCTGTGAGTCAAATTGTCTTCATAGTACTGACATCTGTGCCCTTCCGTTGGGATATTTTTATAAGCCGCCGTTGGGGGCAGTTGTAAATAATTTTGTCCCAATCACTTTGTGTAATAGATTCCAGGCCCTTACAGATTTAGATGCTCAAGATTGACAACTACCTGTACCACAACACAAATTGTTTCCCTTGGTTGGTCCTCAGGCTTTTCCATGTGTCCTCCAAACAGACGGCCAAGATGGTAGAGTGGCCCTGTACAAGGCTAAAATGGATACTGATTCTAACATTTTTGACAACATTTTGGGAGGAGTTCAATCAGGTATTGCCAAGAAGGGTGGGATTTGTTCAATAAATGAAATAGAAATAGATAAGCTTCCTGACACATTAAATATAACATCTGTACTTTTACCTGGGGATAAGGTGGTTGCAGCCGAGATGAGCCAGACATTGCAATATAATAAAAGAGACCATCTAGACTGTAACCCCATCCATGATAACGATCGCCAGGATATTACTGGGCAAAATAATGAGACGGACAATATTAAAACTAACGAAATTGTGGGGCAAAGGAACATAACGGAAGCAGCACTCAAACAGCAATGTAAGGAAAATAATCAACCCACAATACGACTAACCTCTTGGAATATAGCAGGGTTAAAAAGAAACATAAGGGATGGGGAGTGGCAGGAATACATTGGGGAAAGTGACATAGTACTTTTGCAGGAAACCTGAGCTCTGGAAGCCCCTCATAAGGTAGGATTTAAAACGTACAGTGTTGATGCTACCCCTTCGGTTAGAGGGAGGCCCTCGGGAGGTCTTGTTATCTGGGTAAAAATTAACCTTTGTGTTGATATAATTCAGTTGGACTTCCTATCTCGGGATATAGTTGGAGTTAAGCTCCGATTACAGGACAAAACTGAACTATTTATAGTAAATATCTATAGTAGACCAAGGGCAGCTAGTAAAGAATCACCGGAGGTCGAATGCTTAGATCAATTTTTATGTTCAATTGCATCGGGGGCAATGGTGATTGTGGGGGGTGACTTTAATTGTAAATTTGAGCCGGTTGTAGGACTTGAAAATATCTTTGAGGAAGAAGACATGGTAAATAATATTCCCCCACTGGAAGGCAACCCAGCAGTACCCTGTACTGTGGCTGTTGCGCAATTAATAAGATTAGTCTCAGGATATGGACTTCGAGCCTACAATGGCCGATTGCCCTCTGATTGTCCGAGTACTGCTACATTTAGTAGGAGTAACTTCAAAAGTAGTATCGATTATATATTAGTATCTATTAGATTATGGCCAATTCTGCTTGACATGATAGTAGAGGATAGAACTGATAGTGACCACTTCTCCTTATGTCTGACACTATCAGCTAACTGTTTTGGTCCAATATCCTCGAACATGGAGGACACTAATTCTAGCGTCACTGAACCACTGCTAAGCAATAATCGTAGGGTCTTAAAATGGCCTTCAATAGGGGGAAACGAGGAGGCCATGAGGCAGATCTATAACACCTTTGCAGATATTATTCTCCTGTATATAGATCTACCAGCATCAGAGTTCCCGATTATGAACATCCATCACACAATGGTTGATGCATTGACTCCCATTTTGAGTAGGACTCCTAAAGAAAATAAAAAGGAAAAAATTGGAATAAATAATCTAGAGACTCAGTGGTATAATAAAGAGTGCTGCGAGGCAAAAAAAGAACTCATTTTGGCTACAAAAACTAGTAACGTAGAGACCCTAAGGGAGAAAAGAAACAACTACAAGAGATTACTATTGCAAACCAAGAAAAATTGGGATGACAATTTATGGATTGAACTGATTAGTGCATCCAAAGCCAAGGATCACTCAGGCTTTTGGCGACTGATCGCAAAGGGCAATAAGACGGGAAGGTGTAGCAAGGACCTTTTCTTGGACGCTAAAACCTGGGTCAGACACTTTTCCGGCCTATATTCAACACCTAACAGTGACATAGAACTTAATATACAAGACTATGTACAAATCCCAACTCCAGTTCCTTTAAACTTTAGCATAGAAGATACTTTGGCAGCAATGGACGCAGTCAAACCGGGAAAAGCACCAGGCCCAGATAAGATACCAGGAGATTTACTAAGGTGTGATAAGGAGGTTTGGGGTCCCTATATAAATTTCTTGTGTAACTCAGTCGCCGCTGGAGCACCAATACCGGAATCATGGAAAGGGGCTGAGATTACTACAATTTTAAGAAAGGAAATCGCCAAGACCCTTCACATTATAGACCGATTAGCTTAATAGATGATTTACAAAAAATATATGCTCGACAAATTTTAATAAAACTAAATGATTGGATTGAGGAGAATAGTCTTTTATCAAAATACCAGGCTGGTTTTAGAGTAAAAACAAGCACAATTGACCAAGTCTTTAGATTTCTTTGCATTAGCTGGAAGTATACCGTCCTTAAGCCGGGACACCTGTATATCGCCTTTGTAGATTTGAAGGCCGCCTTCGACCTCATCCCTAGAAACCTCCTCTGGAAATCCCTACGAACTCAAGGGATCCCGGGGGAAATACTCATGCAAATAATTAGATTGCATGAGGGGAACTTTGCAAAGGTTAGGTGGGGACCGAAGGGAGAGCTTACAGAGCCGATCCAAGTAAACCGGGGCGTAAGGTAGGGATGTGTGCTGGCGCCCACCCTATTTTCATTGTATGTGAATGACATACCGGAATATCTATTGGGCAGCGAACATGATTCTCCCAACTTAGGGGGCGGCACCAGTACCTGCATTATTATTTGCAGATGATACTATTTTAATATCCCAAACCCCAAAAGGTTTAAAATGTTTAATAGATAGTTTTAATGCATACTGTGAAACTAAAGGCCTGGAAATAAATTCTAGCAAAACAAAATATATGGCAGTGAATCCCCATAAGTCTTTTAAAAAGAACCTAACAGTAAAAAAACAGAAACTAGAGTATGTGCACAATTTCAACTACATAGGTATAACCTTGGACACTAAAATGACTTGGAAAGCTCAAAGGGAGAAAAGTAAAATTATTCTACTCCAAAATTCATTACCGATAGCGAAGAAACATGAGAATAGTATGTCCAAAGCGGTATCCCCTGCCCTTGAGGTATACAAGTATAGAGCACAATCAGCATCCCTTTATGGAGCAGAATTATGGGGGCCTTCGAGCAACAATACTTTTATGGCAGGAGAAAACAAGTTTTTAGAAAATGATTACGCCTTCCAATGCGCACACCGTTATTACCTATTGTGATGGATCTTAATGTGCGACGTATGGATCACCAGGTAATTTTAAGACCATTATTATTTTGGGTGCGCCTGTGGTCCACAGTAGAGCTTGCACATTATAAAGAAGGGCTTGAGGAAATCTTAAAACTCAATGGAGCCATGGGCTTACCGTGGACCAAGCATGTTAAGTGTTGGTTTTATAAATTAGGGTTGAGTCATTTTTGGGAAGAGCCAGCCCAATTGTCTTTTGCCTCAAAGAAAATACTAAAAAAAAACCTTCTGGGCCTATATCCAAGATAGTGTGTCACTTAATTTAGCTACTGGCACTTTAACAACTAGGTTCCTTTCAATGAAATCAACATGGAGTCTTGAACAATTCTTGGATGAGGTACAGCCACAGCTCGCAAAAACACTCTATATGAAGTTTAGATATGGTGTTTTACAAATTAATTCAAATACATCGAAGTGGGCCCATAAGCAAGGGGATGAAAATATTGAGCAGTGTGTGCTGTGTCAATCTGGTGTAAAAGAAAATGACCAGCACTTATTATTCTTCTGTCCAGTTTATGCAAGATCTAGGACTAAATGGATCAAACCTCTATGTCGGCTATTGGGTATTAGGTCCTGCTTTGAGGCAGAAAGAATACTAAGAACCGATACTTCACAAAAAGTTGTTTTTAGTGTCAGCAGGTATTTATTTGATGTAGGTCTGGTAAGAGCTAAGAAAGGCTTGAAATTCTAGTGCATTGCATTTGGGAAGTTGTTACTATATTAGTCTTGCATTTGCACTTTGTGTACCATACTGGGAGTATAGATATTATGATTATCTTACATGTGCACTTAATTGATTAACAAGAAGACCATGTGGAAGGCCACATTGTTTGCACACAAATTGGATTTTAAGCATTTACACTTTTTAAAGAATAACCCCCAATTAGGTAGTGAATTAAAAGCTGATTGATAGACTCCTTTTAGACTTATGGCCAATATAATGTATTCTCCGCTAATCCTTCAATATGTTTTTATTACTCAAATTATTAATTTTAATTGTATTTAATTTTAAAGGCGAGAAAGGTCAGTACTGGAAATGTATTCCAATACTTGTGTAATGGTCTAAGCGATACCTTTGGACTGTTTTAACGTTTTAATGTTCTGTTGTGTAAACTGTATTGTGTATCTTTTATGGTTTTTTAAACCGAAATAAAGATTAATTGAATTGAATTAAATACATAGCAAGTGAGTGTATGATTGTATAAGTGCATGCGTACTGGCTAAGTGATTGGAGGAGTGCATAGATCCTGAAAAGGTAATTGGAGGAGTTCAAGGGTATTGCCTGGGTGATTGAACCAGTGTATAGCTAATGCATTTGTGATTGCATGAGTTCAGAGGTAATATCTGGGGAGTACAGGAGTACATAGATTTTATAAGTGCATCAGTACTGCCTGGGTGATTAGAGTAATACTGTGGTAGTGTCTCAGTGATTGCAAAAGTGTAAAGGTAGTGCCTGGGTGATTTTATAAGTGTGTAGGCACTGGCTAAGTGATTGGAGGAGTGCATAGATCCTGACAGGGTGATTGAAGGAGTGCAAGGATAGTGCCGGCGTGATTAAACCAGTGTATAGCTAATGCATTGATGATTGCAGGAGTTATGTCTGGGGGATTAGAGGAGTACATAGGTAATGCCTGGTGATTCCATGATTGCAGGAGTAATATCTGGGAGATTACAGGAGTACATAGAAAGTGCCTGGGTGATTTTATAAGTGCATGTGTACTACCTGGGTGATTGGATTAGTACTGCAGTAGTACCTGAGTGATAGGAGGAGTGCAACATCCTGAGTAGTAGCAGAATACTGAAACTGCAGCACAAAAGTAAGGTCTATGACATGGTGTACACTTTTGTACTACAGCTTCAAAGATCTGTAGCTACTCAAGGTGTTGGGCGTAGTCAAAATAAACCATAAAAGCTAAACATGAGTCTGTTATAAATCTCACCATATTCCTGAAACTAAACATGCATGTATGTCTACCTTTTCAAATCATCATCATATATAACCGAAATAAACAAGTAAACTGAACTTTACATTTCAAAGACACACCTACATTTCTGCAGTGTATTTCAAGTGTACCTTTCCCAGGACTCATAGAAAGTAGCCTAATCAGTAATCCATTCTGCTAACTTGTCTTAAAACTCACTTTTATCCTGCAGCTTCACCATTCTACAAACATTGGGCCTAGTCAAACATAAAGCAGCAACCTATCATATGTCTCTACAATAACTCTAACCATATTCGTGAAAGCATGCATGCTTCTATCTATACCTATTGCCAAAAGCATTACACATATTAGAATACATGTGCAAGTAGAAACATAACCACACTCACAAGACCATAAAGGCGTTAAAACTTGACAGACTACGCTTAACATTTTAAACACATCTAGATTTATGCGGCAAATTTCAAGTGAACTTTTACACAGAGTCTTATAAAGTACCATAATCAATAATTTCTCTCCCAATATATCTTAAACATCACTTTTCTAGTACTACTGCTTCACTATTCTAGTAGTAATCTGGTATAGAGCATAGCTAACAGCAAAGCAACACTTCACTTATCTTTCAAGAAAGTCTCCCCATATTTCTAAAACCATATATGCATATGTCTGTACCTTTTGCTAGCAGCATCATATATAAATGTAATACACAGATAAATGTATACCTCTGTATTATACATCTATCATCTTCAGACGCATAACAAATACCATAATATATGTGCAAGTAGACACATATCTCAGTCACAACATCATCCACAGCTCAAAACTTCACAGACTACACTTCAATTTTCAAAAAAACACTGAAAATTATGTGATATACATAAAATATACCTTTACACACATCGTACAAATTACTTCTACTAAATAACATCTCTACAAACATCTCAAACCTCACTTTTGGACTGCTGCTTTACCATTCAACAACTACTTATCATGTTACACCTACCCAAATACAGAGCAGGAACCCTTCACATGTCTTTACTAAAAGTCTAACCATATTCCTAAAAGCATACATGAATATGTCTGTACCATAACACTATCCAAACCTTAAAAATTCACAGAACAAACTTCCAATTTCAAGGAAACACCAAAAATTATGTGGCATATTTCAACTGTACCTCTCTAGAAATTAAACAAAGAAGCCTAATCAATAATACCTTATGTCAACATCTTTTAAACCACACTATTATGCTGCATCTTCACCATTCCACTACTACTCACAGTCTTGAGCCTACCACATAAAAAGCAACAACACATCTTTGTTATATATCATGCACCTTCAAATGTATAAGACATATGAAAATCCATATACAAGTAGAGACACACTTGAGACAGAAGTCCATGCACACCTTAAAACTTGACAGACTCTACCTCCAATTTTAAAGCAACACCTAAAATTATTCGGTATACTACAAATGTACATATCTACACACTAAAACAAACTACCATAAATACTAATCCATCTTCCAATATACACATATTACTATACAAAATCTATTTCAAACAACATTTAACTATGATAAAACAAACTACAATACACATCTCTACATTACATAATATATTTCAAACATCATAGTTCATCAATAATTTTTAAATATTAAAAATAATCCTAATACATAATACTGCTCACAAATTTATAACTTACCTTCCAAATTGATTTGTAGAATTTAAAATATCACAAACTCATAAAATATTTTCTTATGCACACAATAAATGTAATGCACCACTTTCCATCTCTTTCTCCACACAAATACATGTAAGTAACAAATCACATTGCTTCCTACATTATTTCAAATTATAAACACATTTCTATTGGTTAGACATATTAACCCTTACCAACTGACTTCTAAAAGTGCCCAAACTGGTTCTGGAATTTTTTGGAGTCGCGATTCCACCGTGCACCAATGCAATGGAGCCGCAAATCCATATGGGAGTTCAAAAATATATTACAAATAAAAATACCACTATTTTTTAACAACACACCTCTTCTGAAGATACTACTGTCTTGGGAAATTATACTTTAATAACATATCACCTATATATAAATTACAATTTCACATTTTAAGTCCACAGTTAAGGTTTCAACCCTTCCCCATTCTGCTTAATGCCAGTTTCCATAGTAACAGTTCATGAAACATTCAACTGAACTGACAGGTCACAAGTTCACCATATTTTCAAATGCAGCACACAAGGTTACAAATGCAAACAGCAGGTGTGGTTGACGTTTGAAAAATATCTCCTTATCCTATCTAGTGTACCTTTCAAACATTTTCTTCTAACCAATAAAGAACATGTTTTTTAAAGAAAGTAACATGCACCCTATTTTTTTATCATAATAGTGTGGTTTAAAAGATGTTGACATAAGGTATTATTGATTAGGCTTCTTTTTTTAAGTTGCTAGAGAGGTACAGTTGAAATATGTCACATAATTTATGATGTTTGCTTGAAATTGGAAGTTTGTTCTGTGAATTTTTAAGGTTTGGATAGTGTTATGGTACAGACATATTCATGTATGCTTTTAGGAATATGGGGAGACTTTTAGTAAAGACATGTGAAGGGTTCCTGCTTTGTACTTGGGTATTTGTAACATTATAAGTAGTTGTTGAATGGTAAAGCAGCAGTCCGAAAGTGAAGTTTGAGATGTTTGTAGAGATGTTATTTATTAGAGTAATTTGTGTGATATGTGTAAAGTTTTATTTCATATATACCACATAATTTTCAGGGTCTGTTTGAAAATTGAAGTGTAGTCTGTGAAGTTTTGAGCTGTGAATGATGTTGTGAATGAGATATGTGTCTACTTGCACATATATTATGTTATGTGTTATGCGTCTGAATATGATAGATGTATAAAACAGAGGTGTATATTTATCTGTGTATTAATTTTATATATGATGCTGCTAGCAAAAGGTACAGACATATGCATACATGGTTTTAGAAATATGGGGAGACTTTCATGAAAGATAAGTGAAGTGTTGCTTTGCTGTTAGCTATGCTCTATACCTGATTACTACTAGAATAGAGAAGCAGTAGTACTAGAAAAGTGATGTTTAAGATAAGTTGGGAGAGAAATTATTGATTATGGTACTTTATAAGACTGTGTAAAAGTTCACTTGAAATTTGCCGCATAAATCTAGGTGTGTTTAAAATGTTAAGCGTAGTCTGTCAAGTTTTAACGCCTTTATGGTCTTGTGAGTGTGGTTATGTTTCTACTTGCACATGTATTCTAATATGTGTAATACTTTTGGCAATAGGTATAGATAGAAGCATGCATGCTTTCACGAATATGGTTAGAGTTATGGTAGAGACATGTGATAGGTTGCTGCTTTATGTTTGACTAGGCCCAATATTCGTAGAATGGTGAAGCTGCAGGACAAAAGTGAGTTTTAAGACATGTTAGCAGAAGGGATTACTAATTAGGCTACTTTCTATGAGTCTGGGGAAAGGTACACTTGAAATACACTGCAGAAATGTAGGTGTGTCGTTGAAATGTAAAGTTCAGTTTACTTGTTTATTTCGGTTATATATGATGATTATTTCAAAAGGTAAACATACATGCATGTATAGTTTGAGGAATATGGTGAGATTTATAACAGACTCATGTTTAGCTTTTATGGTTTATTTTGAGTACGCCCAACACCCTGAGTAGTTACAGAATTTTGAAGCTGCAGTCAAAAGTGTACACCATGTCATAGACATGACTTTTGTGCTGCAGTTTCAGTATTCTGCTACTACTCAGGATGTTGCACTCCTCCAATCACTCAGGAACTACTGCAGTACTACTCCAATCACCCAGGTAGTACACATGCACTTATAAAATCACCCAGGCACTTTCTATGTACTCCTGTAATCTCCCAGATATTACTCCTGCAATCATGGAATCACCAGGCATTACCTATGTACTCCTCTAATCCCCCAGACATAACTCCTGCAATCATGCAATCATCAATGCGTTATCAAAACACTGGTTTATTCACGCAGGCACTACCCTTGCACTCCTTCAATCACCCTGTCAGGATCTATGCACTCCTCCACTCTCTTAGCCAGTGCCTACACACTTATAAAATCACACAGTGACTACCTTTACACTTTTTCAATCACTGAGGCACTACCACAGTATTACTCTAATCACCCAGGCAGTACTGATGCACTTATAAAATCACCCAGGCACTTTCTATGTACCCCTGTACTCCCCCAGATATTACCTCTGAACTCATGCAATCACCAATGCATTAGCTATACACTGGTTCAATCACCCAGGCAATACCCTTGCACTCCTCCAATTACCTTTTCAAGATCTATGCACTCCTCCAATCATTTAGCCAGTACGCATGCACTTATAAAATCACCCACTCACTTGCTATATACTCCAGAAATCCCACAGATATTACCCCTGTAGTCATTGTATCACCCAGGCAATAGTTATGTACTACCCCTGCAGTCATAGAATCGTGCAGTGTCTAGCTATGCAGTTATGTAATAACCCACACAGTACCCTTGCAGTCATAGAATCACCCAGGCCCTACTGCTGCACTCATCTATTCACCTAGGCACTTCTTAGTGACTCATTTATTTCAGAAATATTGTATACGAATTTCTTTTAGATATGATGATGATTTGAAAATGTAGGGACATATGTATGCAAGCTTTTAACAATATGGAGAGACTTATAGTTGAGTCATGTAATAGTCTGCTGTTTTATATTTGGCTAGACCCAATACTCATGTAGTTATAAAAACACCCAAGTACTATCCATGCAGTTTTCCAATGATCCAGTCACTACATATGCAGTGCTGTAATCACTCAGGCATTACTGCTGCACTCAAGCAAACATCCAGGCACTACCTATGCACTCATGCAATCACTAAGGTATTACCCATGCACTCTTTGAGTCATGTATCCACTACTCATGTACTTATATAATCACTCAGGCACTAACGTTGGACTCTTTCAATCACAAAGGCACTAGCCTTGTACTTATGTAATCACTCAGCCAGTAGTCATGGTGTTAGGAAATCACCCAGGCACTACCTTTGCACTCATTTATTCACTCAGGCGTTATCTCAGTAATACTGAAATCCCCCAAGAAGTACCCATGCACTTATAAAATCACTCAGTCACTTTCTATGAAGTCATGTAAATCACCAGATATTACTTCTGTAGTCATGCAGTCACCCAGGTGTTACCTATGTACTCCTTTAATCCCCAAGAGGTTACTTCTGTACTCATGCAATAACCAATGCATTAGCTATACAGTGCTTCAATTACCCAGGCACTATCCTTGCACTCTTTCAATGATGGAGGCAGTACTCTTGTACTTATGTAATCACTCAGGCAATACTCATGCACTTATAAAATCACCCAGGCACTAACGTTGTACTCTTTCAATCACAGAGGCACTAGCCTTGTACTTATGTAATCACTCAGCCAGTAGTCATGGTGTTATAAAATCACGCAGGCACTACCTTTGCACTGATTTATTCACTCAGGCGTTACCTCAGTAGTCCTGATATCACCCTAGAAGTACCCATGCACTTATAAAATCACCCAATCACTTTCTATGTAGTCATGTAAATCACCAGATATTACTCCTGTAGTCATGCAGTCACCCAGGCGTTACCTATGTACTCCTTTAATCCCCCAGAGGTTACCTCTATACTCATTCAATCAGCAATGCATTAGCTATACAGTGCTTCAATCACCCAGGCACTATCTTTGCACTCTTTCAATCATGGAGGCAGTACTCTTGTACTTATGTAATCACTCAGACAATACTCATGCACTTATAAAATCACCAAGGCACTACCTTTGCACTCCTGTAATCAAACAGGCAGTACCTTAGTACTTCTGTAATCACCCAGGCAGTACTCATGGACTTATAAAATCATCCGCTCACTTCCTATGTACTCCAGTAATCCCCCAGATATTACCCCTGCAGTTATGCAATCACCCAGGCACTAGTTATGTACTACCCCTGCAGTTATAGAATCATGCAGTTTCTACCTATGCACTCATGTAATAACCCAGGCACTACCCTTGCAGTCATAAAATCACCCAGGCTCTACTGTAGCATTCATCTATTCACTTAGGCACTTCTTAGTGACTTATCTATGCCTTCAGTTGGTATTTAAACACTTATCCATGCACTGAACCTTTATGTGTGCACTCATGTAATTAGCCAGCCACTATCCATCTTCTCCTGCAATTTCCCAGCGACTACCTTTGGAGTCATACAATCACCCAAGCACTACCCATGGAGTTTTGAAATCACTCAGGCAGATCTATTACATGTCTCAGTTTTTAGGTTTCACTATATTTCTGAAATATTGTTCACATATTTCTTTTAGATATGATGATGATTTGAAAAAGTAGGGACATATGTATGCAAGCTTTTAACAATATGGAGAGACTTATAGTTGAGTCATGTAATAGTCTGCAGTTTTATATTTGGCTAGACGCAACACTCATGTAGTTATAAAAACACCCAAGTACTACCCATGCAGTCTTCCAATGATCTAGTCACTACATATGCAGTGCTGTAATCACTCAGGCATTACTCCTGCACTCATGCAAACATCCAGGCACTACCTATGCACTCATGCAATCACCAAGGTATTACCCATGCACTCTTTGAATCATGTAGCCAGTACTCATGCACCTATATAATCAGTCAGGCACTAACGTTGCACTCCTTCAATCACAAAGACACTACCCTTGTACTTATGTAATCACTCAGCCATTAGTCATGCTGTTATGAAATCACACAGGCACTACCTTTGCACTCCTTTATTCACTTAGGCACTACCTCATTACTCCTGCAATCACTGAAGCAGTACTCATGCAACTATAAAATCACTCACTCACTTGCTATGTACTCCAGTAATCCCCAGATATTATCCCTGTAGTCATAGAATCACCCAGGTGCTACTTATGTAGTACCTTTGCAGTCATATAATCATGCAGTGTCTACCTATGCAGTCATGTAATAACCCACACACTACCCTTGCAGTCATAGAATCGCCCAGGTCCTACTGTTGCAGTTATCTATTCACCTAGGCACTACTCCATGAATTATCTATGCCTTCAGGTGCTATTAATACACTTATCCATGCACTCAACCTTTATGTGTGCACTCATGTAATTAGCCAGTCAATATCTATCTTCTCCTGCAATTACCTATCAACTACCTTTGGAGTCATACAATCATCGAAGCACTACGCATGGAGTTATGCAATCACTCAGGCAGATCTATTACATGTCTCAGTTTGTAGGTTTCACTATATTTCAGAAATATTGTATACATATTTCTTTTAGATATGATGATGATTTGAAAAGGTAAAGACGTATGTATGCATGCTTTTAACAATATCAAGAGACTTATGGTTGAGTCATGTAATAGTGTGGTGCTTTGTATTTGGCTAGGCCCAACACTCATGCAGTTATAAATCACCCAAGCACTACCTATGCAGTCTTCCAATGATCCAGGCACTACATATGCACTGCTGCAATTACCCAGGTTATTACCCCTGCACTTATGAAATCACTGAGGCACTACCTATGCACTTATGCAATCACCCAGGTATTACCCATGCACTCTTTCAATCACCCAGCCACTATCCATGAACTTATATAATATCTCAGGTGTTACCCTTGCACTCCTTCTATCATGCAGGTATTACCCTTGTACTTATGTAATCATTCAGACAGTACTCATGCACTTATAAAATCACCCAGGCACTACCTTTGTACTCCTCCAATCACTCAGACATTCCCTCAGTACTAATGCAATCACCCAAGCAGTAATCATGCAGTTATAAAATCACGCACTGATTTGCTATGTACTCCAGTAATCCTCCAGATATTACCCCTTTAGTCATGCAATCACCCAGGCACTAGTTATGTGCTACTCTTGCAGTTGTAGAATCATCCAGGTCCTACTGTTGCACTTATCTATTCATCTAGGCACTACTCAATGTATTTCTTTATTTATAGATGACAATATTTGTATATAATTATTTTAATAATATTGAATACTTTTTAGAAAGATAATAAACTTTTCTTTTTTTTTTTAATTCTCCATAATTATTAAGAAATATTCAGTATGACACGAAAAGTTCAAAAGAAAAGACAACAAAGAAAACAGAACTATTTAAAGGATAGAGAAAAGCAGAAAGTAGATGAAGTACAATATGTGAGGTTGAAGAAAAAGTCTTCTGGTAAGAGAACAAAAGAATGTGTTAAATATCTTTTAAAAAATGTAATCGATTTTCAAAATGGGGATAAGAGAAAGAAAAGTACTACAAGCAATCAGAAGCATAAGAAAAAAGGAGAAATTAATGCAAAATCAAGTAATACGAAAACAATCCATGTTGAAAAAGGATGAAAGAATATAAAGACATTAGGAAGAGAATATATAAAAGTAGAGTAGTACAACATTTATTGAAAAATTGTAAAAAATATTAAAAAAAGACCAGCGTTTTACAAGAAGAAAGAACAGATTGAAAATGTAGTCGAAAAGGCTTTTGAATTGAAAAGAAAATTGTTTATATTAGTATTGAAGAGAATGAAAACATTGAATAAAACAATGCACTTTATGAAGGAGAAAAGTAAAAGAAAACGACTGGTTAAGAGAACTAACTTTTGTAAAAATTTCGGGTGAATGGAAGCAAACTTCTAGTACTGAACCTTTTTTTAATGAAGAAAGCTATTTACAACAAAGTACAATAGTTCATGCAGTTGATACCAGGGGTCGTTGTTATGAGGTTAGAAACGGTTGTTCAATTGAAAAAGAAAAGATGGTTCCTAGAAATGTGGAAGAAGTAATAGCTGAAGAACTTCAAGGGAGACGTACACAAGCTCCAGTGTATAGGTGGGATTGTAGTAGTATTTATGGTATACGACAGGAATCTATTGATATATTATGAATGTTTTTACCAGATTATGGAATAAAAGTGTTAAACAAAGTAGATTAAGCATCCTTGTAAAGTGAGAAAATATAGTAACTTGCAGGGTCATTCTCTGGCTTGTCTTTCTAGAAAAGTGTGTCAAAGTACTTCTCATCATTTAAGAATGTTAGCAGTACATCACTCAGAAATGCGGAAATTAGTAAGAAGATAGTACTATGTAAAAACTCCTGCATTATCTTTAAATGAAATAAACACTGCTCTTTTGCATGGTTCAGTATTGGATGTAAAACAGTTTCTGATGATAAACAGTTTTGTTTCTTTGGTCCTGAAGGGGAGTGTAGAGAAAGTGAGAGTTTGATAAGTGTAGGTATTGAAGAAGTGGTAGAAGATAGTACTACTGAGAAATTTGCAGAAGAAAGTACAAAGTTTAAGTTACTTTCTTGTGAGAAACCAAACTATGTTTGTATTTGTTGTCGACGTACTCACTATAGAAGTCAAACTAGGAATGTTGAAGTGTATTTTAAAAGTGAAAAGGAAAACAATGATAAGTGTGAGCAATTTGGTGCTTATTCGTTGGTGGAAGGTCGTTTTGAGTTGGGTAGTGATCAACGTATTTGTAAATATTGTTACAGCAAATTAGAAGAGAACAAAATGCCAGCTAGAGCTGTACATAATAACCTAGAGTTGGTAGCTATTCCTCCGGAACTGGTAGATTTAAATACGTATGAGTCCATTTTATTCAATCTGTGCACCCATTTCAGGCTATAGTTTGTATGGAGCCTAAAACAGGTAAGCTGCCTCCAACAGATTTACAAAGAGGTTTAAAAGGAAGAGTTGTGTATTTACCTTTAGATTTTAAGAAAAATATTGAAACTGTTGGTGTAGAGAGAGAGGAAAGTGAACCTGTATTTATTCTAGCTAATTGTGTACCAACAAAGAGGCAGAAAATATGGCAAGAGTTAGTAGATGTCACCAAATTCCAAAAGGCTACATTATATCTTATACAAAACAATATTTATTATAAAAATGTATATGTGGAAGAACAAGAAATATCTTTAGAAGATGATAGAGAAATTTCAACTGGCCAAATTGAAAAAGTGGACAAGTCCAGGAGTGAAGAAATTTACGAACATTACAGTATACATCCTCTACATTCAAAAGAAGTGATTGGAAACACTATTGAATTATTACAAATGAAGAAAGCGAAGGGAACTCCCATGAGTGTTTGGGAAAAAAGTTTAGAAGCTCGTTGTTTTCCACAGCTCTTCCCCACTGGAAAAGGTGGACGATATGATGAACGACCAGTACAGATTCCAGCTTCAGAATATCAAACGACAAGATTGTACTCAGAAGATCCAAGATTTCGACAGTGTGTTCCATATTTATTTCATCTTCTGTTTGAAAGTGACTTGTCTGGACTTTCATATGCAGTGAACCACATATAAAAAACAGGCGTTCATCTTACACATGTTTCTGCAAAGGAATTCTTGGACAAAGTTCAACAAAGAGATGATCATTTAGAATCTCAGTTAATTAATTTTATGGCGTGTCAACGTGGTACTAATGAGTATTGGTATCATTGTCATGGAGAACTTAAATGTATGTTAAGAAACTTAGGAACCCCTACATGGTTTGTTTCGCTTAGCTGTGCTGAATATGCATGGAACAAATTACTTGAATTTCTACGAGAAGAAAATTCAAATGTAAAAAACATTGAATTGAAGACAGCTGGAGAACTGTGTTTGTTGGATCCTGTAAATGTTTGCAGATATTTTAATCATAGGTTTCAAGCTATGATGTCTTTCTTCTGTAATAAAAAAGTCCACCTCTTGGAGAAGTAACTCATTTCTTTTGGAGAAAGGAGTACCAAGCCAGAGGTGCTCCTTATATACACATGTTATTATGGATCAAGAATGCACCTAAATTTGGAACCCATTCTGATAAAACTGTTTTGTCTTTCATTGAAGACTATGTTACCTGTGCCATTCCAAAAAAAGGAGGAGAAAACAGCTTAAGACAACAAGTTTTACAGTTTCAAAGTCATCGATGTGGAATGTATTGTTGACGGAAATACAGCTCAAAGGGAAAATTTTATACAAAATGTCGTTTTGGATTCCAAAGTCCAGTAATTTCAAAAGGAAGAGTCAACAGTTTCATGTCAACAGTAAGACATACTATAACTCGAAAATCTCCGAAGAATACTTACAAAATAAAAAGAAGTGAAGATTCAAAGTATATTAACGACTACAAACCAGTGATTTTGACAATGTGGAATGCAAACATGGATATCCAGTATGTTGCAGTTAATTCGATTGCTGTTGCTCGTTATGGTACATCATATATAACCAAATCTGAAAAGACAGAGTTGAAAGAAATGTGGGAAGAAATTTCACAAGAAAAGACTCTTAGTAATAAATGGTACAGCTTTAGTTTGAAGATGCTTTCCCATCGAGAGAATGGATCCTACGAATGTTCGGATCGGTTGACATCTGCAAGTTTATATTCAAAGTCAAGAGAAATCATTTGGGTAAGTCTAGGTCTTGCTGCAGCACGAAAACGAGTTTTGAAATCTCCACAAGAAATTGAATACTTAGCTTTGAATGAGCCGGAAAGTACAGATATTGTTAAAACAAATATATTGGATACGATCTATCCCAAAAGAAGTCCACATCTGGAAAACATATCTCTCTATGAAGTACTCCAACATTATAGTTTTAAGCGAAATGTTACAGAAAATATAAATGAAGAAAAATATGCCGTAATTGGATGTGATGGATGTTTGGTAAAACTTGCCAAAGGAAATCTTATTAATCACAGGAAACTCAGTTGTGATACTCCAGATTAAAGGGAATTATTCTATTTAGCAGTTCTGCAACTCTTCAAGCCTTGGCATACTGAAATGGAATTACTTGGAGATTTTGACTGCTTTGAAGATTCTTTTAATGCATGTAAAGATAGCATTGAATGTACAATTTTTCCAAATTATCTACAAATGTTGAATGAAGAGATTGAACAAGAAACTACTATTGCAGCTGAAATAGCTAGAGACAGTTCTCAAGATAGTCAAAGTTCTGCTCCACTAAGTCAAGATCCACTAGGACAACCAATTCTTGAAAATGAAGCAGCAATAGCCATGAGTGAAGAAGAAACGGCAATACAACAAGCAGAACAGGATATTATTGAGTTGGAAAAGTTAGAAGAACAACTAAATATTGAACAGAAAGAAATATATGTACAAAAGACATAACAGATACAGCATGGTTTACTGTATGAAAAAAAAGAATGCCAATGCACATCATTTAAACCTATTCGAATGTATGTCAGTGGGCAAGCTGGAACAGGAAAAAGTTTCTTAATTAAAGTTTTGACCAGTTACCTACACAAAACCACTGAATCACATTTATCTTGTGTTGTAACCGCTCCAACTGGGCTAGCAGCACATAATATTAAAGGAATTACATTGCATCGGTTACTCATGCTACCAGTTGAACATAAAAATAAGTTGTAATATCACAAGATATCTGGAGAAGTTTGTTATGAAGTTTCAAGACTACTCAAGAAAATTAAACTTCTAATTATTGAAGAAGTGAGCATGGTGTCAAACTTAATGCTTGCCTTTGTACATTTAAGAATGCAACAGATTTTAAAAACAGATTATGATGTTCTATTTGGAGGAACGCATGTAACAGTATTTGGCGACCTACTACAACTTACTCCTGTAAAAGGGCAACCTGTTTTTAAAACACTTGCCAATGAAGACACTAGGAGATCTTTGGGAAGTATTGGAAATGTCAACATTTAGTCTCATTTTGAATATAAAGAATTTGTTAAGAATATGCGTCAAGCAAGTGATGAACATTATAGTAACATTCTTCAAGATATAGGAATTGGTGTTTTGACTAAAGATGGTAAAGAAGCTTTACAAAGTCAGCTTTTATCAAAGTTGTTTGCTAATGAAAACATAGCAGCTGAAATAATGTACAAAAAATTGGAGAAAAGAAGTCTATAGTTTGCCTAATGCCTACACTCCAAGAGTGTTCTACATTCAATCAACAACTTTTTAAATTGGAAAAGCAACCAATAGTGAAAATGGAAGCTTATGATAAAATAGAACACGTAGGAGTTACTATTCTTCTCTCAGAAAAATTACAGTCAAAATTGGATTCTTTGGTAAAGTCGGTGTCTAAGACTGCAGGTTTAGAAAAGACTGTATATGTATGTGTAAATTGTCAGGATAATTTTACGGCGTCATTTGAATGTAGAAGAAGGTTTAGTAAATGGAGCAATGGGAAAAGTTGTTGATTTTCTAAATTTTCAGAACAGAGATGGAATTGAATTTTTGAAGATTAAATTTGATCAGATTGAAGAGGTAAACCAGATTGGACGTTGTGCTGTTCATTTTTTGCTTGTAAAAGACTTGCATGTTCGTAGAAAACAGTTTCCTCTTTCTTTAGCATATGCTGTAACCATTCATAAATCTCAAGGTTTAAGTGTAGTCAATGCTTTGATAAATATTGGAAGTACAGTGTTTAAAGAGGACATGGCATATGTTGCATTGTCTCGAGTAAGAACCTTATCTGGTTTGTATTTGATTGATTTTGATGAGAAAAAGGTTAGTGCTGATGCAAATTGTGTAAGAGAGTATAATCGGTTAAGAAGACTGTATGCTCCTAACTTAGGTGAATATCCCGTATATGAAAAACGTGCAGTGTGCCCAAAATGAAAATATGACAAACATTCTAGTGAGGTTCAAAAAAAGAAAACAATTCAAGAGAATGATGAAGCTGCAAAGAAAATGAAAATGGACACTGTTGATGATATTGTAGGATACCAGTTAGAAAATAGTTCAGGTAACAACCGCTATGCTAATGTAATTGTGAATGTTGTGTTTTATATAGAAGATCTTCATCATGAAATTATGGAAAATCGAGAAAAAAGATTCTGTTCTTTATTATATTATATTTTTCAAAAGTTGGTAACTGATAGAACTAAAAGCCATACTGCTTCTGGCATACGACATCTTTTGGATAAATGTACTGGTTCTTCACAATTTACACTTAATGTACAACAAGATGCACAAGAATTTCTTATGTTTATGCTTGCAGTATTGGAAGATGAAGGAATAGAAATTGAAAATTTGTTTGGACTAAGTTACAGATGGGATCATAAATGTGAAGAGTGTTCATTTTCTTCTACCACTGAAATAGACACTGAACGATTCATATATTTTACGATTCCAGATTGCAAAACAGTGTCTTTTAATAAATTACTAAAAACAGCTAATCAAGATATGAAATATTCTCATTGCAAATCAGAAATGTTGTCAACATTATTTATAGATAGATTTGGACAATATGTCATTTTAATGCTACAACTTTGTAGAGCAGATGGAAGAAAATTTGAAACGAAAATAAAAATTGTATGGCAAGTCAAGTATCAATTTCAGTAAGAACTTTTAAAGCAGTGGCTATGTTTTTCATGATGGACCTACTACAACATCTGGACACTATACTGTGTATTTAAAGTGCAATAAAGGATGGACTCATTGTAATGATGCCCATTTGGGATCCAAATGTCGGTTGACTTACAAATTACCAAATTCATATCTGATATTTTTGATGCCAAAGTTTTGAAAACATCATTCGGCCTATTGGGAAGATGGGAATACAAATAAACAAGTTTATTTTGGAGATTTTCAATGCAAATGGTTTTGGAAACACCATTCGGCCTATTGGGAAGATGTGAACAATTAGTGTTTGGATTATTGTTTGTTCTAATTCTTATTGCATTTGCAAAATTGTGTTTGAAAGTAGTAGTTTATATATTTGATCTTTATATTATACGCAATGTAAATGAGAGTGTATATTTTACAAAATATACTTGAGAGAAGTAAAAGATTTAATGTAGTTCAAGAATGTAATTTACAAACTGTAGATAGGTAAAAACATAGTTGCACTTGTAAATATTTTCAACGCAGATTTGTTTTTTTTTTTACAATCTTATTGATTGTATGTTTTTTTCCCACTGTTATATGATGATCTACATTGAAATCACTGTGTATGGTGAAATTCAGTAGAATCTAAGAACAGCAAAGAAGGGAAACTGAATATGTTATGTAATTCTAAAATTATGTTGTGTTCCTAAAACTATAAAATTATATGCAATAACACTTTTTCTTCTTTTTTTACAGAAGGTAATACTAAAGTTTGAAAATATTTTAAATTCAGTTTACAACAAAACTACTGTAAAATAGATCCACTGAGTTTTGTATCTTCTTTAATAAAAAAGGTAAGATGAAATAATGTAATAGGCATGATAATATGAACTAATATTTACAGTGACTTTTACTGCACGCATCCATTTTTTCAAACACTACCCATGCAGTCATCTATACAGTTAGGCACTGTTCCCATACTCCTCCAATCACCCATGCACTATCTAGGCACTTCTGCAATCACGTGGCCAGTACCAATACACTTATAATATCACCCAGACACTACTTTTGTTCTATTTCAATCATCGAGGCACTATCTGTATACTCATGCAATCAGCTAGACATTACCGATACACTCTTCCAATCACCCAGGTATTACCTATATAGTTCTCCAATCCTCTACACATTACCCCTTCACTCATACAATTACCCAGGCATGACCTATGCATTCCTCTAATCCTCATACATTAGACTTGCACTCTTTCAATTACTGAGGCAGTACCCATGCACTCCTCCAATTATGCAGACATTAATCCTGCACTCATGGAATCACCCAGGCACTACCCATACACTCATGCAATCACCCAGGCAGTAGCCGTGCACTATTCCAATTACCCAGGCACTACGATGCACTTATGGAATCACCCACGCATTGCCCATGTACTCCTTCAATCACTTAGGCAGTACCCATGCACTACTCCAATCACCCAGACATTACCCCTGCTCTCATGCAATAACGCAGGCACTACCCATGCACTTCTTCAATCACTCAGGCAGTACCCTTGCACTCCTCCAATCACCCAGACATTACTTCTGCACTCATGGAATCACCCAGGCATTACCCATGCACTCTTTAAATGACTCAGGCCCTACCCCTGCAGTCATGCAATCACCCAGGCACAACCTATGCACTCATGCAATCACCCAAGCACTACCCATGCAGTCTTTCAATCATCCAAGCAGTACTCCTGCACTCTTGCAATCACCCAGGTAAAACTCATGCACTCCTCCAATCACCCAAGAACTACCCATGAGTCCTACATGCACCTATGCACTACCCATGCACTCCTGCAATCACCCAGGCAGAACCCATGCACTATTCCAATTACCCAGGCACTACCCATGCACTTATGTAATCACCCAGGCATTACCCATCTCCTCCTTCAATCACTTAGGCAGTACCCATGCACTACCCCAATCACCCAGACATTACCCCTGCACTCATGCAATCACGCAAACACTACCTATGCACTTGTCTAATCACTCAGGCACTACCCATGCACTTTTCATTCACCCAGACATTATCCCTGCATTCATGCAATCACCCAGGTACTACCCATGCACTCCTTCAAACACTCAGGCACTACCCCTGCAGTCATGCAATCACGCAGAAACTACCTATGCACGTGTCTAATCACTCAGGCACTACCCACGCACTCTTCCATTCACCCAGACATTAGCCCTGCATTCATGCAATCACCCAGGTACTACCCATGCACTCCTTCAATCAACCAGGCACTACCTATGCACTCATGGAATATCCCAGCACAGCCTTTCCACTCTTTCACTCATCCAGGCACTACCCTTGCCCTCCTTAAATTACCCAGCCACTACCCATGCACTTATAAAATCACCCAGACACTACCTATGCACTCATCTAATCACTCAGGCACTACCCATGCACTCCTCTATTCACCCAGACATTACCCCTGCATTCATGCAATCACCCAGGTACTACCCATGCACTCCTTCAATCACTCAGACACTACCCTTGCAGTCATGCAATCACCCAAGCAGTACCTATGCACTCATGCAATCACCCAAGCATTACACATGCAATCTTCCAATCACCCAGGCAGTACTCCTGCACTCTTGCAATCACCCAGGTAAAACTCATGCACTCCTCCAATCACCCAAGAACTACCCATGCAGTCGTACATGCACCCTTGCACTACCTATGCACTCTTGCATGCACCCAGACATGACCCATGTACTTCTTTAATCACTCAGATTTTACCCCTGCACTCATGCAATCACACAGGCATTAGCCATGCACTCCTTCAATCACTCAGACACTACCCCTGCAGTCATGTAATCACCCAGGCACTACCTATGCACTCATGGAATAACCCAGCACTACCTTCCACTCTTTCACTCATCCAGGCACTACCCTTGCCCTCCTTCAATCACCCAGCCACTACTGATGCACTTATAAAATCACACAGACACTACCTATGCACTCATCTAATCACTCAGGCACTACCCATGCACTCCTCTATTCACCCAGACATTACCCCTGCATTCATGCAATCACCCGGGCACTACCCATGCAGTCATACATGCACTCAGGCACTTCTGCAGCACTCATGCAATCACCCAAGCACTACCCATGCACTCCTTCAATCACTCAGACAGTACCCCTGCAGTCATGCAATCACCCAGGAACTACCTATGCACACATGCAATCACTGAAGCACTAATCATGCAGTATTCCGATCATCCAGGCAGTACTCCTGCACTCATGCAATCACCCAGGTAAAACTCATGCACTCCTCCAATCACCCAAGAACTACCCATGCAGTCCTACATGCACCTAGCACTACCCATGCACACTTGCATGCACCCAGGCATTACCCGTGTACTTCTTTAATCACTCAGACATTACCCCTGCACTCATGCAATCACACAGGCATTACCCATGCACTCCTTCAATCACTCAGGCACTACCCCTGCAGTCATGCAATCACCCAGGCAGTACCTATGCACTCATGCAATCACCCAAGCATTACCCATGCAGTCTTCCAATTATCCAGGCAGTACTCCTGCACTCATGCAATCAGCCAGGTAAAATGCATGCACTCCTCCAATCACCCAAGAACTACCCATGCAGTGGTACATGCACCCTTGCACTACCCATGCACTCTTTCATGCACCCAGGCATCATCCATGTACTTCTTTAATCACACAGACATTATCCCTGCTCTCAAGCAATCACACAGGCATTACCCATGCACTCCTTCAATCACTCAGACACTACCCCTGCAGTCATGCAATCACCCAGGCACTACTTATGCACTCATGGAATAACCCAGCACTACCTTTCCACTCTTTCACTCATCCAGGCACTACCCTTGCCCTCCTTTAATCACCCAGCCATTACCCATGCACTTATAAAATCACCCAGACACTACCTATACACTCATCTAATCATGCAGGCACTACCCATGCACTCCTCTATTCACCCAGACATGACCTCTGCATTCATGCAATCACCCAGGTACTACCTATGCAGTCATACATGCACTCAGGCACTTCTGCGGCACTCATGCAATCACCCAAGCACTACCCATGCAGTCTTCCAATCATCCAGGCACTACTCCTGCACTTATGCAATCATCCAGGCAGTACCCAAGCACTTCTCCAATCACCCATGCAGTACCCATGCAGTGTTGCAATCACCCAAGCATTACCCATGCAGTTCTTCAATCACTCAGGCATTACCCATGCACTCCTTCAAACATTGAGGCAGTACCAATGCACTCCTCTAATCACCCAGACATTACCCCTGCAGTTATGCATTTATCCAGGTACTACTCATGCACTTTTTCAATCACTCAGGCAGTTCCCATGTACTTCTTCAATCACCCAGGCACTACCCATGCACATATGCAATCACCCAGGCATTACCTATGGACTCTTTCAATCAATAAGGCATTACCCATGCACTCCTCCAATCACCCAGACATTACTCCTGCACTCATGGAATCACCCACGCACTATGCATGCACTCCTTCAGTCACTCAGGCAGTATCCATGCACTCCTTCAATAACTCAGGCAGTGCTCATGCACTCTTGCAATCACCCAGGCACTACCCATGCATGTATGCAATCACCCAGGCATTACTCCTGCACTCATGAAATTACCCACACATTACTCATGCATTCCTTCAATCACTCAGGCAGTACCCATGCACTCCTCCAATCACTTAGACATTACCTCTGCACTCATGCAATCACCCAGGCATTACCCATGCACTTACAAAATCACCCAGGCATTACCCATGCACTCATTCAATCATTCAGGAGTACTCATGCACTACTCCAATCACCCAGACAAAACCCATGCACTTATGCAACCACCCAGACATTATCCTTGCACTTATGCAATCACCCAGACACTACCAATACACTTTTTAAATCACTCAGGCAGTACCCATGCACTGCTCCAATCACCCAAGCACTACCCATGCACTCATGCAATCACCCAGGCACTACCCATGCACTCATGCAATCACATATGCACTACCCATACACTTCTCCATATATTCCATTTACCACAATTCATAAAACACTTACAAATGTGTCTATTTTTAAACCAACTAGGCGGTTCTGAAAAGAACCATTTTTTTCTTCTGTTTTTTGTTTTATAATTTGTTTGTGTTTTTTTAACTCTTTTTAAAAAATTGGTGTTTTCTTTTAAAAAAAGAAGAAAAAAAACAGAACCAACAGTGAACATGTACAAAAAATTATGCAATTATAAACTCATTGCATAAATAAAAAATAAAAAAAATAACACTTGTGGTTCCTAATAGCAACCAGAATGGCATCCAGTGATTGCTCACCAAAACAGAGTATCTTTCTGCATTTTACGCAACGCTGCTCCACTCTAGCCAACTCAGGGATGATATTTGGTGTGCCAGATGAGGACTAACCAGATGACGTGCTCGGTCCAGCAGCGTTGTCTTCAGCTGCCTGCTTTTCTTGTTCTCGACGAAGCTGTTCTCTAGCAAGACATCGAGGATGTATGGTCTGCAGATGTTTTAGCATTGAAGATGTCCCACACAAATACTTCTTCTCGGAACCTCGTGAGAGGACAGTCTGGCAAATGGTACAGGTTACCTTTCGGGCATTGACCTTTTTCTTCCTAGGTGGTATGGAGAAAAATGCCCACAAGATGCTCTCATACCTTTTTTTGATAGGTTCCTCCAGGTCTTCTTCCTCTTCAGGTGGAAGCTGCTGAGGTGGAGTGCCAGCTGCCATTGATCGATGGAACAAAAAAAAACACCAAAAAGAGACAAAGAAGAGAAGCAAAAGACAACAGGTGTGTCTTCTGAGATGCACCTGAAAGAATGAAAAAAATGGGTGGGGTCCTTCAAGTTCTAGAATCAAAAGCGTCCAAACCAATGAAATGCTTTCTTTTGAAGTCACATGGGATTCGCGCACCCGGCACGCAACCAGCGCGCACCTGACGTGATTTCCAGAAAATATATTTAATTAAGAATAATATATCTTTATTACAATTACAAATATATGATTTTTATAATTAGTTTAAATAATCTCTTGCTATAATATACATATTAAACTTATAAACATATACTTTTAAAACATAACATTTTTATGGTGGATTCGCGCACCCGGCGCGAGCCCCGGAAATACGTATGCAACGTTACGTGGGGCCGGGAACCGCGCACCCGTCGCATACCAAACACGCATCCTACACGACTTATCCAATATGGCGGCAAAATTCTTGGATTTGCGCACCCACTGAGACAGGTACACAATCTGTACGCGAATCCACTTTAAAAAAAAAAAAATGTATAGTTATGTTTTAGAAAAGAGAAAACATTACATTATTTTTATAACAAATAAAAAAACTAAGAAAATGTATTTTTGGGACATTATAGTTAGAAATGAGCATTTAAAAAACCTTTGAAATTCACTGAAAAAACCATAGGCTTCAGGGACGTTATAGTTAGAAATTAGCATTTAAAAACCTTAGAAATTCACTGAAAAAACCACAGGTTTCAGGGTCGTTATAGTTAGTTGAACATTTCACTCCATTATAGTTAGTTGAGCTAACTATAACTCGCGCCCCCGCAATGCACTGCTGATGATGTCACATATTACATCACTCATGACATGGTCAGTGACATCACTGATGACATCACTGGTGACATCTCAAATGACATCACTGATGACATCACTGATGACATCATCCACGTGATAATCTGATGCACCTCCTCACACCCTAATATAACCTTTGATACACCCACTCTAAAATACAGACTACCATTCTCGAAACCATAGACACACCAATACCAATTTCTACATACCCACTCACTGATTCCTAGGTCTACACACACATCCACTCACTCACCCATACAGTCACTCATACATGCAGTCACTCATCAATACAGCCACTATCATATGCACTCATAAACCTATACAGACACTCACACACCGCAACTCACCCATAGAGTTACTCACACAGCTAGTCAGTCATGCAGAGAATCAATCACACTCCCATTTACTCACCTATACACTTATACACACACACCACCTCACTTATTCTTACAGATACTAACACATACTTACCCTCTTATACAATCACTGACACAAGCACACACTCATCCACACAGCCACTCTCACAAGCACTCACTCCCACATATAGTCATTTATATACTCCAACACTCACATATACTGCCTTTCACATATGTAGTTACTCACACATGTACCACTGAGACTTCCATTCACTCATCAACACAGCCATATACACACTGATCCACCCATACAGGCCCTCACAGACTCACTCTTGAACCTATACACCCAGTGAATCACCCACTCATATATTCATGCAGGGAGTCACACACACTCCACCTACCCACACAGACACTCAGGCACCCATACAGATATACAGACAATCAATCAATAACCCATATAGACACTCATGTAGCTACTCACCAACCCACCAATACATCTGCAAATACAAACATACCTCAGTCACAAGATGATGCACACCTTAACACTTAAGAAGCTGCACTTTTCATTTCAAGTAGAGACCTAAAAACATATGGTATATTTCAAGCACTTCTCAGTGCAGAGGTAGTGCCTGGGTTATTGGAGGCATGCAAGGGTAGTGCCTAGGTGATTTTATAAGTACATGGGTAGTGGCTGGGTGATTGAAGGCGTGCATGAGTAATGCCTGGGTGATTGCATGAGTGCAGGGCTAATGTCTCGTTGATTGGAAGAGTTCATGAGTACTGCCTGAGTGACTAAAGGAGTGCATGGCTAATACCTGGGTGATTGCATGAGTGCACAGATAATACCTGGGTGATTGGAGCACTGCATAGGTAGTGTCTGTGTGATTTTGTAAGTGCATGGGTACTGACTGGGTGATTGAAAAAGTGCATGAGTACTGCCTGGGTGATAAGAGGAGTGCAAGGGTACTGCCTGGGTTATTGCATGATTGCATAGGTAGTCCCTAGGTGATTGCATGAGTGCAGAGGTAGTGCCTGGGTGATTGGAGGCGTGCATAGGTAGTACCTGGGTGATTTTGTAACTGCATGGATAGTGCCTGGGATATTGAAGAACTGCATGCGTAAAGCATGACTGATTGCACAAGCGCAAGGGTAGTGCCTGGCTAATTGAAGGACTGCATACATAGTGTCTCAGTGTATGGATGAGTGCATCAGTCATGGCTATGTGATTGCAGACTTACAGGTGAGACATATAATTTATTGCTGCTTTATATTTGACTACGCCCAACATCCTGAGTAGTAGCAGAATAGTGAAATTGCAGCACAAAAGTGAGGTTTATGACATGGTGTAAACATTTGAACTGCAGCTACACCATTCTGTAACTACTGAGGCTGTTGAGTGCACCCAAATATAAAGCATCAAACCTACAGATATGTCTGTTATAAATCTCACTATATTCCTGAAATCATGCATGCATATGTGTCTATCTTTTGAAATCATCATCATATATAAAAGAAATAAACAAATACACTGCACTTTACATTTGAAAGACACACCTACATTTCTACAGTGTATTTCAAGTGTACCTTTCCCCAGACTCATAGAAAGTAGCCTAATCAGTAATCCCTCTGCCAACATCTCTTAGAACTCACTTTTGTTCTGCAGCTTGACTGAGAGCATGGATAACTGCATGCATAGTGTCTGAGTGATTACATGAGTGCAGGGGTAGTGCCTATGAACTTAGAGGACTGCATGAGAACTAATATACATATAGATGTGCACCTTTGTTTTATACATCTATTATCTTCAGACACATAACACATACCATAAAACATGTGCAAGTACAAACATACCTCAGTCACAACACCATCCACAGCTCAAAACTTCACAGACTACACTTCAAATTTCAAACAGACACTGAAAATTATGCGGTATATAAGAAATGTAGCTTTCCACACATCATACAAATTACTCTAATAAATAATATCTCTACAAACAAATCTCAAACCTCACTTTTGTGTTGCTGCTTTACCATTCTACAACTACTTATAATGTTACTCCTACCCAAATACAAAGCAGAAACCCTTCACATATCTCTGCTAAAAGTCTCACCATATTCCTAAAAGCATGCATGCATATGTCTGTACCACAACACTATCCACACCTCAAAAGTTCACAGAACAAACTTTCAATTTCAAGCAAACACTCAAACTTATGTGGCATATTTCAACTGTACTTCTCTAGAGACTTAAAAAAGAAGCCTACTCACTAATACCTTATGTCAACATCTTTTAAATCACACTTTTATGCTGCATCTTCACCATTCTACTACTACTCACAGTCTTGTGCCTACCACATAAAAATCAACAACACATTTTTGTTATACATCATGCACCTTCAAATGTATAACACATATGAACATACATATACAAATAGAGACATACTTCAGACACAAGTCCATGCACACATTAAAACTTGACAGACTGCACTTCCGATTTGAAAGCAACACCTAAAATTATGCGGTATACTACAAATGTACATATCCACACACTAAAACAAACTACTATAATCACTAATCCATCTTCCAATATACACATATTACTGTACAGAATATATTTCAAACAACATTTAACTACAATAAAACAAACTACAATACACATATCTACATTTAATAATATACTTCAAACATCACAGTTCTTGAATAATTTTTAAAGTTAAAAAAAAAAGTTAATGCATAATACACCTCACAAATTTATAACTCACCTTCCAAATTGATTTGTAGAATATGAAATATCACAAACTCATGAAAGATTTTCTTATGCACACAATCAATGTAATGCACCACTCTCAACAAGGTAAAACCAGTAATGGCAAACTTTCCCTCTCTTTCTCCACACAAATAAATGTAAGTAACAAATCACATTGCTTCCTACATACTTATCATATTGTAAAACACATTTCTATTGGTTAGACATATTAACCCTTACCAACTAACTTCTAAAAGTTCCCAAACTGGTTCTGGAATTGTTTGGAGTCGAGACTCCACTGTTCACCAACGCGATGGAGCCGCAAATCCATATGGGAATTCAAAAATATATTACAAATAAAAATACCTCTATTTTTTAAAAACACACCACTTCTAAAGATAGTACTCACTTGGGAAATTATACTTTAATAACATATTACCTACATATAAATTACAATTTTACATTTTAAGACCACAGTTAAGTTTCAACCCTTCCCTCATTCTGCTTATTGCCAGTTTCCATAGTAACAGTTCATGGAAAATTCAACTGAACTGACAGGTCACAAGTTCACCATATTTTCAAATCCAGCACACAAGGTTACAAATGCAAACAGCAGGTGTGGTTGACGTTTGCAAAATATCTCCTTATCCTATCTAGTGTACCTTTCAAACATTTTCTACTAACCAATAAGAAACATGCTTTTTAAAGAAAGTAACATGCACCTTATTTTTGAATGTACAATCTTCTTAAACAGCCAATCAATTCTCTACTTTTTAAAAAACAGCATATTCTCCACCATTTTAGATACCTCTCATTCTGCCAACTGACTACCTCAGCTACAGACATCTTTTCATTACTTCCAGGCGTCCCTTCAAGATGCTTACTGTGTGGATTGTTGGACACAGCTATGTTTTCTGGTGCAAAAGGTATGCTGAACACAGACGTATTGACAAAGACCTAGCTTTGCAAAATGTGAATATTAAATGAATTGCACAGAGAGGATTAAAGTGGCACCAATTGATGCCTTTGGTTAAAAGCTTTTTGCATCTTCAACCCCCTGACCTCATGATTGTGCACTGTGGTGGCAATGACCTAGGCACATTGACTGGGGTAGGTCTGGAAATGCTAACGAAGGACACCTTTGCACAATTGATGTTGCTTTTACCTTAAACTGTCTTTGTATACTCTAATATATGCCAAAGACAGAAATGGAAGTGGTCAAATCAATTCTGTCCACAGATTGAGAAAGTTAGAAAAAATGTCAATAAAGCTGTTTCTGCTTACCTCAGAGACCATAGGATGGGCCCCATCTATAACAACAGCCTACATTTTGATATGGATGACATCTACAGAAGTGATGGAGTACACTTCACAGATCAAGGAAACAGAGTCTAAAGCTGTGCGTCTGCATCTACATGTAGCTACAACAAAGTCATAATGAAAACAAGGGTTTTTTTAGGGCACCGACGCAAATCTGCAAAAGCATGAATTCAATGTACTACAACACAATACACTTTTCAAGTTTAACTATTAATTTTTAATTTTATATATTTTTAACAACTCTTTCAATTGTAATCTTGTCATTAACTTAAACTTCAATTAAGGTGAATTCGCAAATCCAACACGACGTTACACAGGGGCGCACTGAGAGGCGCGTTGGGGTCGCGACTCCAAACTCGAAAGAAAAAAAACGTCCCTCTTCCATTATTTGGTATTTGCCCCGGGGACCCCATCCCGCGGGGCCTGCCAGCATTTTTTTTAAATTATGGAGGGGCCTGCGTGTCCCCCTCCTTAGGCCAATAATGGCCCCGGGGACCCCATCCCCAGGGGCATTGCCTCTTTTTAAATAATTCTTTTTTTCAGTACTACGGACTGGCCTTATTTATTTATTTTATTTTATATTACAAATGGGAGGGGGGCCGTGTGGACCCCCTTCCCTGTGCTACTTCTGGCCCCGGGGACCCCATCCCCCGGGGCCGGGCCTCAGTGTTGGGGACCGTGGGGGGAGCCCCAATACCCCTGCGGTCCCTGCCGGCTCCCCACCTCCTGTGGGAGCCGGCATTGCTTTTGGGCAAGGGGAGCTGCTAACATGCAGCTCCCCTTGCCCAAAAGCAATCTGCTTTGTTTCTGGGAAGCGAGAGCAGGTTTTCCTGCCCTGCCATAGAAAACGGCAATGTCCCGGGGGTGGGCACCCTGAGACATTGCAGGAGCCGGCTTTGGGGGTGGCGGTCCCCAGGGCCATTGAGAGCTCCAGGAGGGGGGCCCCCCTCCCATCATGAGGTGGTGGTCCCCGGGGCTTGGGGAGCCTGCGAGGCCCCCCTCAGTAATCAACAAACCCCCGGGGGGGTGGCGATCCCCGGGGCTTGGGGGGCACATGAGGCCCCCGCAAAAAGATATTAATGCTCCATGGAGGTGGCGGTCCCTGGGGTAGCGTGGGGGGGCAGGAGCACCCCCCCATGCATTTTAAATAAAAAGCCCCGGGGAGGTGGCGGTCCCCGGGGCTGCGTGCCCCCTGCATATCATTATGTAAGCCATGGGGAGGTGACGGTCCCCGGGCTGCGGGGGCCCCCACGGGCCCCCGCTAATTCATTGGGCATTGCCCCAGGACCTGGCCCACCCAGGGGCTTATAGAAAACGAAGCGCGGGAGACCGCTTCTTCGTTTTTTAAAAATTTTCTCAGCGGGATTCTCGCACCCAGGGCGACTTCCGCCCAAAAAACAAAAACATAAATGCTATTTTTAGCCCTGGGGTCCCTGTGGGACCCCTGACCAACCCTAGGGGGTCAGTGTGTTTCTACCCTGACCCCTTTCCAACATTTACAACCTTTTTTTACCTTTTTGATGTGACTCGGTTCAACCGAGTCACAAAATGGCTGACAACACATTCTGGTTTGGAGTGTTGGCAGCCAATCAGAATGAAGCTCGTGCTCGGGAGGGTTCGCGACTCCTCCTCGGTGCTCGGATATATAAAAAAAAAAAATTTGAATTTCTCAGCAACTACGGATTTACAACATTTAAAAATAAGGTTTCTTTCTGGACCAAGAGCTACCTTTTTTGCCAAATTTGGTATAATTCCGTTCAGCAGTTCGGGCTGTAGCCGTGACTAAAGTTCCTATGAAAATTAACATGGGGATAATGCGTTTAGGGACCCCCCTTTTTTCTCAGCCCCTGCTTGACGAATCACCCCGAAACTTTCAAAACAGGAGCTGACCTGAGTGAACCATTAGTTTTAAAACTTTCGCGAAGATTCGTCAAACGGCGGCAAAGATATTGGTAAAAGAAAAACGCTATTTGAATAGAAACAAGGTCCTAACTATAACTACCTACTGGCGACCGCCAGTGGGTAATATATATATATATATATATATCATTCACATTTCCCTGTCGCTTGCTCCGAACTCAGGGTGGGTGCTCTTCCCCACAGCAAGGGCAGGAACTCACTTGCCAATCAGCAACCTTCAAGAAAAAACGGCAGCACTCACGGGGTCTCACTTGTAAAAATATTTATTCCGCAACAGCTATTTCCTCCACACAACATGTTTTGGTGTAACTGCCTTTTTCAAGTGCTGGAAATAGACATGCCTCGGCGTGATCGCCTTCTTCAAATGCTGAAATTGCAAAAATAAAACACGGAGTCTGGTTGGCTATAAGTGATGTAATCACTACTGCCATTGGGACATTATTAGCCAATGAGAGAATAGTAAATGTTCTGGTCGGCAACTTCTACGGCTTTCATGCCATTCATACACCATGATTTACCCATCGAATGAAATATTCAATCCAAGTGGTGACAATCCTGAAATCCATTGTCCGATGGGAATTGCAAGGGGATCATGGCGTCTGCACCCATTTCCGACCAATGCTGTAAGTGCAGCATTACACTCCAGCTGCCATTCTTCCCCTGTTTAGGGGTAACCAGTCCTCCGAGAGCTGAACCCCTCGCCACAGCTCCTAGATGTAAAACCACTACGTCCAAGCAGGTGTCCGTTGAATAACCGCAGCACCACGAGTTTAATAACTCACTCCCTCCATGGGCGACTGGGAAGGTCCATTAGCAGCGGTTCAGGAGCTTTTCAATTACATCATTCACGTTTTCCTGCCGCTTGCTCCGAACTCAGGGCGGGTGCTCTTCCCCACAGTGAGGGCAGGAACTCACTTGCTAATCATCAACCTTCAAGAAAAATGGGAGCATTCACGGGGTCTCACTTGTAAAAATATTTATTCCGCAACAGCTATTTCCTCCACACAACATGTTTCGGCGTAATTGCCTTTTTCAAGTGCTGGAAATAGATATGCTTCAGTGTGATCGCCTTCTTCAAATGCTGAAATTGCAAAAATAAAACACGGAGTCTGGTTGCCTATAAGTGATGTAATCACTACTGCCATTGGGACGTTATTAGCCAATGAGAGAATAGAAAATATGCTGGTCGGCAACTTCTACGGCTTTCATGCCATTCATACGCCATGATTTCCCCATCAAATGAAATATTCAATCCAAGTGGTGACAATCCTGAAATCCATTCCCCGATGTGAATTGCAAGGGGATCATGGCGTCTGCACCCATTTCCGACCAATGCTGTAAGTGCTGCATTACACTCCATCTGCCATTCTTCCCTTGTTTAGGGGTAACCAGTCCTCCGAGAGCTGAACCCATCACCACAGCCCCTAGATGTAAAACCACGACGTCCCAGCAGGTGTCCGTTGAATAACCGCAGCACCACGAGTTTAATAACTCACGCCCTCCATGGGCGACTGGGAAGGTCCTTTAGTGGCGGTTGAGGAGCTTTTCAATTCCATCATTCACGTTTTCCTGTCGCTTTCTCCGAACTGAGGGCGGGTGCTCTTCCCCACAGTGAGGGCAGGAACTTGCTTGCTAATCATCAACCTTCAGGAAAAAACGGGAGCACTCACGGTGTATCACTTGTAAAAATATTTATTCCGCAACAGCTATTTCCTCAACACGACATGTTTCGGCGTAGTTGCCTTTTTCAAGTGCTGGAAATAGACATGCCTCGGCCTGATCGCCTTCTTCAAATGCTGAAATTGCAAAAATAAAGCACAGAGTCTGGTTGGCTATAAGTGATGTAATCACTACTGCCATTGGGACGTTATTAGCCAATGAGAGAATGGTAAATGTTCTGGTCGGCAACCCCTACGGCTTTCATGCCATTCATACGCCATGATTTCCCCATCTAATGAAATATTCAATCCAAGTGGTGACAATCCTGAAATCCATTCCCTGATGGGAATTGCAAGGGGATCATGGCATCTGCACCCATTTACGACCAATGCTGTAAGTGCAGCATTACATTCCAGCTGCCATTCTTCCCTTGTTTAGGGCTAGCCAGTCCTCCGAGAGCTGAACCCCTCGCCACAGCCCCTAGATGTAAAACCACGACGTCCCAGCAGGTGTCCGTTGAATAACTGCTGCACCACGAGTTTAATAACTCACGCCCTCCATGGGCGACTGGGAAGGTCCATTAGGGGCGGTTCAGGAGCTTTTCAATTACATCATTCACGTTTTCCTGTCGCTTGCTCCAAACTCAGGGCGGGTGCTCTTCCCCACAGCGAGGGCAGGAACTCGCTTGATAATCAGCAACCTTCAAGAAAAAATGGGAGCACACACGGGGTCTCACTTGTAAAAATATTTATTCCGCAACAGCTATTTCCTCCACACAACATGTTTTGGTGTAACTGCCTTTTTCAAGTGCGGGAAATAGACATGCCTCGGCGTGATCGCCTTCTTCAAATGCTGAAATTGCAAAAATAAAACACGGAGTCTGGTTGGCTATAAGTGATGTAATCACTACTGCCATTGGGACATTATTAGCCAATGAGAGAATAGTAAATGTTCTGGTCGGCAACTTCTACGGCTTTCATGCCATTCATACACCATGATTTACCCATCGAATGAAATATTCAATCCAAGTGGTGACAATCCTGAAATCCATTGTCCGATGGGAATTGCAAGGGGATCATGGCATCTGCACCCATTTCCGACCAATGCTGTAAGTGCAGCATTACACTCCAGCTGCCATTCTTCCCCTGTTTAGGGGTAACCAGTCCTCCGAGAGCTGAACCCCTCGCCACAGCTCCTAGATGTAAAACCACTACGTCCAAGCAAGTGTCCGTTGAATAACCGCAGCACCACGAGTTTAATAACTCACTCCCTCCATGGGCGACTGGGAAGGTCCATTAGCAGCGGTTCAGGAGCTTTTCAATTACATCATTCACGTTTTCCTGCCGCTTGCTCCGAACTCAGGGCGGGTGCTCTTCCCCACAGTGAGGGCAGGAACTCACTTGCTAATCATCGACCTTCAAGAAAAATGGGAGCATTCACGGGGTCTCACTTGTAAAAATATTTATTCCGCAACAGCTATTTCCTCCACACAACATGTTTCGGCGTAATTGCCTTTTTCAAGTGCTGGAAATAGATATGCTTCAGTGTGATCGCCTTCTTCAAATGCTGTAATTGCAAAAATAAAACACGGAGTCTGGTTGCCTATAAGTGATGTAATCACTACTGCCATTGGGACGTTATTAGCCAATGAGAGAATAGAAAATATGCTGGTCGGCAACTTCTACGGCTTTCATGCCATTCATACGCCATGATTTCCCCATCAAATGAAATATTCAATCCAAGTGGTGACAATCCTGAAATCCATTCCCCGATGTGAATTGCAAGGGGATCATGGCGTCTGCACCCATTTCCGACCAATGCTGTAAGTGCTGCATTAAACTCCATCTGCCATTCTTCCCTTGTTTAGGGGTAACCAGTCCTCCGAGAGCTGAACCCATCACCACAGCCCCTAGATGTAAAACCACGACGTCCCAGCAGGTGTCCGTTGAATAACCGCAGCACCACGAGTTTAATAACTCACGCCCTCCATGGGCGACTGGGAAGGTCCTTTAGTGGCGGTTGAGGAGCTTTTCAATTCCATCATTCACGTTTTCCTGTCGCTTGCTCCGAACTGAGGGCGGGTGCTCTTTCCCACAGTGAGGGCAGGAACTTGCTTGCTAATCATCAACCTTCAGGAAAAAACAGGAGCACTCACGGTGTCTCACTTGTAAAAATATTTATTCCGCAACAGCTATTTCCTCAACACGACATGTTTCGGCGTAGTTGCCTTTTTCAAGTGCTGGAAATAGACATGCCTCGGCCTGATCGCCTTCTTCAAATGCTGAAATTGCAAAAATAAAGCACAGAGTCTGGTTGGCTATAAGTGATGTAATCACTACTGCCATTGGGACGTTATTAGCCAATGAGAGAATGGTAAATGTTCTGGTCGGCAACCCCTACGGCTTTCATGCCATTCATACGCCATGATTTCCCCATCTAATGAAATATTCAATCCAAGTGGTGACAATCCTGAAATCCATTCCCTGATGGGAATTGCAAGGGGATCATGGCATCTGCACCCATTTACGACCAATGCTGTAAGTGCAGCATTACATTCCAGCTGCCATTCTTCCCTTGTTTAGGGCTAGCCAGTCCTCCGAGAGCTGAACCCTCGCCACAGCCCCTAGATGTAAAACCACGACGTCCCAGCAGGTGTCCGTTGAATAACTGCTGCACCACGAGTTTAATAACTCACGCCCTCCATGGGCGACTGGGAAGGTCCATTAGGGGCGGTTCAGGAGCTTTTCAATTACATCATTCACGTTTTCCTGTCGCTTGCTCCAAACTCAGGGCGGGTGCTCTTCCCCACAGCGAGGGCAGGAACTCGCTTGATAATCAGCAACCTTCAAGAAAAAATGGGAGCACACACGGGGTCTCACTTGTAAAAATATTTATTCCGCAACAGCTATTTCCTCCACACGACATGTTTCGGCGTAATTGCCTTTTTCAAGTGCGGGAAATAGACATGCCTCGGCGTGATCGCCTTCTTCAAATGCTGAAATTGCAAAAATAAAACACAGAGTCTGGTTGCCTATAAGTGATGTAATCACTACTGCCATTGGGACGTTATTAGCCAATGAGAGAATAGTAAATGTTCTGGTCGGCAACTTCTACGGCTTTCATGCCATTCACACGCCATGATTTCCCCATCAAATGAAATATTCAATCCAAGTGGTGACAATCCTGAAATCCATTCCCCGATGGGAATCGCAAGGGGATCATGGGGTCTGCACCCATTTACGACCAATGCTGTAAGTGCAGCATTACACTCCAGCTGCCATTCTTTCCTTGTTTAGGGCTAACCAGTCCTCCGAGAGCTGAACCCCTCGCCACAGCCCTTAGATGTAAAACCACGATGTCCCAGCAGGTGTCTGTTGAATAACCGCGGCACCACGAGTTTAATAACTCACGCCCTCCAGGGGCGACTGGGAAGGTCCTTTAGCGGCGGTTCAGGAGCTATTCAATTACATCATTCACGTTTTCCTGTCGCTTGCTCCGAACTCAGGGCGGGTGCTCTTCCCCACAGCGAGGGCAGGAACTCGCTTGCTAATCAGCAACCTTCAAGAAAAAACGGGAGCACTCACGGGGTCTCACTTGTAAAAATATTTATTCCGCAACAGCTATTTCCTCCACACAACATGTTTCGGCATAATTGCCTTTTTTAAGTGCTGGAAATAGACATGCCTCAGTGTGATCGCCTTCTTCAAATGCTGAAATTGCAAAAATAAAGCACGGAGTCTGGTTGGCTATAAGTGATGTAATCACTACTTCCATTGGAACGTTATTAGCCAATGAGAGAATAGTAAATGTTCTGGTCGGCAACTTCTACGGCTTTCATGCCATTCATACGCCATGATTTCCCCATCGAATGAAATATTCAATCCAAGTGGTGACAACCCTGAAATCTATTCCCCGATGGTAATTGCAAGGGGATCATGGCGTCTGCACCCATTTCCGACCAATTCTGTAAGTGCAGCATTACAATCACAAAACGGCTGCCAACGCATTCTGGTTTGGAGTGTTGGCAGCCAATCAGAATGAAGCTCGTGCTCGGGAGGGTTCGCGACTCCTCCTCGGTGCTCAGCTATATAAATTTTTATTTTTTGAATTTCTCAGCAACTACGGATTTACACCATTTAAAAGAAAGGTCGCTTTCTGGACCAAGAGCTAAATTTTTGCTAAATTTGGTGTAATTCCGTTCAGCAGTTCGGGCTGTAGCCTTGTCTAAAGTTCCTATGAAAATTAAAATGGGAAAAATGCGTTTTGGGACCCCCTTTTTTCTCAGCCCCTTCTTGACAAATCACTCCGAAACTTTCAAAACAGGAGCTTACCTGAGTGAACCATTAGTTTTAAAAATTTCGCGAAGATTCGTCAAACGGCGGCAAAGATATTGGCAAAAGAAAAAACGCTATTTAAATAGAAACAAGGTCCTAACTATAACTACCTACTGGCGACCTCCAGTGGATAATATATATATATATATATTCACTGAAAAAAACCATAGGTTTCAGGGACGTTATAGTTAGTTGGACATTTCACTCGTACAAAACCAGAGAAATTCCGGCGTTATAGTTAGTTCAGCTAACTATAACTCGCGCCCCCGCAATGCACTGCTGATGACATCACATATTACATCATTCATGACATGGTCAGTGACATCACTGATGACATCACTGATGACATCTCAAATGACATCACTGATGACATCACTGATGACATCATCCAAGGAATGTGTTTTTCTTTAAAGTTTCAATATGTATTATATATATACCAAGGTGTATTGAAGAATGAGTGGGTGTATAAGTATCTGGATGGAGGATTTAGTAGGTGTGTGACTGACTGTTTAACTGAGTTGTTACATGTGTCTTACTGAATGCATAGGTTAGTGACTGTTAGACCTGGCATCATTGGCGCGGGTCTCCCTTCCTCTTTTCGCTTCCTATCTTTTATGTTGGCTGGATTTAGATGCTCTGGGCGCTGTGCCACTGCCAATCAGTGCCACAGCGCGAATGCTCCCTGTGTAAAGATGACTGTATGAATTGGGATAACCATAATTGACTCGTTTGGTTTACCTGTCAGTCCCTAGTATACGTGCACTGTGTGTGCCCAGGGCTGATAGACCGAATACTGCTGGTGGGCCTGCAGCGCTGATTTGCGCTACCCACCGAAGCAGCTTTTAAAGTATGTCTGTGTAGCATGTTCTAATAGCGAGTTACCCTCCATTTCACTGTTTACTATTGTGAGGCTATCCGTTCTCATAGACCAGAATGGGCAGGCTGAGTATTACATTCCATAATCCTACCTGCCCCCAGGAACCTGATAGGAAATTCGAATTTGATATGTTTAAGCTCAGGACATTGAGATACATCTTTTAGTAAGGATCATTTGCATAGCCCGTGTTCGAAAATGCCTCTTCTAGAAACGAGGTATTTTCTTGCCTAAGCTTTCCTGTAGGCTTTGCTAGTGTGTGTATTGGCTGTCTGGTTTTGGAGCAGCAGGGCCAGCTGGGTCAGACCTGGCAGGGGAGAGAGATCAGCATTTAGAGTATGGGGAGGGGTGACTCTTTGATCTGAGCAGGGCCGTGCCTGGCAAGGTGAATGATGGCTCTACCTCCCACTGGGCGTCTGATAGCAGACCCCCTGATTCTCAAAGGGCAGGATGTCGCCTCGTAAACCAAGTGCTCCCCGACCCCACCAAACTGGTTCTGGCTGGATTCAGTGATTTGTGACTTTAGAGAACAAAGACTTTTTAGGTATAAAACGCTGCGCTGAAACCTTTTTCAGGTGTGTTCCTTCTGGATGTCAAGACGAAACTCTGTCCGAGTGAACAGAGGAAAGGACTTTGAAACTTTCACCAAGCTTGCTGAAGAAACTACCCGAGGGCCTGAATTGAGAGCGCCTCCTGCTGAAGTCTCAGGGACATTAGACTTCACCCCGTCAGCTGTCTGAATTCCTGTGCGAGGGATTCTACTTGCAGGTGAGGCCTCCGTCGAGTAATCCGGAGCCTCTAGTTCTACTGTGAGGAACGCGGACTGGTAATCCTCGTTAACTCTGTGTGGGCCCCCGCAGCTAAGAGAGAGCTGCCGCCGCTGAGAGCCCGCCTTAATTTGAACCTTCGAAACCTTCGCTGAATCTGTGTGGACCACCGCAGTTAAGCGAGAGCTGTAGCCGCTGAGTGCCAGCCGTTGTGCCAGCCTGGTTGAGATCATCCTTTGTCCTGTGGCCCGCTGCAGCTAAGAGAGAGCTGCTGCCGCTGAGTGCCTGCACTGGTGTCAGATGTGCATCATCGTGATTCGTCCCGTGGGCCGCCGCAGCTAAGAGAGAGCTGCTGCTGCTGAGTGCCCGCATCTTGGCCAACTTTGCCTCATCGTGATTCGTCCTGTGGGCCGCCGCAGCTAAGAGAGAGCTGCTGCCACTGAGTGCCCGCATCTTGGCCAACTTTACCTCATCGTGATTCGTCCTGTGGGCCGCCGCAGCTAAGAGAGAGCTGCTGCCGCTGAGTGCCCGCACCTTTGCCAACTTTGCATCATCGTGATTTGTCCTGTGGGCCACCGCAGCTAAGAGAGAGCTGCTGCCGCTGAGTGCCCGCACCTTTGCCACTTTTCATCATCGTGATTTGTCCTGTGGGCCGCCACAGCTAAGAGAGAGCTGCTGCCGCTGAGTGCCCGCACCTTTGCCAACTTTGCATCATCGTGATTCGTCCCGTGGGCCGCCGCAGCTAAGAGAGAGCTGCTGCCGCTGAGTGCCCGCACCTTTGCCAGCTTTGCATCATCATGATCTGTCCTGTGGGCCGCCGCAGCTAAGAGAGAGCTGCTGCCGCTGAGTGCCCGCACCTTTGCCAACTTTGCATCATCATGAGTCGTCCTGTGGGCCGCCGCAGCTAAGAGAGAGCTGCTACCCCTGTGAGCCCACCACGGAGCTGCACGACGAGAGTCATCGCCACCACCAGCCCGGGCCGCCGCAGCCTCGTGCTGCTGCCGCTGAGAGACGCCTGTCCCCGAGTGCCCGAATCATTGTGAGTGCATGTTGCGGACCACTGCAGTCAAGAGTTGTGGTCGCTGGGAGTCCACCTGTCACCGTCTCTGCTTCTTCGTCAACCGGCAGGTATCTGGTGCGCAACGGGTCACGTAGACCCAGGCCTTGAACTCAGTCGGTGCCACGTTCTGGTGAATACGTTATTGCCTTTTTAAGTCCCTACTGATTTACGTGCATTGTGGCTGGTTAAAACGCTTTGAGAGTCTTGTGTTAAACCTTAGATAAAGATACTATTTTTCTATACCTACTTGAGTTGTGTCCTTTTGTGGTGTCGTTACTGCCTTATTGTGCATGGTCATAAATGCTTCACACACTGCCTCTGAGATAGGCCTAACTGCTCGTGCTACGTTACCACAGGGTTGAGCAGGGGTTATCAAAGGGGGTAGCCCACTAGCCCTGACTTAGGAAGAAGGGTCCCTATTTGGACATTGGCGCCAGCCAGTGCCAACTAGAGACCCCCATTTCTAACATTGGTGGGCAGCGGTGAGGATCAGGACTTGCATTTATGATCCACGTACAATAACTGGTAGATGCCGCTAGTGAGTGCAGACCAAAGCGCAGCCACGCACGGGTTTTTTGTCCTCTTCAAATTTTTTGTTGTTGTTGTTTGGTTGGTTGTTCTAGTATTGAATTGTTGATCGCATCCATTAGTACTTCTAATATGGGAAGGCCAACATCCAATGCTTCGGAGGATCTCACCTTTGAGGAGGAAAGATTAGATACTTATACTGCCAGACAGCTGAAGTCATTTTGTAAGCAATTCGCAGTCCCCGTGATAGGTCTCTCTAGGAAGGAGGAGTACCAGAAGGCGCTGAAGGCCTGGTGGAGAGCGAGAGAGTCCGCTGGGGATGAGGAAGAGAATGCTGGAGGGCAGCAGGATGATGCAGTAGAGGGGGGGTGAGATAGAACACCATCCAATCCAGGTACTAGTGTATCCCAAATGAGCCTGACCCCAGAAGAGCTGAAGGACAGGGAGAGAGATAGGAGGCATAGTTTGGAGATGGCTAAATTGGAAGGTCAGAAGGACTTTGAGAGTAAGAAGTTAGACATTGAGAAGGATCGATTGTCAATTGAACTTGAGAAAATGAGAATGGAGCATGAGAGAATGTTGAGGGAGATAGAGATCAGGGCGAGGAGTGTCCCGGTCTCCCCCTCTGGTGGCAGCATACCTTTAGTAACTCCTGAGAGTAGAGTTTATATTCCTAAGGATGTCATTAAGGATTTTCACAAGAGTGAGGATATTTGGCAATGGTTTGCCGCATATGAGATAGCAATGGTGTCCCACCGGGTCCCTGAGAAGGATTGGGGAGCGGGATTGTTGGGATGCTTTGTGAGTGATGGTAGGGATACCCTGTTGGACCTGCCTGAGGAGAGCAGGATGGTGTATGCCCATATGAAAGAAGCTTTGATGACCCGTAATGGTTTGACCCCAGAAATGTACAGGCAGAGGTTTAGAACCTGTAAGAAGTTAGAGGGTACCACGTGGGTTGAATATGTGTCTTTTTTCTGCAGAGAAATGGATCGCTGGGTAAAGGGTAGCAAAGTGGAACCTTTTGAGCATTTGTATGATTTGTTTGCGTGGGAGCATTTTTCTAGTAACTGTTTTCCAGAGCTACGCCAGCACCTGATTGATAGCAAGCTGACTAACCCTAGGAAGCTTGCTGAGGAGGCGGACCGCTCGGTGAGCACCCGGGTCCGCAAAGGTTTTGTGGGAGACTTCGCCAGAGGTGGGCAGGGTCCCCAGCAGAGAAGTGGGGGGGACAAGGGTAAGCCGAGGGAGTTCCAGAGAGGGCCCCAAAGTAATTCCCAAGGGAACCCAGCAGTGGTGTCCCAGCCTCCCCTGAGAAGAAGCCAGTGTCCACGACAGGTAGGCCTGTTCAGAGGGGGCTACTCACTTGTTTCAGGTGTGGTCAAGTGGGCCACCGGTATTATGATCCCCAGTGTCCCCAGAGGGACCCCAATGCATCCCTCGTGCACCACCCTGTGCACCATCCCGCCAGATTGCCAGTGTAGCCCTGGGGGGAGGAGGTAGAGGTCCAAGGTGGGTGGGATCCCGTAGAGTTAACCCTTGTCTCGCTAGGAGACTTTGAGAAGGTCCCTAACCCCACACTGCCTAATAACACTAAGAAGTACCGGCAGTGGGTGACCATCAATGGCCACAGGGTGGAGGCTCTCAGGGACACCGGAGCTAGTGTGACTGCTGTCAGCTCATGGTTGGTGTCCAAAGAGCAGGTTGTCCCCCATGCATTCTGCCCCATAGTGTCAACAGACAACTCAGAGAGCCAGTGTGAAGTGGCTCAGGTTCCCTTCGAGTGGGGGGGGTCTCAGGAACTCTTCAAGTGGCTGTGAGGCCCGCCATGCCTGTAGACTGTCTGTTGGGCAATGATCTAGAGAACTCCCCGTGGGCTACGGTGGAGAGAAAGTCTCATTTGAAAATGTTGGGTCTGCCGGAGTGGGTGTGTGCGACCACTCGGTCCATGACAGCTCAGAAGGGTGTTCAGGAGGGTCCGGAGCCTGAAAGTATGGCCAAGGCCCCTGCCTTAAAGAGAAGGGGTAGGGGGCGTGGGAAACCGGCCCCCGCGGTTCCCACGGTCCCGGAGGGAGCAGACCTTGAGGGGCATGCCCTGGAACCTACAGGGGAACAAGTGGCTGAACTGGGTGACCTACCGGAGCTGACCCATTGGCAGCAGGAAGGGGGGCCCTCCAGGGAGGAATTTTGCGAGCAACAGAGAACCTGCCCTTCTCTTGAGGGGGTGCGGCGACAGGCCACCGCCCAGGCCGCAGGTGATCAGACAGGGTCACATTGATCTATTGGGAGAATGACCTCCTTTACAGCAAGCCTAAGGTTGCTGAGCCTGGGTCAGCCCGTGTGCTGGTGGTACCCCAGCGCTTCAGGACCTTCCTACTGGGGTTGGCTCATGATGTGCCACTGGCCGGACATCTGGGGCAGACCAAGACCTTTGAGAGGCTGGTCACCCACTTCTATTGGCCCCAGATGCGCAGGAGCTCAGATGCTCACTGCAGGACGTGTGAGACTTGCCAGGCAATTGGGAAGAGTGGGGGTGAGATTAAGGCCCCACTACAGCCCTTTCCCGTTGTGAGTACCCCATTCGAGAGAGTGGGCATTGATATTGTGGGGCCTCTGGATCCCAAGACAGCCATGGGCAACAGGTTCATCCTGGTCTTGGTGGACCATGCCACCAGGTACCCTGAGGCCATCCCGCTCAGGACAGTGACGGCCCTCGTGGTGGGATGGGCACTGATGGGAATTTTCTCCCGTGTGGGATTCCCCAGAGAGGTGGTGTCCGATAGGGGAACTAACATCATCTCCAAGTACATGAAGTCTCTGTGGGAGGAGTGTGGGGTAACGTATAAGTTCACTACTCCTTACCACCCCCAGGGTAATGGGCTGCCTGAGAGATTCAACCGGACCCTTAAGGGCATGATTATGGGCCTAGGTGAGCCCATGAGGCGTAAGTGGGATGTCCTCTTGCCATGCCTGTTGTTTGCTTACCGTGAGGTGCCACAGAAGTCCTTAGGGTTCAGTCCCTTTGAGCTGCTCTATGGTCACCCGGTAAGAGGGCCTCTGAGTCTGGTCAAGGAAGGCTGGGAGCAATCTCCCAGGAAACCTCCCCAGGATGTGTTTAGTTACATGCTGGCCTTCAGGAACCAGACTCGGCATTCCAGGAAACTTGCTGAGGCAAACCTGGAAGCCAGCCAGGAAGAGATGAAACGCTGGCACGATCAGAATGCCACTCTGATCGAGTTTCAACCTGAACAAAAGATTTGGGTCATGGCCCCGGTGGAGCCCTGTGCGCTCCAGGATAGGTGGACCGGCCCCTTTGAGGTGGTGGAGCGCAAGAGTCCTGTTACCTACGTGGTGGACTTGCAGTCTTCCAGGAACCCCTTGCGGGTCCTGCATGTTAACCGACTGAAGCCCCACTTTGAGAGGTCTGAAGTGGGCATGCTTCTGGCCACAGATGCTGGGATGGAGGCGGAGAGCGAGCCCCTTCCTGACCTCCTGTGTGCAGGGGAGCGAGATGGGTCAGTGGAGGGTGTGGTCCTCTCCACCACACTGACTCCTGAGCAGCAGGGTGATTGTTGCCAACTGTTGGGGCAATTCAGTGATCTGTTCTCCCTGGTGCCTAGTGTCACTGATTGGTGTGTCCATGACGTGGACACTGGGGACAGTGCTCCCATTAAGCACAAGGCTTGCCGAGTGACTAACCGGGTAAGGGCCTACATTAAGGATGAGGTTACCAAAATGTTTGCCCTTGGGGTGATTGAGTCCTCTAGCACCCCTTGGTCCAGCCCAGTGGTCCTGGTACCAAAAGCTGCAGCACCTGGTACCACCCCAGAACTTTGGTTCTGCGTGGACTATTGGGGCCTCAATTCAGTCACGAAGACTGACGCGCACCCCATCCCCAGAGCTGATGAGCTCGTAGATCGGTTAGGGGCTGCAAAATACCTCAGCACATTTGATTTGACGTCTGGGTATTGGCAGATCGCCTTGACCGAGGGAGCAAAGGAGAGGTCAGCATTCTCCACACCCGATGGGCACTACCAGTTCCGGGTGATGCCCTTTGGAATGAAGAATGCCCCTGCCACCTTTCAGAGGTTGGTCAACAGGGTGTTGGTTGGGCTGGAAGACTTCAGTGCCGCCTACCTGGATGACATTGCCGTGTTTAGCTCCTCTTGGGAGGACAACCTGCGCCACCTCTGGGAGGTATTGATGGCACTGCGGAAGGCAGGCCTCACAATCAAAGCCAGTAAATGCCAGATTGGGCAGGGTTCTGTAGTGTATTTGGGGCACCAGGTGGGGAGCGGCCAGGTGGTGCCCCTTCAGCCCAAAATTGAAACTATCCTGATGTGGGAACCCACCCAAGACTCAGACGCAGGTGAGAGCCTTCTTAGGACTCACGGGGTACTACAGCAGGTTTGTCAAGGGATATGGCAACATTGTTGCACCCTTGGCTGAGCTGACTTCTAAGAAGCAGCCAAAGAAGGTAAACTGGACTGACACCTGTCAGAAAGCTTTTGACGCCCTGAAGACTGCCATGTGCACCGCACCTGTGCTTCAGGCGCTCAACTTTTCAAAGGAATTTGTTGTCCAGACAGACGCCTCAGAGCATGGTATAGGGGCTGTTCTGTCACAGATCAATGAGGAGGGACTAGACCAACCGGTAGCCTTCCTAAGCAGGAGGTTACTTCCCCGGGATCAGAGGTGGAGTGCAATTGAGCGTGAGGCATTTGCTGTGGTCTGGGCGCTGAAGAAGCTGAGACCATACCTGTTTGGGACTCACTTCCGGGTTCAGACAGACCACAGGCCCCTTAGATGGTTGATGCATATGAGGGATGAGAATCCCAAGTTGTTGAGGTGGTCCATTTCCCTACAGGGTATGTATTTCACGGTGGAACACCGCCCTGGTACAGAACACGGCAATGCTGATGGTCTGTCCAGATTTTTCCACCTTAGTGATGAGAACTCCCAAGGGGATGGTTAGTTCTCCCCACATTTCAGCTGGAGGGGATGCGTATTAGACCTGGCATCATTGGCACGGGTCTCCCTTCCTCTTTTTGCTTCCTATCTTTTATGTTGGCTGGATTTAGATGTTCTGGGAGCTGTGCCACTGCCAATCAGTGCCACAGCGCGAATGCTCCCTGTGTAAAGATGACTGTATGAATTGGGATAAACATAATTGGCTCATTTGGTTTACCTGTCAGTCCCTAGTATACGTGCACTGTGTGTGCCCAGGGCTGATAGACCGAATACTGCTGGTGGGCCTGCAGCGCTGATTTGCGCTACCCACCGAAGCAGCTTTTAAAGTATGTCTGTGTAGCATGTTCTAATAGCGAGTTACCCTCCATTTCACTGTTTACTATTGTGAGGCTATCCGTTCTCATAGGCCAGAATGGGCAGGCTGAGTATTACATACCATAATCCTACCTGCCCCCAGGAACCTGATAGGAAATTCGAATTTGATATGTTTAAGCTCAGGACATTGAGATACATCTTTTAGTAAGGATCATTTGCATAGCCCGTGTTCGAAAATGCCTCTTCTACAAACGAGGTATTTTCTTGCCTAAGCTTTCCTGTAGGCTTTGCTAGTGTGTGTATTGGCCATCTGGTTTTGGAGCAGCAGGGCCAGCTGGGTCAGACCTGGCTGGGAGAGAGATCGGCATTTAGAGTATGGGGAGGGGTGACTCTTTGATCTGAGCAGGGCCGTGCCTGGCAAGGTGAATGATGGCTCCACCTCCCACTGGGCGTCTGATAGCAGACCCCCTGATTCTCAAAGGGCAGGATGTCACCTCGTAAACCAAGTGCTCCCCGACCCCACCGAACTGGTTCTGGCTGGATTCAGAGATTTGTGACTTTAGAGAACAAAGACTTTTTAGGTATAAAATGCTGCGCTGAAACCTTTTTCAGGTGTGTTCCTTCTGGATGTCAAGACGAAACTCTGTCCGAGTGAACAGAGGAAAGGACTTTGAAACTTTCACCAAGCTTGCTGAAGAAACTACCCGAGGGCCTGAATTGAGAGCGCCTCCTGCTGAAGTCTCAGGGATATTAGACTTCACCCCGTCAGCTGTCTGAATTCCTGTGCGAGGGATTCTACTTGCAGGTGAGGCCTTCGTCGAGTAATCCGGAGCCTCTAGTTCTACTGTGAGGAACGCGGACTGGTAACCCTCATTAACTCTGTGTGGGCCACCGCAGCTAAGAGAGAGCTGCCACCGCTGAGGGCCCGCCTTAATTTGAAACTTCTGAACCTTCGCTGAATCTTTGTGGGCCGCTGCAGTTAAGAGAGAGCTGTAGCCGCTAAGTGCCCGCTGTTGTGCCAGCCTGGTCGAGATCATCCTTTGTCCTGTGGGCCGCCGCAGCTAGGAGAGAGCTGCTGCCGCTGAGTGCCCGCACTGGTGTCAGCTGTGCATCATCGTGATTTGTCCCGTGGGCCGCCGCTGCTAAGAGAGAGCTGCTGCCGCTGAGTGCCCGCATCTTGGCCAACTTTGCCTCATCGTGATTCGTCCTGTGGGCCGCCGCAGCTAAGAGAGAGCTGCTGACGCTGAGTGCCCGCATCTTGGCCAACTTTGCCTCATCGTGATTCGTCCTGTGGGCCACCGCAGCTAAGAGAGAGCTGCTGCCGCTGAGTGCCCGCACCTTTGCCAATTTTGCATCATCGTGATTTGTCCTGTGAGCCGCCGCAGCTAAGAGAGAGCTGCTGCCACTGAGTGCCCGCACCTTTGCCACTTTGCATCATCGTGATTTGTCCTGTGGGCCACCGCAGCTAAGAAAGAGCTGCTGCCGCTGAGTGCCCGCACCTTTGTCAACTTTGCATCATCGTGATTCGTCCCGTGGGCCGCCGCAGCTAAGAGAGAGCTGCTGCCGCTGAGTGCCCGCACCTTTGCCAACTTTGCATCATCGTGATGTGTCCTGTGGGCCGCCGCAGCTAAGAGAGAGCTGCTACCGCTGAGTGCCCGCACCTTTGCCAACTTTGCATCATCGTGAGTCGTCCTGTGGGCCGCCGCAGCTAAGAGAGAGCTGCTGCCGCTGTGAGCCAACCACGGAGCTGCACGACGAGAGTCATCGCCACCACCAGTCTGGGCCGCCGCAGCCGTGTGCTGCTGCCGCTGAGAGCCGCCTGTCCCCGAGTGCCCGAATTATTGTGAGTGCACATTGCGGACCACTGCAGTCAAGAGTTGTGGTCGCTGGGAGGCCGCCTGTCACCGTCTCCGCTTCTTCGAGAAGCTGCGTGCTGTGTCCGCGTCAACCGGCAGGTATCTGGTGCGCAGCGGGTCGCGTAGACCCAGGCCTGGAACTCAGTCGGTGCCACGTTCTGGTGAATACGTTATTGCCTTTTTAAGTCCCTACTGATTTACGTGCATTGTGGCTGGTTAAAACGCTTTGAGAGTCTTGTGTTAAACTTTAGATAAAGATACTATTTTTCTAAACCTACTTGAGTTGTGTCCTTTTGTGGTGTTGTTACTGCCTTATTGTGCATGGTCATAAATGCTTCACACACTGCCTCTGAGATAGCCTAACTGCTCGTGCTACGTTACCACAGGGTTGAGCAGGGGTTATCAAAGGGGGTAGCCCACTTGCCCTGACTTAGGAAGAAGGGTCCCTATTTGGACATTGGCGCCAGCCAGTGCCAACTAGAGACCCCCATTTCTAACAGTGACTAAACTGTATGAATGTCTATATCAGTCTGTTTGCTGTTGTATAAGCTGCTGCATGGGTTGGTCAGTAGCTACATGAGTGTCTATATGGGTTATTAATTGTTTGCCAGAGTATTTGTATGGGTGCCTGAGTGTGTGTGTGGGTGCGTGGGAGGTGTGTGACTCTGTGCATTTCAGGCGTGGGTGAGTGTGTGTATGGGTGTGTTAGTGAGTGAATGGATGTCTCAGTGGTACATGTCCAACTAACTACATATGTAAAAGACAGTGTATGTGAGAGTTGGAGTATATAAATGACTATACGTGAGAGTTAGTGATTGTGAGAGTGGCTGTATGGATAAGTGTGTACTTGTGTCAGTGATTGTATAAGAGAGTAATTATGGGTTTCTTTCTGTTTGAATAAGTGATGTGTTGTGTGTATAACTGTATAGGTCAGTAAATGGAAGTGTGATTGATTATTTGCATGACTGACTAGGTGTGTGAGTAACTCTGGATGAGTGCTGGTGTATGAGTGTCTGTGTAGGTGTATGAGTGCATATGATAGTGTTGTATTGATGAGTGACTGCATGTATGAGTGATTGTATGGGTGAATGAGTGGATGAGTGTGTAGACCTAAGAACCAGTGATTAGATATGTAGTAAGTGGTATTGGTCTGTCTATGGTTTCAAAAATGGTATACTGTTTTTTGGAGTGGGTGTATCAAAGGTTATATTAGGGTATGAGAAGGTGCATCAGATTGTCACATGGATGATGTCATCAGTGATGACATCAGTGATGTCATTTGAGATGTCATCAGTGGTCACTGACCATGTCATGAATGATGTAATATGTGATGTCATCAGCAGTGCATTGCGGGAGCGCGAGTTATAGTTAGCTGAACTAACTATAACGCTGGAATTTCTCTGGTTTTGTACGAGTGAAATGTCCAACTAACTATAACGTCCCTGAAACCTATGGTTTTTTCAGTGAATTATAAAGGTTTTTAAATGCTAATTTCTAACTATAACGTCCCTGAAAGCTATGGTTTTTCAGTGACTTTCTAAGGTTTTTTAAATGCTAATTTCTAACTATAACGTGCCTAAAACCTATTGTTTTTTCAGTGAATTTCAAACGTTTTTAGATGCTAATTTCTAATTATAATGTTCATTAAACCTATGGTTTTTTCAGTGATTTTAAATTATCATTTCATTCTCAACCTAGTGAACACAGCCGATATCGACAGTTTAACAACAATAGCTTCCACAAAAAAATTTGCCACAAATGAGAGTGACAACTAACGCTAATAATATGCAGAGTAGGCGTTCCCGTGCAAAAATAACATGAAAACACCACTTCCCGATATTTTCAACGAGCAGCCAAATATGGGGTGCGATCCAAAAACAGGCAATAAGCTGCGTTAGCAGTAGGAATTTAACATCTGCCTTTTACTGGTGTAAAGCAGAACGACTACCTACAGTGTGAAAGGGAGCCCAGCCCAGAACCACATCTGAAGACCAACACATGTCATAGAGCTACTGACCATGCAGCTCTGACACTCAAGAAGGCCACAACACCCAGTTCCATCACCCTCAGGACCTCCCCCCGGACCACCCGCCTCCCTACTACCACCGAGGCAGCGCAAAACAGGACAGCGGACCTGCCAAAAACAGCAAGGTCCCTCAGCCACACAATAGCTGAATCTTGGGAGTTGTGGCAACCAAGTATGTGTGAAGGACGCAAGTCACCCATCAATAAAAATGCACACAATACCAAGTGTAGCGGTGATGTGGTGGACAGACCTCACTATGCAGAGCACAAACCTCTCCATGTGGACATATACTGCTGGTGCTTGTAGTGTTGTGGACAATAGACGCAACCATGTTACCTCAGGCAGTGGGGACGATCTCGGTCATGTAGCTGTGTTGTCCCCCCGCGGAAGCGGAGTGGGCTGGTCCAACGTACGCCACTCCAGTGTAGGAGTATGAATAAATAGGCTGGGGCTCTGGGCGTGGTTCACTTGTGGGAAGGCCAAAGCGTCTGCCAGGGCGGCAGCCCTCACCCTGCCATGAGGCCTCCGCCGTGACCGCCGGCCTCCTCGACACAGGCCCCCTGCGAACCCAGCAGCAGAGCACCACAGACTTATGTCTGTACAGACTACTGCATTCGATCTACACTGCGGACAGCAGGTCTCACAATTCAGATCGAGTCGCGATTGCAGATGACGCAGTCCAGTAGGCAAGAGACATTGCTCCCAGTGTGGCCTGCCTGGACCATGCATCATCGCAGACTGCGCACACACTGAGTGCTTCAGGTGCCACTAACTCAGTGCACCACAAGTCAACACCACGTGGACTTATTAAGACAGAATTCATTAGGCAAAAGACATTGCTACCAGTACGGCCCGCCCGGACCACGCATCATCGAAAGCTCCACACACGCTGGTTGCTTCAGGTGACACTAACTGTACAGCTCAACTCAACGCCACGTGGCTGTGGGCCCTTGCTGACCGCTGCCTCCGGCCTACACTGCGGTCATCAGGGCTCACATTTAAAATTGATTCTTGATTCATTAATTGCAGAGTCCAGTAGGCAACTAAGTATTACGTCCCTAAAACCTACATAATATCCTTTTAGTATCCTTGCTTCAAGAACTTGTTTTATATCAATTATAGCTTTAGTACAATGACCAAATTCATCTTGCAAGTCCAAAGGAACACTGAATGGCAGTCTACACTGCGGACAGCAGAGCTCACAATTTGAATTCAGTCTTGATTTATTGATTGCAGACAGAATTGTACTCTATGTCCTCGAATTTTGTCAAGAGGAAGTGACAAAAGCATTCCTTGATGTCTGTGCTGACTACTGCCTTCGATCTACACTGCGGTCAGCAGGGCTCACAATTCAGATCGAGTCGCGATTGCAGATGACGCAGTCCAGTAGGCAAGAGACATTGCATCATCGCTGGCTGAGCACACACTGAGCACCACACCTACCACTAACTCTATGCAGCTCAAGTGAACGCCACGTGGCTGTGGACTCTTCCTGACCACTGCCTCCGGCCTACACTGCGGTCAGCAGGGCTCACAATTCAGATCGAGTCGCGATTGCAGATGACGCAGTCCAGTAGGCAACAGACATTGCATGATCGCTGGCTGCGCACACGCTGAGCGCCACACCTACCACTAACTCTATGCAGCTCAAGTCAACGCCACGCGGCTGTGGGCTCTTCCTGATCACTGCCTCCAGCCTACACTGCGGTCAGCAGGGCTCACAATTCAGATCGAGTCGCGATTGCAGATGACGCAGTCCAGTAGGTAAGAGACATTGCATCATCGCTGGCTGCGCACACGCTGAGCGCCACACCTACCACTAACTGTATGCAGCTCAAGTCAACGCCACGTGGCTGTAGGCCCTTCCTGACCGCTGCCTCCGGCCTACACTGTGCTCAGCAGGGCTCACAATTCAAATTCAGTCCAGTAGGCAACTAACTATAACGTCCCTGAAACCTACATATTTCGACAGTGTATTCCATAAATGTTTCATCTTTTGTTCCATACACCTACACTGCGGTTAGCAAAGCTCACAATTTAAATTGAGACATGATTTATTTATTGCAGAGAGAATTGTACTCTATGTCTTCGAATTTTGTAAACAGGAAGTGACTAAAAGCATTCTTCGATGTCTGTGCTGACTACTGCCTTCAATCTACACTGCGGATAGCAGGGCTCACAATTCACATCGAGTTGCAATTGCAGATGACGCAGTCCAGTAGGCAACAGACATTGCTCCAAGTGCGGCTCGCCCGCACCACGCATCATCGCTGGCTGTGCACACGCTGAATGCTTCTGATGCCCCTATCTCAGTGCAGCACAACTCATGGACCCTTTATGATACAATGTTTTGTATATAATTTCACATCTGCTGCCCCTACCTCAGTGTACCACAAGTCATGGACCCTTTACGATACAATCTTGTGTGTATTATTTCACATCTGTTGCCCCTACCTTAGTGCAGCACAAATCATTGACCCTTTATGATTGAATCTGTGTGTCTGATCCAATGATTACTGTTGTACTTGTTGCTAGCACCAACCATTCCCAGAGGGTTGGCTTACACTCACCCCACACGCATCCAGCACAGACGTCACTGGACATGTGACCCTGGTAATAAAAATGAGTTAAGCGCACGTGCCTGTACCCAGTTCCACTATCTATCTGTGTCCGTGTGTTCATTATGTATGCAAGATGCCGCCCCTGGGCCCTACCACATTACATTGTGCTGTGGACCGCGTATGCAACCATGTTACCTCTGGCAGTGGGGAAAACCTTGGTTATGTAACTTTTTCTCGGTCATTGTACAAGTACGTATGTAGAGACTGGATCATTAGAGTACTGCAAGGAGAGTGTATAGTGAATTTATAAGTGCTTGGCGATTGGCGGAGTAATTGTATAAGTACATATGTTGGCGCAGCCTAACCCCGAACACAAGCTTGGCTCTAATTGGCTGCCCTCCATGTGCCAAAAATTGAAACTTGAACTTTGCATGGCCCTGTATTGCTACAGCTGCAACACTCCACTGAATGTGCAATAAACATTCATATCCACACAGATGTGTCATGTCCACCATCTTTCATGTGTGGAACTATGGATGAATGTAGGGTCAGTGATTCCCCGTACCTTCCATGTTGGCCATGTTGTGGGACTTGGCTCACAGAGTGGCACATTGGCGCTTGCGACCCGGGTGACGTCAGCACTACAACAGGGACACCCGCATCAGTTGATTCCTCATACAGCCCAGGATGGAGCCACGCCCATAGCTCCGGAGTCATTCTTCACAGCCTCACGTAGGACTGGCATACGCCAGGCCAGCCCATTCCGCTTACGCTTACAGGGAAGGACAACAATGCTACATGGCCCAGATTTTCATTGCAGTGATCTGCTGGTCACACCCTAGATGTCAGTATGCCACAGCCACTCCCTCATGGCTAGTATACACCCACACCACACCCATCCAGCACAGGTGTCACATGACACGTGACCCTGCCAATAAAAAAGACCGGGCGCACGTGCTCAACGCCATTTCAGAGTTGCCCGCACCGGATGCACTGCGGCCGGCACAGCCACACCGGCACGGGACGGTGACTTTCGGTCCACTGAGGTACGGGTACTGTAACTGCTGACCGGGTGTGCAGCCTGCGGTGATGCCCCGTCCCGGCGGTCTGGACAGCTCAGGTTTTGTGTGCCCTGCTGGACCGCAGTGTAGGCCTGGGCCATCAGACAGCGCAGGCCTACCGCCACATGGCGTCGCCTCGCTGGTCACAGAGTTAGTGGCACCGCAAGGGCTGAGCGGGTGTGCAGCCTGCGATGAAAAGCCCGGTGCACTGGTATGTCCTCTGCCATGGCACAATCAAGACCCACCACCAAATGTGAGACCTGGTGGCCTGCGGAGCGGGGCTGCATGATATGCAGGGTGCCGTCTCCGCAGGCCCCGGGCTTGGGGCTTGCAGTGGCACGTGGTAGGCCCTCTTTTCTACACGCAGGTTGCAAAAGGTGAGCAGAGAGGCTTGTTTGCGCAGTGGCGGGCAGTCACCTCCGGGCAGTGGGAGTGGATGGGGTGCAGCAGCCTGGGTGCGCAGCGGTGGGCAGTCACCTCCGGGCAGTAGGAGTGGATGGGGTGCAGCAGCCTGGGTGCGCAGCAGCGGGCAGACACCTCTGGGCAGTGGAAGTGGATGGGGTGCAGCAGCCTGGATGCACAAAGGCGGGACAGAGAATTAGGCGTGTGCAGTTGTATGTACTCTGCCATTACTGATTCCATACTACATTTCAGATGAGTAAGCTTGAGAGCTCCACTATGTCCCGGCACGTGGTTGGAGACACACCGGTGACGGAAAGGTGAGCTGTGAGGGTTTTGTCCACAGTGTCAGAACTCACTGTCCCTCTCCATCTCTTCCTTTCTCTCCCTCACACTCTGTCTCTCTCTCTTCCTCTCTCTCTCACTCTATCTCTTCCTCTCTCTCACACTGTTTTTTTCTTTCTCTCTCTCTACCTCTCTCTCTCTCTCTACCTCTCTCTCTCTTTCTCTCTCTCTCACTCTTCCTCTGTTTCTCGCTTCCTCTTTCTCACACTGTTTCTCTCTTTCTCTCTCTCTTCCTCTCTCTCACTGTTTCTCTCTCTCTTCCTCTCTCTCTCACTCTTTCTCTCTGTCTACCTCTCACTCTTTCTTTCTTTCTCTCTTCCTCTCTCTCACTCTTTCTCTCTCTCCTTTGATGGACGCATGACGCACAATCTTATCTTGCTATTTGTCTAGCAGGCTGTGATTCACAGATTGACGACCCCCCCCGACACGGACCTCCCGGCACGAGGCGATGACTTCATTTCCACTGAGTTAGTGCCACCAGAGCTGAGCGCGTGTGCAGCCTGCGATGATGCGTGGCCATCCTGCAATCAACATCCACTTTGAATTGTGAGCTCGGCTTGACCGCGTGTAAGCAACGCCTGAGGAGGTTGCTTCGGCACATGGTGGACCCTCTTAGACACACGCCGGTGGTGGAAGGTGAGCAGAGAGGCTTCTTTCCGTAGCAGCGAGCAGTCACCTCCGGGCGGTGGGAGTGGATAGTGTGCAGCACCCTGGGTGCACAAGAGCGGGCAGACACCTCTGAGCAGTGGGAGTGGATGGGGTGCAGCAGCCTGGGTGCACAGGAGCGGGCAGACACCTCTAGGCAGTGGGAGTGGATGGGATGCAGCAGTCTGGGTGTGCAGGAATGGGCAGTCACCTCCGGGCAGTGGGACTTGATGGGGTGAATCAGCCTGGGTGCACAGCAGCGGGCAGACACCTCTGGGCAGTGGGAGTGGATGGGGTACAGCAGCCTGGGTGCGCAGAGGCGGGCAGACACCTCTGGGCAGCGGGAGTCGATGGGGTGCAGCAGCCTGGGTGCGCAGGGGCGAAACAGAGAATTAGGCGTGTGCAGTTGTATGTACTCTGCCATTACTGATTCTATACTATGTTTCAGATGACTAAACTTGAAGACTGCACTATGTCCCGGCACGTGGTTGGAGACACACAGGTGGCAGAAAGGTGAGCTGTGAGGACTTTCTCCACAGTGTCAACACTCACTCTCCCTCTCTATCTCTTCCTTTCTGTCACTCACACTCTTTCTCTCTCTCTCACTCTCTATCTCTTCCTTTCTCTCACTCACACACTTTCTCTCTTTCTATGTCTCTTCCTCTCTCTCTAATTCTTTCTTTCTCTCTCAATCTTTCTCCCTCTCTCTACCTCTCTCTCACACTGTTTCTCTCTTCCTTGTATCTCACTCTTTGTCTATTCCTCTCTCTCTCACTCTTTCTCTCTTTCTCTGTCTTCCTCTCTGTCTCACTTTTTCTTTCTTTCTCTCTCTCTTCCTCTCTCTCACTCTTTCTCTCTTTCTCTCTCACTCTCTCCTTTGATGGATGCATAACGCACAATCTTATCTTTCTTTTTGTCTTGCAGGCTGTGATTCACAAATTGTCGAGGAATGACACGCCATACCTGTACCTACTTTTATTTTGTTGTTTTGTTTAAATTAAATGTTTTATATGTAAATCCATAGATGACTGGGATTCCTATTTGTCCAACCTCACATGCATCTTCTTTACTATAATTGTGCGACATCAGCCAATTTGTTACATTCCAGATTTCCTAAGGTTGCTGTCACATTTGTTTGTGTGTGGGGGGAGGTGAGGGGGGATGGCGGACAAGGGGCTGGTGGCAGGGGGTGTTTGAGCAGTGTTGGGTGTCCGAGCTGCATGATCGTTGGCTCCATTGCATCTGTTGTCATTCACGTGTGGCTCTGGGCTGGGCTCCCTTTCATATTGCAGGTTGTAGTCCTACTTTACACCAGCTCAGAGCAGGTGTAAACTTTCTGCTACTAACGCACCTTATCGCCTGTTTTGTACTCTCTTTGACGATCTTGCTGGTGGTTAAGACACTTGCAAAGTGATGTGTTCACTGATTTTTGCACTGGAACGCCTACTCTACATCTCATTAGCAATATTTGCCGGAGTCATCCGTGACAATGCTTTTTGAGGCTGCTATCGCTGGTAAACTGGTGATATGGGCTGTTTGCTCCAGCTTGTGAATGGTGCGTTAAATTTATCATCATTTTGGTTGTGACAAAGTGCTGTTAACTCGGCGATATGACCTTGAGAATATACCCCTCGGTGTTTGAAAGACTTAAGAAGTACTCGAGTGCCGCGCTGAGAGCTGCGCACCCATTGCTTTCACAAGTTTGCTATGACAGGGCGGGAGCCGCGTGGCTCCCACCCTGTCATAGCAAACAGCACTGTCCCGGGGATGGACACCCCGGGACACTGCAGGAGCCGGCCCTGTGGGGTGGCGGTCCCCAGGGCCATCACAGGCTCCAGGAGGAGGGCCGCGCGCCCCCCTCCCAACATGAGTGAAGCCCCAGGCAGGTGGTGGTCCCCGGGGCTGCGGGGGCCCGAGAGGGCCCCCGCTATTATTTTTTAAGGAATGCCCCCGGGACCTAGCCCACCCGGGGGCCTCATTAAGATAAAACACGGGAACCCGCGCTTCATTGTTTTTAAACAATTTCGGCGGAATTCACGACCTTCTGGGACCCCCTGAGCAGGCCTGTTTCTACCCTGCCCCCTTCTCTTGATTTGTATCTTTGTTTCTCTGTTTTCTGGTGACTCGCTTCTACCGAGTCACAAGATGGCTGCCAACACTTCCTGGTTTGGAGTGTTGACAGCCAATTAGAATGAAGCTCGTGGTCGGGAGGGGTCACGACTCCACTGCGTCCCTAGATATCGAAACTTTTATTTTTTTAATTTCTCAGCAACTACTGAACGGATTTACACCATTTGAAAAAAAAGGTCGCTTTCTGATCCAAGCACTACCTTTTTGCATAAATTTGGGGTAATTCTGTTCAGTAGTTTCGGCTGTAGCCTTGCCCAAAGTTTCCTATGGGAAATTGATTTTTTGACTCTTATTTTTTTAATTTCTCAAAAACTACTGAACGGATTTACACCATTTAAAAACAAGGTCGCTTTCTGAACCAAGCTCTACCTTTTTCCCAAATTCGGGGTAATTCCGTTCAGCAGTTCGGGCTGTAGCCCGTCTCAAAATTTCCTATAGAAATTAACATGGGGAGAACGCGTTTTGGGACCCCCCTTTTTTCTCAGCCCCCGCTTGACGAATCACCACCAAACTTTCAGGGTAGGAGCTGACCTGAATAGACTTTTTTTGGGAGACTTTCGCGAATATTCGTCAAACGACGCCAAAGTTATTCGCAAATCAAAAAATGCTTTTCCTATGAAAACTAGGGGGCATATTACCTAGGATTTGCGATCCTTTATCGCCGGCTATCGCTGGATTTCATCGCGGAGATAACGCGTTATTATCAACGCTTATCTCCAAGGCGATAAAAAATCCAGCGATAGCGGCGAAACCCAGCAATAGCACAAGAAATCCTGCGATAAAATCACTGCGCTAATGAAAAGCTCGCTAATAGGCAGGTGAGGACTTAACCTTACAATCCACCTCCCATTGACAATAATGGTTAAGTCAAGTTTTTAGCAGGTGTTAAATTCCAGCAATAATCGCGGTTAGCGCGACTTTTTTTATAGCTTCGTGGGCATTGCTAAAAGGGGGAAGTTGTGTTTGCGACTGTTTCCAGTCGCTTTTAGTTGGGAACGCCTACTTTGCATGTCATTAGCGATAATTATCGCTGACATGCAAAGCGGCACCAAAACGGTCGCTTTCGCCATAAAGCTGTTGCTAACAGCTGTTAGCGATAGCTTGCTAATAGGGCGATAGAAATATCGCCGCTTTAGCTGCAAAAAGTGCCGCTAAAGCGGCGATACCGCCCTTGCTAATATGCCCCTAGGTTCTAACTATAACTACCTACTGGCGACCGCCTGTAGGTAATATATATATATATATATATATATATATATATATATATATATATATTATCTACTGGCGGTCGCCAGTAGATAGTTATAGTCACAACCTATTATCCATAGGAAATCCGCGACATTCTATTTGAAATAACTCTCTTGCTGGTTGACGTATCTTCGCGAAATTTTCAAACTTCGTAGGGTGCTCCGGTCCGCTCCTACCCTGAAAGTCTCGGGGTGATACGTCAAGTGGGGGCCGAGAAAAGGGGGTCCCAAACGCGTTTTCCCCATGCATTTTTCCATAGGAAACTTTAGACACGGCTACAGCCCGAACTGCTGAACGGAATTACACCAAATTTGGCAAAGAGGTAGTTCTTGGTTCAGAAAGAACCCTTTTGTTAAATGGTGTAAATCCGTTCAGTAGTTGCTGAGAAAATGAAAAGTAAAAAGTTAGTGATATCTATGGGCACGGAGGATTCGCGCACCCTCAGCGCACCCTGCGCGCACCGTCCCGATCACGAGCTGCATTTTAATTGGCTGTCAACATTCCGATTCAGGAAATGTTGGCAGCCATTTTGTCCTCGGTAGAACCGAGGGACAGAAACTAAGTGCGCAAAGCGCACAAAGGGGGCAGGGTAGAAACACCTGACCCCTAGGTTTGCTCAGGGGTCCCACAAAGACCCCCTGGGCAAAAAAATAATATTTTTTTAGAAAAATCGGCAGGATGCGCTCAGGGTGCGCGAATCCTGCCGAAAAATCGAGCGCGGTCTCCGCGCTTCGATGTAGTGGCCCCGGGTGGCCCAAGTCCCGGGGGCATGGTGGAGGGATAATTTAATGTGTGGGGGCCTCAAAGGGCCTCCTAAGCCCGAGGACTGCCACCCCCGGGGCTTTTAAAAATGGTGCGGGAGGGCTCTGAGCCTCTCCGCAGCCTCGAGGACCACCACCTCCCGGGGCTTTTTAAAATTAATGACAACCTGTGTGGGGGGCTCCAGCCCCCACACGCCCGAGACCGCCACCTCCCGGGGCACTAAACATTTAAATATGGGGTCCGTTACGGACCCAGAGCCCGGGGACCACCACCTCCCGGGGCTTTGAACTGAATTGGAGGGGGCCGCGCGGCCCCTCCTGGAGCCCTTGATGGCCCTGGGGACCACCACCCCCAGGGCCGGCTCCTGCAGTGTCCCGGGGTGCCTACCCCGGGACACTGTAGTTCGCTATGGCAGGACGGGAGCCTCGCGGCTCCCGTCCTGCCATAGCAAACTGCTTTGGATATTGGAAGAGAGAGCAGGAAACCTGCTCTCTCTTCCAATATCCAAAGCACATAGCTTTCCACATGGGGAGCAGCATGTCAGCTGCTCCCCATGTGGAAAGCAATGCCGGCTCCCAAGGGACGCGGGGAGCCGGCGGGACTGTGGGGGATTGGGGACCCCCACAGTCCCCAATGGAGAGGGCCAGCCCCGGGGATGGGGTCCCCGGGGCAAGTAGTGGCTCGGGAGGGGGCCACGCGGCCCCCTCCCAAAAAAAAAAAAAATTTAAAAAATAGAAAGGCCAGCCCCGGGGATGGGGTCCCCGGGGCCTTAAAATGGCCAGAGGAAGGGGGCCACGCTGCCCCCTCAAAATAATAAATAAAGAGACCATGCCCCGGGGATGGGGTCCCCGGGGCCAATACAGGCCAAGGGAAGGGGGCCACGCGGCCCCTTCCCGTTTTTTTTTGGGTAATTAAAAAGGGGTAAGGCCCTGGGGGATGGGGTCCCCAGGGCCCAAAAACAGAAAAAAGGAAGGGGGCCACACAGCCCCCTTCAGGGGACAAAAAAACAAAACAAAAAAAACGATCGGGCCACGCAGGCCCCGCCCCTACTTCACCACTCTGCAAACGCGCCCCTGGCGCGTTTGCAGAGGGGGAACAAATTCACCTTGAATACTGGGGGTCCCTGGGGGCCAACTAGCCCACCAGGAACCTCCAGTATGCGCCAGGGGCTGCCTTGCAGAGACGTGTAGAGAGGCCACACCCCTTTTACACCTCTCTGCAACGCAGCTCTGTGGCGCTTTTTGGAGGTATATGGTGGGCTAGTTGGACTCCGGGGACCCTCAGGATTCAAGGGGACTTAATCCCCCAAATTAAAACGCGCCACGGGCGCGTTTGCACAGTGGTGAAGGGAGGGGCGGGGCTTCAGGTGACATGTGTGCAAACAGGCCCCGTGGCGCGTTTTAAGATGGGGAATTAAATCCCCTTCAATCCTGAGGGTCCCTGGGGTCCAACTAGCCCAACAGGTACATCCAGAATGCGCCACAGAGCTGCGTTGCAGAGAGGTGTAAAAGGGTGTGGCCTCTCTACACGTCTCTGCAACGCAGCCCCTGGCGCATATTGGAGGTTCCTGGTGGTCTAGTTGGCCCCTAGGGACCCTCAGGATTCAAGGGGACTTAATCCCCCAACTTAAAACGCGCCACGGGCGCGTTTGCAAAGATGTCACCTCAGGCCCCGCCCCTCCCTTCACCATTGTGCAAATATTCCTCTAAAATCAGCCGAAATAGGAATTCCGATTTACTCACCTGTTATAAGGAGAGACCTCAGTGCTGTATCTTTCAGCCCAGTACTGGTCCTGAAAAGTAATTTTAACCGTACTTACCAGTAACTTGAATTTCCTTCCATAGGCTAACATTGACTGGTTTCACTTGGAAATTCTTTTAAGTGTGGAGTTTTGGAACTTTAAAATATTCCTCTAAAATCAGCCGAAATACGAATTCCGATTTACTCACCTGTTATCAGGAGAGACCTCAGTGCTGCATCTTTCAGCCCAGTACTGGTCCTGAAAAGTAATTTTAACCGTACTTACCGGTAACTTGAATTTCCTTCATAGGCTAACATTGACTGGTTTCACTTGGAAATTCTTCTAAGTGTGGAGTTTTGGAACTTTAAAATATTCCTCTAAAATCAGCCGAAATACGAATTCCGATTTACTCACCTGTTATCAGGAGAGACCTCAGTGCTGCATGTTTCAGCCCAGTACTGATCCTGAAAAGAAATGTTAACCGTACTTACCGGTAACTTGAATTACCTTCATAGGCTAACATTGACTGGTTTTCAGCAAAAAGCTTCAAAGTGTTGATTTTCATAAACTACAAATATTCCTTAAAAATCGCCTGTATGACTTAAACGCATTCTTTCAACTGTTTACAGGAGATGCACCAGTGCTGGATCCAGGATCCAACACTGAGTAAGAAAAAAGTAACGATAACAGTTTTTACATGCTAAGTGAATTTCCTTCCATAGGATAACATTGGTGATTCTATGAGAAAAAGTTTCTAAGTGTCAACTTTTAAAATACAATAATATTCCTTAAAAATCACGACTGTAACCAAAACGCTTTTACTCAACTGTTTACAGGAGATGAACCAGGACTGAATCTAGGATCCAGTCCTGTGGTTAGAAAAGTAATCCATAAAGTAACTAATTGCATTTAACTAGAAATTCACATTGAGCTGAATGTTGCAATGTGTTTGAAAATGTGTTGCCCATTGCAACAACTGTAACTACTGTACTTAAAAGTCTATTGCCTATCTGCAAAGTATTTAAACTAAAGTAATTCATTAAGAGAAAGTATTTTTTGTAATGTAATGTATAATGTAATTACAATGTAATTTAAAAAATCAAATATGTAAAAAAAATTGTTTCTAAAAATGTACTAAATCAGTATGAAAAAAATTAATATAACAATTAATACATTTAAAAATTGTCATTTACAAAACCTTTGAAATTCACTAAAAAAACGTAGGTTTCAGGCACGTTATAGTTAGAAATTAGCATTTAAAAAACCTTTGAAATTCACTGAAAAAACCATAGGTTTCAGACACGTTATAGTTACAAATTAGCATTTAAAAAACCTTTGAAATTCACTGAAAAAACCATAGGTTTCAGACACGTTATAGTTACAAATTAGCATTTAAAAAACCTTTGAAATTCACTGAAAAAACCATAGGTTTTAGGGACAGTTATAGTTACTTGGACATTGCACTCGTACAAAACCCGTGAAATTCCCCCGTTATAGTTAGTTCAGCTAACTATAACTCGCGCCCCGCAATGCACTGCTGATGACGTCACATATTACATCACTCATGACATGGTCAGTGACATCACTGATGACATCTCAAATGACATCACTGATGACATCATCCACGTGATAATCTGATGCACCTCCTCACACCCTAATATAATCTTTGATACACCCACTCTAAATTACAGACTGCCATTCGCAAAACCATAGACACTCCAACACCAATAACCACATACCCACTCACTGATTCTTAGGTCTACACACACACATCCACTCACTCACCCGTACAGTCACTCATACTTACGGTCACTCAGTACAGGACTATCATATGCACTCTTACTCCTATATAGACACTCAAACAACGCCACTCATCCATAGAGGTACTCACACACCTAGTCAGTCATGCAAATAATTAAACACACTGCCATTTACTCACCTATACAGTTATACACACACCAGCTCACTTACTCATACAAATAGTAGCACATTGTTACGCTCTTATACAATCACTGATACAAGCACACACTCATCCATACAGCCACTATCACAATCACTCACTCTCGCTTATAGCTATTTATATACTCCAACACACATATATACTGCCTTTCACATATGTAGTTACTCACACATGTACCACTGGGACATACATTCACTCACTAACACACTCTTACACACACTTACCCACCCATACAGTCTATCACAGATGCACTCTTGAAACCATCCACCCAGTGAATCACCCACTCACACATCTATGCACAGAGTCGCACACACCCTCCCACACAAACACTCAGGCACCCATACAGATACTCACACAAGCATTCAATAACTCAAATAGACACTCATGTAGCTATTCACAAACACATGCAGCCACTTACACAGCAACAGACAGACGGATACAGACATTCACCCAGTTTAGTCACTAACCCATGCATTCAGTACGATACGTTAAATCACTCACTTATACAGTCAGTCACGCACCTACTAAATCATCCATACAGACACTTACACACCCACTCATTCTTCAATACGTCTTTTCCTATATATATTAAAAATATTTAAACTTTAGAGAAACACACAGTCACTGGATGATGTCATCAGTGATGTCATTTGAGATGTCATCAGTGATGTCATCAGTGATGTCACTGACCATGTCATGAGTGATGTAATATGTGACGTCATCAGCAGTGCATTGCGGGGCGCGAGTTATAGTTAGCTGAACTAACTATAACGGGGAATTTCATGGGTTTTGTACGAGTGCAATGTCCAAGTAACTATAACTGTCCCTAAAACCTATGGTTTTTTCAGTGAATTTCAAAGGTTTTTTAAATGCTAATTTGTAACTATAACGTGTCTGAAACCTATGGTTTTTTCAGTGAATATATATATATATATATATATATATATTCACTGAAAAAACCATAGGTTTCAGACACGTTATAGTTACAAATTAGCATTTAAAAACCTTGAAATTCACTGAAAAAACCATAGGTTTTAGGGACAGTTATAGTTACTTGGACATTGCACTCAGTACAAAACCCGTGAAATTCCCCGTTAATATATATATTCACTGAAAAAACCATAGGTTTCAGACACGTTATAGTTACAAATTAGCATTTAAAAACCTTTGAAATTCACTGAAAAAACCATAGGTTTTAGGGACAGTTATAGTTACTTGGACATTGCACTCGTACAAAACCCGTGAAATTCCCCGTTATAGTTAGTTCAGCTAACTATAACTCGCGCCCCGCAATGCACTGCTGATGACGTCACATATTACATCACTCATGACATGGTCAGTGACATCACTGATGACATCACTGATGACATCTCAAATGACATCACTGATGACATCATCCAGTGACTGTGTGTTTCTCTAAAGTTTAAATATTTTTAATATATATAGGAAAAGACGTATTGAAGAATGAGTGGGTGTGTAAGTGTCTGTATGGATGATTTAGTAGGTGCGTGACTGACTGTATAAGTGAGTGATTTAACGTATTGTACTGAATGCATGGATTAGTGACTAAACTGGGTGAATGTCTGTATCCGTCTGTCTGTTGCTGTGTAAGTGGCTGCATGTGTTTGTGAATAGCTACATGAGTGTCTATTTGAGTTATTGAATGCTTGTGTGAGTATCTGTATGGGTGCCTGAGTGTTTGTGTGGGAGGGGTGTGTGCGACTCTGTGCATAGATGTGTGAGTGGGTGATTCACTGGGTGGATGGTTTCAAGAGTGCATCTGTGATAGACTGTATGGGTGGGTAAGTGTGTGTAAGAGTGTGTTAGTGAGTGAATGTATGTCCCAGTGGTACATGTGTGAGTAACTACATATGTGAAAGGCAGTATATATGTGTGTTGGAGTATATAAATAGCTATAAGCGAGAGTGAGTGATTGTGATAGTGGCTGTATGGATGAGTGTGTGCTTGTATCAGTGATTGTATAAGAGCGTAACAATGTGCTACTATTTGTATGAGTAAGTGAGCTGGTGTGTGTATAACTGTATAGGTGAGTAAATGGCAGTGTGTTTAATTATTTGCATGACTGACTAGGTGTGTGAGTACCTCTATGGATGAGTGGCGTTGTTTGAGTGTCTATATAGCAGTAAGAGTGCATATGATAGTCCTGTACTGAGTGACCGTAAGTATGAGTGACTGTACGGGTGAGTGAGTGGATGTGTGTGTGTAGACCTAAGAATCAGTGAGTGGGTATGTGGTTATTGGTGTTGGAGTGTCTATGGTTTTGCGAATGGCAGTCTGTAATTTAGAGTGGGTGTATCAAAGATTATATTAGGGTGTGAGGAGGTGCATCAGATTATCACGTGGATGATGTCATCAGTGATGTCATTTGAGATGTCATCAGTGATGTCATCAGTGATGTCACTGACCATGTCATGAGTGATGTAATATGTGACGTCATCAGCAGTGCATTGCGGGGCGCGAGTTATAGTTAGCTGAACTAACTATAACGGGGAATTTCACGGGTTTTGTACGAGTGCAATGTCCAAGTAACTATAACTGTCCCTAAAACCTATGGTTTTTTCAGTGAATTTCAAAGGTTTTTTAAATGCTAATTTGTAACTATAACGTGTCTGAAACCTATGGTTTTTTCAGTGAATATATATATATATATATATAGAATAGAGTTCGCCACTGCAATCCACAGCTGAGACAGACGAAACAGACCCAGTACTCGGTGCGAAGTTTTGGTTTATTATTTAGATGCCCTTCGTGTCCGCCATGACGCGTTTCGGCCTTCAGGAGGCCTTGATCACATATATATCCCCTGCTGGCAGTACCAGTAGGTAATTATAGTTAGGACCATGTTTCTGTAGGAAAAGCCTTCTTTTGACTTGCCTATATCTTTAGCGTTGTTTGACAATTCTTCATGAAATTTGTCCAAAAATGAGGAGTTGAGAAAAGGATGGGTTTTCCAATGATAATTTCTATAGAGATTTTTAGACATGACTATAGCCCGAACCGCTGGACAGAATCACACCAAATTTGGAAGAAAGGTAGCTCTTGGTCTTGAAAGAACCCTTGTTGTTATTTAGTGTAAATCTGCTATGCATTTTTGGAGATATTAAAGGAAATCTAAATTTGTATATATAGGAACACGAATCCTTCGTGACCCTGACGCAGGGCGTCACGGATCCACTCGACAGGGGCAATGCTGTTATTGGCTGCTCGGAACCTGAATAGAAAGTTGTGCCCGCCATTTTGTACAGCAGGGCAGTGTCCCGGGAGATGATGATGTTTGATGACAAATATTATAGAAGGGTAGTTGTACCCTGACCCCATGGATGCATTGAAGGGGTGTGTAAGGGACCATTTATGAGTGTTTCCTCATGCGTCGTGACCTTGCTGGAAAAAATACAAAATTTTAAAAACCTCTCACACACTCACTTATACAGTATTATACACACTTATAGATGTACTCAGGCACTTATGCATACACTCACTCACCAATTCAGAAACTCACTCACAAACCCACTCAGAAACTCATGTACCCACTCACACACCAACTCAGACACTCATGCACCCACTCACAGATCCACCCAGAGACTCATGCATTCACTCACAGACCCACTTAGACACGTACCCACTCAGAGACCCACTCAGAGACTCATGCACCTACTCACAGACCCACTCAGACCTACGCACCCACTCACAGAATGACTCATAGACTCACACACCCACTGAGAGATCTGCTCATAGACTCATGCATCCACTCACATACCCACTGAGGCACTCATACACTAACTTACAAACCCAGTCAAACACTTATGTACCCTCTCACAGAGTCACTCAGAAACTAATGGACCCTCTCACAGAGTCACTCAGAAACTATTGCACCCACTCCCAGACCCAAAAACTCATGAGCCCACTCACAGAGCCATTCAGAGACTCATGCAATCACTCACATACCCACTGATACACTCAAATACCCACTCACAAACCCACTCAAAAACTGATGCACTCACTTACAGACCCAGTCAGATACTTCTGTGCCCACTCAGAGACCCAATTTGCAGCCCCCCTCAGACACTCACACACCCACCCACAGACTGACTCAGATACTCATGCACCCATTGACAGACCCACTTAGACACTCATTACACCCATTCACAGATCCACTCAGACACTGACGCACCCTCTCACAGATCCACTCAGAGACTCATGCAACCACTTACATACCCGCTGAGACACTCATACTGTTGTATTCCACTTTAGGTGTCCGTATATAGGTTTTCCTGATACATGTCCTTATATAGGCACAATTTGCATTGCCCTTATATAGGCATAAGATACCAGTCCTTATTAGGCATTAGCCTTTCTATCCAAATACAGGCATGGTCACCTACATCCGTTCACCATAACGTCACAACGAGTTCTTAGAAACCAGACCCTTAAGCTCTTGGGAGTTCCCCTAGCACAGGATTATTGATTTCTCCAAGAACTCATTTATTATGCATGAACCGCTATTCCTTAAGGGTTCATTCCTGATGTCTTCCTCTGCCCGACTTTACGTCAATGCTAACATTCCAAGGCACCTACCGGGTATAAATATACCTTCCCTTGCCCAAGCAAGTAGGAGGAGACCTCGACTTTAGAGAAGCCCGTGTCCAGGCCTGACGCACTGACAAGAGACGCTGTCATCCCTGCTCGCAGAGAATCCAGCTTCCAGTGTTCTGACTCCCTTCGCGGGGTGTTAGAGTTTGCGACTCGGAAAGAGATTCCCACCTCTCTCATTCTCAAGGTATGGAGCTGACTAGAACCTAGAGGGACTCTTGGCATACCAGACTTGACATACCAGACTTGACATACCAGACTTGGCATACCAGACTTGGCATACTATAGCATACCATACTATAGAATACATCACCTACTTCTTACCTTGCACTACACTTAGGTTAGGTACACTGGGGTAGAACTAGTTAGAGAAGCATCTTATGAGTACTCACGTTTTTAGCTTATGTTATTTATGTATATGAATATATGTGTCATAGCTAAAAGATAATGCTAGCGCAGTATTATTTCTTTCTACTGCTTACACTGTACATAATATATCTTGCATACTGTCTTATGATTGTAACAGCTTATATCTCTTACACGAGAAACAAGACTGTTCAATAAATCCTTTTATTGAAATGCCTGTCTATTCTTTCTGTGTAACTCTGAAGAAACTAAGCATGCACGATTAGCTGAGTGAAACTGTTATCTGTTGTTTCCACGATTCTGAGAGTGTTCCGATTCTAAAGGGAAACAAAGTTGTCATGTTTATGCGGTTGCCAGAAACTACTCCCTTCTTGTTTACAAGGAGTTTCTAGTGGCCTCTGAGTTAGCTGGTACAAAGTAATTAAATTTAATATACTCGATAGGGGCATACTGAACTCAGTCCTATGCCAAACCTATAGGGTGTATTATTCCAATGCGCAGAGCCTATTAGGGAAATAGGAACTACACTACAATACACCCACTCACAGAGTTACTCAGAAACTCATGCAGACACTCCCAGACCCAGTCAGAGACTCAGGCATCCACTCACAGACCCACTCAGAAATTAATGCAACCACTCACATACCCACTGAGACACTCACACACCCACTCACAAACCCACTCATAAACTCATGCACCCACTCACAGACCCTGAGACAGTCATGCACCCACTCACGAACCTACTTAGACTCTCACGCACCCACTCACAGACCCACTCAGAGCCTCCTGCACCCACTCAGGTATTGATAATCCCACTCACAGACTCAGGCACTGATGTACTTATTTAGACACTTACGCAATCACTGAGAGATCCAGTCAGACACTGATGCAGCCACTGTTAGACCAACTGAGACACTCTTCCCCGTCACACACTCACTCTGAAACTGACATATATACTCACAGACCCACTCAGACTTATTCACCCTCTTACACACATATAGAAACACTTGCGAAACTAGTCACAAAGTCATTGTAACATGTATAGAGTAAAGATTTGAGTTATAAATCTTAAATGTGTGTTGGTGCATTGAATTTGTTCTTTTGCTTTGCAGATCCGTGACAGACTTGCAACTCCTTAAAATATTGTTTGAAAAAGGATTTAAAATTAATATTATTTACTGTTGAGGAATAGGTTGGCTCTGAGAAGAGCCTTTGTGTTCATTGTATGTGTCAGCTACACATAAGACTGGATGCTGAGTTTCAGGTTGCTGAGAAACACCTTGTTGCCTTTGTCTGTGAAGTGAACTTCATCACTTCTATAGAATCCATGCATATTGAACCACAGGTTGTTGTTGAATTTAGAGCCCATGAATGGTCTCTGAGGATACAGAAACAGCTCTATTAACAACTTACCTAGCTTTTTCAATTTGTGGACAGACTTGATTTGACCACTTCCATTATTGCCTTTGGCATATGTTGTAGTATACCAAGACAGTGTAAGGGAAAAGTGTCATTAATTGTGCAAAGGTCTCCTTCATTAGGATTTACAAACCTACCCCAGTAATAGTGCCTAAGTCATTGCCATCACAGTGCACAATCATGCGGTCAGAGGTTTGGGAATCCACAAGGCTTTTAACCGAAGGCAGCAATTGGTTCCACTTTAACCCACTCTGGCCAAACCATTTAATGCCCAGATTAGGCAAACCAAAGACCCTGTCAATGTCACTCTTTCTAGAAGACAATCTGGCCCAGAAGACATAGCTATGACCCACAATCCACACTCTAACCCTTTCGAAGGAAGGAGCAGTAGCACACAGAGGAAGGCTGCAGCTAAATGTGAGAGTTGTTAGAATGAAAGGCAGTTAAAATGGAGGAGTGGACCTGCTTTAAGAAAAGAATGCATTTGATTGGGTGATGTAAATAATGGGTTACCTAAAAATAGGTAGTGATTTAATTAGTAAAGTAAGTACATATGTGATTGGTTGTGGATAAACCTTATACAAGTTATGCTGCTGTGGATATGCTAACATTTTAAAGCGGTCAACCACACCTGCTACAGTTGAACTTGCATCCGGTCCTAGGATGCTTGTTTCCGGTCCAGGGAAGACATGGCTTGGCAGTTCGGGCTGGACTGTTCCCATGAGGCACAGGGTCAGACTGATTTGCATATGGCCATGTCTGAACTGGGGTGGTGGAGTGAGCTAAAGAATGATGATGGATTAAACCCAGATCAGTTGACTGGGGGTGAGTGTTTGATTGGCTCAAGCGTTCCGTCCATCATCCCCTTTTGTATCGCTTTGGTCGCCCTAAGTTGGCGGGGGTATGCCCAGACGTGGGTCCCTTGCTCACTTTGCCACTGGATTCAAGCAAGCCTGGCTGATGACGGCTGAAATGCCAGAAACCGGTCCTAGGATGCTTGTTTCCGGTCCAGGGAAGACATGGCATGGCAGTTCGGGCTGGACTGTTCCCATGAGGCACAGGGTCAGACTGATTTGCATATGGCCATGTCTGAACTGTGGTGGAGTGAGCTAAAGAATGATGATGGATTAAACCCAGATCAGTTGACTGGGGGTGAGTGTTTGATTGGCTCAAACGTTCCGTCCATCATCCCCTTTTGTATCGCTTTGGTCGCCCTAAGTTGGCGGGGTATGCCCAGACGTGGGTCCCTTGCTCACTTTGCCACTGGATTCAAGCAAGCCTGGCTGATGACGGCTGAAATGCCAGAAACCGGTCCTAGGATGCTTGTTTCCGGTCCAGGGAAGACATGGCTTGGCAGTTCGGGCTGGACTGTTCCCATGAGGCACAGGGTCAGACTGATTTGCATATGGCCATGTCTGAACTGGGGTGGTGGAGTGAGCTAAAGAATGATGATGGATTAAACCCAGATCAGTTGACTGGGGGTGAGTGTTTGATTGGCTCAAACGTTCCGTCCATCATCCCCTTTTGTATCGCTTTGGTCGCCCTAAGTTGGAGGGGTATGCCCAGTCGTGGGTACCTTGCTCACTTTGCCACTGGATTCAAGCAAGCCTGGCTGATGACGGCTGAAATGCCAGAAACCGGTCCTAGGATGCTTGTTTCCGGTCCAGGGAAGACATGGCTTGGCAGTTCGGGCTGGACTGTTCCCATGAGGCACAGGCTCAGACTGATTTGCATATGGCCATGTCTGAACTGGGGTGGTGGAGTGAGCTAAAGAATGATGATGGATTAAACCCAGATCAGTTGACTGGGGGTGAGTGTTTGATTGGCTCAAACGTTCCATCCATCATCCCCTTTTGTATCGCTTTGGTCGCCCTAAGTTGGCGGGGGTATGCCCAGACGTGGGTCCCTTGCTCACTTTGCCACTGGATTCAAGCAAGCCTGGCTGATGACGGCTGAAATGCCAGAAACCGGTCCTAGGATGCTTGTTTCCTGTCCAGGGAAGACATGGCTTGGCAGTTCGGGCTGGACTGTTCCCATGAGGCACAGGGTCAGACTGATTTGCATATGGCCATGTCTGAACTGGGGTGGTGGAGTGAGCTAAAGAATGATGATGGATTAAACCCAGATCAGTTGACTGGGGGTGAGTGTTTGATTGGCTCAAACGTTCCGTCCATCATCCCCTTTTGTATCGCTTTGGTCGCCCTAAGTTGGCGGGGGTATGCCCAGACGTGGGTCCCTTGCTCACTTTGCCACTGGATTCAAGCAAGCCTGGCTGATGACGGCTGAAATGCCAGAAACCGGTCCTAGGATGTTTGTTTCCGGTCCAGGGAAGACATGGCTTGGCAGTTCGGGCTGGACTGTTCCCATGAGGCACAGGGTCAGACTGATTTGCATATGGCCATGTCTGAACTGGGGTGGTGGAGTGAGCTAAAGAATGATGATGGATTAAACCCAGATCAGTTGACTGGGGGTGAGTGTTTGATTGGCTCAAGCGTTCCGTCCATCATCCCCTTTTGTATCGCTTTGGTCGCCCTAAGTTGGCGGGGGTATGCCCAGACGTGGGTCCCTTGCTCACTTTGCCACTGGATTCAAGCAAGCCTGGCTGATGACAGCTGAAATGCCAGAAACCGGTCCTAGGATGCTTGTTTCCGGTCCAGGGAAGACATGGCTTGGCAGTTCGGGCTGGACTGTTCCCATGAGGCACAGGGTCAGACTGATTTGCATATGGCCATGTCTGAACTGGGTAGGTGGAGTGAGCTAAAGAATGATGATGGATTAAACCCAGATCAGTTGACTGGGGGTGAGTGTTTGATTGGCTCAAACGTTCCGTCCATCATCCCCTTTTGTATCGCTTTGGTCGCCCTAAGTTGGCGGGGGTATGCCCAGACGTGGGTCCCTTGCTCACTTTGCCACTGGATTCAAGCAAGCCTGGCTGATGACGGCTGAAATGCCAGAAACCGGTCCTAGGATGCTTGTTTCCGGTCCAGGGAAGACATGGCTTGGCAGTTCGGGCTGGACTGTTCCCATGAGGCACAGGGTCAGAATGATTTGCATATGGCCATGTCTGAACTGGGGTGGTGGAGTGAGCTAAAGAATGATGATGGATTAAACCCAGATCAGTTGAATGGGGGTGAGTGTTTGATTGGCTCAAACGTTCCGTCCATCATCCCCTTTTGTATCGCTTTGGTCGCCCTAAGTTGGCGGGGGTATGCCCAGACGTGGGTCCCTTGCTCACTTTGCCACTGGATTCAAGCAAGCCTGGCTGATGATGGCTGAAATGCCAGAAACCGGTCCTAGGATGCTTGTTTCCGGTCCAGGGAAGACATGGCTTGGCAGTTCGGGCTGGACTGTTCCCATGAGGCACAGGGTCAGACTGATTTGCATATGGCCATGTCTGAACTGGGGTGGTGGAGTGAGCTAAAGAATGATGATGGATTAAACCCAGATCAGTTGACTGGGGGTGAGTGTTTGATTGGCTCAAACATTCCGTCCATCATCCCCTTTTGTATCGCTTTGGTCGCCCTAAGTTGGCGGGGTATGCCCAGACGTGGGTCCCTTGCTCACTTTGCCACTGGATTCAAGCAAGCCTGGCTGATGACGGCTGAAATGCCAGAAACTGGTCCTAGGATGCTTGTTTCCGGTCCAGGGAAGACATGGCTTGGCAGTTCGGGCTGGACTGTTCCCATGAGGCACAGGGTCAGACTGATTTGCATATGGCCATGTCTGAACTGGGGTGGTGGAGTGAGCTAAAGAATGATGATGGATTAAACCCAGATCAGTTGACTGGGGGTGAGTGTTTGATTGGCTCAAACGTTCCGTCCATCATCCCCTTTGTATCGCTTTGGTCGCCCTAAGTTGGCGGGGTATGCCCAGACGTGGGTCCCTTGCTCACTTTGCCACTGGATTCAAGCAAGCCTGGCTGATGACGGCTGAAATGCCAGAAACCGGTCCTAGGATGCTTGTTTCCGGTCCAGGGAAGACATGGCTTGGCAGTTCGGGCTGGACTGTTCCCATGAGGCACAGGCTCAGACTGATTTGCATATGGCCATGTCTGAACTGGGGTGGTGGAGTGAGCTAAAGAATGATGATGGATTAAACCCAGATCAGTTGACTGGGGGTGAGTGTTTGATTGGCTCAAACGTTCCGTCCATCATCCCCTTTTGTATCGCTTTGGTCGCCCTAAGTTGGCGGGGGTATGCCCAGACGTGGGTCCCTTGCTCACTTTGCCACTGGATTCAAGCAAGCCTGGCTGATGACGGCTGAAATGCCAGAAACCGGTCCTAGGATGCTTGTTTCCGGTCCAGGGAAGACATGGCTTGGCAGTTCGGGCTGGACTGTTCCCATGAGGCACAGGGTCAGACTGATTTGCATATGGCCATGTCTGAACTGGGGTGGTGGAGTGAGCTAAAGAATGATGATGGATTAAACCCAGATCAGTTGACTGGGGGTGAGTGTTTGATTGGCTCAAACGTTCCGTCCATCATCCCCTTTTGTATCGCTTTGGTCACCCTAAGTTGGCGGGGGTATGCCCAGACGTGGGTCCCTTGCTCACTTTGCCACTGGATTCAAGCAAGCCTGGCTGATGACGGCTGAAATGCCAGAAACCGGTCCTAGGATGCTTGTTTCCGGTCCAGGAAGACATGGCTTGGCAGTTCGGGCTGGACTGTTCCCATGAGGCACAGGGTCAGACTGATTTGCATATGGCCATGTCTGAACTGGGGTGGTGGAGTGAGCTAAAGAATGATGATGGATTAAACCCAGATCAGTTGACTGGGGGTGAGTGTTTGATTGGCTCAAACGTTCCGTCCATCATCCCCTTTTGTATCGCTTTGGTCGCCCTAAGTTGGCGGGGGTATGCCCAGACGTGGGTCCCTTGCTCACTTTGCCACTGGATTCAAGCAAGCCTGGCTGATGACGGCTGAAATGCCAGAAACCGGTCCTAGGATGCTTGTTTCCGGTCCAGGGAAGACATGGCTTGGCAGTTCGGGCTGGACTGTTCCCTTGAGGCACAGGGTCAGACTGATTTGCATATGGCCATGTCTGAACTGGGGTGGTGGAGTGAGCTAAAGAATGATGATGGATTAAACCCAGATCAGTTGACTGGGGGTGAGTGTTTGATTGGCTCAAACGTTCCGTCCATCATCCCCTTTGTATCGCTTTGGTCACCCTAAGTTGGCGGGGTATGCCCAGACGTGGGTCCCTTGCTCACTTTGCCACTGGATTCAAGCAAGCCTGGCTGATGACGGCTGAAATGCCAGAAACCGGTCCTAGGATGCTTGTTTCCGGTCCAGGGAAGACATGGCTTGGCAGTTCGGACTGGACTGTTCCCATGAGGCACAGGCTCAGAATGATTTGCATATGGCCATGTCTGAATTGGGGTGGTGGAGTGAGCTAAAGAATGATGATGGATTAAACCCAGATCAGTTGACTGGGGGTGAGTGTTTGATTGGCTCAAACGTTCCGTCCATCATCCCCTTTTGTATCGCTTTGGTCGCCCTAAGTTGGCGGGGTATGCCCAGACGTGGGTCCCTTGCTCACTTTGCCACTGGATTCAAGCAAGCCTGGCTGATGACGGCTGAAATGCCAGAAACCGGTCCTAGGATGCTTGTTTCCGGTCCAGGGAAGACATGGCTTGGCAGTTCGGGCTGGACTGTTCCCATGAGGCACAGGGTCAGACTGATTTGCATATGGCCATGTCTGAACTGGGGTGGTGGAGTGAGCTAAGGAATGATGATGGATTAAACCCAGATCAGTTGACTGGGGGTGAGTGTTTGATTGGCTCAAACGTTCCGTCCATCATCCCCTTTTGTATCGCTTTGGTCGCCCTAAGTTGGCGGGGGTATGCCCAGACGTGGGTCCCTTGCTCACTTTGCCACTGGATTCAAGCAAGCCTGGCTGATGACGGCTGAAATGCCAGAAACCGGTCCTAGGATGCTTGTTTCCGGTCCAGGGAAGACATGGCTTGGCAGTTCGGGCTGGACTGTTCCCATGAGGCACAGGGTCAGACTGATTTGCATATGGCCATGTCTGAACTGGGGTGGTGGAGTGAGCTAAAGAATGATGATGGATTAAACCCAGATCAGTTGACTGGGGGTGAGTGTTTGATTGGCTCAAACGTTCCGTCCATCATCCCTTTTGTATCGCTTTGGTCGCCCTAAGTTGGCGGGGGTATGCCCAGACGTGAGTCCCTTGCTCACTTTGCCACTGGATTCAAGCAAGCCTGGCTGATGACGGCTGAAATGCCAGAAACCGGTCCTAGGATGCTTGTTTCCGGTCCAGGGAAGACATGGCTTGGCAGTTCGGGCTGGACTGTTCCCATGAGGCACAGGGTAAGACTGATTTGCATATGGCCATGTCTGAACTGGGGTGGTGGCGTGAGCTAAAGAATGATGATGGATTAAACCCAGATCAGTTGACTGGGGGTGAGTGTTTGATTGGCTCAAACGTTCCGTCCATCATCCCCTTTTGTATCGCTTTGGTCGCCCTAAGTTGGCGGGGGTATGCCCAGACGTGGGTCCCTTGCTCACTTTGCCACTGGATTCAAGCAAGCCTGGCTGATGACGGCTGTAATGCCAGAAACCGGTCCTAGGATGCTTGTTTCCGGTCCAGGGAAGACATGGCTTGGCAGTTCGGGCTGGACTGTTCCCATGAGGCACAGGGTCAGACTGATTTGCATATGGCCATGTCTGAACTGGGGTGGTGGAGTGAGCTAAAGAATGATGATGGATTAAACCCAGATCAGTTGACTGGGGGTGAGTGTTTGATTGGCTCAAACGTTCCGTCCATCATCCCCTTTTGTATCGCTTTGGTCGCCCTAAGTTGGCAGGGGTATGCCCAGACGTGGGTCCCTTGCTCACTTTGCCACTGGATTCAAGCAAGCCTGGCTGATGACGGCTGAAATGCCAGAAACCGGTCCTAGGATGCTTGTTTCCGGTCCAGGGAAGACATGGCTTGGCAGTTCGGGCTGGACTGGTCCCATGAGGCACAGGGTCAGACTGATTTGCATATGGCCATGTCTGAACTGGGGTGGTGGAGTGAGCTAAAGAATGATGATGGATTAAACCCAGAGCAGTTGACTGGGGGTGAGTGTTTGATTGGCTCAAACGTTCCGTCCATCATCCCCTTTTGTATCGCTTTGGTCGCCCTAAGTTGGCGGGGGTATGCCCAGACGTGGGTCCCTTGCTCACTTTGCCACTGGATTCAAGCAAGCCTGGCTGATGACGGCTGAAATGCCAGAAACCGGTCCTAGGATGCTTGTTTCCGGTCCAGGGAAGACATGGCTTGGCAGTTCGGGCTGGACTGTTCCCATGAGGCACAGGGTCAGACTGATTTGCATATGGCCATGTCTGAACTGGGGTGGTGGAGTGAGCTAAAGAATGATGATGGATTAAACCCAGATCAGTTGACTGGGGGTGAGTGTTTGATTGGCTCAAACGTTCCGTCCATCATCCCCTTTTGTATCGCTTTGGTCGCCCTAAGTTGGCGGGGGTATGCCCAGACGTGGGTCCCTTGCTCACTTTGCCACTGGATTCAAGCAAGCCTGGCTGATGACGGCTGAAATGCCAGAAACCGGTCCTAGGATGCTTGTTTCCGGTCCAGGGAAGACATGGCTTGGCAGTTCGGGCTGGACTGTTCCCATGAGGCACAGGGTCAGACTGATTTGCATATGGCCATGTCTGAACTGGGGTGGTGGAGTGAGCTAAAGAATGATGATGGATTAAACCCAGATCAGTTGACTGTGGGTGAGTGTTTGATTGGCTCAAACGTTCCATCCATCATCCCCTTTTGTATCGCTTTGGTCGCCCTAAGTTGGCGGGGGTATGCCCAGACGTGGGTCCCTTGCTCACTTTGCCACTGGATTCAAGCAAGCCTGGCTGATGACGGCTGAAATGCCAGAAACCGGTCCTAGGATGCTTGTTTCCGGTCCAGGGAAGACATGGCTTGGCAGTTCGGGCTGGACTGTTCCCATGAGGCACAGGGTCAGACTGATTTGCATATGGCCATGTCTGAACTGGGGTGGTGGAGTGAGCTAAAGAATGATGATGGATTAAACCCAGATCAGTTGACTGGGGGTGAGTGTTTGATTGGCTCAAACGTTCCGTCCATCATCCCCTTTTGTATCGCTTTGGTCGCCCTAAGTTGGCGGGGGTATGCCCAGACGTGGGTCCCTTGCTCACTTTGCCACTGGATTCAATCAAGCCTGGCTGATGACGGCTGAAATGCCAGAAACCGGTCCTAGGATGCTTGTTTCCGGTCCAGGGAAGACATGGCTTGGCAGTTCGGGCTGGACTGTTCCCATGAGGCACAGGGTCAGACTGATTTGCATATGGCCATGTCTGAACTGGGGTGGTGGAGTGAGCTAAAGAATGATGATGGATTAAACCCAGATCAGTTGACTGGGGGTGAGTGTTTGATTGGCTCAAACGTTCCGTCCATCATCCCCTTTTGTATCGCTTTGGTCGCCCTAAGTTGGCGGGGGTATGCCCAGACGTGGGTCCCTTGCTCACTTTGCCACTGGATTCAAGCAAGCCTGGCTGATGACGGCTGAAATGCCAGAAACCGGTCCTAGGATGCTTGTTTCCGGTCCAGGGAAGACATGGCTTGGCAGTTCGGGCTGGACTGTTCCCATGAGGCACAGGGTCAGACTGATTTGCATATGGCCATGTCTGAACTGGGGTGGTGGAGTGAGCTAAAGAATGATGATGGATTAAACCCAGATCAGTTGACTGGGGGTGAGTGTTTGATTGGCTCAAACGTTCCGTCCATCATCCCCTTTTGTATCGCTTTGGTCGCCCTAAGTTGGCGGGGTATGCCCAGACGTGGGTCCCTTGCTCACTTTGCCACTGGATTCAAGCAAGCCTGGCTGATGACGGCTGAAATGCCAGAAACCGGTCCTAGGATGCTTGTTTCCGGTCCAGGGAAGACATGGCTTGGCAGTTCGGGCTGGACTGTTCCCATGAGGCACAGGGTCAGACTGATTTGCATATGGCCATGTCTGAACTGGGGTGGTGGAGTGAGCTAAAGAATGATGATGGATTAAACCCAGATCAGTTGACTGGGGGTGAGTGTTTGATTGGCTCAAACGTTCCGTCCATCATCCCCTTTTGTATCGCTTTGGTCGCCCTAAGTTGGCGGGGGTATGCCCAGACGTGGGTCCCTTGCTCACTTTGCCACTGGATTCAAGCAAGCCTGGCTGATGACGGCTGAAATGCCAGAAACCGGTCCTAGGATGCTTGTTTCCGGTCCAGGAAGACATGGCTTGGCAGTTCGGGCTGGACTGTTCCCATGAGGCACAGGGTCAGACTGATTTGCATATGGCCATGTCTGAACTGGGGTGGTGGAGTGAGCTAAAGAATGATGATGGATTAAACCCAGATCAGTTGACTGGGGGTGAGTGTTTGATTGGCTCAAACGTTCCGTCCATCATCCCCTTTTGTATCGCTTTGGTCGCCCTAAGTTGGCGGGGGTATGCCCAGACGTGGGTCCCTTGCTCACTTTGCCACTGGATTCAAGCAAGCCTGGCTGATGACGGCTGAAATGCCAGAAACCGGTCCTAGGATGCTTGTTTCCGGTCCAGGGAAGACATGGCTTGGCAGTTCGGACTGGACTGTTCCCATGAGGCACTGGCTCAGAATGATTTGCATATGGCCATGTCTGAATTGGGGTGGTGGACTGAGCTAAAGAATGATGATGGATTAAACCCAGATCAGTTGACTGGGGGTGAGTGTTTGATTGGCTCAAACGTTCCGTCCATCATCCCCTTTTGTATCGCTTTGGTCGCCCTAAGTTGGCGGGGGTATGCCCAGACGTGGGTCCCTTGCTCACTTTGCCACTGGATTCAAGCAAGCCTGGCTGATGACGGCTGAAATGCCAGAAACCGGTCCTAGGATGCTTGTTTCCGGTCCAGGGAAGACATGGCTTGGCAGTTCGGGCTGGACTGTTCCGATGAGGCACAGGGTCAGACTGATTTGCATATGGCCATGTCTGAACTGGGGTGGTGGAGTGAGCTAAAGAATGATGATGGATTAAACCCAGATCAGTTGACTGGGGGTGAGTGTTTGATTGGCTCAAACGTTCCGTCCATCATCCCCTTTTTATCGCTTTGGTCGCCCCTAAGTTGGCGGGGGTATGCCCAGACGTGGGTCCCTTGCTCACTTTGCCACTGGATTCAAGCAAGCCTGGCTGATGACGGCTGAAATGCCAGAAACCGGTCCTAGGATGCTTGTTTCCGGTCCAGGGAAGACATGGCTTGGCAGTTCGGGCTGGACTGTTCCCATGAGGCACAGGGTCAGACTGATTTGCATATTGCCATGTCTGAACTGGGGTGGTGGAGTGAGCTAAAGAATGATGATGGATTAAACCCAGATCAGTTGACTGGGGGTGAGTGTTTGATTGGCTCAAACGTTCCGGTCCATCATCCCCTTTTGTATCGCTTTGGTCGCCCTAAGTTGGCGGGGGTATGCCCAGACGTGGGTCCCTTGCTCACTTTGCCACTGGATTCAAGCAAGCCTGGCTGATGACGGCTGAAATGCCAGAAACCGGTCCTAGGATGCTTGTTTCCGGTCCAGGGAAGACATGGCTTGGCAGTTCGGGCTGGACTGTTCCCATGAGGCACAGGGTCAGACTGATTTGCATATGGCCATGTCTGAACTGGGGTGGTGGCGTGAGCTAAAGAATGATGATGGATTAAACCCAGATCAGTTGACTGGGGGTGAGTGTTTGATTGGCTCAAACGTTCCGTCCATCATCCCCTTTTGTATCGCTTTGGTCGCCCTAAGTTGGCGGGGGTATGCCCAGACGTGGGTCCCTTGCTCACTTTGCCACTGGATTCAAGCAAGCCTGGCTGATGACGGCTGTAATGCCAGAAACCGGTCCTAGGATGCTTGTTTCCGGTCCAGGGAAGACATGGCTTGGCAGTTCGGGCTGGACTGTTCCCATGAGGCACAGGGTCAGACTGATTTGCATATGGCCATGTCTGAACTGGGGTGGTGGAGTGAGCTAAAGAATGATGATGGATTAAACCCAGATCAGTTGACTGGGGGTGAGTGTTTGATTGGCTCAAACGTTCCGTCCATCATCCCCTTTGTATCGCTTTGGTCGCCCTAAGTTGGCGGGGGTATGCCCAGACGTGGGTCCCTTGCTCACTTTGCCACTGGATTCAAGCAAGCCTGGCTGATGACGGCTGAAATGCCAGAAACCGGTCCTAGGATGCTTGTTTCCGGTCCAGGGAAGACATGGCTTGGCAGTTCGGGCTGGATTGTTCCCATGAGGCACAGGGTCAGACTGATTTGCATATGGCCATGTCTGAACTGGGGTGGTGGAGTGAGCTAAAGAATGATGATGGATTAAACCCAGAGCAGTTGACTGGGGGTGAGTGTTTGATTGGCTCAAGCGTTCCGTCCATCATCCCCTTTTGTATCGCTTTGGTCGCCCTAAGTTGGCGGGGGTATGCCCAGACGTGGGTCCCTTGCTCACTTTGCCACAGGATTCAAGCAAGCCTGGCTGATGACGGCTGAAATGCCAGAAACCGGTCCTAGGATGCTTGTTTCCGGTCCAGGGAAGACATGGCTTGGCAGTGCGGGCTGGACTGTTCCCATGAGGCACAGGGTCAGACTGATTTGCATATGGCCATGTCTGAACTGGGGTGGTGGAGTGAGCTAAAGAATGATGATGGATTAAACCCAGATCAGTTGACTGGGGGTGAGTGTTTGATTGGCTCAAACGTTCCGTCCATCATCCCCTTTTGTATCGCTTTGGTCGCCCTAAGTTGGCGGGGGTATGCCCAGACGTGGGTCCCTTGCTCACTTTGCCACTGGATTCAAGCAAGCCTGGCTGATGACGGCTGAAATGCCAGAAACCGGTCCTAGGATGCTTGTTTCCGGTCCAGGGAAGACATGGCTTGGCAGTTCGGGCTGGACTGTTCCCATGAGGCACAGGGGTCAGACTGATTTGCATATGGCCATGTCTGAACTGGAGGTTGTGGAGTGAGCTAAAGAATGATGATGGATTAAACCCAGATCAGTTGACTGGGGGTGAGTGTTTGATTGGCTCAAACGTTCCGTCCATCATCCCCTTTTGTATCGCTTTGGTCGCCCTAAGTTGGCGGGGGTATGCCCAGACGTGGGTCCCTTGCTCACTTTGCCACTGGATTCAAGCAAGCCTGGCTGATGACGGCTGAAATGCCAGAAACCGGTCCTAGGATGCTTGTTTCCGGTCCAGGGAAGACATGGCTTGGCAGTTCGGGCTGGACTGTTCCCATGAGGCACAGGGTCAGACTGATTTGCATATGGCCATGTCTGAACTGGGGTGGTGGAGTGAGCTAAAGAATGATGATGGATTAAACCCAGATCAGTTGACTGGGGGTGAGTGTTTGATTGGCTCAAACGTTCCGTCCATCATCCCCTTTTGTATCGCTTTGAGTCGCCCTAAGTTGGCGGGGGTATGCCCAGACGTGGGTCCCTTGCTCACTTTGCCACTGGATTCAATCAAGCCTGGCTGATGACGGCTGAAATGCCAGAAACCGGTCCTAGGATGCTTGTTTCCGGTCCGAAGAATATATGGGGGGGGAGGTTAAGATGCTGCAAGACTCAGCTCTCTTCCCACACCGCCGGGGTCTAAGTGGGGGGGGGGGGGGGGG